>JAKSZU010000002.1:113196793-114628668 GCA_026018925.1 Tupaia tana | reverse complement strand
ACAGCATCAGAATGCTGACCTACAGAGACTGTTGAGAAAATAAATATAAGCTAAACTTCATCAGTAATGGAATCTACCTTCTGACCAATCCGTAGGAGTAGATGATTTTAATTATTAATTTTAAAGTTTATTTTTTGCACATGGTGTGTGTGTTTATGGTGTTTTAGACAAGGTCTGGCTGTATTGTGATCCTCCTTCCTCAGCCTCTGAGTAGACAGGACCACAGGTATGTACCATCATGCCAAGCTTTTTGTTTTTGTAGGGGGTGGCTCAGATATCATATGTGGACCTCCCATGTGGCCTCAGGCTGCCAAGTGGCAGCCTCCAGTGAATGTTATTGTGGCTGGGCCATAAAGTCTGTATTTTTAGACTGAAAATAAGAGAATTTAAGTCATTAGGATTTCTATTAATAGAATTATTAGTCTCCTGAAAGGAGAATAAAAAAAATTGAGGGATAACAAAAAGACTCATGTATTTTAAGAAAAAAAAGAAATGTGTGTTTTTATGTTGGAAGGTTTCAGGGATAAAGCTCGTTCAAATGACATAAAAAGTGTTAAGTGGAAGTTATTCAGAGAATGTATAAATATATTTGCAGATTGATTTCTCTGATCACTTTGGGAATCTGGGAAAGCACAGTGACTAAGATGTCCATCACACCACAGAATGTATAAACTTGATTAAATTTTATTTACTTTTGACACATTTGTCTGTATGTTATTGTTCACACCAGAAAATAATGAACATTTATTAATAGGTACTTGAAATTATATCAATAAATGTCTGTTTCTTAATATTTCCATTCTCTGGGTGATGTATGATCTTAGGTGTGGGGTTTTTCATTTATGGCATTCATGGTGTTGAGAAATGTCTCTTCCACTATAACTTTACAGAGAGTCTTAAATGTGAAGAGATGTTACATTTTATCAAATGCTTTTTTTTGCATTGTTTTATATGATCATGTTTTTATCTCTCTGTTAGTTAATATGGTATAATACATTTATAGTTTTGTGTATGTTGAACTATCCTTGCATACTGCAATAAAACTCATCTGGTTGTGGTGTATAATCTTTGTCTGTGAATTATTATATTCATTCTTTCCATTTGAAGAATAACCTTACCAGATATAGTATTCTGGTTGAAATAGTTTTTCTTTCAGTATTTTAAATGTGTCTTCCCATTCTTTTCTTGCCTACATTGTTTTTGTTGAGAGGTCTGATGCTAACATTAACATTCATAAGCAATGTGACAATTTTCTTTTGCCATTTTTAGGATCTTTTCTTTGTCTGTGATTTTTAGCAATCTGGCTATGATGTGCTATGAAGATCTTTTGTGTTTATTCTATTTGGGATCTTTTGTATTTCTTGGGTCCAGATGTCTGAATGTTTCTCTAGATTTGAAAAGTGTTCTGCAAGTATTTCATAGAATGGATCTTCTGTGCCCTTGTCTGATTCTTCACCTTCTGAAATACATACCTTTTGATACATGTGTGTTTCACAATCAGTATTTCCTATATGTTATCCTCATTTTTTTAAGTGTTTTTTATTTCATTGTTTTATCTAAGTCAGAGGTTTGTCTGCTACATCAGACAGAGTCTTCTGTATGGTCCAATCTACTACTAATACCTTTGGGAGAGAGCTTGATTTTCTGTATCACTGTCTTCATCTCTAAAAGTTCTATTGGTTGTTTTTTTTATTGTGTCTACTTCTTCTTGCAAATATATATTATGGTGTCTATTTTCTCCACCAAAAGCAAATACACCATACTTCACATAGAAATACTTCCTCATCTCTGTTACCAGGAATATTCTGAATTCTTTTTCTGACATTCCTCTAAATTTTTTTTGTACTGTCTATGGTTGAAGAACAGTTCTGTTACCTTGAGGGGAGATGTTTCTTTGTTTTCCCATATTTCTGATGCATCTCTGCTGGTTTCTAGTCATCCGATGAATTATATACCTCTTCCTACTTTCCTAGTGTTGGTTCTGTAGTGTAGGAGGAAAAAAGAGCTCTGCTTCTCAGATGTGTTCTTGCTAGAGGGCCTTGTCTTCCAGTCAGAGAAAGCTGTATATAGCCCGCTTAGATGTTGGTGTCTTTCCCAGGTTCTCAGGACCACGTGCACGTAGGTCTGAGTTGGAGAGATTTAACTGGGGGAGGATGTAAAAACACACTGCTTGGTTCCGTAAACTGTGAAATTGCAAAGTAATCTGGTGGGCAGAACACAGTGAGAGGTCTTAGGCTGTCTTTCTGCCCCAGTTCATTCCCACACTGCTATTTCTCATTGCTCCATGGAGCAGGATCAAGGGATTTATGGTTATAAAGTGATGTTGGAGGGATCCATCCTGCTCCAGGATGTACCTGGGGCAATCAGAATGCAGTGAAATGTAGAGGTGATCTTCTTGTCTCAGTTTGTCCCCCTCACTGCTCCTGCTCCCTGTTCCATGGTGTAGGCTCGGAGTATTAATGGTGGTCCCTTTTTATTTTTAATTACTTTGTCAATTTCCAGAAAAAAGAAAAAAAACTGCTCAGGATTTAATTGAGATTGCACTGAACCTATAAGTCAATTTGGAGATGATTATTATCATTACACTAATGAATCTTTCAATTCATGAAAATGGTATATCTCTATATCAATATGGTGTTCTTTGTCTTTTGTCAATTACATTTTCAATATTTTGTATACAGTTATTACAGAAACAACTAGATTTTTAGGGTTATGTTATTTTATTCCAGAGAAGATTCGTTTTAACATTTTGAAGACAGTTAAGGTAGAGGTAAATCACTTTTTTTTTTTTTTTTTTGAGAGGTTTTGGCTATAGGGCACATGTGCTCGCCGGACAGACAGAGAGAGACAGAGATACAGAAAGCGAGAAATCACCCCCCGGGGGGATGGCCACACCGCAATCCCTTCTCCTCCATTCTCTTCTCGGGATCTTGGGCACGCATGCACACGCACCCAGCGTGAGTTTAAGCCACCGGGTCCGGGACTCGAACTGCGGTTGACTACATGGGAGTCCAGTGACATAGCCATTACGCTAACTGCTGGTCCCGAGGTAAATCACTTTTAAGCAAATCAGTGATTGAGTTGATTTGAAGCTCACCTTCAGTTGTTTTGTATTTATCCTTATTTTATATTTTAAATAGATGATTTCTTAGTATAATGTAAGCAAAGATAGCCTGGCCATAACTGAAGTGGTGGTAGAGTGCTGCTGTGCCACTGTCCTCCACATGAGAAGATCTTGAGTTTGGATCCTGGGCCAGTTTGAATGTACTTTGCATATCCTTTGCATGTCTGTGATCCTGGCTAGCTGGAGGAGTATTGATACATGGTAAGACCCTGTAGAAGGCTCCTTTCTCTCTCTCTCCTTCTCTTTTCCTTTCTTCCTCTACCTCTCTCACGAAGGGACTTAATAAACTTGAAAAAAATAAACAAACCTCACATCTCACAAATATATGAGGAGAACTGAGAGTCTGTGGAAATAGTGTATTTAAGAGTTATGACTCAAGGATGCTGGGAATAAGTGTGAATGGATGAGAAAACAATGACCCTAAAAGTTCTAATGCTGATGACTGGTAAGATGGTGATGGTAAATTAAATGGAAAGCATATATAGAGCTAAAACTTAAAAATCAAGAAAATGATTTCAGTTTTTAACTTCTGAAGGACAGAGTGGTATCTGTATGTCTATATCACACTGATAGCTTAAAACTGTTGCTTAGAGCTTGGTAGAAACATTAGGACCAAATAAATTTGGATCAAATTAAAAACAAATATGTAGAAATGCAAAGTTACTATGTTAGGGAGATTTTGAATGGAAAACTTGTCCTCTTTAAATGTTTAAAAATATTTTGGGTCCAGAAGTTGGCATAATGGCTATGTCACTGGACTCCCATGTAGTCAACCACAGTTCGAGTCCTGGATCCAGTGGCTTGAACTCACACCAAGCACGTATGCGTGTGTGCCCAAGATCCTGAGAGGAGAATGGAGGAGAAGAGATTGTGGCGTGGCCATTCTCCCTGGGGAATGATTTCTCGTTTTCTGTCTCTCTGTCTCTCTCTGTCTTTTAGTGCATGTGCCCTATAGCCAAAAACCTCTCTCTCTCAAAAAAAAAAACAGTTTTAAAAATTTTATATATCTGTTTTCAATTTTAACACATTTTAATGTGAAGTTTTTAAATGAAAGCAACAGATTTCTGAACTCGCTTTTTACTGAAAAAATTATTTACATCATGTGTTAAATGTAGTTTGAATTGAATCTGTATGTTCTTTTCTCTATATTTATGAAATGAATTGTCACAAACTGCAAAAATTTAGGTATCATGAAAGCTCCATCAAGACGTTTTGGGATATTGGAAAGTACACTATGTCTATCACCAGAAGCTTTTTCAGCTGCTTCAATTTATCAGTATAATGTTTGAGAGTTATGTTCAAGTCATGGGTTCTGCATAGACACAGACTAAGACACATAAGAGCCACCCAAAGCAAATAAACCATACTTCACATTGTAAAAGTATTAAATAGACAAATACATATTCATGTATTCATACTTTCATGCTTCTATTAAATATATATTACACTGTTTTCCTATGTTATACAATTTTGTCTTATGGAACGCTGAAAAACCTTATTGTAGCATTGATTATGTGTCAAAGAAAAATGTTACATATCATAATTCAATTCACTAGAATAAAAAGAAAATGTAATTCCTAGAGTTTGAAGCAGATGTTAGAAAAGATATAGCCCAGGAGATTCCAACTCAGGTTGCACATTAGAATCATCTGAGAAATTTTACACAATGCTCAATTCCTACCCCAGATCAGTTATTCCCAATCCTTGGGAATAGGGTCTGAGCACTGTAGTTTCTGATGATTTAAATATATAGCCAATGAGAAATGCACTGATCTAATTCAATCTTCTCAATATACAAATGAGAAAATTTAGAGCAAAAGGAGTTAAGTGATTTGCCTAAGACCCAAAGACACAAATGGCCAACAGAAACATATAGAAATGCTCAGCACCTTTAATCATCAGGCATATATGAATTAAGACCACAGTGAAATATTACATGGCAATTGTTAGAATGGTTACTATCAAAAAGACAAAAAATAACAAGTTTGGCAAGGATGTGGAAACAATAAAACCTTGTATACTGTTGATGGAAATGTAAATTATGCAGCCACTTTTGAAAGCACTATGGTGGTGCCTCAAGAAACTAATAATAGAATTAGCATAAGACGGACCAGCAGATGGCATGATGGTTATGTAACTGGACTCCCGCATAGTTGACCATGGCTCGAGTCCTGGATCCAACCACTTAAAATTCATGCTGGATGTGTGTGCACGTGTGCCTAAAATCTGGAGAGGAGATTGGAGAAGAAGAGTTTGTGGAATGGCCATTCCCCCAAGGGGTAATTCCTTGCTTTCTGTCTGTCTCTCTCCAGCAAGTGCATCTACCTATAGCAAAAATCTCTCTAAAAATAAAAAAAGAAAGAATTAGCATATGATCTAAATATCTTACCTCTGGTTTTATATCCAAAAGAATAGAAATTGGTATGTTAAAGAGATATTTTTACTCTGATGTTAATTTCAAAAATATTCCCAATAACCAAAATATGGAAGCAGCTTGTGTCCATTCATGAAAAAAATAAAATATGTTACATATATTACAGAACACTACTCAGACATAAAACAGGGGAAATTATATCATTCACCATAACATGGGTGGAAATGGAAGACACTACATTAAGTGTAATAAGCTAGGCACAGAAAGACAAACATTGTTTGATCTCACTTCTATGTAGAATTTAAGAGTCGATCTCATAGAAACAGAGTAGAAAGCTGATTACAAAAGGCTGGGGGTAAAGAAAGATATGAAAAGAAGAGATATTGATTGAAGGGTATATGGTTTCAATAAGCCTAGAGGAATAAGTTTTATTAATTAATCTATTCCAATACATGGTATCTGCAGTAAATAAGAATATATACTTTAAAATTGTTCAAATATAGATTTTTAACATTTTTATCACAAAAATAATATTATGAGGTTATTGTTACCTAAATTATCTTGATTTAATCTTTCTATAGTTGTATACATAGAACAAAGCATCACATTGTATCCCATAAATACATTCAATTATTCTATTTTTTTTGAGAAGTTTTTGCTATAGGGTACATGCACTAAGCAGAAAGACAGAGAGAGACAGAGAGACAGAAAACAACAAATCACACACCCCCCCCCCCCCCCCGGGAGGAATGGCCATGCCACAATCCCTTCTCCTCCATTCTTTTCTTGGGATCTTGGGCACGCATGCACACATGACCAGCGTGAGTTTAAGCCACTGGGACTCAAACCACGGTTGGCTACATGGGAGTCCAGCAATGTAGCCTTACACTGTCTGCTGGTCGCCAATTATTCTTATAAATAAGCAAATGATAATTAATTTTGGAGTTAAAACTAGGACCAAGATAGGACTCTGTATTCTTGCCCCAGTAAACTCCATATGCCATATAGTGAGGAGCACATACCATGAATTGGGGAGGACCTATGAAATAAAGTTGCATGTGCAGTGAGAGTATGCTTTCTTAGGTGGATTACTCTATTGTTTCCATGTATTGTGTATCTTTTTTTTTTTTTTTTTTTTGAGAGGTTTTTGCTATAGGGCACATGCATTCGCCAGACAGACACAGAGAGACAGAGAGATAGAAAGCGAGAAATCACTCCCCAGGGGGGATAGCCACGCTGCAATCCCTTTTCCTCCGTTCTCCTCTCGGGATCTTGGGCACGCATGCACACGCGCCCGGCGTGAGTTTTAAGCCACCGGATACAGGACGCGAACCGTGGTCGACTACATGGGAGTCCAGCGACATAGTCATTATACTAACTGCTGGTCCCGTACTGTGTATCATTTTAATGTGTTTTCTTAGGGCAGGCAGAAGTTTTAGAGTTTAAAAGATGTCCAAATATTCCACCATGCTACATGCATAAATGAATTATTTGCAGGTATTATGTCAATAAAATGGTGATGATATTATATGATTGTTAAATTCTAAGTATCTAAATACATATACATATGTATATGTAAGATAAATCTATCCAAAAGAAAACAACAATAATGGTGTTACATAATCAGAATTATTGACCATATATATCCCTAAAAGATACAAAATGATGATTACTAAGGTGCTATAATACCTTCAGTATATTCACTGGGGTCTCTATGCATTTAGTTTGCTCAACTAAGTCAACCTTGAGGCCACCAGGGTCTTTTCTTATTCTTATTCTATGTCATCCTCTGTGGTCTCTCTGTGAATTTGTCAAAATGCAGCTTGAGAGTAAGTGCAAAGAGATTATGCATTTGACACTCAGAAGCTTGACAAGGAAGGAAGACTAATATGTACATATACCCTTCAGCAATAAAACTCATCTCTGAATTTTGTTTTAACATCACTGAAATTTTGGGTGACAATTGGCAGCAGAAGAGAATTATGAAGGTCTCACAGAAGACAATATTGCTTTAGATATTTAAAAATAAGTCATGAAAGAATTTTTGCTTGTAAACAATATAGGAAGCCAAAAGGATAATTTCCTTTAGAAAAAAAAATGTTCCTTCCATCAAAAACTTATTTTGCATATGATTTAGTTTTTATTTTCCCTCATAGATTTTGAGCTTATGTTTTAAATATTTATGAAATGAAAAACATGTAAAATCTGCACACTTCCATTTCTTTTCATCTAGGTTATATAAAGGATGAGCTCCAGCTATATTGTGGATCTTATACATTTTAGTTATTGAAAAAAAATCTGCCATGAGCCAGCCACATATACACAATTAATCACTGTGTAGAAGCAGCCAGATCCCACGTGGGGACCATGGTTTGAATCTCAGCCATGAGAGCTTAAAAAAATACACCAAGCATATTTATGTACACATGTGCCCAGGATCCTGACAGGATGGAGAAAAAAGAGAAAAAAAGATTACTGTGTGACCAGTTTCTATTGGGAGGTTCTCTCTCTTGCTCATACACCACGTGGTATTAAAAAAAAAATTAGTTACTCTAAGTTTGATTTCTATTTGATGCATTTACAAAACAAATTTTTTGAGAAAAATTAATTAAATATGCTCAGATTTGTAAAACAAGCATTCATCTTTGAAAACAGTATTTAAAAATATTAGTATCTTATTGCTATGTAATAATTCATCATATGATCTACATTATTCCAAACTTATTATAATTATGTCATCTCTTCCTATATTTTAATTTTCTAAGTAGCAATATTTTACCAAATTGTCACCATATATGTAGATATAAAGTCTTCATAAAGGTCACAGAACTAACCTGGTTAATAACTTAAACAGTAAAGACCATTTTTGTATTCTTTTACCTTTCTCTATATCTTTCATTATCAAGCAAGAAGTCAAATGTTGTTCAACTGCAGGGTGATGTGGCAAGATCCTTTACTATTCACAATTTTGTAGAACAAATTTATTGTTTAAATAAACTAAATGAAGAGAAGGCGTTTATTTAATTACTATGGGAGTATTGATACTTTAAAGTCAAAACAAGAAAAATGATGAAAAAGTAAAACATGACAACCATGGAAAATAACTCAACTTTTATTATGTTTGGGCTTATTCTGAGTGTTATGAAGCAACTGAGGATGGGAGTGAAGCATATAAAAATGCCGCCCTGAATAAGATTTTTGTTTTAAATCCTTTCTTCTACGTTTATTTCTATGACACTGTTGTCAGTCAACTCACCTATACTAGAAAAGGAATCTCAAATCTTAAATGACTGACAGGAAAGAAATTCAAGAGAGAAATGAACACACACACACACATTCAGATCAGGTAAAGAGCATAGATAACTGACATAATACACAGGCAAATACTTCTGCAACTTTAGGGTTGTAGGTAGAAGTGGAGTTTGGGAGATGAGGAAATGAGAACTGACATTGGGTATTTGGGGAATAGAAAAGATCTATAAATATGAAGTAAAATAAGAATAAAAAGTTTATTAGAATTTGGGAAAAGTAGATAAAAATGTACTTGAGATTTTGAACAGCTTTGGATAAGTCTTGTAAAATATTGCATACATTCCTTCTTGCTAAATCAGAGAACAGCATCCAAGCTAGAAATCCTCTCTTGCATATTGGGAAGTCTAGCTTCTCTTGAATATTTAACTTGACCGCAAGTTAGAGATGCACTGCTAGAGAAAAAAGCATCTCATCAAGAAGTAGTTTAACTTTTTCTTTGCTTGGTTTGTAGCAGAAAATATTCTCAGGTCCTTTGCTTTGATGTTTTCTTTTTTCTTTCTTTCTTTATTCATTTTTTAAAGAGGTTTTTGTCTTAGGGTGCATGCACATACCAGAGAGACAGAGACAGAGATGAAAGTGAGAAATCACCTCCTAGATGGAATATTATTCAGCCAAAAAAACAAGGCCCTGGAATTTGATAGAAAGTGGACAAATTTGCAAGATTTTTTGCTGAATGAAGCAAGTCAGGCTATGAAAGAGAGACATTGTATGTCACTACTTAACTTATATCGACTGTCTACACTCTATGGTAGAGACTGAAAGACTAGAGGACATACAAGCATTAAAAATTGTTATGGACACTAGAGACAAAGTGGAAGGAGAGTATGGGAGGGAAAGAGCATAGGAAAGATAATTTGAGGGGAAAAAATAGAGACGTAAGACATTTGTGGGACACAAATATGGTTTATGTATAGTATTCTCAACTGCTGTGGACTGTGGTGTCTATCATGTTGTGCAAAATCTCTACAACCTATGTGATATTTTGGTTGGATGACTAGAGTTGCATTAGCTATTTTCCAGTTATGAAGATAGCCATGTGAAGTTCCTCAGCAAACTTGGAAAAGTGGAAAGCTAAGAGACTGGTTCATCATTAAGTTCTCAAGCATCTGCCTGAGCCTGTACCACTGACTTCTAGTCCTTTATTATAACATAAATCAACACCTAGATGTAACTTTTTTCCTGTCCTTTGTCCAAAAGCATTCATAACAGATACAGGTCTCTACTTTATTTTCATTTGTACACATAGCCACTTACTTCATAATAATATATTAATATTTTCTTTTTATTTTAGAGAGAGATTTTTGCTATAGGGTACATGTGCTTGCCAGAGAGACAGAGAGTGAGAAATCACCTCTCGCCCCCTCCCCCCAACACACACACAGGGGTAATGGACATGCCACAATTCCTCCTCCTCAATTCTCCTCTTGGGATCTTGGCACACACACACACACACACACACACACACACACACACACACACTCAGTGTTAGTTTTTAAGCCACCATGTTTAGGAATTGAACTGCAATGGCTACCTGGGAGTCCAGTGACACGATTACTCCATCTGCTGGTCCCATATTTTCTCTTTCTTGATAAAATTCCAATCTTGATATAGACTACTATCTCATACACATTATAATCTAATTCAGAAATCCCTTTTCTGGACATTTTCTTTTATTTCTATTCTAATAATATATCAATTTAATTTTTATAGCTTTATAGTGCGTTTTAATTTTTCACACCGGGTAAACAAATTTATATGCTTAGTGACCATTTTCATACATTTCTGGGCTTTCATTATTTTTCTATATCCTCTTTAATACCTTTCCAATAAAAATCCCATTTGGTTGTGGATCAATGTGGAATTACAGTTTAATGATGTTAAATTTGGAAGTCTTGATGGATTTATAATTTTATAATATTAGAATTAGCTCTTAGAAGTTGGATCTTGGAATTTATTTCCAAGTTAGGTCATTTAACTTTTTTAAAATCTTGATTGAAAGAAATTCTTACTACTTTCTTCATGTAAGTCTGCTACCTTCCTTGTTAAAATCAATATTAGTTTTTTAAGCAGATTTCCATATTATTATTAATTTTTTTTTCCAATTTTCATTATAAAATGCTTACTCCCAAATAGCTAGATTAAAAAAGTGCTAAACAAATTTGAATTTGTTTTTTACACACATCAGCATATGATCAATTCAAAGTAGTCAATTATTTTTTCCCAATATATGAGAAAATTATTTGTTTTACTTCATTGTATTTACTGGAACTACCAAGATAGGTGAAATAACAATGGCATTAATAGACACGCTTGTTTATCTCTTAATTTTAACTGAAATCACTTCTATTTATATTTTAGGAAAAGATATTTATTAGTCATTTAAAGTAGATAGTATAATGTTAAAATAACTATTATAAATGTTATTAAACATTTTAATTATATATATTTATATTTTATTTAGAATAACAAATGGGCTGAATTTTGTAAAATAATTTTCAGAACTTTGATAAGAATACATGAGTATTCTTCAATTTTTTCAGTGTGATATACAAGCAAAATAGATGACATGAGATATGCAGGATTTAGGAGACACCAAGGGAGCAAGTTAATACTATTTGTTATTTTATAACAAATTTGAAAAACTGAAGGAAATGGTAATTCTTCAGGAAAAAAATTCAAATTATTAAAAATATTATCCTAGCACAATTACCAAACTTTAGAAAGTCAGTTAGGTGATAAGAAGATATTAAAAATGTTATAAGCTGTTATAAAAAGATATAAAAATATCTCTATTGAAAATGAACAAACAAAAAAAGCCTGAGTCAATAAGACCATATACTAGATCTATCTAAATTTAAAGAATATTTTTGCCTACCCTAATGTCTCTCAGAGTTTCCCCAGTGTCTTCTAGCAAAAATTTTATGGTTTGAGATCTTAAAAATTTAGGCCTTTGATCCACTTTGAGTTGATTATTGTCAGAGGTGAGAGGTAGGGGTTCAGATTCCTCTTTCTGCAGGTGGATATCCAGTTTTTCCAGCACCATTTGCTAAACAGGTTTTCTTTTCCCCACTGGATTGACTGGTATCCTTCCTCAAACATCAGTTGGTGAGAAATGTATACATGTTGGAATATTCACTTTGTAAGCTAAGTGACATATGTGATTCAATATATAAAAGAAATTGAAAGAAAAAATAAATTTAAAGTATATGTATATTTTCATGATTATTACAAGTATTGCAAATCACAGTGAAGTAGAAGGCAAGGACCTTAAAAATGTAGTTAAGAGTGCAGACACAAAATGAAATCACAAAATGGCTAACCTTTAAGAGGGAGACTCAATAGATCAGCAGCAGCTCAGCTCTCCCTGAACTTCTTGACATAAGAAATGACTTGCAGCAGAGACTCAATGATTAATCAAGGCAATATGGCCTAAAACAAATATAGCAATTAAGGAGTTTTCCGTGTTCTAACACATTCTGAAAAGAAAATAATGGTCTTTACAGCTCAAAGCTTATAGACAAGGAAATTCTCATGAGAAAAATAACCAGAGTCATTTGACATGTGAACTCCATCACAAGGGAAACACATGAACAAGTTTCTCCAGGCTATGATAAGAACTCTTGGTCAAAACTCTAAGATGACAACCATTTTCTGGGACTCCTACCTGCTTAGGAGCTATTCTCTCCTTCAGTAAACTATACTATGCTGTCCCCTCTCTGTGTCCATATTTCTAATTCTTTGTGAGCATCAGGCAAAGAAAAAGGTTTGCTGATAGTCCTGCATTGAGTATTGGGCCTGTGTACCCCAATCTCTCACATCAACAGGAAAAACTGAAAGCTTTCCAATTATTTTATAAAACTATAATATAGTCACTATCAAATTCTGATAAGACCATCAAATAAATTATGGTCAAATGAAAATATTAGTATAAAATTTGAATAATCTAAATCTCTAGCAAATAGAATAAAATCATGCTTGAAAAACCATTGTTCTATTAACATATAAGGCCTTTTGTAAGAAAAGGAATTATGATTGAGTATCTAGAATGCTAATATAATTCATCATAATTGCAAATTGAATTCTCAAGGTGACACAGAAGACATATCAGGCTTATAACTAGAGACTTTATCAAGTTAACTTTCTTGTAAAGATTTGCTAATTGTCAGAAAAAACAGGGGTATTTGGTAGGTAGGTGTCAATATTTCTTTCTATTAAACATATTCCTCGGGACCAGTAGTTAGCATAATGGCTATGTCGCTGGACTCGCACGTAGTCGAACACGGTTTGAGTCCTGGACCCGGTGGCTTAAACTCATGCCGGCGCGTGTGTGTGCATGCCTGAGGTCCTGAGAGGAGAATGGAGGAGAAGGGATTGCGGCATGGCCATCCCCTTTGGGGGGTGATTTCTCACTTACTATCTCTCTGTCTCTCTCTGTAGCTTTAGCGCATGTGCCCTATAGCAAAAACCTTTCCCCCCAAAAAAAAGAAAAAAAAAAAAACATTTTCCTAAAATGCAGGATTATTGATTGCCTTCTGCCCATTTGAAGGTTAAATAAATGTTTTTAAGGGCCATATTGTACTTAGTGGTTAATAATCTCACATGGTTAGACACAGTTTGAATTCTGTCCCACTGACTTGATAAACATGCTGGGTGCATTTGTGTATATGCCCAGAATCCTGTTGGAACTGAGAAATAGAGGAGAAGGGATTGCCCTATGCCCATAGTCCATCAGAGAGTGCTCTCTCTGTCTCTCTCTCATTCTATCTCTCTTTATCTCTCTGGCATCCACTGGCATTTAAAAATAAATGTTTTTTTAAGTAAATGTGTTAATTTATATTTAAAAATTAGTATATGTTTTCACTTCCAGCAGTGAAGTTTAGGAGCTAGAGTGCTAGGATTTGAGGGTCAGTTTCTTCACTAACAAGCTGTGTCAGAGCCTTTCTGCCTCTGTTTCTTCATATAAACTATCAATATCGTTTCTTTCACATAAACTGATTGCAATGATTAAATAAACTAATATATGTAAAGATTTTAGATTAGTACCTGGCTCATGGCAAGTGGATACAAGTGTGATCATCTCTAACATTACTACTAACACCACTACTACTAGTCACTCTACCAGTGATTCCAATTTGTGATTGAATCAAATTGCCATGATATAAAGAGAAGACATTCAGCAATTAGCATAGTTTTAAGAATAATACAGCTTTGGGACCAGCAGGTGGTGTGGTGGTTAAGGCGCTGGACACTCCCACATGGCTGACCAGGGTTCAAGTCCTGAATCTGGTGGCTTGCTTTCTCACTTCCTCTCTCTCTCACTCTCACCCTCTGTCTCTCTCTAGTCAAATTAAAAAAATAAATGAATGAATAAATAAAATAAAATAAATAATTAAAAAAAAGAATAATACAGCTTTAAAATATTCACTTTTGAAAAAGTTTTTTATTTCCTGAGAGAGGGAGACAAAGAGGGACAGACAGACACCCAAACAGGGACTTCATTCCATTGTGGTTCTGCTATAGCCTTCTAGTCAATTGGGATTAGAGGTATGCCTATGCTTGCCCAGAAGTACAGGGAGACCTCAGGATGCAAGCCCAGGACCTTCCTATATGGCCTCAGTCTTTCAGAACACTGTGTTATGGCTGTACAACCATGACTGGTTAAAACATTCAACTTTTTTTCTTCTTCCATTTTTTACATTCATTCACTGTATGTGATTACAACATTCAAATGAATTTTCTCATCCAAAATACACTGACTATTGTCCCAATCAAAGATATTACCATATCGTCAACAGATAACTTTCCATTTTGTTACTTTACTTCTTTCTTTTTTCCTGATTCCCTCCCTCTCATTCTTTGCCATTTCCCACCCTCCCCCCACACTATCTCTGGTGTCCACACTTGCTTTCCAAGACTTTATATTGTCCAATATTTTAGTTTCTGCCATAGAGTGCAGACATTCGGTATATATTAAGTGGAGATATACAATGCTTCTCTTTCATAGTCTGACTTGCTTCACTAAAGAGTAAATCTTCTATATTTGTCCACTTATTATCAAATGCTAGGATCTCGTTTTTTATGGCTGAGTAGCATTTCCATAGTGTATATGTGCCACACTTTTTCAATCCATTCATCTATTCCAGAATTTATAGAAAACTCAAGCAGTTCATCCCCCCAAAAAATAACCAACACAATTAAAAGAAGGGAAAATGAGTTGAACATATGATTCACTAAGGAAGATATTTGAACAGCCAAAAACATATGAAAAAATGCTCAACATCCCTTATCATAAAGGAGATGCAAATCAAAATCACAATGAGATATCACCTCACCCTAGTCAAAATGGCTAAGATTAAAAAAAAAAAATGTTAAGTGCAGGTGGGTCTGTGGAGAAAATGGAACTCTCCTACACTGTTGCTGGAAATGTGAATTAGTATGGCCACTTTGCAGAATAATATGGAGATTGCTCAAAGACCTACAAATAGAACCATATGATCCAGCAATTCCACTCCTAGGTATCTACTTAAAGGGTAGGAATGTACTAAGTCAGAAAAACACTTGCACATCCATGCTTATTACAGCATTATTCACAATTGCTAAAGCATTCAACATTTAAGTTTCTTAAAATTTCTCCATAGGAAAGAGTGGATCTAGGAAATATATCTTTGATTTTTTTAAGAAAAGAATTTATTCAATTTATTTATTACTGTTTAAAATTTTTTTCTACAGTGCACACACACTCATCAGAGAGAGGGAGAGAGAGAGAGAGGGAGAGAGGGAGAGAGGGAGAGAGGGAGAGAGGGAGAGAGAGAGAGAGAGAGAAAGCTGTCAGGTCCAGAGCTAGAACCACAGTCTGTCATGTAGTCATGTGGGAGTCCAGCACTTTAACCACCGGGTCACCTGCTGGCCCTGGAAATACATCTGTGAAATATAAAAAGACAGAGCACTTTTTGGAAGGAACAGAGAGTTGACTAAATATATACCCAATTTGTCCTAATGAAATGACTTCCTGACATCTAAATCCATAAATCTATGCCAGATATCTAGTCATTTTCAATACCCTGTAAAAGTGGAATTTTATGAATCCTATATTATAGTCTCTTCAACATATTCTAGTTATTTATAAGACCTAAAACTAGCCTAATAGCCTTCATAAGGGTCTTCTCTGCTATTATCTTCTTCATAAATAAATACCAAAACAAAGTGTGCACACGTTATTAAATAGTTGAAATAGAGTTTAATTATAATTTGCAAATATATAATCTGCTTTTATTTTTGTTGTTTTGGGGGTCTTTTTATTGCCAAGTAATATCAAATATCCTTGGATTATTACTACAGTAGTAGATATTTAAAAGAGAAAAGACACTTGGACAAGGGAAATTGATCTGTTTCAGTAATTAGAAAATCTCTAGAATCTTAAGTCAAAAGTGATTCATATTTTATGTAATCTAGGAGTTTTGTACAAACCAACCAAACTCTAATCAACAATCTTTTCCTCTAAGACATTAAACTGATTATTCTTTTCCTCTAAGACATTAAATTGGTAAATTCATTATTATTCAAGACTGACTTGCATCACTCAGTTGCACCTAGATCCCTAAATACTACATCCCTTATTAAGCATCCCTCTCTGATATTTAATGATCTCTTCATTGCTCTTGCTAATGCTCCAACATTTATTTCTTTTTTACACAGTGCCATTTAACTCTTCATGTTTGTACAGTTGATAGTCAAAGAGATATATTATTGTTAGAATATAAACCCTATTGTATGTATATTTACATCACTTGCTTTAAATATTTGAAGAATTTGAGAAAAAGTGATTGATCCTGTTTGGCTTTTAACTCAATTAGTGAAAACTGAAAATAAATTCAGACAGGTAGGACATTCAAAGACTAAGATTACTTCATGTGAACAAAATTTGTATTCTAAAATATATTACTAGTTAAAAAATTCATTATCTTCTATTAAAACAAATTGAAGGAGTTAGCGTAATGGCTATGTCACTGGACTCCCAGCAGTTAGCGTAATGGCTATGTCACTGGACTCCCATGTAGTCGACCGTGGTTCGAGTCCCGGACCTGGCGGCTTAAACTCACGCCGGGCGTGTGTGCGTGCGTGCCCAAGATCCCGAGAGGAGAATGGAGGAGAAGGGATTGCGGCGTGACCATCCCCCCTGGGGGGGTGATTTCCTGCTTTCTATCTCTCTGTCTCTCTCTGTCTGTCTGGCGAGCACACGCGCCCTATAGCAAAAACCTCTCCAAAAAAAGAAACAAACAAACAAACAAACAAAAAACCAAAAAAAAACAAATTGAACAAATTATGTTTGTGGGTGTAACATGTCTGTTGGATCCTTTAACATTATCATAGTGTGGAAATATGTGTAAAAGAAATCAAAATGGCTCTACCCCTTACTAGCTTACTAGATAGTAGATATAAGATTACTAGATAGTAGACATTTAATAGACATGATAAAAATAATGTAGCTTTAGCGCACATGATTAAAATGATCTAGTTGTGATGAGGTTAAGAGGGTGAAAAATTAATCTTCCTGTGGAATTAAGAGGTAGAGCCTTTGGTGAGTGATAAAGGTCAAAGTCTTCATGGTGGAGACCAAATGAGTGAATCCTGTTGGTTTTTTTAGGAGAGAAAATGAGACACACAGACACAAATAAGCTCCCTCTTGCTTAGGATTGCCAATCTGCTATGTTTGCCGCTAGCATGAAGACCTTCAGTCATTGTGGCATCTTGACCTTGGATCTCCCCAACTATGAGCTAAATAGACATCTATTCTTTAAAAATTATCCAGTCTCCAATATTTCTGCTTTTAGTGAATTAAAACACTGATATTACTTGTATGGCTGTTTCTCGGATAGACGAAATATTTATTATATTTATCTGGCCCAATGAACTCTACCATACATGTCTTAGACTACAGTTCTCTCTGCCCTGCCTTGTCAGTCTACACCTCCATCTACTTTCATTTCTTCTAGACACATGTTGAAATGTCCTATTTGCCAATACCTAACTTCTATTCATTTATTTTATTATTGTTGTTGAATATTTATTCCCTTTTATCCTATTATTATCCTTGTAATGGTGTCTCAAGAAGAAGAGATAAGTGTTTGTGCTCCATCTGTCATTATGGATAATTTTAAGTTGCAACATAGCCTAAAATAATATTTGCTAAATCTATTAATGACACACATCTAATACAACACCCTCATAAGTTGGATATTTTTATTATCATTTATAGTTAAAAAATGAGTCCACAGGTGCTAAAATTATTTATCTAACTGAACAAATAAATTCAAGAATGAGTATTTAAGCTCAAGTCTTTAACTGCAAAGCCATGTTATCTACCCTCTCTGTTGATAGCCTAACTGAAATGCAAGACTATGTTAGTAATTCGTGAGCCATAGCAATAAAATATGTTTCGCAAAACACTGCATTTCTTTTTGTACTTATCATTAAATAATGCCTGTGAGCATATAAATATAGCCTGCATAGTAATATGAGGCTTTTTCTTATTTTGAAATTGATAGTCACCAGTGACTTTCCTACTACTAAATCTGAGGACCACTCAGATTTCACTTTTCATTCACTTTGGTGTAAAAGCAACGTTTGATTAATTTGATAATTAACTTCATCAATAAATAATCCTGATGCTTGTGTTAAAAAAAAGAAACAAAACACATTTTCCTTATTTACTTCTCTTTGCTCATACTTGTTCTCATTCTTCGTTAATGTTGGAAAACACAAAGATTCAGTCTTCAGACCACATTTCTTCTGTCTGCAGGTATAATCTCTTCAGGAACTCATCTAATATCTGTAAGTAGTATCTCATGCTGATAGTTTGAAAATCTATTTCACCAGCCTTGATTTCTTTCCTGAAATCCATACTTCTTTATCCTATGGTCTATTTTACATTTTCATTTGTTTCTTATTAAAAATCTGTAGACCCAACATCAGTAGTTGACTCTACCTTCCAAAAATACATCTATTGATAGAACCATCTACTAATTACAGCTTCCATTGCTCCTGTTTTAATACCAAGCACTACCATCTCTGCCACTGGTTACTGTGGTATACTTTCAACTGGTCTTTCCAATTCCATTCTTGTTTCTATAGAGTCTATTCTCAAGAAAATTCCATTAAAATATGTATCAGATTGTGTCACATCTTTCCTCCAAATCAGCCAGTAATGTCCTATTTCTTTCAGAATAAATGTAAAATACCAGTAATGATCTTGGTATTGTTGATGTGTTGATGTTATTATTGCTTCTTTTTCTGTAGATTTTTTTTTTTTTTTTTTTGCTATAGGGATAGGGTGCATGCGCTCAACAGAAAGACAGAGAGAGAGAGAGAGAGAGAGAGAGAGAGAGAGAGACAGATGACCACGCTGCAATCCATTGTCCTTCATTCTCCTCTCAGGAACTTGGGCACGCACGCACATCTGCCAGGTGTGAGTTTAAGCCATCAGGTCCAGGACTCGAACCACCGTCGACTACATGGGAGTCCAGCGACATAGCCATTATGCTAACTACTGGTCCCGATTTATTGCTTCTTTTTCTTTCTCTTTCTATTTCTCTTCCTCTCTTTTTGTCTGTTGCCAGAGGACCCATGCACTTGCCAGAAGACAGTGAAAGAGGAGAGTGAGAAAATACTTCCAAATAGGGTGTGCCCACACTGTAAATCCTTCTCCTCTATTTCTCCATCCTGTTGGGGCACATATGCATGTGTTCTTAGTATGTTTTTCATGTCAGATGGTCTGAGATTTAAACCGTACCTTGTATCCTAGAAAGATTGCTTCTAAACCATAGAATTTAATTTCTCAAACTCTTTTTCATTACAATCAATCTTAAACATTTGACTATACTGGACATTTCACTTTGATGAGGGTGAATATTCTAGAAAGATCACCAGCTAAATATGTTAGCTTCAAAACAAATAAAGTTGAAGACAAAAGAAAAGGAGTGAAATAATAGAATAACCATATTTGCTGCCTTGAATTAATGAAAAAAAAAATAGTCATGACCATTTTCTCCCTTCACCTCATCAGAAAAAGCTAGTACTCTGGGAACATCAATACAACTCTAAAATAGTTCAACAAGTTCATTGCCCTTTAAGACCATTCTTTAGCTAATGCTCCAGCCCTTAAAACTGGCTGTTCAGTTTGCCATTTTCTGGAACAAACATCTGCCTGCCTAATGCTCCCCCCAGCCCCAGCAGGTGAGCCAGCTTCCTAAAGAGCAAGCCTTGCTCTAATGAACAGAAGTTATGTTCCCCCTGATGTTCATTTGGCAGGGCTATTGGGCTGTTCTCAGCAATTCTCCAAACTTGCATTTCACACTCCTTTAGTTCTGACGAGGAAAATGAAAGGAAAAAAGAAAAAACTTCAATGCTCTTCCAAAGAAAAATAGAAAATGTCATAGCATTAGGTGACTACACAATGAATTCCTAAGAGCTCTCCCTCTCGTGTATTGGGATAAATTATTCAAGATGAGACCACTCTGAATTCAATTCATGGTGAAGTACATTTAGTTCTCCTTAAAGTTTAGGCTGCTTTTTACAAAATCTAATTTTCAGTTTAGAGTTCATTCAGAACTAATTTTAGAGAAACTGGATTTGCTTGGATGAACTCTGGGTGTTTTACTCAAATAGAGACTAGATGCTTTCTTGATGTTTCTTGATATACTTTAGAGGATAATTCACGTTCGTCTTTAGAATTACTGCTTCATTTTGCTTACTTTTCTTCCAAAATTCCTTGGAAAATGTTGGGGAATAGCAACGTTAATATTTTGTTTTCTTTGTGAAGCACTAAATTATTTAGCAGTCACCAAAATTAGTCTTTAATTCTTAATTAAATGGGTAGTTTAATTGACAAGTGAGAAGGGAACAATTAGTACAATAAGTGTGAAGAGAGCATAGTAGAGCTACCAGAGAGAAATATAAATATATTACTATTCGGGAAGCCAAAAAAAGAAGTCACTTAACCCTCATATTATGAAATACTAATAGTAAAAAAAGGATGGGCAGAAAAGTTTCACATCTGAGTAAGCACTAAACATGGTAGAGAAACATAAAAGGACATAATTTTTAGGTTTCCCATTGATGGATGAGTCTACTATTCTGACAGTTTTGTGAGTACAATTAAGTCATAAAATGCATGTGCATTTTCATTATTAGTTCACGTGCTTAAAGTACGTGTATTCTCTTTCTTCTCCTTCCAATAAGTTTTGTTTACTTATAGAAAAGACAAATATTATTAGCTATTGTATTTAATAAATATTACTAATTAAACTAAGAACTTGTATTTGAAGGAAGGCCAATTACCCAACATTTTAGGAATGCAAAATCTATGCTTTTCTTATATTCTAAACTATATTTTCCAAAAGACAAATTTGAAATAGTCAGTATCTTAGAAACTATATAAATAAAATATTATTTAAATTAAAAGCTATACCACTTACAGTGAATAACATTCCTTCTAACATAAAATATATTACAATAATTAATCTCATACTCTGAGACAATCTTCCATCATCTTGAAGGTTTTAAGTCTTTAATCTTTAGAGTCATGCCGAGAAATATCTCCAGATCTTAGAAAAGTTAATAGAAAACGCTTAGTTATAAGATTTGACATTGAATAAAAACGTTTTCTTTACCAAAAGGAGGCATCAAGACCATTAAATTTTACTCAATCTATTCTTTATATACAATCTACATATTTAACAATGTTGTAGCTAATACATATAGACCCAAGAACTTTATTTGACTGTTTTATAAGAAAACAAGGTACCTAGCCAGATGAAGTGAAAACAGAGCCAGAGTAATAAAAATACTTTAATATCCAAAAATATGTTTTGAATTTAAGACTTTATTAGAGATTAATAGATTTCACAGTGGCAACTAGGGTAAAAAAGTGTATTACAACTCTGAACCTATTAGGTATCAATTGCTTTCTTATTTATTTATATATGTATTTTTAGAGAGGTATTTTTACTATAGGGCGTGTGCACTCACCAGAAATACAGAAAGAAACAGAGAGTAAGAGATAGAAAGAAAGTGAGAAATCACTCCCTGGGGGGATGGCCACACCGCAATTCCCTCTCCTCTATTCTCCTCTCGGTATCTTGGGCATGCACGCACATGCGCCTGGTGTGAGTTTAAACCACCAGGTCCGGGACTCAAATCGCAGCCGACTACATGGGAGTCCAGAGATATAGCCATTATGCCAACTGCTGGTCCCGATTTATATATGTATTTTTATTACATTTAAAACATTTCCACCAATCACTGAACATTTTTACAGTGTACAAAAACTGTTTTTTCCAACCCAAGTATAGGGCATATCAGTCAAGTTAACGATATTACCATACATATTATCATCAACAGGTACCTTTTCATTTTTGTGTCTATTAAATGTTTCTTTTCTTTTTCTATTCCCTGATCACTTCCCTCCCTTTCCCCACTACCAAACCCCTCCTATACTGACTCTAGCATCCACAGTTGCCTTTCCTAACATTATAGCCACTAATCTTTCTGTTTCTGACATGAGTTCAGACATTCAATACATATTAAGGGAGAGGGAGGACATACAATGTTTATCTTTCACAGTATGGTTTGCTTCACTTAACAGTAATATTCACTTTGTATCAATCTCAGGGTCTCATTGTTTTATATGGCTCAATAGTAGTCCATAGAATTCACCTGCCACATTTTTTTAATCCATTCACCTTTTCATTTGGGCTGATTCCATGTCTTAGCTATTGTGAATAATGCTGCAATAAACATGGATGTGCAAGTCTTTTTCTATCCTTTGGGTAAATACTCAGGAGTGGAAATATAGGGTCATATGGTAGTTCTACTTGTGAGTTTTTGAGGGACCTTCATATTGTTCTGCACAGTTATATACTATCATAATTTACATTTCCACCAATAGCATCAGAGGGTTCCCCTTTCACCACAGCCTTGCCAACATTTATCATTCTTTATTATTTTAACCTTTCTGACTGGGCCCAAATGGTATCTCATCGTGGTTTTGATTTATATTTCCCTTATGATATGAGATGTTGAGCACTCTTCACGTGCCTTATGGCCATTCATATGTCTTCCTTGAATAGTTGTTCAGCTCATTTGTCAATCTTTTAATTGCACTGATTATTTTTTTTCCCAGATAAGTCTCCTGAGTTCTTTGTATATTCTGGTTATCAGTTCCTTATCTGAGGTATTCTTTACAAATATATTCACCCTCTCTAGTTTGTCTCTTCATACTAATTATGTTTCTTTTGCTGTGCAGAAGCTTTTTAGTTTGATTTAGTCCCACATGTCTATTTTTGGGACTAATGACTGTGCTTTGGGGTCTTATTTAAGAAGTTTTTTTCCTATTCCAATGTCTCCAAGAGACTGCTGGTAGAGACTGCTGTCTTCTACCAGCAGTTGTATAGTTTGAGGTTTTATGTTCAGATATTTGATCTACTTTCAGTTGAGTTTTGTTAATGGTGATAGGTAGGGGTCAAGTTTAATTTTTCTGTAGGTGAGTATTTAAATTTTCCAGCATCATTTGCAGAAGAGATTTTCTTTTCCTCAGTAGATTGTCTGTGCTCCTTGACAAAATTCAGTTGGGTGTGTGTTTTGGGGTTCATTTTGAAGTTCTCAATGCTGTTCTCTTCCATTGGTCTAACTGCCTGTTTTGGTGCAAATACCATGTTGTCTTGATTATCATAGCTTTGTAATATATGTTGAGGTTAGGAAGTGAGATACCTCCTACTTTATATTTTTTGCACAGCATTGCTTTTGTGATATGAGACCTTCTATGATTCCAGATAAATTCTTTCTGAGAGATTTTTTGCTATAGATCACATGTGCTAGCCAGAAAGACAGAAAGAGACAGAGAGACAGAGAGGAAGAAATCATCCTCCAGGGGGGATGGCCATACCATAATCTCTTCTCTATTCTCCTCTCGCAGTCTTGGGCACACACACACATGCATCCAGAGTGAGTTTAAGCCACTGGGTCCAGGAATTGAACCACAGTTGACTACGTGTGAATCCAGCAACGTAGCTTTATGTGGCATGGCCATCTCCCCTGGGGAGTGCTTTCTCGCTTTCTGTCTCTCTGTTTCCCTCTGTCTTTCTGGCAAGCACATGTGCCCTATAGCAAAAAAGAAAAACAAACAAACAAACAAAAAACTCAAAAAAAGAAAAAAGCAGTTCATGGGCCCTCCTTTTAACCCTTTGTGTTCTGATATCCTAACCTCTGATATCCTAACCAACACACAACAGATCACCCCTCCAGGGGCATAGGACTCAATGCTTTGGGACTTTGAAGATAGATAGGTCTATCTGGCTACTTCTTGCTGAACAGGGGAAAAGGTCCCAATCTCTTAGTTACAAGCACGGAGGATCCCATATCCATCAAGTGGACTGGAATAGTAGATGGAGAATACTTGGGTGGTCAGGGTAATTAAATGGAAGCTGTGGTAGGAGTTTGTATGGAATGGAAATGAGATATACCGCACAGCATTAGTTGATAGCAAAGGTATAGCATTAAGATGGTTACTAACAGAAACAAAACAAGTCTCCCCTGGCCACTAAACGTAGAGGAATTCCAGCTGGTATCTAGTTAAATAGGTTAGAAGACCAATCAGTCCAGGTAGAAATGGAGTCTGATGTTCTAGTCTGTTGTAGCCAAGTTGTCTCTTAGTGCAGCTTTTTGATGCTAAGTTCCATTTGTTGGGAAGAATGGAGTGGGAGTAGCAGGGAGAGTTAATGGTCATGTGTACTACTTGTTTTGTCAACATACAGTTTAAAGCAATACGATTGTTGAAGATGACTCTTGTCAAGACTTAGAGCATTTTGTAAAGTGTGAGAAGTGTGACTATTTCATTAGATAAAATGATAAGACAGGTTATGTTTCATGTGCTGATGAGTAACAACACACCACCAAAGCAAGAGTGTGTACCCACAAAAACATGCTTCATCATTGGGATATTCTCAGTGAAATCCCTAGAATTACAGATGAACAGCCATAGGAAGCTGATCCAGGAAGCATTGGTCTGGGTTTATAGTGCTGCATAAGCAATTTGCTCTTATCTCCACAAACAATGAAAAATCCCTCAAGTACACATTTCATTACATCTTAATATTGAAAGGCAAGCAGAAATCGGGACATGAATACCAAGGGTATGAAGAAAAAAATATCCTTAAGCTCTAAGACTGTAACCCACAGAGGAGAAAGAGATACCTAGTTTAATCTAATAGATTCCTTCCAAGGAGCAGGAGGGACACGAGACTTTGGATCCATAAGAATCATAGCATACAAAGGTCTGACAGTAGCACTTCATCCCAACATAACTGTGGTACTAATATTCATGAGAACATCTTAGTTAATAGAGGGCAAGGACAATCTGGTGTAACAAGACAAAAATGAGTTCTGTGAAATGACAATTGGAGGATCTTCTGGTGGCTCTACCAGTGGGCTAGACTGAGGAGAAGCAGGCCTGGAATAGGAGATCAAGACAGAGTAGGTGGCCTCTCTTTCCAAAAGGAACTCAATTGGTCTACCTGCCACATCCAAAGTGACCCTGGGCTCCAAGTAACGTGATGACAATTATTCACAGAAGGACCTGCGGGAGTGGGTCTCTTCAGTTCTATTCCTGTTTTATGGTCATCATGGGGCTTGCCTCAGGTCCCTGATTCCTTTGACCACGAGGGGCAGGGATGACCCACCTGTTGTTAATGAGGACATAGAGTCATGGTGGGCATCACAATTTGAAAATCCTTGGGCCCAGTACCTATTTCCTTATAGATGAAACATTTGTCATTGTTTTGTGCCTGGGAGACCTGAACCACTGGATGGGAAGAACTTTGGAACACAGCCAGTAATAGGGAGTGCCTTTTATCCTTCCTTTTCTCCTCCCTCCTGGACTGTTGCCTTTTCTTCCTGATCTCGATTATAAAGAGCTCTAGTGGAAGTCTGAATGTGGTCATCTAAGGTTACTTCTCATTCTTACAAGGGCTTTTGGAGCTTTCCTTGAATATCAGGAGCCGACTGGGACAAGAACTGTCTTTTAATGAGAAAAACGTGTTCTTTAAATTATAGCCAACTTGTAATATATAAAATCCTTTTATAAAATTACCTTCATACTTCATTACAATTCCCTCTCAGACCCTTTGTCAAGATAACTTAAACTTTCAACAACTTGCTTATACATTGAATATTTACCCTCATTTCCTTTTATTCCCATTCTGAAATAATTCAGTCATTTCACATTAAGAAAAACGGAATTTTATCGTACAAAACTAATGCCAATACTTTTGACCCTTCATACCACAAATTCATCTTCACACCTATAACTTTCTTTCCACATCTCCTATCTACTTATTTTTTCTATCTTGTTCCTCTTTACTTTCTTTCCTTTGGTTCATAGAAGTTTCAGGGACCAGCAGTTGGAGTAATGGCTATGTCGTTGGACTCCCATGTAGTTGACTGTGGTTCGAGTCCTGGACCCAGTGGCTTAAAGTCACGCCGGGTGCGTATGTGAGCATGCCCAAGATCCCAAGAGGAGAAGAGAGGAGAAAAGATTATGGTGTGGCTATCCCCCGGGGGTGGGGTGGGGGTGATTTCTTGCTTTTTGTCTCTCTGTCTTTCTGGTGAGCGCACGCGCCCTATACCAAAAACCTCTCCAAAAGCTAAGAAAAAAAAAAAAGAAGAAGAAGAAGAAGAAGAAGAAGAAGAAGAAGAAGAAGAAGAAGAAGAAGAAGAAGAAGAAGAAGAAAAGAAATTTCAGGCATTAACCCTTCAATATTTTTGTCTTATCTTAGACCCTGCTAGAAGAAAAACAAAATAACCAATCTTGAATACCTTAGAAAGCAGAGATGATCTTCAGAAAGAGAATTCTCCTATTTTAACCCTATTATTGGAGATCTCGAATGGTTCTTATAAGGACCACAGATTTTTGTAGTTGTGTAAAGACTGAAAAGTGCAAAAGCACACCTACTAATATAGCCAGAAAATAATGGTTGTTACGGCATGCCCTGGAACTTTAGAATTTTACTCATTTCATCATTTTAGGTCAGTTTTCCCCTGTTCTTAGTTCATACTGGGGCGAAACAGTACTGTAAGAGGAAATGAGCTTTCTCCTCTTGAGGGTCAAATAAGTACCAATGAAAGTTATGCCCCATTCAAGTGTCCTCTAGCATTGAAGGAAGGTTTCCCATCTGGAACGGGGAAAGAAGAAGAAACTGATTAAATGTTCCTCATGGTGATAAATAGCAGAAAGAATATGGAGGAGCAGTTTCCAAATAACCACCTAGCTTTGAGTTTTTGATTCAGTAGCACAGGAGTTTAACGGACCAGGTGGGTACTGAGCAGATCGAGGTAGGGAAAAGGATTTAACTGAATTCCCACACACGGTATTCATGTCTCTCAGAGCATAAAAACATTGAATATATGGTGCTTTCCTATTTCCCCAAGTGTTTACAGAAAACATCTAATCAATGAATAGTATAAACATTAGTACCCCCAGGTTATGGCCATAGTTCACTGTCCTGAGCTTGTATTGTGGTCATACAGTGTTGCAAAAGACTATGAGGTGCTTTGTCTTAAGAGTTTGTGGGTCAAATTGGTTCTAACTGTCTAGAGTGCACCTCAGAGGAGTGTCTGCGGGAATAGCTGTTTGATTGCCCATCCATAAAACAAATAAGGAAAGTGAAAGCCCAAAATCTTGGGGGTCAAGCAAATCCTCCTGTGGAATCAGAGAACCAAAGTCCTAGGTAAAAATGCATGCAAAAATGATCAGCATAATTTGTTATTTTTCCTCAAGGAATAATAATTTAACAGAGGCTATTATATCTTTTTACCCATTTATTCATGTACAAATGTATGCACATGTGTGTGTGTGTGTGTGTGTGTGTGTGTGTGTTTCAGAAACTCTTTCTTATTCTCCCTAAATAATTTGGTTTGAGAAAAATATTACAGATGAGTCTACATGTCTCTGTTAATACAGAAATGTTGAATAAAAGATGCTGGGGGATACTTAAGGATAGATGTTGTTTTAAAGTTCAAAATACGTGCATTAGTAATGTCTCAAAGGGAAGAACATAGCAACTAGTGAACCCAAATTTCAAGAATAATTATTTTCTTTCCTTTGTTGTTAGAAAAAGCAATAGTGATCATGATGTTTCCCCTGCCAGGCAATAGTGATATTTCAGCTTTTGCTGCATAACAAACCACATTAAAAGTTAGGACATTGGCATTTGTTCAGCTCACATTACTGTGTCTTGTTACAATGGGTTGGACTCTGCTAAGCTCACTTTTACATCATATTTGAGGTTGGCTGGAGCACGGTGGTTTTAGAAAGGTCTCAACAGAAAAAACTAGTTTCTGTCGCATGTGGTTTTATGTTTTGTTTTGTTTTTAGTTTCTAAAATTATTCTCTTGTCCTAGTATGGACTTTTTTCATGTGGAGCGTAATTTGCAAGAGTAGTAAAAGAGACAGAACTCCAATGTGAAAACTCATTTTAGACTTTGCTTGTTGCAATTTTACTGATGTTTCTTTGGCCATAAAAATTAACTGGGCAACCTCAGAGTCAGATCAGGAAGAAAGATAAATGAACACTTTAGAATAAGCTGCATAATTTTGTGCCCATTTCTGCAACCTTTCACAGATGAAGGAACTTAGGATAAAAGATATTAAAATGATACAAATACTAAGTTAGGGGTACTGGGGATGGGGCCTATGCCTGATTCCCTGTATCAAACCACAAAGTTATACTATCTCTGACATTTAGGCTACATTAGTTTTGTATCATTATGTAACAAATTACCACAACTCTTTTCCTCAATTAAAAGTTTGAGTATAGGCCAGCTGCAGTGCCACAGCAGTAACACAACTCTCCATGGTGCTGAGACCAGGGGAGAAGTCATAATTTGCATCCCAGCGTCTTCCTGTGCAGACTGGATGGGCACATGTGCATACCATGATCATGATCCTGGTTGGCTGAGGCAGGAGGTTGGATTATGGCAGGGGAACTTTTGGGTATACCACCTTCTCTCTCTCTCTCTCTCTTTCTCTCTCTTTCTCAAGAAATGCATAATAAACTAACTCTTAAAAAAAGGAAATCCGGGTGTAATTTAGCTGAGTTCCCTACTCATAGTCGGATAAGACTGTAATCAAATTATTGGCCAGAGATGTGATCTCATCTGAAATTCAGGGTCCTCTTCCAAGCTTATTCAGTTGTTGGCAGAATTTAGATCCTTAAACTATAAGATTGAGATCATTGTTTTCTTTCTGGCCATCAGCTCTTAGAACCTAGAGTCTCTCCTCAGATTCTAGCCATGTGGCACTCTTTTTTTTTTTTTTTTTTTAAGGTTTTTACCATAGGGTGTGTGCATTCACTGGACACACACACACACAGACACACAGACATAGAGAGAGAGAGAGAAAGTGAGAAATTGAGAAATTACATCTCAGGGGAGATGGCCATGCTGCAATTCCTTTTCCTCCATTCTCCTCTTTAGATTTTGGGCACACGTGCACATAAACCTGACATGAGTTTTAAGCTGCCAGCCCCATAACTCAAACCACAGTCAGTTATGTAGGAATCCAGTGCCTTAGATGCCACACTACTGGCTGGACCCATGTAGCACTCCTAAAACAAGGCAATGTAAAGTATTTAAGGTCAGCAGGAGAATGTCTCCTCACACTTTGATTATGTCTGGACATTCAAAATAATTTCTCATGATTAACTCTAAGTAAACTAACTAGGCACCATATTTACCTCTAGAAGAGATCTTTTTTCTGTATAATTAAAATATCATAGGAATAATACTCCATCATATTCATGGGTCTCTCCAATACTCAAGAGGATAGGATTATAAGAGGACATACATCACTGGGTAGCGTCTTAGAATTGTTTATATCACATTGGTCATCAATCCGCCAAGCAAAACAGATGATGTACTGATAAAAGAGACTTGTCAGTGATTATCTACGGAAAGGAAAACGTTTACTTCCTTCTCTTGGTCCCTCCTCTCTCACACACATACACTTGGAAGTGTCTATATCATCTGTTTCTCTTTAGCTTTGGGTTTGGATCCCACTGAGATTTGCAGCACTAATTTTTTCTAAATAGGAAGAATACACAGACTGTATCATGGGAGAAAAAATGCTGTGTGTAGTCACAATTAGATTGAAATTTCCAGGGTAAAAAGTAAGTATATTCTACATAAAGGCAAATTTTGACTCTAAAATTCATAAATAAAATTTGAATAAATTAAAAATAATTTTACAATAGAAAGGATATTTATACATTGACTATTTCTAAATTAGCCTGCATATTTAATAAAATTTTTGTCAATAAAAAAAATTGGCAACAATTTTTTTCAACCAAGGAGAGTAAATATAAATGGTACAAAGAAATTCTAACAGGGGACCAGCCTTATTGCCCAGTGGGTAAGGGAGACAGATCTCACATGGCTGAATACAGTTCAAATCCAGCCCTGGTAACTTGAAAATCATGCTGTAAGTGTATACTTCTTTTCCCAAAATCCTGATACGATGGAGAAATGAAGGAAAAGGGATTGTGATGTGACCACACCCCATAGGCAGGTGCTTTCTCCTTTTTTCTCTCTCTTTCTCTGTCTCTGGTGAGTGTTCATACCCTTTAGCAATTAAAAAATTATAATAAAAGGAATAAAATATTTATATTTGTAAGTTGAGAATAATCATTCTTTTCCTAGGAAAGATGATTTCAAATACTAAAATGAATTATCAAGCTAAAATAATTAAAATAACATTAGCACATAAAAGATGTACAATCAAGGGAATGATAGAGAAAATAAAAATTAAATACTGATACATGTGAGATACTAATATGTCATGAAAGAGAAATAGATTATGCAATGGGTGATTTGGAAGCACCAAGTGGGTATGAGGTAGCAGACAACTTTCTCAATGAAGGCCTTAAATGATTTGACAAAATAAATTTTAGAGAGAACGAAATTTTACATGCAAGTATGAAACCAGAAACATATAAACATATAAACTGTTTTCTAATTAGAGAATATCATAAAGCTCCAAACTAAAAAAAAGATAACAAACATGGTAATCTTAATGCAAAGAATAATTGTTGACTGCTTTAAAATTCCATAAACAAAGATAAGATTCAAGGAACAAACTTAGGAGAATAATACTTACAGTCTGAATAAACAAAGAATTTTTAAAAGCTTATACTACGATTTTTTACAAATCAATAACAAAAAGTTAATGAAATGTATGAATGGAAAATGATGTAGATATCTATAAAAAATCTGAAGAGATAATTCATTGATATTTAGATAAATTCACATAAAACAACAATGGTGAAGGATCCTTTCCTATTTGCTTGAGATAGTTCAAATACTTTCACTATGATTATTTGGACTGTAATAGATGGATAATATTAAACATAGGACATGCAACGTTTTATAGACTACCCTTGCTTCAGATTCATAATTTATCTAGGCCTTCTGAAGTAAATTCTCATATACCACAGACTTTTTCAGTTTTAGAAAGTGATCACTTCCTGCATGGTCTAGTTATCAACCAATGAAACAAATATGCAGCCAGAATAAGAGTATGAAATAAAGACATAGATAACTTTCCATCATTTCTGCTCAGACTTTCTCTCCAAACAGGCTTTGGACTAAGTTCACTGGATTTTTAAAAAATTTCTTTTATACATTCGATCACATATATCACATAACTTGTAAATGTTCCAACAGGAATAAAGTTCATTGGATTTTTAATAGGTGGAAATTATGGACCTTTAATGAAAATTGATTTACCTTCTTTGAAGGGCAGTTTAAAACTACTGTATATATCTGTTAACCCAGGAATAACTCTTTTAGGAAATTTTCTTATACTTATACATATGTGCATAAATATGATAAAATACGTTTAATTGCATCATTATTACTAAAGTCAATAAAGATTGAAATTGATCTTATAAACAATAGTGCTCATTCTCATATATGTTTTTTTTTCTTTTCTTGGAGAGGTTTTTGCTATAGGGCGCGCGCGCTTGCCAGACAGACAGAGAGAGACAGAGAGACAGAAAGCAGGGAATCACCCACCAGGGGGGATAACCACGCTGCAATCCCTTCTCCTCCATTCTCCTCTCGGGATCTTAGGCACGCACACACGCACAGGTGCTCAGTGTGAGTTTAAGCCACCGGGTCTGGGACTCGAACCACAGTCGACTACTTGGGAGTCCAGCGACATAGCCATTACGCTAACTGCTGGTCCCCATATATGTTTTTTGAAATGATATGTATATAAAAGTAAAAACATTTATTTGTACATATAGTAAAATTTCTTGGAAGTATAAACAAACCAGAAACCCTAGTTGCTCTTGGGGAGGTAACTTAGAGTCTTGAGTAGAAGGGACATTTCAATTTTACTGTGTTTTTTTTTTTTTTTTTTTTCTTTGCATCTTTTTCATTCTGTATTCTTATTAAATGAAAGTGTATTTATTACTTTACTTTTTAAATGAAAACTACTAAATATTAAAAAGCATACTTTAAAATAAAAGTAGAAGTTTGTTCAAAGAGTAAATAGTGCATGAAATGGTGAAGAAAGTTATTAATAAAAAATATACATACTATGGGACCAAGAAATGGTATAATGGTTACATTGCTGGACTCCCACATGGCCAACTGCAGTTCGAGTCCCAGACCTGGATGCTTGAAACTCATACTGAATATGTGTGCGTGCCCAAAATCCAAAGAAACTGGAGGACAAGGAATTGCAGAATGACCATCCCCTCAGAAGGTGATTTCTTGCTTTCTATTTCTCTCTCTCTCTCCAGTGAGAACATGCACCCTATAGCAAAAATCTCCAAAAAAGTAAATAAATAAATAAATACACACACACACACACACACACACACACGTGTGTGTGTGTGTGTGTGTGTGTGTGTTATATCCATACTATAGAATGAACAAAACTATGTGATATAAGAAAGGTTTAAATGGGGTTTCAGAGAAGGTATAAGTTGTCACTCTAGTTGGAGAATCAGGAACAGCTTTCAGCAGGTGGCTTTAAGAAGGATCTTTTGGATCTTTTTTTTTTTTTTGGAGATCAGACAGGCCAGGAATCAGAAACACCAAGAGGAATGCAGATGATGGAAAGACCTGGGGACATGGAACATGAAAGTGTGGATTAGGACACAAGATGCCTAGCTATAGTATCCTTCTCCTTCCTTACAAACTTCAATTTCCTTTTAGAGTAATTAATTTGGTACTGTTTGTTAGATTAGATGTATGGGGAATATTAAATATAAGGGAAAATTGAGAAACTTTTGCAATAGATCAAACTTACTCATGAGACCACTAGCTGGCAAAGAAGGCCTTTTGCTAAATAGGAAAGATACCTGGGGTAAGGTGTAGCCCCAAATCAGACAAGAGAAGCTTTCAATGGTAGCAAGACAGGGATCCATAATAAATTGTTTCTAAGTTATAGCTTTGTCTGGAATGTGATCTGGGATTAAGCCTCCATCTTTGACCATTTGGTTCATATTAACAGTTTCATTACTAATCCTCTCAAACTCTTATTTTGGAGTCAGAGGGAATGACTACTGTCTGGTTTTCATAGGCTTCACAATGGAGCCTATGAAGAGAGACCTGCCCTTCTGTTAATTTGATAGAGAAAATTGGCAATCAGTAGAAATGTCCCAAGGCTACCAAAGCAGTTGTTTTCTAATCAGTCTTGGAAGGACTGCTGACTCCCAGACTGTTATCTTGGTTCAAGTTGTGCTTTGGGGAATATTAAGGCGAACACATGAGCCTCTGGAATTCATTGCAATCTGAGCAAGCACACAGATGGTGGGCACATTCTTATATGACACTAGGGAAATGAAAGACAGAGTCTATGGCTTACTCTAAAAGCCACAAATAAAATTGAATGCAACAAGATACCTGTGAAGAATCTACTCCTACAGAAATTGCTTTATATATATATATTTTTTTTAATTAATTTATTTCTTTCTTCATTTCATTTTCTTTCATACATTCAATCACATTATTATTTGTCTTACAAAATGGATATTTCAACTGGTGAACATTTCTCCCTAGTACTGTTGGTAAAACTACAAAATATCTTGAACAGATAATACCACACCTCTTTGTGCCATTAATGCTTTTCCTCCCTGTCCCTCCCCAAATGTCCTTCCTCAGACCCTCCTCTTTCACACACACTATATCTGGTATTTACATCTATATACTGCGTTTCTATATCTTTAGACAATTAGTTTCAGTCATAGAGTGCAGACACTCGGTATATATTAAGTGGGGACATACAATGCCTCTCCTTCATAGCATGGCTTGCTTCACTCAGCAGTAAATCTTCCATATTCACCCACTTCCTGTCAAAAGCCAGGGTTTTGTTGTTTTTTATGGATGAATAATATTCCATTGAGTATATGTGCCACCGTTTTTCTAACCATTCATCAGTTCGTGGGCATTTGGATTGTTTCCATGACCTGGCAATCGTGAAAAGTGTCGCAATAAACATTGATGTGCAAGCACTTTTCCGATTAAGTATTCTTCTGTCCTTTGGGTAGATACCAAGGAGTGGGATTGCTGAATTATATGGTAGTTCTATTTGTAGATTTTTGAGGACTCTCCAAATTGTTCTCCACAGCGGTTGGACCAATTTACATTCCCACCAGCAGTGTAAGAGAGTTCCCCTTTCACCACACCCCACCAGCACTTACCATTTTTTTTTTTTAATCTTAGCCATTCTGACTGGGGTTAGGTGATATATCATTGTTGTTTTGATCTGCATTTCTATTACAATGAGGAATGTTGAGCATTTTTTCATATGCCTTTTAGCTATTTGTATGTCATCTTTAGAGAGTGTTTTTTTCAACTCATTCCCTCATCTTTTAATAGGACTGATTGTCTTTTTTCCGGAACAGCTGCTTGAGTTCCTTGTGAATTTTGGTTATCAGTCCCTTTTCTGATGCATAGTTTACAAAAATATTTTCCCATTCTGAGGGTTGTCTATTCACACTAATCACTGTGTCTTTTGCCATGCAGAAACTTCTTAGTCTGATGTAATCACACTTGTCTATTTTGGGGATTATTGACTGTGCTTTGGGAGTCTTATTTAAGAAATCTTTCCCTACCCCAATGTCTTCCAGAGTTTCCCCAGTGTCATTGGCTGGAAAATTGTAGGAACAAGAAAGCTTGACTGCTCCTAATCACCAAAGATTTTTTTTTTTTTTAAAGTATGACATCTTCAAGCATTTTCTCAATAACAGGTACAGTTAAAACACATTATTTAATTCTAGATGTGGCAAAACCCTTCATGAAAAGTTTTGCAAGTGTGTAGTTAAATTAGTTGTTTTCATATAATGAATCTTATCTAAAAAGGTGGATCCACCATATGATACTAAGTATTTCAAGGTATGAAGCTAATTATTAAACCACATTCTAGTTTCATTGGCTGTAAGTATAATAAATCTTTACAGTATTTACACTGAGTTTCAAAATTATCAAAATTCTGTTGTTTAGATTTTGACCACCCTTACTACCAATATGTGTACATTATATTACTAAACAGGTGTCTGAGGAAAACTTTTGAGCTCAATGAGAGTTAGCAGAGATTGGCTTATGAGATGAGAGTTATTTTCTTGCCTTTTAAGTGAAGAGGTCTTCATGTGGTGAAGCAAAACTTCACAGACTTCACAAAACCCATTAGAAACACTGATTTGTATTCAAGATCAAACGTGACATATAGAGTAGTCTAAAGACGGCTACACATCCTTGGTTACTTCTTGCATTTAGAAGTAGAGTACAATTACCCTCTCTTTGGATGTCAGCAGGCTTAGTGACATATTTGACTAATAGTTTTTGGCAGAAGACATATCATGGTGCTTCCAAGGTCAGGTATTAAGAAGCCTCTAGGACTTTGGAATTACTCTGAAAGCCCTGAGAGACAATGTAAGACATCTAATTACTCTGATAGCATTATGCCAGAGAAGTCTCATACTGGTTGTACAGATGACAGTCTCAAGTTAGTCCAGCCTTTTAACCATCTTCACCAAGGTACCAGACGTATGTGTGAAGCCATCTTAGATCCTCAAGCTCACCAGTGAACCAGCTGAGTACCACTGGGTCATTTCTATTGATGAAATCACTCTTGCTGTATCGTGTCTGGACTCTTAACCCATAACATAATAATTGTTTATTTTTTTGGTTTTTGGAGAGGTTTTTGTTATAGGGCTCACGTGCTCACTGGAGAGACAGAGACAGAAAGTAAGAAATCACCCCGCAGGGGAGATGACCACGTTACAATCCCTTGTAGTCTCCTTAAAGGATTTTGGGCATGCACGCACACGCACACAGCTTGAGTTAAAGGCAATGGGTCCAGGACTCAAATATAGTCAACAATATTGGAATCCAATGACGTAACCATTATGCAACCTGCTGGTCCCCACAGTAATTGTTTTAATACATTGGGTTTGAGAATAGTTTTTACATGGCAATGGATAATTTTGATGTTAGATATAATGTCTATGTACTCATGGTTATGAATTTTGTGATGATAATTTCTTGCCAATGTGTGAACATTATATTACTGAATAGGACTCTGAGGAAAACTTTGAGTTCCATCAGCTTAGCTGTATATATTCTTCTCATTTGTTGATGCCCACACCTCTCAAAGTGTCATTATATGATTTACCTGTTCATAAAATCAGTGAGAACCAGTCCCACAAAATAATATGATGGGGCTTCTGAGCTTTCCCTAGGAGAGGGAACTTATCTTTGGTTTAAGGATTAACAACCAGTATTACCCAAAAGCAAATTTTATGATTTGGCTGAAGAGGAATTTCAAGGGAAAGATCTATTCAATTATATGAGAGAGTTTGGCGCTTCCACCATGTATCCTGGGACACCTTCAATTCAGTTGCAATTCTGGGTAGGTGTTAATTTATCTTGTGCTGTCAACGTCCCACCTCTGATTCCATGACTTACTTTTTCAGTTTTCCTTAAGGTCTTCTCTGGTAATGTGGAATATAGCTTTTCCTGCATACTAGAATATTCCAGAAGTTCAGGGCAATCTTTGCTCTGAAGGATGATTGTAAATGCTATAAATGTTGTTAATCATGTGAAATAATTCTGGATGGCATTTTAGTTTGTTTATTTATTTATTATTTATTTATTTTACATTTGTGCCTGAGGGTGTAGGTTCTCACTAGAAAGAGATTTGGGAGAGTTGAGAAAGTACCCTCCATAGGGAATGGTCATGCTACAATTCCCTCCTTGATACCTCTCTTCAATTTTGAACCTTATACTTGCATGCACATGCACCTGGTGGGCTTCTCAAGCCACAAGGTTCAGGACTTAAGCCATAGGGTCAGCCACCAGGATCCAGCTGCCTCAACTGCCACCTCACTGGCTGGCCCTGGGTGAACTCTCAGAATCCCTGACAGACTCATATTCCTGTTTTTCATTCTCTACCTGCCTTTCTGTCTGTTTTTTTCTTTTTCTTTATCCTTCTTTGTTTTTCTCTCTTATTTTGATTTTCCCCCTTTTCTTTTCTTTCTCATGCATATTCCTTACTCTTGCTTCCTGGGATTTGGTCACCAATAACCTTCCTGCACTCATGTCCTTGCCTCTGCTCTATTTTGGGGAAAATCCAAACTAAGTATCCTGACATGGTATCACTGAGAAGATAATAAACTTCACTTATACTAAAGCCCACTCTTCCTACTGATCCACCATTCTTAGCGCTTACAGTGGAAATATTTTTCGGTAAAATGAAAGATTTTTCTATGTACCTACTATTAATACTTCCTGATTTCAGATGACAAGGCATCTGCATTTTGAATTTCTGGCTGAGGCTAAGACAGCAATATATACATTTTGACGGCGGTTGACTAAATCTACAATACTGGTTTTATAAGCACTTCACTACAAATAATTTAAATAAGAAGACTGGATATATACCTCCTGCTCTTATGATTCGAGATGTAACTTTTTAGCTAGGGTAACCACTAAATTTTATACAAGTTAGAAGCCAGTACCATTCAAGTTTCAGTATTGATTCAAGTTGACATTGGTAAAAAATTATATTCCAAGATTTAATTAAAAATTAGCTAATAGTGGGACCAGCAGTTGGTATAATAGCTATATCACTGGACTCCCATGTATTTGACTACGGTTTGAGTCCCGGACCTGGTGGCTTAGACTCACGCTAGGCACATGTGCATAGACTCATTCTGGGTGCATGTGCATGTGTGCCCATGATCCCGAGAGGAGAATGGAGGAGAAGAGATTGCAGCATGGCCAGCCCCCCAAGGGGTGATGACTTGCTTTCTGCTTCTCGATCTCTCTGTCTTTCTGGTGAGTGCATGTGTCCTATAACAAAAACCTCCCCAAAAAAAAGCAAGGAAAAGAAAAGAAAAGAAAAGAAAAGAAAAGAAAAGAAAAGAAGAGAAAAAAAAATTAGCCAATAGTAAAGAATTTTATCATTACATCAGGCAACAAACACAGTAAAACCTGGGTCTCAAGTCATGCAGTGTCAAAGATTTTACTGCAGTCAGGTGACAAATAGTATGATATTTAGTCCAAGGCCAAATTAAAGTCACCACCTTGTTCAGGGTTAGTAAACCAACTTAATTAATGGCAAAAAAAGAAAAAAAAGAAAAAAAGTGCAAAGTAATTATTCTGACACAACAAAAACAATGACTAACCAAATGCTGAATTTTGCAGCATGCATCAACCTAATTAAAAATAGTTAGAAAATATGGCAAAGATTTCTTTTACTGGCAAAGTATAAAAAAATGCCAACTTACCAAAAGAAGTGTATAGACAGCTGAGCCTGACTCACTGAGCAGAAAACCCCTTAAAACATTAACATTTTTCAAATAAGGTAAAAAAACCTTACATGTAAACATGTATCTGAGATTTCTGTAAACATACCAACAAACTTGTTCTGTATTAGGGTCGAAGGTGATCTTGTATAATCTTTAAAATCTAACTTCCCTGGAACCACAGATTCCTTCAGCTTGATAATAATTTAATCTGAGCATCTCAAAGACCAACTGTAGAAACAATAAGCTCACATTAAAATTTCAAAAGCCTTTGGATAAATACAGGGTCTTCAAAAATTCATGGAAAATACAATTATAAAACTACTTGTGGATTTAAAAACTTTTTCACCGAAATAAACTCAATCTTTAATTATATTTTTGAAGTCTCCTTGTATACTCAGTAGCAAGGTTGCTGGATCATATAGTAGCTCTATTTTTAATTGTTTTCAGAAACTCCATACTGCTTTTTGTAATTATTGTCATACTTTTTTATTCTCACCAACAGTGTGCAAATGTTTCTTTTTCTCTACATCTTCTTAAAACATCTAACCTTTGTTTATTTGAAAATAGCCATTGTAACAGGTGTGATGTGGTAACCATACTACTACGTTTAGTGTGGCATCATTTTCAATAGTCAAGATGTAGAAACAACCGAAGTGCCCATCAATAAATAAATGGGTAAAAGATGTGGCCTATATGCACAATGGCACACTATTCAGTGATTAAAAAAGAGAGAGAGAGAGAGAGAGAGAGAGAGAGAGAGAGAGAGAGAGAGAGAGAGATGAATTCCTGTCATCAGAGGCAAAGTGAATGACCCTGGAGGATATGCTAACCGAAGTAAGCCAGGCTCTGAGGTGGATCCCATAACTCAGCAGTTAAGGGAGCTAGAGATCATATGGCTGACCATAGTTTGTATTGTGGCCCCAGCAGTTTGAAAAACATGCCAGCCTTATAGAATGGAGAAATGGAGAAAAAGGGATTGTGGTATGTCCATGCCCTTTAGTAGAGTGCTTTCTTTTCTCTTTTTCTCTTTCTGGAAACCACACAGATCCTGTGGCAGTTAAAAATAATAGTAACAGACAAATAAAAACCTGCTCTGAAAAACAACTAGTTCATGATCTCATTCATATGTGTAATTTTAAAAGCTGATCTCATAAAACTGGAGCATAGTGGTTATCAGGGACTAGAATGGGAGGAAGAAAGATGTTGGTTAAAAGACAGATAGAATTTAAGTTAGATAGAAGAAGTAAGTTCAAGACATCTGTTGTACAATATGACAACTATAGTTAATAACGATACATTGTATCTGTTAAAATGCTAAAAGAGTAGAGGTGAATGTTCTCACCCTAACACTGGTAACTATAAAGTATACATATGTTAATTAGCTAATCATGTCATTTTCTCTCTCTCTATTATATATATATATATATATATATATATATAAAACTAAACATCATATGGTACACAGTAAATGCCTATAATTTTATCTGCCAATTAGAAAACCTTAGAATTCCAATGGTCTTCAAGGCGAATAAGGAACTTAGGTCATAGCTCCAAAAAAAGATTGAAGTATTATTGTGAACTGTGGTTCTTACTGCACTCTATGAAAAGTCAGTTCTCTTAAGAACAAAATGCCCCATAATGCCTCCTGAGAAACAGAGGGAAATAGTGGAATAAAATGTATGTTTGCCTGTGAATTGTTGTGGTTGTTGGGAGGGACAGGTAGTAAGTAGAAAGAAGATAATTTATACTAGAGAAATTATTACAAGGTCTCAAGGATACTATATTCATTACGGAATATGATTATCAAAGCATAGGTAATTTCATCTCAGTTTTACTGACAAGAAAGCATATTTACAACAAAAGTCACGGAGCTGGCACACCATATAAGCAAGATTCAAATTCCAATGTTTCCCAGCTTCTGAGCTCTTGTTCTTTATTCTACAGCACACTACCTCAATTGAATTAAGGCACATCAGTTTTCACATGACTGATATTTTCAGTGCATGGCATCATTTCCATAAGGCAAATATTTTTAGCTGAGTTGCAGTTCTTTGTAAGTTAATAGGCAGTATCTATATTCTGAGCAAGTATGTAAAATTAAACTGGGAGAAGGGCAACAAGTGCTCTTTTTAAAATTCTTACATTGCAACATTCACATCTGTCTAATGAGGTAATGCTGCTAGGAGAAAATGGAGTAAGCAAGAAATAAGTATGAAGAGTTGAACGAGCCAGTGCAGGAGCAGAGCAAAGATAATGCTGCCTGCCTCCTCTTTGATTGAACTCTAAGTTCCCTAAAGGTCTCTTGCATCCTGGTTCAGTACCACAGAACTGACAGCGTGTTTAGCAAGCAAGCTCTTTGCTGGTATTTACAGATAATGGAGGACATTTATCATGCAATGGGGAAATGCTTCATGTAAAAAAGAGGCTTTCTAGTAAGACAGGGAGTTTGAATTTCTCTTTATAATTCTCTTCCAACCTACTGCATTTATTCCATGACATGTAAATGTTTGTGTGATACTTGTTCTACATGATCTTTTTATCAGCCCTAATCTATGGACGTATGGATTATTTCCAATGCTCTGTCTTGAAAATGAAAGTCTAATGTCTGCCTTTTCTCTTCCCAGCAGTCCATGAGTATTAGTTATCTATTGCACTGTAACAGATGATCAGCCATTAGCCTAGCAGCTTGAAAAACATGTCAGAATCTCACATTTTTGATGGGTTGGCAGTCCAGGCATTACTTAACCAGAACAATCTGAGAAACTGGATTAACTCTGGAGAGAAAGCACAAAGAGTAATACAGTGACAGAGACTGAAAAGAAAAAAGATACCTTCAAATATTTGAGAGTAATTATTTTAGTTTGTTGGTTTGTTTGTTTTTTGATTTTTTGCCAGAGGGCATATGTACTTGCCAAAAAGAGACAGAGAGACAAATAGAGAGGAAAAGTGAAAAAGCACTCCCTTTCCCTGCATGGTGGATAATAATGGCACAATTCCTTCTTCTGCATTCTCCCTTCTTTCAGGATTTTGGGTACATGTGCACACAGGCCAGGTCTAGGACTTGAACTGCACAGTTAGCCATGTGGGTTCCAGGTGCATTAACCATCATGCCACAGACTAGCCTGAGAGATTTTGTCTGTTTTAAACTTTCTTTCTTCATTCCCTAATCCTACAACATTCAGTTCTGTTAAGAGTGAGTGAAAGATATCATGAAGGACACCTATCATGTGCTGGAAATTATACTATTCTAGGATAAATTGGGAGCTTTTCATGGATGATCATCAATATCTGTTGTCTTCTTCCTGAGCATAAAGATAGACTACCTATATCCTTACAGCACATAGTGTCATAGGGTTCTGGCCCAGTCGAAGTGAGTGAAAACACCTAGCAAGACGAAGCAATAGAAACAGTGTAGTCTCTCAGTTTCGTCTTCCTCTGCTGTTGTTATTAGAGGGCCTTGCATTGGGATGCGGAACCCCAAGATCGAACTAGACTGACCACTCATCACCATATAGAAGTTGACTACCTTAGTTGAATTAGATAGAGCCTGAGCAGATTTTGGGTGTACAAAGAATTAGTATATTGCATAAAGTTACTGCTATTTGAGGATGATTTATTACTATTTATTACTGCCCTATAATCATATCAGTCTAACTAATAACAACAGTCCTTCAGTTGTCACCTGGAACATTTGCAGGAATTCTTACCTGCCCCCACTTCTCCAGGGTGGAAGGTACAAAACTTTTCGAGGTTGGCCTCAACCTTCACTGACATATTATTTTGGACTGAAGAAGAAAGAGGTCTATGGAACGTCTAAGCCAAAACAACCTAGAGATTCAGCTTAGATTATGGGCTACCAAAACATTAAAGATAAGATGCACTGAAAAGTGAAATGAACTGAAAATGTCTGGCTTACTTGTTTCACATTGGTGGGATAAAAAATGAAGTTATATTTTGTGTATTTTGGGATTGTAAAAAAACTCTTTAAAAATACCACTTTTTGAAAGAATAATGTATACTTGTGTGACATCTTTCAGTATGGAGTACTGGAGAATCTCCTTTTGTAGGATAAAAAAGGCAAGGCTGGTTATCTTTATTTAAACTGACAGTTTATTAAAATAAAGATGAAGGGACTGCCTCCATGGCATGTGTTAATGCAGTGCTCAAGAGAAGCTGGATCTCCGCATGTTGACCACAGTTTAAACCCCCAGCCTGGTGAGACTGAAACACACCAGCCATGTGCTCTAGTGTCCAAGATCTGATGGGCTGAAGGACTGGAAAAAGGCGCTCATGGTGTTACTAGACCTTGCAACTTTCTCTCTCTCCTCCTTGTTGATGTGTGTGTGCATACATGCTGTGTATAATAAAGAAAAAATACATTAAAGGTGAGAGGATATTTTTTGAGAGAGATTTTTGCTATAAGGCGTATGCATTTGTCAGAGATATGGAGAGACACAGAGAGAGAAAGTGAGAAATCACTTCCCAGGGGGGATGGCCGCACAATCCTTTCTCCTCCATTTTTCTCTTAGGATTTTGGGCACGAACACACATGTGCCTGGCGTGAGTTTTAAGCTGTCAAGTCTGATACTTGAACCATGTGGGAGTCCACCAATGTAGCCATTATAACATCTGCTGGTCCCAAAGAAGAAACATCCTAATTAGGGAATTTTTGCCTAAACTTTTATAATCTAATTTGTCTGAATTGCAAATTTTTTGAAGACTATATATATATATATATATATATATATATATATATGACTATTGTCTAGCTATAATCCTGGAAATAGTCTTTCTAAAGAATATTACATAGTCTTACAGTATCAAAGATATAAATTCTTGTAACTATATTGAAATTACTAGTATGTTTTAGTGTGTTCAATTTAGGTATAAAGACTCATTTTACTTGTACAAGAAATCTTCAAAAAGTTAACAGAAAATGAATGTGCATCATGAGAAAAACTATGCATCTATTTAAACATTGGTTGCACCAAAAATAAACTCATGTTTTAGTTCCATTTTTCCTAACGCTTTTTGGAGTTTCCCTGTACATTAACTCTGTGGAAGAAACAGACTTTGACTACGGGTTTAAATCTGGGATCAGTTACTTACCAGCTGAATGACTTTGGGGAATTCTATTAGCTTCTCTGATCCTCACCTTTTCATATTTATGGATGAGTCCTGTCACTTGTAAGGAAGTTCCATTACTGAAACTCTTTATGCTGTCCACCATGTATGCTAGAATAGTGTCTGGCTCGTCATAGATGCTCAGTGAATATTCACTGAATAAATAGCAATTAGTAAGAGGCAAAATTTAGATTTTGAAGGGCATGTGTAGTAGGCCCCCAAATTCTAGACTTTGCAATACTGGCCTTGACATTTTCTTTGGGTTCTCTATTCCTGAAGAGGGCCTCAGAAGCTACATAGGGAATAAAGTTCATGGGTAACTCTCTACCTTCACAGAGTGCTTGGAAGGACAGTGGTCCTGAAGAAGGAAGCAGCTGTACCCTTCAGAGTCCTCATGATACTTTCATGAAGTTGAGTGGAAATGACTTTGTAGGGCAGAGATATCGGAAGGCTGTCTTAGACTTAAACCTGATGAATTTACTTTCCATGCTTACTACTTAGTTATAGTGGTTTCACTCTCTGGCCATCTTTAATTAATCGGTCAACATTATATCCTGAATCTTTCATTTTAAGCATTGTGGCCACAGACAGCTCTTTTCTAAGATTTTGAGTACCTGTTTTTAGACATAGCCTAAAGTTTCAGATGGATCTCCACAGGACTACTTTTTAGAGTCATTACTAAAGATGATTGAGAATTGAGGTTGATGTTACCATTCTCTCTGAGAAGAACTGTTCTGTGCAGCTGGGAGGATAATTTCAGATAGAACATTCAGTCAGCTTTCCCTGGAGTCCCTCACTGCGACAGTGAGTCTTTTTCTTAAGATGTCAAGGGACTACTTGGCCACTCTAAATGTTCATTGGCTCGTAAGGTGTGAAGACCACATTAAACAAATTAAGTAAAGTTACCATAGTAATATAAGAGGAACACAGAGAAAAGCTATTTGAGCACACACAGAGCCAATAATGGGAGTGAGTCAACAGAATCTGGAAGAGATGATAAAAAGCACATGTACTGGTTAGGAGTAACATTAGCTGCCTACTATTTCCAAAATGTTTTTACAATTTCACAGACTCTACGTGTTCCCAGCCATCTGCTATTTTACATAAACATAAACACACCCATTGATGGGACTCTGTGGGACTTCAAAATCAACTATTTGGAAGTATAAAAATTGGTATTTTATTTTCTATAATATAGTTTTAATTCATTCTCTAGCTTTTGGTTTTCAACTATTTTTTACTTCCCTTAGTATGAACAGTAAGCTCACTGGATTGTAGACATTTGTGTTTTTGTATGTGACAGAAAAATTAAAATGTTTATCTGCTAAAGACTTATTTGTTCCATTATGTTCTGACCCAGCAAAGAGGAGATAGTGTCATACACAGCTGTTATCCACAGAAATGCTTAGAATATATGATGAAAAAAATGTAGTGTGGACTTCTCTGGCAAGAGACAGCTATGAGGAAAAGATAGATAAGTGAAAAAGGTTCCAGGCTGTGTTTGCCAGATATACATACTCACAAATAGAGTCAATATCCCTCCCCTGTCATTGTACACTGGTGGCTAAGGAGAGTAACAAGGAGCCCTGCATCAAGAGTAATTTTTCTTCTAGTCTATTTTGGTGATAGTTTGTTATTAGGACAATTGCTGGGCTCGACTAATCTGAAAGAAGATATTTGGTACAATTGTGGATGAGTCAAACTGGCTATAGTATGGAATTAAGGCGCGAAGAGGGAAGGCTTTCTATTTGTTTCAGAGAAAACTAAGGAAGTAAACTGCCAGAGTAAGAATAGCAAAATAAAAAGAAAATGAAGGTCTGTATGAACCTAGAAGTTCTCTGGGAATATCCCAAATGAGGATAGTGTTTATAAAGTCGTGAAGCTTGGTAGAAACAATGTATGTGTTGAAATTTCTTTAAATCCTATTGAATTCTGGGTTCTTGTTTACATAAAGCAGACTTGTGCAGTGTAAAATAAACTTGAGAAAATTTCCCTAGAGGTTGACTGTAGAATAAAGTATATATGTTTTTTTTTTTTTTTTTTTTTCAATTACTCTCCAGTTCCTGAAACTTAATCCTGGATTCTTATTTAGTTTTAAGAATAGAAAGCCCTAAGAATTGTTATCTAAGTATCTCTGAGGATTATAGAAAGTGAAAATGGAAAAGCACATTTTTAAGTAATGCAACTTAAGATGTGATAAACAACACAAACTAATAGATTTCTAATGGGGAAAAACTTCTCATTTACTCATAGGAGTAGCAGTATAATTAAGGTTGGAATAGTGATTTTCAGGGTTTTGTCTTTATGAGTTTTTTTTTTTTTTTTTTCTTTCTTCATTCATTATATATGTGAGATTTAAAAGGATAGGTTTTGTTGCTACCTTGGGCACTGGAGCCCAGGGGCCTTCTGAGATGAGGCACACATTGTGTATGCATTAAAGCTAATAGCTGGACCCAGACTAGTTTCATCCATACCCTTTCATTTTCTATCATCCTCCATTCATGCAGAGTTTAGGGCTGATATTTTATCTCTTTAGGCTTATTGACTTAGCCCTGTTTTAAGAAGAATACCACCCACCATTCAGAGTGTCAGGAAACTCCTGTCTCTCCCATTGCAGGCATCATGTTGGGTCCCTTCGAGAGGACTAACTGGCAGCAGTACTGCATTTGGAGTAACTGGTGGCTTGCTTAGACTGAAAGACTACTGTCACTACCGCAGCTAAATTACCCATGCCATGGGGACAGTGTTGAATAGATAAAGGGCACTATTTTAGCAAGTAACATTAATGCCTTTGTAACAAGCCTTATATTTTAACAACTGTATGCACAGTTTTGGGCATTTTGCAATTTGGTTTTTTACTATCACAATGTGGTGGTGGAGTTGTCCTCATTTGCAGTGAAGAAACTAGTCAGGGTGAGAGATAGGAACAGCTCCAGAGCCCTGAAGCCTAGTTTCCATAGTTCGTTATCTACCTGGTTGCTCCTTTGTTGCTCCAAGAACTAGTCATTCATATCGAGAGTCTCTACTCCCCATCTCTGTGGTTGTGTTCAAGTTTTGTTCTCGTACTTTCCCAGAAATCTTTTTTCCTCCACTTCTCCACCCATGAAACCCTACTCTCTAAAGTCCATTTACAATTTGCTCCCTTTTAAGGGGTCAGAGGGCAGTTCAGTGGTAAAAGGCTATGACTGGTGAAGCTAACCTATATGGGAATGTTCCTAGTTTGCATCTGAAGACCTCCCTGAGTATGCCAGACATGCATGCACCCTGATCAGAGGCTGGCTGAAACTGGGGGGTGAATTTTGGTTTCAAGATCCTGTTTGAGGTGCTTTCTCTCTTCCTGTCCCTCTTGGTTATAGAAGAAATAAAAAAACTTCAAATTTCTTCTTTTTCCTTTTTATAAAAATATTTATTTTAATTTATGATTTCCATTTAATCATTACACTTCTTTGTAGGTTATAGAATGGTCTTTAAAAGCATGTATGTGGTATGTAATAAATAAATAGAAGGTGTAAACATATTCACCACTTTTGACATTTACTATTATGTTGCAAACATTCGAAACTCACTCCAAAGGTTAATCTGCTAGCATGTACTGAATTGTCTATGACATTATTTACTGGAAGGTACAGTTTTAAAGAAAAACATAATGATTAAAAACCAAGCAACAAAAAACCCCATAAATTAACAAAGATAATCTTAAAGTAGCCAATGAAAACAAGAATTTGTAATTTCTATGTAGAAGACTGTGGGAGATAAGTTTATTATCTGAAAAATCTGTGGCTATCAATCATTGGCTCAGTTAGAGATAGGCAAAATTGTCCATAACAATAGCTCGTTGGGAAGAGGTCAGAAAAGAACACTCTTCCTCACACACTGAGTCCTTGTAAGACTGTAGTATTGCAGTGTGCATAAAAAAGTCCTTGAAAAAGGAAAAATAAAATAAAATTGGAAAAGAGATGCTTATTGCTAAAGACATAGTATAACATAGGGAAAAAAGTCAAATTTCCTCTTTTGCTAATATTTTACTCTGATTTCTTTCTCTTCTAGGTAAAATAATTGTCTTTCCAGCTCTTAGTATTTAGTATTTGTGACACTGTTCATATTTTTAATTACTTTTTCACGTATTAATGGTTTTTGTTTGTTTTGTTTTACAATTATTACAATTTTTTCCCCAAAATAAATGATAAATCTCTGAAGGACAATGTATGTCCTTTCTGAGTACTGAACGGTCCAGCTCAACGCTGTCCATATCGAGGTCAACAAATGGATGATTGCTTTTAAGTTATTTGCATGCTTTATCTATTCAAGGGAGATAACATCTTTGAATTCTTCATTCTGCCAGCACAAGAGGCTGCTTAATATTTACTCTCTGAATTAGATTAAATATGTCTTTTCCAGTTACTTAATATTAGTTTCGTGATATTTAGATGCCATTTAGAGTCTTCATATAAACCAACTATTATTCATTACTTTATGGATATTTTTATCTAGAATAAAAAGATACATAAAAATATGACTTTGATATATTGGTATAATAATAAAAAATTGCAGGCCAGCCAGGTAGCAGGGGTGGTTAAGGTAGCTAGATTCCACATGGCTGAGTATGTGGTTTGAGTCCTGGATCTAGCAGCTTATAAAATATGCTGGGCATGTATGCATTTGTACCCTAGATCCCAAGACGAGAATGGAGGAGAAGGGATTATGGTGTAGCCATCTCTCCGGGGAATGTTTTCTCACTTTCCCTCTCTCTCTTTTTCTCTGCCTTTCTCTGGCAAGCACTTAGCAAAACTAAAGCAAAAATAAAATAAATGAATAAAAATCACTATCCAGCTAATTAAGTATTAGTTTTTTTTTCCTCACATCAGTGAGACAGTCACATTCTGTCTGCTTTCAAAAATACTTCTTGCCCAGGTACACAAGTTACATTGTTATAATCTCATTGTGATTAAGATCTAGAAAATAAATACATAATGTATTCATTTGTATAATAACTTAAAAATATCTCCCTGCTGCTTCAGCCATGATATGTTGCTGAATCAGAGAAAATGGAGTCCAAAAAGACCCATTAGCACATAGTCTTATCTCCTTTGTCACCCGAAGAACATTTGTTGTAATAGTTCTCTAATGTGATGAGGAAATGAGTCAGCACTCTCACACAGAGGGAGATGTCCCAAGTCTACTTTTCTTGTTGATTTACTGTCAGCTTCTATTTGAATTAGACTTTGGGCCGAATACAAAATAGAACCTGATTCATCCCTCTAATGATCATTTCTAGGATCTCTGGCAGGCTGTTCACTGCTCAGGGCAAGAGAAGACAGATGAAGCAGAAAAATGCCAGAAAGGCCCCCTTAACACACACGTGCACGTGCGCGTGCATACACACACACACACACACACACACACCCTAAAAGTCTGAATATGCCAGGGATCTTATGAACTACTTTAGGAGGTGAAAAGTGCAGAACTGCTTGCAGGGGCAGAAAGAGAATATTTGCAAAGGCAGTTCCTTTCTTAGGTCCTGGGCTGTTGAATGTACTTTTTGCTGCCTATTTTCTCATTGTTCTTCTGAATGGTGCAAAGTAATCAAGCAAAGTCAAACCAACCATCCCAGACGATGTTTTCCTAAAGTGGTCAGAGCAATATATCAGTCTCACAGACTGTTCTAGACCTTGCCATTCTCCTACACCAGATAAAAATCTATTAACTGCTGGGACCAGCAGGTGGTGTGGTGGTTAAAGTGCTGGACACTCCCACATGGCCGACCATGGTTCAAGTCCTGGACCTGGTGGCTTACTAACTCACTTTCTCTCTCTCTCTCTCTCTCTCTCTCTCTCTTTCACTCTCTGGTCAAATGAAAATAAATGAATGAATAAATAAAATTAAAATAAAATAATTATTTTTAAAAAAATTAAAAAAAAATAAAAAAATAAAAAAATCTATTAACTGCTAATATGATTAAACAAAAAAAGCACCTGACATAACTCTACCTTATTTCTAAGGTTATTTTTATTTCTTTTTTTTTTAAGAACAATTTTTTACTATAGGGCACGTGTGCTTGCTAGCGAGTAAGAAAGACACAGAGAGAAGTAAGAAATCACCCCCAAGGGGGTGGGATACTGTAATCACCTCTCCTCCATTCTCCTTTCAAGACTTTGGTCACACATGCACACATACCCAGTGTGAGTTTCAAGTCACGGAGTCTGGGACCCGCACCACAGTCAACCATGTGACAGTCCAGCGCCGTAACCACTATGCCACCTGCTGGCCCCTCCATGCTATTTTTTTTTTTATAGACAGAAATTTTATTAAACCATAAAAATTAAATCTCAGTATCTCAGAAATTAGCATTTTTAGACTCACATTTATAGCTAAGAAAATGGTTTTAAGATGTGTGGGCGTGAATATGTGTGTTTTTGTATATATTTATTTATTTATTTTATATTACATTTAATCACATATATCTTTACAGTGTATAACATTTATTTTTCCAGCATGATTACCATGCAGATCAGTCAAAACAAAGACATTACTATTCACATCATCAGCAACAAATAGCTTTTCACTTTTTTGTCAATTAAAACATATTTTTTCTCTTTCTTCCCTTTTCTTCCCCTGTTCACCCCTCCCTCCTTTCATTTTCCACACCCATATTTTCCTTATCCTTACTATCTCTAGTATCTACTATTGCCCTCACTGCTATTATATCTTCTAAACTTTCAGTTTCTGCCCTAGAGCACAGATAATCTGTACATACTGAGCAGGGACATACAAAGTCTCTCTTTCAGTCTGACTTGCTTTGCTTAGCATTAAGACTTCTGTATTCATTCAATTTGTATCAAATGTCAGGGTTTCATTGTTTTTTATAGATGAGTAGTATTCCATAGAGTACATATGCCACATTTTTTCATCCCAATCATCTATTTTTGGACACCTGGGTTGATTGCATATCCTAGCAATTATAAATAATGCTGCAATAAACATGGATGTACAAATGTTTTTCCAACTGAGGGTTTTTGATTCTTTGGATAAGTATCTAAAAGTGGAGTTATTAGGTGGTGTGGTAATTCTATTTCTGGGTTCTAAGGAATTTCTATGTGGTTCTCCAAAATGGATGTACTAATTTACATCCCACCAACAGTGTCAATGCTAAGTCTCAAATGTGATAGGATTTACCCCTGAATTGCTCCCTCGCTCTTTCTGACCTTCAGAACTATCCTTCTCCGTAGCACTATGTGCTATGAAGAAACAAGACTTCAATGGCCCATATGGAGACTCAAGTAGAGAGGAGCTGAGGCTTGATATAAAAGACATCAACTACAAGACATGACTGAATGAGCCTCCAAAGCTATTTTCATCCTCAGTCTTATAATCTTCTAGTTGATCCCCCAGATCATGGAAGACAGAGGAAAAATCTTCTCTATTGAGCTCTCTCTAAATTCTATCACCAGACTGACAGCATAATAAATGGTTGTATTGCTCCTTTATATTTTGGAATAATTTATGCAGCCAAGTGAGTTGAACTGATATGGGTACTTGGAAGTGTGCTAGTGGGGTAACAAAAGCTAAAATAAGTGGTATTGAGAGCATAGGATGGAAGAAGCTGAAATTACAATGAAGAAAATGTTCAAGTCTAAAGCGCTTCTGCTGCAGTACAAATGTATGCGACTCAATATCAATATATTCATTTCTACTCCCCAGGGGGATGCTAGGAGGAGGTGGGGGTGATTAGGTTATGAGGGTTCACGCCTCATAGTGGAATTAGTACCCTTATGAATGAGGCCTGAGAAAGACCTCTTACCTTATCTATGACCTAGGGAATGGTCCTTCATCTGACAGTGAATCCGCAGATGCCTTGATCTTGACTGTTTCAAGCTTCTTGCTTTCAGAACTGGGAGAATTATATTTCTGTTGTTTATAAGCTATCCAGTTTGAGGTTTTGGTTATAACAGCCTAAACAGACTAAAACAGCCTGAAAATAATTGTTAGAAGTCATATGGCTTTCAAGAAGAATTTCAGAGACATCTTAAAGGTGACTATGGAAAATGTTATTGCAAGATAGAAGGGACAGGTTCTTGCTCTAAGATGCAAGAAAAGACATTTGTTTTTCAGTAACAACAAAAAAACAAAAACAAACAAACAGAAATCATACCTAGTGAACTCATTAATCTAGTGAAGGATATTTTTAGAAGAATGTAGAAAGTGTTTTCTGGCTTTTTCTCAATGGCTCTGATAAAATGGGGCAGAGGTGAGCTAAAAAAAGAATCCATTTTTAACACAATTTTATAGGACACATGAAAAAGTCAGAACTTACTGGTTTTCAAAATAAATCCTTTCCATTCTCTATGTCTTCAAATGTCTCAAATTAAGAAAGGACTTCATGAAAAAGATAAAATCTGGGATGTAACTCTAAAATCTTTGTTTAGACTTAAAACGGATATAAGACAGTTTATGTGAGAGCTGTTCTGTCAGACACAGGCCCTCTAAAAATCTTCAAGGTTTGCCTCACAGACCCTCTCCAAGAATCACAAGGGCAAAGTCCCCCAGCAGCTTTATAGGAGGCCCAAGCTCAGAAAGAGTTTTACATAATAATAATAAAAAAATGTGTCCTAAGGTGATTCATAAGAAGCTGTAGATATTTTTAGAATAATTTTGTCACTTTGGATTGAAAGGGACAGAAATGAAATGAAAAAAGGGACCTTCTGGCACCAAACCTCAGTATTTAGTAAATGGCTAGGGAACTAGGTAGTTAAAAACACTTGCCATTACTTGTGGAAAGGAAAGATGAGTCAAAAGTCACAACCACAAGCCCAGAAGGCAGAGAAAATAAACACGATAGTAAGACTGAGGCCTAAATAAGGAATTGGTCCTGTGGGTATGACTGGATTTCAAATTTGCTTTGAACCATACTACCGTGTGTATCCCAATTTCTTTTACATAAACAGAAGCTTCTATACCGGTTGGCTATCCAGTGTAGGTTGTTATCCTGGGGAGCTATCGCCACATGGCCCACAACAGATGTCATCACTGAAGACTGGCCATATGAGTGTCAAATAACTTGTTTCTTTAGACACAGGTTGTCAGCATTGAGCAACCACACTTGATGATCTGTGACCAAAATGATTTGCCTGCACCCGGACCTGATCTAAATCACCAAATCTGGAATGTCCAGCCTGAGTGAGATGCTGTAATAGGGTGATATATTGTGGTTCTTGGGAAGGGGCAGAGAATATATTTTGCCTGTTGGAGGGATGAGGATTGTTGAAGACAGTGGGAAATTATGTTTGCTAAAATGCCCACAGCAGTATTTCACAGCCACATTCTCTTGAATTTTGCCACTCTCCATCAGAGGGTAGAATCGATGTTTGCTCTGGTTTCAATTAATATCACATAGAAGAAATGACGTGTGATTTCAGAAACTAGGTCTCCAAAGGTGATGTAATTACCTAGGGCTTCCTTTCTCTTTGCACATTTGCCCTTGGGCTCCAGCTTCCACATTCATTTAGAGAAACCATGTACTGAATAATTAAGGCTACTAAACTTCAGCCAGTAGAAACCTTTAAACACATGAGGGAATGACCCTCCAGGGTCATCCTAGGCTCAGGCTTTGCATCTTCCATCTGAGACCCCAGATACAGTGGGGTAGAGAGAAGCTGTTTCTGCTGTACCCTGTCCAAAGTACTGGTCCACAGAATCCCTCAGGGTAGTGAATGAGTTTTTCATTAATCTGTATCTGCAGCACCAAGCCACCTACCAATGATAGCGCATTCACCTCTGCAGGCAGAAAGGGCTCAGATTTCAATTTTGCTCTTGGTCTGCCATCCCTGTGGGTCATTGCAACCTAAGACGGATTTCTAAGGAGCCATCTTTATCCTCCCAAGAATCTAGAATACAGAGGTATGATCTGTGCTCAAATTTAGGGATTTGTTTTTAAAAAAATAAGACCAGATTGTGAGCCCAGGTATTACCCGTTCTTAGCCCAAGAGTTTTTCTTTGAAAGAGGATCTGACAAATATTTATTATTCTAAGACTGAAACATAGAAGTTAAAAATTTCTGCTAAAGATGTTGGATCAACTGCATGAGATTACTGTCTCACGAAACCACCTTGAACCTATTCATTCTCTGTGAAATTTGCCAGACTGTACACACAGAGCTTGCAATTAGCTACCCTGGTCAGGAACAAAAGTTCTTGGGGGGTGGAGGGACAGGTGAATACGTTTTTAGAGAAAACCCCTGACATTTGTATTTATTACCACAGACTTTTATTCATTAATATGCATTGACAGTGAAGGATTATGAGACATAAGAAAAGCAGGAAGACCCAAGAGAAAGTCAGGAAAAACAGGTAACCAGTAACACTTCAGGAAATGACAATTAATGTAAAAGAAGAGAAACATAAAAATATCAGGAGAGGGAACCAGCAGTTAGCATAATGGCTATGTCGCTGGACTCCCACGTAGTCGACCGCGGTTCGCGTCCCAGACCCGGTGGCTTAAAACTCATGCCAGGCGCGTGTGCGTGCGTGCCCAAGATCCCGAGAGGAGAATGGAGGAGAAGGGATTGCGGCGTGACCATCCCCCCTGGGGGGTGATTTCTCGCTTTCTGTCTCTTTCTCTCTCTCTCTGTCTGTCTGGCGAGCGCACGTGCCCTATAGCAAAAACCTCTCAAAAAAAAAAAAAAAATCAGGAGAAAGAAAAGTAGAATAACCAATCATAGGTTTTTCAGAAAGAGAGTGGGAAAAACAAATAAGAAATATCAGAGGGCCAGCCAGTGGCAAGGTGGTTAAGGCCACTGGATTCCATATTTCTGACTTCCTGGTTCAAGCCTCAGACTCACTCATTCACTTGAAAAACATGCTAGGTGCATGTGCACCCAAAATCCCAAAAGGAGAAGTGGAAAAGGAAAAGAGGCATGTGTGACCATACCCCATGGGGGATGGTTTCTTGCTTTTTCTCTCTCTGTCTCTCTCCTCTATCTTAAAAAAGATAATTATAAATAATCAAATAAAATTCTCAGAGTGAGGACTTAAGAATAAAAGTCGGAAAATGTTGAAAATATTCACACTGAGAAGTATTGCCATTAAATTTTTATTATCTAGTACAAAAATGAAGGTCCCATGGCAGGGGTCGGTACTATTAAAAGGGGTTTAGGGATAGTAGATGGTGTAATGCTTACGTCACTGGACTTCCACATAGTCGACCATGATCCGAGTCTCCACCCAGCAGTTTAAAACTCACACCAGCTATGTGTGTATGTGTGCCGAGATCCCGAGAGGAGAACGGAGAAGAAGAAATTGTGGTATGGCCACTCTCAACCCAGGAGTGAGTTCTCGTTTTCTGTCTCTGTCTCTTTCTCTCTCTCCAGTGAGCATATACACCCTCTAGCATAAATTTCTCTAAAAAAAGGGGGGGGGAGAAGGGGCTTGGGTATCATTAAAAGAAAAAAACTTCAGTTGCTATAAAAATACTTTACAAAAACATTGGGTATTAGGTGACAAGTGAATAATGACTTTAACACTAAAAGGCTCTACCTAGTAAAATTCCCATGTGACCAAAACAAAAGGAAAATACAAATAAATAGATAAAAGAGATAGATGGTAGAAATATAGATTTAGGACTGGTCCATAGTGCAGTGGTTAAGGAAGCTGGTTCTCACATGGCCCAGCTCAGAAAGAAACATGGATGGCTTGGCAGCTAAAAAATAAAACGAATGAAAACATTAAGGGAAAAAACAAAACAAAACAAAAAACTATGCCAGGCACATGTATGAATGCATTCCAAAGCCTAATGGGAACAAAAAGAATTGCAACATGTTCACACCCAACTGGAGGGTGTTTTCTCTTTCTCTCTCTGGTGAGTGCATGTGCCTTATGGCAATACAAAAAATAGATGTAGATATAAAAATTAGCATGTAATTTCTCCAAAAACCTTTCCTGAACAATCTCTAAAAAAAAAAAAGATAGACTATTTTATTAGCTATTAAAATACTCTGGAAAGGTTGATGCCATGGCATTGCAGAAAAAGTGGAAACCAAAAATTCTACCTCAGGGAAATGAAGAGAAAAAATTGTGTAAAAGGGTTTTCGAAAGGTCATGAAAATATATATCATTGAAAAACTATGCATGGATGGCAAAATTTTCCAAACTTTTTGGAATATGCTTAAACGTGAGGCCACCAGCTTGAATTACAGTAAGAAACCAAAGGATTCTAAGGATGTCTTTATAAAGTTAGAAGAAGGGACCAGCAGTTAGCGTAATGGCTATGTCACTGGACTTCTATGTAGTCAACCGCAGTTCGAGTCCCGGACCCGGAGGCTTATACTCATGCTGGGCGCGTGTGCGTGTGTGCCCAAGATCCCGAGAGGAAAATGGAGGAGAAGGGATTGTGGTGTGGCCATCCCCTGGGGGGTGATTTCTCGCTTTCTCTCTCTCTCTGTCTCTCTCTGTCTTTCTGGTGAGCGCACGCACCCTAAAGCAAAAACCTCTCCAAAAAAAAAAATAAAAAGATATCACTTGTCACATAGCATTTTTTAGGAACTGAATGACAGTAAGAAAATAGATGCATATTTGGTGATTATTTTAAAAATTGTAAAAACTCCATAGGGGAGAAATATTGAATTAAAAAACTTCAATTCTAGTGTGAAGGAAAGAAATAAAAAAGAGGTAGAATGATTTTAATCACTTGATAAAATGTAAAAATAGCACTAGTTTAGGATGCAGTATAGAAAATATTTTCAATTAAAAGTCACAGATTTAGAAACACAGAAAATATACTTTTATCTTTAATTCCAGTCTCTATAACTGCATATACAATTATTTTCATTCTCCAATGAAAATGGTTATACAATTATATAAAATTATTATTTTATATCATGAATCATTTTCACCTTTTTTTTTTGCTTTTACCTTTCAGTAGCATCTTAAAATGAGGTCAGAAAATTTTCTTTTATATATAGAACCAAACTATCATGTGATTATATTTAAGTTTTAAAAGTAATGATATAGTTGATTTAAATAAGAAGATAAAGGGATGACTTAGAGGCAAAGTATGGCAGCTTATATCTTCATCTTTATAGTAAATATAATTTGATATTTTAAAATGATTAATAAAGAAATATAATTTTTAAAGAATTATTTATTTAATTTTATTATTAATTATTTTTTAATTTGCTATATGGACTGCATGTCATCAGAGAGTGACAGAGAGAGAGAGTGTAGAGAAGAATGTGAGAAAGCAAGCCAGCAGGGCTGAGACTTGAACTGTGGTCAACCATGTGGGAGTCCAGAGCCCCAACCAAGCCACTTGGTGGCCTCCAAGAAATACAGTTTTAATTTATTATTTAAATGTAACAGGACAATCAGTAGAATAAGCTAAACATAACAAAAATTTCAAAGATGACAAAAGGACAAAAAATTTTTACATGTAGTACAATTTTTCCTTCTATATAATATCATAAGTAGACCCGCTTTTTTATTTTTTGAGAGAGATTTTTGCTATAGGGTGCTCTACTCACTGGAGAGACAGAGACAGAGAGACAGAAAGGGAAAAATCCTTAGAGGAGAATGAAGAAAGGATTATGGCATGGCCATACCCCCGGGGAATGATTTCTCATGTTTTCTCTCTGTGTCTCTTTGTAGCAAGCACATGTGCCTTATGGCAAAAATCTAAAAATAAATAAATAAAAACAAAAATAAATATTACATATTTCTTTATTACCCCAACCATCATTATTTTATAAAACATAAAACATCAAACATATCATGCAATCTTGAAGTTTATTGCTTTCGATATGCATGGAAGAGCTATGTTATGATCACTTTGATAAAAACTTTTGCTTAAATAAATCATATTGTTTATGTAATCTGCATTGAAGAAACTGGGATAAAATGATTGCTGCCCAAAACATAAGCAAATTATATATGTACACTATCTTGCGAATTACGAAGGAATGTATTATTAAATTTGTTTTTTATCTAACTATAACCATTATTGTCATTCTCATCATGCAGATGAGAAAAAATGATAATTAGGATAGTTTTAACTTGCTCAAAGTCAAGTGCTTAAATTCAATTTTGAACTCAGTCTTCAGCTACCAAGAGGTGGAAATCTCAGATAAACACCCTGGGTGCTTTTAAGTAATCATTCTGTGTATATTTCATTGGAAGAAAAGATATTTGTGATATTAATAAAAAATTTAAATAATGTTTCAATAAAAGATGCAAAACAAGGTGCATCTCCCAAATTAGGTTAACATATGAGTATGATTATTAAGCACGTATATAGTAAGTTCATCAGTAGCTTCATCTTGTCTATTTAATTATAATATTAGAGACCTAAATTTATCATTTTATTTGTTAAAGAGTATATTAAAGATTTTGAAAAAGCATAACTATGCTACATAAATATCATGACTTTCACCTATGAAATCATTATTTGCAATGTAGGGACAGTAACCATAAAGCTGAACATAAACAAAGTGGAAATGGAAGAAAATTAGATTTTTATATATGACTGAAAAAATAAGGAACTCACATTTTTCTTCCCAGTAATTTTGAAAGGTTATGTAAAGGATGCATTAAAGCTAAAAATTACTTTGCTCGTATAAGGAGATTTTTAATTGCCCTTCAACTGAAATTCAAATGAAATACAGAAATAAGTATATACTTTTCCTTCCCAAATACATCATCTTAGAGTCCTCTATTTAGTGATCTCAATTTCTTAAGAAGTTAGTAAAAGCAAATTCACAGGATAAACTAATTGCATTTATTTGGTAAAATTCTCTATCACTGAGCTCTAGCTGAACGCCCTCCACCCTCCATGCATATCATCAAGTCTCTCCTGGCTGTAAATGCTTATTGGACTATTTGGTTATGGGCAGACACACCTGAGATTGTCTCTCAGCTTATAGGACCAAGGAATTAGAAGGAATCTTCTCAATGTGTAGAAAGCTTAAGGCTTACCTCTCACTTTATCACTGCTAGTAACATTGCCAGAATCATAAGCCGGTGATTTTACGTATTTTATTGATAATTGTTACTGTGATTCTAACAGTTATGATTTTCTTCATTTTGTATCTAATGCAAAGAAGGCTTGAACTGATTTTTAACCAGGCTCAGGACACTGAACTAGTAACAGAGACCCAAGGATCAAACCTAAATCTATTTGACTTCAAGATTTATATGTTCTAAAATACAGTTGATTCTTTTAATGGAATGTATCACACTTTTAAAATCCCTTTATAAATCATAGTCATAATATTTCACATGAAAGAAATTCTCTCATTGTTATGAGCTATTTTTATAAAGGTAAGTTCTCTAACTCTACATGAGATGTAACCTATTATCTTGTATCTATGAGCTTCACTCATTTCCTTTTTGTACTCAAGATAATATATGGACAATTGTGCTCTCAGTGTGAGAGTGTGTGCATGGTGGGATATTAAGAAATAGTATGTGTATGTATATATCTATATATAGAGAGAGAAATACATATGTTAATATATTTCTACCTTCTCATGGAGATATATATTTAGAAACATATATTTCTAACTTCCCTTTAAGATAAAAAGAGTCAGCATTAACTAAAGGGACACAGTCCTTCAAGTACAAGCTCAATTCTTTTAATACTAAAATGTGGAACAAAAACAAAAAATAGGTTGAGGATCATTGTTTGGTCTATATGTTTTAATGACTCCATACACAATTCTCCATTTCCAATTTCATAATTTAAAAGTCCAACTTGTGAGCTGGTAGGTAAGGCAGCGAGATCACACATGATTGACAGTGTTTTGAGTCCTGAATCTGGTAGCTTGAAAAACACACATCAGGTGTATGTGTGTGCATGCTCAAAATCCTGGAAGGAGTGAGAAATGCTGAAAAGACAGCAACGTGCACATTCCCCATGGTAATGATCCCTGCCCCTCTGTCTCTCTCTCTCTCTGGTGAGTACACACACCTTCTGACTTTTTATTTTCTTTATGAATTATTTATTTAACTTTATTTATTTATTTTAATTTGCTTACTTTTTTTTTTAAGTTTCCAGAATACATATTCCTCATCTGTGTCTATGCCTAGAGTCCTAAGTTGCTCCCCTGTGCACTTTTGTATCTCTATGTAGCACCAAGCAGTCCTCCTAAAATTTTGCTTTCTTCATACACTTTCAGGTTATTTTTCTTTTCAAAAACTTGAAATGAGTCCCCATTCCCTACAAGAAAATATCCAGGCGCTGTAGGACATTAAGGAATGTCCTGTTCTCACCCATCCTATGTTTCTAGCAGAGCAGTCGGCCTCCCAGGTTATGAAACCCTTGCTGCAGCCATCTTTGCACACTTGAACATAACTATTCTTAGTGATATTGTTTCTCTGTTATACTTCCTTACTTTCTCCATTCTACACTCAAACTGAACCCCTTCAAGTTCCAGTGTTCAATTACTCTCCATTTCAGCCTGCAGCGCTTCCCCTTACTTGGACCTCCTTTAGAATTCACTTTCTCTGCCTTTCCATACTCTCTCAAGTTCTGAAATTCGGCATTCTTTGTTTTTTCTTTCTACTATTAATGTTTTAAAGACAGTATCTAAGTGCTCATCATCACAACTGTGGTTTCTAGCTCTCTGTTACTTTATTTAACACAGTTGCCTATACAAAGCAGTCGATGAAACAGTAGGACATTTCATTTGTTTATTAATTCATTCATTTAGTGCCGGGAGAAACAATTTGTTTCTTGTGGAAAAAGAAGAAATTTAGCTCAAACACAAAGTAATACAAAGGAAAGAAATGTCTGATGACATCAAAGAAATTATCGTGGGTATAAGAGACCAAAAAGAAATAAATGAGCTCTGAGAAAAAGTCAGGATGTCACAGTCTGAAGACACAATGCTTCTCTAAATGACAAGGGACTATTATTTTTGTTTGTTCTGGGGAGATAATTAGTAAGAGAGTAAAAGCACTAACACGTTTTCTGTGTATGTCAATGACATTCATCAGAATTTGTGGTTCAACTGGAGTAGCTCAATTTTTTTTCATTAACTGCAAAATTACTCTAAGGGTATACTACCTGTGAAATAAACAAAATCTATAAAGTCCTGTGGTGATTGGACTTTCCGAGAAAAGAGTTTAATGATGGTGAAAGTAAGCAGAATATAAGAATTAAGTGTCAGAAATCTCTATTGGCCCTCATTATAATCTCTACCTATTGCAAACTGCACCAGCTTATACTGCTTATTTTAAATTGGAGAAAATATCAAGATATCAAACATTAGATAATTATATGTCAACTGAAAGTCTGTCTATGTGAAGATTAATAGCAAAGATCAACCACAGGTTCAGTTTTCTTTATTATTCCCTTTAAAAATAAAACTTTTGGCAACAATAAAACTGACTCTTTTTGAATTTCTCATTTTTCTCTTCCATCCTGCCCACCTTCTATTGGAGCTAGACAATGGAGCTGGTCGAGCTAAACATTCTAAATGACAATGAAATCATCTTGTCTTATAAATATGATCATCTCCCAAATCATGATTTATAGAAAGAAAATAAATGGTCGATTTTAAAATTCCTCATTTTAAGTTATAAAATGTGAAAAAAATGCTTCCTAAGTAAAATAAAAGCAAAATCACCAGTAATCACTCAGACTCAAAGGTTAATTATTTAACATTTTAGTTTCTTTTCTTACAGTTTCTATAGAATGAATTTATATGTTGAATATGAATAACTCCTGTCATCATCAGAAAATATCATTGTACTTTTTGTCATCCCTGTTACATTTTATTTAGTACTGAAGATTTGCCTTAGCCACTGGCTAGAGTACGTATTATCAGGGCTACTGTGTTTTGCTCCTTTCATAGTAGCACATAATCCATTCAATTGGCAAACACAACTCTTTTTCAAAATTTGAATACCTTGCCCAATACAGTTATAAAAGAAAAATCTGAACTTGATTTGCCACTAATTATTCTCCATATTCCTAGTTCAGTTTTGCTTCAGGTTGAAATCTCACAGTGGGTATAAAGAGAAGAAAGTTTTTCTTTCTTCTCCCAAATAACTGTCTGATCTTAAGCCTCTCTGGCACTAGAACTTAAAGAATGCGGGGAGAAAAAGAATAAGTATGCCCTACTTGGAATGGTGTTGATGGAAGCAAGCTTTACACTCTCCATAGTCCAGTGGATCTATTGAGATTGGGCCGGCCTTCCTGTGGTTTCCTTGACTTGAGCGAATACACTTCTGTCTCTGGTAGTCACTTGGGAACCTTTCTCAGAACCTGGGATTCACCTATATTTCTTGTTGTTAGTGTCTTCACTATTCTAGACATACAGAGATTATTTCACACTGACGTCCCCCCTGCTGGCTGGCATTTGGTTAATGAGAACTTGCATGCATTTGTATCCCATGTCTAGAGAAGATCTGGTTATGGAGATCAATCTCAATACAACGGTGCTATAATTTAACACTGTCCCCAAAGAAGTTGGGAGCCTTTATTTTCTGGTTTGAACTTCTGAGTTTGGCTTTAGCATAGGTTCTAGAAAGTGGAAGAATGAGATATTATTTGCAGTCTAAATTTATATATTCTCTCCAATTATATATATATATATATATATATATATATATATATAAATAAATATATATATATATATATATATATATATTTTTTTTTTTTTTTTTTTTTTTTTGAGAAGTTTTCGCTATAGGGCGCGTGCGCTCGCTGGACAGACAGAGAGAGACAGAGAGACAGAAAGCAAGAAATCACCCCCCAGGGGGGATGGTCATGCCGCAATCCCTTCTCCTCCATTCTCCTCTTGGGATCTTGGGCATGCACGCACACGTGCCCGGTGTGAGTTTTAAGCCACCGAGTCTCGGACATGAACCGCGGTCGACTACGTGGGAGTCCAGAGACATAGCCATTATGCTAACTGCTGGTTCCCCTCTCCAATTATATATTGAGAATATAATTTTTCTTTAACTTTTCCATATTGTAATTTCTTTAACTTTATATTTGTTAAGAGTGCTTTGCGATCACTTTAATTTTAAAAGCAAATCAAGCTGTCTTCGATTTTGCGATTATTTCTGTGTAGAATGTGATTGACATGAAGATACTAGAAAAAACTTCAAAAAGCTCATGGAATCATGAAAAATAAAATGAATTTATTTTGGTGCAAAAATTACAATCTATTCATAGGCTTTTAATAATATGCATTTTCACAAACTTTCTGAAGACTCCTTATATTTTTAAGTATATTTGTTCCCTTTCCCTGAGTGACATTCAGTTCTCTTTGTTATCCTTTAAATGCTTGGCTTCTTTAATATCTCTTCCATCTGACCTTAGAAACTAAACATTGAAATCATTTGATATCTACTTGAGATCTGCTTCCTATCACTGAAGGGGAAATCTGCTTCATTCCTAAGAATTCAGTAGCTACCCATAAATGGAAATCACCTATTAATAACTATATCTCAATTACAGAGCTTTTTCTTGACTTCTAAACATGTTAATATTGTTTATCTGCTCCTTATAATAAAAAAACTTGTTTTTTTCATTAATGTATTTAAATTTAAGAATGAAAAAATGCATTTACTTTTTGTTTTAATGTCCTTTCTTTCATTTGTCTAAATTTAAATAGTAATCTCCTCTTTTCAATGAATTACTTGTCCTCCAGTGTTGGCAACCTCAGCAAATAGCTCAGCAAATACCTTGCTTCTAGTGTACATGGAATTCATATTTGACATTTTGCTCACTCTTGCCCCATAGATTCAATTAATAACCAACCATTAATTTCTTTGTCTAAATATATCCTGAGTCCCTTAATTTCTCTGCATTTCCTTTGTTCCTACTGATATTCCTTCCCCTATTTATTGTATCACCTCTTATTAGCCTAGATTAATGTTGTACAGTCTTAGATTTCTCATTCAAGATCATTCTTGGCAATAAAATCAAAGACTTATCAAAAAGAATTTTAATTATTTTTGGGACCAGCAGTTAGTGTAATGACTATATCGCTGGACTCCCATGTGGTCAGCCACGGTTCGAGTCCCGGACCCGGTGGCTTAAACTCATGCCAGGCGCATGTGTGTGCGTGCCCAAGATCCTGAGGAGAAGAGATTGCGGCGTGACCATTCCCCCGGGGGGGTGATTTCTCGCATTCTATCTCTCTGTCTCTCTCTGTCTGTCTGGCAAACACACGTGCCCTATAGCAAAAAACCTCTCCAAATAAAGAAAAAGAATTTTAATTATTTCACTCTTCTGTCTAGCATCTCTAATTATCTTCTGTTTTCATTAGAATAAATTTTCATATTGTAAATATTTATTTCTCATGATATGTTATTGTCCAATGAAACAAATCATGTCTACCTCTTACCATCCCCTTATAATCCACCTATGCCAGCAGGTGGTGTAGTGGTTAAGGTGCTGGACTCCCACATGGCAGATAGCAGTTTGAATCCAAGACCTGGTGACTTGCTTTCTCATTTTCCCTTTCTCTCTTTCTCTCTGGTTAAATTAAAAAAAAATAAATAATAAAAATAATAATAACAAATAAAAATAAATTTTAAAAGATATGAGCCATATTTAGTAGCCCATGTTTTTCTCTTTTGTGTTCTTTCTACTCTCAAGGACTTTGGATACACTACTGCCTGATCTAAATCATGTTCCTCTGCATTCATGCAAACTACTCTCTCTCTATCTCTCTATCTCTCTTTCTCTCTCTCTCTCTCTCACACACACACAGTCTTCAGCTAATTAATGTCTTGCACTTTGTATAACTTTCTGAATCTTGTACATGTTTAATCTTGTCCCATGCTCCGTGTAGGTCTCATTTCTACCAGTTTGTTCAATTTGTCTCTAGTGCTGATCGCATGGGTGTCGACCATGAATATTTTATTCATCACTGTAAGTCCAAAGTTTAGAACAACATTTAACACAGAATAGGTACTCACATATGCACTGAACAAACCAGAGTTTTTGCAGTAGGCCAATAGCTTGAATGGACAGAACAGATAAGAAGATGAAAGAAAACAGTTTGTAGTGTATTACAAAGATATACAGAAAAGCTTCCACTAGAGAGATTGTTTTTAGGAAACTTTTAATTTTTTATATTATTTTTGAAGTTTATTTATGTATTTCTCCCATGTGAGAGAGAGTGAGGGAGAGAAGGAACAGAGTCATTGCCAACAAGGTCTTCATGCCACCATCTATCTGGATCATAGGCACATACATATACACCCAACGTGTATAGGAAGACCTTGGGCTGTGACTATCCCATGGTGCTTTAGAATTGTCACTGCTACATTCCCAGGACTGGGGTGAATGAAGTCTTTTAGATATTTTGTGCCAGAAAACTGGCGATGTTCTGAAGCTAAAAGATCAACTAGTACTATACATCATTTTTTTTAAAGAAAAATCTTCACTTTACTTCACCATATTTAATAATCTTCATATGTTCATCTCTCACTCAATTTATCTATTTAGAGAAATAGAGACAAGACAAAAAGGAGAAGCATGTGATAGTCGATAGATGTGCCTTTGATTGACAGAATTTAAAGCACTTAAAGCTTATTATTTATGCCCTTGGTCTTTTACATGTGACTATACACAAGTTTCTTTCTTTTTTTTTCCTAGGAGAGATTTTTGCCATAGGACATGTGTGCTTGCCAGAGACACAGACAGAGACAAAGAGAAAAAAAGTGAGAAGTCATCCCCCAGAGGGACGGCCACACCAGAGTCCCTTCCCCTTTATTTTCCTCTTAGGATTTTGGGCATGCATGCACATGAGCCACTGGGCCCAGGACTTGAACTGTGGTCAGCCATGTGAAAATCCAGTGCCTTAACCACTACACGACCTGCTGGTCCCACATGTTTAATTTAATAACCACAACATGTCACTTTGTACATAAAGTGTTATTATTAAATAAAAGGCTGCATCAGACACACATTTACATGAACTTAAATGATGTTTATTAAATGTGCTTGGTGTTCTATTAGATTTCATTTTACTACTTTTATTTTGAACCTGAAGTTTTTTTTTTTTATCCCCTAGAGAATCCAGGAGACAATACAATAAATTTCCTCATTATTACTATGATTAGTTGGAGAAACAGAAGTTGCTATGCTGACATGTATTAGGCTGCGAGTTTGGAGATAGTGGTTGTCGAGATCTATCGTCCTTGAGAAGGAAGAATGTATAGCTCTACCCCAACATTTTTGTTTGTTTGTTTTTCATAGATATTTTATTTAGATTTATAATAGAATGTTAGGTATGAAGACATCATTAAGTTGCAATACTCCTCAAGATACAAAATAAACTTCCAAGTTGTGTTGGCGTCCGCCCCGGAGCTTGGGTCTGGCTGAATCATGATCAGGGGGCTGCTGGTGAGGAAGAGAAAGAGGATGAGAAAGAGAAAGCCCTCCATCTTGCCAGGACCGGGGAACTGGAAAGAATGAGACAAAGGGATAGAGTAGAAGTGGACACAGGCAGCCTGAGCCTAGGTAGCCCAAGCAACTTGTGCTGCTGCTTGAGCCGCTTGAGCCTCTTGAGCCACTTGAGCCAACCGAGCCACCCAAACTGGGCCTCTTTATTTATAGTACAAGAAGACATTACACATGTATGTTTCATGATACTTCATAGATTGGTTGCCATGTTACAGACAATAAGAAGCAGTTAACAAATCTACAAGGGCTTAGTCATACTGGGCCAGGTGTATCCCTTGGTGATAATCCCATTAAGAGAAAGTCTCATCTTCTTTTCTAATGCAGAGAACTAGCTGGTAGGTGTGGGGAAGGAGCTAAAGAACTTCTCCATAAGGAGTGCACCACCACACCCAGAGAAGGCTAAAAACCTTTCAGATGCAGAGCAGGGATTGGACCTTACTAATTGGGGTTCAGATGTTTCTTGAAGTCCATCAGATGTGTCTCTTGGAATGCCCTAGTAATTTCCACCCTTGCTCTGTCTGCAGCCAAGGTCAGGGAAAGACAAGTCACAAGGTTCTGCCAAAACCTGAAAGAGCAGGTGGTGTTTGCTCAGAGCATGTCCTCACACCTCAGATTCTCTCTTAAACGTGTCCCCACACAAGACGTATTGGAAAACTCCCCTCTAGATCACTGTCTGTCACCACTAATCATGCAAAATTTGTAACTGTGGCCCACCCTGGCAGCAGTCAGTAGCAAACCAAAATATAGTTCTGGAAGCCATGGGTCAACCATGGTTCAGATCCCCAGGTGGCTGAAAACAGGTGAGCAGCAGGGTGGGTGGGGAAAAGGGAACAAAACTGAGACAACACTCTCAACAGGGTGTTTATCTCTCTCTCATTTGCATGTTCTCTATCATGAATAAAATAAACTTTAAAAAATAAAATTCTTCAGATTAACAGAAGCCACTAAATTCTAGCTTTTCTATGAGCATGGTAATATGAATACAACTATAATTATGGTGAAAATAAAGCTTGTATCAAACATTTTCTGCCTTCCTCAATGAAATCCTGCTTTGCTATGTATCCATTATTTCTTCTGGTGGATAATAAGATGAATATAAGAGAATGTCATTTTAGGACTACATGTTTTATTTGAATATAATCCACTTACAAAATATGGAAAATGGCACATAAATCATTTCTATTTTTAATTAAACTATGTTCAAGGATGAACATTGGTGACAAGCATCTGTGGTGGTGTCATTCTTGATTTATACTTTCTCTGCATAACAATATTCTGATTTACTTGTTTTAAAGATAATTCTATCAGCTTTATTGGTCATAAGACTTTTATAGGACTATTGATCTCTCTTGTTTTCAGTGATAAAAACAAACAGGTAAGGCAATCTATCTCTTTTTCTTTTTTAATCTGCTATAGGGCACATGTGCTTGTGGGAGAGAGAGAGAGAGAGAGAGAGAGAGAGAGAGAGAGAGAGAGAGAGAAATGATCCCCCGAAGAGGGGTGGCCATGCAACGATCTCTTCTGTGCAGTCAGTCATGTGGGATTCAATCACCTCAACAACCACATCACTTGCTTGGTCCCTATCTCATTTCTTTATACATATTTTTAAACTTTATTTATTTCAGAAGTGGAAGTCTTGAAGATTTCCAGCCATTATCTTTGCATCCCAAGATTAACTGTTACTAGAATAAGGCAGAGTTGATGTGGTGGAGGGAGAAGTAAAGAGATAGAAACAAATCAGATTTTTTGTAATATCACTGAATTGCCAGATAGTGTTTTTTTCTGAAGACTTGCATCAAGGCATACATTTACATGAGCATACGATTTGCCATTTTTGTTAACCATTTTGAATAATGTAGCCGCTTATTTTCATTTAAAGCAATCAAACTGGTCAAAGAACCAAAGTTATGCTTTCAATATTGATAAATGATATCTGTGGCCAAAATACAAATGTGTTATTCACTTTAAAAAGTAGATAGTATGAACATAGGTAAATAGGATTTTTATCAGATTACCTCAGGTATAATACATGTAACCTTATAAACATTGGTGTGGACACCAAGTATTTGCCAATTTAAAAACTACCAAATAGAGAAGCAAGACATTTATGGGACACAGAAATGGGTTATTATCTGTTGATGGTAACGTGTCTTGTGTCCTCATCTGGACTGATGTGAAGCATATCCATCTTGGGTAAATCAAACTTACACGCCAAGTGATATATAGTGATTAAATGTATTTTAAAAATTACCAAATTGTGACTCATAGTTTAGATCATGTGCCTTCTTTATTTCATATTTTATTTTATTTTTATAAATTGCCAGAAGATATATGCACTCACTGAAGAGAAAGAGGAAGAAAGCACCCCTCAGTGGAATGCCATCTTACTGCAATTCCTTTTCCTCCATTTCTTCATCCTGTCAGGATTTGGGGCACATCCACATAACACCTACATATTTTTCAAACCTTGAGAGTGGGATTCAAACCCCTTTTGGCCTTCTGGGATCCAACTCCCTTAAACACTAGGCTACTGAGCCACCTTAATCTCTTAATTTTAAACTTTAAACTGAATTTTCTATTTTAAATTATTCTGTAACTTTTAATGCAGTAAGGTTCACACCTTTATGATCTCTGATTTTTATCCAGGAAGGAACAATAACGGAAAATAAGAATAAATAGGTTGGCCCTGTGGCATAGTGGTTGAGAAATGAGATTCCACATGGCAAACCACAGTTCAGTCCTGCCCCAGGGGCTCGGGAAGAGTGTGCATGAGTGCCTGTAATCTTGACAGGATGGAGGTGTGGAGAAGGGGTTGGGTTGTGACTATACCAGGCTGGGGAATGCTTTCTCCTTTTTTCTGAATCTGTCTCTCTGGTGAGCACACATTCCCTCTGGAAATTTGAGGGAAAAAATAAAATTAATTTAAAAAATACATGACTATAAGATCTGTTTACAATCAAGTATAATTTGTAGTCATCAACTAAAATATTATTTTTGCAAAAAGATGAAGAAGAACACTTATAAAGGGGAAATACTGCAAAGAGTAGATAAATGTCACAAGATACTGAAGTCCTTGCCATATAATGGATTTATGCTTCCATGACAACATTTCTAGTCACAAAGCTCAAATAAATCCCAGTGTCTCTTGAATATCAAAGTCACATTGCCATAAATAAAGCAGCAGAGATTTTATTCTGAGTGTTCTCATCTCATCAAAACTGGGTTGCTAGCAAGGCAGTTATCAATAGCATTTAGGGAATAGACTTCTCATGTGCTCTTTTTAGATTTTTGACCTGTGTGATTTTATATTTTTCCTGCATGAAGTAATATGTGTATATTTATACACACACATACACACATGACTGCATATGGGGATAAATTTAACATGAAACAGAATGAGTAGATCTTAATAATTATCGATTATACTTAATCAGTTAAAAATTTTATTGCGAATTATTATAAAATTACAGTTGATGTTAATGCTTTAGGGATAATAAAGAAGGACAATAAATAATAAACAAATATACAATAAATTTCTAAAATTTACCAGATGAATTGATCCAGTGAGCAACATATTAAAAATTGGAAAGGATGAGAAGATCTATTTCTTCCTTAGTAGGTACATTGACTACCAGAAATGGCTAAATTTCTTATTGATCTTGAGGGCTGGCTGTGTGTAGCCTCATGGTTAAGGGAGCCAGATCGCATATGGCCCAAGGAACTCAAATTACTGCCTTGGTGGCTTAAAAAAGTAATGAGATATCTGTGTTTGCATGCCAAAACCCAGGCAGGATGGAGAAATAGAAGAGAGCGGATTGCAGTGTGCCCTGCCCCATGGTGGGATGCTTTGTTCCCCTCTCTCTCATTCTGTCTTTTCATCTGTGAAAAGCACACTTACCCTCTAGCAATTAAAAATGCTTTAATTTGTTTTCTTTCCTAAGTTGCTCCAGAAAAATATGTAGGTGAAGGCATGTAATCACAGGTATGAATTATACTAAGCAATGATGGCGAAGAAACTCTTTCCTAGTTCTGTCCATATTGTAGTTAATGCTATGTAAATAGGTATTGTAGCATTTGTGACATTTCAACTCACACTAATTAGTGGAATTTCATTTATTAAAAACTTTTTTTATATTCAATCACTGTGTATCATTACAGCATACCAAATGAATTTTCCCATCATGAATACACTGTATATTGATTCAGGCAAAGACATTATCATACATACTATCATCAATAGATAATTTTCCATTTTCGTGTTCCTTAAATGTTTCAATTCTTTCTTTTCCCTTTCAGTTCCTCCCTCTTACCCTCCCCCTATTCTCAACTCCTCCTGCACCTTCTCTGATACCACCACCGCTCTCCATGCTTTACCTTCCAGTCTTTCAGTTTGTGACACAGAGTGCTGACATTCAGTATTAAAAGATTTTAGCATCATTTTGAAAATGTGATTTGAAAAATGTCAGGACTGTCCTTGTGGCTTAGTGGTGACAGGTGCTAGACCCCTCATGACTGAACACACAGTTTGAACCCCAGTTCTGGTGGCCTGAAAAACACTACAGGCATGTGTGTATGCATGCCCAAGGTCCCAGTAGGATGGAGAAATGGAAGAGAAGGGATTGTGGCATGACCACATTCCATTGATTCTCAGAGCAGGGTACTTTCTCTGTCTCAGTCTAGCAAGTACATGTATCCGCTGGCAAACAGAAGAAAAATGAAATTCCTGATTTCTTCCCTATATTTTAAGTAAATAAAAGTCTTCATAGAGTTTTACATGTGAGAGATATCTGAGGAGTAGGAGATTATAGAGGAAGGCATAATTAGGAACCATTCACTAATATGACAAACAAGTGTTTAGTTTTTGCTTTGTACTTGGTAGGATGGAAGTTGAAGAGAGTCAGAAGTGTGGGAAGGTCCTCAAGAGAAGAGTATATGGAGAAGCCCTATCTAGTTGAAAGCCAAGAATGCACTATAATAAGCGTCTTTGAAATGTTTGTGAAAAATGCATACTAAGAAAACACTACATGGATTTTTAAAATGTTTTCACAATAAAATAAACTCATACTCTAATTTCATTTTCTCCACAAACTTTGTGCTATCTACTCACACCTGCACTAACAGTGAGAGTGGTAAACTGTAGGCCACAGAAGGAAGTTTCAGGATGGAGTGATAAAGAGTTGAAAGTTGAAGAGAAATCAGTAAAATGAGGCAGAAAGAAGCTCTTGGTAATTAGAAAGTCACTGGAGTGGTACCTGAGTGTAGTGGCTTAATTAATCAATAAAAGGGCCTAGCACATGGCATGGTGGTTAAGGTGCTAAACTCACACTTGGCTGACCATGGTTCGAGTCCTGGACCAGATGGCTTGATTTCTCATTTCCCTCTCTCTCTCTCTCTGTCTCTCTGGTGAGCTCATGTGCCCTATTGCAAATTAAAAAATAATAATAAAAAATAAAATTAAGTAAATAAATCTTAAAAAAGAGAATCAATGAAATATGAAAAAATGTAGTGATTAAAGATATTTTGCTCTTAAAAGATGTATTTTACAGAATGGAAAAACAGAAATTGGTACAAAGAGCCAATGTGGTATTCATTTTTTTAATTTTCTTTTTAAAAGTTTTTACATTTATTCACTGTATATTATTACAGCATATAAAATGAATTTTCCCATCCAGAATACATTGTGTATTGGCTCACAGATATTACCAGACATACCATCTTCAACAGATAATTTTCTATTGTGTGTGTGTGGTGTGTGTGGTGTGTGAGTGTGTGTGTGTGCGTGTGTGTTAAGAAAGATTTTTGCTATAGGGCACATATACTCACTGGAAAGACAGAGAAAGAGAGAGACAGTAAGTGAGAAATAAGCCACCATGGGGCATGGCCATGCTGTAATCCTTCTCCTTGGGATCTTGGGTGACAAGCACATGTACCCAGCATGAGTTTAAGCCACTGGGTCCAGAACTTGAACCGCTGTCAACTACATGGGAGTTCAGAGATATAACCATTACACCATCTGCTGGTCCTCATTTTGTGTGTTTTTTTTTAAGTGTTTTGCTTCTTTCTTTCCCCGTTGATCCCCTCCTTCTCACCCTCCACCCTTTCCCTCCCTCCTCCCACACCGTCTCTAGATCCACAGTTGCTCACCATGCCTTTCTACCACCCGATATTTCAGTTTCTGCCACCGAGTACCCCACCTCCAGCTTTTTGTTCTGTAGGAAAGAATTGAAAGACCAAATAATTGACAAGGATTTCAAATCAAAAGACATGGAATGGAATTTGACCTCTTCCTAGTTAGCAGTTCACCTAGTGCAAATCAGTGACTGAGTGTCTGTGTTCAAGTAAGAAACACAGAAGCATTAATATCTGTCCTACCTTATTCAAATGATTATTTACACGATCAGATAGAATGTATATAAACCTAGGTTACAAATAAGTCGTGATTAGCTTTCAACCAAATTAGACCTGTTCAAGAAAGAAAGTAAACGATGGCTATATTAATGATCAGCTACAAAGACAATATCCTTAGAAAAAATAACTAAGTTGGAGAGTAATGTTAACTTACTTAGCTGTAATTTGTTTTTCTACCAAATTGTAATTTTGGACCAACTATGTGAAATAGTTTTATATTTTATAAGTTCTATATAACTTCTAGCAATTCAAATTCATTTTTCACTTGCTAAGTTACCGTACAAGATTGTTCTATAAAATTAATTATCTATTTTGGCAAAGGCTAAAACTGCAAACAAGTACAATGTAAACCTAATCTTTTCAGTTTATAGTCTCATCGTCATTTCAAGGTTCTTTGGGGATGCCATATGGGCTGGTTTATTGCCTGGATGAAGTTTACAGATATGAATGAATAAATAATTTGAGGGGTTTCTGCAGAGTCAAATTAACTCGGATGCAATGTCAAGTAAATACCATGCACATCATTATTTCACAGAGGAAATAAGGATTTATTATATCTGAAACAAATTTGTAAATTACATTTTATTGGATATACAAAGATGCTTGTACCCACTGTATTTCAAAACTGCCATTTATTTACAGTCATGATTTTTACTACAATGAATGAATACAATTTAAAATGCAATAACTTCCCAGTGACTTACTGTGTTTTCTTATATACTAACTAATCTTATGTATTCTGTTGAATATTCACTAATAAATACAGCTATGTTGCATTTCTAATCTTTTCTAAAATAAAGTTCTGAGATAGGGAGCAAGGTGATTATGGATAGAACCAACTTAACTTCTTTAGTAGTGAGGTATGTAGGAAAAGTCAGCTGAATGTTTTTAAACAAAATTTAATTTGGGCTATGGGAAATAAAGGCTGACCATCAAATGATATGTAGCAATGCTTAAAAAATTGTGTTCATTCCATGTCTTAAAAAGCCAGAGAATAAACACAAAATAGGAAGTCATATAACAGAAGGGATTGTTAATCTGAGAAAGTAATTCAGGAGAGTTACATAGTATTAAGTGAATATTGTATTAAAGCATAGATATCTGAACTATGAGTAACTTTAATAGTGGATTTGTCTCTGTGCTTCATCCGCCTAATGTCATTAAAGAGTAAATGTGTCTAAGGATCTCTGACATTTATTTATTTGTGCATTTTAATATCATAAGTTCTCACCAGTTCTATTAAGAAGTATCTTATAATTTGTTTTTAAATGATTTACTTAATTTTATTTATTATTATTATTTTAATTTGCTATAGGGCACTTGTGCTCACCAGAGTGACACAGTGAGAGAGAGAGAGAAGGAAACAGAAAGAAAACCACCATGACCGGGATTAAACCGTGGTCTGCCATGCGAAAGTCCAGTGCTTCAACCACTGCACAACCTGCAGGCCTCAGTATTGTATAATTCTAAAACAGAAAACTACCCAACATGAGGAACTGTCAGTTATTACATCATCATCATCAATGACATTATTATAGTCATCCTCATTTTTAGAAAACTTTTAAATTTACCGTGTACATTTAGATATATTGCCTATTGACTTAACAGAAGTCCATGAAGTTGATGGTTGATGGAGAAAGCAGTCATATTATCTTTTTTTTTTTTCAAATTTTTTTAGAGAGCGGGATTTTTGCTATACGGTGTGTGCACTTTCCGGAGAGACAGAGAGTGAGAAGTCATTCCTTAGGGGTGATGACCATGCCTCAATCCCTTCTCTTCCTTCTCTTCTCAGAATTTTGGACATGCATGCACATGCACCTGGTGTGAATTTAAAGCTACTGGGTCCAGAACTTGAACCACAGTCAACTACCTGAGAGTCCAGCGACTAAACCATTACGCCATCTGCTGGTCCTCATATTATCTTCTGTAAAAACTGAAAAGCTGGAGTTGAGGAAGATAAAGTAACATTGCTTCTATGCTATAGAGTCTGAAGCTATATCTTGGTTTTTGTAATCAAGATGTTATGTTCTTCTGTAGATCACAATTTTAGCTTGCACTTATTAATAGTTTACAGTCAACAAAATACTTTCTTATGCATTATCTCATTCAGTTCTCTGAGTTATGCCTTAAAAAGTTAGCATCACTATATCCATTTTATGATTAGTTCAGGTTGTCCACTGTTTCACTAGTAATCATTTCCTTTTAATTAGTTGGCCTGTGAGTACAGTGACTTCTCAGTTTGCAAAATTTCTAGAAATGCAAATCCTTATTAACCCAGTCAATTTTTTCCTCCAAGTTTCTTTCTTTTATTTTTAGGAGTCCATCAAAGCATTTTGATAAGAAGATTCCTTGAAAAGTAGGAGAAGAAAAATAAAAGTGAAAATGAAAATACACAGTTTACTATCTATCTACTAAGTAAGCATGGTCCCTTCCTATCTATTCCTTAGATCTTGACTATATTATACTTACAGGGCCTCTTTTTAAGCCACACAAACTAAGGTTTTTCCACTGAAAATGTATAAGACACTAGGTGAACTTAAAATTGCTATTCAATAAAATAGTTAAATGTTAATTATTTTTATCTTTAATGAGTAGTCTGCAATAAGTGAAATATGTCAGGGAATTTAACCTATTTAGGATAAACACATTAATTACAGTCTGCTCTTTGAATTTAAAACTATAAATTACACTCTTTGGCTTTTATTCTCCCTACATTGTGTATGAAGACATGAAGGAAGTTTTAAGGAAGAGGGAAAAAGATGTAACTGCCATTGTGCTCATTCTAGGCAAACTTATTCACACCATTTTAAGATCTTTGCTGTAGAAATAAGCAAACTATCATTAATTTTAGAACTCTATTAAGCAGATACTTGTAATGTAGTAAACATAAGCATTGCCAGAGAAAGACAGAGAGACAGAAAATAAAGAATCACCCACCTGCACTGGGTTAGTCGTGCCACAATCCCTTCTGCTCCAGTCTCCTCTCAGGATTTTGGGCACACACGCACACACACCTGGCATGGGGTATTAAGCTGCTGGGTCCAGTACTCAAACTGCAGTAGACTATGTGAGAGTCCAGGAACATAACCATTACACCATCTGCTAGTTTTGATTTCTCACTTTCTATTCCTCTACCCTATAGCAAAAATCTCTCTAAAAACAAGAAAACAAAATAGCTTCATTACTGAAAAATCAGTGAATACGTTCTTCATCATTATGTATAAGAACTAAGCTATTTGATTGATATCTGGCCTTCTGTGGTAAAATGATAATATCCCTAAATATACTGTTTCCTAATGTGTAGAATTTGTACAAGTTTTATCTGGGAAAAAAGAGCCTTTTCATGTGTGATCAAATTAAGGATCTTGAAATGGTGAGATTATTCTAGGCAATCAGAATTGACTGTACAGACAATAAAATTGTCCTTATCAGAGAGAGGAAACAGATATTTGGCGTGCACACAAGGCAATGCAACCAAAGAGACAGAGATTAGAGTGATGTGGACACAAACTAAGGAATGTTGGCAGCCACCAGACACTGGGGAAGAGGTAAGGAACAGCAGATTTCCCCCAGAATCTCTGGAGGGAGTACATCCTTTGACTTTTGCTCAGGTGTGCTGATTTCAGGTTATTGGACCTTGGACCCGTGAGAGAGTAACTTTCTACTTTTTCTTAAACCATCAATTTTATGTGGTTTGTTGGAGTAGTCACAAGAAACCAATGTACCTCTTTTTATTCATATTGACCTGGTGATAGCTACTCTTTCTTGTACATGCAAACGTATATTTCTTCTTTAAACATCAGAATACAGGAGGTACCTTACATGCTTTTATAAATAGCCATTACCACCATGGCTGTGGAAGTACTCAGTCTCTATAATTGTATTTTTAAATAATACCTTCTTCATAATAGCAATGGAAAAGGAATCTCACTTTTAAGATGTTCTTTGTAGATGAATGTATGAGAGCATAATAAGTTTGTACGAGAATTAAAAGAGATTTCCTCTTTTTATCCTTCATTTTGACTAGGTTGATCTTGATCTTCCTAATTATGGTTCTGACTCCACATTATGAGAAATTAATTGACTGGACATTTTGGTCGTTTTGAAATATTTCTAATTGCTCAAAAACCATTAATTATATCATAGCTAGTTAAAATATTTTTCAAATCTGATAAAAATAAATGATTGGTGGGCTTTTTTAGATAAGTTGCTTTATAATCTCATAGCTATATAAGTGACCATTTGTCTTATAAGTATGCATTATAATTAAGATTTTTTTCCAGATAATAAATCTCATATATCCTCCTGGTATGTTGTGGCTCAAGATGTGTAAAAGTTCAGACCTGGTGGTTTAGTTCCATTACTTGATGTGTGACATCTCCTAACTGTAATGTTACCAGCTCCTAACTGAAATGTTACCAGGAAATAAAAAAACGTATATGATGATTTCTTCAAGACCTGTATGAAAGGTGGGGTTTTCAGGACTGACAGGTGGATCAACAATCTGGACCAATAGTCCAGACTATTATGTCACTGGTCAACTGCAGTTTGAGTCCTGACCCAGTGGCTTCAAACTCATGCCAGGAATGTGTGTGTGTGTGTGTGTGTGTGTGTGCCCAAGATCTAGGAGAGAGAAAGAATTGTGGAGTGACCCTCTCCCCTGGGGACATGATTTCTCATTTTCTGTCTCTCTTTTTCTGTCAGGTGAGCACATGAGCCCTGTAGCAAAAATCTCTCAAAAAAATAAAAAAATAGTGAGATTTTTCAGGATGTAAAGGAAGGCTAAATTTTTCACTCAAGAAAAGGGACTGAAAAGCTCAAGTAAATCCACAGAACCCTCTGTTTCTTCTTACATAGTTACATGAGATGTAAGGAAACTATTAATATTAATGTTTTATTCCCCCACACCATGTGTGGAAGAATGTAGTAAGATTTTACACTCTTTGGGTTAAAGCAAAGAGAAAATCAGAAGTTATCATGGTGCTATTGTTAACAAGCAGGCTGTTCACACCTGTTCTAGCAGTTCCCTTTGCAGACAAGAATTAAGAACTTGAACCAGGATACTACATGAGAATGATGTGAAGTTCATCGTTTCATATGTATCATGTATGGTGACGTCTTCCTGAGGTTGTTCACAAGCCTCCTCTAGATCATTACTCAGTTTCTCTAGGCATGATAACCCAAGTTTATTACAAATACTTTGCATCTTTTATTGATTTGAAATGACATTTGTACTTTGATCTACCTATACACATGATGTAAAAAATAATCATTCTATTATAGAATTTCTACTTACATTTAGCACATAGAAATCCTCAGAAGAACTCACTCCATAGCAAACAAATAAGCTGGACAATCTGCTTTCTTCTGCCCATTGGAAACATGAAATTCTACGGTGACAGCACAAAATAAACTCCAAGTGATGACAAGCTTTTGCTCCTTTGTCAGAGTGCTGCAGGAAGAAGCAGCTCTATTAAGATGGTTAAGAGGAAAACAACAGAAAATTTAATGATTTCTGAAAGGTCAATTTTGAATATCTGCAAGGTCCAGATAAAAAAGACACCAAGATAGGAAGTAAGACAAGATATGTAAAGCGACCTCCCTCACTGGCACCCAGGCATGCAAACCTGCCTCTTTCCAGACACTTCTCTCATAAAATAAAGAGCCCCGGGGAGAGAGAAGGAAATGTTTTCATCCTTGGAGCCCAAATTCATGATTTGGGGGAAGGAGTGGAAGTAAAAGCCATCTTCTCTGCGAGATGAAAAACAAACACTTTTATTCCCACCATGTGCCTCAAACCGAGTAACAAGCAATAGCAGCCTACAGCTAGGGAGAGAAGGGAAACTTTTCTGTCTCTGATTCTCGGTAAAGGTAGAATGCAGCTGAGGGAGGAATAGAAGCAAAAGCTGTCTGTCCCTGAGGGAGCTTGGATCCTGTAATGACATCCTGAGAAGGTCTGTAACCATCAGGAAAAAGGAAAGCAATAATAACTCTTCCTCTCAACACACTGACATTAAAAAGCCAGGATTTGTGCCAGACAATGGTTCAGGGGTAAACACAATGCTCTACAAGTCAAATCCATAAGAGAAGTTTGCCAATTAAGTCTGGAGACCTCCCTGAGATAGACACACGTGTACCTATTATCTTGGCTGACTGAAGCTGAAGGGTATATTACGGCATCATGATCTTGTTGGGAATGCTATATCTCTGTCTTGTTCACTTTGTCTTTCTCACTCATACAATGAATAAACTTAAAAAGGGGGAATTTTCATTCTTTAAAAAACAATCCAGAGTTTTAGTACCATGCAGGGAAAAACAAATAAACAAAAACCGTTAAAAACCCAACCCAGAAGCATAAAAACACAATACCTAGTGACTGAGGTTGGAGCAAGAAAACTCAGAAATCTTCTCTGATTATGAATAATTTTTTGTTTAAAAGACAGAACATTTTATTGTAATCTTTTTTGATGGAGAGAGTTTTTTTTTTTTTTTTTTTTTTTTTTTTATTTTTTTTTTATTTTTACTACACGGCACGTGTGCTCACTAGAGAGACAGAAAGCAAGAAATCACCCCCCCAGGGGGAATGGCCATGCCATAATCCCCTCTCCTCCATTCTACTCTCAGGATTCTGGGCATATGTATACACCTGCCCAGCATGAATTTCAAGCCTCCGAGTCCAGGACTTAAACTGCAGTCGACTACATGGGAGTCCAGCAACATAACCTTTATGCCATCTGCTATTCCTCATTTTAATGTAACTTTAAAAAATAAATTCAACTGGAGCTTTTGTCAGCAATTTTTTGAAAAAATATAAATATAACTGTAAGTAACTTTTGTGAGCAGTTTCTTTGAAAATGTAAATTTGGAGACCAGCTGTAGGCATAATGGCTATGTCACTGGACTCCCATGTAGTCGACCGTGGTTCAATCCCAGGACCCGGTGACTTAAACTCATGCCAGGTGCATGTGCGTGTGTGCCCAAGATCCCAAGAGGAGAGAGGAGGAGAAGGGATTGCAGTGTGGCCATCCCTCCCTGGGGGGGTGATTTCTTACTTTCTGTTTGTCTGTCTGTCTCTGTCTTTCTGGCATGCACACGTGCCCTATAGCAAAAACCTCTCCAAAGGAAAAAAAAAATGTGAATTTGTAGGTCATGAATTCTATTCTCTGGCTGAGGGAGAAACTGACTATGAATCTAAAGGAAAATACCAAAAGATACTCTACAGGGTGGGGCAAAAGTGTCAAGAGACCCCTCCTATTGTGAAACAGGCATGTAGAGACTCCTGAAATCTAAAGGTGGAATGTAAACAAGAGAACTCTTTGACACTCCTGTTTTCACAGTGAGTACAAGAAGACAGTAGCCTTGTGATGAAGGAATTTAAAGTGTATGGGGTAGTGCAAGCGCTAAAAGCAACAGCATAATCAGACCAGCTCAGCTTCTGACTAGATTGATGTAAACCCCACACTGACCATCTAACAAGAAAAACTCATGTCTCTGTGTAGGTTTAAGTACTTCTTTTTTTTACAATGTCTGATAACCAAAGACCACAAAACAGATGACTATAAGAAAAACATAACATGTTGTCAAGAGATAAAGTAATCAATACAATCAAGCTCAGAGATGACTTAGACATTAGCATTGTCGGACAGGAACTTTAACATAACTATGACTAACATGTTAAAATATATAGTGGAAAATGCGATCAACTTCATAAGCCGATCAGGAATTGCCATAGATTATAGAATATTTAAAAAAAGAATTTAAAAAAGGTATTAGTTTTTTTTCTCTTTTTAAGATGTACTCTTTTCTTTAGTTATAAGAAATTTGATTACAATCTTTCCCTCAAGTTCAATTGAATCTGTATATTTATGTTTTTCACCAAATTTGAGCTTATTTCTTCAAATATTTTTCTGTTCAAATAATTTTCCTTTTTATCTATGCAGCAAATATGTGTTCTTTACCTTTTGATAATATTTCACAGACTCCTGAAGATCTGTTTATTTATTTAAATATTTTCAAACATTAAATGTTTTTCTTCCATTGTTTATAACTTCTATTATTCTATCTTCAAATTTAGTAAAATATGTCTTGGTCTTCTTACTAGGTTCTTTTTTACAGTTTCTATTTTTCTGCTAATAAGTTGTCTTTTCATTTATTTCTAAATGTATTACACTTTACCTCATGAAGCATCATAATAACAGTATGCTCAAAATTGTCATATGTGGTTAATTTTTATTTCCTTTGAAAATTCAGTAACATTTTCTCTTGGTTCATAACACATGATATAATTTTGGTTATATCTTAGGCAAATTAAATAACTACGTACATATTCTGGATCTTATTATAATCCTATTAAGAATGTTAAGTTGTAGATTGTTAGATAATTAGTCTGATCAGAGAGTAAGTATTCTCATTTTCTGGGTATAGTGGTTCTAATCCCATTTATATTTTCAAATATAATAATAGTTGGGTGTAAGTGTTCGTCTTTAATAAGTCATTAGGTTAGTCTGATACTTATACAGTTTTTATAGTATCAATATATTTCTTAAAATATTTACTATATTATTGGCCATTGGAAAAGCCATAACACATTTTTGCATAGAAAAACATAAAAAAAAAAGTCATGACTTTTCCAACAACTCAATAGTTGAGTTTTTCTCATGTTAGAACAGTTCAGGAGTGAGCCCTAGGATTGTGCAGATTCACATACATAATGCATGTGTTCAATAGGTTACTTAAGGTTTCTCTTTCTCTTTCTCCTTCTCTTTCATGTAATTCCCATTACACCCCTTGATACACACACACACTCACACACACACACAACCACACATACACTCTCTCTCTCTGGCTTGTATGTTTTATGTTTCTCTGGCCAGAGAACTCTGTATAAAATTCCAAACAGGAATCATGTTGGAGTTACCTGCCAATGCCACTATTCTCTCACAGCTCTGAAACTGGGTCTCACTTGTATGAACCATCAGGGAAATGGGAAAATAAAAAAAAACAAAACTCACCATTTTACGCATGTCACTTCTCCAGTTTTGATAGCCCTCCAAAATCCGCCCTTTTTTATTTACTGTTCAGATGTCTCAGAATTGTTCCTGTTTGTATTTTGCCCATAATATCTAGATTTTAATTATTGAAAGTGATAACCTGAATGAACTTATACCACTGAGTGGGCCTGAAATTGTGTAACTTAAATGCTCCTATTTGTGAAGCAGAAATGTTAGAGTCAATTACCTAAGATTGAAACTTTAAACCTATAGGAAAGATAGAAAATTAAATCAAAAGAAAGAAAAAAGAAGTAATAACAATAACAGCACAAATAAAAAGTAGAAAACAAAAGCAGTAGAGAAAAAATGTTCAACCCAAAAGCTGGCTATTTAAAAGAGTTCATAAGATCAATTAACGAGCAGCTAGACTGATCAGAAAAATGAGACAATATAAGCTACCAATTTTAGGAATGAAAGAATTGCTATGATGATTACATGACTCACAGAAATTATAAGGAAAATAACAGGATTTTTAAATTATGAAATAAATTGAGCAACTTACATAAGACAGAAATATTATATGATACAGAAAATGTTTTTCTAAGATTACCTGAATTGCACCGTATCTATTACAGTATACAGTTTATAAATACAAATACTCTGACAAATAAATCTGCAGGCTTGATTTATAGACCTATTCTGACAAATGTATAAGTAGAAAATAAAACTAATTCAATATTGACACTTCCAGAAAAAAGACTAGAAATTCCAACTCATTTTATGGGGCCCCAAATTACTCTGATTTAAAAAAAAAAAATGGGGGAGATATTACAAAAAAAAAAAGGGAAACAACATGCCAACTGTTCTCATGAACAGAGATGTAAAATTCTTTAATCAAATGTTAGTGAGTGAGACCAATGGTGAGCATAATGGCTATGTCTCTGGACTCCCATGTAGTCGGCTGTGGTTCGAGTCGCGCACCCGGTAGCTTAAACTCACGCCGGGCTTATGTGCGTTCGAACCCAAGACCCTGAGGGGAGAATGGAGCAGAAGGGATTGTGGCGTGATTTCTCGCTTTCTGTCTCTCTGTCTGTCTCTGTCTGTCTGGCGAACGCACGCGACCTATAGCAAAAACCTCTCAAAAAAAAAATGTTAGTAAGTCAAATTTAGCAATCTCAAAAGAAGTAACATATCATGAATGGGTGGAATATATAAGGAGAATGGGAAAGTGGCACAGTAACAGTGAGTCAGTAAGCATTACTGTATCAACAAACGTAAAAGACGCAAACATTTAAGGGACACACAAATGGGAAATTCTCTATTGATGATCATGTGTATGCTAATACCTTTAACTAGACTAATATACAGAATATTCTAGCTGGGAAGATTCATTTTACAAGCTGTAATGACATACGGTGGTTGATGTATAATGAACAAATAAACCTAAAAATACGTTTAAAATTTAAAAAAAAGAAAAACTAATATTCAGAATAATAGTTACAGAAAAGTATATATCAAATTCAACTTTCATTCATAATACAAATTTTCATAAACAAGAATAGAGGAAACTTTTCTGAAACTGGGAAAGGGTGTTTCCAGAAAACTAATAGCTCTTATATGTAATGATATGAAACAACGTTTTCACCCTGAAATGGGAAATAAAATAAGATGTCAACTACCAACTTTATACACTGTATTACTGGAACTTTTGGCACTTTGGCCAATAAAAAATAAATAAATAAAAAGAAGAAAAATAGGAAGAAAAATACAGATTTAAATAAAAGAAATGAGACTAGCGGATAGCGAGATGGTTAAGGCACTGGACTCTTACATGGATGACAGCATTCAGTTGGAGCGATGCACCTGGGAGCTTAAAAAACATAACAGGTGAGGACCAACTGATAACATAATGGTTACATCACTGGCCTCCCATGTGGTTGACTGCAGTTCGAGTCCTGAATCCTGTGGCTTGAAACACACTGAATGCATGTGTGTGCATGCCCAAAATCCAGAGAGGAGATGGGATTGCAGCATGGCCATCACCCCATGGGGTAATTTCTCACCATCTTTCTGTCTTTCTGTCTCTCTTCATCTATCCAGCAAACACACATGCCCTATAACAAAAAAAACTCTCTCTTAAAAAAAAAAAAAATCAAACCAAGTGTGTGTGCACATGCATGCTCCAAATCCTGAGAGTAGAATGGAGAAGGGATTTTGGCATGTCCATCCACCCTAAAAGTGCTTTCTCTCTTTCCTCTTTCTCTTTCTCTCTCTCTCTCTCTCTCTCTCTCTGGTGAGTGCACACATCCTATAGCAAAACTTAAAGAAAAACTTATCGTTAGCTATTTTAGAAATTATTTTAAAATATACTATTAATTATTCTTTAATCACATTTGTCATTTAAAATGTTTGCTGATCATATCTATTCACTATAATTAATTAGCACAACATTAATCACTATTCTTATGACAAACCATTGGTGACACTTTAATCTTCTTGTTTCTTTAAAAAAGTAGGTATACGCCTTGAAGGACAAATTACATGTTCCTTCACTCCCAAGAGCACATATAAATAGATGTTCTGGATGCTCTGAACTGGCTTTGTTTCCTGAGAAGGGCAAACTAGGTCCTTATTAATCTGCTGTTTTTAGGAACATCTGTCATCATTGGTCATAATGATATTTCAGCTCACTCTAAATTAAGAGAAACTAATAACCTAGTCGTCCTGGCACCAAAAGTGACATTGCACTTCAGGGAGATAAAAATGTATTGAAATGATAAGCTAAACTTCTATATTCCCAAGCATAAAAGGACTATGTCTTATATTATAAGATAACAATTCAAAATTAAGTGAAAGTAATCAGCATTTAACAATTAGAAGCTATGAATATTTGAAATTGACTTAAAATAATGAGTCTACAATCAAAATTGAAGAGAAATTAATTTTCCCTATTTTATTATGTAAGAGTTCATGCTAACAATACGTACATTTTTGTACTAATCCTTTCTTTTACCATATTATTCATATTACAGCCTCTTAAATTTACATGTTAGGGCTTTTATTTTGGGAGGAGATACATCCTTTTTCTTCTCCTAGGTATGAACTGATTGCTTATAGATATCAGTTGCTAAAACATTGAGAAATCTAGTGGCAATTCTGAAAGCCAATTTCCAGTTTTGTATAACTAAAGAGTAATGTAAACAATTGATACTTTTGTGTTTTCTTTGCTCAACCATATAATCAACTTAATTAGGACCCTCCTAGTATCAATTAACAAACAATCACTCATGTCTTCAAATTTTCCTAACCTAAGCCTCTATTCACTTGATAGTAAGAACACTAGCATATCTGGAGTGGTATCATACTAGTTGATTCATTGAGAGAAGAATCCTTACAATTTAAAGAAAAAAACCCCTTAAATTTCTTTGACTTAAAATTGTGCTCTTTCAAGATGAGAACTTTAAGGACACAGTGTCTTCTCTGTGTATGTATATTTGTGTGGGTGTGTGGGTTTGTGTGGATATCCTCATATTTATTATGAGAGTTCTGTTGTGATGAGGGATTAGATAGTAAGAAGAACCACAATGTAATCAATGTTTAATATTTTGCTTTGAAGTCATGGTAGGAAAGTTTTTGATTCATCAGTATCTCTGGTTTATAAAGAATGGTAGCAGTGTATAGTCTTCTCACATTATCAGGATTTTCCAGATGCTTGTGAGCTAAGGATAGAAAAATTTCTGCTAAATGCTTGCAGAAAAAGTCTGCTTTATATTTCTCCCTGTTGTCCATCGCCCTACCATAGAGAAATACCAAATACCAGAATGCTTCCATAGATTTATATGTGTCTTATTCAAAGAGGTACATGTCACAGATCAATTTATTTAAAAATTTATTTGCTTAATGAACTAAATAATTGTACCAGCTCTGATTGGTTAAAAAGGCTGATCTACATTGTTTCTAATTATTTTTAAGAACATATTTATGGATTTGTTTTTCCTGTATTTGGTCAATTTTTTTTCCCCTAAACAGTTCATATCTCTTTGTCCAGTAAGTAGGAAGTAAGAAACAAGAAGCTAATCTGTTATGTCCTGAAATGATCTGTTCCTCAATGTTCGAAAATGTCTGAGGCTTATGTTCTAATGTGTTAGGGAATTTAGTTCCTGGTCCATTATGAGTGTGTTCATATTTGGTAAAACATGAAAGAGGCAGATTATTTATTAAGTCATTTATCCAACAAATGCATCGTTATTCCTTTTCAAATGTTGAAATAGGATTTCAGGCACTTCTAAAGTCATAAAGTCACCACTGAGTGATTGATAATAGCAGTGGTACCTCTGGCAAAGTGTTTAATCCATACAAGTCACGCATATGCAGATGCAAACACACATGCACAAACACACACATGATTACCTTGTGACAAAAAGACAATCTCAGGTAAACTCAAAGAAATAAAAGACTTCTTTTGTGAGTTTCCATCAGACTTGACTAGAGTGATTTTTCCTGCCTCGTCTTAGGACATAAAAGAAAGGAAGAGAATCATGACTTTCTTACATTTAGTAGTCAGTTCCCAGCATTGTTCCGTATATAGAGTAGGCCTTCAAGTTGGGTTGAATATTTCTATGAATCGATTATAATGTCCTCAATATTTTCCTCCCTGTACATTCCTCACATAGGTGATAAGTCTCCTGAAGTACACCACACTTAAGATTTCTTTCAACTCACACATAATTTTAGTTCTATGTAAAACACTCCTATTATAAATTATTGAATGTTGAAGTTCAAAGTATGCAAGTATATATTTTCAGATGCCCACTTAAGAGGGCATAGTTTAAAATTTAAATACAATTTTCATATATTCCTTTTACCCAATAATCCTTTTTCATGGATCATTTTACTTCTACCAGTTGCCAACCACATCCCTAATGCTCTGGTTTTCTCTCTTTCTCCCCTCATGCCCACACTACTTATTTTCTGGAAAAAAAAAAATAGTCTTTTTCTATATATGTTCAATTTTACTTACCACTGATAACTTGAAACTGTTGTTAGTCATGTCATTTCATTCAGTGGCATGTTGTCTAAGTTATTTGGTCTACATACATTAGCTGGTCTATATACATTAGCTGGCCTGTCTCCTATTCTCAGCATTCTCAATTCCTTACTTGTTTTTAGTTAATTGATCAGCTCATTGTATCTTTAACAGTGACTAAAATACAGCCAATCTTCAGTAAATGGCATCTTTTTGTTTGTTTGTTTTAAGATTTTGTTATTGCTATCATATGTGTGCGCTTGCCAGAGAGACAGAAAGTGAGATGTCACCCCCCAGGGAGATGGCCATGCTGCAATCCCTTCTCCTCCATTCTCCACTTGGGATCTTGGGTGTGCATACACACATGCCAGGTGTGAGTTTTAAGTACCCGGGTTTGGGACTCGAACTGTGGTTAACTATGTGGGAGTCCAACAACTTAACCAATACACCGTCTCCTCATTTTAGTAAATGACATCTTTTTATCTTCCTTTCTGACCACAATCCTTTCTCCTCCATTCTCCTTTCAGGATCTTTGGCATGCATGCACACCGGCCTGGTGTGAGTTTTAAGCTGCAGGATCTGGGACTTGAACTGTAGTTGACTATGTGGGCGTTCAGCAACATAACCAATATGCCATCTGCTGGTCCTAAATCTTGATCATTTTATCCTACATTATGCTCAGTTCTCTTCTATTTTTTTTAAAATGTATTTACAGAGAAGGGGAGAAGAGATAGTCCTGACAGTCTCACCGCACTGTGATTCCATACTTTTAGCTTTCCATTCAGTATTGCAAGGTGTCCCCAATGGCTTTATATTATATCATGCAGCTGTAACCGGCCTCCTGAATCACCATATCTGTGCCCGCTTTTCTACTCTGTAGTCAATTCTCTAATACACATACTGTTCCTTTCTATACACACAGACACACAGACACACACACACACACACACACACAGTTCAGTCAATGAGATCATTTTCAAAAATAAATTATTCATATAGAATTATTGAATTACAAAATCATCAAAAATGTTTAAAATCGGAAACCAGCAGTTAGCGTAATGGTTATGTCGCTGGACTCCCAAGTAGTTGACCGCGGTTCGCATCCCGGACCCAGTGGCTTAAAACTCACGCCGGGTGCATGTGCGTGAGTGCCCAAGATCCTGAGAGGAGAATGGAGGAGAAGGGATTGCAGCGTGACCATCCCCCCTGGGGGGTGATTTCTCGCTTTCTGTCTCTAATGTCTCTCTCTGTCTGGCGAGTGCACATGCCCTATAGCGAAAATCTCTCCAAAAAAAAATGTTTAAAATCTAAAATATATAGGTCTATATACAAGAGGACTTCAAGAGTTTGTGAACAATGATTTCAAAACCAAAAATTTAAAATGCAAACATTATTTCTCAACATAAGCTCTTTCATACGGTTGAATAATATTTCATTTTAAATATTACCATATTTTTAATCCATTCATTCACTGATAGTCATTTAGGTTGTTCGTATATATTGGCTATTGTGCATATGCTGTAATGAACATGAGGCATTATCTGTGAGATCCTGATTTCATTTATTTTGGATATATATCCAGAAATATGATCATTGGCTTATTAGGTAATTCTGTTTTTAATTTTATGAGGAATCTCACTATTTTCCATAATGGCTGTACCAGTCTACATTCCTATCAATTATGTGAAACTGTTCCCTTATCGTCACTCTTTTGCCAACCAATACTTGTCATTTTTTGTCTTTTTGGTAAAAGTGTTCCAAAAGTGTGAGGTGATATCTAACTTAGGTATTGATTTGCCTTTCTCTTATGACTAGAGATATTAAGCACCTCTGCATATTCCCAATGGTCATTTATATGTCTTTTTAAAAAATGTAGTTTTAGATCCTTTGCTCAGTTTCTAATTCTGTTATTTGTTTTCTTGATACTGAGTGGGTTGAATTCCTTATGTATTTTGAATATGAACTGTATCAGATGTATGGCTTGCAAATATTTTTTTCCCATTCCATCTGCTGCCTTTTCATTTCTGCTGATTGTTTCTTTTATGTGCAGAAGCTTTTTAATTCGAAGTAATCCCACTTGTCTATTTTTGCTTTTGTTGCCTGTGATTTAGGATCCTATCGGAAAAAAAAAAAAAAAATGCTGAAACCAATTTCAGAGTCTCTTCCCTGTGTTTTTTTTAAGAGCTTTATGGTTTCAGATCTTACATCCAAAACTTTATTTAGAGTTAATTTTTCAATGTGGTAAAAGACAAGAATACAATTTCATCCTTTTACATGTGGATATCCAGCTTTCCTCCACACTTACTGAAATGACTTTCCTGCCATTGTGAATTCTTGGTGTCCTTATTAAAGATTAGTTAACCATACATGTGTAAGTTTATTTCTTGGTCCTCTATTCTGCTCATTGGTCTCTGTTCATCGGTCTGTTTCTGTTTATATGCCATACTGTTTTGATTACAATTGTTTTTACTGTAGTTGGAGGTGTGTGATCCTTCCAGCTTTGTTTTTTGCTTATGATTTCTTTGGCTATGCAGGGTCTTTTGGCAATCCATGTGAATTTTAATTTCTTTGTCTATTTCTGTGAAAAATGCCATTGGGGTTTCGATGACAAGGGTTGTATTGAATCTATAGATGGTTTTCGGTAGTATGAACATTTAACAATCCTAATTCTTCTGATCTATAGAATATTTTTCCATTTATTTATGTCTTTTTAAATTAGTTTCATCAATATCTTTTAGTTGTCAAGGTACAGATCTTTCACTTACTTAGTTAAGTTTATTCTTATGTTTTTTATTCTTTTTTTATGCTAGAGTATGTAAAGTCATTTTCTTAATTTCTTTTTTTTCCTTCTTTTTTTGGAGAGGTTTTTGCTATAGGGTGTGTGCACTTGCCAGAAAGACAGAGAGAGACAGAGAGATAGAAAACGAGAAATCACCACCCCAGGGGGATGGCCACGCCACAATCCCTTCTCCTCCATTCTCCTCTTGGGATCTTGGGCACGCACGCACACGTGCCCGGCATGAGTTTTAAGCCATTGGGTCCAGGACTCCAACCACGGTCAACTACGTGGGAGCCCAGCGACATAGCCATTATGCTAACTGCTGGTCCCTTAATTTCTTTTTTAGATAGTTAATTGTTAGTACTTGTAGGACACTATCTTATACATCTACATATGTATGGAAACCTTAAAGATTCCACCAAAAGATATTAGAACTAATAAATTCAATAAAGATATAAGATTCAAAATCACCATACCAAAATAAGTCATGTATACAGGGAAGAAAACAAACAAACAAACAAACAGAAAACAAACTTCTTATTCTTTTAGATATTTATAACTAAAAACATAGTAAGAAAATATTATAGAAGTTGGGGTCAGCAGTTTGGCATAGGAGTTATGTCACTGGACTCCCACATGGCTGACCACAGTTCAAATTCTGGATCTGGAGGCTTGAAACTCACTCGGGCACATGTGAATGCATGCCCAAGATCCTAGGAGGAGAATGGAGTAGAAGGGACTGCAGTATGGCCATTCCCCATGGGGGAAGGGGTGGTGATTTTTCACTGTCTGTGTCTTTCTCTTTCCAGCAAGTGCATGTCCCTGAGGCAAAAACCTCTAAAAAAAAAAAAAAAAAAAAAAAAAAAAAAAAAAAAGAAAGAAAGAAAGAAAGAAAGAAAGAAAATGATACAAATCAAAAGTAGAAACAAATAATTAAATATTGATTGCACCATGGATTTTTGCTTGATTAAGGAAAGAGACACAGTATAAACAGTTGAAAGTACAACATAGACTTGAGAAGTGAATATACAGAAGGTAATCGAATGGGATAGAAATATTTTTCATTATCTCCAAGTTATTAGTGTTTATTACTGATAGTTTTACTAATGAGCTTTTATGAGACAAAATTTTACCTTGAGATAGTGGAACTCATTAATAAAGTATGGGAACTGAGTCAAGTGTCTAAGATTATGACATAGGTACAAGTGGTTAATGACATTTTGTATTTTAAAGAAATATATCAAGAATTTTGAGGCCTCTCTTATGGATAAAATAAAAACAAAAGGGTTCATAAATGAGGAAATTATGTGAACTGAAAATATAATAATCAGTGTAAAGCATTTTATATAAAAATCTGCCTGAACTAGCCCAGTAGAATGGTAGTAATGTGCTCCTTAAGTGATCCTGGGTCCATATGAAAGATCATAAATTCAATTCTCTAGTCAATCTGTACACACTAGGTGCACGTGTCCATAATTCTGACTAGCTGAGGAAGGGTCAGGGGAGTCAGTGCATGTGACTCTGTTGAGGGTACTTATCCATCTTTCTCTCTCTTTTTCATGAGAGAAATACATAAACTAAAACTAAAAAGGTCTAGTGCTAGGCAGATGAGAGGGTGAGAGACAAATAAGATGTACAAGTCAAGAAATTGTATTAAGCACTAATAAATATAGTAATCACATGTAAGATATCCCACCGTCAGAAGGAGCAATCCTCTCTTTCTTAGTAGCCAGTCAAGATTCCGGATAGATTCTTGAGACCTTATTGGTCACTTATACTCAAACTGTCCCACCCCTGAGTGATTTCCAATAAATCAAAAGTCTCATGAGAATTCTAATTCCTTCTTTGCAGACACTAGGACATTCTATTATAAAGAACTTTCATTTTCAACATCAGTGGAAAAACATGATCTAGAGTCTGAAGTAGAACTACACTTAATACTGTGAGATAAAAATCACATGTACATAAAAAACGCAATCACATTAAGACAATAATATTAACTTAAATATAGAAGAAATTATAATAAGCCAATTTTATTAGCCTCAAGATGATGACCTTCTTCAACTTCTCACATATTGTTTTGCCCCTAGAGTCATATAGAAGCTCTTTTAAAAATCATAATGCTAAAATAGTCTACAATTTCATTGCATTTTTAGACTAAAGGTCTCAATATGATTTGTAAGTTAATTAAATAAATCCTGGCAACACTAACAAAATATTATAAAGGAAATCATAAAAGTACATCTTACATAAGCCAATCTACTATCTTTAACGAAATAATTCAAACAGTTTTTTAAACTTCTATGCATTATCTTTCCAAAATATAAATGATTTATCTTAGGGAAGAAAATGTTGGTCAGATCTCAACTTGTCACTTACTATATCTGCTCTAGAACTTCAGATATTATGTTGTAACATTTAACTGAAATGGACTTTTAAGCAACTGAGTTTTCAAAACTAATAATTTTCTATAAAATTGATATTGGCGACAAACATTGAAAATGCACATTAAATGAGTCTGAACAATCTAATATGGAAATAAAGTTAGTTAGTTTTTAACCACTGAGTCTTGTTAAGGCAATTTCTTTTAACATGTAATTTCCATTTGAAAATTGTTTCCTCTAAATTCTTAGTAGGAAAATTACATTTCTTCATAAATGTAATATAAGAGAGACTAACCTTTGGTGAGAACACAAAATTCAGCTGAATCGTCAGTGAAAATTTCTTTTTCATTCTTTGTCTTCTTGATTCATGACAGAGTTTGTGTGCATGCATTTGAGAGTGAGAGACGGAGGGGAGAGAGAATCTTCCACAGGATTTAGTCATGCACCTTCTTCCAGTCCATGTGATGTTGGACACTCATGTGCAGCTGTGTTGCCGGCTGACCAGACAAGGGACTGGAGCAATAGTCACCATGTAGGATCCAGTGACCAGCTTCTCTTGAAGAGTGCTTTACTACTAGGTCACAAAGCTGGTCTTAAAATTGTTTGTTAAAGTGATTCTTCTGTCTCTTTTCTCTCTCCTCCTACTGCATAGCACTCTTGGCCCTAGCTCTTAAGAGCCTGATGTTTCTGTATTTTTATCTGGTTGTACAAAAAAAAAAGAAAAGCATCATTTCAATTTATTCTTCTGTGGGCTTAGTTTGAGTAAATATTACTTACTAATACCCTCATGCTCACCTGGACATGACACTATGGTTTTTGCAGTCTATTATCCTATTTTATCTGCACAATAATGTTATGAGTTAAAACTATAAGGAGTATAATCTCTACTTCACAGATTAGGAAACTGAGTCTCCATAAATTAAAAAAAAAAGGCAAAATTATTTGGTTAGGTTAACAAAGTTGTGTAGCTAAAATGAAAACACAATTATTTTTTCCTAATTGAGAGCTCATCACATAATACATAATTATGGACACCTCATAGGCTTAACCATACAGGAGGTTTAAAAGTAATTCTTTATTTTATTTTATTTATTTATTTTAGTATTCATACATTAAATTGCTATACACCGTTTAGATTATGAAGAGACTTTACCCAGCATGATATACACCTCAGCCCAGCCTACTTGAGACCACCCAAAGCTTATTGATTTTTCTGTTAATTTGAATACATAAACATTTATTAAGTAAAATACACTTTGTTATAAGTATTATCGTGTGATCAGAATCTTTGGAAGTTTTTTAAAAATGTCCTTCTTCAAGGAACTCACAATTTGGTGGGGGTTCTACATGTACAAGATAGTGAGAGGGGTTTTGTGATGAAATGATTTATATACTGTTTTAAGACCCTGAAAAGAGAGAGAGTAACTAGAAGAGAGAAGTGCTGTTAGATAAAGCTTTACCATAAATTTATATTATGCCCTCAAAAATAAGCAGGAGTTTGATAACTAGAGAACAATAAAGACACTTTGAGTATAGAAACAGAATTTTAAAAGCATAGTGAGTTGTGTTCACATCAAAGCAAGTCTGAGGTACTCTCCATGTAGGTGGAAAATGAAAAGGAAATGGAGAGAGCCTGGGGACATTTTTTGTAGCTGTATAGTTGTATTTGTCATAATAAAAGATTTATTGAGCATCAACTATGGAACTCCTTTTCTTTTTTTTTTTTTAGAAATTTTTGCTGAGAGAGTGTGTGCTTGCCAGAGAGAGAGAAAGAGACAGAAAACAAGAAATCAGCCCCCCTCCCCCCACAATCCCTTCTCCATTCTCCTCTTGGAATTTGGGGCAGTCATGCATATGCACCTGGCATGAGTTTCAAGCTGCCAGGTCCAGGACTTGAACTATGGTCAACCACATAGAGTCTAGTGCCAAAACCACTACGCTACGTGCAAGCCCCAAGGTATTTTTAAAGAAGAAGTACGTAATTAAATTTGTGTTTGGAAAATTCCTTTTGGAGCAGAGTGAGTGAATGACTGTAGGCCAGAAAGGTGGTAGTAAACGCAAGGCACGAAAATGTTATGGGAAAGTATGGAAGAGAATATTTTCATTTTTTAAAAAAATATTCATTTAATTAATTCCATTTGTTATTATTTTTAAATTTGACCAGAGAAAGAGAGACGGAGAGAGAAAGGGAAAGTGAAAAAGCAAGCTGCAGGTTCCGGGACTCGAACTACTGTCAACTATGTGGGATTCCAGCACCTTTAGCCACCACATCACCTGCTGGCACCAAGAATATTTTCTATAGGGGCCTATTCTGAGCTATTAACACTTGATCTCCTTTCTGAATTCCTGTTTATTCCTCCATTTCCAAAAGATTTCATATATTGATTTTTTCCCCAATATGATTAGTTTCTTACCAATTATTTCCTTTCTTATTTTAAGTTACTTTTTTTTATGGAGGACATGTGTTTCCTCAAGTATTCAGTTCAGCCATTTAGAATTAATATTTTACTAATTTGGGTTTCGTTAACATTTTCAGTAAATAAATACTCGACATGCAGAAAAGTTTAGATCTTGCTGTGCAACCTTTCTCACTGTGAAGATGATTTACTGGATTCAAGAAGAACATCGATATGGAAGAACACTACTAAGTAAAGCTGCTGGATTTAGAACCCCCCGACAACTAGAGAAAAAAAAAATTTTTTTTTTTGAGAGGTTTTTGCTATAGGGCGCGTGTGCTCGCCAGACAGACAGAAAGAGACAGAGAGACAGAAAGCGAGAAATCACACCCTGGGGTGGTGGTCACGCCACAATCCCTTCTCCTCCATTCTCCTCTCGGGATCTTGGGCACGCACACACACACGCCCGGCGTGAATTTTAAGCCACTGGGTCCGGGACACGAACCGTGGTCGACTACGTGGGAGTCCAGCGACATAGCCATTACGCTAACTGCTGGTTCCCGAAAACTGTTGATTAGTCAGAAAAGTTATGATGTATTTTCTATGCAAAAATGTGTCAAGACTTTTCCAATGACCCAATTGTTAAATTTTCTGTACTTCTGTTTTCTCATCTGAAACATAAGGCTAGCAGTTTCTCTCTTGCAAAGTTGTGAGGAGTAAGTAAACATTATCTTAACAGGCTTAGAAGACTGGCTGACTGTATATGCTTTAATATGTTAACTATTGTCATCATCATCATCATCATCACATGTTATAATGAAAAGAACGGTTTACTTTTTTTTTTTCTTTTTTTTTTTTTTTTTCTTTTTTTGGAGAGGTTTTTGCTATAGGGCGCGTGCGCTCGCCAGACAGACAGAGAGAGACAGAGAGATAGAAAGCAGGAAATCACCCCCCAGGGGGGATGGCCACGCCGCAATCCCTTCTCCTCCATTCTCCTCTCGGGATCTTGGGCACGCACGCACACGCGCCCGGCGTGAGTTTAAGCCGCCGGGTCCGGGACTCGAACCGCGGTCGACTATGTGGGAGTCCAGCGACATAGCCATTACGCTAACTGCTGGTCCCAAGAACGATTTACTTTTAAAGGGAGTTCAGAGGACAGACATTTAAGACAGAAAAAAAATAATAAAAACACTGTGGATTTTGTCAAATTTTTATTTCATTTTGCAAGAGAACTTCCAAATCACATAGCCTAACCCTGATGTAAGTTATTTCATGGCTTATGTACTTTGGCTATATACATTACTTATAAAATGTATTTTAAGATGTTATTCTTGACTCAGTGTGTAACCACATAGAACACCGTGTATATTTTTAACTGCTTATTATACAACTGTCTACTGTATTGTTTCTCACAGAAAATTGTGTGTTCAAAATAATGCTCAACTTCTTTAATTTCTAAATTTATCTTCTAAATATTTAAATGTCAATAGACACAGTGTTTTCTTTGTTGTGTCAATGGCAACAGTTAAGTGGTAGAATAAGCATACCTCAGCAAGTGGCATTTTCTTTCACTTTTCTCCTATAGGTATTCTTCTCTATTTGTGCCAGACTTTTATTCTCTTCATGTGTCCCTAAGCTCTCCTAGTTCCCATGTCATCTTTTGACACTTTCCTTTCCCTGTGTGTTTTTCCCATTACGGATCTTAACCACTCTTATGACTTCAGTTCAAATCTCTTATTTGTAAGATTTCTAGATACCCATCTGCAGCCCTGAACTTCATCTCTTCCAAACTCTAATTTTATCACTAATTATCTACTTTAATGATTAGCCATCACCTCAGTGTCAGCATATATAAACAAAAACTCATCGTATTTCTCCACAAATTCCCAGATTCACTTAATGTTATATTACTCTGAATTCTTTGGGAAGCATAATGATGTCCAGTGTTTAAGACAAGATTGAGATCAGATACAGCGTGGCTGTTCTGGCTCCATCTTTGGAAGCCTTCTGACCTTCAGTGACTTAATTTCTCTATGCATTAGTAAAAACATTGGCAAAAGAAATTTTCTAAGTGTATTAAGATGATTAGCTCAGTACCTGGCCAAAGCAAAAGCTCTGAATTTTAGCTGCCATTGTTAATGCTACCCACATAGACAATCTCTGAATTATAGGCTTTCACAATTATCTTTGTGTCATTAATGAATCTTCCTTTATTTTTCTATCTTCTATATGATAGTGACATCAATTTACAATACATATGTCAACCATGACGTCTTTACCCTACCTTTGTTTTCTCTGGCTTCCTTTAGCCACTTTTTTTTTTTTTTTTTTTGAGAGGTTTTCGCTATAGGGCACGTGCGCTCGCCAGACAGACAAGAGAGAGACAGAGAGACAGAAAGCGAGAAATCACCCCCCAGGGGGGATGGTCACTCCACAATCCCTTCTCCTCCATCCTCCTCTCGGGATCTTGGGCACGCACGCACACGCGCCCGGCGTGAGTTTTAAGCCACCAGGTCTGGGACGCGAACCGCAGTCAACTACGTGGGAGTCCAGCGACATAGTCATTACGCTAACTGCTGGTTCCCTAGCCTCGTTTTTAAGGTCCACACATGAAAACATGCAGAATCAGGTCTACTTATGTCCCTGAGGTAAAAGTAACAGGACTGGAAAAGTCACTGGCAAACTCAGCATATCTTGAGTTTGGCGCATCTGAAAAATGTCATCTCTTAAACTTTAAGCTGCCTTGCCAGGGTCATATTCTACTTCAGTCTACCTATGCTCACCTCTCTCCTCACCCTCCTATTCTTCTCATGGGCTGCTCAGTGTCAGAACTCTTTGTGGCAAGGCAACTAGCAAATAAAACACTATCAATGCTCAGAAATACCCTTTACAGAACAGGCCTACATTGCCTACATTGTCCAAACTTTAGTGTATGTATTCTCAGTGAGATACATCTCATTCACCTTTTAATAATTTTGAATCCCTCGCTACTTTCTCCACCCTTAAATTTAGTACTGTGACAACTGCCATGGTCTACATTTCCATTGTTCTATTTTCTGATTTCTCTGAGTTAGCTTGATTAATGTTTACTCATTATTCTCTGCTTTAATTTGTTCCTTTTCTATACCCCTGATCGAACCACTACCATGACCTGAAACATTTGCCTTTTTCTCTTTACGTATGCATAAACTTTCCCATCTACAGTGTCTTACTTAAATTCCCTGTAAGATCTTCACTAATATTTAAAATCATGAGGCTCTTCCCTGTTTCTAAATTTATTTGCTAGTCTTCCACCTACATCTTTGTGTTTTCAGACTTTTTTTTAATGTTCTCTTGAAGCACAGAGGATATCATTATGACTCAACATTGCTTACATTTATAAAGTTATATAAATTTGATTGAGTATGCAGGTATCACACTGAAATTTAAAAATCAGTGAGAGAAATAAAAAGTTCAAACGTAAAAATGAACACTGGCTCAGAAATTTTATTTTATTTCAATGATTTCGGTATAAAATCATTATCTTTTTAATTTTTTTATTATTTTCAGATTTTTTACATTTAATCACTGTACATCTTTACAGAATACAAAATTAATTTTCCCACCATGAATACACTGCGTATTAGCCTAGTCAATGATATTTCCAAGCACATTATCATCATCAGATAGTTTTCCATTTTTGTATTTGTTAAATATTTTGCTTCTTTTTTTTGCCCCTTGATTCTCTCCCCTCTATTACTCACCTTCTTCCGCACTGTCTCTAGTATCCACCGTTGCTCTCCATGCTTTTATACCTTCTAGTCTTTCTGCTTCTGCCATAGAGTGCAGACATTCAGTATACACGAACTGAAGACATGCAATGCCTCTCTTTCATATTTCGGCTTGCTTTGCTTAGCAGGAAATCTATATCTGTCAACTTTCTATCAAATATCAGGATCTCATTGTTTTTTTATGGCTGATCTCAATATAAATTCACTTTGAAAAAGTATGCCTATGTTGTGAAAATCTATGCTACATTATATGTATGCACACACATACATACACATACACATACGTTATTGCATAAATGTTTACAAATTAGTACGTACTCTATAATTGGTTGATCATTCCTGTAGGTGTGCCCAATATCCTGCCTGGCTACAGGGCTGGGAAGAACATGAGGGCCATATTGAAGGTGATTTTTCTTTCTGTATTTCTTTCTCAGAAAATGAACTTTTAAAAGATAACGGGATGGTAATTCTAATTATGATAGTGTTGATGATGGAACTAGAAGAACTAACAGTTCTTTATTTTTAAAACATTTTTATTTATTCATTAATTTATTTTAATTTGACCAGAGAAACACACACACAGAGAAAGGGAAAGTGAGAAAGTAAGCTACCAGGTCTGAGACTCCCGAACTGTGGTGGGCCATGTGGGAGTGTCCAGTGCCTTAACCACCAGGCCACCTGCTGGCCCCAAAGACTAACAGTTCCTTTAGGGAATTGTGTCTCTTAACTTTTTATAGTCTATATGGTTGATGCAGATATATTTTATACTGTATATTGAATATTATAGCTGTAACTTATAGTATTTACTGAACAAGTTATTGGGCTTTATATAGCTTCCCTAACGTAATTAACTTCATAAAACTTTCATATAATCATCTAAGAATTGGCCCACATCCAGGCTTTGCTTTGATGATGTTATCTGTAAAGCGTGAAAATCAACATGTTCTTTATTTTCCAAAAAGTTATATTATTCTGTGACAATGTCCTTTGAGACCACTGGTTTTGCTCAGATGTAGTGTGTATAGTAAGAAATATTTCTGCATTTCTGAGTATTTAAAAATGAAGGCTTGTCCAGTTGCCCAGTGGTTAAGGGTGCCAGATTCCACATGGTCAACTGAGGTTTGAATCCTGGCCCTGATGGCTTGGGAAACATGCTGCTTGCATGTTTACGTGTGCCCCACATGTGTCCCAAACCCTGACAGGATGAACACATGGAGGAGAGGAGATTGTAGTATGACCATACCCCATTGAGGATATGATTTCTCCCTCTTTCTGTCTGTCTCTGCATCTCCCGCTAATGAATGCACACACCTGTAAGCAATTAATAAAAAAAAAAAGAAGAGAATAATATTAAGTTAAGGTTTCAGCGAGATTGTCAGGATATCATAGTATGTTCTTTCCTTGAGATCAAAGAGATTTTTTTCTATATACTGATAGGATGGAGTACATGTGTTTCTGCTATCCCTTAGTGTGAGAATTATCAAGACATTGAGGGAACCAGCAGTTAGCGTAATGGCTATGTCGCTGGACTCCCACAGAGTCGACCGCGATTCGCGTCCGAGACCCAGTGGCTTAAAACTCACGCCAGGCGCGTGTGCGTGCGTGCTCAAGATCCCGAGAGGAGAATGGAGAAGGGATTGCGGCGTGACCATCCCCCCTGGGGGGTGATTTCTCACTTTCTTTCTCTATGTCTCTCTCTGTCTGGCCAGTGCATGCGCCCTATAGTGAAAACCTCTCAAAAAAAAAAAAAAAAAAGAATTATCAAGACATTGAGAAGACATTGCTCTTCACTGAAAATCTCATCTTTGGTTTGAGATAGTGTGAGAGACAGTCAACCTGATGAGCTATGGGTAATGTTACTTAGGAGCTTTGAAGGGAGATATATATAGCCAGATATCAGTTTGGCAGAACTTGAGCAATGACTAGCAGACAGGAATTATGCATCTCACAAGAGTTATACCAATATTTTTCATTACTGGTCACATATTTGTATATTTTGAAATTGGTTTGTTATCTTTGTAACACTTTAGTATGAAATTAAGATTGATTTTCTCAAAGAATGTAAAGTACTACTCATTTATTAATTCATTTTGTTCAGTTATCCACATGAAGTAGCTGCAGTTATAATCTATAATATATGAGATGAATTAAATCATTACCAGCACTGTAACTGACAGCTTTATTCACATAAATGTCCATTGTTCAAAAGCGGCCACCATTCAGTGTTTCAAAGGAAACAACAGACTTAATTCAAATGAATAATTCAACTCTTTATATTGGGGATGGAGAGATAAGTGGTGAATAAGAAAAAGCTGAAGAGAATAGAGGGGTAAGGTGTGGGTCAATAATGAAATAAAATATTATAACATTACCATCTGACTTTGATAGTGGCTTCTCTAGTTGCTGGGTATCTCTGCTATGCTATTTTGCCCCTCTTTGGTACACATATCGTCAGAAGTATATGAACAGTTTGTTTGCTTATTCTAGTATATGAGTGAACTTCAATACCTTTATAGAGTTCAATCAAATGAACTGGAACCTGACTATTATGTTTCTTGAATTAGTTACCTTTTGGTAAAGTGTCTCAGCAGCTTTTGGTAAACATTTGTGTCTTGTTTAATTCTGTGTGGGCTGTGTGCCTACACCCTACAGGGTGTCCATAGTTGGTGGTGACTCTACTGAGTTCGTCTGACAAGGGTTCCATGTGTTGTATTCCTATTCTTATTCCAAGTTGAAGGAGAATTCACCATTTGAGAAACATATTTTCTCATGGTGTAGGATAGGAACAGGGGATCTGAATCAATCCACTTAAGAGCATGGAAAACTTTGGCTCAAATGCCATTGTCACACCCATGTAAGGCCCCACTGGCCAAAGCCTGTTATGATCACAGCCAGAGTCAATAAACTAAACATAAATGTTCCACATGATGCACAGGCAAGACCCATGGTGACACCAAGGCTGTATATCAACCCTAACTTCCCTAATCTGTGCTGATTTACCTGGCATATGACATGAATGTGTCAGGCCAGGGATGGATATAGCAAAACGTATAAGAAAACAAGTATTATAATGATATATCAAACATACCAAATTTTATTTATTTATTTTTTTGGGGGGAGAAGTCTTTTGCTATAGGGTGCGTGCACTCGCCAGAAAAAGAGAGACAGAAAGTGAGAAATCACTCCCCAGGGAGGATGGCCATGCTGCAATCCTTTCTCTTCTACTCTCCTTTTTGGATCTTGGGCATGCACACACATGTGCCTGGCATGAGTTTAAGCCACCAGGTCCGGGACTCAAACCACGGTCGACTACATGGGAGTCCAGCGACATAGCCATTATGCTAACTGCTGGTCCCGATACCTAAATTTTTAAATGTTTGTGTTATTATTCAGCTGGTCTCAATTTATAATTTTACATATTTATGATCTTATTTAAAGCATGTTTTCTGTATCTAATTTTATATTATAATCTTGAATTCTTTTACACACTATATGTTCACTAAATTGAATAAGCTTCAACCTATAAAACCTGTATTAGGAAAAGTGGAGATAAATATAGGTCATAGTAATGAGTTATTTAATTTTTAGGAAGAAATATGGATACATTTATAATCTATGCATATTTATGATCTCATTTTAACTATGTTTCCTGTATCTAATTTTATATTGTAATTTTGTATTCTTTTATACACTATATGTTCACTAAATTGAATAAGCTTCAGCCTATAAAACCTGTATCAGCCAAAGGAGAGATAAATATAGGCCATAATAATGAGTTATTTAATTTTTTTAAGGAAAAAAATAATATGAGACCAACTCGAGGAGTGGCGGCTAAGGTGACTGGATCCTTTATGCTTGACTAGAGATTTGAGTCCTAGACCCAGTGGCTTGAGAAACATGTGGTGTGTGTGTGTGTGTGTGTGTGTGTGTGTGTGTACATCCTAAAATTCTAAGACCAGCTAGAGGTAGAAGAGGGAATTGCAGAGGTGGCCATTCTTCATGGAGTTGCTTTTTCACTTTCCCTCTCTGGCTCCCTCTGGTGAGTGCATGTACTCTCTCTCTCTCTTTCTCTCTCTCTCTCTTTCTCACACAAACACAAACACACACACACACACACAAAGAAACCTATTTTTGTACCTCAGTGATTTACATAAATCATTCATTTCATTGCCAGTTGACTTCTATCCATAGGATCATTTTTCTGATGGTAAATTATAAAAGTCAGTATCAGTTTTATTATTTTAATTTAATAATATTTTTTTCAATTTTTTGTACTTTTATAAATCTTTATTTTTATAAAGCAAACATTGCTGATCTTTTTTTCAAGAACAGTTTTAACATGATAGTGAAGACGACAAACTTTCAGTTGAATCCTGATTTCAGTTACGCATTTTGACCCTCTTCCAACTATTTAACCTTTTGAAGCATTTGTGAAATGGAGATGATGCGATTTTCTCCTACCTGTAATGAAAGACCTTTAAAGGGACGATGCACTTCTACCTTAAAGCAATTCCTGCACTGAGACAGTGCTCTCCAAGTGGAAATGACTGTAAGCCAGAAAACATAAGACTCCCCCAGAGAAGTTTTCAGTCAAATATTAAAATGGTAATGTTTGTTTTGTTCAGTGCTGTGAAGACTGTCATGCTTGCTCTCTGTTCTCTATTTCTCTGTAGCTTCTTCCTTACTGAGAAGGAAGACTTCTTTGGCTTCAGTCCCTATGTGTGCTCAGAAATGATACAGAGAGAATAAGAGCAAAAACAAACATTTTTCACTAACAAAGATCAAAAATAAGGGAGCGTAGCAGGGCTGTTCCGGAGCCAAGAAAGCCATCCAGCTACCCTGGTAAAATTCTCTCCTCTTGCCCACCTGATCTGCTGCTTCTGCTCTCATGAAGTCATCACTGGGAAGCAAACGCTGGCAGCCGGAGAGGATAGCCTCGGATCTGGCTTGCAGTCTGACAACATCTTTTTGGCACAATCTAGTGTAAAATATTTCTAGTATTATTCCACATTTATTCTGGCTACTGCATTTAGCCAATTGTAGCAGCCAAGAGGAAATTCCCTGTTGAGGAAACTCTGTGGGGTAGAGATGAGCAGGTGAGCTCAGCAAGAAATGGGCTATCTGTTTACCCTCAAAGAAGAATGATTGCAGAGAATTATTTATCTTCTCTGGCCTCTCCAAAAGAAAAAAAAAAAAAAAGTAAAGTAAGCAAAAAAAAATTTTCCACAGCAAGAGGAAAAGGAAAAGGATAAATGGGAAGGATTTCCACTTGAAAAGTATGAGAAGATATAGGACCCTTGGAAAGAAATAGAATAAAGCATCTCATAAAATTTTCAAGCTAGTAACAAGGAAATATAAAAGAAACCCTAAATCTCTTGATGAAAAGTTACTTCCCAAGTTAGTTTTGTTATAGAAACTATTCTAGTCTTTCCTAAAGTATTTTCTTTATGATGCTATTCGATTTTATGGGGGATAAAAGTCTTGAAATTATAGCTAAAATAATAATAATAATAATAAATCCTCCCTTTATTGATTTGTCACTTTAAAAAAATGCTTATGTAGGGCCAGCAGGTGGCATGGTGGTTAAAAGTGCTGGATTCCCACATGGCTGACCATGGTTGGAGTCCTGGTTCTGGTGGCTTGCTTTCTCACTTTCTCTCTCTCTCTCTCTCTCACTCTGTCCCTCTCTGGTCAAATTGAAATAAATGAATGAATAAATAAATAAATAAAGTTAAATAAAATAATTATTAAAAAAATGCTTATGAAAGATAAATATAGTACACATATTTTACACATATTTGATCAGTAATTTCCTCCCATGCAATTTTTTTTAAGAGGTTTTTGCTATAGGATGCGTGCGCTCACCAGACAGGCAGAGAGAGATAGAAAGACAGAAAGCGAGAAATCACCCTCCAGGGGGGATGGCCACGCCGTAATCCCTTCTCCTCCATTCTTCTCTCAGGATCTTGGGCACGCACGCACACGCGCCTGACGTGAGTTTTAAGCCACCGGGTCTGGGACGCGAACAATTGTCGACTACATGGGAGTCCAGCGACATAGCCATTATGCTAACTGCTGGTCCCCTCCAATACAAATTTTTAAAAGAGAAATTTTGTAGGTCTGTGGTTATACAGGTAACACTTAGGAAAAATATAATAATCTATTTTCATAATAGGTTTTGATCAATTTGAGATTAAAAAAGACCTCTACATTTCTGTAAACTGACTGTATCTTTTTTCTTCTATAACCTCTTGGAACTCCAATGGATGAAATACCAAATATTATTATTTTCAATATAAATTTATTTAGGTGTATTGAAATAATTTCAACTATTAACAAAAAAATAATAATAATACTTTTTAAATAAGAAAAAAAGAAATAACTTCAATTAAATTATTCAGATTTTCTGTTATTTCTCCCTTTCTATTTTATCTATATTTCCTTATATTAATTTCTTCATATTTAAAAGCATTGGCAAAGGACCGGTAATTCCAGTAAGATATTAACAAGATTTTATATTTCTAATTCACAAAAAAACACACTTCCCTATATCTAATCCTGTAATTCTCTCACTTTGAATCTGTATTGTCTCTTTGACATGCTTTTACCAATAACATTTTTTTAAATGCCATTTAGTTCCAGCCCCAAATGTGAAGAAGACTGAGCTAGTTATGCTTTTTCATTTGAAAAGACTAGATAGTAGAACCAGGTGCCATGCAAAATGGATGTCAATACTGTCCTGATGGAGAGAGGACATGTGAACAGTTCCTGATGGATGAGACAAGAGACTCTGGGTGCCCTACCTGGCAGCACCAAAGCCCTAGACAACTGAAAAGAGATTTTCCAGTGTTGGCCTCCCATGAACTGAATGAAGCCATATAGAAACCACTGTAGGTATTCCTACCCGATATTAAACCATCAAAATCAAATCAAAAGAACCTCAAAGATAGCCCTGCCAAAATTTCTGACTCACAGAAATGTAAACAATTAAAAGCAGCATTGTCCTATGCCATGAAGCTTTTGTTTGTTTACTTTTGGTTATTTTTTTTTTTTTTTAGAGTTTTTTGCTATAGGGCATGTGCTTGCCAGAAAGACAGAGACAGAGAGATAGAAAGCTAGAAATCACTCCCCATGGGGGATGACCATGCCTCAATCCCTTCTCCTCCATTCTCCTCTCAGGATCTCGGGCACACATGCACACATGCCCGGCGTGAGTTTAAGCCACCGGGTCCGGGACTCAAACCGTGGTCTACTACATGGGAGTCCAGCGACATAGCCATTACGCCAACTGATGGTCTCGCCATGAATGTTTAAGATGATTTATCATATAGTGATAGATAACCGAAACAGAAGTTGTTCCTATTTTCTAGCCTACATTATTTTGGGTATAACCTGACTATGTAGATAAATACAAACTGATATAATTGCCAATATGAGATCCAGGAGATAAAAATAAAAGGAGGCCAGTCCTTGTAATTAATAGTATCAGAGGATTAAGAGATAACTCTTGGAGGGATTTGTGACTTTTGTTAGATCTTTAAGGTAAGATAGTATAAAAAGAGGACAATCTACAGAGTAGAGGGGATATCCTGTAAATTAAATAAATAGGTTAACAAAGTATAGGCCCTGGAGATACATACATATATACACACATATGTGTCTGCACACACATACATATAGATATCCTATCCCAACTATATAGGATATGTTTATATGTGTGTATATATATATATATATATGCACATATAGATATACACATAGTTACACATAGACATATATATGTACATACATATGTATCTATATCCCATTTATAAGGACTAAGTACCTAAATTATGTATATATATATATGCATACATATATTATAACTATATATTATGTATGAACTATATATAACTCTATTTACATATATTTTTTCCATATATTATGGGAGATATATATATATATATATATATATATGTATATATATATATATATATACATACACACATATATATATAATGTGTGTATGTATATACATATATATAGACAGAGAGAGATAATCCCATATAAAAACTAAATTGGATATACACACATATATGTAGGAAACTCAAATATGTATTAGCATTTACATGAGGAAATTTACATAATTTATCTAACTTAATCCCTACAAAATCTTACAGAATAGGCATTACACTTTACAAATTAGAAAGGGAAATGAAGAGCAAAGTGTTTATATACCTTACTTTATAAATCATAGAGGATTTAACTCAGAATGAAATAATTCGAGTGCCCATACTTTCAATCTGCCTCTCTTTTCAGTCAAAATGACTGGAAAAATTATCTAATTGGTGTTATTCAGCACAAATTGCAAGAGGCAGTGAATCTGTAATTTCTTGTCTATTGCTCATGGCACTGTTTATGAGCTGGGGCCAATCATCTCCTCAAAATCATCCTACTCTTTTGGATTTCATATGCCACAAAGAGTCAAAGCTCATTATTTGAATCCTATAAAGAAAGACAAGCTCTGGACCAAACTGTCATGTAGATCACCACTTCTCAGATACTAATGTTCCCATGAACTTGGGATCTTGTTAAAGTGCAGATTCGAATTCAGTAAACGTTGTATGAGGCCTGTGTTTTCACAATCTAGCAAGTCTCTAGATAATGCTAGCCATGGACCACTCTCTGAGTACCAACGACTGAGCTATTCTCATGTGCTCACATGCTTCTGTCTGCATCTTGTCCACCTCTGCCACTGGATTCAGACCTATGTTCCTGTTCTCTAATCTCTATTGAATTTTATAGTCCTGTGCTCTATTGTCTCATATTTTTCTGATTGAAAAATTACCCAGTAAAATAATTCCAGCCAATGAAAGTAGTTTAAATTAGACCCCTCCAGAAAAAGTAATTTGATGTAAGACAGATTTTCTGTATATTCAGCCAAAAATATACAAATAATGGTGAACTATTTATGCCTGAGATAGCCTATCAGAAAATAGTATTTTTGTTGCTTTTATTGTCATCTTGGCAAGGAAATATTTTGGTAAATATTAATAACAACTATCAAATATTAGGAGACTGTCTTTTTGACTTAATGTAGGACTACCCTGGATCCACTTATTAAAATGGACAACAGCAGAGATGATACAAGCTTTCTTGAAATTTTATTTTTTCATTCTTTTTATTAGTTTATACAGTTTTAAGTTTTAATGATGTAAAGTAACTTTTTATATAGTATGTCTTTCAATATGTCTTGATGGAAGAAATACTTTCAGGCAGGATTTTTGAAGGGTGAACTACGGCAGGATTTCAAGGTGCGAACTATGATGAGGTTCCTTTGGTTTTTGCTACACCTGGATTAGTCTCATTTTTAACTATGATGAAATGATAGACATTGTTTCAAAGGGAGATTATACTGAATCCTATTTCTACAAGAATTTCTACCTCTTTTATTTGGTAAACACTAACGTAATGTTAAATTGCATTTGTATCATCTTTTCAGACAATGCACTGTCTTGATTAGATTTCTTGAGTAATAAAAATTGCCTACCACATCGGAAAAAAAATAACCTGCATTTTTCAAACAGGTTTCTTAGGGATAAAGCTATAAGTATATGGGATTTTGTAAGTACTGGGAAAGTGATCCACTTGTTCAATACAGTTCTACAAAGACTCTAGTAAAATAGAGTAAGTTGTGCCTTTGATATAATTGCATGTGACTTAATTTCTTTAACATTTACTTCCTAGTTGTGTGCTCTTTAGGATGAACACCTGTCTCAGTTTGTGCCTTGACTACTTGCAAATGTTTATAAAGCATCTAAGTCCAAATTAAACTCAACTTGGTTGATAAGACTTTCTTGGTCACTGCTTCAGAAAAACAAATAGGTAGCTGATTAACTGACATTCAAAGCCAAACAAAGAGCTAAATATATTATAATATATATATTATTTCTTTTTCTTTTTGTGGGGAGGCATAGGTTGTAAGGAAGTGATTACATCAGGTTTGGAAAAAATTTTAGGACAGTTCTTCAGTGATTTGTTTCCTTACAAAATTAATTTCCTGCATGTGGTTAAAGCCAGCTGAAAATATCAATCTAAATGTTAATTTACTATTTGTTTTTATAGCAACTTTTAGGCAATTACATGTGTTTCATAAAGACTGTTAGATCACTAAGAATCACAGCACATCTCTTTTATAATCACTATAATATTCACTCTAAAAATCAAGTCCTGTTCTCCTTGTCTATAAAGACTGAAACTAGCCTCAGAGTACAGATGAAATGGGTACCAATCAATTCTATTCATTAACATAATAACACCAGAAGCACATGAAAAGGTTATACATGAAGAATACGTCCGAGCCCCGCTGGCTTTCTGGGGTCTCTCTTCTTTTGCATAGGAGGAGAGTGGAAGGGAAGGTCAGGGAGCCCTGAGTGCTTAGGAAGCCAAATGAGCCAAAGGAAATCTGAAGTAAGAAGTTTCAGAATTTGCATCCTATTATATCCTGCACTGATCATGCTGGATACAATTTTCTTTTTTTAAAAATTTTGCCATAAGGTGTGTGCGCTTGTCAGGAGGGGGAGTGAGAAAGCACCCACCAAGGGGCATGGTCATGCCATGATTCCTTCTACTTTATTTCTCTCTACAGTTAGGATTTGGGGCATACACATGTACCCCATTTTTCTCAAGCCGTACATCTGGGACTCAAACCACAAAGTTGACCACATGTGAGCCAGTTGCCTTAATTAGCATGCCATGGTGGCCCATCAGAAACAATTTATTGCCAAATGTAATGCTTTAATTCAGTTTTTCAGCAGGATAAATTAACCCTATTTAAGTTTTGGTTATGTGTCACAAAAAATGCCCTATTCGGACAAGCCCTTTTTCTACATTTAGGTCAAAAACAAGTTTTTGCTTTATACAATATTTGTTTCTGGAAATTTTCTGCTTTGCACTAGTAGGCTAATAAGGATAGTCTTGGCCTTGCGTGATACAATCTTATTATGGTGGTTAATTTTGTATGCCAATTTAACTAAGCCACCACACTTGATTGTGTGGTGAAATAATGTTTTAGATATTTCTGTGAAAGTGGTTTTAGAGGGGCCGGCAGGTGGCATGGTGGTTAAGGGCGTTGGACTCCCACATAAAATAAACCCACTTTATTCCCTACCCCAATCCTTAATATGGCTCTCTCATGGAAAGACGTGGCCTCAATATCAGCCACTTGTCTTCAATGTCCTTGTGCTTCTTGGAGGTATTATTCCAAGGCTCTGTCTTCGCTGATTGAATTAAAACTCTCAGTGACATATGCTTATGCTAATTGTTTAATTTTAATTAACTCTAATTAATGATCTCTGTCTCACTTTTTTTCTGACACCATATTGAATATTTTAATTTAGGTATGAAATGCCTTTCAAGAAATAAAAAGGATTCCTATTGTGTTCATAATTAAAGTTCCACGTTCAATTCATAAATTTTATTATTTAACTAATGCATTATTACTTCATTGTTCAACTACCTCAATATTTAAAAACTGAAGGCTCAGCATGGTGGCTTAGGTGGGGGTAGCCCTGCTGTGCAATGGTGGAGGCCACGGGAAGGCTCCAGGTTTGCTTCCGAGGCCAACTCCACATGCTAAATGTGCCCACGGGTACAACCACCATCTTGGCTGTCAGGGCTGGGAGGAGGATTATATCACGAAGATCCCACAGAGGGTGATTCTCTCTCTCTCTTCTTGTCTTTCTCTTTCTCAAAAAAAGTAAGAAAAACTTAAAACTAAAAAATTAGAACATAAATCATTTAACTTATAGCAATAATAATATATATTTTCTTCTTGTATCTATCTATAGATACATAGGTACATAGATTACAATAATAATCCCCAAAATATTCTTCTTATTATCAAAACTATAACCTAAGAACTTGTCATAAGTTCCTAACTGTAACAGTATATTTCATAAAGAAAGTGATCATTCTAGAAACATCTATACAAAGACATTGTTAACCAGGAATGAAGATGTTGTGTATTTGTCTTTTATTACTCATATAGTGGGTTGTGATTCAAGATGAGGATTCAGGAGACTTTTCTAGTTTTTTATTCTACATTTTAGTTAAATGCTAAGATACTGTAATGAGGTGCTATACCTATGACTTTGTGGCCTAGGAAGAAAGCTTGTCTCTGTTTTTTTTTTTTTTTTTTTTTTCCTTAAGAGATAGGTTTTTGCTATAGGCTGCTTGTGCTCACCGGAGACACAGAGAGAGACAGCAAGAAGTTACCCCCAGGAGGGATGTCCACACCACAGTACCTTCTTCTCCATTCTCCTCTTGGAATTTTGGGCATGCATGCACATGTGCCCAGTGTGAGTGAGTTTTAATCTATCAGGTTCAAGACTTGAACTGCAGTTGACTATGTGGGAAGCCAGTAACACAACCGTTATGCGATCTGCTGGTCCTGAAGACTTTTCTTAAATGGTGAGAAATTAGTATATAATATACTATAGACACCTTTTGTGTTTAAAAATGTGTATATCTACTGTCTTAAAGGACATATATTACTTAAGTATTTTGCATATATATTTAAATATTAAGTTATAAAGGAGCTAAAATACTTCTATACAATTCAATAATTTTAATTCTTATGTATTTAACATATGTCTCCTTCAGGATTTGGTAGACAATTTTTGCCATTAATCTTTTGGTGGATTTAACGTTTTAAGCAGTTGTATAGATATTTTTACATCTAGCCTAAGATCCCTGTGGGTAAAGACCCACTAATTGTCAGTCCTGATGTTTCTACGTTTAATTCCTCACACTTCCAGAATTTCCTGTGCTTATCTTGTTGTAGGCAATCAAAATGACCCCACTTCAGGACTCGTAGCTGGCATAATGGTTATGTTGCTGGACGCCTACATGGCCGACTGCGGGCCGAACTCACCCCTGGCACATGTGAGTGTATGTGCCCAAAATCTAAGAGGAGAATGGAAGAAAAGGGATTGTCATGGGGCCATCCTCCTGTGGGGTGATTTCTCACCTTTTGTCTCTCTGGTGAGGGCTTGTGTCCTACAGCAAAAATCTCTCTTAAAAGAAAATGACTTCTATAAAATAAAAGCAGCTGGCTGAATGTCTAATGTTCAAAGGCTTAGAAATGTCATTGTACCCTTTCACTTACTCCACTCTCTACTGCTTTTTGTTTTATGTAGCTTCCTGATCTTTACTTACATATTTACCTGGCCCTTCCCTACAGACTTCACAGAAGATATAGTCAGATATTTTTGATGTCCTGACTTTGAAATTATTTCTTGGATAATGGTATTACTGCTGTGTATTGGCCCTGTGTATTGGCCTGGAGATGCCCACAGTTTGGTTTAGCATCTTCTTGTAGAATAGGTCAAAGGTTTTCTTGAGCACCACAGTGGAAACCTAAATTGGAATCTTGAACCAAACCAACCTTCTATATTATCTTCATCTGTGGTGTCTAGTGAGTCTCCCTCTTACTGGAAGAACACTGCTTGTTTAAACACAAATGACACTCAAACAGATCCTGTTTCTGTCAGCCCTTTTTTATTTAAGAATTATTTTATTTAACTTTATTCATTTATTTTAATTTGGCCAGGGAGGGAGGGAGAGAGAGAGAAAGAGAGCGAGAGAGAGAGAGAGAGAAAGAGAGAGAGAAACCAAGCAGCCAGGTCCAGGACTCGAACCATAGCTGGCCATGTGGGAGTCCAGCACTCTTAACCACCACACCACCTGCTGGCCCCATTCCTTTCTCTCTTTTGCTTTTTCTTTCTTTTTCTTATCTTATTTTATTTTTTATCTGTCATCCTTAATATGAGCTGCAACTCTCTCTCCTTTGCTGAAGTCCTTCCTTCTTATGCACCAGAGAACACAACTGCAAGTCTGGCAGTGTCCATTCCTGGCTTCAACCTCTTCAATTTCTTCCTCATGCTACAACCTCGTCTTCCTTTCAGCCTTAGCCCACACACATCAGCTGAGTAATTCAGCATTTGCTTAGTCACTGCTAGTAGCAAATAATTCACTTCCTTACATTCAATTCTTGAGTAATTCAAAACTTTAGTAAGTTCTCTGTTATGACTCAGAGTCTGACTCTTTTAAATATAAGTCCTTCTTTGACCATACTAAAGAGCATACATGCAGAAGATTGTCAAACATGCTTATTTGACAATCACTCTTAACTGATAGCTTAAGGCCAAATTACGCTTTCCAAAACCTGATTTAGAATATATTAATTAACATTAAATTTTGAGTCAAACTATTTGGAAATGAATCCTTTATTTGAGACACTATACTTCTGTTGCTTTTAGTTTATATAACTATATATTTTATATACAAATGTATATAAAAGATTACATTCTAAGATTACATTCAATTTTTAAAGAAATTATGCTTTTCAAAACTTTATTTATTCATATATATATTTATTTTAATTCAAGCAGAGAGGGACAGAGAGAGAGAGAGAGAGAGAGAGAGAAAGTGAGAAAGCAAGCTGCCAGGTTTGGGACTTGAACCATGGTCGGCCATGTGGGAGTCCAGTATCCTTAACCACCATGTAAACTGCCAGCCCCCAAAATATCATACTTTGATAATGTGTATAAAGTTAATAATATATTTCAGTTCATTTACTGAAGATATTCTTATACTAGAAGACATTCATTTCCTTACATTCTAGTTCCTTTATTTAAATCTAAAATCACACATTTGTGGAAATGGATCTGGTAATCATTCAATATATTACTGTATTTGTCTCTCATTTTTAGGTGTGAAATTTGCAAGTGTACCTCTAATGCTATTGTTTCTCGTTAATAACACAGCTGAATTCAAGTTCAAGGCCAGAACCTTGGGAGAAGAGACATTAAATCTGGTAAAGTTGGTTTATTTAGAATTTGCTATAAATCATGTAAATCAAGTAGTCATTCCAGTCTCATCTATTTTTGTTTTCCACAAGGATACCAAAAGGGATGTTGCTAAGTCTTTCCACAATCTAGTCACTGTTCAGCCTCATAGCTATATCCTCTTCACACTGCTCAATCATGTTATTACTAATCCTGTTCACTGGTCTCCTCGCTTTCACCCTTATCCCTGGAATCTATTCTCTATCGGCAAACAGTGTTTATTAGCCAAGTTCAATCATGTCAATTCTCTGCTTACAACTCTCTAGCAATTCTCTAGAATCAAGTATTTACCCAATAGTTTAGTTTTTCCCTCTCAGAGGAGGAGCCAGGATGCCCTCTATCATCATGTCCTTCCTGCTCTGACTCACTGCTACTTTTCTGTTCTCATCTTTTATTTATCCCATGTGTATGCTGCTCTGTCCTTATCTGCCAACATCCACCCCTAAAATTCACCATTTCTTATCTTGCACCTTCACTAAGAATGCCTTGGCTCTCCTCTCAGAGAACTATTGGAACACTCTACCTAATAATGCGAAGTCTCAGTCTAGCACAGTCTCCTTGATTTGGCTCAAGTGTGCCATTGACTGGTGAATACCAGACTATTACAGCATGATTTTTAAAGTAAGACTATGCCTTCTTGACATTATTATTTTTCCCCTCTGATGAGAAAAGAGTGTCAATAAATGGAGAGTTGAACATATTATATCCAGAGTACAAAGGCTGGTAGAATGATACATTATAAACTTTCTGCCTTCTTGCTATCATTTGGCAAATCTTTCCTGTATCATATCTAGGAGATCTTCCGGTGCTGATCTATTCTCCTTTTCAGGAAAAGGAAACTAAAAAAAAAAAATTAAGCTTAAAATAAAGTTATAAAATGAAGTTCCTCATTAGAATTCATTTCCAAAATGATTTCTGTTAGCTTGTCTAGGTACATTTTTATGCAGAATGAAAACAAAATTAACTCAATAATTAGCCAATGTTATTGAGAGAATATCAGGTACAGAAGGGCATGGTATAGTGTTGGGACTTTAGAAAACACAATTTATAAATGTTAATGATAGTCATGTTACTCTAGAACTTAGAGGCAGAGATTAACTAGAAATTAATTTCAACCGACCAAAATGGAATGATAAAGAGCATGACTACATTAATTTCGAGCATTGCCCCTCTGTATTATTTCAGCTAAAACACATCATTGCTATGAAAACAGTTTGGAGGATTTTGCTTCTATGAGGTGAAATATTAGGGCTTTTTGTGTATGCTTTTGAGATCATAAGAATGAAATATGATAGTGCCATTTTTAGCATGCCATTATCTCTGATGGATGTCATCCTAACACAATTGCTTGTACAGCATATGTCAGAAATAAGAAAGACTTGTCTGAAACAGCTCTTCTGCTTGACAAATCTTTGGTTTAATTTCTGAATCTGAGTCCAAAAATGCTCTAAACATAGAACTAAAGTATGTAAATAAGGACCTTTGATTATAAAAAGATACAGGTAGACATTATTTTCACTGTCATTTAACAAAGTCTGTAACACCTTAGTCATCTGTTCTTATTAGAACATGATACAAAGATCAGGGACAGTTTTTTTGTTTGTTTGTTTTGCTTTGTTATTTTGTTACCATTTTACTTTTTTCCCCAGGGTTTGTATATATCCTGTAAGTCATTATATATTATCTATTCTATTCATTTGCAGCTCAAGAGAACATTGCTATGCCTAGTTTTACTTCTTTATCACAGGTTAAATATGGTAGAAGCTGTCCAAAATTAAACTATTTCTTTTATTCATCAGAATCAATGATATTTTAAAAAAAGTTGGTTCATTTTATATCTTGAGAGAGAGAAAGGCATGTGAGAATGCACATGCTTTGGAGAGAGGTAGGTACCTACAGCAGAGTCCCATCACTCCACAATCCCCTCTCCAAGCCCTCCAGCCAGTCAGAATCATTGTCACATGGGGACTTGCCATATTTCTTTAGATCAATCCAGAAAATAGGAACCCTGAGATCCTAGCCCCCATTAGTCAAGTGGGTCCAGCATTGCAAAACAACAGAATGCATCACTACAGCTGAATCAGTCTGTAATATTCTTGAATAAAAAAAAAAAATAGACTTTCTTGTGGTGTAGTAGTCAAATGCTGAACTCCTACATGATTAACTGCAGTTCAAGTCCCATACTGGGTAGCTTGAAACTCATGCCAGACACATGTGCATCCATGCCCAAAAGCCTGAGAGGAGAAGGGATTGTGACATGGCCATCCCTGTCCTGGCCCCCGTGGGGGGTGATTTTTCACATTGTTTTCTCTCTGTTTCACTCTGTCTCTCTGGCAAGCACACATGCCCTATAGCAAAAACCTCTAAAAATTTTCAAAAGAAATTTGAGTTTGGAGAACACTTAGTTTTCAGTGACGTTCTCAATTTTCTCCTATTCTTCTCTTTCCTGTCTGAAATTCCCAGGAAGGGAAAAATCTATAAGACTTTTTTTTTTCTTTTTTTTTTTGAGAGATTTTTTCGCTATAGGGCGCGTGCGCTTGCCAAACAGACAGAGAGAGACAGAGAGACAGAAAGCGAGAAATCATCCCCCAGGGGGGATGGTCATGCTGCAATCCCTTATCCTCCATTCTCCTCTAGGGATCTTGGGCACGCACGCACATGCGCCTGGCGTGTTTTAAGCCACCGGGTCCGGGACATGAACCACGGTCGACTACGTGAGAGTCCAGCGACATAGCCATTACGCTAACTGCTGGTTCCCAAGACTTTTTAAATCTCTATAGAACCTTAAGCTAACACTTACCTCTTAGTTAACCAAAGGAATAGGTAAGTACGTTATATTTTCCAACTATTTTATATATACTGGTAATGATTTTAAAATGTAAGAAGGATAGCTATCCAGGAGCAGAATTACTGAATTATATGGTAGTTCTCTTTGAGGTTTTTGAGGAACTTCCACACTATTCTCCACAGTGGCTATACTAATTTATATTCCCTCTATTTGTCGCTCTTTTCAAATTTTCCCCCCTTATTTTATTTGCATTTAATCACTGTACATCTTTGCAGCATATAAAATCTGTTTAGCATGAGTACACTATGTGTTAGTCCACTCAAGGATGTCACCATGGATGTCATTATTAACAAATAAATACCCACTTTTGTATTTGTTAAATGTTTTTCTTTTCTTTCTTTTTTCCTTTCCTTGATTCCTTCCTTCCGGTAACTACCATTTCGTTCTGCTCCTATAGGTTTGATTATTTTTGACTTTACATATAAATAGGCACATGGGGGATAAAACATGAAAAAAAAATGATGTTCTCTTAAGATGCTTCTGTTGCTTGATATGCACCTGCACTAATGCACAGATCTGTTCTTCCCAAGGCTTACGAGATCTACTTGAACTGATCCCTGTTCTTTCTTCTACCTGGTCTAGACCATCTTTAAGCTCTACAATCAGTGGTAGTCTTTTCATTTTTTGCCCAACCCAACTCTTTTCTAGCCCAAAGATTTTAGGAACGTCTTGTATACTTAGAAAATTTTTTTCTTATTATTAAACAAACACACAAAAAAATGCTTCAGTTTTCATCCTAATATCTGTCCTCTAAGGTGCCTATCTCTGCAAGCTGGCCATGTGTAAGACAATTCCCTTATTCTCCGTTTTAGCATTCTGTTTATATGCTATTTTCTGTGACTGTCTTCTTTGCTGAAATAATTTATCTTGTTTTTGTATCCTTTATATATCTGAAAATGGATATTACATCGAGAAGTCTGTTAGTTTCAGGTTCTAATTTTGATAAAAGTGCTCAATAGTATACCATGTGTTTCAAATTGAATTGCTCCAAAGGTACCAAATGATTAGTTACCCTAAGTGGTGTGGCTAAAGCACACACTGGTTCAGGTGTTGGAAACCTGATTACTCTTCTTAGAATTCCATATCAAACTTTTCTATAACAGCTTAATTACTGAAGATTGCTAACAGAATCAATTGCTTTATTAATGTGTCTAAGAGAGATTTTGTTAACTCCATTTTTCCTGCAGACTCATTAATTGGAATCATTCTGGTTTAGCGCTTAGTGATTATATGTGATCCTTTACCTGCTTGTCCATGCTATGGGATTTGCAGGGCTTACTGTTATCTACATGCATTGAAGATATTATCCCTGCGTTGCTTTATCTGCTTTCTTCTTCTATTTTTCCCCTGTGTTTTCTTTCTCTGTTCAAATTCTGGTTTTAGGAGAAATTGTGAGGAGACTTAAAAAAAAATGCTATGTTGCTGTAGCAATAACCTTTATGTCACCTTCTTTTAAAGTCGTTTACCATGTCTTTCTATGTGCATCCTGGCTTCCCATTTCTGTTCTTTTTTTTCACGCCTTCTAAACATTTTTGGACCAAGTAGCAATTTGTTTTTCAGTATTAAAGTGGAAGGGCAGAGCTGATTTTGCATATATAAACTGCAGTTAATTACACAGCTGTGTGCCAGAGTTATACAGGCTCTTCTTTGTGAAAAAGTAAAGCTTACTTCTCATTTAAAGACTGTCCCAGATGTCATTTTAATTTGTGAAGACACACTGGATAAGTTCTGGTCTTAGATGGTCCCAAAGTATTTCTGGAAGCCAATTCTATTTTATTAAGTCTTACTGGAAACAGCACTGTGTTGTTCTTTCTGATTGTTCTTAATAATGTTCGAATGTCCTCTAAGTTTCCTTGGAATGTATTTGAATTCTCAAGAGGGTTTTGTTTTTTTTTCACTAGTATGATTTTTTATTTGAGGAATAAGATTTTAGTTCAGTTGTACTGAATATGACTGTTTGTAGTGTCCAAGTATCAGCATTTCATCTTGGTAGTATTTGTGTATTACTCTCTCTGGCCTGTAGGCTACTTGCTTTGTATGAGAACGCTCGTAATTTAAAATGGAGACTGTCACCATACTAATATCACCTTCTTCTCCTCAGAAATAAGCACTGTAGTCTACGCTCTTTGTGTCTATATCTACCTAAGCATTTACTGTGTGAGGCCTAAAACTTTCTATGGTGAGAACTGGAAATAATATTTTATATTTGTTTCTATAATATGCTTTATTACCTGACCAGCAGTTAGTGTAATGGCTGTGTCACTGGACTCCCATGTAGTCGACCACTGTTTGCGTCCCGGAACCAGTGGCTTAAAACTCACGCCGGACACGTGTGCATGCATGCCCAAGATCCTCAGAGGAGAATGGAGGAGAAAGGATTGCAGCGTGGCCATCTCCCCTGGGGGCTGATTTCTCGCTTTCTGTCTGTCTGTCTCGGTCTGTCTGGCGAGCACACGCACCCTATCGCAAAAACCTCTCAAAAAAAAAAAAAAAAGAAAATTATGCTTCATTGATAAGGAAATAATTAAAGATAGTTGAAAGTGATGTTTGATATAAGAGAACATATAGCCATTTACTTTGGGTTTTAGGATCTTAGTCAACTGCCAGAACTCTGTAAATGGTTCTTCCTTCCTGCTTACCAAATGCAAGGTGATCATTTGAGTATTTGGATTTGCAAGATGTAGATCCATTTCACTAAATTATGCTAAGTGGTTGTGTAAAAAGTCAGTAAAGGTCATCAAAGAATAAACTGAATTTATAGGTCACAGAGTCTGTTTTCACTGTAGAAAATATTGACATTAGAAAAGAACTGGAAGCCGGATTCACCTCTGAATTCTACAAAACTTTCAAAGAAGTTCTTAAAAGCATCTACTCATGTTATTTCTAAAGATCCCAAAGGATGAAATACTTGCAAATTCATTTTATGAAGCTTCTATCACCCTTATCCTTAGAACAGATAAGGACATAACAAAGGAAGGAAAACTATAGACCAATACCTCTGATGAATATAGATGCAAAGATTCTCAACAAGATACTAGCAAATCATATCCAACAACATATAAAAAAGATTGTACATAACAATCAGGTAGGCTTTATTCCAGGAATGCAAGGGTGGTTCAACATATGCAAAACCATAAACACAATGCACCGTATTAAGAGAAAGAAAGATAAAAATCATATAATCATATTAATTGATGTAGAAAAAGTTTTTGATATTGTACAACATTCCTTCATGATCAAGACTCTCAGCAAAATCAGCACAGAAGGGTCATTCCTCAACACAATAAAAGCTATCTATGAAAAACCCATAGCTAACATCATTCTGAATGGGGAAAAGCTGAAAGCTTTTCCACTAAAAACTGGTACAAGATAAGGATGCCCACTTCCTTGACTCTTTTTCAATATATTACTGTTAAGACCTCATCAATGCAATCAGATAAGAGAATAAAATAAAAGGCATAGAAGTAACAATAGAAGAGATGAAATTATCTCTATCTGCAGATGACATGATTGTATACATAGAAGACCCAATGGTATCCATGAAAAAATTCCTGGAATTAACAAATGAATACAATGAAGTTTTAAGGTACAAAATCAACATACAGAAATCTATAGCATTTCTATATACAAACCGCAAGCAGACTGAGCTAGAACTGAAGAAATTTCTATCTATTTACCATAGCCACAAAAAGTATAAGATACCTAGGAATAAAATAACCAAAAAAAAAAAAAAATCAAAGACCTCCACAAGGGAAACTATGAGAAGCTAAAAAAAGAAATTGAAAATGTAGGAAGAGGGCAGGTGAAGGAGTAGAGTCTGAGGAAGGACATTATGGAGAAAAATAGAGAGGCAAGGCATTTAGGGAACAAAGAAATGGATTATTATCTATTGAAGATTACTTTCTAGAATGGTAAACTGGACTGGTGAGAAATTTATGTATGTTGGAATATTCATTTCATAAGCTAATTAATGTGATTGAATGTACAAAAGAAATAGAAATAAAAAGAAAAAATGCTGCAGTCAACAATATATAACTTAAAAATCTAAATAAAATGATAATTAAAAATTTAAAAAAATTGAAAATGGTTCAAAAAGTAGAAGGACATCCCATGATCCTGGATTGGAAGAATGTATACAATCAAAATGGCATTCTACCCAAATTAATGTACATATTTAATGCAAATGCAATTCTTCACAGATCTAGAAAAGACAATAACAGAATTTGTCTTGAATCATAAAAGATCTCATATTGTCAAAGTAATCCTGTGCAAAGAGTGGAGTGGGTGGCATCTCACTCCTTGACCCAAAATATACTACAAAGCTGTAGTAATCAAAACATTATGATATTGACTGGAGCAGAATAGAGACCCCAGAAAATAAAACAAAACATATAGCAAACTGATTTTTGACAAAGGGCACCATTTAATCCAGTGGGAAAAGGTAAACCTCTTTAACAAATTTTGCTGGAAAAACTGGGTAATCACCATCAGACAGAAACATTTGAACCCCTACATCTCACCACTGACAAAAAAATCAACTCAAAGTAGATCAAAGATCTAAACCTAAGACTTCAAACTATAAAACTACTTCTGGGAAATACTGGAAAAATTCTTGGAGACATTGGGATAGGAAAAGACATCTTAAATAAGACTCCCAAAGCACAGTCAGTAATACCCAAAATAGACAAGTGGAATTACATCAGATTAAGAAGTTTCTCCATGGCAAAAGACAAAATTATTAGTATGAATGAACAGACTTTGGAATGGGAGAATATTTTTCTAAATTATACTTCAGATAAGAGACTGATAAACAGAATACACAGGGAACCCAAGTGGCTTACTTGAAAAAAAAATGATCAACCCACTTAAAAGATGGGAAAATGATCTGAATAAACAACTCTCAAAGTAAGACATATAAACAGCCAAAAAGTATATGAAAAAATGCTCAACATCTCTCATCATAAGGGAGATGCAGATCAAAACCACAATGAGATACCACTTAACCCTAGTCAGAATGATTAAGTTTAAAAAGCAAAAATGGTAAGTGCTGGTGGGTATGTGATGAAAAGAGAACTCTCCTACACCGATGGTGGGAATGTAAATTGGTCTAGCCACGCTGGAGAACAATATGGAGATTCCTTAAAGATCTACAAATAGAACTACTATTTGATCCAGCAATCCCACTCCTGGGTATCTACCCAAAGGACAGAATGCATAGTTTGGAAAAGTGCTTGCACATCTATCTTTATTGCAGCATTATTCACAATTGCTAAGACATGGTACCAATCCAAATGTTCATGAACAAAAGAGTGGACTGAAAAAGTGAGGCATCTACACTCTATGGAATATTACTCAGCCATAGAAATGACAAGACCCTGGCTTTTGATGGAAAGTGGATGAATAGGAAAGATTTACTGCTGAGCAAAGCAAGTCAGATTCTGAAGGAGAGACACTGTATGTCTCTACTTAATATATATCAACTGTCCACACTCTTATGACTGAAACTAAAAGATTAGAAGATACAGAAACCTAGAAAATGGTTATATATACCGGATACAGTGTGGGAAGAGGGTGGAAAAAAGAGGAGAGTCTGAAGAAAGACATTAAGAAGAAAAATAGAGAGGCCAAATATTTATGGGACACAGAAATGGATTATTATCTGCTGATGATAATGTGTATAGTGTCCCCAACTGGACTCGTGAGAAGTGTGGGACATTCTCTTTACAAGCTAAATAATGTATGTGATTAATTGTATAAAAGAAATTAAAATAAAATTAAATATATTAAAAAAGAAAAATAACTGGAAGCCAAATAATCTTTCTCTGGAAAACCAAAAACAAACTTCTATCAGATTCTCTCTCTCTCAGCCTATCATTCATTCTTTCCTAAACTGAAATGCATATTATCAGGATTTATCAATACCTCCCTTTCTCACACTTTTCATTTGTAGATATTAAGATATTTTACTTTGACCTTGACCAACCCATGTTAAGTTATAATTGGTCAATAATCAATAAACAATTGTGTAAATTAAATGATGTGCACAGTGATACCTTATGTAGATGAGTCTCCATAGTATATATGTGTATGCTTTGTATATGTGTGTATATGTGTGTCTTATGTATGTGTATTTGTATTTAAACCACACAAAGGAGAATTACTTTTTATATTACTATTATTAATTTTGGGGGAGTTTTTTTCTATAGAAGGACAGAGAGAAACAGAAAGCAAGAAATCACCCCCTGGGGAAATGGCCACTTCTCCATTCTCTTCTTGGGATCTCAGGCATGCACACACATTTGCCCGGCATGAGTTTAGGCCACTGGGTCCAGGACTTGAACCGTGGTCTACTATATGGGATTCCAGTGATATAGCCATTACACCAAATGCTGGTCTCAGGAGAATTGCTTTTAATAAACTTTAAAGTGAATAACTCGATTCTACCTAGATGTTATAACTTAAGGATAAAAAAGAACTACAATCAATTCTTTAACAGTATTCAATAATTATGCTTTTATTGTTGATAAAAATGGTAATTTATTATGATGATGTTATTATGAAACTGGTACATATGAATTATAGGATGAAGCAAATAAGTAATACTGTTATTGCTTTGTTAAACCAAGGTTCAGCATACTAAAAAAAAAAAAAGATGCATTTTAAAAAAGGCTTTAAAGTTAATTAAAATCTTGTAATTAAAATCTTTAAATGTAAGCTGAAAATATCAATGCCAGATAATGGGATATTGTATTTGCAGAAAAAAATTTATTTGTTTTGATCAGTATAAGGAGCCAGTGTCCCAATCCAGTAGCAATGATCACTCTTTAATGAATGAATACTCTTAATTCTATTTTCTAAAGAGAGAAAGCAGAGTTTCTCAGAGAAATGGCTGGTTCTAGATCTGACTGGGGCAGAAAATGTACAAGGTAGTGTAATACCAGAAGTGAAGACTCAATCAACTACTGTTGATGTTGTACTGGAAGAAAATGAGAACCAATTTGAAAGGCTGTGGTGATTTCTTAAAATAAGACAACAATAAAGTTTGCTGCATTGAAAAACTAAACAAAGAAAGGATAACTTTGGCTAAAGATGGGACACTTTGAGTATCACAAACAACAATGAGTATAATGGATTTAAAATAATCAAGAATGCTAAAAATCCATGATTTCAAAATGAGAATAAAACAGCTACATTAATTATCTTAAGGTTTTACTAACACATCACTTTCTTTTATTTTAAAAACTTGTAAAATGGAGTAAAGAATCAAGAATCTATCCTTTATCAACTGTTTTTCAAGGTAATGAAGTAGTTATTGGACGGTTATTAGTAGAAAATAATTCCAATGAAAGGACTCAAATTGCCCTTACAGTACTCCAAGCTGAGATGGGGGGGGGGGGGGGTATCAATGAAGGAAACTTGGCCATTATTGATAATTTAGTTGAAATTGGGAGATGGGATATGTCTTCATTATACTATTCTCCATTTTTTTTAATGCATGTTTGAACATTTTTGTAATGAACTGTTTAAAAATTTTAAAAGAACTGATAAAAGAAGAGAAGGAGTGTGAAGAATATGGGATACTTGTTTTGCCTATCTGGGTAGTCATAGTTTAGAGTTACCACCATATCTGCTGAGCAACAAGGACAATGTAAAATCTCCTGGAGAGGGACGTCGAGAGGCTTCACCACAGTGCCTGTCCCATGGGAGTAGCTCAAAGTTATTTGTGAATTAAGTAGGCTAAAGATGGAAAGGGAGAGATCCTTAGAGGTTTCGACTGTATTCATACACTCAGTAGTCATGGAAAATTTTTGAGAAATTATTTTAAATATTTCATAATATGTTTTAAAAATACAGTTCTTTTTTTTTTAAAGAGATTTTTGGTATAGGGCACATGTGCTCACCAGATAAACAGAGAAATAGAGAGTGAGAAATCACCCCCAAGAGGGATGGCCATACCACAATCCTTTCTCTTCCATTCTCCTCTTGGGATTTAGGCATGCCCACACATACACCTGGGATGAATTTTTTAAGTCACTGAGTAAAGGACTCAAACCATGATCAACTACGTGTGAGTCCAGCAACGTAACCACTATACCATCTGCTTGTTCCTTAGAAAGATATTTCTGTTGGTAAAGCAAAAAGTCTGGATTAAGAGGTAAAATAATACCGATAGAGAAATCGATGAGTGTATTAGACTACTATTTCAGAGAACAGAATAGGAGTAAATGGACTAATACAAAATGGAGTGCAGAGAGGCAGTAGATAGGAGGGAGATTAGAAATTTAGAAGCATCGCAGCAGCAACACTGTACGTGGGAGGAGAGTGGAGAGTACTGAAATCCGTGTGTGTTTACTGAAGTTCCATAAGAGCATATGGACAATGAAGCAGAATTATTAAGAGGGGACTTTCCTTATGATAGTTTTAACCAGGAGCATATGTGTGTATGTGTGTGCATTTAATTATTATTACTATTACTTTTTATTTACCCTTCTCATCCATTGTTATGCTGAAAAATAGATGGAGAATGAGGTCAACTCAACATTTGCTTTTGCTCAAGGCTACATCCAGCAAATTGCTTCTCCCTCCAATTCAGAAGAGAAATAAATCAATTACCCTTGCTGAAGGGTGGCTATCTTGAGTGATTTTAGGGGGGGAAAAATGCTCAGGTCGTTCTAAAGTAATGTCTGAAATAACTGAGAAAAAGTTAAGAGCAAGATAAGCACTAATTCACAATCTCCTTCATCCCTATAAAAATGCACTTAATAGAGGTCAAATTTTATCTAACAGGTATTTTCAGGATCAAACTGCTATTTTAGTATTTCTGTGAAAAGTTTTATGCTGCACTGTCTGAGATAAAGTGTTTCTCTAGGAGCAGTCTAGGACTAAACTTTACCAGTAGCATTAAATAAATAGTCAACAATCTCCACATTAACCATGAGACAAACTCTTTGAACCTTAAACCCCCCTGACTATCTCACTTCAAAATTTTACCATATATTATCTTTTTTAGGTGAGAAACTGAAGATAGAGGGATTATAAGTGCATTGAAGACAGACATATTATATTTCTATTTGTTCTGGCAGCCTATGCATCTACTAGTGAGTGCTTAGTAAGTATCCAAGGCAAAAAAGACCAAAGCAAACAGTTAAGTTAATTTAAGCAAAGGGAAAGATAAATAGAGAAAAAAATAAAGAAGTGAGAGAAGAGATGAAATATACATAGTATACTATGGTGGGAGAAAGACGCACTTAGCAATGTGTGCTTGAATGAAGCGTGAGTTAGAATTGACAGACATGGCAGGAAGAATTACAGCCTTAACATTGGGAATGCTGCATGTCTGGCTCTGATGCTTGGACAAGTTAAGACAAGTGGGATTTATGATGTGCTTCTTTATTTATTATTATATTATTTTTTAATTAATTAATTTCTTTTTCTTTTTTTTTTTTACATTTAATCACTGTCCATCTTTACAGCATTCATAATTAATTTTGCCACCTTGAATACACTGCGTATTGGTCCAGTCAAAGATATCATCATACACATTCTTATCATCAGATAATTTCCATTTTTCTGTTCATTAAAATTTTTTAAATTTTTTTCACATTTAATTCCTCCCCCCCCCCCCCCACCCCCGGAGACCAACAAGGCCAATTTGTTTGCAGATTTTTTTTTACCTGGCATAGCCAGTTAGATAGTCTGACTTGAGTAAGTTACTATATGGGCAATAGAAGCACTACTGGAAACTTCACCTTAAACTCTCTTCCAAAACCAAAATAAATAAAGAATATCATGTTGTATTTTTCCTTTACTCTCTGAATATAGATGAAATACACTGATTTATTTTCAAATACCAAAACAACCTTACCTTTCTGGATCAAGCCTAAATTGATTTTCTAGTATTCTTTTACATGCCATTTGATTTGTCTGCTAAGTTTATGTTTAGAATTTTTGTATGTATATTTACTAAAGAGTCTGACGACCTATAATTTCTCTTTTTAGTATTTCTGTGAATAATTTGCGATTTTGTTTTTTCAGATCAGGCTTGCTCTTGCTGGCATAGGCAGTATTACCGTGAACTGTACGGCTGAAAGTACCTGGCCAGATGTGTTTAGATCCACAGGTTAGAATACATTCAGTTTTTTAAATAGACGTTGCCTGTTCAGATCTTCTATTTCTTCTTTGCAAGTTACATTTTATCAAGATTTTTGTGCATTGTAATGAAATTTATTTTTTAGCACAGAGATTTTTAGAATATCCTTTTACTTTCTTTGTAATGCTTTAAAATCTATAGCATGTTATCTTTCTTTTTATGTTAGTTAATTGTCTCGCCCACGAGTTTATTCATCGTATCACAGTTTTCAAATACCAATATTTGGTGTTGTTGATTCTAGTGTGCATTTGATTTCTAACTTATTAACTTCTGCTGTTGGATTTATTATGGATTTCTATCTAGTGCTTAATCTACTCCTTAAAATGCCTAGTTAGAGGGGCCAGCAGATAGCATAGTGGCTATGTCATTGGACTCCGACATGGCTGGCCATTGTTCAAGTTCTGGAAATGATAGCTTGAAAATCAGACAGGGGACCTATGCATGTGTGCCCAGGATCCTAGGAGGAAAAGGAAGGAGAAGGGATTGTGGCATAGCCTACTGCCCTGGAGGGTGATTTCTCAGTTTCCCTCTTCCTGGCTCTGTCACTCTCTGTCTTCGGCAAGTGCATGCACCCTATGCTAAAAAATTCTTAAAAAATGCATACTTAGATAATTGATTTTCATCTTATAACTTTTGTACCTCTTTGGGTATGTCCCAAAGGTGTTGAGATGATATGTTTCCTTTATATTTCAGTCAATATATTTTCTAATCTCTATCATGATACCTTATCCTCAAGAAATGAGTTAGTAATAAGTGCATTGTTTAATAGCTTCACATTTTGGAAATTTTAAAATGTATGTAGTTCTTGCTTTGTTGCTTAATTAAACTGTGGTCCTGAATCATTCTCCAATTAAGGATTGATTTTTTTTTTTTGGAGAGGTTTTTGCTATAGGGCGCGTGCGCTCGCCAGACAGACAGAGAGAGACAGAGAGACAGAAAGCGAGAAATCACCCCCCAGGGGGGATGGTCATGCCGCAATCCCTTCTCCTCCATTCTCCTCTCGGGATCTTGGGCACGCACGCACACGCGCCCGGCATGAGTTTTAAGCCACCGGGTCCGGGACGCGAACCGCGGTCGACTCTGTGGGAGTCCAGCGACATAGCCATTACGCTAACTGCTGGTTCCCAAGGATTGATTTTGACCACTGAAGAGCTGCACTTTTAAAATGAATATTCTATGGTTGATGGATGTGTTGCTTTATATATATCATTCTATAGCATATAGGAATTTTTATTTAATTCTATGTTTTCTTTCTTTTTTTTTGGAGAGGTTTTCGCTATAGGGAGCGTGCGCTCGTCAGACAGACAGAGAAAGAGAGACGTAGAGACAGAAAGCGAGAAATCACCCCCCAGAGGGGATGGTCATGCCGCCATCTCTTCTCCTCCATTCTCCTCTCGGGATCTTGGGCATGCACGCACACGCGCCCGGCATGAGTTTTAAGCCACCGGGTCTGGGACACGAACCATGGTTGACTACATGGGAGTGCAGCGACATAGCCATTACACTAACTGCTGGTTCCCATAATTCTATGTTTTCTTTTAACAGTTCTATAACTTATTGAAAAGCTTGTGCTAAATTTTCTAATTATGAAGAGTTATCTAATTCTTTTTTACTTTATATATTTTTCTTTATATGTATTTTAAGTATATGTATTTATATATATATATATATTCACATATATATTATATATGTTTTTATATATATTTTATATATTTAAGTATATATATTTATATACTTTATTTATTTTTTCTTTATATATTTTTGAAAGAAATTTATTAATGCCATACACATTTGATTTTGGGGGACCAGTAAATGTCATAACAATTACATCACTGGGTTCTCACATGGTTAACCTGGACCAATGGCTTGAAACTCACAATAGGTGTGTGTGCATGCATGTCAGTGATCCCAGGAGAATGGAGGTAAAGGGATTGCTATGTGTCCATGCTCTCTGGAGGGTGATTTCTCACTTTGCCTCTCACTGTGTCTGTCTCTCTCTCTCTCCAGTGAGCACAAGCATGCTAAGGCAAAACTTCTAAAAAAATAGTTTTTTTTAAGAAAAATTCTTCTTGCTGGACTGACTCTTTTGTAACTAGGAAATTCTCTACATTATCTTTTATAATTCTTCTTGCTGAAAGCCAGTCTTTGTGATGTAGTGTCATTACTTTCAATATCTTTAGTTAATTTTTTTTGGGGGGAGGGGTTGGAGAGTTTTTTGCCACAGGGCACATATGCTCACCAAACAGACAGAGAGTGACAGAGACAGAAAGCGAGAAATCACCTCCCCCCCAAGAGGGGATAGCCACGCCGCAATTCCTTCTCCTCCATTCTCCTCTTGGGATCTTGGGCACGCATGTACATGTGCCCAGTGTGAGTTTAAGCCACCTGGTCCAGGACTCGAACCGTTGTCGACTACATGGGAGTCCAGCGACATAGCCATTATGCTAACTACTAGACCCTTTAGTTAACTTTCGTATTTGTGTTTTTTCATTAATTTACTTTTAATCTTTTTATATTTTTAAATTTACGGTGTGTGTCCTTTAAGTAACATAACATTTATCTTAGTCCTGTAATATATTCTTTATACTTAGCTAGAATACAATCATCCCTCTATATCCATAAAGGATTAGCTCTAGGATCCCCAACAGACACCAAAATCTGTGTATGCTAAAATCCCTTATATAAAATAGTATGGTATTTGTATATAACTTACACCCATTCTCCTAAAAATCATCTCTAGATTACTTGTAATGCCTAACACATTGTAAGCACTGTGTAAATTATTGTTATGCTTGTAGGTTTTAGAGAATGATGACAAGAAAATGTGTGTATTTGATTAAAATAGGTGCAACAATTTTTTTAAGTATTTTCAATTCCCAGTCAGTTGACTATTGATGCAGAATCAGTAACCATAGAGGGTCAACTGTATTTTGTCCTGTCTTTATTATGATTACCAACACAGCAAATTATCATCACTGTGATTACTAACACATTGAATATATCATCTTACTTATTAATTTTATCTATTTTAGATTTAGTTTTATCACTATTTTCATTTCTCCTGAATATCTCAATACTTCAGGTTTACTAGGTTTTTAATGGATACCATAAATTTTACAACACATGTTTTTTATTAATAACTATTTATTTAAATTTATTTATTATTTTATTTACTTGTTTTAAATTTGCTATAGGACACATGCGTTCATCAGAGAGAAAGCAAGCAAGAAAGTCACCTGGTCCAGAAATGAACCACATTGGCCATGTGGGAGTCGGGCACCTTAACCACTCTGCCACCTCCCTGCCTCACAACATATATCTTTCACTCATAAAACCTAATATAAATGAATTTATTTTCCATTTCTAGATAAAGTTTAAAACAGAATATTTTATTTAATTTACACTCTGCCTTACAGTGTTACTTTACCTATATTTTAAAAGTTTAATTAATTTATAAGCTACAAAATAAAGTTTTTTTTTTTATAGAGTTGATAGTAATCGGTTTTACCTTATTAAGGGCTATTTATTATCTTCTTAATTCCTTTTTTTCTGCATATAAATATTTTACGTTTTCATGTAGAACTCCCTGTGAAAACAAATGCTATATTCAATTCATAGTGTGCACAGAATATTTCCTATTTTACTCTTAATTATATGTATTTGGCTTTTTTTCAGGACTCTGTAAAATTGTTCAAAAATAAAATAAATATCTCAATAACCAATTAAAGAAATGTGATTTATTATTACCTCCTCCTAGAACAAAAGATCTGTCCAGAAATCTAAATTTTACTTTCCACCAAAGAAGACAGAAACTACTTGAAGATTTCAAATTGTTTTCATTTTGTCTAGCTGTGTATGTCCTATCTTTCTACAGTAGATGCCTTGTCTACTTATATTATAATGATCTTGCTGTGAACCTTTGTCATATTCCTTCAGGTAATTGAGTTTGAAGATTTTCTAAAGGAGCTTAGACTACCTTTTTTAGGAGTTAAACTATACCTTACAGAGGAGATTTTTAAAAGTGTATTTTATAATTTATTACTTACATTTAATTGTTCTACATCTTTGTAGAGTATATGGTTTTTAAGGCATGTAGATAGTGAGCAGAGTGTTAACTATAATTAGCATTCTAACTTAATCTTTTATAAACTGCTAGAAATATTAAAATCTAAATGGAGATACATTGTTATTGCTCCTGAACATATAGATGTGAATATATATGTATCCTCAGTTCAATGTACATTGCATACATTCATAAAAAGTCATAGCTATCATCTAAGTTTTCTGCTTAATTTCAGACATTAATTTTTGAAAATTAATATAATAAAGATGCAAACTTAATGGATGAAAACAAAAAATATTCTAAGACAAACATAGCCATTGTAGCAAAACAGGAAAAAGAAAACATAAAATAATCAATTCCTTGAAAATAAAATTAGATTCAATGAGTAGATACTGATTTTAATAACAGAATTAGAGTGGATCATTTTAATTCTGAATGTTTATTTCGACAAACCTAGTTCTGATCACAATAATCTTAGCTGTAAACTTTCTTTAACTTGAAATACACTTTTTTTTTTTTTTTTTTTTTTTTAATGCTGCTGACCAACATATCAGTATGAATTCCTGTACTCAATTTAAATTGCTGGAACATCTTGTATCCTGGGTAGTAGTTTCAAATGAGAGTAATAGATGAGGTGATTTCTTCTGCCACGTCATGGTCATCAAAGAAGCAATGGGAACATTCAGGTGGCGTTAGGCCGAGGTGCTGAGAATCACTACAGAAAAAGTCCTGGGCGAATTTGACATGCTATCAGAACTGAAATTCTGTTTATTCACTCTAAAGTATTTATTCTATGTCTGTTGTGGACCAACATTTTTTGTTAACTGCTACTACTACTACTACTACTAATATACATGGAAAACATAAATAACTGGAGAAATGTCTTATTTATTTTCATATTAGTGGTTTTTAATTTTGTTTTTGGTTTGTTTGTTTTTTGAATACATATGAGGGTTCTGTTCTCTAGAGTCTAGAGATATTTCCTTTGCCTGTATATTTGAAAATGTTCTAGAAGTGATTTCAAGGGCTACCCCTAGTGAGATACCACCGATACAGTAAATTAGATATAATTAGGTATATTAGCAAATATAACAATAACAAAAATAACACAGAAGTCAGATTATTCTAAATAATCAAAATGTGACAAGTCTTGGAAGGTGTATGTTAAACAAATGAAAGTATCAAGAATGTTTATTACATATTAAGTTTAACCAACCTGAAGTTCAAATGAGAATGCTGTGTGGAAATCCATGTGTAAATTCTTTAGAAAACCAAGTTTACTGGATGGAAGTCTAATGGTCCAACCACAGTGCTTTCCCTTTTTAATTTTAGAACCTAGGAAGAAAGAATCTCCGGTCATTCGCCTGAAATGTCAATATCTGTGAATATCTACAATGGAGGTACAATAGAAATATTTAGTAATATTAATAAAAAACAATTTTTTACCATTAATATCTAAAAGAGGAAAAGCCATTGTTCTTATCTCTTAATCTACCTCCATCGTTAGGACTCAAGGCAGTGCAGGATCGATTTGTGTGCTGTATCTTACAGTAGCACAGATCAATCCAACTGAGGCTTTCCCCTTCTCTTTTCCTTTTTTTTTTTTTTGGAGAGGGTTTTTTGCTATAGGGCGCGTGCGCTCGCCAGACAGACAGAGAGAGACAGAGAGACAGAAAGCGAGAAATCACCCCCCAGGGGGGATGGTCACGCCGCAATCCCTCCTCCTCCATTCTCCTCTCGGGATCTTGGGCACGCACGCACACGCGCCCGGCGTGAGTTGTAAGCCACCGGGTCCGAGACGCGAACCGCGGTCGACTACCTGGGAGTCCAGCGACATAGCCATTACGCTAACTGCTGGTTCCCCTTTCCCCTTCTCTTTTGAACTTGCTCATGTCTACAAACTTACTTGAAAGATGCTTGTAAGAAGTAAAAAAAACCTACAGATAGAACTACCATACACCCCAGTAACTCCACTTTTAGGTATTTACCCAAAGGATAGAAAAACCCTCAGTTGGAAAAATAGTTGCATATCCATGTTTATTGCAGCATTATTTACAATTGCTAGGACATGGAATCAACTGAAATGTCTAAAAATGAATGATTGTAATGAAAAAATGTGGTATATGTTTTCTATGGAATGTTAGTAAGCCATAAAGAATAATGAAACCCTGGCATTTGATACAAAGTGAAGCAATATGAAAGATTTATTGTTAAACAAAGCAAATCAGAGTATGAAAGACAGACTTCCTATGCAAATAATATACCAGTTATCTGGACTCTATGGCAGAAACTGAACGTTCGGAAGGTATAGTAGCAGGGAGTGCACTGGTAGGTACTAGAGATAGTAAGGATGAGATAGTATGGAGGTGGGTAATAGACAGAGGGAGGGAGAGCAACAGGGGAAGAAAAGAAAAAAATATATGTCTAATTGACAAAAAATTGAAAACCTGTTTGCTGCTGCTGATGTGTATACTATGTATACACATAGTAATGTCTTTGCCTTGGCTGATAAGTATGGTAATTGTGCTGGAAAAAGAAAAGTTATACACTGTAAAGACATATGTGATTAGATGTAATATAAAATAACAAAGTAAAAGGTATATTTGGACAGATTATTTTCTACCATTTACAGACTTTACACCACCATAGAAAACAATCAGACTTCTGACATTGAGTGTTTTTGTTGATAAAATATTTTAAAATTTTGCTATATGTAAATCACAAATGATACATAGGGACAAAATGTTATATGTGAAGGTTTTATCAAAGTACAATTACATTATTACAAATACACAATTTTAAGAAAAGTGTGATATGTTCATGTTATTGCATTGTCAAATCAAAGGGATTTCAAAACTCATGAGTTATGTATGTTCTCTGCCTAGTTAAGAACAATTGTCTCCATATCAATAAACATTTTTTTTTTTTTTACCATAGGGTGTGTGCACTCACCAGACAGAGAGAGAGAGACAGAGAGACAGAAAGCGAGAAATCACCCCCCAGGGGTGATGGCCACACCGCAATCCCTTCTCCTCCATTCTCCTCTCAGGATCTTGGGCACGCACGCACACGCGCCTGGCGTGAGTTTAAGCCACTGGGTCCAGGACTCAAACCACGGTCGACTATGTGGGAGTCCAGTGACATAGCCATTATGCTAACTGCTGGTCCCAACAATTTTCATTTAATAAAAGTGGATACTTTTATTTCACATTATATAACCATTTCTACAAATGTTTTCAGATTTATTATTTAATCATTTCTGAGTAGTAAGCCTGTTTCATTCACTATATCTTAGAGCAGTAAAAACAAAAACAAAGGTTGACCAAATGACATTTAAGAAACAGAGGTAATTATAATGTGAGACAGGATTTGCCACCAGAGTCACTACCTCATGGTCCAGATAGTTGGATTGAATTTATTAAGTTTTAGGGAAAGAAAAACACAATTTTACGATGGTGACCTAATCCCAAAATGTTATATCTACCTCTTCTAGACAGATTTTCTGTCTGTCAACATATTCCAAAGCCTCTTTTTGAGGTTTCCAATTTCAATGTAAGCTTTAAAATAAATCTGATTTTTCAGTCAGGAAAATGTCAGGAAAGCTGATTCACTTTGAATGTTCAAGGATTAAGAGCTGTATTTATTTATTTAGCTGTAGGGTGTATGTGCACATTGGGGAGAGATAAAGTAAGAAAGCACTTCCCCTCGGGAAGGGGGGCAGAATGGCCATCCTGCAATTCTTTCTCCTCCATTTTTACCTTCTTTCAGGATTTTGGGCACACATGCGCACACATCTACCAAGCATGTTTTTTTGTTGTTGTTTTTTTTGTTTTGTTTTGTTTTGTTTTTAAGCTGCCAGATCCAGGACTCAAACCACACAGTCAGCCATGTGGAATATAGCCACCATAACCACCATTCCACTGGCTGGCCCAGGATTTATTACAGTAAGTAGATCTTATAAGATTCTAGGGAGAAATGGTGATGTGAAAGTCCCCAAATTCCAAAAAAGTCAGAAGATCAATGAAAAGTTCACATTAACCTTTGAAGCACTGGCTTGGCTGGACAATTTAGAGCTTGTAGGAAAGTGTTTCTTATACTGAATACATGAATAGGGAACACCTCTATCACATCTTTAAATAAAAAACATACTCAAAACATCCAGAAAGCAGCTGGTGAAACCAAACCACAGTCCACAACAACCAGCTCAGGAACCAAACCAAAATCCAGCAACTGACCCCAAATGGTTGTAATTTAATCAGCAACTGACAGTTTCCCCTAATCCTTCCTTCTTTCTTTTTTCGATTTAGAACCAATCTAGGAAAGCCAACTATGCTTCACTAACGTATCATCGAGGGTGCTTCAGTTGCCTGCCTGCAGCTTTCCCATGCCAGCAACCTCCAGTCAAGGGCAATCTAGTTTTCCCTTTCAGTAACCATCAGGTTTTCATCCTCTGTTTGACTTTGAGTCTCTGGTGTTGGTCAACCCCCTTGCTATAGCAAACTCTGAATAAACAGCTTTTGCCTCTTCTCATTTGGGTGGTCTTCATTTATCTTGGCAACACTTAACTATATCTTCATAGTATGAATAGTGTTTTAGTCCATTCTTTGTCTAGTAACAGAAATACCTAAGGCTGAGCAATATATAAAGAATATAGGTTTGTTCCTATTTCATTTTATTTTTTTAGAGAGGTTTTTGCTATAGGGCACGTGTGCTCGCCAGAAAGACAGAGAGAGACAGAGAGACAGAAAATGAGAAATCACTCCCCAGGGGGAGATGGCCACGCCGCATTCCCTTCTCCTCCATTCTCCTCTCAGGATTTTGGGCACGCAAGTACACGTGCCCAGCATGGACTTAAGCCACCGCATCTGGGACTCGAATCACGGTTGACTATATGGGAGTCCAGCGACATAGCCATTATGCCAACTACTGGTCCCAAAAATAAAGGTTTATTTACTCATGGCTTTGGAAGTTCAAGAAGGGGCCACATCTGTTGAAGATTGCATTGTTGACGGGGACTCTCTATAGAGTTCCAAGGCAGTTCAAGGTAACACATGATGAGGGCAAGAGCAGAGTGCTTGTTTCTGTGCACCATTCTGCATAAAACAATAAAAACAGGAATTAGTTATGAGATCTCCACTCTGATAACTTCATTTAATCCAAGTTACCTCCCAAAGGTCTCAGCTTTCAAGATTATAGTCAACATAAGTCTCTATCCTCTTAATACTGTTATAACAGCTCACCAAATTTCAACATGTGAATGTTATGGGGATATATTCAAATTTAGATGATAGTTTATGTCATTTAAGACTACTGAGTGATTTTGAAACAATGAAGATTTCAAACCATTATTTACAAGTGAGTGGATTTAGGTACCAGCAGATGCATAATGGTTACATCACTGGACTGTCACATTGTCGAACATAGTTCAAGTCCTGGACTTGGCAGCTTCAAATCATGCCAGGTACATGTGTGTGCATGCCCAAAATCCTGAGAGGAGTATGGAGGAGAAGGAGTTGCAGTATGGCCATCTCCCCAAGGGGTGATTTCCTGCTTTCTGTCTCTTTATCTCTCTCTGTCTCTCTGGCAAGTGCACACATCCAAGAACAAAAATCTCTCTCTAAAAAAAAAGAGAAGAAGAAGTGGATGTATTTAGAGAGAAAAAAATCAGAATCTTCTAAAACTTTGCATTAGAAGAATTGTAAACAAATTTCTGTGCATTATCTAGACCCTCTGTTAGATGCATACTGCGTTTAACCTCATTCAATCGTGTCAGCAGTTCTATAGTGCAGGTATTTCAGATGAAGAACTAAGGCATAGAAAAGTTAATTTTCTTGCTCAAAGGTAGCAATCTGTGGAAACTGATTTCTATTTGATGTTGTATCACTGTCCCCAGCCCCAGTCTTTTTCCTTAGACTATACTATTTCAGAGTACTGAATATAGTACTGATTTATTCAATCATCATTTACTTTATATGCAAATATTAATTAATTGCTTACTATACTCTTGGCTCAATACCTGTGCAGTTCTCACTTTGTTTTAGTACATTATTGCATTGCTAATAGAAATATCTGAAATTGGGGACCAACAGTTGGTGTAATGGCCATGTCGCTGGACTCCCATGTAGTCAACCATAATTCTAGTCCCAGACCCAAAGGCTTAAACTCATGGTGGGTGCATGTGGGTGCATGCTTGAGATCTTGAGAGAAGAATGGAGGAGAAAGGATTGTGGCATGGCCATCCTCCCTGGGGGGGAGGGGGTGGATTTTTTGCTTTCTATCTCTCTGTCTCCCTCTGTCTTTCTGGTGAGTGCATGCACTCTATAGCAAAGACCTCTCCATATCTATATCTATATCTATATCTATATCTATATCTATATCTATCTGAAATTGGGTGATTAATAAAGAAAACAGAAGTTTATCTGCAAAATTCAGATTCTGATGTTTGGAAAGCCAAAAGCATCACAAAACAATGAAAAGCAGAACTTTTAGCAGAGCAGATCATGTTCTCTATCCATTAGTTTCTTCTTCTGGTCCATATCCTTGCTGTCTGCCTGCCTCATCTCCTTTCCTTATGCATACTCTATAATTCAATCATGGGTGGAAATCCCACCATAATGACTTTATTGAACACAAAGTTCCCCACCCAAAACAATAGGAAAGGTTTAAGTTTTATCTTAATACCTTTACAGTGCAACCTAGTCCCAGTACATGCGATTATTTCCAGATTTCTAATTGCTCAACCCCTTGGGAGATTCATTCTATTTATTATTTATTTATTTATTTATTTATTTATTTTATTTTTATTTTTTGGAGAGGTTTTTGCTATAGGGCGCGTGCGCTCGCTAGAAAGACAGAGACAGACAGAAAATGAGAAATCACCCCCGGGGGGATGGCCATGCCACAATCCCTTCTCCTCCATTCTCTTCTCGGGATCTTGGGCACGCATGCACACGCGCCCTGCGTGAGTTTTAAGCCACCGGGTCCAGGACATGAACCGCAGTCGACTATATGGGAGTCCAGCGACATAGCCATTATGCTAACTGCTGGTCCCAGGAGATTCATTCTATTAACCCTCTGGATTTAAGTTAATATGAGAGCTTTGGTCCTCATAGTTGATCTCATTTTGATCAAGAATGTAGGGAAAGAGAGAAATGGAGGCAGGAAGATAAAAGCAATTCCTTTACTACTCATTTTTGACTGTACACAAAGTGATATTATTCTTTTTTTTTTTTTTTTTTTTACTATAAAGCATGTGTGCTTGCCAGAGTGACAAAAAGGGAGAATGACTCCTCCACTCTCACCAAGGGAGGATAGCCATGCTAAAATCTCTTCTCCTCCATTTTCCTCTCAGGATCTTGGGATTAAAAAGGCGTTAAGATAAAATACACACGCACCTGGTGTTTTAAGCCACCAGGCTGTATACTCGAACCACATTCGACTACATGGGAGTACAGTAACATAATCATTACAGCATCTGCTGGTCCTAGTATTGTTCTCTTAATGGTTTTTGTCTACTTTAGTATTCCATAAATATCTGTTGAATGGACTAATGTTGGTCTTGTCTGCCAACAGAATATCTTTCCTTAGGATTGCCAGATATATTTGCATTTTTCTAAGGGATTTAATCCAAAGATGATAGTTCCTTTGACTTAACATGGACAGTGTGGCACCTGGTGGTAAGAATTTCTTTTCTTTTTCCAACAAGTTTGCCACCAGGACACAGGTGTGAAAACCACTGCTAAATCAAAGCCAAGATGTGAAAGGAGAAAACTCACATCAATGTCGTTGTTAGACATGTAGATTCCAACAAGTGTACCACCACTGTCCATCTGATGTACAAATGTGGTAGGATAGGCAAAAGCACCACTGAAAAGTTTGAGAAGGAGGCTGCTGAGATGGGCAAGGGCTTCTTCAAATATGCCTGGGTCCTGGATAAACTGAAAGCTGAACACGAGCGTGGTATCACCATTGATATCGCCCTGTAGAAATTTGAGACCAGCAAGTACTGTGTGACTATCATCGCTGCCCCAGGACATAGAGACTTCATCAAAAACATGATCACAGGCACATCTCAGGCTGACTGTGTTGACCTGATTGTTGTTGCTGGTGTTGGTGAATTTGAAGATGGTATCTCCAAGAATGGGCACACCTATGAGCATGCCCTTTTGGCTTACACATTTGGTGTGAAACAACTAATTGTTAGTGTTAACAAAATGGATTCTACTGAGCCTCCCTACAGTCAGAAGAGATATGAGGAAACTGTTAAAGAAGTCAGCACCTACATTAAGAAAATTGGTTATAATCCAGACATAGTAGCATTTGTGCCAGTTTCTGGTTGGAATGGTGACAACATGTTGGAGCCAAGTGCTAATATGCCATGGTTAAAGGGATGGAAAGTCACCCATAAAGACAGCAATGCCAGTGGAACTACACTGGTTAAAGCTCTAGTTTGCATCCTGCCTCTCCAGGATGTGTACAAAATTGATGGTATTGGCACTGTCTCTGTGGGCTGAGTGGAGACTGGTGTGCTTAAACCTGGTATGGTGGTCACTTTTACACCAGTCAATGTGACAAGTGAAGTAAAGTCTGTAGAAATGCACCATGAAGCTCTGAGTAAAGCTCTTCCTGGAAACAATGTGAGCTTCAGTGTCAAGAACGTGTTTGTCAAAGATGTTTGGTGTGACAATATTGCTGATGACAGTAAAAATGACGCACCAATGGAAGCAGCTGACTTCACTGCTCAGTGATTATCCTGAACCATCCCACCCAGGCCACATCAGTGCTGGCTATGCCCTCTACTGGGTTATCGCACAGCTCACATTGCTTGCACGTTTGCTGAGCTGAAAGAAAAGATTGATCACTGTTCTATTAAAAAGCTGAAAAATGGCCCTAAATTTTTGAAATCTGGTGATACTGCCATTGTTGATATGGTTCCTGACAAGCCCATGTGTGTTGAGAGCTTTTCTGACTACCCTCCTCTGGGTCGTTTAGCTGTTCGTGATATGAGACAGACAGTTGCTGTAGGTATCATCAAAGCCATGGACAAAAAAGCTGCTGGAGTTGGCCAGGTCACCAAATCTGCACAGAAAGCTCAGAAGGCTAAAAGAATATCCCTAATCCCTGCCACCCCAGTCTTTATCAGTGGTGGAAGAACAGTTTCAGAACTGTTTGTCTTAATTGGCCTTTTAAGTTTAAGTAAAACCTTCAGAAAGAAAGAAATTTTTATTTATTTATTTATTTTTTATTTTTTTTGCTATAGGGCGCGTGTGTTGGCCAGAAAGACAAAGAGAGACAGAGAGATAGAAAGCGAGAAATCACCTCCCCCCCAGGGTGGATGGCCATGCCACAATTCCTTCTCCTCCATTGTCCTCTTGGGATCTTGGGCACACACACACACACGCCTGGTGAGAGTTTAAGCCACTGGGTCCGGGACTCGAACCGCGGTCAGCTACATGGGAGTCCAGCTACACAGCCATTACACTAACTGCTGGTCCCTATGACAGTCATTTTTCTAATCAATTTAAATAAATTAGTTTATTTACTTACTACAACAAACCTGTAAATTAGAAACTATCTAGCTTTACAGAAAATGAAATAAGTTACAAAGAGTCATGAATAATTTACCTGAAATTACATAGTTAAGTGACAGGAAGAAAGTATTTCTCTTCCCGTGGAACAGATGAGGTAGTCGAAGCAAATTCTCATGGAATTCCAGTCCAAGTTGAATGGCCAGAAACAATGATTCCCAAAGACAGAAACTGCTCATTGACATTTTGGGGAGAGGGGATTCATTTGAATGAGAGCAGATTTCTTTTTCCTGAATAAAAATTTTCTTCCAGCTTCCTGTTGGCAAGGAATTTTTTAAAGCAAAGTGAGTGCTGAATTGCCTATATATTCAAAATATTGTGTTTGTGTGTGGGGGTGAGGAAGTAGGGGAGTGAACTGAACAGGGGCAAACACAGTGTTAAGACCTAGTCCTGGGGCTGTCAGGTGACATAGTGTTTGAGAAGCTGGACTCCCATGGGGTCCACTGCAGTTTGAGTCCCAGATCCGAGGGCTTGCTTTCTCACTTTATCCCACACACTGTCTGTCTGTCTCTCTACGGTCAAGTTAAAGAAAAATAACGGTAATAAATAAAGTTAAGAAAATAATTTCTTCTTCTTTTTTTTTGGAGAGGTTTTGCTACAGGGCATGTGCACTCACCAGAAAGACAGAGAGCAGAGAGAGACAGAGAGACAGAAAGCGAGAAATCACCCCCCAGGGGGATGGCCACACCGCAATCCGTTCTTCTCCATTCTCCTCTCAGGATCTTGGGCACGCATGCACACATGCCCGGCGGGTGAGTTAAGCCGCCGGGTCCGGGACTCAAACCGCGGTCTACTACATGGGAGTCTATCAACATAGTCATTACGCTTACTGCTGGTCCCAAGGAAATAATTTTTTAAAATAACCTATTTCTTCCCCAGTTCTAATCATTGTGTTTTCATATGGGAAACAAGAATTTCAATACTTCTCTGGCAGAAAAGCTTTTTTTTTTTCTCTTTCATTAAAAAGTCAGTAAACTATTATCCATGCTTACCACAGTGCCAATGTTTCTTTGTAGATAAGGCTTTCTCTGTGAGGAATTTTCATTTCTCTGCAAAGGTGCTAATGAGGCAGGTCTTAGGCTGACAGACCCATGTCAGGTAAGGAACTTTCTCCTCCCATAGAGACTTGAGTTTTTTTAGTTCCAGTAGGTTGCCTGCTTTATTTCTGCTCATTATTAGCTATCCAAGTGTTCGGAGTTATTTCATTTAAATACAACTTTAAATTTTGAATGGAATTATTCAGTGCTTATAGCTCCTCAGAAGCCTTTTTTAAAAAACCTTGTTTTCCAGAGATCTTTTTTTCCCCTCCTATAATTTTCCGTCAAATTGACTTCTTGGTCTGTTTAGAGGATAATAAGACCCTGAGAGTGTAAAATTTGAACAGCCTGCTCTTGGCTGATACAGCGAAACAAACATTTAATAGTTATCATCTCACTAATAAGGACATATACTTGAAAGAGAAACTGACACTTGTCCTCTCATTGAAACTGAACAGTTTGTTGTTAGCATATATGAAAGAGTCCCCTTTGGGGAGCTTATTCTTTTGCCATAGCTAACATTGTGGGGTGAGAAAGTGTATGAAATCTGAGCAAATAACAACTTTTGGGCACTACAAGGTTATAGTGCATAGGGCTAACTTGTTTACATGTATTGTTTTATTTAATCCTCACCTAAGGATTAAATAGGTACTTTCTCCTCTCCTTGTCTCTTCATTTCTCTCTGGCTAGCACATTTCTCTCTGGCTAGCACATGTGCCCTCTGGCAAAGTTAAATACACACACACACACACACACACACACACACACACCTGTAAAGGTAACCACAAGCTTCATCAGACTGCCATAGTTGTCCAGTAACCAAAGTTAAGATCTGTTAATAATGATCAAACTTTTATTAATGTCTCTTTCCCAGAAGATATCATTTCCTGATTTTTCAAAATGTTTTTTTTCTCTAGCATCTGTGTACTTCTTGAGTTTAGGGATAATAATCTTCTCTAAAGAGTCTTTCTATGTCATTTAAAGACAGGTAATATAGTGGCTAGATGGCAATGCAGTGTGTAAAACACAATGTTCTGGGGGCAGCTCTAATTTCTGCTCTCCTAAGCATTACGTTTTTTTAAAAAAATTTTATTTAAATGTTATTTATTATTGTTATTTCTCTTTAATTTTATTACAGGGTACAGGAACTCACCAGGGGGAGAGAGAGAGAAAATGAGAAATGAAGTCTCTGGATCCAGGGTTCAAACCGCAGTTGGCCATGTATGAGTCCAGTACCTTAAAGAACATGCTACCTGCTAGCCCATAAACCTTTTTTTTTTTTTTTTTAATAATTATTTATTTTATTTTATTTATTCACTCATTTATTTTAATTTGACCAGAGAGAGACACAGAAGAGGAAAGAGAGAGAGGGAAAGTGAGAAAGGAAGCCACCAGATCCGGGACTCGAACCGTGGTCAGCCATGTGGGAGTGTCCAGCACCTTAACCACCACACCACCTGCTGGTCCCAAAATATTCTAACACTAAATTCCAGTATTATCTTAATACATCTTATCATTTTTTTCTTCTAGGTAAATTATAGAATCATTGCCAGTTTTTTTTTTTTTTTTTTTTTTTTTTTTGTTTTTTTTTTTTTTTGTTTTTTTTTTGGAGAGGTTTTTCACTATAGGGCACGTGCGCTCGCCAGACAGAGAGAGACAGAGAGATAGAAAGCGAGAAATCACCCCCCAGGGGTGATGGTCACGCCACAAACCCTTCTCCTCCATTCTCCTCTCGGGATCTTGGGCACGCACGCACACGTGCCCGGCGTGAGTTTTAAGCCACCGGGTCCGGGACGCGAACCATGGTCGACTACATGGGAGTCCAGCGACATAGCCATTACACTAACTGCTGGTTCCCAAGCCCATAAACCTTACATTCTAAATGAAGAGAGTCAGTCTATAAGTAAAATGACAAAAATAAAAAGTATGTCACGTGATGGTAAGCTTCAACATGTTATACAAACAATGTCAGAGGAGAGAGAACAATGGAGGACTATAATGGCTTACTCTATTAGATTCAATGGTGAGAAAGAGCCTTCTACCCGGAAGGGAGATGATGTCCACCACTGACATAGATCTAATCAAAGATAAGCACAACACTTGCAGATATCTGAGAGAATTTCTGTCAGAAAGCAAAATATGCAACAACTCAGGTAAAAGAATATGCTTGGTAGATTCGAAGAGTAATAAGAGGATTAGTTTGCTGAAAAGGAAAATGACAAAGTGGAGACTGTTTAGAATTTTGTCAGAGAAATACCCAAGGCCAGATCTTGTAGAGCTTATAAACCATTGTAAGGTTATGAAATTTTATTTTGAAAGTGATGGTAAGTCTTAGAAGATTTTGAGCACAGGTGAAACATCACCTGATTTTTTAAAAAAAGATCCTTGGGTCTTTAATTTTTTTTTTTTTCAAATGATGCAGTAAAACTAATAAGACAAGTCTAAAAGCAAAGCTAGTTAAGAGGCTATTTCTCTAGTCTAGTCATGAGAAGATGATAACTTGAATGAGGTTGGTAAGAGTAGAGAAAAGATTTTGTATTTGAAATGCCTACTAATGGAAATAGAAGAATGCCAGGAGAGCACTAAGAAAGATGAAGTTAATTCCATTTCATGTCAGGTAACACTTACTTCACCCTCAATTTTTCCAGCACTCCCAATTTTCACTCCGCTGGATAGCCTTTTAACAAGATCATAGTTACTGACTGGCCTCTGTAGAACTAAATCCCATAAGGTAGAATTTATTAAAGTGCTCCTTATTAATTTAAGATTTCATCTTTTAGTAAATATTAATTAAGAACATTTTAAAACAAGAAAGTTGTTTTGTAGATTTTAGGTATCATTTTAGTGACAGATCTGAAATACAAATATTAATCCTCATCTGTTTATTAAAGGGCAGTGTTATATTTGTTTGGACATGTTACAAGCCTTTGGGCTGACAAAGGAGTTTGTATTCCTGAGAGAAATGACTAGAATAAATAAATGCTAGTATTTCAGGCCAGTTTCTTTTAATCACTTTCTACTACCTTAGCTCTTTAATTCTACCTAATGAACAATTCTGATAAAATCAGTCTCATCTTTGGTAAAATAAAAATGAATCATTTGTTTATTTCTTATCTAGGGAAATATCAGCATACACTGTTTTTGAGTATCAGGGTTTTTTTTTCTATTTTATTTTATAATTTCTTGTTTACATTTAATTGTATATCCATGCTATGTGGCACAACATGGATTTTCAAAGCACATAATACCATGTGCAACAATTAATCAAGGATAACAGCATATTCATTGTTTTCAACAAACACCACGTTCATGATACAAACACACACACACATACACACACATACATGTAATGTCTGTCTTTTTTTCACTCAGTTATGGTATGCTGTGCATAACCTATTTTCCCCATCTACCTGTATTCTTGTATCTATTATATGCTTTTTTTCCTGATCCCTTCCTATTCTCCTACTCCCTCACTTTCTAGCATCTGTGAAGTTTCTGGCATCTGTAGTTTATCTTTACTTCTGTGTTTAACTCTTTAAATTTCTGCCATAGAATGCAGACATGTAGTATATATTGAATGGGGACATACAGTGTTTGTCTTTCATAGTTTGCTTTATTTTACTTAGCATTACATCTACTGGATTCTACCACTTTTTATCAAATGGCAAGGTTTCATTTTTCTTTTTGGCTGAATAGTATTCTACTGTATATAGATTTCACAATTATTAAATCCAATCATCAGGGAACCAGCAGTTAGCGTAATGGCTATGTCGCTGGACTCCCACGTAGTCGACTGTGGTTCGCGTCCCAGACCCGGTGGCTTAAAACTCATGCCGGGCACGTGTGCATGCATGCCCAAGATCCCGAGAGGAGAATGGAGGAGAAGGGATTGCGGCGTGACCATCCCCCCTGAGGGGTGATTTCTTGCTTTCTGTCTCTATGTCTCTCTCTGTCTGACTGGCGAGCGCACGCACCCTATAGCAAAAATCTCTCAAAAAAAATCCAATCATCAGTTGTTGGACTCTTAGGTTGATTCCATGCTATTTTAAATAACGCTGCAGGAAACATGAATGTGCAAATGTCTTTCCAACTGAGTAATTTTCTTTCCCTTGGATAAATTCTTAAGAGTGGCATTACTGGGTCATATGGTAGTTCTATGTGTAAATTTCTGAAAAATCTACTTGATTTCTTTTTACAATGGCTGCACTGTTTTTTAAAATTTCCCCCATGGACAATGTCAGATTGCTTCATATAATGTATTCAATAAAAGGAACAGAAGCTCTTAGTCTAGTAATCCATGAGAAACTTAATCTTGCCAAGAACTTAATCTTGGAATCATAGTTCTCCTTAATCAAATTTCAAGATGACTGTAGCCATGCAGGCAGCTTGATTACAATTGGTGAAAGACCTTGAAGTAGAGGGCCCAATTTACTGTATCCAGATTGTTGACCAACTTAAAGTGTGAGGGTTTATATATATATATATATGTGTGTGTGTGTGTGTGTGTGTGTGTGTGTATTGATATAGCTTTGTTTTGTTTTAAGCTGCCAAAATTCATAGTGATTTTTTTTTTTCACGTTGTGGTAGGCAACTAACACAAGTCATCCATACCAACACAGGGATAAATCTCAACTTGGCATCTGAGAGGAGAGTTAAGCTATTATTTGTTTTAGTGGAGATTGCCAGTCTGATCACTTTAGACAATTGAAAACTACAATAACCTTCTAAAACAAATATTAAAAGTCAAAATGAGATGATGTCTAATGGGTAGAACAGATTATATACATCTTTGGCTAGGGATGTTTGTATTTCAGTGTCTTTTCGCCTTTTCTAAAATGGCTTTAAAATGATTTTTTTTTTCAAATTGACATTTTATTTAGTCTTTCTTCATCTGAAAGCCAGGATAAAGAAGAAAAAGTCAAAGTAATATAATTTTACAAATTCTAAGCATCTACAAATCCCTGTTCATAGGAATTGGAGAGTGGTTCAGCAAACTCTATGCTAAATATGCAGATGTGTAAATAAAGTTTATTTTATTTTAATTTTGTTCTGTGCAATGATGGCTCAACGCAAAAAACAGAACTCAGACTGGTAGACTGGTAAATCATTGGTTGACGCAGAAGAAAATTAAGCCTATTAGGCTTGTCCCTGATGTTGGATTCTGCTGTGTTGATTGCTATGATACCGTGTCGGAAGGAGGGTGAAAGAGGGGAAGAAAAGGAAAAAAGGAAGGAAGGGGATCAGCAGTTATCATAATGACTATGTCACTGAACTTCCATGTAGTCGACCAAGGTTCAAGTCCTGTACCTGGTGGCTTAAATTCATGCCAGGCGCTTATGTACGCATGCCCAAGATCCTGAGAAGAGAATGGAGGAGAAGGGATTGTGGCGTGGCCATCCCCCGGGGAGGGTGATTTCTTGTTTTCTGTCTTTCTCTGTCTCTCTGGCGAGTGCACGCGCCCTGTAGCAAAAATCTCTCAAAAAAAAAAAAAAAAAAAAAAAAAAAAGAAAGAAAGAAAGTAAAAGAAAAAAGAAAGGAAGGAAGGAAGGAAAAATAATTCTACATTTAAGTCAAATGATTGTGTATCAATAGAATTAGAGGCCATAAGATGATCTGACCTAGCAGTGACAGAATAAGTGACTTCAGTAAGAGAAAGCTGAAGAGGGTTAGCAGGTGGTCCAGGGATCAAAGTGGCTGGATTCCACTTGCCCATGTGTATTGTTTGAGTCCCAGACTAGAGGCTTCAGGAACACTCCAGGCACATGTGAATGTGTGTCAAAAGTCCCAAGAAGAGGGACCAGCAGTTAGCATATGGCTATGTCGCTGGACTCTCATGTAGCAGGCCACGGTTCAGTCACAGACCCCGTGGCTTAAATTCACGCTGGGCGCATGTGCATGCATGCCCAAGATCCCGAGAAGAGAATGGAGGAGAAAGGACTGCGACATGACCACCCTCCCTGGGGGATGATTTCTTGCTTTCTGTCTCTCTGTTTCTCTCTGTCTTTCCAGTGAGTGCACGCGCCCTATAGCAAAAACCTCTCCAAAAAAAAAAAAAAAAAAAAAAAAAAAGTCCCAAGAGGAAAAAGTCCCAAGAGGAGCATTTAGGGACATGGGGTGTAAATTGTAAATTACAGTGTAGCCATGCCTATTAGAGGTGATTTCTCTCTCTCCCCCCCCCCCACCCGCCGTCTTTCCTTGGTGAGTGTATGAACCCTATAGCAAAATAAATGAATAAATAAAAAGGAGTAAGCAAATTCCCTCTGCCAATCTAGCACCTGTTCTGCTTATCAAGCTATTGGTTTTGAATCTTGAATCATTTTTTAGCACCCTGCATTAAAATGCAAATGTACTTTGTAGGAGTCTTATTGTCATTTGTTATCAATAAAATTCTAAGTAGAAAATAACAAGACTGGGTGATCAGGTAATCTCCTGGGACAAATAAGCAGGAGCAACAGGTACATAAACGTTTCCCTTTAAGTCATGGCCATGAACAAAGAATTTTTACCAACACTAAAAACACACAAGGTGTAATGAGATCCAGTAACGTACAATTCTGCTGATATGAAGTTTGCAACCACATATGAGTCTAAGCCTACATTTTCATTAAGTTCATATTTGAATGCACATGAACTATTCTTCACAGTTGACTCATTGCTTTAAACTCATTTACTGTCCCAAAGCAGATCTCTAGCGTTCCTAGAGGAATAGGAGAAATTAAAAATACTACAGCATGGGTTGCTATGTCCAGAGTCAGGTCCTATGGACCAAGTGAGGTTTCTATGAAAGGAAAAGACTCATTGTTCACTTCTATGTTGTACATCCTCAGAATCATGGTGAGTGAAAAGCTTTGTGAGTACGGGACCAGCAGTTGGCCTAATGGCTATGTCGCTGGACTCCCATGTAGTCGATTGTGGTTCAAATCCCAGAACTGGAGGCTTAAACTCATTCTGGGCGTGTGTGTGTGCGTGCCCAAGATCCCAAGAGGAGGGGACCAGCAGTTAACGTAATAGCTATGTCGCTGGACTCCCATGTAGTCGACCGTGGCTTGAGTCCCGGACCCGGTGGCTTAAACTCACGCCAGGCGCATGTGCGTGCGTGCCCAAGATCCCGAGAGGAGAATGGAGGAGAAGGGATTGTGGTGTGGCCATCCCCCCTGGGGGGTGATTTCTCGCTTTCTGTCTCTATGTCTCTGTCTGTCTGGCGAGCACACGCCCCCTATAGCAAAAACCTCTCAAAAAAAAAAAAAATATTCCAAGAGGAGAATGAAGGAGAAGGGATTTTGGAGTGGCCATCCCTCCTGGGGGGTGATTTCTTGCTTTCTGTCTCTCTATCTTTCTCTGTCTTTCTGGCAAGCACACATGTCCTATACCAAAACCCTCTGAAAATAGCTTTGTGAGTACGTACTCTGATGGCTGATAAGTGACTTATGGCTATGAGATATAAAAGGCTAAATTTAGAAGTGATTTAACTGAGTACAAAGCAAATTCCGTACATATTTCAAAATAATCAGAGGAATAGATTTACTATGCTCACAACACCAAATGATGATAAATGTTGGAGATGGTAGGTATGTTTATTTACTTGATTTTTCCATTACACAATGTACGCATCTTTGAAAAATAACACTGAACCTCACAAAGTTTACAATTAGTAGATATAAGTGATAAATTACAACAAAATTATTATATAATGAAATACATACATATACATATATATTTTTTTCATTTATTATTTTTTAGAGGGAGAAGTTTGTTTTAGGGCATGTACACTCACCAGAGAGACAGAGAAAGAGAAAGTGCGTAACCACCCCTCAGGGGAGATGCCCACATTGCCATCTCTTCTCTTTCATTTTCCTCTTGGAATTTTGAGTATGCATGCATTTGTCCTTGGTGTGAATTTCAGGTCAAGTGCAGGACTTGAACCTGTGGTTAACCACTTGGGAGTCCAACACCTTAACCACTACACCACCTGCTGGACCCATTAAAATATTTTAAAAAAATCAAGTATATCTCATTTTTCAACCCTTCATAGTATCTATAACATTTGTTAGATGGCATGATTTCTCTAATCCAAATGGTTATTGCAGACATATTCTACTAAAATTTTCTACTGTGTAAGACAACCTGTTACAGTATGAGTATCTCCATAAATGGATTCTGAAGGGTCTAAGTTTGATAGGTTTGCTGAATTAAATACCCAATGCTTTCAATTTGCAGATTGAATGATTAAGGCTCCAAGTTGCATTTTTTTCTCTTTCCTTTTTATTTATTTATATTTTGCCTGGAAAATGAGGCCTAACATTTCAAAAATCTATCTTTGCCTTGAGGTTTCTCCACCATTTATATAGACAGCTTCCAGGGATTTTGTTTAATTCTTGAAGTCATCAACTTCTTTATGAAAAGATGCTTTAATAGAAAAGAAACATCTATCTTTTCATAGGAGAATATATTTTTTGAAAGTAAAAGTATCTTAAGAAAATACTATGTTGGTTAGTATGGGAGAGATAATATTTGATTTAAAATAATACAAGTGATCACAAGACTGATCATGATAAGTCTGCAGAGGCAAAATGAAATTAATGTTGCAATATTAGGTGCTAAGACAAAGTCAAATTTATCTTTTTCTCTGAAACTTTCTGCTAACTTGATATCGTATAGAGAAGAAAAAATAACCTCTCCTGAGAATCTGTAACCACAAGCTGGCACATGAGTTCCTGGTGTGAATTAATGTTATCCATGGGATCCAAAATAATCTCAAATCGAGAATTTAATTTAGTCTGCATCCATGCTGCCCTCAAGATCTGAAATAGACCATAAATGGAGGATTTAATATAAGGAAGTCTCACTTTTGACTCATCGTTACTAGGAGAGACATCACAAATTTTTCTCAGAATAACTCAACTTTAACCCAGGTCTCAAAACAAACCAACAGACCAAATTACAAGAAAAATTACCTTCACAGAGTAAAAGCATGTTTTTTTTTTTAAAAAAAAAAAGCGAGCAGACAAAATGAAAACATGCACATGGACATAACATGGGTGAAAGCTAGCTGAAAAACGAAAACAATAGAATAAGACATTAAAAGCCTTGAGATGTTAAAAATTATCAGTTACAGAATACATAAAACCTAACATGATATGTTGATATAGAGAAAAAGAGACTAAAAATATGACCAATAGACAAGAGAATTTAATAAATCAATATGCAGGGGCCAGCAGGTGACATAGTGATTAAGGCGCTGGCCTCTCAAGTGGTCGACTATGGTTCAAGTCCCGGATCGAGTGGCTTGAAACTCATACTGGGTGCATGTACAGGTATGCCGAAAATCCAGAGAGTGGAATGAGGAGAAGGGATTGTGGCATGTGGCATGTGGTGTGGCCATCCCCAGGGGTGAGTTTTCTCACTTTTTCTCTCTCTGTTGTTTCCTGTGTGTCTCTGGCGAGCGCATGAACCCTATAACAAACATCTCTTAAACAAAAAAAAAAGGAAAAAAGAATCAATATGTGGGTATCAAAAACTAGTAAGACGTAGGGACCAGCAGTTGGCATAATGGCTATGTCGCTGAACTCCCATATATTCGACCACGGTTTGAGTCTCAGACCCAGTGGCTTAAAAACTCACGGTGGGTGCATGTGTGTGCATGCCGAAGATCCCGAGAGGAGAATGGAGGAGAAGGGATTGCTGCGTAGCCATCCCCCCGGGGGGGGGGGGGGGGGTGATTTCTCGCTTTCTGTCTGTCTCTCTTGCGAGCGCACACATCCTGTAGCAAAAACCTCTCAAAAAGATAATAGTAAAACCTTGGGACCAGCAGTTAGCATAATGGCTATGTCGCTGGAATCCCATGCAGTCGACCATGGTTCAAGTCCCGGACCCGGTGGCTTAAAACTCACGCGGGGCGCGTGTGCGTGTGTGCCCAAGATCCCGAGAGAATGGAGGAGAAGGATTACAGCGTGGCCATCCCCCCTGGGGGCTGATTTCTCGCTTTCTGTCTCTCTGTCTTTGTCTGTCTGGTGAGCGCATGTGCCCTATAGCGAAAACCTCTCCAAAAAATAATAATAATAAAACCTATAAAATTAAGTAGATAAATATTTTTCTTTTGTAAAGAACTATACATATCAGCTGTATATGGGACAAAAGTGACTCATCATGCTCTTTTTAGCTATAATTTATCTTTCAATTTATTTTTGGTTTTGAAACTTTGGAGATGCACCAGGCAATTAATTATAGAATGCTCTTCAGTTGGGATTTGTCTATTTTTTTTCCCTTAAAATTGCAATGTGGTTATGGGTTTTGGAGAAGATGTATACAGAAGTAACTAGTCATTTTTATCACACCCTGTTAATCGCATACAATCAAGGTGATTTATGATGATCAATGTTGGCCTTGATCACCAGACTGAGTTAGTGTTTGCCAAATTTCTCCACTGACATACTACTCTTTTTTTCCCCTTTCCATACTCCATTTTTTTTTATTATCTATTTTTTTATTACAATGAATTACATATAACTTTACAGTGTATTACATTGCTTTTTCAAAAGGGAATGCCATGCATGTCAGTCAGTACAGAGACATTAATCTCCCCGCTTCAACATTCAACATCTTTCCTATGTTTCCCCCAATCATTATTATTATTATTCTAATTAATTTTTATGATAAACATGATTTTTTTTCCAATTATCAGATCATAAAGTTCCCAACAATAGGAAACGTAGACTGCACTCAGGGCTGGGCCAAGGGTGGGTCTCGTGCAGCCCCGCAAATGTAGGTGAATCTCCATGGAACACAGTTTCAGGAACGCGGCTCAGGAAAGCAGAGACGGCCATCAGCGGTTGCGGCACGCGGGGCAGATCCCGGCCACGGCCCGCGGGGGCAGAACCCGGCCACGGCAAGAGGGGGCAGAACCCAGGCCACGGCACGCGGGGCAGAACCCCGGCCACGGCACGCGGGGGCAGAGTCCCGGCCACGGCACGCGGGGCAGAGTCCCGGCCACGGCACGCGGGGCAACAGTCCCGGCCACGGCACGCGGGGCAACAGTCCCGGCCACGGCACGCGGGGCAGAGTCCCGGCCACGGCACGCGGGGCAGAGTGCCGGCCACGGCACGCGGGGCAGAGTCCCGGCCACGGCATGCGGGGGCAGGCCCCGGCCATGGCACGCGGGGGCAGGCCCCGGCCAGGGCACGCAGGGCAGAACCCCGGCCACGGCACGTGGGGCAGAACCCTGGCCACGGCACGCGGGGCAGAGCCCGGCCACGGCACGCGGGGCAGAGCCCCGGTCAGGCCGGACCTCCGGATAGGGCATGCGGAGCAGAGCCCCGGCCACAGCACGCGGGGCAGGGCCCCGGCCACGGCACGCGGGACAGGGCCCCGGCCACGGCACGCGGGGCAGAACCCCGGCCACGGCACGCAGGACAGGGCCCCGGCCACGGCACGCGGGGCAGACCCCGGCCACGGCACGCGGGGACAGGACCACGGCCACGGCACCCGGGGGCAGGCCCCGGCCACGGTACGCGGGGCAGAGTCCCGGCCACGGCACGTGGGACAGGGCCCCGGCCACGGCACGCGGGGCAGAACCCGGCCACGGCACGCGGGGCAGAGTCCCGGCCACGGCACACCGGGCAGGCCCCGGCCACGGCACGCGGGGCAGAGTCCCGGCCACGGCACGCGGGGGCAGAACCCGGCCACGGCACGTGGGGTCAGACCCCGGCCACGGCACGTGGAACAGGGCCCCGGCCACGGCACGCGGGGCAGGGTCCCGGCCACAGCATGCGGGGCAGAACCCGGCCACGGCACGCGGGGGCAGACCCCGGCCACGGCATGCGGGGCAGAGCCCGGCCACAGCACACGGGGCAGAGCCCCGGTCGGGCCGGACCTCCGGATAGGGCATGCGGAGCAGAGCCCCGGCCACGGCACACGGGGCAGACCCCGGCCAAGGCACGCGGGGCAGAGTCCTGGCCACGGCACGCGGGGCAGACGCCGGCCACGGCACGCGGGACAGGGCCCCAGCCACGGCACGCGGGGCAGACCCCGGCCACGGCACGCAGAGCAGAGCCCCGGCCACGGCACACGGGGCAGACCCCGGCCAAGGCACGCGTGGCAGACCCCGGCCATGGTACGCGGGGTCAGAGCCCCGGCCACGGCACACGGGACAGACCCCGGCCAAGGCACGCGGGGTCAGAGCACCGGCCACGGCATATGGGGCAGAGCCCCGGCCACGGCACGCGGGACAGACCCCGGCCAAGGCACGCGGGGCAGACCCCGGCCACGGCACGCGGGGCAGACCCCGGCCATGGCACACAGGACAGAGCCCCGGCCACGGCACGTGGGGCAGAGCCCGTCGGGCCAGACCTCCAGACAGGGCACGTGGAGCGGAGCCCCCGCACCCTGACCCCGCACCCCAGCACGTGGATTGGAGCCCCCGCGCCCGCCTCCCCACCCCCACGCGCCGGCACGCGGAGCGGAGTCCCTGCCTGCCGCCCCTGGACGTTTAATTGTATCTAGTACTTCTTGCATATTATTTTCAAAGTTTTGGGCCATTTTCTCAGTCTTTATGGTGGACCTTTCTAGGCCAGCCATTTTCTCTTCTACATTAGAGATTCCATTTTCTGAATGATCTAGTCTGCTTTTAATACTTTCAAGGGAGATTTTGACTTCTTGTATTATAGCCTTCATCTCTAACAGCTCCATCTGATTCTTTTGTAAAGTGTGAAACTCCTCTTTTAGATCTTGCATGAATTTCCTCACCTCCTAGAACTCTTCAACTCCTTTCTCCTTCCCCTTCAGCAGTTCCTTGTCTCTCTTCTCTTCGATCTCTGTTAGCTTTGCCATTATGAATGATCTGAATTGTTTATCAGACGTTTCCATGAATTCCCTTGAACTGTGTGTGGATGAAGAGGAGCTATCCGTTTCAATTGGAGGAGGGGCATTTTCCTGCTTCTCCATATTTCTTGTGGTCCTGCAGCGATTTCTAGTCATCTGGTGGATGGTTGGTTTCTTCCCAAGCTTTTGAAGTTTAATATGAGGGTTGGGAAGTGTGCAGAAAAGGAAGCAGGGAGAGGGAAACGATACCAACAACAACAACAACAAAAAAAAAAAAACAGACAAGAAAAAGAGAAAAAAAAGAGAAAAGCTTTGGAATAAATCTAAAAAAGAAAAATTAATATTAAAAAAATTTCAATAAAAATCAAAAATTAGAAAACCGCGCGGCGCGCTAGCGGTTTTGTATGCTGGAGGCCCAGTTAGGAGTGGGACATCTTCATTTCTCCCAGCATGTCTAGATCTCAGGAGCCATTGAGCAGGCTTTCTCTTGAAGAAGGGCTGTTCACGTGGGTTTTGTATGCTGGAGGCCCAGTTAGGAGTGGGACATCTTCATTTCTCCCAGCATGTCTAGATCTCAGGAGCCATTGAGCAGGCTTTCTCTTGAAGAAGGGCTGTTCACGTGGGTTTTGTATGCTGGAGGCCCAGTTAGGAGTGGGACATCTTCATTTCTCCCAGCATGTCTAGATCTCCCATACTCCATTTTTTTAAAGGAAGTCAGTTTATGAGTCCACACTTAAAGAGTGGGTTGTCATCCTCTGCCTCATTGAGGACAAGTATCTATAGATTATTTGAAATTCTTCCTCATAAGATTTATTAATATTGGAGATTAAACTGAAATCATTCCTGTTACCACTATGATACAAAGAGGTTGTGGAACTTTGGTTTTGGCCATATCTTCCCTAGCAGACAGATGACACATCTCAATCAGTCTGTTTATTCTCCCATGATGGTCACTTTGGGGAAGTAGAGATGGGCACTTCTGAACATGATAACACATAGGGTGATGTAATTCAAGCTCCTCACATTGGATTAAATTCCTAATCTTTCCACAGAGAGTAGTTCCTCTGATTCATTAACTTTGCATTGGGAAATTGTCTCAAAATAATTCGTTTTAATTCATGAAGAGACTGCTAACTATGTTAGTTCAGTTTTCATTTACATCAAAACTATTGGTTTGTTAGAGAAGTCATGATATATTTTTCAGTTTTCTATGTAAAAATGCATCATGCCTTTTCTCACAACCAAATAAATAGCATGTGCCATAATATAAACCATAGTTTTCTTGAAGATTATTAAGTATATTAGTCAGGGCTCTCTAGGGAAATAGAACAAGTGTGCATGTGTGTGTGTATGTGTGTGTAGTAAGAGGGGGTAGAGCGAGAGAGAGTTATTAAGCAATTGATTCACATGACTATGGAGGTTGACAAGTTCCAGAATCTACAGTTTAGCTTGAAAGCAAGAAATCCAAGAAAAGTTGATGACACAGGTTGAGTTTGAAATCCAGCAGGCCAATGTTTCAGCTCCTATTCAAAAGCATGAGAATGTGTCCCAGTTCAAAGTCAGGCTAAAGTAATGTCTCTTATTCAGGGGAGGTTCGAGTTTTTACCCTGATTGGGCCTTCAATTGGATGAGATGCATCCATATTAGGGATGGCATCTGCTTTACCAAGTTTATCAATGTAAATGTTAATCTCATCCTAAAATACCTTCACAGAAATACTCAGAATAGTGTTTGACCTAATATCTGGGTACTCTATACACAGTTAAGTTGATGCATAAAATTAATTATCACATTAGGGTAGAGTATTAAGATAGGAAGACATCCAGAGAGTCCATGTGGACTTAAAACATATTTTATAACTTTATAAAGTTCAGATTTCAACATCTTTTCTTGAGAGACTTGAATTATTTCACAAGAAAAGGTTGTGGTGATAGGTAATAGGACACATAAAAAGGAGAAAAGATAGCTTATTATTTTTACTCAAAATATAGATCTATTGATACCATCTCTCAAAAGAAAAAATTAAACAGACCTAAGACAAAATAAACAAAGAGAAAGGGAGAAAAATAATATAATATTGTTAATAACAAATGTATTAGATTGCTAAAAGTATTATAATACCAATGACACAAATCCAAAGTGCTTGTTATAAATAAAAAAAAAGATTTCCACATTTTATTTAGTGACACATTCAATAAATATATGCCAGCCTTTCTTTACATGACTTGAAAGACATTAGTAACCAAAGAATAGGAACAAGCTTTCAAGGAGCTTACGTCTTCACAGGGAAGGGTGACCATACATAGTAAAGATGTACCTGCATTGTATGCTAGAAAGTGACCATAAAATCCCCTACTTGCCCTCTCTTTCTGTGTCTGAGAAACACTGAATACATTAACAGCCCTGAGACCTGGCCAGTAGGAAGTTTTCTCCACAGGCTTACAACCAAGACAGGACATTTCCAGGCACTGATATTATTTAGGTAAAACAAAACAAAACAAACAAAAACGACACTGAGAGATGAATGCTTAAACTCTGATATAAACTCCATACCCCAATACCACCCTGTATTCCCATTGAAGACATAACTAGGTAAAACATCTCTTGAGCCATTGTCCCTTACTAGGAAGCAGCAGCCCTCTGTATGTAAGCACCCTCATAAATGCTTTGTACTGATTACCTGGCAATTTCTGTCTTCATAATCCTAACTAGTCCCATCTCAAGATGATTTGGGGTAGTCTCATTGAGGATCTGTCCTCCAGCCCCTTTTGGGAAGACTTTAGTGTTAGAGGTTTAGCTTGACAGAACAGTGACAAATATTATAAAATAGAAATGTAGAGCAGGGGAAGAAGGATAAGGAACATGGTTGGCTGAGGAAATGCCATTTTAAATAAGTGGTCAAGGTTAGTCTCCTTGAGAAGGTGATGTTTGGAACAAGATCTGTCTTAAAGTCAGTGATAGAGATAGCCATGTGCATATCTTGGAAAGATCATTCCAACAGAAGTTAGCATCAGGAGAGGAACATGACTCACAAGATTAAGGAAAGGCGGGAATGGCCACAGTGTAGTAAGTAAGAGAGGGTTGAGAAGAAGGTCGGAGTGGTCGTGATGGTGGTAGAGGTGAAGGAGACAGATTGTGTGAGACGTTGTAGGACATTATAAGGATTTTACCTTCTACCAAATGTCACTCACACTCAAATGCGGGCATTTCTTTGACAGTCTGGAGCTCTGCTTACTTGGAGTGCAGTTTAGAAAAAGTTGATATAGCAATTATTACTCAGAGTTTTGCTTGAGGCTAAACATCACTTTATAGTCTGTAAATTCACCATATGTGAATATATACATATATAATATATGCTTATGTGTATATATATTACATATATGTTACTTTGTGCTAAAGAAAAATCATAATGTTGATCATCAAACTGTAATCAAAAGTACTATATAATCATATAACTACTAGGTAATTATAATTTCAACAGATACTTTCAATACATGAGGTAATTTATAGTCTCAGCTTTATAACAATATTAATTAATAAATATTAGTTTTCTATCTTATGGCTGAGAAAATATGGAGTGAAAAATATCCTGTCTCTCATGATAGCCCTATTTATATTATAAATCTTAAAAATGTTTTAACATTCATGTTCAGTATTAATCTTTCTCTTATTTATTTACATTTGATCATTGTACACTTTTATAGCATATGATATAGGGTCTCAAAGTGTAAATGCATCACACATTTTTATAGCATATGATATAGGGTCTCAAAGTGTAAATGCATCGCAAGTCAAGCAAGTAAAAGATATTACCATACACAATAAATTTTTATTCTTGCATCTGTTAAATGTTTTTTTTTCTTGAGTCCTTCCCTCCCACCCTCAACAATCTACACCCTCCTATATAGTCTCTGGTATTTACACTTGCTATCTCTGCTATTAAATCTTCCAGTCTTTCCATTTAGCTTTCATTGTGCAGCAGTGTAATAAAATAAATTGTTGGAGTACATTTCAAAGGGAACATGAATAGTGTATATTCCTTATTATGTGTAAAGTTTTTCCACATATAATACATTCATGTTTCCTTAAAGTAAAACTAGTAAATTGGAACCAGCAGTTGGCTAGTAGCTACGTCACTGGTCCCATGTAGTTGACCGTTGTTCGAGTCCTGGACCCAGTGGCTTCACGCCAGGTGCATGCGCGTCTGTGCCCAAGATCCCATGAGGAGAATGGAGGACAAGGGATTGTAGCATGGCCATCCACCCTGGGGGAGGGGTAATTTCTTGCTTTCTGTCTCTCTGTTTTGTTCTTTCTGGCCAGCGCACGCGCCCTATAGCAAAAACCTCTCCCCACAAAGAACTACATAAATAAAAATAGAAACAGAAAATAAATATAGTTTCTAGCTTATGGATGATTGGAATAAGGTTTGTGTTAGCTCTATGCTTTTATGAATGTTATCAATCTAGTGAAAGTCAGAGGCAAAGTATGAAACAAAGGTCACTGACGCCCAAGTTAATTTAGAACCTTAAATGAGTTCTATATTTTAGAGAATAAAGATATCAAATACAACTAGCACCGTGATTTTCAATAAGTTATTTTAGGTCTTTGGTTTCTTATAAGTCCCTACCCCAATCTGTAAAATGAGTTATCCTTTAGTTGATCATAGGATGTAGACTTATATCTAGAACTACATTTCATAAAAATACAAAGTTTATTATGAGGAATTATTTTTTCTCAAAATGTGCACGAAAACAGTCTTAAACTTTGGTCCTATGTAGCCAGTTTTATAAAACAATGTCTAGCAAATAGTTTTAGCATGAAAAGTGGACTTGACAATTAGTAGGACAAAGGCTTAATTTTTTGAAAATTGAAAAATTTCTACTGAAATGTTATACCAAAAAAATACAGCTCAGATCTCGCCACAATCATTGTTACAACTTACAAGTGTACTGTGCTCACTACTCTACTCAGTCCTTTGTTTTAAACTTAGCAGCTGAGATGGTACTCAGGGTTTCCATGTGCATAAAATTTAATTGAGAAGAGATACAGAAAGAGACTACTAATTGTAGGGGGCAAACTATGGATGAGGCCAAGTCAAACACACTGGCAGGTATGTTTTGTGTGCCTTTGAACTAAAAATGACTTTTTATGAGTTAATATTTTCAATAAATTTGATGATAAGGAATATCAATTTTGAATCTTCACTAAATTAAATGTTATCTCAGAAAAGATTTCATTTCCCACATTAGTAGATCAATATTATAAAAAATGTTATCCAATTATTTTTATTTGAATTTAATCAATAAAATGTTGGGAAAATTTGTTTTCTCACTTGTTATATAACTACTTACATAATTTCATCAAAGTTGTCTCATGATAAATTCATAAAGCATAAAATATTTATTATCTAGTTCTTCACAGAAAAAGCTTTTCCAACTAGTGACCAACTTAATTGCAATCCCCACTTAAAAATGGAATTTTAAAAGAAGTGCTTACATCTTCATGAAGATGACATCAAGAACCCATTGAGTTTTCAAGTAGCCTCATTGCACAAATGCTATGCATTTTGATTAGTATTTCAAAGTCAGAAATCTTGTTTACAAATGTTAATATTATTTTTCTTGTAATAGTGGATTATATAATTGCAAAATGCTTTTTACTCAGTTTGGAACCACATAAATGTTAAACAAACTCCAGGTAGGCAACCAGCTCTTGTTGATAAACTTAGAATCCCTGGGAGGGAACCAGCAGATGATGTAATGCTTATGTTGTTACTGGGTTCCTACATAGTTGACTGCAGTGTGAGCCCTGGACCCTGCGACTTAAAAGTCACACTGGGCATGTGGGTATGTGTGCCCAAGATCCTGAGCAAATAGAAGAGAAAAGATTGCAGACGTGGACATGCCTCCCACAAGGGGTTATTTCTCGTTTTCTGTCTCCCTGCCTGTCTCTGTCTCTCCAAGTGAGAACATATGCCCTATAACAAAAATCTCTAAGAAAAAAAAAAAAATCCCTGGGAAAGAACATTATGGTGGAGACATGTAGCTGTCCAGAATTGGCATGCTGAGCCTCTCTTCTATGTGGACAACTTAGTTCAACTCCATTTTATATTAAAGGTGCTCAAACATGACAACCTTTGCTCACCAGATTTCATTACTAGAGCAGAACTGGAATACCGTAGCAAGTCACAGTCGGGAAGAATCTACGAGAATGAACTCTTCCTGAGCTCCTAGGGTGTGCCCTGTAATTACTAAAAAGAATTAGCTGTCTATTGGTAGTGCTGCCATTCTATATTAAACTGACAAATTAACACAAATGGGCTTAAAGAGCAATAGAATAAAATTAAAACAATGTTGAGACCTTCTGTGTGAGTAGCTGTTTCCTATATTAAAATTATTTTTCCATATGTATGAAATTCAAGTACTTTAGACTTTGTTAAGTAGAAAAAGCCAATGACAGAAAATCGTTGATTAATTACAATTCTCCACAGAAAACATAGAGACTTTCTAACAACAGATTCCTTAGTAGCACTAGAATAGTATAATCAGTTATTTAAAAGATACTCAAGCTATCAGATAATATCTGTTCTTTTGATAATTCCCTGAAAAAGTCATATTCCAAAGCATTGAATTTGTGATGCAAAGCAGGATCCATTTTTTCCTTAAATGACAAATGTACCATGAATATAATGATCCCCATTGCTTGTATCCACATATCTCTTCCTAGTTGATAAAATACTCTCTGCATATTTGCTCATCTGAATCACACCACCTCTCAGGCAATACAGATACTGTTACCTAGCCAGGCTCACTCACCTGATGTAATTGGCAATAGCCGATTAATCAAACATTAAGAATTGCAGCAGAGTTGAGCGTTAATCTTAAAGCTGCTCTATGAGGAGATATGAGATTAAATTTAAAATCTTCCTCTCTGCAGCAATGGAGTCTTGAGTGTTTAAGGTATAGTAAGATATATGATGGGGATGTGAGTGAACATGACTGGTGAGAGAAGGTGAGTAATGTTAGCTGCAAGATGCAACCAGGTCATCATGCTTCTTCATACATTATATGTTCAAAAAATGACATCTTTATCAGGTGATAGAGGTGGAGTTCCAGTGCCTTCTGTCAAAGGGTGCTTACTGGTCTGGTGGAAGGGTCATGGTCTCAACTGGCTAGAAACAGCTTAGGCTGGCTAGGGGGCTGCTCTTAATGTCTGAAAAACATATTAAACAAAGCATATTGTGATCTCCTTCCTGTTCACAGAGATGTTTTCTACAGCAGCGACAGGATCTAGTGATGACTAACTAAGGTAGGTATAGTTCTAAAGCAGGGGATGGGGTTTAATAGATCTGTTCATTGTTCTATTAATTATTTACAGGATTAAGACTTAGATATAGGTTTGCTAGACTTTAACCCTGATGGAAAAATCCTTGACTTCCATATTATCCCTATTTGTAGATAAATGAATGGATTTTGTGACTTTCTTAAACTTATAGTGTTTGAAAGAGAATAAAAATCAAATCTCAAAACATTAATGGGACAAATAAATACGGTATTATTTGTTGAAGATAATTTTATAGTATTATCAACTGGACTAGGGAGAAATGTACACATGTACATTAACAAAAGGAAAAAAATTGAACAACATAAAAAAATCTTAAAAATGTAGTCCTTATCTTTTTTTTCCTTTCTAAACTATTATTCTAGTGACTAATTCTTAGGAAGGAGCCTTTCAACTAACTGCATTTGACTCAGACTGACTCATTTCTTCCTCTCTCACACCTCGTGCTGGTTCATGCTTTCACTCAAAGCTTTTTCACAGAGCCTCTACCATGAACATATTGCCAAATACAGCAACTCTAATATAATTTCTTCTGTCGTCAGAATCTATGATATAAACTTTATCTTTGACTATGGAATGCATGATATATTTAAGGTTTTTATTTTGGTTGTTCATTTTTTTTTTAATTTTTAGAAACATTTCACCTGTTACATATAATACATCCAACCTGATTGTTTATGATACTGTCATAGGATGCAATTTGGGACAGTAAATCACAATACAAGGAGAAGCCATCTGCATGATAATCACCCATTGATTATGTTAGAACTACAGATCTTAAGCAGTATCTCAGAACTGCTAAACCAAAATCTCTCTGTGTGGTATAGGAATACAGAGTTTAAGCAAGTTTTCCAAGAGTTTTACAGACATCGAAGTTAAAGAATGTTAAAGAGCTAATTTATCATATATAGTGAACATTCATGCCCATGTTTGTTTGATTGTTTGTTTTGCTGAATATAACAAGAATGTAAGGCCCAGATTGTTCTTTAGACAGGCAATTTTTTAAGGTTGTGTTTGTAGTGCGTAACCTTTAGGAATAAGAAGTCTTCAAGACAAAGGGCAGGCTAACAATGGAAGCAGAGATTCTCCAAGCTTAGAGTTTCTCATCTCCAATGTAAACTCACTGCATGCACAGCACCTGACTGGGCCCATTTCCATTACTCCTATGGAACTTGACAGCTTGCTTGCTGTGCTTTAAGAAATACAATCCGTTGTCATCTGCAATAAAGCTGTAATTGATAAATCTCTTTACTTGTAAGAAGGCTGAAATACTGGACTCTGATAGAGAACCACAGCATGATTCAGGTAAGTGAGTAACATGGCCAAAACTGGTGCCTGCTGGAACAGTTAGCTGAATTCAGTACTAAATCATCATAGTTTTTATATCAATCACACATGACCCTGTCTGCAGAAAGCATTTGGTTTGCTGCTCCAATCTCCTATTTCAATCTCATTTTATAACATTTAAAGATAGAAGGCCTAATAAAATTTAATTAGCTAGTTTCTGTCTTTGCTAGGAACCAAAGAAAGGTAAAAGGTTTTGTTTATGAAACACAAAGAAAAAAAAATAAGGTAGAAAGTGAATACTAACTGAAAAGCAAGGAATTTCCTGGATGAACCAATGATATATGTTTTTGTAAGTAACCCACCAAGCAGTTGAAAGAAAAGAGAACTTAGGTTGTCTCCTTGTCTCCACATGAATGGCTACCACAAGAACCAGGATGGTGATTTCAAAGTGTTCAATCAACGGGAAGAATGTAGCTGCAGAGAGTTCTAGAAATAAGCATTCCTGATATTCCAGATTCCTGTCTCAGGGATAGAGAATAGTACTTCAAAGCAGATTCTTGTAGTAAAGAAAAAGTGGAATATCAGTCTGAAATGGGGGCAGGTTCTAAGGTACAGAGAGCAAATGTGAGAAAAGTGAAGAATAACAGGAGATTAAAGGAAGAAAAAAATATAGGCACCTATGACCAGGAGGTATTAGGTTTCATCTATAAGTCAGACAGGAGCTCTGTAGTCTGGATCACTATGTCCCAGTTCTCAATAGGTAAATTGTTTCTTCAACTTATCTGATAACAGAACTGAAACTATAGTCACAGTATGTCTTTGTTCAAAGATAGTGTAAGAGGAAAATATTTTTTTAAATATGTCTCAGACAAAGGACTGATAATCAGAATATGCAGGTAACTCAAGTGCCTTATGTGCAAAAAAAAATGATTAACCCAATTAAAAGATGGGAAAATGAGCTGAACAGAAATCTCTCTAAGCAAGACATAAGAACAGCCAAAAAGCATATGAGAAAATGCTCAACACCCCTCATCATAAGGGAGATGCAGATAAAAACCACAATGAGATACCACCTAACCCCTGTCAGAATGGCAAAGATGAAGAATATAAAAAGTGACAAGTGTTGGCAGGGATGTGGTGAAATAGGAACTCTCCTACACTGTTGGTGGGAATGTAAACTGGTTCAGTCACTGTGGAGAATGATGTGGAGATTCCTCAAAGATCTACAAATAGAACTACCATTCGATCCAGCAATCCCACTTCTGGGTATCTACCCAAAGGACAGGAGAACACTAAGTTGAAAAAGTGCTTGCACATCAATGTTTATCGCAGCATTATTCATGATTGCCAAGACGTGGAATCAACCTTAGTGTCCACAAACTGATGAATGGATTGAAAAAGTGTGGCATATATACTCTATGGAATACTACTCAGTTATAAAAAAAAAAAAAAAAAAAAAAAAAAAAAAACAAGACCCTGGCATTTCATAGAAAGTGGTCAGGTATGGAGAATCTATTGCTGAGTGAGGGAAGCCAGGCTATGAAAGAAAGATATTGTATGTATCCACCTAATATATACTGACTATCCGCACTCTATGGTAGAGAACGAAATATTGGAGGACATAAAAAAGCATTGAAAATACTTAACAAGGATAAGACAGTGTGGAATGGGGGAGTTAAGAGAAGAGTATAGAGAAAGATAGCAAGAGAACAAATAGAGAGGCATGACATTAGTGGGATGGTTTATTGCCTGTTGATGATGATGTGTATAGTACTCTCAACTGTATTGGTCTGAGAAGTATTTCATAATGGGTAAAGTTTTTCTATAAGCAAAATGAGAAATAATTATTGGCTAATTAAAAATAATCGCAATAATAATAATAATGATAGAGAAAAAACAACAAAAAGATATTGAATGATGAAGTGGGGATGTTACTGTCTCTGTATTGACTGACATGCATGGCATTCCCTTTTGAAAAAGCAATGTAATGCACTGTAAAGTTATATGAGATTCAATGTAATATAGACAAGATTATGATGATAATAAATAAATAAAAAAAATAGTGTAAGGGCAAGGTTCTCAAAGCCATAAAGGGCTAGAAAAGGCAGAGGGAAAGATACTAATTGAAAAACAGAAATAAAAAATGTAGTAAATGGAATTTCTAATAGAATATCACTGTTTCCTACATGTTTGCATGTTTACTATAAACATTCCTATCAGTCTTCAAAAGTGAAACAGCAAATAGTTTCATTGAAATATGTAGGGATTTTATCTGCTTGACCAAATGGGTTTTATTTGCCCTCTGAATTTAGTACTGTACCTGCTACTTGATTTTTTTGAACTGACATGCTTCTGTCTTAATTTGTGTAACATTAGAGACTGAAAACTTTTAACATATTTCACATATCATTATCAGTCCCACTTAAAAATGAAAACTTTCTTTTTTTAAGACCCTTTTACTTCACTCCTGAAAAAACAATGTTCGTAGTGTTTATCTCTTAAATTATTTTCTACTTGCTAAAAAAAAAAATAAATAAATAAATAAATAAATAAAAAATGTACCACAGAAGAGCAAGTTAGAATAGCATCTTTTATTTACTGTGCTATTTAAAGATAGATGACAAATTTTGTTTTCCTTGATGTTATGCACCTCTTGGAATGAAGTGTTCCTACAGTTTTAAGTGGCAGTTTTTCATATTCTGCTACTACATTTCATCTAATTAGAACCCTGATGCAGACAGAAAATGGAGAGACCCACTGGGGAGGAATGTAAGTTATGGATACTAGAATTAAAGCAAAAACTGAATAATTTCTTCAACTTGTTTTCTACTGCTAAACAGGACTTTTTAGTGGAAAAAGAAAACCAGGTTAGAATACTCTAGACATAGAAATTGATGTACCACAAAAAGGTACAAAAATTTCAATTACTCAAGCATATGTCAAGCCTGAGATTTCAATAAAGGCCTTTACAGTATTAAATAGTAGTAAAGCTGCCAAAAAGAGTTTCCATAGGCTAATTCTAAAATCTTTTGTCACTGTTCAGGACATATTTCTCCCCAAATTGCAAAGCAAACATTGGTATACTGCACATACAACACTCAGAAACATCTACATTGAAGGAAAAAACAAGGTGATTTTCTGTTTACTTGTGAAGCTACTGGAAGAAATGAAGTAAGCTGAATGTAATTAAAAAGCATACTGCTGAGTGAAGCAAGCCAGGATATGAAGGAGCGACATTGTATGTCCCCACTTAATATATACACTCTATGACTGAAACTGACGGGCTAAGGGATATACAAACACAAGAGATGGGTGTGAATGCCAGATGTGGTGTATGTGGAGGAGTGGGGCCTGGGGAAGGTCATTTGGAGGAGGGATTCGGTGACAGAGGAGGTAATGTTGTTATATTTTGATCAACTGGACTGGGGAGAAATGCTCACACATTGAAATGTTCACCTTGTAAGCTAAATAACATGATTGAATGTATAAAAAAATGTAAATTAATAAATAAATAATAAAAATAATAATTAAGCATACCTATCCAACTTGTTATATTGTATGTGCAATGGACAAAAGAAAAGGAATTGAGGATATGATCTCTGTTCCCCTGTGGACTTTTATCTTCAGAAGACAAGGATGATATAAGGAAATAACAGATCATTATTTTAACTTTAAGGTAAGGTTGTCTACATCTCTTGTTGAATAAACAATGCTTGCAATATCTTAGAAAAGAAATAGACTATTGAGTTGTGATAGAGTCTGCTACTTAATGTTAAAGGGACTGGGACAGGACTGAGGTAGACATCTTAGGCAGGCAGGAGGAAAATACTGGGGAACAATATAATCGAAAGCATGTAGATGAAAATAAGTTTAAGACATGTTAGACATGCAGAACATAGGAATAATTGTAACATAAGGCATGCATTTCAGCATGGGAAGAAATGAGGTTTGCTAGAAAGAAGAAACATGGCAATGAAAGAAAGTGTGTTGCATATCTGGATACCTAGGTGTAAGTTTGATGGCAGAAAGTTTTCATATATTATCGCTTCTAAATTAAAGAAGACTCAAAATAGAATCTGGCCTTGATTGTAAGTGCACTCAGGAAAACAGAACTGGTACTAGGTATTTCAAGACAGTGAATTCAATCTACGATATTAGTAACCTATTATTTACAAAAGAAGGAGGAGGTGAAAAAAATTTAAAAGTCAATAATGAAGTACCCCTCAAAAACTAACTATAGAAAGGATGTTCTCTTTCTGTAGCTAACAAAATCAAAGAGAAAGTGTAAGGTTTCTGGAAATTTGAAGAGGCCATGTAAGGTTGACCCAGACCACAAAGACAGGGCATTAGCCCATTCCTGAAGTTCTCTGTGAGGGGATGTGGTGGCACTGATACTAGAAATGGTGAAAGAAGCTAAAGTCTGGAACCAACTTCTGTTATTGAAACAGAGATGCTGTTAGTGTGATGATGTTAGAAACAGCAAGAGAACAGGACATTAGTCTCCTCTCTCTTCTTACCATCCACTCTCCCACTAGATCTCACTATTCTTAAAACCTAACCAAACATTTGATGACAAAAGTCTGTATTTTAAGATGTATCTTGCTAAGCTCTATTCCCAGCCTCAAAGAGCAGAATGTAAAATGTGGGCTTTGGCTAGAAAAACTGTGTACTGTGTATGGGATAAAACAGACATGCCCAACTTCTTTCTTCACTTTTTTCATGATTATATTCATGATTATGTGTCTGAGGATAAACTGTTGAAAACATTATAAATGAAATGCACTATCTTCTTTTTTCTTTCTTTCTTTTTCTTTTTCTTTCTTTCTTTTTTCTTTTCTCTTTAATTTTTTAAAGCAGAAGGTTTTTTCTGTAGGGTGCATGTGCTTGCTTTAGAGACCGAGAGACAGAAAGTGAGAAATCAGCCCCCAGGGAGATGGCCAAACTACAACCCCTTCTCCTCCATTATCCTCTTGGGATTTTGAGGATGCATGCACGTGCACCGATCATGAGTTCTAAGTAGCCAGGTCTGGGACTTGAATCTCAGTGAACTACGTGGAAGTCCAGCAACATAACCATTATACCATCTACTGGTCTCTACATTATCTTCAATGAATAGTCATACCTTTGAGCTGAAGCCTATGGAGTGTGTTCAAGGGTTATTTCAGACTAGCAGAACAACTGTGAAGGAGACCAATTAAAAAAATAAAACCAACAAAACCAAAACCCTAACTTAGGGATTTTCACTTGTTTCTGCCCTGTAAGCAATATTCCCTTCCTCAGTTTGGGAGCATTTTATCTTTCTGACCTCCTTCACTGCCCAGCAATATGGATGATTGAGGAGGTTGTATAGATTCCCATTTAATAGTCAGCAGCATGGATTGATGGCCATATTAGTGGTATGCACTTGACAGGAAAGAAGTGGGAAGAGTAGCAGGGGACAGAAATAGCCAAGAAGAAATAGAGTATTACTCTCTATATGTTAGTTTCGTTTTTACAGTAGAAGCACATTAGAAAAATGATGTATTAATATATGAGAGTGTTAAATAAATCCTTTATCTAGGTATTTGTCTCTATATAAAATGTGTAATTTCCTCCCTTCCTCTCTTCTCTACTTTCTTTTCCATTCCTCCTACCTACATTCTTTTTGCCATATTTTAGTACCCATATTCAATGTCTTATATTAGACAGCAGGAAAATACAAGTAAGTAAGAAATGGCCCTGTAGCCTAGTAGTTAAGGGAGTCAGATCTCACATAATTGACCACAGTCTGAGTCCTGACCCTGGGTGCTTAAAATACATGCCAGGTCCAGGTGCATGCATACCCCAAATCCTAACAGGATGGAGAAGTGGAGAAGGCATTGTGGTGTGACTATGTCCATTAGAGGCTACTTTCTTCCTCTTTCTCTCTATCTCTCTCTCTCTCGAGATTGTACACAATTTCTGACAATTAAAAGCAAGATAAGAAGAAAGACAGATGTATAGTATCCCTGACAAAACTGACTTTATAGTATTATTAAGTTAAAAGATTTAAAACTGGTAAATGGAGAAAAACTTTTGCTCATATTAATTTCTACAAAGGCACAGACTGTGAAACATAGTCTGAAAAACAGGCATGAGGTTTGGAGGTAATTACTGAGAACTAAGGCTGATCAACAGAGTACTCATTATCTTGAATACATTTTATCCTTAGAGCAACAGGCTATTAGGGATCTTAAGCCAAAAAGTGATGTGATGAGATCTGCGTTAGAGAAAGACAGCTCTAATTGAGGTACAAGTGGGCCAGATGGGATGAGACAAGAGGCAGACATGTTAGGAGAAAGACTATGGTAAAAATTCAGACAAGGGCCAGCAGATGGTAATGGTTAAGGCACATGGCCAACTGTGTGGTTTGAGTCTGGACCCAGCGGCTTGGAAAATGTGTGTGAGTGGCAGATGCACACGCGTGAATTCTCCAAATCCCGAGAGGACACTGGAAGAGAAGGAATTGTGGTGTAGTCATCCCTCCCAGGGGTTAATTTATCATTTTCTGTCTTTATCTCAGTCTCTCTGTCTCTCTCTTGCAAGTGCAAGTGCCATGTAACAAATAATAATAATAAAAATAAAATTTTTTCAGGCAAAAATTTCAGTGTAGTGCTCTCCACCGGCCTCAGATAGGGTTAAATGTATGAGGGTAGCAACTTCTAAGACTTTTATTTAATGTATATGACAGAAAGAAGAGATGTGCAGAGCATTGTGACACTCTGCTCCATTGCAGGGAGAAGCAAAAAGAAGGCAATAGTGTTTCAAAAATCTCAGAGCTGGCAGATACATAGGTTTTACTATAAATAGTACTCAGAGTTACTTTTTCAGAGAGGAGAAAGAACAGAGTCCAGAGGTGGCCATGCTACCCACGATAGAGTAGACCTCCAATGTACATGTCAGAGCCCCACAGGGTCTTTGCAGGTGAGCAATTGCCGTCAGCAGGGCAGACTTTGAAAGCGTGTATAAGGTACTCTCTTCAGACAACCTAAAATACATGGAGATTGATAGTCTATATTTATTATTATTATTTGTTCCATCTCATTTATTTATTTATTTATTATTATTATTATTTTTCAAGTTGACCAAAGAGAGATAGAGAGAAAGAGAGAGGAGAATGAGAAAGCAAGCTGCAAGGTCTAGGACTTGAACCATGGTCATCCATGTGGGAGTCCAGCAACTAACCACATGCTACCTGCTGGCCTGAAATAGTATATTTTTAAAACTATCTCAGATGACTCCTAGGTGCATTTAAATTGGGGAATTACTGCTCTGGACCTTTTTTTTGCCTGGTCACAATATTTACTCTTCTTTTTTAGGCACCTTGCCTGTTTGTGTTGCAATGGCAGCAACGTATCTGGACTTTTCTGGCTGTCTTGTGTAAAATTTTCTCTCTTTTTATAACCTACTCCTAATTAGAAAGACAACTACATGTAACTTCCAACAAGAAAGTGTTGGCGGGGGTGTGGTGGAAGGGGAACTCTCTTACACTGCTGGTAAGAATGTAAATTAGTCCAACCACTGTGGAGAACAATTTGGAGATTCCTCTAAAGTCTACAAATAGAACTACCATATGATCCAGCAATCCCATTCCTTGGCATCTACCCAAAGGACAGAAGAATTCTTCATTGAAAAAGTGCTTGCACATCGATGTTTATTGTGGCACTTTTCACGATTGCTAAGACATGGAACCAACCCAAATGCCCCCATACGGATGAATGGATTGAAAAACTGTGGCACATATAGTCTATGGAATACTATTCAGCCATAAAAACCAACAAAACCCTGGCTTTTGACAGAAAGTGGAAGAACATAGAAGATTTATCGCTGAGTGAAGCAGGCCAGGCTATGAAGGAGAGACACTGTATGTCCCCACTTGATATATACCGAGTGTCTGCACTCTATAACTGAAACTGACAGGCTAAAAGATGTACAAACACAAGAGATGGGTGTGAATGTCAGATGTGGTGTGTGTGGAGGAGTGGGGCCTGGGGAAAAACATTTGGATGAGGGATATGGAGACAGCATTGTTGAGACAGGGAGGTAGTATTGTTATATTTTGATCAACTGGACCGGGGAGAAATATTCACATATTGAAATGATCACCTTGTAAGCTAAATAATGTGATTGAATGTATTAAAAAAGTAAATAAAAAATAAAAATAAAAAAATAAATATTCCAAACATAAAAAATAGCGTATTTTTAATAAAAATATAAAATAAAATATAAAATGCTTTGTAAAAAAAAAAAAAGGAAAGAAAGTCATCAGGAATCATTTTAAACATCTGTATCTCACCTATGGATCTCCAGTCATGACTCTTTTTATGAGGCCAAAATCCAGACCCAAGGTATCTGTACTCTGGTTATATATAATAATGCACTAAGGAAGCATAGTTAGGCTATGGAGCTACAGTTGAAGTCCACACTCATATTCCTATTGTTACAAAATAGTTTTTTTTTAATTTTAAATTAAACCATGTCTTGATTTTTGACAATTAATCTTATCTTGTCTGCTTTATGTAGCAAGTATATGAATTTGAATAGTCATAAGGTTTATATATATTTTTTTTTGAGAGAGAGGGATTTTTGCTAGAAGGAATGTGCACTTGACAGAGAGACAGAAAGCAAGAAATTATTCTCCAGGGGGATGGCCATGCCTCAATCCCTTCTTCTCCATTTGCCTCTCTGGATTTTGAGCACCCATGCACATGTGTCCAGCATGACTTTCAAGTGCCTAGGTCCAACACTCTAACCGTGGTTGGCCATGGGGGAGTTGTTCGCGGGAGAACCACTATGCCACCTGCTGACCCCAATAAAGTATATATTTTAAGCAATAGTGAGTTTCTTACTAGCTGGTGGGAAATTGAGAGAGAAAGCTCAAATTTCAAGATTCCTCTATATTCTGTAATCAGTGAAGAAGGCAAAATAGGAAGTTACAAGAAAGAGGTACTGGTAAGCAGTACCAAAAGTGCAGCTTGTTGAGGATGAAGTCTGAGGAATGCCCATTTATTCAGCAAATGAGCAAACAGAAAGTCATTATTGACCTGGAAGAAAGCAATTTTCATGAAATGGAGAAAGCAGCAGAGAGATTCATGAATATATTAAGGAGTGTGAAAATACAAGCAGTAATTATGTGGTTTTTTTGAAAAATATTGACCTGAATTAATCACACTAATAAATAATAATACCTGATACTTGTATTCTGCCATATCTTCTTTGATGCTCACCATAACATTAGGATGGTATACTATTATTAGCTCCATTTTAAGTGTGGGGAGGTAGGGTAATTAAAATGAACAATTTTGCTCATGATCCTAAGGCAAGTCCATGAACTATTAGAAATTTAACCCAGGTGGATAAGATTTTAACCATTGATACATTAAAAATCAGGAAATGCTCTTAATTTTGACATGTTCAGAAATTTACTTGCAAATTGCAGTTCTCTACTGTATTTTTTCTTTCCCTGACAGAATTGTAATGAGATAAATACAAAGTTTCCTTAAGTTTTGCCCATGAAAGCACATAAATAATAATAAAGGTGCTATTAAAAAAAAAAAAAAAAAGGCTACATAACGTAGAAAGAGAAATGCAGGTTTTCCCCTCCAAGTCCACATTCTTCTGGTGAGAACTTTACTTTGAGTGGTGCTGGTGAATTTATACCCATCATCATGCGTCATCTTCCTGTGAAAAGCTGCTTTCCATTCAGTGGAGAGCCTTGTCTGAAGAGCCTATTCTAAGAGCTATATTAACAAGGTGCAGAAAAGTTTCTGCCAGGGAAGGTATTTATAATTGTTCCATGAAATGTTGATCTTGTATATTAGGAAAGTTCTGGAAAAAAATCAAAGTAAATAAAACAAAAAAAATCTCTTACAAAGAAAAACAACAAAAATTCCAGGAGCAGAAGTAAAGGGAAGGCCTCAAATGGAAAAAAGTATTGATTTTCTTGCTCTTTTTTTTTTTCTTAAAAAAAAATAAAAAAAAAGAAAATTTGCTATAGGGCACATGTGCTTGCTAGAGACAAAGATGGAAAGAAAGAGGGAAGAAAATGAGAAAGTGCCCCCAGGAGTGTGTGGGGGAATGGCCATGCAGTAATCCCTTCTCCATTCTCCTCTTGGGATTTGGGGCATACACAGATGGTTCCGGCATCTTTTTTCAAGCTGCCAGGTCTGGGACTAGAACTACGCAGTTGGCCATGTGGAAATCTAGTTTTTTCAACTTCCACTCCATCTGCTAGTCCTGATTTTCTCCCTTTTAAACTAAGTTATTAACTGACAAATAAAAAATTGTATATGTCATGGTTATACCATTATATTTTGAAATGTGTGTATACTGTAAAATGGATAAATTGAGCTAATAAACATATCATTATCTCACGTATATTTTGGGAGGGAGGTGGGAATAAGAATTCAGATCTACTCTTAGTGATTGTCAAGTGTATAATGCGTTGTTATCAACTGTAGTCATCATCACATACAATGAATCTCTGACTTTACTACTGCCAAATCTGGTTCTGGTTTTTCACTGACTCTGTTTTGGAAACTGAACAGGAAAGACTCTATTTTTCTAAAAATCACTATTTTCAGACAGTTAAACTTGCACATCAGAAGACAACATTTCTAGCTTAACAAAGTTTGTATCATTAGTTTATGTTTAAAAAGGGGAAAATATTTCGACATTTCCTCTTCTGATGTGCAAGTTTAGCTGTCTGAAAGTACTGATTTTTTAGAAAAATAGTCTTTCCTGTTTATATTCTGAAATGGAAGTACTGAAAAACTAGAACCAGGTTCGATAGTAGTAAAGTCAGAGATAAAAATAGCATGACTTCTCACAACGACTTGTTCTCGGTGATTGAGTATGACACTCAGATCATTATACACACCCTCCAGTAAAACAGAAGCAAAATCTACTTTACCAAAGAGAAATTAAAGACTCCCTAAAACGACAGGGGATATGAACAAGGAGGACAGGACACATTAAAACAAATCCAGAAACGCAAAAACAGCAAACGAAACATTGTCATTTCACAACGACTTGTGATATAAATTTGATCACAGAGTTACTGCAAGTGGAAGTGTCTGCCTAATCAAAACAGCTAATATGCCAACAATTCAGAGATGAAAAGTTATATTCCAAAAGTATCTTAAAGGTACTGTCTTATATTTTAGCTTAGTACACCTGTCAACACAAGACTAATAGCAATCAAAATCCCCAACAATGCCTTGAGACCCAATCCTTCTGTATCAAACCACTTGAAAAAGGAAGAACTTTTGATTTGTCTTACATATAGTAAAATGCTGAAAGAGGACTTTAAAGTAATAAGGACTTTCCCAGGAAAACTAGAAATAATAGTATCATTTTTATTCTGTGAAATATAAGCTGAGACATTTAAGCCTGTATCTAACGATTATAGAGTATGTTGTTTGAAGTTTACCAAGTCTTCAGTGTGTTAATGTTTTCTTTCTTTTTTTTTTTTTTTTTTTTGGAGAGGTTTTTGCTATAGGGCGTGTGCGCTTGCCAGACAGACAGAGAGAGACAGACAGAAAGCAAGAAATCACCCCCCAGGGGGGATGGCCATGCCGCAATCCCTTCTCCTCCATTCTCCTCTCAGGATCTTGGGCACGCACGCACATGTGCCTGGCATGAGTTTTAAGCCACTGGGTCCAGGATGCGAACCTTAGTCGGCTACATGGAATCCAGCGACATAGCCATTATGCTAACTGCTGGTCCCTCAGTGAGTTAATTTTTAAAAGAAGATTTATTTATTTAATCTTCTTATTATTATTATTTTAATTTGTTGTAGGGCTTGTGTGTTCACCAGAGAGAAAGAGAGAGAGAAAGTGAGCAAGCAGGCCACCAGGTCTGACACTCAAACTGTGGTTGGCCATGTAGGAGTCCAGCGCCTTAACCACCACAGCATCTGCTGGCCCCAGTGTGTTAATTTTAATTGCATCTGATACTAAGTGGCTTACTTGAAAAAAGGAATCTATCAAATAATTCATTATTATTTCAGAGCAAGCGGTTTATTTATTTATTTATTCATTTCTAATTTGCCAGAAGGTACATGCACTTGCCAGAGTGAGAGGAAAAAAATTGAGAAAGCATCTTCCCACAGGGCATGGTCACACTGATCACATAATTCATTATTATTTCAGAGCAAGCTTTCATTTCATTATTATTATTTTTTTTAATTTGCCAGAAAGCACATGCACTTACCAGAGAGAAAGAAAAAGTGAGAGAGCATCAGTGGTTGTGGTTGTGCTGCAATTCCTTCTCAATCTCTCCCTCCTTTCAGGGTTTTAGGCACACACACTCACGCACCCTCTCAGCTTGTTTATATAGCTGCCAGGTCTAGGTTTAAACCACACATTAAGCCATGTGGTATCAACCATTTTAACCATAGTTGTCAGGCTGGTCTAAGCTTTTAAATATTGTACATATTCCTTTTAAGTATTATCTTATCAGTGGGTACTAACTCATTTGTAAATTAATGTAGTTGACTCATTTAGAATGTAAATTAGTATAGTCACTGTGGAGAACAATATGGAGGTTCTTCAAAGACCTGTAAATAGAACTAACATATAATCCAGCAATTCCACTCCTTGGTATCTACGCAAAGGATAAGAATACACTCAGTTGGGAAAAGTTGTGCAAGTGCACGTCCATGTTTACTGTGGCAATATTTACAATTGATGAAACATGGAGCCAACTCAAGTGACCATAAACAGACAACTGAATGGAAAAGTACGGCACATATACACTATGGAATACTACTCAGCCTTAAAAATCAAGCCCCTGCATTTGCTAGAAAGTGGACTAATACAGAAGATTTACCACTAAGAGAAGCACACCAGACTATGAAAGAGAGGCATTGTAAGTTCTTATTTAATATAATATATGTCATTGTAAGTCCCCATTTTATATATATATATATATATATATATATATATATATATATATATATATACACACACACACCAAATGTCTGCACTCTTTGGCAGCAACTCAAAGATTGGAAGATACGAAAGTATAGAGAACAATTGTGGATAATAGAGAAAATGTGGGAGGAAGGTGGGAAGTGCGGGAGGGTGAGAGGGACTCAAGGGAAAAATGAAAGAAGCAAAACATTTAAGAGATACAAAAATGGAAAATGATCTGTTGATGACAACATGTATGATAATAACTTTAACTGGACTGAAATACAGTGTATTCATGCAGGAAAAATCCATCTTTCAAGATGTAATAATATACAGTGATTGAATGTATTAAATTTCTTTAAAAAAAGCAAAACCTTATGTCTCTAAGCTAAATCTTTAAAAAAATAGCCTTTGAAAACCTTTTGCTTAATAAAGTCTACCTTTTATTGAATCTTAGGCTAAATTAGATTGCTACATCGCTGAGTGCTGGCAAAACATCTTAGGATCAATGTGAATTTGTTTGAGTAAGGAGTACGCCTCATAAAGTCACCAACATGAGATACAATAAGTTGCATTTTTGCTTTCTTTGACTGTGTTCATCTTGTTACACAGTAATTTTGAAAATATTTATCTTTTCCATAGCAGTCAGATGCCAATCTCAAAAGACACTATAACTTGATAACATTATAATGGCTGTCATTCCATTTATGCTGAGTCATCTAGACAAAAGAAAACATAAGGCGGAGGTATATTTGAGGGTTCCCTTTTTTTATTTTTATTTTTTTTTAATATATGTCAGAGTAGAATGAAGCAGTTTGGGTACTCAGGTGACCACCAGAATTTACTTATATAGTTTTATATAAACAGATCCTATTTCTTTCTTTTACTTTGGGTGTAGTGAGTTGGGATCTTTGATTTTCTTTTATAAACTTCACCTTTTCCTCCCATAAAACAGCTTTAAGTTGATCATTTAAGTATATTATAATAGTTTTTGTTGAAAAATAAGATTTCAACCCATCAGATTAAAAATAGAATGTTTTCAAAATCTAGAACAGAGAACTAATGTACTATTGTCAGTATTATTAAGTCACATTAATGGTTTAATTTATAAACAAATGTGCATTTCTTGTTTTTATTTTAATCTGTGATACATTGATAGAAACCATACTCTTTTGTTCTTTATTTTCTTCCCACACTCTATCTGTACATCTCAACCACTATATAGATTCAACAATGCAAAAAGACAAAAATATATTTTTTATGATGAAGATTTTTTTAGGTGTTTGTTTTTAAAAAACCAATCAATTTTTAACTTCCACTGTATACTGGGTACTTACACATATTGGCTAATTATATTCTTTCAGTTCTTAAAGATACTTCATAAATGTCTATTCTTGGGCTCAGAGTACTTAAGTTGCATTTTTAAAGACTGTTCAAACCAAACACTACTCTGAAAGTTCCATTGCAGGTACAGTTTCTGCCGGGGTCTAGCCTGGGGTCTAGCCTCGGCGGGGGTGGGTTGACTCGTGGGAAGCGGCGCAGGTGAACAGAAGACAAAGGCCTCGGTGCCTTTTCAATGCACGTCCTATGCCGGACACTCCTCAGAGATCGGTCTCTGAGGAGTGACAACTGCTAGGAATCATCGTGCCTTTTTATTGAAAATGTGATATATGTAAGTAAATGGGTGAGGGGCAGTAAAAAATTTACTCTAAGGAACAGGGTATACAAAGCATGGAAGCAATAATTATAAAACATGCTGTTTGTCTTGTCAGATTAGTTAAAAATCAATTACAGTTTTTAGGATGAGGAAGTCCATTTGTCTGTTGTATCTTCTTCTTGGATTTTGATTACTGAGAAGGGTCTTTTGAAGAGGGGGCTTGCAGGATGTTTGATCACTTCAGTCCTGGGCCAGGGCGATAACATTGCTGGTTGCAAAGACCTAGATAGAAATCTTGTCTTGCTAAGTAAAGACACAGTTAATATATGGACTATTCATACATTACAACAATAAAGAGTGAGTTTATGATCTTATATGGGAAAGGAAGATGATCTTGTACCTCAGGAGACAACACGGGATGTTTTATTAGCAGTTTTTCATAGTCAACAGCACATAGATGAGAAACTCTTTGTAGTTGAAAACTACCTGTTGCTTTAGATAAGAGCTCCCAGCTAAGTTAATCTTTCTCTGGAGCCCTCAAGTTTGTTTATCCTGTTGTCCCAGCCAGGCCTTTTCCTTTAATAAACCTGCGGGTTTCTGCATTTTATTTGCTGAGTCTGTCAATTAGTGAACTCTTTTGTTTTATCTCTGAGTCTCTGTTATGTGGTAAATGTGCTGACTTTGCCTAGCATGAGTTAACTTTGGCCTGTAGCTTTAGCAAGGGGTATATACTAGCCTTAAACTAACTTAGTCTACATATACTTCTAATGCTAATTTGGTTTATGCTAACTTAATCTATATGTTAATTTTGGCTTAAAAACAGACAGGTGGGGGAGTCTTAAACTTCCTGGTCCTCCTGTCAGTCTTAGGGAACCACATTCTTACAAGGTCACTAATTGGCTTTATTGTAATGGTTGGGGGTGATGTTTTACCCTTACAGGGTACTGTAATAACAGTAAAACTCACGGCAGAGAAATTAACTACAGGCCAGAAAAATGACACAAGGAGAGTTAGTAAACTGCTGGCTTTATCTTGCCGTTTCTTCTCAACCCAGGCCATGGGAGACGGCCTCTTTACCAACTTGTGTTGTCTGCATGGCCCCATCAAGTTTCTATGTACCTTATCTGATCTTCCTCATGTTGAAGTGTCTGAGGAGCCATTCATGGACACTGCATATAGTCATTAATATTTTCTTCCTCCTTTTTTTTTTTTTTTTTTTTGGAGAGGTTTTTGTGCGTGTGCTTGCCAGAAAGACAGAGAGAAAGAGAGAGAGATAGAGACAGAAAGCAAGAAATCACCCCCCAAGGGGGGATGGCCAGGCCCCAATCCCTTCTCCTCTGTTCTCTCTGGATCTTGGACATGCACGCACACGCACCCGGTGTGAGTTTAAGCCACCAGGTCCGGTACTCAAACTACAATCGACTACATGGGAGTCCAGCAACATAGCCGTTACGTCAACTGCTGGTCCCTATTTTCTTCCTACTTTATTATCCTTGGTGAGCAGCATTTCAGAAAACTAGTACAATAAGAGAAGCCTGTGTAAATCAGAGAGCAATTACAGCTTGCTCAAGAGGATAGTTTGTTGTGTTTTGCTTTTGTTTTTGTTTTAACATGAATGTTGTTAACTTTTTTTTTTTTTTTTTTTTGGAGAGGTTTTTGCTATAGGGCACGTGCACTCGCCAGACAGACAGACAGAGACAGAGAGACAGAAAGCGAGAAATCACCTCCCAGGGGGGATGGCAATGCCGCAATCCCTTCTCCTCCATTCTCTTCTTGGGATCTTGGGCACGCACGCAAACGTGCCCGGCGTGAGTTTAAGCCACCTGGTCCAGGACTCGAACTGCGGTTGACTACGTGGGAGTCCAGTGACATAGCCATTATGCTAACTGCTGGTCCCTTTTGTTTTTGTTTTAACATGAATGACCTCTCTTTCCTTTGTACACATGCACAAACACATACAGATCAATACATGGGGTACTCACCTATCTCTTTTATTTCTTTTTTTATAATTGTTTCCTTGACCTACACCTATCAAATCTATCACGTAAATCCTTGAGTTATGCAGAAACTCACCCCATCTATTTATTTTCAACTCACCTCTACAAACCCATACGGGACATTTCTTATAATTTAAAAAATTTCAAATCCTAACTCTGCCCCTTTCCTAGAACTTTAGCTTTGTTGTAGTTAAATAAGTAGGTAGGTAGACAGGTAGACAGACTGATAGATAGGTAGAATATATGTTATTCCTCAAAGTACTCTCCCTTTCCCCATCTCCTAATCAAGCAGATCTACTAATGGTTTGCTAAATTTCATCTTTGAAATTGAACTCCTTTGAAATCTGAAGTGTCTTCAGTTAGTAATAATTTTGTTCTAAAACACATAAAAAGGAAGAAGGCAACATTCAAAGATAGTGATGAAATATTGTCATATTAGTCATAAGTTAGTCTGCAAATAAATTGATAAATTGCTGAGTCAGATCCTACAGGAACCCAAAATATATTTAATATACTACAGAACAGCATGACTAACACTGGTTTTCATTCTGATTTTGAGTTTTCATGCATAACTTTAGGCATGAACTCTTATAATTCCACCTTGTTACATAGAAACTATAAAGCAAAAATACAGACTTAAATTAAATGGAAAATAACAACACTTACTTTTTGAGAATTATGTGAGTTTTCAAAAAGTTCATGAACTATATATATATATATATATATATATATATATATTTAGAAACTGTGTATTAGTTTTAACTTTTTTGCACCAAAATGAACTCATACTTTAATTCCAGTTTCCTTCAACAATTTGAAGAACTTTAATATTTACAAATAAATTTGTTTTAAAACAGTCTGAAATAATTAAAAACCTTGCAAACTAACATTTAATGTATCTTTACATGTATGAACATCAATGCACATATTTATAGACTAATTAAAGTTTTAGTATCTTTAAATCAAATCAACTAGAACAGTTATTAAATTAGCTAGAAGCCTTTCCAAAGTGGACAAGTAGAGTATCTAAAAAGGAAAATTCACAACTTACAGCTTTCAGCAGCAAATGATTTTAAAGTTATCATCATGTTGCATCATCATCATCTTTTTTACAAATGATAGAAGTGAACCATTTAAAAGTTTAAAAAATAGCATGTTCATTATTCAACTGAACCTTTAAAATAACCTTATGAAATAGATATTTTAGCAAGGCTTTTTTTTTTTTTCCAGATGAGTTAAACAAACCTTTAGAAAATAACTCACTTCATATCATGACCTCAGCTGCATGATCTGAAATCCTATCTGCATGTAATCTTTGTTGACCACAGATTTGCAAATCAGTGTAGAGTTGGGAAAGCATTCAATGGGGAAGATATCAAACCAAATTAAATTAAAAAAATACATGTTTATATAAATAATCAAATGTCATGAAGCTGTGTTGACAAAGTTAACGAGTGGCGCTGGCAATTGATAGAGCACCATCATACACTGAATGAAGTAGGAACTCATGGTAGGATAGTAATTAATATCACAGGCTTTAAAACGAAAACCCCTTTTTTTAAATTTTAGGATTTTTTTTGCACCATTTTTGGTATGGTCTTTTGCCAATTATTGCATTTCTCTCAGGTTCAGCTTTTTTTTTTTTTTTTAAGAGAGATTTTTGCTAATAGGGAGCATGTGCTCACTGGAGAGAAAGAAAGAGACAGACAGAAAGCAAGAAATGACCCCCCAGGGGGCTGGCCACGCAGCAATCCCTTCTCCGCCATTCTCCTCCTGGGATCTTAGGCACACACGCGCACATCCCCTGTATGAGTTCTAAACTGATGGGTCCAGGACTCAAACCACGGTGGGCTAAGCGGGAGTCCAGCAGCAGTGTAATCATTATGCCATCTGCTGGTCCCTCAGCTTTCTAATTTTTAAAATTGGTACAAAATTCTTCATATTATAAAGTTTCTCAAATATTAAGTAAGATCATGTATATGAAGTGCAGAGTTAGGGATGTAGCAAATAATAAGCTAAACAAATGGTGTTTATAAGTATCAATTTTTTCTCCCTTAATATACGGAGGAGATGGTGGAGGAAGAGAGACTCTTATGGGTAAGTTGGGGAACGAGGAAGTAGAAATATCACAGAGGACTGAGATTATAGGATAGAGTTCTCAGCATGTCTGAGTGTGGCATGTAGAGAATCTGGAGCACTGGAATAAAGTTTGAGAAATGAACAAGAAGGAAAAGAGCTATTCAGAATCTTGGTAACTGTGTCATATCAGGAGTTTTTAGAGATGGAAAGGAAGCAGCTATCTTCAAATTGCTTTATAGCAGCCAGCCTTTGTTTTTTTGAACAGAGCACCTTTCTAAGCATGTACCAGGAGGGTCACAGACTCATAGAGTTACATTGTCACTAAGGAATCGAGGGAAGCAGCTCAATTTTTGATTGAGTCTTTCCTTCTGTCCACGTTCTACAAGAGGGGAAAAACTGCACATGACTTAAATGTCCCATCTATAGCAGTGCACAAGCATACCAACAGAAAGTTGAATAAAAATTTAGGGCCAGTTTTAAGCAAGATAGACCTATTTTCTAGTAACTTCTATAATTATCCAGAATATTGACAACGCAAATGACATAGGATACACAGAGCAGACTTGTTCTGCCTTGTGTCAAATATTAATAACTCAGAAAGGTAGGGAATTTTGAATTTCAAAGAAAACTTTGATATCAATATTGCCTTTAGGGATTTTTATATAACTTCTATGAGCCTAAGTTTCCTTGTCTTAAAAAAGTGAGTAATAAAATTTCAATTGATTATTGTGATAATTGAAGGATCAAATACATGTGAAAATTGAGCAAAGAGCCCAGCATGCAAAATGTATTATATCAATGGTAGCTGCTCCTTCTACTTAAATTTACCTCTTCTATTAACTCCTACCGCTTAGTTTTTACTCAAATTAATAAAGAACATCTTAACACCTACAGATATTCAACAGAGAAGCAGGGTACCTGTATAAAGAGAATGAGTGCTCTTTGTCATCAAGAGAAAGAGATCCAAAAATAACCTTATGTGGGTTTGGGGTGTACATTAAAAGATCACTAGTGCACTTTCTTTTTATTTTAAGTATAAAATGTCATTAGGTACATTGATAATGTTTTGCAGTCATCATCATTAACTATTTCCAGAAAAAGTTTTATCATTCCAAACAGAAATTCTATATCCCTGAAATAATAACTCCCTTGACTATCTCCTCCCAGCTTCTGGTAACTTCTATTCTACCTGTATCTTATTATTTTGCACTTCCTAGATATCTTATATAAGAGCAATCATACAATATTTGTCCTTTTGTGCCTGACTTATATCACTTAACATACTATTTTTAGAATTCATCCCCATAGTAGCATCTATCTGAACTATTTTTATGGCTTAATAATATTACAGTATATGTGTGTACACCACATTTTAAAACCTGTTCTTACGCTGATGGACATTTGGGTTGTTACTACCTTCTGCCTATTGTGAATAATGCTACTATGAGCATTGGTTTCAGATATTTGAGTCCTGCTTTCAACTTTTCTGGGTGCATATACACATAACTAGCTGTAGAATCATAGGATCATATGATAATCTTACGTTTAATTTTTTTTTGGGGGGGGGAGAGTTTTTTTTTTTTGTTTGTTTGTTTGTTTGTTTTGCTATAGAGCACGTACGCTCGCCAGACAGAGAGAGAGAAAGAGACAGAAAGCGAGAAATCACCCCCCAGGGGGGATGGCCACACCGCAATCCCTTCTCCTCCATTCTCCTCTCGGGATCTTGGGCACGCATGCATACCTGCCCAGCATGAGTTTTTAAGCCACCGGGTCTGGGACATGAACCATGGTCGACTACATGGGAGTCCAGCAGCATAGCCATTATGCTAACTGCTGGTCCCATATTTAATTTTTGAAGAAGCACTGTACTGCTTCCCATAGTAGCTGTGTCATTTTATATTCCCATCAGCAATTCACGAATGTTGCAACTTTTCTACATCCTGATCCAGACATGGAATTTTGTGGTGTCTGTGTAATAGCCATACTAATTGGTACCAAGTTATATCCCCTTGTGGTTTTGATTTGTATTTCCTAATGACAAGAGATATGAAATGGAAATATTTTCATTGTATCGAGCAAATATATTGGTCTTCCTCTAAAAAAAAAATACCATAACAACAGAAAACAACCCAATTCAAAAAATAGTCAAGTACTTAGCCAGATTTTTTTCGAAGAACATATATAATTGTAATTGGTTAATAAGCGAATGCCCTTAAAGTTTTTAAACTAAGTTTAGCAAATGTGAAATTGCTGATAAAGTATTCATACTTTACAACTTTAACTCCCATAATATGCCATAAAGCTGGTTAATGGTGACCAGGAATTTGCTGGTTCCTAAGAATACTACCTTTGTTACTGTTTTTTGTTTTGTTTCATTTTAGTTAAGTAAGCATTATACTATTGTTTATAAAGTCAAAATAAAAACTTACACTTTTTTTAGACACATTTTTGCTATAGTGCATGTGTGCTTGCCAGAGAGACAAAGAGATACAGAAACAGAAAGCCAGAAATCACCTCCCGGGAGGGATGGCCACATTGCAATCCTTTCTCCCCCATTCTCCTCTCAGAATTTTGGGCATGCACACACATACACTTGGTGTGAGTTTAAGCTGTTGGGTGCAGGACTGAAACCACGGTCAACTATGTAGGAGTCCAGCAAAATTACCATTATGCCACCTGCCAGTCCCCAAAATTTATACATTTAAGAAAATACTTTCAAGATTCCAAATCATTTATTTAACTATTTACTTATTTGAATCTGCCTAGCTTTCTCTTTTATGAATTTGTCAAGCAACTGTTCTTTCGAAATAAAATAGTTAGGCAGTTGGTTTCATCTGAATTGAACATTCAGTGGAAAAAAGCAAACTACATACGTATGTGGCATTGAATTGATGTAATTGTATATCTGAGTCCACATCGCTATCACTGAATCTCTTACTGGCATTAAAAATTTAGAAGCCAGAATCTGGGAGCCAGGTTGGAATAATATATCTCATATCCCTTTCTGTTGTTATTTGGACTATGGAGGATAAATGAGATTTCCTGGCATTGCCTTCAGAATTGTTCAGCCCCACTACAGTTCCACCCCTTCTCTAAGCCCGGAGTACACTGGCTCAAAAGCTCTGTGGTTATATTGAATATAAAAGGTAGACATCTTAATAATTGAAACTCCCAACACTATAGTCCAGAACCAGGGAGATGATATTATTAGGTGTGAACTTCATTATTCTAAATTAATTTAGGAGATTAAATCTCTTGGCTATGTTTATTACAGGCTGGGTTGTATCTCATCAAAATTCATTTATTGAAATCCTACCCCAGAATTTGATTGCATTTGGAGATTCAGCCTTTACTTCAAAGAGATAATTAAGGTAAAGTGAGGTCAGGTGGGCAAGCTCTAATCCGGTGAGAGGTGTCCTTTAAAGAAAAGATTTTGAAGCCAGCTGCTAGTATTATGATTAAGATGGCTGGATCACACATGGACCACTGTATCATAAGCCCAAACTTAACAGTTTTAAAAACATGCTGAATGTATGTGAGTATGTGCCCGAAACCCGAAAAGAAGGGAGAGAGGAAGGTGAAGGGATTGCAGCATAACCATTCACTATGGGGGGGTACTTTATCACCTTCCCTCTTTCTCTCTCTCTCTCTCTGTTTCTAGCGATCACACGCACCCTCTGGCAAATTAAAACAAACAAACAAAAAAGATTATGAAACAGACATGCATGTAAGTAAGATCACGTGAAAACAGAGAGAAGATGGCCATCTATAAGAGAAAATTAGAGGCCCTCAGAGGAAATCAGCCCTGCTGGCAACTTGATCTCATATATTTGACTCCAGAATCCTGAGGAAATACATTTCTGTTTAAACCATCCAATATGTATTACTTTATTACATCAGCTGTTAGCTGAAATGTGTTCCTGACAAATGTGTTTAAATTTGTTGTGAAAGCTTAATTCAACTGCGGTGTTGATAAGTGGGTTTTATGGAGATTAGAATTAAACAAGGTCATTAGAATGGGGCCCTCATGACCGCCTCCTGGTAGATTTATAAGGAGAGGAAACGAAATGGATACACAGACATGGTGATACACAAGTCTTGCCACATGATGCCCTGTGCCACTTCAGAACTCGGCGGAGATTCCCCACCAGCAAGAAGACACTCATCAGTGTATTCCCCTGACTTTGGATCTCTAAAACTATGAGCTACATGAACTTCTATTTTTTTTTAAAGATTTATTTATTTTTAATTTATTATCCTTATTCTTCTATTTCAATCAGAGAGAGACAGACAGAGAGAAAGGAGAGTGAGAAAGCAAGCCACCAGATCCAGGACTCGAACTATGGTTGGCCATGTGGGAGTCCAGCGCCTCAACCACCATGCCACCTGCCAGCCCCCATGAACCTCTATTGTTTTAATGAATTGCCCTGTGTCGTATTCATTTGTTAGCGACAGAAAAACAGACTTAAACAAGCAGCCTAACAAATTAATACAGGGCTCAATCTCTAGAATTTATCTGTCTTCTTTAAGGGACAGAATCCTTAGAATGCTCCTCAATTAAAGCCTCTCCCTTAAACCAATAACTATATACCTTTGAGTATACTTTAATATCAACTTATTTGCCTAAGACTGTCTTTAAACCTGGATTTGTAAGGAAAATTTCCTTTGTGCTAATAATGTTCAGCTCTCAAGGGCCACTTAAATCTTGTTAATGTCTAGATTCTGTCTTCCACTTTACATGGGATGGTACTTGAGGTGTAAACAATGACTTGTCTTTCCTATTCAAAAGATACGCATATGAATGTTTTTCATTAGCATTTTTCCCCATTGGGAAGACAGGATATACTTGTGTGGACTTCTGTGACAATAATACTCAATGTAAGTTAAATTTATAGTGATAATAGCTTTCTCCCTCTTTTTTAATAAGATCGTATTTTCTTTTTTTAAAGAATTATTTTTATTTAATTATATTTATTATTATTATCTTTAATTCAAACAGAGAGAGAAAGGGAAAGTGAGAAAGCAAGCCACCAGGTTTGGAACTCAAACCATTGTCAGCCATATGGGATTCCAGTGCCTTAACCGCCACACCACCTGCCAGCCCCTAGATCATATTTTCAGGACCTAGAAATTCATTGGAAATTGAAAAGGCAGGCATTTTTTAGTAAAAAAGAGAATCTTTTATATAATATTCTCCCTTTACTAAAGTAAAGGAAAATGAGTAATTTTTACATTGTTCCTACAAGATTATAGATAATAGGCATCCAACTTAGTAAAGCTAGACCTTTCATTATATGCTCCCTGAAATATCCAGATTCCTATCTGCAGCCTGGTGACTTATTAACTTAGACCATATTTTATAATTAACATATTCCCACTATTATCATCTTGGAAAACAGAAACCTTTTACAATTAGAAATGGTGGCATCATTTTATAATTTAGTCATTTCTTCAAATCAATAGCATCTTAGATTCTATGAAATATAGTAATAACATTTCTGAGTAATACACTTTATTAACTCAAGTTAAAAGAGAATAAATGTGTCTACCTTTTATTTGGTAAAGATACAATAAACTTCTTTTCTTTTAAGCGTAAATCACTTTGTCCTTTTCATTAATAAACCACACATTTCAATTCTACTGTATTCAAATACCTCTTGTTAGTGGGAAGGTGATCCTCCAATCACTACTCAACCTGGGTAGGGGGAAGAAAACTGAAATTTACAAAAGTCTAGAAGGATTTTATTTCTAGTCCTTTGAAATGCTTTCTGAGGTTTTATTGTCTCAATATCCCATATTCCAGTTTGCTTAGATGACTAACTCTTCTGGGATATGTTACAGTCTGAGTTGTGACCCCCATCTGCAGCTGGTCAGCTCCTTGCTTTCACTTCTGAGCCTCTGACCACTTTTCAGATTAACAGATGAACAATCAGTCATCCCATCCTGAATTCTAGTATTCATGTGCTTTATAATTAGGTATGACTCCATATAGAGAGGCATTACATGCTCCACAAATCTGAAAAGAATTCATAATGGTATAATTAAACTCTCACCAGACAGCCCTCTTCCTTGGGCAATCATTCTATCATGCAGTAAGAATAGTTTTGTTTGCAGTTTTTAATACAAAAACCTGTATCTGACAATTATTAGGGGATAGTTAACTCTTAACAAGATAGATTTTCAAAGTTTATTTATTTATTTATTTCATACGTGAGAAAGTCAGAGAGAGAGAGAGAGAGAGAGAGAGAGAGAGAGAGAGCGAGCGAGCGCAGTAGTACCCCTAACAGAATCCTAACATAATAATCCATTCCCAGGTCCAGCTAGCTCTGGAAGGTGAGCACATACATCCTAGTGCAATCGAGGAGGTCTTTTAACATGAACCCAGAGCCTACCTATGTGGGTCAGCTTCCCAGAGTGTCACATTTTATCATTACACTACCCTCTGGCTCTCAACAAACATTTTCATTCGCTATTAGAAATGTAAAACTCTGTTGAAAGTAATCTTAATTGTGTGTGCTCTAAAAATAGAATATAGTATATTCACTCACATCACTAATATTTCCTGAGTACCATTTTTTGGACACTTTAGACATATAATATGTCCAGAGTTTCTTACCGTGCTACAGCGAGGTGTTGTCCAAGGCTGAGGTACCATCTGAAGAGTGATCAGGCTCACGTGATTGTTGGCAGAATGTATTTCTCATGGCTGGACTAAGGATGTTTTGTAACTGGGGTTTAGGTGAGGTCCTCCCTGAGTTCCTTGCCATATTGGTCTCTTCAAAAGTGACTTTACATCAAAACAAGCAAGTGAAGAAACCACAGGAAGAGTCTTTCAGCAAGAGGAAGGGTACAATCTTTTCTACCATTATTACAGAAGTGACACTCCTCAACTTTGCTTTCTTAATTTTTAGAAGCAAGATGTTACTCAGGATTAGAAATTACATAAGTCTATAAATACCAGGAATTGAAGATAATTAGAAACTATCTTAGATGTATGTCTACTAGGTGATATGTTAGGTCTTTGGGAAAATCATGATACATATTTCAATGTTTTTCTAGGCAAAATGCATCATGACTTTCCCAATTAATATATATATATATATATATATATATATATATTTCCTTTCCTATGCTCTTCCCCTCCCATAATCTCTTTCTACTTTGTCTCTAGTGCCCATTAAAATTTTTAATACTTTTATGTTCTCCATTCTTTCAGCCTCTACATATATACATTATGTGTGTGTGTGTGTGTGTGTGTGTGTGTATATATATATATATATATATATATATATAAATCATACCATAGATTTAAATATTGGGTGGTTGGAAAAGCCACAATGCATATTTGCATAGAAAAAATTCCTCATGACTTTTCTGATACACACACACACACATTTACATATATATATATATATATATATATATATATATATATATGTATATATGGGTGTGTGTATAATGAAATCATGCCATCAGTTTAATTTTAATTCAGAGCTAGAGGGTTTTTATTCTTCTATACTACACCTGTGTATGCTTTCTTTTACAAAGGTAATTCTAGATTTCAAGACATAGGAAATGATAAAATATCCTATCTACCCACATTAAATACACAATGGGCTCAGTAAGGTAGCATGTATGGTAAGATGCTCTGTTGACTGAGGACACACTGGAAGCTCAGGTGTGACTCCTGGACCAACCACAGTTAGACATAGTAATGTGGGCCTGTAGTCTTAGCTACTTGAGAGATCTAGGCAAGAGAATCATGATCTTCAGGCTGACCTGGGAAATGTAGCAAAATTTTGTCTGAAAGAGCCAGGCAGCATGACATCTGCGTGTAGTCTCAATTATTCAAGAGGCTGAGGCAGGAGGATTGCATCAGAGCAAGCGCCTCTTTTAAGTACATTTTTTTTTTAATATTTAAAATTTTGCTCCCTGTTTATCTTCTATTTCTTTTAGCAACTTTTATTTTATTTTTTATTTTTATTTATTTTTATTTTTGGAGAGGTTTTTGCTATAGGGCGTGTGCACTCGCCAGACAGACAGAGAGAGACAGAGAGACAGAAAGCAAGAAATCACCCCCCAGGGGGGATGGCCATACCGCAATCCCTTCTCCTCCATTCTCCTCTCGGAATCTTGGGCACGCACGCACACGTGCCCGGCGTGACTTTAAGCCATTGGGTCCGGGACTCGAACCGCGGTCGACTATGTGGGAGTCCAGCAACATAGCCATTACGCTAACTGCTGGTCCCAGCAACTCTTATTTTTTATATTTTATTTGTTCTTGTATTTCTTCTGGTTTGGAATTTTTAAAAATTTAACTATATTTATTTATTTTTAGTTAAAAAATTTCGTATTGTTATCCATACATTAAATTGCTATACATCATTTAGATGGTGAAGAGACTACCCAGCTTGATACACACCTCAGTCCAGCCTAATTGAGACTATTATACACATAATTGTCAACATATAATAAACCTTACCTGTGTCCCACAAGTGTCTTACCTCTCCATTTTCACTACAAATTTCCTTTTTTACGCTCTTCCCCTCCCATAATCTCTCCACTTTGTCCTTAGTGCCCATTAAAATTTTTAATACTTTTATGTTCTCCAGTCTTTCAGCCTCTACCATAGAGTGCAGACAGTCGGTATATGTTAAGTGGAGATATACAATGTCTCTCTTTCATAGCCTGACTTGCTTCACTCAGCAACAAATCTTCCATATTCATCCACTTTCTTTCAAATTCCAGGTCCTCGTTGTTTTTTTATGGCCGAATAGTATTCCACGGAGCATATGTGCCACAAAACCTCAGGTAGCTGAATTCATTTGTGAATATTTTTAGATTTTGAAAAGTATACTATTTTTCATGTTGTATTATTTTCTGATACTATTTTCTCTTGTTTAGAAATATAAAGAGAGGGATCAGCAGTTAGCATAATGGCTATGTCGCTGAACTCCCATGTAGTCGACCGCGGTTCGAGTCCCAGACCTGGTGGCTTAAACTCATGCTGGGCACATGTGTGTGCATGCCCAAGATCCTGAGAGGAGAATGAAGGAGAAGGGATTGCAGTGTGGCCATTCCCCCAGGAGATGATTTCTCACTTTCTATCTGTCTGTCTCTCTCTGTCTTTCTGGCAAGCGCACGCACCCTATAGCAAAAACCTCTCAAAAAAAAAAAAAAAAAAAAAAAAAAAAAAAAAAAAAAAAAAAAAAAAAAAAAGAAAAGAAAAGAAAAGAAATGTAAAGAGGAATGTAAGAAGCATGTTTAATTTTGTGGGTGTATTTTTTCTGGCATACTATCATTGATTGTAGCAATGTTATCTTGTCCCTTACTCTGTCTAGTCTCTCTCTCTCTCTCTCTCTCTCTCTCTCTCTCTTTTTTTAACAAAACCATTGTATATAATTTTAGATAATTACTATTTTCAAATGCTCACTTAAGCAAACTTATTTTACCTAAACTTTTCAAAGGAGGCATGATTCAAGATACAGTTTCACATAATTTCTAGTTTTACTAGTGAAGATGTGTTGAAAAACAGTAACTTTCTGAGATTTCCTGGCTCTGTTTATTGTGACCTCCTTTTTTTCTTTATCTCTCTTATCCATATTCTGTTTCATTGTGATTCTATTTTTCAGGGCTGGGCCTCAGTCTCAAGATCATTGGACTCAAACTATTGTAGGACCTATCAAAAGTTATCCAGGATCTCTTATCTGTGCCTGCTCCTAGAATGACAAAACTCAATAATTTTAGCAGATGTCCTCCAGAATGCCTTTTAGTGAATACCTATTGACATTTGGGGGGATTTTTCAATCTCTAATTGATCAGTTGTGCCATTGTGTCTACCTACTGCTCCCTGTACACACTCCAATATCATGGGTGCCATGTAGCAACAAGTGAGTTGTCTCCACTTAATTAAGTTGTACTTATCTTATATACTGCCCATGTTCGGTGTTCCTTGTTGGATTCAGAGATTACTAACATGTATGTCACTATGACCACCATTCTTCCAGAATTTCTTGGTTTCTAATTGTTTTGTTATCACATTTTTAGTTAAGTTTGGTAATTCAAGAAATACAGCCTTGGTCTTTACTCTCTAACAGCTTTAATCCATTGAAGAAAATAAATCTGATGAACTCTGTAGTTGATAAAGTTTATTTATTCAACAAATATTTGCGAATATGGTATGATTCAGAAATCATTATGAGTTCTGAAAATTACATGATGACAAGACACAGGTCCTTCCTTCCACAGATTTTACACTTTGGCAAAGAGTATTAAAATACTTACAGAAAGGATTGGAAGAGATGCTATCAGCCAAACTAAATATCATGAAAATAAAATAGCAATTTTCTAGTTCTATGTCAGTGAGGGAAAAAAGTCAGAGGTAAAACATGAGATAATGTCAGAAAAATAGGAAGGCACAGGATCACCAAAGGCCTTATAAGCTATAAGGCCTTGACATGGAGATTGATTTTAATAATAGCTGCTATAATAAACCTTTGCAATATAATTGAAAATAATTGATGTAGAGTGATAGGAGGATACTGATGATTGGATGGTCAGAGAAGGTTTTGCTATGGAGGTAATAGCTAAAATAGACTTAGATGATACAAAGAAATCAGCTATGTGATAATCTGGATGAATATTATTATGGTCTGAGAAACAGACATATATAAAGGATTTTTTTTAGAGAGATTTTTGCTTTAAGACACATGAACTCATCAGAGCAACAGAGAGAGACAGAAGGTGAGAAATCACCCCCTGGAAAACTGGTCATGCTGCAATCCCTTCTCCTCCATTCTCCTCTCAGGATTTTGGGCACACACACACACACACACACACACACACTCACACACACACAAACCTGGCATAAGTTTTAAGCTGCTGGGTCCAGGACTCAAACCACGTTCGACTATGTGGCAGTCCAGTGATGTAACCGTTATGCCAACTGTTGGTCCCCACATACAGAGGTCCTACTGCTTAATAAAGTTGGTGTTGTGAGGCATGGATGGAGATCCCTATAGTTCTATGCCAGTGAGGGAAAGAAGTCAGAGGTAAAACACGAGATAATGTCACAAAGATAGGAAGGCACAGGATCACCAAAGGCCTTATAAGCTATGACATGGAGATTGATTTTAAAAATAGCTGCTATAATAAACCTTTGCAATATTATAGGCAAAGGAATAAACTAATCTAATTTTTTCTGAATTCTATGTAAACAATGAAATGGACAAATAAAAAGAACAATAATGTAGACCCATGTGTGTGTTTGTCAGGAGTCTAGAGGATAAAGAAAGTGGCTTACATTAGGGAAGCAGCATTGAAAATAAGATAGGCATGAGTAGCTTCAGGATATGTTTTGAAAGACTGAACTGATGGATACTTCTCAGCTTTCAGACTATCCTTATCTCACCAGACAAGATTTGAGATGAGGAATGTAAGAGCAGAGTAAGTTTGTGTCACATACAAAGAGGGTGAATGATTAGTTCTGTTTCATACATGTTAGTTTGAAAAGTAAAAAGAATCACCTAAGCAGTTGAAGCTTAGAAGAAAGTTTAGACAGGAGGTACAAAGTTGAAAAACTTTTGGATATAGAAGATTTTGAAAAATCACATGTGGGGGGGTCAGCAGGTGGCATGGTGGTTAGGGCACTGGAACCACATGGCTGACTGTGGTTCAAGCCCCACACCTGGTGGCTTGCTTTCTCACTTTCCCTGTCCTTCTTTCTCTCTCTCTCTCTATGGTGAGCACATGTGCCCTATAGCAAAATAAAAGATAATCATAACTAATAAAATAAAATATTTTTATAGGAAAATCACTTGTTGAATCATACTGTAAAACACAATAGTGTAACGAAAAATAATATACGGTCCAGTTCCAAACTCTGAGAGTACTATAATATTTATAGGTCTGCAAGAAGAAAAGGAAGCAAAAACAGAGAATGAGAAGCATCATCTGTTGAGGTAGTACTTTAGTGTGAATGCTTATATTTACTCAAAATTCATCTTAGTATATATCCCTCAATGTAAGAGGTCAGGCCTTTGGGAGATGATTAGGTCATGACTGTATTCATAAATAGGAGTAGTTATCTTATAAAAGAGACCCAATAGAGGTAGCAGATGGACACAGAAATGGAACATTTGTATTCGTCTAGGTGAAGTCATTGGTAAAGTTGGTAAGAACAAATTCAAGTGAATAATGGTGACAGAATGGATATGGTGTCAAAAATTTTATTCTTTCAAAAATTTTGTTGTGGGATCAGCAGATGGTATAATGGTTACATCATTGGACTCCCACGTAGTTGACTGTGGTTAGAGTCCCAGGCCTGGTGACTTAAAACTCAAGCTGGGTGTGTGTGCGTGCATGCCCAAAATCTCAAGAAGAGCTAGGAGGAAGGATAGCAGTGTGGCCATTCCCCCTGGGGGGTGATTTCTCGCTTTCTGTCTCTCTCTGTCTCTCTGGTGACCACACACTCCCTATAACAAAAAAATCTCTCTCTAAAATCAATGTTGTAATGATATGAAAGAGACGCTTGTCTGTACAGGAAAGTGGTAGTTAATGGATGATTTGTTTGTGAGTTTTTAAGAAGATAATTATAGGTTGATTATAATATGTGATTAGATAATGATAAATTAATAACCAAGGGGTTAAATGTATAACTTCATAAATAAAATTTTTCCTAAATGGAGAAGAAATGGGGTCTAGAATGTAAGAAGCTTTGACATTTATCTTCTCAATGGTAGTAAGGAAGGAGAAGAGAAATAGTTTTGATCCAGGAAACTTAGGGAGTTTTAAAGGAAAGGAGATTAGAAATTCCCCTCTGATGGCACCTATTTTTAAAATCAAATATGATTACATATTGTAGCAATTTTGAATAATGCTGCAATAAACATGAATGTGCAAGTGTTTTTCTGAGTGTTTTTCTAGCCTTAGGATAGATACATAAAAGTGGGTCACATGGTTGTTCTATTTGTAGGTTTCTAAGGAACCTCCATATTGTTCTCCATAGTGGTTGTATTAATTTACATTCCAACCATCAGTGTGGGAATTCTCACCAACCTCAGGCTTGCTAGCATTTGTAATTCTTTCTTTATTTTTTAATCATAGCTATTTTGACTGGGCTTAATTGGTATCTCACTGCAGTTTTGATTTGCATTTTCCTTATGATAAGAGATGTTAAGCATGTTAAGGGAAGTAAGCCAGACTATGAAAGACAGGTATTGTATGTTCTCATTCAATATATACTGAATGTCTGCACTGTACAGCAAGAACTGAAAGATTCGGAGATATGGTACCAGGGATGTTAACTGTAAATACTAGAGATAGCATAAAAGGGGGTGGGTAAGAAGAGGTGGGAGAGAGGGGATCTGGGAGAAAAACAAACAAAGCATTTAATAGACACAAAAATGAAAAGTTATCTGTCAAAGACAATGAATATTAATGTTTTTTATTTGACTTATACCCACCATATTCATGCTGGGAAAAATCGTGTTGTATGTTGTAAAGTTATAAAGTGGTTAAATGTAAATATGAAAACAAATTAATTAAAACAAATATGAAAGTAGGCCATTAGCTGACAGAAAATGTGTATGCTGAGATTCCAACAATTTTACACAGCATAGAGAATATGCAGTTTTGTTAGTAGAAAAGAGAATACTCCAGGAAAAGTGTGCTAGGAACTCGTGGACTATATAGACTTCCCATATGAGGTTTGTCGTGAAAAATTTCAATTGGTTTTAAAACATTCTTCTCCAGAAGTATTCAGCTCCTTACATGTGGACATAGGAGTATAAACAACAGTTAGGAGGTGATGAAATTATGGTAGGCTTCATAGAGAAGGTAAAATCTGAAAATTATTAAAAGTTCAAGAAATTTAATTCAGAAGAACAAAGAGGAAGAGAAAATGTTTGCTAGGGATGTGAGTTTTCTGGAAAAGAGCAGGCTAATTTATATAACAGCACCAAAAGTCCTGTGAACCAAAGCGACAGGAGGGAGGAAAAATGGAGGTCCAGGAAAAAGTGGAGAAAGCTGGAGCAAATGAAACCGGTTTTATACTAGGTTGAGAATTCTGAACTTTAGTTTTTAGGTGGTAATTACCGAAAGCATAATATCTAGCAAATCAGCAATGATATTATGAAAATAATTAGGGATACCAACTTCTAATGTTCACAATTGGTATACTATATTGTTTTGTATATTTGTGATATTTGTACTACTTGATTTTTCCATCAAGCAAGATGTTGACCCCCAAAAGGCTATTCAGTCATGCCTCTAGTTTGATTGACTGTCTGCTTTCTTAATATACACGTTTCCCACAAGGTAGCAGTTTACATGTTCACTAATTTTTTTTTTTTCATTTAAAGCCTAGAAAGAAAAAAGATAAATCTAAATGAATAATTCTCACTCATACAACTTTACTGTTTTCATCAGCCTATTAATATTATTTTCCTTAATTTTAAATTGACATCTACCCCTTTTCAAGATAGTATTTCAGAGGACCAGCTGTTACCGTAATGGCTATGTCGCTGGACTCCCACGTAGTCGACCGCGGTTCGCATCCCGCCCCTGTTGGCATAAACTCACGCCGGGTGCGTGTGCGTGCGTGCCCAAGATCCCGAGAGGAGAATGGAGGAGAAGGGATTGCGGTGTGGCCATCCCCCCTGGGGGGTGATTTCTCGCTTTCTGTCTCTCTGTCTCTCTCTGTCTGTCTGGCAAGCGCACGTGCCCTATAGCAAAAACCTCTCCAAAAAAAGAAGAAAAAGAAAAAAAGATAGAATTTCAGAATTTGCCTGAGGAAACAACGAAAAGAAATGTCATTGGCATTCCCATTTCTACACTGTCTGTGATAATTATTTTTTTCTCATATCTTTTACTGAAGAGAATTTTTTTATTTTAATGCTTAATTCCATAATTTATCTCATCTGACAGCCTATGGATTACATTTATTTAATTTCTAAGACATTCTTTATTTGATTAATTTAAAAATGTTATTTTTAGTTCTTTATGTATATTTTGTAATTGACCCTTTCATGAGAGAGATAAGCATCTTCAACAGTCTCCCACAATTTACCCCCAGTTCCAGCCAGCCCAGATCACAGGCACAAGAGTGTGTTGGTGAACTCAGGGAGGTCTGAGGACACAAACTCGGGGCGCCTCATGAGTGAGTGCAGCTACGCAACCACTATGCCACCACCTGGTTCCTGGTTCCTGAAAAAAAGCTCTTATCTACAAGCTCTTATCTTTGGTATCTAAAACTTTGTGAGTCCCGGACCCGGTGGCTTAAACTCACACTGGGCACATGTGTGTGTGTGCCCAAGATCCCGAGAGGAGAATGGAGTAGAAGGGATCGCAATGTGGCCATCCCCCTGGGGAGTGATTTCTCGCTTTCTGTCTCTCTGTCTTTCTGGCGAGTGCACGCGCCCTCTAGCAAAAACCTCTCAAAAGAAAAAAAAAAATCACTATTTACCTATCTATCTATATTACCTCACTTCAAACAGTTTTTCAGCAAATGATTCATTTTATTCCTGCTCATTTTGTCACAGTCTCATTTTATTCCTGCTCATTTTGTCACAGTCTGTCTAATTGCTTACAATTCTTTCTTACAAGTTTTATATATCTACTATTTGCAAGTAATTGATCTCAAAACAAAATAGTGATCACACAAAAATTAGAAATCCTACAAGTTCATAGTAATGAAAAATATACAACTGAAACTACTGATGAAGAGATGGAAGGATAAGGATTTGCTAAGATGAGTCATGAACTGAAAGAGGGACGGGCTAACTATGGTGTAGCAGTTATGTACTGCACAAGAGAACTTGGATCTCATATGGAGATCGTGGTTTGATCCCCTGCCCTGGCTTGCCTGAGTCATAACAGACAACCATGCCAGTGCCCAGGATCCCTTGGGCTGGAGGGCTGAAGGAGGAGGATCATGAGTATACCTTGTGGAAAGTGCTCATTTCTCTTTATTTTTCCTCTTTCTCTGACCCTTACATGTTTGTGCATGTACTCTATCATGAAAAAAAGTAATTATAGGGGCCAGCAGGTGGCATGGTGGTTAAGGCACTGGACTTCCACATGGCTGAAAAAAGTTCAAGTCCTGGATCTTGCAGCTTGAAAATCACTCCAGGCATATGTATTTTCATGTTCAAAATTCCAATAGGAGAATGGATGAGAAGGGATTGTGGCATGGGCATTCCCCCTGGGCCTAATTTTCTTACTTTCCTTCTCTTTCTCTCTGGTAAGCACATATGCCCTATTGCAAAACCCTTAAAATAATAATAATAATAGTCATAAAGAGAACTGGAGGTGAAATTATTTATGAGAATGACATATTCTTTCCTGGGACTGACATAATAAAAAGACATAACACACTTTGAATGGCTTAAAACAACAGATATCCCCCTTATAGTTCTGGAAGCTAGAAGTTCAAAATCAAGGTATTGACCACTTCTGGCAACTCTGAGGGATAATTTTGTTTCATGATTCTCTTGTAGCTTCTAGTGGTTGCTTGAAATCTATTTTTTGATTTGTGGACACAATACTCCAGGTTCTGCTCAGTTTTCATGAAGCGTTCTCCTCTTTATTTGCTTATAAATCTTAATCTCCTCTTCTTTCTCTAATAAAAACATCAGTCATTACATTTAAAATCCACCTTAATCCAGTATAACTTCATATCAATTATTTCTGCAAAGACCTTGTTTACAGATAAAGCCATAACCAGAGGGATGAGGTTAGTACTGGGATGTATTGAGTTGTCTGAAAAAGTCATGTGTTTTTTCTGTTTTTCTATGTAAAAATATATCATGACTTTTTCAACAACCAATACTTTATTAGGGGACATATTTCAACCACCTACAGATAGTGACATTAATAAATGTCTCCATGGGATTGGAAGGTGGTGCAGTAGTTAAGGCACTGGACTCCCATATGACTAACTGCAGTTTGAGTCCTGGACCTGGCAGTTTGAAAATTACACTGGTCTTGTGTGCATGTGTGCCCAAAATCTCAAGAGGAGAATGGAGGAGAAGGGATTGCATTGTGGCCATTCCTCATGGGGCGGGGGGGATTGATTTCTCACTTTCTCTTTCTCTACGTCTCTGGCAAGTGACAGCAAAAATCTACAGCAAAAATCTCTACAGCAAAAATCTCTCAATCAAAAGAAAAGTTTCCAAAGACAGTAATATAAATATTAAAGGATTAAAGAGAGTCTAAGAAAACCCATTAAGTTTTCATATATTTTCCTGGCTAAAGTTAAATACAGTTTTTTAGCTCAGAGTCAGGCAGCAACTGGTGTTGTATTATACTTCCACATAATTTTGTCAGCAAAACTATGCTTACCTTTCCTAACTAAATCAATACCTCCTCCACTGGTTTTATGAAGTATTTTTGAGTTATTATTATAAATATTATTAAATATAAAATTTGCTAAAAGTCTTAATTTTTAAATTCATCTTTCAAGATAAAAATCCAATTTAACTATATTATTTTAAATACATTGTCCCTGTTTGAATTGAGTTAATTTATGTGGTCTCTTAGTAATAATCATCCTTATAGAATAAGGATGTCTGTATTGTCAGTAGTTTCCTATCAAGCTTTTCTCTTAAAAGGTAGAGATTTTTGATAGATATTTTAATATGACACCCTTCTAATAATTAAAGGTCCATTTCAGTTAATTAACTTATGTTTCTAATTTGTTATAGGGAGTGTTCACTTGCTGTGGAAAGACAAAAAGTGAGAAAGTACTGCCTGGGGGTATGGCCAGGCCACAGTTTCTTCTCCTCCATTCTCCTCTCAGGATTCTGAGCATGCATGCACATGTGCCTGGCATGTTTTCCAATCCACCAGGTCTGTAAACCCAAACCACACAGTCAGCCATATGGGATTCAGATGCCTTAGCTACCACACCACTGGCCATCCTTCTTTGGCTGACCTATTGTAATTTATAGTTTGTCTTGCCTGACATTTATGACAGATCTAATCAGCTCAGTGCTTCTTGACACTAATAATTATGCAGAGGCTATATTTTTGTTGATACAGACTTCCATTTAAACATTTAGCAGCACTGAAGAATATTTAATCACACCTCAGATTATTGAGTACTCAAGGAACTTGGGAAATTGAAACAAACATTTTCAAACTACAAGGGAATCCATACATGTTTGTTTTATGGGTTACCATGTGTGTGAATATCTCCAAAATAATATCTTTAAACATATTTCTAGACCATGACACCAAGTACCCCCAGTCTACATAATTTAATGTTTATTTTTCAAGGTTATTTCTGTCATAACACTCTGTAGTTAACCAGTCATAGATCTTCTGACTAACTGGCTTTAACTTCTTTTTCCTCAGTTTTGAGAGTAAAGAAAGGTGGAGAAAGTAGCACATCAAATTTGTCTCTTCTTTTTAAATTTTCTTTTTATGCAGAGAGTAGGGGAATGCATATTCTAATTTATGTTGAAAATGAAGTCACTAAACGAGAGCAGAGGCTGAAATTAGGTCTGGACTATGGCAGGCACATGCATACGGCTAGAAAGCTAGAAATATAAAAAATATTCCCATGCTCAGGAAGCTAAAACAATTGGAGAATTTTAGCTGAGAAAAAAACATGCTTAGGGATAGAGTTATAACTGACTAAATTAATGGCATCAAGGAAGGCACCATTCAGAGCACAAATTGTGAGTAGAATCGAGAGTCACAGAGGAATAAAGAAAAAAATCCATCTTCAACAGGGAATGCCTTCTGAATGAAAAGTTATGGATATTTTTTAAGAGGCAAACCTGCATCACACCTTTATGAAGTTGGACTCTGCCAAGATCCACAATAGAGTGCAATACAATGAGAAGCATATTTTTAACATTTCTTAAACTTTAAAATGTCTTTGAACAGAAACATTACAGTTGCCAAGGACCAATTCTCTCCTATTTTTCCAGATCCATCTGCTTATTCTCTGGGCTTCTATGAAATGGCTGCAAGGAGGTGAAAATCTACATGAACAGAAGCAGCTACAGATTTCTACAACCAGCCTCCTGGAATATACAACATTGTAGACTGAATAATTTGAACAACTATTAAATAACTATGGCAACAACCATAGTTATTTAGGCTTATTGTAGGGTCAGAAGTCTAATGTGCTACAATAGGAGAAGAAAGGAAGAACTAGTTTCCATCAACTAACCCAGAGTCTTAGAATATAACCTAACCAGAGGAGTAAAATGTATCAAATTGACAAACCTAGAAATTATGAATATGAAAGAGGCAGTATATGTGGGGGGGTACTATCTTAGAATTTGGCTTCCAACAGTCACCCAATATTCTTAATGATTCACAAGAGTAAAATACATTTATCCTATCTCAGTTTGTAAAGTTCTAAGCATCACCTCAATGACCCAAATTTACCAATCTAAATCAAGTAGGAATGAAGCTCCTGTATATAATTTTTTAAGCACAGCTCCTTTACCAAAGTTTTCTTCCATTTGTGACATTGTGGAACAGAGTCCACTTATCTGCCCTAATACTTGCAACATTTAGTGGTGGGACAGGCATAAGGTGACAGTTTTAGACATTATGGATCAAAAAAAGAAATAGAAAGCACAAAAGAGCTACTGGTCAAATATTTTTGAAATCCAACTGGAAAAATATTTGTTTTTTCTTGATTAGATTTCAAGGCCTAGGAGTAATGTTTGTGTCCCTCAGAGCTCTCGGCTCCCTCCTCTTGGCTATTTGCCCTGCCTTCAGAATTACCTTTTCTTCTTCATAAAAGTTAGCACGGGTTTGCAGAGAGCAGTTCTATCAGTCTGCTTCCTGTCACTCTCTGGCCCTTTCTGTCATATCTGACCATATTCCTACTGACATAAATTTCTTGTGAAACTGTGATCTTGCATAAATTGTGCTAGGTTTCCATCCATTATGCAAGAGCTGCATCCACAAATCTTTTTAAGATAACTTCATCTCTATTTTTGGCTCCTATGGAGCTGGCTGAAGGACAAAGCACTTAAGCTTCCTAGTGGTCCTCTAAGCACATCCTTAATCTGTCAACAGAGCCAGTTGTGTGACAGAATTTTCTGACCTTCCATCTGAGATTTTAGCACAAGATTCACCACCACACTATCTGCCTTTTTTTTTTTTTTCCCCTCTATGCCACAGTTTTGGCATCTTTCACCATCTGAATAGGCTTAGAATAAACAAGTAATCAAGTCCTACTTTCTTTTTGGTTTTAAGTTCTTCTGTCAATGTATCTATTTTTCTGTGCATTTTTTCTCTCAATAAGAAGAAACCCAGCACAGCTTAAACATTCTACTTGGGGTTTCTTTTACTTCCTATTCAAGTTAATTGCATACACAGTTTACTTTCCTTACAATTTTTTTGCTAATCAATGATCTTCCTTCTTCCTTTTTGTAATAACATGTTGCTACTTTCCTTCTGAGCCCTTCAGGGCAGTCTTCCGTGTGTGCGTGTGTGTGTGTGTGTGTGTGTGTGTGTGTGTATACACATATACATGACTACTAACAATTTGTTCAAGGTATTTTAAACTTTGTCTATCATGCTCTTTCAACTTTCACTTTCTACCTGATTCCAAAGGTGCTTTCTAATTTTAGAGGCAACTCCACTTGCAGGTTCCAAAATACGTTTTACTATTTTTCTATTACTATATAATAAATTACCATAATAAGCATAGCAGTTTAAAACATCATCCATTTATTAACTTATAGCTTTATTGGATACAAGACAGAACAGTGTGGCTCTGTCCTAAGATCAGGATATCACAAGACTAAAATTCAGAAACTGACCAGAGCTGCTCATCTGGAAGCTCTATGGAAACATTTCCTTTCAGGTTGACTCTTACCATTGGAAGAATTAATTTCCTTGCAGTAGTAGAACTGAATTTCTGCTTCTTTGCTTGTTTACCTAGAAACAAACTTTACTTCCTAGAGGCTGCCCGTATTTCTTCCCATATACCCGTCTCCCACTTAAAGTTGGAAATGGCTCATCAAGTCCTTCTTCTCATGCTTCGAATCTCTTGTTTCTTACATCAAAACTCAGATATGGAAAACTCAGGTGATAAACCGATTTGGGTAGCCTCCGTAACAAAGTTAACTGACTTAGATCTTCAATTATATATGCAACTTTTATTTTTCGCAATATAAAGCCAGCTGTGACATGGTGGTTAAGGCAGTTGGATCCCACATGGTTAACTGCGTAGTTTGAGTTCTGGACCAGATAGTTAGAAAAATATGTTGGAGAGACCAGTAGGTAGCATAATGATTGTCGCTTGACTTCCATGTTAGTCAGCTGCAGTTTGAGTCTCAGACCCGGAGGCTTAGAAGTCATGCTGAGCACCTGTGTGCCTGCCCAAAATCCTGGGGGAAGAATAGAGGGATTGAAGTGTGGCCACCCCCCTGACCCCCGGGGGTCATTTTTCACTTTCTGTCTCTCTGTCTTTGTTCCTCTGGCGAGCACACGCACCCTATAACAGAAAAAAAAAAAAAAAAAAAGAAAGAAAGAAAGAAAGGAAAACGTGCTGTATGTTTATGTATACATGCCCCCAATCCAAAAAGAGGTGAGAAATGGATGAGAAGGAACTGTGATGCACTTTCTCACTTTCCTTCCCTCTCCTCTGTGTCTTTCCAGTGAGTGCATGCATCCTCTGGCAATCTTAAAAAGATAAATACATAAAAGCCACCACATTCACAGGACCCTGGATTATGAAAATCTTACACAACATAAGAAAGGACATTAACGGCTTTATTAAAATCTTGCCTATCAGGACCAGCAGTTAGCATAATGGCTATGTCACTGGACTCCCATGTGGTCAACAGTGGTGTGAGTCCCGGACCCAGTGGTTTAAACTCACGCTGGGCACATGTGCATGTGTGCCCAAGGTCTGGAGAGGAGAATGGAGGAGAAGGGATTGCGGCGTGGCCATCTCTCCTGGGGGGTGATTTCTTGATTTCTTGCTTTTTGTCTCTCTGTCTCTCTCTGGCTTTCTGGCGAGTACATGCACCTTATAGAAAAAAACCTCTCAAAAAAACCCCAAAAAAACAAAAAAACAAAAAACCTTGCCTATCAAAGGACCCCAATATCACATAGTATTTTCTTGAAGCTGGTGCTTTCACTGTGCATTCAATAGACTGTTAAAAGTTTAGCAGCTTCTGGGTGGTATAGCATGATAGGACTAAAAGATTTCAAGGTAATGTAGCAGCCCCTCTACCTCCTTTTCAATAAAGTGGACTCTGTGGTCTGAGTAATACTACATAGAATCCTATCTCAATAGATCCAGCGTACTCAATGACCTTGGTCAGTAGTGTTGGTTGTGGTTCTGCATGCAGCAAAGGCAAAATTGTGTCTGTAATATCTGAAAGAAATTATAGCTCGCTCCAGAATATAAGAGATGTAATATAACCAACTCATCACCAAGTGCCTAATTTGTCTCCTCTGGAGATAGGGTTATATTAAATTCTCACTCTGAATATCTGTTGGATATTTGACAGTGGCATATTTTGATTTGCCTTGGGAAGTGAAAACACACGCTATAGGGCTCATACATAGCCTCTATTGTTGTTACTATCGATTGCTCTGTTCATATGCCCTCCATGTCAGCAATGGAGTCGCTAATATTAGAGATTGGCAAGTCACCTGGAGGAGACATTCTGTCTACTTGGCTACTGTCCCTAAGGGAGTAAATGCACACTATTGAGTTCTGCATATATGATAAAATACCTTCATGTTTTGTGCCGTATCTCATAGGTCTGTCTTTATGCCTCGTCTCTCTGTATCCTTTTATTGACCTTAATGGTGGCTCGTCAAAAGATTCAGGTCCTAATCCCTGTAACATGAGAAAGAACATTTTGGGAGAAGAGTCTTCAGAGATGGAGTTAAGGATTTTGAGATGTTTAGATCATTCTAAATTATCTTAGTTGATCCTAAATCTGATGATATATACATATTTTTTTGAGATACATAGAGAACAGAAGAAAAAAAAAAAAAAAAAAAAAACAAGAAATAGGCAATGTAACCCCAGTAACAGGGACTAGAGTAGTATGACCACAATTCAGGAAATTCTAACTTTCAGAAACTGAAAGAGCCATACAAAGTATTTTCCCCTAGAACCTCGAGAGAAAGTGTGATCCTAAATTTTGTTTTAGGTCTTCTGATCCCTATAATTGTGAGAGAATAAATTCCTGTTGTTTTAAATCACTACAGTTGTGGTAATTTTCTTTGGCAATTTTAGGAAGCTATTCTACCCTGTTTTCCTAATGCTACAATATTTTCTAGGTCCCTGATCAAAGCATTTATTTCCACAAAAAGTGGATGACCTGGTATTCCTCCCTAAACTCTGTCCTTAAGATAATTTTATTTCATTTCTCTTTTCAGTATCATTTCTGAATAGGATGGTTGAACAACTATAATTTATTTTGTTTTACCTATGGCTCAAACATCAGGAACACTTGTGCTGCAGCCCAGACTTGTTGCAGAATCCTTGTGTGATATAGTTAATGGCTGGAGAAGTATCCACAAGTGTGTAATATGCTGCCTTTCAGAACCCAAGTAAGCTTATTAGACATTGACTTTCTCTCTTAGTGCTGAAGATGTGGGATTCAACAATATGTTCTTAATTTGTAAAGAATGCCTTAGCATTTTATAAATCACCGATGCTCTAAAAATCTTTATTTATTGCAAATCTTTGAATCTTCATGTTTTTATCCCTTATTCTCTGTAGTATATGTCCTCCAACAGATTTATCACTTTGTGTTCATCTTATTCGAATGACATTATTTATTCAAAATACTGTTCTAATTCAGATAGTCCAAGTCTAAATGTTTCTGCTCACCTCAAATAATGTGACATAGTCCTGGGCCAAAACTGTTAAAGAACTTTTTTATTCATCCGATGTGAATGCAGACTGTTTTTGATCCTCCTTCCTCTCTTTCTTCCTTTCTTTCAAGTTAATTTATTTCTTCTAAGAGGAACAGATGAATAAAGTCATTACACCATGATTCATTCCAGCCACAGCTGGCCCAGGTCATAGACTCAAGAAGGTCCTAGGATCAAACCTAGGATCTTTCCTCTGTGAGCTCAGTTGTGTTTCTGCTGTGCCACCACGTGACCTCTCTGTTTTTTTTTTTTTTTTTTTTTTTTAATGGCCCTCCTTTCTTTTCCATTCTAATTCTGCATGGGAAAAAAAAAAAAAAAAAAAAAAAAAAAAAAAAAAAACAAACAACAACAACAACAACACATGCACAAGCTCAATGCCCAAATATCGTGTACCTGGAGCAATGTTCATTTACTCTAGTAAAGATAATATACCTGGCACAGTAACTACAATGGTGGCTATCACTTGGCAGGTTTGAGGATAGTCCATTATTATTTTTCAAATTATGCCTACTTTTATAGTGGCCAGACTAGTGAATTAAATGAGAACATTATTAGAAATGCTATTACCATGTGCTGCCAGTATTAAAGGTGGCATTTATCTCTATTACTAGCCCCTGGATATGATTCTTTCTTTTTCCTTGAGAGAGAGAGGGAGGCAGAGAGAGATTTTTAACATGTCTTGTCATGTCACAGTTCTCTTGCCCAATATCTCAGTTGTCTAGGACCACAGGCATGTACCATCATGTACCATGCCTGTTCAGGTTGGGCTAGGAATGAACCAGGGCCTCCCATGTAGCCTCAGCAGTCACGCAGCAGTACCTACCAACTTACACTGCTGTAGCCAGACCCATTTTTTAAATTTAACATATTTACTTAGTATAGTTTATTAATATCTTGCCAAGATGAGAAAAATTTCAGAATTTTCTACTTGTCTTTCTCTACTACAGTAGTCTTAATACACCAAAAAACCAGTGTGAAGTTTCTGTCAATTACCATCATGTGCAGTCTAGTTATACATATGAACGAGATGCAATCACCAAGTGATACAGTAAGTCCACTGAGTCCAGGAGTCCATAGAAAACTCTCATGCTTCAACTCTAAAAATGAAACCATGTGATGGTTAGGCTCCCTGATTATCAGTGTCAACTCTGCTTTAGTTCATTTTATCCTTTTTTAATTAATTTTTTGCTAAAGTTTATGTGCACTCACCAGGAAGAGGAGGATGAGAGAAAGGCTGTTTCATAGGAAATGGTCATATCATGATCCCTTTTCTTTTATTTCCCAGATAGTCTAGATTTGGGGCATGCACACACAATACCTCTCATGTTCCTCAAGCTGCCTGGTCCGGGACTAGCTTTGTGAGGTTGGCCATGTCAGATCCAGCTTCCTTAACCTGCAGGCCATTGGCTGGGCCCTAGCCCCTTTTCTTTTGCTTAGTAATTATATATCACAGACTGAGTAATTCATAAAGAATGAACGTTTATTTAGAATATCCAAAGTCAAGGAGTCACATATGGTGAGAATCTTCTTTTTGGTGGTGATTCTCTGTAGAGTTTGAGCTGCCACAGGGCATCACATGGCTAAAGCATATGGATAGCTGTGTATGTGTCTTCATGCCTCCATCTCGTTTCTCCTTATAAACCCTCCAGGATTTAGTCATCAGACTTGACCACAATGACCTTTTCTTTTCCTAATCACCTCCCAAAGGCCCCATTTTTCAACACCATACTTGGTTAAGTTTTTACCCTCTTTCACAATCAACTTTTTAACACACAAGTTTGGGGAGACATATTCATATTAAAGCAGACCCACACCAAACAGTCCTCAAAATGTTTGCTTCTTAGCTTTTACCTTGGGAACAGTTACCTGAGGAAATGACCTATATATTTTTGAGGGAATGCTGCAGAGTAATTTCTTTAACTACACTTGCTATCATATTGTAGGGATGAATATTCCTCTAAGAGAGCACGCTTATACTTTAGTCATTGATTCCTGGATCTAAAAGCTTTGCCAAGTCTGGAAATTGAACACAGAATTCTGTTACTTTATTTCAGTGAATGTACTCAAACTCTTGATTGCACTTACACTTTTATTTTTTCATTTTTCATTTTTTTTTTTTTTTGATGAGGAGATTTAGCATCCACCCCTTGACTGTCCATCCAACTTACCACTATAGATGGTATGCTCCATTGACTATGGTATTTCTACAACTCTTTGTGAGATAGGTTCAGTTGGCTTTTCATTCTTGCTAGTCATTACAAAAACTGCATCTGTCCTGTTTCTTTGCACAACACCATCATCTTTCTACTGCTGTTTTTAGCATTCTGTAGCACACACTGTGATCAGAAAGCCCATTTATGTAACATGTCTCACCATAAGCCTTGTCCTACAGAAGAAAGCCATCACTGAACTTCTCAGTGATGGAAGTTCTTCTTTTAGCAAGACTGGTAAATGGGTATCCTCTAGTAACCCCCAGAAAAAATATCATGTGTTGACTTTTCTTGCTTTGGCATAGCTATTGGTCTGGTGACCAGGAGAGATGCTGTAGGTATCAAAGAGAAGTTGTTATTTTGCAAGACACGAACATTGATTTTGTTTTCAGGTAAATGGTATTAAGGTATTCAACAGGGATAAATAGACCAGCTTCTATAGAGCCAATAATTATATTAATATTGTTATCTCTGTTCTATGTCTCAAGTTACACATCTTTTTAATCGGTGACCCTAATGTGATTTGACAAGAGTTCTGAAGGTTGAGAATTTAAACACGTTAAGAACTCTGCTACTTTCATAAATAAGTGATGGGCTGTAGCCCATCCCAAGTGTTTTCTGGTATCATCTGGTTATAAAAGATCAGAGTCTTTATATGTAGTCCAAGAGGCCTTCCACCTTTAATTTGTTACTAAAAAATTCTGAACATTTCATTGTATGTCTGCAATATATCAAAATTCCAGTTCTGCACTCTTTATTAATATGGTTTCTCTCACATTACTTAAATACCTAATACATTGCACTTGCCGTTTCATTTCTTTTCATTGGATATATTATCTTTGTTAAACTCTAGGTGAAGACATAAAATTGCAGCATTACCATCTGCTATGGGCTATTTATGTTCCACCTATCACCACTGTGGGACTAGTGAGCTTGTGGTTGGTCCAGCTCCAAAATTCTTTATTTATACTTTCTTTCTTGGACTACTTTTGATACCAGATTTCCCAAAAAGCAGACTCTTAGCTAGAGATTTATAAGTAGGACGTTTATTAGTGAACACTTTTAAGATCACTACATTTAGGGAAGTGAAGGAAGTGGGATTAGAAGAGGTGTTAATCAGATTATGATAAAGTTTGAAATAGAGTCCTTGGCTGATTAGATAGGAATAGCTGGAGCTGAGATGACTCTGGAATTCTCCCAAATTGGAAAAATGGAACTGAGACTTTATTTCTCTACATTTACCAATTCTACCCTTGAATTAGACAACTCTTCTCAGCCAGGGTCATGTACTAGGGAATGATTAGGCTAAGAGATATAAGCCACCCTTCTGCAGCCACAGTGATAAGTGCTGCAGTCCTTGGGAGGGATAACTGGAATACCATAACATCCACATCTACACTTTAGAGTCAGAATCTATCATTGCATTTTTTTTCTATTCTTTCCCTCTCTTTCACATACTTACTCACTTGCTACAGTCTCTGCTAAAGTTTAGATCCACATATTATCTATTAAACAAATGTGATGGTTTATCATCATTTCTTAGGCATTTGACAGTGTGATTTCTACCCCACAAATTCATATGTTGAGGTCCTAATCCCCAGTTTGATGGTATTAGGAGAGTAAGGCCTTTGGGAAGTAATTAGGGTCAGATTAGGTTATGAGGGTGAGGTCTTTATGATGGGAATGGTGACCCACGTGTGCATACTGAGGAAAAGCCATGTGAGAGTCATGGGGAGGCAGCGATATGTGAACCAGGAAGAAGGACCTCACTGGGACCTAAATTGGCAGCCACTGTAATCTTAAGCTCTGTGATTTCCAGAACTGGGAGAAAGTAAATTCTTGTTGTTTAAGCTCTTCAACTTATGCTATTTTGTTATGGCAGTCCAAGTTCACTAAAACAGACAGACAATTTTAAGACTATGATGTAAAATGGAGGAAGGAGTGTGGACATATGGAAGCAAGATCATGAGATAAGAGAGGAAGTTGGACTAAGAATAAAATATACCACCTCCACCAAGAAATAACAAATGGCACAAATTCTACCCACAGACTTTAGATTTTTAGTACATCACTATTAGTATCACTGGGTGACATCTCTTAAAAATGCTTAATATTTAATTAAGCATTTAATTTCTATCTAGGAGAGATAGAAACTTGCCTGATCTCTTGTACGTTCTCTTTGGAAAGCTAACAACCTCTCAAACCTATGAAAATTATTTTCTCAAATAACAAATGGAAACCACAGTCTTATTTCTCTCTTCTGATGATGTTATTGCTGAATGTACTTTATATATTCTTCATATATTATTCCTCACACAGAAGAGTAGAGGAGAGGTTCCAATGTCAAGTCTAATAAAAATAAAGATTTTTATTTGATTGCATTTATTACATGCATATGTAGAGTGATTTATCTTGAGTCCAGATGCCTTTTCCATGCTACTTTTTTTCTCAGTCCCTTTGGTAAAATTCTGAACTCTGTGTCTTTGATATTTATGTATCTGCCTTTATCCCTGACCTTAATTTATACTGTAACTTGTTTATGCTTCCTGCTCTCTTATTTTTTTCCCTTTCATGCTTCTTACTCACTAATTTATCAAAAATATTTCTCTATAGCACTAAGTCCTATATGTTGATTTTTAAAATGTCCATGATACAGTGTCTGTGGTTGAAATTAAAATATATATTTATGTATGAAAACAATTTGTAGACCAACCTAAGCAGTGTTGCTTCCTTGAGAAGGATAATTTTTTCAGGGTGCTTAACTGTTCTGAGAGGGGAATGTCTTATACTGAAGCATTTTTAAAGCAGTCATAGATGTCCCTGCTAAAACCAAAGCAACAATGTTGATAAATACAAAACTCCTTCCATGCCTTTCAATTGAGTGGTTCACATTTTTCCAAGAAGCTAACAATAAATTGTATTTTTTCTTCTCTTCTCTATGTTTAATGGTAAAATATTTCATTACAAAACATTAATGAGCACATATAAACTTTCTATATGCTTTATTTTTACCTCCTCCCTTTTTCTTTTATCTAGGCTGATTTAGAGTTTTTCCCAAGCTTTTTGAAAATGAAACAAAATTTGTTTTATATTCTCTATTTTAGTTTTGGCTTTTAATAATTACTATTTTCACCTTTCAGGTTTCCTTTTTTATACCTTCTTGAGATTATAAATAGTATTTTCCTTAAGTTCTTTATTTGGAGCACAGTTCATTTGCTTTCAGATTTTCTTTATTTTTGTCTCTGATACCATTCTGATTATGTTTTTATACTCCTTAAACTAAAATTCTAAAATAGTTTTTTTTCCCCTTTTGAATGTAAGTGTTCAATTATTTCAGCATTGTTTGTTAAAAAAGATCAGTTCCATCTACACTGAATTACTATGGTACTTTTGTTGAAAATCAGTTGATCTTAGATGTAAAGGCTAATTTCTGGACTCATTTCTATTCTATTGATGATATTTATCTTTACCACAGTGTTTTTATTATGGTCATCTTATAGTAAAATTTTTTACACTAGGGTTACAGATCTTCAACATTGTTTTGTTTTTTTAAAATTGAGCTGGTCATTCTAGGTATTTTTATTTCCATATAAAATTTATGCTTCATTTGTCAATTTGTAGGAGGTGAAAGTGTGCTGGGATGTTGCTGCAGAGAACATTTAATCTGCAGATGTATTCAGGGAAAATTGACATCTTAATAATTTTCAATTATGTAATTCATGATTTATCTCTCCATTCATCATAATTTTCAATATCTTTTAGTATGATTTGAGTTATTATTTCTAAATTTATAATTATGTATATTATCCTACTTGATATTGAGTGGTCTTGTTTTTTAATTATTTTTTTCATCTTGTGTTGTTGATTGCTAGGTCATAAAATTGCAATTAACTTATGTATATTCATCTCTAATTCTGAGACCCTGCAAAACTTGTCTCATTAGCTCGAGGAATTATTATTAGTATTACTATTATTTTAAGTGCACGTGCATTTACCAGAGAGAGACAAAGGGAGACAATGAGAGGGAAAAAATAAGAAATCACCCTCCAGGGAAGATAGCCACACTGTAATCCCTTTTCCTCTATTCCTCTCCTGGGATTTTGGACATGCACACACAAGGGCCTGGCAAGATTTTCAAGCCTCCTGGTACACAATTCAAACCACAGTCGATCATGTGGGAGTCCAGAGCCTTAATCGCCATACCATCTGCTGGCCTAAACAGTCTATATTCTTGTAAAAATATTTCCTTGAGGGGCTAGGGAGTAGTGGTGGTTAAGGTTCTGGACTCCCATGTGGCCAACTCTGGTTCAAATTCTGGACCTGGCAGCTTGAGAATCACGCTTGGTGTCTGTGCATGCATGTCCAGAATTCTGAGAGGAGAAATAAGAAGGGGTTGTGATATGGGCATCCACCTGGGGAGTGATTTCTCACTTTCCTTTTCACAATCTCTCTCTCTCTCCCTGGCAAGCACACTCATCCTATGGAAAAACCTTTAAAAAAAGCCAAACAAACTAGACTGTCTAGGATTTTTTGTAGACAAGATCAGGTTATCAGTGAATTAGTATAGCTTTATATCTTCTGTCCCAGTGAATATTTCTTTCATTTATATATTTTTCTTCTTGGACAATCAAAGATATCTCCTACCATATTGAATAAAATTATAAAGAGCAAATTTGTCTTCATATAAACTGAAGAATCTGTTTTTCCTCATAGTGTGTATCCCCTGATGTCTTGGCTCAGATTTTAAAAATTTTACTTTTATATTTCAAGTTTGGCTTTCTAAGGATCAGTATTTCTATATATCTTATTGTTTAGGCAATGATAGTTCAAATAGTGTCCTCAAAGATTTCAGGCCTTATAAATATTTAGTTTATGTCAATTGATGTCAGAGCATATCAGAGTACATAAAAATCAACCAGTTATCAAAATACCCTTTGCTAGACTCCAATAGACTGTCGTAGGTACCCCCACTTGTTCATAAATCACTAAAGAACATGTGGAAAATTGGTCTAACTCTTCTTTTTTTTTTTTTTTTTTTGGAGAGATTTTTGCTATAGGGCGCGTGCGCTCGCCAGACAGACAGAGAGAGACAGAGACAGAAAGCAGGAAATTACCTCCCAGGGGGGATGGCCACGCCGCAATCCCTTCTCCTCCATTCTCCTCTCGGGATCTTGGGCACGCATGCACACGCGCCCGGCGTGAGTTTTAAGCCACCGGGTCTGGGACTCGAACCGCGGTCGACTACGTGGGAGTCCAGTGACATAGCCATTATGCTAACTGCTGGTCCCGGTCTAACTCTTCTATTGCCTTTACAGGTCCTGGTCTCTCCAATAAAGTTCAGAGTAGCCCATCTCTCACTGTAACTTCACTTACGTGGTCAAAGCTCTAAATTGTTCTCATTTACATTAAGTTTGCAATTTATCTTTTCTAAGACCACTCAGGCTATTAGAAAGTGACAGAAAGGACTGGCGCACACACTTGGAGACAAGTACTCAAAGCAGGTATCTTAGTGCCAAGATATGGACCAAGACAGCAAGTAGCTGAGTTTCTGACCGTGAGGAACAGAGTGATGGAGCAGATGCAAAAACTAGGTTGAAGTTCAAAGAGTGGCCCACAGCAAATTTGAGGATCAGTGAGTCACTGGACAGCTTTGTATATTCTTCCTCACAAAGGGAATAATGAATTCTACAGATCGATAAAGGGTTTAGCACTTCTTGATGGCTCAGTGTGTAGAAAAATGAATCCAAATGGAGCAAGCTAGGCTGATCCTTGTAGAAGTGATCATAGCCACAGTCTGCAGATGGCTTAAGCTGATTCCACAAGAGAAGCACCCAATATAACTATGCAAACCCAAAACAAACTTCTAAAAACCCACCTGAATAAAATTTATGAAAATTTCTAAATGAAGATTCAAATAAAATTCATGAGGAATGTACAGAAATCTATACATTTTGTAAGAGTTAAATACAAGAGAAATGATTGGTTACAGTGATGCAAACTTTCATTTTAAGCTTCTATTTTAACATTGGGGCTCACGAACCTTTCCAAGATGATATTTCTGTTTGGATTATGTTTGAATTTTGTTTTAAATGTAGCTGTAAAACACTTATTTTTTTCTGTCATCTACATGGCACTCTTATCTCATTGAAGATATGTAAAGGCTATCAGCATTACTCAGCTATGAAAGTATTATTTCTATTATTGAACAAAAGAAAAATAAGTCTTAGTTTAGAGCTATTTATGTTAGTGGTGTTAGGATTAATGAAAGAAATTTTCCCAGAAGAGTCATGGTCACTTGTACATAAGACTGTGCCAGACTGCAAGCCTTTCTTTCACTTGACTTAAGAAAATTTGGTAGCACTCACCATTTCAGTAAAGAGTTAGTCAAAACACAATCTGGAGTTTTGTGACTTTAAATAGTTCCTATATCAGTGTCACCAATATAAAATTCTAGGCCTTCAATGAATCTTAGCTTGTCAAGGTTCCTAGCAATGATCAAAGTCAAAATAAATATACAATTTTGAGCACTATCTTTAGGTTCATATTTATCTTCTAGCTATATTAAACCCCTTGTCCAAAATGAAAGAAAGGTAAACACATTTTTGTTTTATTTTGTTTTTAGGTACGCCAAAGAAGCAGATGCATTGTAAATACTGCCCTTATTTTATTTTGCTTCATTTTGTTTTCCCAAAAGGCCTTGCAGAAATTTAGTTGTGTGCCTTCATAAGTTATTCAGCACACTTGTAAAAGGCAATGACAGGCATCTAGAATAATTTCTCTCTAAAGAATAACAAAACTTTCATCAAGTAAAATGTTGACTCCTCACTAGAAGCTATGAACAGAGAGAAATTTTTGTATCTCCTCTGACCACTGTAATATATAATAAACCATATTTTTAAATTTATATATAATTAAATATGTGAGATACATGCTCTCTGATCTAATGCTAAAGAGTGGACAAGAGACACAAGGTATGGCAAAGTGAGACTTTTTTTTTTGAGAGGTTTTCACTAGAAGGCACGTGCGCTCGCCAGAAAGATGGAAAGAGACAGAGAGATAGAAAACGTGAAAACACCCCCCAGGGGGGATGGCCACGCTGCAATCCCTTCTCCTCCATTCTCCCCTTGGGATCTTGGGCATGCACGCACACGCGCCCGGCGTGAGTTTAAGCCACCGGGTCCAGGACTTGTACCGCGGTCGACTACATGGGAGTCCAGCGACATAGCCATTATGCTAACTGCTGGTCCCCCTGGCAAAGTGAGACTTTAATGGTGGTCTTGCAAGATCAGATATCTGATAGGTAGGCATACCTGAACAACCAATTTATTCTCTAGTGTACAAATTCCTCCTTCATTGGCTCAGTATGGGGTGTGCAATCTTCCTGGATATAGCCTAAATTTCATTTCCTTTAAGACATTTATTTTCCCCTTCCCTTTATTGTCTGATGAAAAGGCATGGGCTCAGGACAAGCCCGTGGAAAGGGCCATACAAATGTCCTGAGGAGGGAGAAGAATCAGGAAGTAAAAAGAATTAGTAAAGGGCTGGTAACCAGCCACCATCTTGAGAAGTCATTTCCCAGAGTGATCTGTTGTTTCTGGATTTCATTTATTCAGGAACCTTTCTGGAACGTGTACTTAGGGCAGTTGTCACATCTGCAAACTGGTTAAGCAATGTTTGTTAAGCTATTTTTTTTTTTTTTTTTTTTTTTGGAGAAGTTTTTCGCTATAGGGCGCGTGCGCTCGCCAGACAGACAGAGAGAGACATAGAGACAGAAAGCGAGAAATCACCCCCCAGGGGGGATGGTCACGCCGCAATCCCTTCTCCTCCATTCTCCTCTCGGGATCTTGGGCACGCACGCACACGCGCCCGGCGTGAGTTGTAAGCCACCGGGTCCGAGACGCGAACCGCGGTCGACTACGTGGGAGTCCAGCGACATAGCCATTACGCTAACTGCTGGTTCCCTGTTAAGCTACTTTTTCAAATGAATCACTTGCAGGTGGCAGGTGGCATGTGGCATGTTGGTTAAGGGCTCTGGACTCTCACATGATTGACTGTGGTTCAAGTCCTGGACGTGGTGGCTTGCTTTATCACTCCCCCCAACACACACACACACACACACACACACACACACACACTATCCTTCACTGCTCAGATTAAAATAAATAAATAAATAAAGCTAAATAAAATAATTCCTTAAATAAAGAAAGAATAACTTAAACTATTTTCTTACCTAGATTATTTGAAAAAGACCTTTAAATGTACAGACCTTTAAATGTACATCAGTTATTTTATATATATATATATATATGTGTGTGTGTGTGTGTGTGTGTGTGTATAAATATATATTTATATAATTGGCTATTAAAACCCAGAAATATCTGAGACCAACAGTTGGCATAATACATATATATATATATATATATATATATATATATATATATATATATTTATATATTTATATATTTATATATATATGAATATATATTTATGTATTATATATAATACATATATATATAATACATATATATATGTATATATATATATTTACTGTGTCTTGAAAGACTAAGGTAATTAAGAGAAAGAATGGCTTTATTTAGACTTAGATTTCAGTTGCAATTATTATTTCCCGTGAAGTCTGTAAGAAAAGTATTAAGTGAAATAACACTTTTATAGGATTTTTTTGGCATGCCTATGTATATTTAACACATTTTAGAACATATATGAAGATTTGACACTCCAACTGATTATTTTGCATATTTTACTTTTGTAGATATTTGAAAATAACACCTGAAAGGGAATGAAAATTGTACACTACATTTACTAGTCTTAGTTTTAAGGTTTTTTTTACTCAACATTTGATTTTTAAATCACAATAACCTGTGAAATAGAAAATAGACTCAAAAATATTAAATAATTGCTAAAATCACTAAACTTGCTAACAGGGTACCCTCTTTTCTTATCCTACCTTGGAGTCAAAAAGTACAATTTTTTTAATATAAAACACATCCAGTAAAACTTGGTGAGACCAGCAGATGATGTAGTGCTAGACCCCAAATGGCTGATTGTGGTTCAAGTCCCAGACCTGGTAGCTTGAAAATCATGCTGGGTGCTTCTGTGTGCCTCCCCAAAATCCCAAGAGGAGAATGGAGGAGAAGGGATGACTTATCAATTTTTTTCTCTTTGTCTCTGTCTCTGGCAAGCACTTGGGCCCTATGGCAAAAACCTTACCTTATTGCAGTATCTTTGACTTTTATTACAAAGCTGGTTAGAAGTGATGTCAAATATCTTTGTTTTGTTCCCAATGTCAGGAAAAATAAATATTTCACCAATACTGTTAAATTTTCTATATGTTTTAAAATATATCCTTTATCATATTAAGAGAATTCCCCTTTATTCCTGTTTTGTTAAGAGTTTTATTTAATAGTGGAGATATATTGAATTTCATTAAATGTCTATATTATTTTATTTAATTAATATTATAATTTTTACTTTATTTGCTATAATGTGGTCATTTTGGTTTAAAATTATTTTATTTCATTCTTATTCTTTTGTTATCATACATTTTAATTGACATGCAGTAGTCATATACATTCATGGGGTACAATGTGATTCTTTTAAAAATTTGCTATAAGGTGTGTGTGATTGCCAGAGAGGGAGATATAAAGAGAGAGAGAGAGAAAGTGAAAGTGAGAAAGTACTCTTTAGGGGGGATACCAGGATGCAATTCCTTCTGTTGTTGTCATCTCAGGATATTAATCATGCATATACGTGTGTCTGGCATGTTTTTCAAGTCAATAGGTCTAGAACTCGAACTACCCAGTTGGTCATGTGTGATCCAGCTGCCTTAACCACTATGCCACCTAGCTGGACTCAATAAGATTTTTAATACATGTATGTAATGTTAAAGATTAAAACAAGGCACTACACATAGCCAACAACTGAAATATTTATTATTTATGTTGTGATCATTTGAATTCTACTCTTCTAGATATTTTTAAGTGTACACTGATTTAATTATATTCTTCTCACAATAACAACTTCTTAGAATCAAACTGTTAGTATCTTTATGTTATATAGATATTATTAGATTTGCTAAATATTTTTTAGAATTTTTGTCCCTGTGTTACAAGATGGATTTTCCTATCCTTTAACTTTTGTGTAAAGTCCTTTACAAACTTTATCAAAGGTATCCTGACTCTGAAGAGTCAGCACAAATTATCAATAATAGGCACAAATAGCCAAGGCCACAGAGCCTATAAATATTGAAGAGGGTCAGAACCAATGTCTTGTACAATCTTTTGTTTGTTTGTTTGTTTTGACAGAGAGACAGAAAATGAGAAATTATCCCTTGGGGGGATGCCCATACTGCAATCCTCACTCCTCCATTCTCCTAGGATTTGGGACTTTAACGCACGCTCACTCAGAGTGAGTTTCAAGCTGCCAGGTCTGGGACTCAAACCATGTTAGTCCATGTGGCAGTCCAGTGACATAACCATTACACTACCTGCTGGTCCCAACTTTGTACCATCATACAGAAATAAATTATTTACCAAAAAATATACTTTAAAAATACAACACTGATGTTGACACAAGAAGAATTAGAAAATCTGGATAGTCTCATCTTTATTAATAATGTCAAAACTGTAATTAATCACTCTTACACATATACACACACAGCTTAGGAATAGTAGACTTCAATAAATTATGTCAAACATTTTAAAGAGAATGCCAATATTTTATAAAATTTTCCAGAGAAAATAAATCTAATTGAGTGTACTCAATTAAGGAGGCAATAGCATCCAGGGCAACAGAAATTTCAAGACTTTAAGCTGGGAGATGAAAGAATGAAAAGATAAACATACTATGTTCAAAGAAGAAGTTAATTTCATAGTGGATATGCCAAGATAGAACAATAAAATGCTGGGTGTCAATAATTATATAATCTGGGGACTAGTAGGTGGCATGGTGTTTAAGGTGCTGGACACTCCCACATGGCCAGCCACAGTTCGAGTCCTGGATTTGGTGGCTTGCTTTCTTGATTCCCTATCTCTCTCTATCTTTCTCTGGTCAAATTAAAATAAATGATGAATAAATAAAATTAAATAAATAATTCTTTAAAAAATAATTATATATTTTGACTGAGAATAATCATGTGTCAATTCTACAATAATCCATATTTGATTCATAAAATCTGTAAGTCAAATTCTATGGCTATTTGTGCCAATTATTATAATATTGCCTCTCAGTCCCTGACTTCCCCATCTATAACGTAATTTATAATGCTAGGGCTGGAAATCTGGAGACCTTATTTTTATTTTCCAGCTTGTTGTAATTTAGATTCTGTCAATGGTTAAAACTAGAGGACTCCTGGAAGCCTGGAGCAGAAAATAGGGGACTTGTTACTTTCATTTTCTTCATGCTGCTTGTATCCTGTTTGAGAGTCTGCCTGTGAACAATTCTTAATCCCAGCAGTGATGAAACTGTCCTGTAACAGAAGAATTCATTTTATAGTTTTTTCCAACATATTCAGAAACAAAATTAACTTGATTGCCCCAAGAGATGCTAACCCTACTGCCAATTCTCACTCATCGAAATCAAGGTCCCAGCTGCACACACTTTGAACACTAATATGTCAGTATATCTAACATAATATGTCAGCATTAACTTATTTGTGTCCTCTACTCAGATGTCTTACTTTCAGCTCTGCAGGGGACCCCTTTTGAACTGCTAAGTTTTAATATATCCAAAATATCCCTTTGTCCCCAGCCTCTCAGGAATATTGATTACTTCTAGCTCTTTCAGAGATTACTCTGAGCTCTTGTTTAACCTTTTATAAATTGTCATGTACATACATACTAAAATTTTTCTTGTATTAATTTCCCTTTGTTCAAGCAATAGGTTGTTTCTATCGAGATCCTAAATGGCACCTTATACAAACAGCAAATGTACAATGAAGACAGAAATAGCTAGTACACTAGCCTGTGAAGCTATCAAATCTAGAGTGGAAAACATATATGTATATGACAGAAATAAAACAAATAAACCTGAGAATAAAACCAAAGGAAGTTCAAATAAAATGGTTCAAAAATTGTTACATGTGGAAAACAAATATTTTAAATTAATTGGAAGGAAAAATTGTGAATGCGTGTGTGAGAGAGAGAGGATTTTTTACATTTTGGCTAGATACTATTATATTAAAAGTTCATTTATAATGAGATATTCAAATATTTATAATTTAAAGAACATTTCTGGCTCAAGAACAGTCAGAAAGTGCTTAAAAAGTAAACATAGCCTAGTTTAATTTATGTAATTTCTTCTATCAATACAAAGATCTGTGAAAGTAATAATTTACTAGGGGATATTTTACCTTTTAAGTAACTAGTCTTCTCTTTAGGATAAAATATACTGTATATTGCAAAAAATGCTTTGTTCTCTGTAAATATTGCTAATCAACATCAAAAATTATCTAGAGGAAAAAACAGATACACAAATATATATTGTTTTTAATGGTAAATAGTTCAATGACTGTACTATGTATGATAAAGTCTACAAAAATGACTGGCACAAACCTCACTGTTTACTTTTGCTTTTATATTATGTTGTATTTCCAATTGTGTTGTCAATATATCTATCAATTTGAATGCCTAGCTTACTTAATTAGATAAGCTCTAATCAGTGAACTTTAATAACCAAAACAAGATTTTAATATTCTATGTAAAGGTAAAATAATGCATAAGTTCAAACAAGTAAAATTTACAATAGATTTTTCTAGAGTAATCACATTTATTTTTGGCAACTTTTGTTTAAAGGTGAATCCACATTTTCTTCATCTTGAATTCTAAACTTGTGTATGCTTTTTCTATTTGACTTTTCCTCACTTTTTATGTTGTTATTCCATCTATGGTACAAGCTGATGATGGAAGCTGAGCTAACTCACTCTTAACTCTAAATCAATCCATCATTGCCTGCTCTGTTAAAAATGAAGTGAATCTGGGCCGGCAGGTGGCACAGTGGTTAAGGTACTGGACTCTTACATAGTTGACCATAGTTTGAGTCCTGGACCCAATGGCTTGAAACTCGAGTCAGGCATGTGTGCATGTGTGCCAAAAATTTTGAGAGGAGACTGGAGGAGAAAGGATCATGGTGTGGTCAACCACCTGGAAGTGATTTCTTGCTTTTTGTCTCTCTGCCTTTCTCTGTCTCTCCAGTGAACGCATATGCCCTGTAACAAAAACTATTAAAAAAATAAAGTGGATCTTTTTAACATATCCCCTTTGCAGTTCATATGATCTGTTAAGTTTTGTCTTTAAAAAATGGTAGATACACACTACAGGAGGAAGAACACACCTCTTTTGTCCCAATATTTTCTGTATGCTTGCTTTTATAAAATTTTGATCTCTGGTTTCTATATAATCATTATACATCTAAGTCATATGCAAATAGTTTGTTTTTTTCATTTTTTTTCTTTTTTTTTTTTTGGAGAGATTTTCACTGTAGGGCGCATGCGCTCGCCAGACAGAGAGAGACATTAGAGACAGAAAGCGAGAAATCACCCCCCAGGGGGTGTGGCCACGACGCAATCCCTTCTCCTCCATTCTCCTCTCGGGATCTTGAGCACGCATGCACACACTCCAGGCGTGAGTTTTAAGCCACTGGGTCTGGGACGTGAACTGCGGTCGACTACGTGGGAGTCCAGCGACATAACCATTACGCTAACTGCTGGTTCCCTGCAAATAGTTTTTGAAAGCATGCATACAGTGTTCAACCTAGACATATTCATGCATTCATACTCTTTTCAATATTGTGTATTACATTGTATTGTTTGTGTATCTTAGGCAATCGTTTATGTAGCTTTCAGTACACTGGGTGGATACCGTGGTACTCGCCTAGTTACAGATCAGCATCAGTCCTACGGACTGCTTCCCACTAAGTTGACTGGTGTACCGAAAGTGAATTATCAATGAGCTTATAAGTACGCCAGTGGTTGGTTCCCAGACTCACTTTGCCAAAATCTGAGGAGATGTTTCTTATTTTCCAGTACTAGCTATAGTTTTTCTCCTGCATCCTGAAGGGGGTTTCCTACTTATCCAACCAAAGTGGACAAGCTCCTGTCTGGTTTATCCAAACCACCTTCTCTGCCACATATATTCTGCCATTAGGCCTTCAACAATGAGGTCTGAATCTAAGCTTGAGATTTATCTCTTCCTTAGCACCTTCTCTTAAGCATAGGTAGCTATTCTTTAGTGTGTTCTTTACAGTAAATTCTAATGTGGTTAACAACTCTTCAAATTACTGTGTGATTTCTATCTCTTGATTGAATCTTAGATGACAAAAGGGTGAATAAATTATAAAACATCTAAGTTCTCTGCATTACTAAGTGCAATTTTTATAAGTAATCACATCAATTTAGAAAGTATGGCTCTTTAATAGTTATTTCTCTTGAAATAACATCCCAAAAAGATTTATCAAGCAATGAAAGACAAAGTGTGAACATGTAATTATATTGTTAATGTCTAGAAATATCACATTCATAATTGTATTTAAAAGGAATGAAAATAGGACTTTTTTCTTTAGATTTGGAATGTGAGGGCACTTCAGAAATTTTTCAGAAAAATAGAATTAAAGTACAAGTTTATTTTGGTGCAAAACATTTTTCAAATCCATGCATAGATTTTTTTGTAATATGCATCCTCCATTAATTTTTTGAAGATTCCCCAGCATAAGACAAAGTACACACCATCTGAATTTTTAAATAGCCTGAGTGATGGGGATGATTTTCTAGCCTAGGGAAAATATAACTTTTATGAACATTCACCAACTAGCAAATTGTAATGGTTAGTTAATGGGACATCACATTTTGTAATTTTCTTGATAGTACAATTTTATCACATATGTTTGGCAGTATCATTAAGCAAATTATCTATCATATTTTTATGCAAAATGACTCTTCTTTTTAAAATTAGTCTTTAAGAAGATTTTATGTTATCTTCTTACTTTTTAGATGAGAAATTCTCTAACAAAAACATTGCTGACTTTTTGATGTGTAAAAAAAAATTGCGTGTCAACCAAGAACATCAAAAGGTGTGCATAATTTGTGAATACAAAGTAAGAATGATATTGGTGTTAATAAAAATAGGGGGAACATAACTGAAATGTTACCTCCCAAATTTTCTAAGCATCTCTTGTGACTAAAGTTCTGGGCATTGAAAAGTCAATTTGGGGGTTTCTGGAAAAAATGTTATCCGATAATGCAACTTCTTCTACCTCTTTAGTAATTTCTTCTCCTTCTCCTTCTCCTTCTCCTTCTCCTTCTCCTTCTCCTTCTCCTTCTCCTTCTCCTTCTCCTTCTCCTTCTCCTTCTCCTTCTCCTTCTTCTTCTTCTTCTTCTCCTCCTCCTGGAAAAACAGGAAACAAAAAACAGCAGAAGCTAGAAGGAAAACTCAATCTACTGTTGGAAGAGAAAGTTAAGGGACCCTATGGCATTAATTAATGGACAGTTGCTAATTTTTCTCTAGACCACTTATTTCTGGAATTCTTCTTAGCTGAGGATACTTGTTTTGTTCCTGTTACATGGTACTTGGTGCAATTTCTGTCAATAGAGTTACCAAATACTGTAAATGAAAGTCAGTGTTCAATTATTTTCCTTTACAAAATTACTGACTCTGAACAGTATACATCCATGTTTTTTGTTTTGTTTTTCATTAAAATCATTCTGTGAATTTAAAAATTACAACAAATAATGTGTGGATCTAAACTACTTTTTTAAAAATTTGTTTGTGACAGACTCTATTTTTTTTTTTTTTTGGAGAGGTTTTTGCTATAGGGCACGTGCACTTGCCAGACAGACAGAGAGAGACAGAGAGACAGAAAGCAAGAAATCACCCCACAGGGGGGATGGCCACGCTGCAATCCCTTCTCTTCCATTCTCCTCTCGGGATCTTGGGCACACACGCACATGCGCCCAGCACGAGTTTAAGCCACCGGGTCCAGGACTCAAACTGCGGTTGACTACATGGGAGTCCAGCGACATAGCCATTAGGCTAACTGCTGGTCCCTATTAATAGGCATTTTTGAAAAACTCTCCAGGGAATCTCATATTCAGTCAGTGTGTCACACAACTTCTGTAATAGTCTGAATAAATATTTGTAGACATTTGTTATGGCTACTTCTGAATATTAGATTGGGTTTTAAAGAGGTTAGGGTATACCAGTGCAATAATATATAGGTGTCTCCTTGCAAAATGACTTTAAATCTTCAGTTTTGCATATATGACATCAAATTAATCAAGAAACGAGTATACTAATTTGTTAAGAAATGAATAACGCTGACTCTTTAAGAATCGATCATCTCATTTTTTTACTTATCAAACAGATTCCTTTTTCACAATAATGTAGAACCAAGCCTCTAGTTGGTTTATTGCAGGTCCTAAATGCATTGTAATAGAAGAAAAATATTCCTGTAATGAAAATGCCAACCTTTGAATTGTTGTTTTCCCATGGCTTCTGGATTTGAAGTCACATAAGGGTGTAGAATACATTGCTGGATGGATAATACTGGGTTTTCTAACATACAGTGAGTATGTTTCTCCTGACATCTAAGTGTATTTACCATAGAATCAAAAAGATGAAAAAAAAATTGTATGATCACGGCCAACTTTCCTTATGTTACTTTTCCATGAATTCAACTTTAGTTAAATTTTTGGCACATCTTGGGAAGCACCTGTCTAGACATCTGGGTTTCAGCTGTTTTGGGCATCTTTCCTGTCATTAACAATGCGGCACCAGCAGATGGCATAATAGTTATGTCGCTGGACTCCCATGTTGTTGACTGCAGCTTGAGTTCGAGACCTGGTGGCTTAAAACTCATCCGAGGTGCATGTGCCTGTGTGCCCCAAATCCCAAGATGAGAGTAGAGGAGAAGGGGTTGTGGCATGGCCATGCCCCTGAGAGGTGCTTTCTTGTTTTCTGCCTGTCTCACCGGCAAGCACACACATCTTATAACAAAATCTTTCTGAAAATGAAACAAAACAAAAACAATGCAAATAATTCTCAAAAGTCCTAAGAGAGCTGGTTGTAGGTAATGATAGATAAAGGGTGAGGAACCAGGCTGACTGGTAGAAGGGCTTAACATAATTGATTTCTTAGCTAGATTGAGGTCAATGAGTTAAAAGCAGTATCTCTTGAATTTCTAAGAATCTTACAGTTTTTTTTTTTACTTAGTAGACTATAAACGATATTGGTACACAAAGGTAATGTTTTCTTTTTTTTTCTTGCTAGAGGGCACACAGATTCACCAGAGAAACAGAGAGGGAGAGAGAGATGGAGAAAGGAGAAAGCATCTCTGATGAGGAATGATCTTACCACAACCCTTTCTCTTCTCTTCCTCCTTTCAGGATTTGGGGCATGCACATGCACATACATGCGCCTAATACATTTGTCAAGCTGCTGGTTTAGTGACTCATACCATGGAGTAGATTATGTGGGATTCTGTGTCGATTACCAGGCCACAAAGCCAACCCAAAGATAATGTCACTTAAAAATAAATAAATATTTATTAAAAGATACTCTTGCCTTTGAATTATCAGACAGTTTGACAGAAATTCTTGGTAATGTATGGGGTTGCTAGAAGTCAACCAAATTATCAGCCCATATGGGAAGAAATATCACTGATGTAATATCAAGTTACATTGACAGGCTATTTTTTTTAATGAACTCATATTTAGCAAATATTCAGTCAATTGGGGCTTTGGTTGGATAACTAGGGAGGCAGACATTCTACTTTTTTGTTTTAACAAAGTTTGAACAGATCAAATTATAGTTATACCATATGATGGATTTTAAAAATCCTACAATATGTTTGGTCAAATTAACAGTGTCATTTTGACTGATCTATTACAAAGCCATGACAATATTCTCCTGAAACACAGAATATTTATCAGAACTGGTACTGCAAATAAATTCATATAAGGGTTGAGTAAAAATCTCTCATTCTTTCTCTCTCTCACACTTACATGCATTAAAGTATGGGCTACCCTTTATTTTTTAATCTTTTTTTTCAAAAAAATTTAAAAATAAATACTAATAAAATTAAAAGATTGTTTCATTATCATATTATCTCCATACATGCATAGATGTTGCACATACACACACAGCAAAAATAGGGCCAGCAGGCAGGGCTGGGGTTAAAGTGGTTGGCCCATACATGGCTGGACCTGAGGGCTTGGACATCACACCAGGTGCTTGTGCGGCCGTGCCCAGATGACCAAGAGGAGAGTGGAGAACGGACTGCGGAATGGCCATCCCTGCTGGGGCTGGGAGAGGGGGTTCTCACTGTCCTTCTGTCTGTCTCTCTCTAGCAGGTGGGTTACCCTTTATGAAGAGGATAGTCACAAAAATCATGGAAAGGAATAGAAGTGAAAGAATATCTCTAGGTCCAGACAAAATATGAAAGACATTAAAATGTTTTGAACAGAAAAATGACTATTTGGTGGAGACAAAAGAAATAAGCCAAGTGGAAGTTGCTGTGAGAGGAACAAGGTTTTGAGATGATGAATGAAGTCAGCATATTGTGAATGGACTTGTGAAAAATGAGAGATGTCATAAGACCCGAATTGGGACTAAGATATGGAGTGAGGGTCAAAGAGGAGAGAGGAAACAATGTTGAAAATAATCTAATTTAGTGAATGATGTGAAGTAATAGAAGGTGAAAATATTTTTGTCTAGAGCTAGCTCAAAGGGCTAAGATAAAAGCTGAGAGAATTGGTTGGAATTGGTTGGAAGGGTTTGAGTGGTTATAAATATAAGAAATACCAAGGGAAGAAAGGAGATACTAAAGACACCTCTTGCAAAATGAAAACTGAGGTAACAGAGTGGCAATATTCTTTTATTTTTTCAGAGACAGACAGACAGAGAGAGACAGAAAGCGAGAAATCACCCCCCAGGGGTGATGTGGCCACACTGCAATCCCTTCTCCTCCATTCTCCTCTTGGGATCATGGGCACGCACGCACACGCGCCTGGCGTGAGTCTTAAGCCACCAAGGTCCGGGACACGCACCATGGTCGACTATGTGGGAGTCCAGCGACATAGCTATTAAGCTAACTGCTGGTCCCAATATTCTTTTCTTTTTTTTTTTTTTTTTTTTTTTTAAGAGAGATTTTGCTATAGGCCGTGAGTACTTGCCAGAGAGACTGAGATAAAAAGTGAGAAATCATCCCCCAGAGGGGATGGCAAGTCGCCATCCCTTCTTCTCCATTCTCCTTTCTGGATTTTGGGCTCATACACTCATGCCTCTGGCATGAGTTTTAAGTTACCGAGGCTGAGACTTGAACTATGGTCGACTACATGGGAGTCCAGCAATGCAACCATTATACCATCTGCTGGTCCCAGTGTGGCAATTCTTAATACCTTTTCATTTAAAACAAAAAAGTATTCTCTATTAGGGTAATTCATCTATTTTAGAAGATTCTGCAATATCAGAAAGCCAGAGATGGAAAGGGCTTCTACCTGATGAACCCAAACTAAAACAAGTTTACTCATCCCTGAGGAAGGCAGGTAAAAGAAAATAATTGAATGTCTTTTTTCAACTAATGATAATCACTGAGAGACCAGAGCTGGCTTAGTGCTTTGTATTTTATTGGGCCATTGGAAAAGTCATGACATATTTTTCTATATTTTCTATGCAAAAAATGCATCATGACTTTTCAGACAGCCCAATACATAACTCACCTGGATTAATACACACAACACAATGAAGTAGACATTGTTATTAGTATTTTACCTTCTAGAAAACCAAGGTTTTAGTGTAATAACTTCCCAATGAAGTCACACTATAAAGGGGTCATACCTAGGGTCTAAACCAGACATGTCTCATTGGGATTCCTAAGTTAACTTCCCACCTAGCCCTGCTCTCCAAGCTAGCCTCCTCTGCCACTTGACTGAAGGCCACCTTTGGCTTCAGTCATAAAATCCATTCCAAAAAACTTTTGTTATCACTTTCAAAAACCCAAATAAACTTGAGCAATGAACAGCTGAGAGAGCTCTATTGAAGCAGATGCAGGCTGAATTTGGAAAATCAACTGCTCTTTTTTGTCCACAAAAAATGTAACAGTTTTCCTAGCCTCATCAAACCAATGCTTTAGATATGAAAGCTGGCTTTCAGGTGAAGCCAAGATGGTCTTCAAATAAAATTATTAATATGCCATCTCTGATTTTTCAGGCTCCTGGCTGTCATCAGATATATCACCACTCAGCTCTGCAGGGTACAGGGAAGACAAAGGGGAAATTTGCCAGGTTAATTATGAACTGAGATTTTTTTCATTTTAAATAATAAAAAAAAGAAGAGAAAAGGGGAAACCTCCCCTACTATTCAGCTCAATGACAATCTATTTCACATAGCAAAGCATTGAAATTTTAGCATATACTAACTTAAATATCTGTAAGATGAAAAGCACAAGAAGTTTTTTTTAGGACACTTTCCAGTTATAACTTTGAGCAATGTGTCAGATGAAAAGAATCAAAAGGCAAGAGGAAATGGAGCAAAAGTTTAAAATTTATGGTTTCACTGGAGAGATAATTGATGCTTTTTAAAAGCCAAGATGTTGGAGCAAAGCATATATTTTGCATGAAAATAGCAGACAACATGTCAAATTTCCCACAAATGCTTTATCTTTTATCATTCTGACTCTGGCTGTGATAAATGACTTTTCTACAGAGTATGAAGTAACTCACCGCATGCTAAAGTAATAGAAAATCATTCTCTCACATCTCAGTCTTTAAAATAGAATGTTCACATACGCATCTCGGAATCTGCTGAGAAGGACTGACCATGAGTATGCATGGAGGAGGAGGACAGAGACTAAGTGCAGTTGGGGAAGATGGATGCCTAGACTGGCTTGTCTTCCTACTGATGATTTCTTCCTTAGAATGAAGGTCCTCAAGCCATAGTTTTCTTTTACTTGACCAATGGACTATTTTTAAAACATTGCAAATTACAGGAACTAATGTAATCATAACATATCTTTTCCAATTTACTGTGGTCTTTACCACTCTGATTCCAGAATTCACTGTACTTACTCGATTCCTAAAGGTTTTGAATTAGAGGCCTGTATCAGTACAAGATAGAAAATCTCTAAAGACTTACAGAATTAACGGTCATTAATGTAAACATTTACACATGTCTAGTGTTAGTAAGGATATTAGAAAACAATCAGCGCAATGAACTCATGTTAGGAAAACAACTTTGTAGAAAAATATTTGGTAGGGACCAGCAGTTAGCGTAATGGCTATGTCGCTGGACTCCCACGTAGTCGACCGCGGTTCGAGTCCCGGACCCGGCGGCTTAAACTCACGCCGGGCGCGTGTGCATGCGTGCCCTAGATCCCGAGAGGAGAATGGAGGAGAAGGGATTGTGGCGTGGCCATCCCCCCTGGAGGGTGATTTCCTGCTTTCTATCTCTCTGTCTCTCTCTGTCTGTCTGGCGAGCGCACGCGCCCTATAGCAAAAACCTCTCCAAAAAAAGAAAAAAAAAAAAAAAAAAGAAAAATATTTGGTAGACAATTAGGTTGACAGTATATATCAGAAAACAAAATACTTCTAATTCTACCATAGAACTCAAAATGTACATTCAGAATGTTAATTGGAACCCTGTTTTTTATAAAATAAAATTGTTAAATTGATCTAAATATCTGTCTTTTAGAATTTGGTTATACATTATGATAAAGTTGTATTTTGGGAAGTGATACAGCCATTAAAATGGAGATAGGTCTATGTGTATTTTTCAGGGAAATGATTTAAAATACACAGTTACATCAAAAAACACGTCGGGGGGAACCAGCAGTTCGCATAATGGCTATGTCGCTGGACTCCCACGTAGTCGACCACGGTTCGCGTCCCGGACCTGGTGGCTTAAAACTCACGCCGGGCACGTGTGTGTGCGTGCCCAAGATCCCGAGAGGAGAATGGAGGAGAAGGGATTGCGGTGTGACCATCCTCCCTGGGGCATGATTTCTCGCTTTCTGTCTCTCTGTCTCTCTCTGTCTGTCTGGCGAGTGCACGCTCCCTATAGCAAAAATCTCTCAAAAAAAAATATGTCAGATGAAATATATATGATCCTATTTACTTAAAGTATCCATACATGTGTATCTATGTGTATTTAAATAGTCATACATTAAATATGAACATGAGAACTGGAATGATATCCCAAACCCTCAAGTCTTATTTGTAGTCTAGGGAGTAAAATAAAAGAACATGTTTAGCCTTATTATCCAGTATTCTTGAAATCTTTAAAATATTTGACTTATTTATTGATTGTAGTAAAATACTAATAATGAAAATGGTAATGATAAAAACTGCAAGAGGGTAACAGATTATTATTAATTGCTATCATTTTAGTTAGAGGTATTTTCAAAGTTTATTTATTTATTTATTTATTATCTGAGAGAGAGAGAGATGCTGAGAGAGAGAGATCCCCACAGGGTCTTCACAACGTAATCCACCTGAGCCTCAGCAGTCTGAATCATGGCCAGACACAGGCACACCCAATATGTACAGGGAGGTGGGTGGCAGATGGCGTGGTGGTTAAGGGTGGTGGATTCCCACACGGCCAACTATGGTTCTAGTCCCAAAACTGGCAGCTTGCTTTCTTGCTTTCCCTTTCTCTCTCTTTGGTCAAACTAAAAAATAATCATAGTGAATGGAATGAAATAAACGAATGGTTAAAAAATGTACAGATAAACCTTAAGACACAGAAATGGGACTTTCCCATTGGGTTTGCCATCACAGACCAGTATGTTACCATTGTCCTATCATGGCGGGCCCTATGAATTGCTACCCTAATGTGTATTCCTTTTGTATAATTCTCCCTCAGTCCCCATCCCAACTTCAACCTTCCCTATAAGTTAACATTTTCCAATTCTCTTTCAGACTTCAGCTCATTTCTCTGCTCTGATAGATCAGTGAAACCCCTGAGACAGAGCACACTGTATTCTCCATCACAGCTATCTTCCACACTAGATGAAAAGTTCAGTAGGATCTGGAATCATGCTGTTATGCTTTTCTCATTATTTGACCGGGAAAACAAGACCCCGGGGTGTTATGTACCATTCAGCAGGAAGAACTGGCACACATGCTGAATAAATGACTGGGTTCCTTCATGGAGGCAGGAAGGGTCTGTAAGGCATTCTGTCTTCATAGGATTAGATGAATGTACTTGTTAGCTAGACTTTGACACTTTCTAGCTGGTAGAAACCTCGAAGTGTTTGTTGAATGAGATATTGGATCAGTGAATTCAAGAATTAATGAATCCCACCTGATTTTTATGCAGTTGAAGACAAACTCCTCCTGGAAAGAAATATGTAAAAAAAAAGTAAGAGAAAGCAAGAATTTTGAAAAGGAATAGGAAAGCAACAATTTAACCAATATCACAAGCAATATCACAAGCTTAGATGAAATATACTTTAGAGCTCTTTTAGAATTATTTCAAATGACTGACATGAAATAATTTATAATCTGTGCATGTATATATTCTATTGTAATTAAATAATCATCCAATTATACATTCACTAATATTCATTTTAAAACTTTTGGGACCAGCAGTTAGCATAATGGCTATGTCGCTGGACTTCCATGTAGTCGACCGCGGTTCACGTCCCGGACCCGGTGGCTTAAAACTCACGCTGGGCGCGTGTGCGTGCGTGCCCAAGATCCCAAGAGGAGAATGGAGGAAAAGGGATTGCGGCGTGGCCATCCCCTCTAGGGGGTGATTTTTCACTTTCTGTCTCTCTGTCTGTCTCTGTCTGTCTGGCGAGAACACGCGCCCTATGGCAAAAACCTCTCCCAAAAAAAGAAAAAAAAAAAAAAAACAACTTTTCAAATGATGTAAGCCTGTAGATAAAGAAAATGTTAGGCAGTCTGAGAGTCAAAGTTCTGTTTCTCTTTTAAGCCATACACCAGTTTCTTAAGGGAGGAAGAGAGAGCCAAGAGCTTCTTGTCACAACCTCAGGGCTATTAGTTTAATTTGTATCCCCCCAGTTATATTATTTAACTTTATATATTAACTCATCTAAGTATTTTTCTTTAGTGCTCCATTCTATTTAAAAATATGCTGCATTAGGACCAGTAGATGGTATAATGGTTATGTCACTGGACTCCCATGTGGTTAATCATGGTTCAAGTCTTGGACCCGGTGACTTAACACACCCAGTGCATGTGTGTGCATACCCAAAATCCTAAGAGGAGAATGGAAGAGAATGGATTGCAGTGTGGCCATCCTCCCTAAGGGGTGATTTCTTGTTTCTAGTCTGTCTCTCTGGTGAGCACATGTACCCTATAGCAAAATTTGCTCTTAAAAAAAAAACAAAATGATGTACTTGAGGCCAGCAGGTGAGGTGGCGTGGTGGTTATGGTGCTGGACTCCCACATGTTTGACTTCAGTTTGAGTTCTGGCCCTGCTCCTTGGTTTCTAATTTTCTCTCTCTCTCTCTGATCAAATTTAAAATAATAATAATAAAATTAAACAAATACTTCCTTTAAAAATAATTTTAAAATGAAAATATGCTCTACTCATCAAAACACATTTTGACTTATTTTCTCAATAGCACAAATTTTAATATGTTGCTACTGTTTATTTCATTTTTTTCTTTTCAAGAGATTTTTGCTATAGGGCACATGTGTTTGCTGGAGAGAGAGAGAGAGACAGAGACAGAAAGTAATAAATCACCCCTCAGGATGATTGATCACGCTGTAATCCCTTCTACTGTAGTCTCCTCTTGGGCACACATGTACATGCACCCGGCATGAGTTTTAAGTCCCTGGTCTTGAACTGTGGTCAACAAAATGGGAGTCCAGCGATGTAACCATTACAGAATCTGCTGGTCCTACTACTGTTTTTTTGTTTGTTTGGTTTTTTTTTTTTTTTTTTTTTTTTTTAAGAAAGAATTTTTTGTTTAACATTATTTATTTATTTTAATTTGATGAGAGAGAGAGAAAATGAGAAATCAAGTTGCCAGGTATGGGACTCGGACCTCAGTTGGCCATGTGGGAGTCCAGCACCTTTAAACACCATGCCACCTGCTGCCCCCCCCCACCCCACTACTGTTTATTTCAAAACTCTATTACCAAATTCTTTTTATTGAAATTCTCTTCACCCTCAGATACTTGCTGAGTGTTTTTATAAGACTTGACTATAAGATTATATCTAATTTATAGTTGTTTCTTTTCCTTTACCACTTCTACAAATGTGGCCACTTATTGTAAGTACATCACACACAAGTCAGAGCATATCAGGGTCTGGTTTATTAGTAAGGGCAAATGATGTCATGAAGGGAGCATTTCTACTGACCCTTCCCTGCCTCCCTAAGTAAATTCATCCATGTCTCTAGTTTGATGCCAGCTCTGTTTGATGAAAACGACATAGTACCTTACAATCATATGTTTCCAATATTAGCATATATATCCAAAATTATTTTATTGCAGCTTTTCAAAATTTGTATGAAAACTATTATGGTTAATAAATAGATACCTTTTCTCTATGATTTTAGAGCAAAGTCTCACTAGTAGATTTTCTTTTAACTGAGGCAAGTAATAATCTAAAATATAACAGTGTGCAGAAGTCTCTCAGATAAGATATGGCATTTGGTGAATCACAAAAGTAGGATACACGTTTAAAGCTGATAACACAAAGCTATGTAAAATTTCTACTAGGGACCAGCTATAGTGGTGTAAAAGGAATGCAATGCCCCATGAAGCTGAAGCCATATGGGAAGGTCCGAGGTCCATGTCCCAGGGTCTACCTGTCCATGCGGAGTGTGAACGCAGGTGTCTGTCATTCTAGCAGATTGAGACTTGGGTGGATGATGGCATAAAGACTCTGTTAAGAGTGCTAATATCAGACCTGTCCACTGAAACAATACCAGCAAGGAAACAATGGAAAGACATATTCAAAACACTAAAGGAAAAACAATTTTAACCAAGAATATTATACCTAGCAAGATTATTATTTATATTATTTCTTGAGTCTGAATTTTTCCATGTTTCTCTGGATTTATAAAGTTTTCAGATATTACTTCATGGAAGAGGTTTCCCATACCTTTAACCTTCTTGGTTAAAATTGTTTTTCTTTGAGTGTTTTGAACATGTCTTCCCATTATTTCCTTGCCAGCATTGTTTCAGTTGACAGGTCTGATATTAGCTTAACAGGATAATCTTGGTAAGTAACTCAGCATTTGCCTCTTGTCATTTTAAAAATATTATCTCTGCCTATGGTTTTTAAACAATCTTGCTACAATGGGCCAGGAGGAGGCTCTTTTTATGGTGATTCCATTTGAAGTTCTTTTTATTCCGTGGGTCTGAATTTTTCCATGTTTCCCTGAATTTAGAAAGTTTTCAGATACTACTTCATGGGAGAGGTTTCCCATGCCTTTAACAGCTTCTTCACCTTCTGGTATATCCATTACATGTATATTTATGTGATTAATGGTACAAAATTTCCCATATGTTATCTTCATTTTTTGGGGGGAGGTGGCATTTTTTCATTCTGTGTGTGTGTGTGTGTGTTTGTGTGTGTGTGTGTGTGTTTATTTTGGAGACTTTGTCTTCAAGATCAGAAATTACTTTTTTCTGCATGGTCCAATCTGCTGTAAATTCTTCCTAGGAAGATTTTAATTTCTTGTATTGTATTCTTCATTTTCAGAAGTTCTCTGTAATTCTTTTCTAGGGTGTCTATCTCTGTATGCAATTCCTCTTTCATGTCTTGGAATTTTTTATCTCATTTCCTGGAATTGATTGTCTATTTTTTCTTGCATCTCATTGAGTTTTGGCACAATGATTGTTCAGAATTCTTTTTCTAACATTTCTGTGAAATCTTTTGTGTTGTCCATAGTTGGTGAGGGATGATTGTTTCCTTGGGGGACCATTTTGTTCTTGTTTTCTTATGTTTCTTCTGTCTCTGCTCTGGTTTTTGGTCATCTAATGATGAATTCATTTCTTCCTATTTATTGTAGTAAATTATAGCGTCAGAGGAGGGAATGTTACCCCTTAGATCCCAGGTGTATTCCAGTTAGAGACCTGTGTCTTCTCAATCAGAAAAGATAAAGTTGATACAGGCTGGTGGCTTCAGATGATTGACTCCTCTACCAACCTTTTAGCTCCTGATGAACTAGAGATGAGCTAAGTATATAACTTAGTGAAGATTCTCAAGTAACCTGCTGCACAAGGCTGGTGGGTCCCAAGTTCCAAAGGCAAACTTGAAAGTTTGGGCTGCACAGATGAGGAGAGGTGTGCTTATACCCGAACCCTAGTCTCCAGACAGGTGGGAACCCCTCTCTCTCTCTCTCTTTCTAATAAAGAGATTAAAAAAAAGCTTGAAAATTCTATAGGCATGGTATAACAATCTGGTGAATACGAATTGTTGTAATCTCATTAAAACACACACACACACACACACACACACACACACACACACAGCTAAATTGGGCCAACAGGTGGCTTAGAGGTTAAAGCAGTCGGATCCCATATGACCCAACTCCCAAAAGATAATGGAGGAGAAGAAACTGTAGTGTGTCCATCTCCCTGGGGTGGGGTGTCTGATCACTTTCTTTCTCCAGAAAGTACATGCATCCTATAACCAATAATAATAATAATAATAATAATAATAATAATAATAAAGGTAACTATAAAAGAAACACAGAACTGAAGTGAAAAAGACATGGAGAAGTAAAAATGTGACGTCTATAACTTCTATAAAGGGAAGGCACACCACACCTATACCAATGGAAAATTTCCTTTTTTCAAAAGGAACATTAATAGTTTTGGGGACTCAAAAGTTGACATAGCTTTTTGTTGCTATTGAGAAATATAATACATATTTGCAAGCCTAGAGAAACAAACATGTATTAGAATTGTCTGTCAGTGTTGATCTAAACTACTATCACATTTAATGAGTTTTCTTCATGACTTTAAAAAATTATGAATACATGCATTTAAAAGAAAACATTAAACCTAATCTGAATATTAATATATATGTGTATGTATATACATATATATCATATATACGTACATATATGATATATATATGTGTATACATATATATGTATATGCATGCATGTTTTCTTTTTCCTGACATCAGAAATCAATAAATAAAGAAGGAATATAGGAGATATCAGTTGGTAAATTCATTACTAGCCTATTTTTTTCTAGATGTAATGTTTCGTTCATCATGCAAACAAATCAAGACTGCTCTGGATGTCATGTCAAAGACTATAAATGAATATATTGATACATGATTGTTTTTTTCTGCACTAACTTCCTGGTGTCAGATGTAATTAAAGCTGAGATAAATAGAATATAATATTCTGTGGTATTCATGTCTATCTGCTGCCCTTTAAAAATAATACTATGCTACAACCTAAAATAACCTAAGATCATCTAATTATGTATTTCCAGGATGCTTATTTTTCAATGAGAAAAAAATGCTCTTTGTAATGTCATTATGGTTAAAAACAGGGATTAGGGTAAATTATCATACTGTGAAACCACTTATCACTGAACACATATCAGCTGTGAAAATATTGTTGCTATAAGCATCCTTCTTATAAGAGCTCTGAGATAATACAGAAATTTTTATCACTCAACTTTTTAAATCCTAAAGTATTGCAGTGAACATATTATCTAGGAGACAACTTTACGGAGATTAGTCTGCAAATTTTTTATATACTTTTAATACATACTACCTGAAGAAGAAAATTTTTAAGGTAAAATAATTTGAAAGAGATTGAGTGAAATAAAGATAAATTGAAAGTTTACTTATTTTTACTGTAGGAGTTAGAATATTTTTCCTTCTTGTTTTGTTTTTGTTTGTTTTCTATAGAGAGTATGTGCTTGCTGGAGAAAGAAAGAAAAAAAAAAAGAATTAAGAAATTACCCCCAAGAGGAGAATACCACAAGACAATTGTGTCTCTTTCAGTCTTCTTTTGGGATTTTGAGCAGGCACCTCACATACCTGGTGTGTTTTCCAAGTCATCGGGTCTGGGATTTGAGCTGCTCAGTCAGTCATGTAGGTTTCAGCTGCTTTAACCTCCATGTCACCTGTTGGCCCCAGTAGGAGTAAGAATCTTTAGTGTGCTAATAGTAGTAGTAGCACTTATTAGCTAGACACATATCAACAAGGTTTCCCTGAAGTATTTGATAAATCTTTAACCCACAGAATATTTGGCAATACCTACACTTGAACACACATGTTATAAAGAACAGAGATTCATATTTATTAATCTTACTTTCTTTCTGCATTTGCTTCTGTATTTGGTATACATCAACAGCACTACTGATTGTTTTATTAGGAGTTTGATATTATGAAGCATTATACAAATCATTAAGTTTCTCATTCTTATATGAGAAACAAAAAGTGATGAAATGATATATTTAAGAATAAAAAAATAACATCAATGTTCATATATCCTAAAATTAGTAAACACTCATATTTTCAGTGTTTTTCTGAAAAAAAGCATGGCAAGCCTGACCTTACAGATCGACGAAATAGGGAGCAGCAGTTGGTGTAAAGGTTATGTCGCTGGACTCCCATATAGTAGACTGCGGTTTGAGTCCCAGACCTGGTGGCTTAAACTCATGCTGGGCGCATGTGCGTGTGTGTGTGTGCATGCATACCCAAGATCCCAAGAGAAGAGATTGCAGTGTGGCCATCCTCTTGGAGAGTGATTTTTCTCTTTTTGTCTCTTTCTCTCTCTGTCTTTCTGGCAAGCGCACCTGCCCTATAGCAAAAAAAAAAAAAAAAAAAAAAAAAAAAAAAAAAAAAAAAAAAAAAAAAAAAAAAAAAATCCAAACTCCTAAATAGTATTTTATCTAGTTTTTATTTAATTATAATATTTCCTATGTGAAGTCTTCTGTATCATATTGAATGAAAAATACTATGTAGTGTGAGAGATAGTTTTTGAATACAAACAAAATTTTGTAAGAAAATAGTTAAATAGTATGAAAGACTAAAAATGTGTAGCCCCAATTTTAGAGTACTCTCATATTTAATCTGTACATATATAAAAAGCTAGTTCCATTAAAATTGGATTTCATAACCTTTTAACTTTGTTCTGGTTAAAAATCAACTTGTGCGATAATTGATACATGAAAAATATTGATAGAGAAGAAAAAATATCAGTCATGAGATCCAACAAGCACAGAAATGTGCTAATAACCCTGGACACACGTCACCTGGACCAAGGTAGTCCTCGACTCTAGTTTAACTATAAGTCGAACTGCCAGGAAGGAGGCAGATGTGCTGGAAGTTATCTGCCTTTTTCAGTTAGAAAACTGTATAATTTTAGTCCAAAAGAAGGAAGCTTCTATCAGAGCAGAGGATTTTCAGCAGTACCTCCTGATTAGGACTTATGCAAAAATCCCATCTTACATGCTTGACTGGGTGCACTTTTTTCTTCTGTGCCAAATCAGCATCTCTAGCAAAATGCATCTCAAGATCTGAATTGGTATGGAATAATTCATCAGCCATTGCCTGAGGTTATTTTTTCCCTATCCTTCATGGAAAAGACTTCATAAAATATGCTATCCATGCTTTTAATTTAAGGGAATAGCAAGTTAAAATTAAGAATCAAAAATTTAGATTGGGCCACAAAATTTAAGTTACCTGACTATTGCCAAACTGTTGCACTTCCCCCAATGCAGTTGGCAAAAATAATAGTTAAAAAAATCTTTGATACATTTAATATTTGCATCTATCAAAGATTTTTACAACTGAAGGCTTAATGTCTTATTAACTAGGGTCTGAGGATTTCTTATTCCCTAGAATATGTAATGATGACTGGTGTATTTAGATGACCCACAAGCATACCCATATTAGATGTAATTATTGATTAAATTCAAAAGAATCATTTTGGAATAAATAGAAAGAGTTCAAGTATTTGAGTAAGCCAGTTTTTCCATTTACTGTCCATTTTCAACTCATTTTATTTACCTTTAAGGTGGAGATGATTAACACATATTTCACATGGTGATTGTGAGACTTGAGTTAGGATATTTACATAAAGAAGCTGAGTGAAAGCCTGGAACATGTCCCATGCTTTGTTAAGGGTAATTTCCCTTTTTTCTTCTCTGTCTCTTATTGGCTATTTTCTCACCATTAATGATGAAGATTGCAGAGAAACCTAAAATAAATTTCTCTTACAACCTTCAAGAAAAACTATGAAATGTCATACTGGTCAGTCCCCACATCAATTAGGACTCCTATGTCACCAGAAAAAATGTCATAAACTATTTTTTTTTCACTGTGGTTACTCTCTTGCTCACTGTGGTCACTTTCTTGGTCATTAAAACTAAGGTTCACACATGAATAAGAAAAGATCTATGCTGAACTCAAATGTGAAAGTAGAGACAGTGCGATGTGAAAAATAATTCACTTGGGGCCAGCAGGTGACATAGTAGTTAAGGTGCCAGACTCTCACATGGCCAATTGCAGTTCAAGTCTTGGACATAGTGGCTAGAAAATCATGCAGGGAATATGTGCATGCATGTTCAAAATCTCAGGAAGAGAGAGGTTTTGGTGTGGCCATCCCCCTTGGGTGGTGATTTCTCACTTTCCCTCTCACTGTATGTCTCTGTCTCTCTCTGGAGAGCACATATGTTGTACAGGAAAAACCTTTAAAAATTTACTGAATGTGGTTAAACAGGTAAATGAGACTTTATTGAGCACCATTGCAGTAAAGAAGGGAGATTGAATTTAATTCCACACAAACAAAAGGTGGGAAAGTTTTTACATCTGGAGTGAGCTAGTGGAGAATATTCCTGGAGAATGATACAGAAAGTTGATCATTGTGATTAGGCCGTCTGTGTTTGCCAAATTCTGCTTATCAAAGTTAGGTTCCTATCTTTCTATAAATAAAGAGGTTTAGAGAACACTACCTTTCTTGATTACGTTTTAGAGTAATGATTCCCAGGCTCTTAAGGCAGACATTCCTCCACTGTGAAACGAGCAAGTGACTAGAAGTTTTATGTGCCATGGGAAGCAGAGAAAAAAATTACAGTCACAAATTTTCCAAAATAAAGGGACCAGCAGTTAGTGTAATGGCTATGTCGCTGGACTCCCACGTGGTCGACCGAGGTTTGAGTCCCGGACCCGGTGGCTTAAAACTCACGCCGGGCGCGTGTGCGTGCGTGCCCAAGATCCTGAGAGGAGAATGGAGGAGAAGGGATTGTGGCGTGGCCATCCCCCCGGGGGGTGATTTCTTGCTTTCTGTCTCTCTGTCTCTCTCTGTCTTTCTGGCGAGCGCACACGTCCTATAGGAAAAAAAAAAAAAAAAAAAAAAAAAAAAAAAAAAAAAAAGAAAAAAAAAAACTCTCCAAAAAAAGAAAGAATAAAATTTTCCAAAATATATATCAGAGACCTATAGTCAGGAAGTAACCTGTCTAAAGTCTAGTCAAATGGAGGGGAATATTAAGACTGTCTTGTTCAGTCACATCTTGGAAAGAACACTGGCTTCGGTGATACTAAAAACTGAGCCCTTAGGGAAGCATGGACATACATTATCTTCCATGAATCCAGATTCTGTCTCAGAGATTGGAGTCCCAGATTCTCCAATACACATGTAAATCTACATTGATCAGGAATTCTCAAGGGTTATTATATTTAAGTGTTAAATTTATTTTTTATTCGTGATAGTGCATGTGCACACATGAAAGACAGAGGGAGAAGCACACCTCCCCCACAACAGGATCTGGGTTACTCTGCAATCTGCTTCTTTCAGGGCTACAGCTCCACAGAATCCTAGGGACACAAGTCCACACCCTCAGCATGTTTCAGTTTAACAGGAAGAGGATCCCAACTGGCAGTCGGCCATGTGGCTTCCAGCACTGCAGTCCCGGATGCCGTGGACTGCATCAAACGTTAGGTCAGGATTACTGCGTTTAAATGCTTTCCTCACTAAGGACAGAAGGTGAACAGATTTATTTGCAAAAAAATAAAAGTTCATTATCATATTAAAAAAGGGAATTTATAACTAAAATAACTTATTTAATATTTTATTTTCTTTTAAACTACACATTTTTATAGAATTCACAAGACTTGATGCTGTAAGAAATCAAAACTAAAGTCATTTTTCTACTCAGAGGCATTGCAAAGGAGATTCAGCAATTTTGGGAAAAGGAGATTAAATTCTACTATCAGAAAGATGGTGTTTTTGTTCTGGGAAAACCATACAGAGAGAAAGGGATTCAATGAGGGAGTCAATTTCTTATAATTTCCTTGATTATGCATTAAAATCAAATGGGAGCAATAACAGGCTAGACTTAGTCACTACTTTGGAAATTATTATTCTTTAAACCTTTCCGGCAAAGAAATTGACAATTCTGTCACTCATTTTTCTATCTACACAATTCTAATTACTTAGCTTCTTTACTAATAGAATTGGCATCTATATCTCACAGAAGTAATCTCTTTTAGAACAAAATTAATCATTGTTCAAAGAGTGAATAGTATTAAATGTGTGTGTGTGTGTGTGTGTGTGTGTGTGTGTGTATATAATTAAGAAGCTGAACATGTCCAGAGAAGACAGAGGATCTATGGATTATGTGCTTTAATAGCACTTCTGAAATGACCACTCCTTTCTGCCTTCCTTTCTTACATCCTCTCTCTCTACTTTTTCTTGCCATTTTTGCCATGTTACTTTGTTTCTGTTTCTTACTTTTCCTCTTAGGAATCTTTTCTTTTCTTCTCTCCTGCCATATATTTGCTAAGATATTTGCCATGTGCATGAAGAAAATAAAATTTTGGGAATGATGTGAAGAAATACAAATATCTTGTGTCAAAAAATTTAAAAAAAAAAGAAATACACTGAAATGAACAAAAGGATACCTGGTATTCTTTAAATGGAATGTTGGCAGTGTTTAATGGGGGTATGTGATATTTTAAAGGCTAGTATCTCTAGTTAGCTTTTTGATAATTTTCGGTGAGTAGAGACAAAAACAAAATCAAAACAGTTTCTCAAAAACTTTAAAACAGAATTATCATATGATCTGGCTATTCCACTTAGAGCTGTAGATCTGAAAGAACTGAAAACAAGATCTCTAAATGTTTGCATATTCATGTTCACAGCATTATCAATTATACCAAAAGGTAGAGGCAACTCAAGTGTTCACTGGCAGATGAACTTATAAATAAATGTGGTATATACATACAAGGAAACCTTATTCAGCCTCGAAAAGGAAGGGAATTTTCAGTGCCAGCAGGTGGTGTGGTGTTTAAGATACTGAACTCCCCCTTGTCCAAATGCAGTTCAAGTCCTGGATCCGATGATGTAAAAAATCACAAGTGCATGTGCATGCATTCTCAGAACACTGAGAGGAGAGGAGAGTGGAGGAGAAGGGATTGTGGTGTGACCATCCCACCTGGGAAGTGATTTCTCACTTTCCTTCTCACTGTCTCTCTTGTGAATACACTGGCCCTATTTAAAGAAAAAAAGAAAGGAAGAAAGAAAGCGAGAGAAAGAGAGAGAGAGAGAGAGAGAGAGAGAGAGAGAAAGAGAGAGAGAGAGAGAAACCAAGAAAGCAAGCAAGCAAGCAAGCAAGCAAGCAAGTCTGACACATGCTACAACATAAATGACTCTGGGGAACATTATGCTAAGTAAAATAAGCCATTCACAAAGACAAATATTGTATTATTCCACTTATATGGGTAATCAGGAATAGCCAAATTAAGAGTAACAGAAAGTAAAATGGTGGTTGCAAGAGACTGGAAAAAAAGGTGAAATTGGGAGTTATTAAGTGGCTGTAGAGTTTTAGTTGGCAACATAAAAATGTTCTTGAAATTAATTACACATTTCTATGAATATACTTAACCACTGAACTGTACCCTTAAAACTAGTTAGCATGACAAATTGTTTACTATGTATATTTTACCGCAATTAAAACTGTTCAAATAAAATAATTAATAATGCTAGTGATTGGTGAGCCTTGTTCCTAGAAATGTATTTTTGACCAGTAGAGATACAACTGATTGCTTCTCTATAGAAAATATGATTCAAACAGTATGTTGAACTGCCATCTGGTAAAAATTATTCTTTTGCCTCTATTAAGCCAACCTTGCTGCTGTGTCCCAGGTGAGTACATATACCCTCTAGCAAATTAAAAAAAATTAACTATAAATAGTGACAGTTCTGTTTGTTCTAATTTTTATGGTTTTACTTTTTAAATTTTCCACTTTGCATTGGATAGGACCTCCACTAGAATAAAAATATAAAAATTAAAAAGTCTCATTCTTAGAATTTGGAGATTTCAGTGTTTCTCAATCATCTATAATGTTTGAGATAATGCATCTAAACTATTTTCAGAATGGCAATACTCTGTTATTTACATATACATCCATATGTACATATAGTTTGTGTGTGTGTAATGAGATTATGAATATGTTTTTCTATTCCTTATTTGTCAAGAATTTCTTTTTCGTGTGAATGGTATTTGATTTATCAAATATTTGATAAGTTTTCCTGTTATTTTTCTAGTTATGCTGAACTATATTGATTTATTCTTAGCTATAAACTAATATTTTCCTAGAATGTACCTTTTATTAATTAATTAATTTATTTATTTATTATATTTTGCTTAGATATTTTATTGTTCATCTATGGTCATTGGAAACATTGGTCTATACTTTCCTTTTCTGGAAATGTCCTCTTGAATTTTGATATTAATATTGTCCTGCCTTAAAAAAACATGCAAACTTTTTTCATCTTTGTATTTTCTCTGAAAAAGTTTATGTAAAAAGACTTATGATTTCTACAAGCCTTTGGAAGATTTATGTTGTAAAGTCATTGGTGAAAAAGGCTCTTATTCTTTTTTGAGAAATGCTTTTATGTATTCGATTTATTTATTGACTATATTTAGGATGTAGCTCATAAATACATAAATCTATCTAATGTGTGTATACATATATACTATGTAACACACAGATGTGTATATATATATATATATATACACACACACACACAAACACATACACACACACACACAAATACATATAAGTTTTAATTAAATTCATGAGAAAAATTAGCTTTTAAATTTCCCTTTCTTAAAATGCCCTCTACTTGTGTTCTGCTTTGAATTATAGTTAGTTATGAACAATAGTTGTTTTCTTAACACACTTCTTTTTTTCTTTTGTTGGAGAGGTTTTTGATTTAGGGTGTGTGCGCTTGTCAGAAAAGGAGAGACAGACAGAAAGCGAGAAATCACCCCCCAGGGGGGATGGCCACTCCGCAATCCCTTCTCCTCCATTCTTTTCTCGGGATCTTGGGCACACACGCATATGTGCCCGGTGTGAGTTTAAGTCACTGGGTCCAGGACTCGAACTGCGGTCGACTACATGGGAGTCCAGCGACATAGCCATTATGCTAACTGCTGGGCCCTTAACACACTTTTTGATCCTAGAAGAAGCCACAACCCATCTGGCTATATATTTTTCTCTTCCATGACACTCATTTGTTGAAGAAAATCTGTGTGTAATATAGTTGTTTTAGGTAAATAAATAGAAAAATATATATAAAAAAGGAATTCATATTGAAGAATAAAAGATTGACTGTGACATTATCTCTTTCCTATTCTAGTAAACCTTGCGTGTTTGTTTGGTTTAGAACACATGTACTTGCCAGAGAAAGAGAGGTGAGGGAGAGGGAAAGTGAGAAATCACTCCCTATAGGGGATGGCCATGCCACTATCTCTTCTCCGCCATTCTCCTCCAGGCATTTTGAACACATATACATATGTGTCCAGGGTGTTTTTCAAGTCACCAGGTCCAGGACTCGAAGACATTCAACCATGTAGAACCTAGTGCCTTAACTTCTCTGCCATTTGCTGCCCCGTAAATCTTTAATTTTAAAAGAACATTTTAAGATAGCTAATGCTTTGTTAATGTTGGTATACACTTGAGTTAAGAGATCATTCCTACCACTTTTCAGTTAACACCAAATGAGTAAATTCCTGTACTATTTCTTATGTCTAAGCCTATTATGATACTAATAGTGTAAGTGGTAGTTAGAATTAAATTAAATTAAATTCAATGAAAAACCTCTATGAATTATAAACTGGATAAAAACAATTCCTCACTTTTGTCTCTGAAACCTGTCAACCCCACTATATTAATAGGTACTTTATTCTTATTTTGCCATTGAGAAAAATGTAGTCTAGAAACTGTTAGAACTTGGGACCAGCAGTTAGCGTAATGGCTATGTCGCTGGACTCCCACGTAGTCGACCGTGGTTCGAGTCCCGGACCTGGAGGCTTAATCTCACGCCGGGCGCGTGTGCGTGCATGCCCAAGATCCTGAGAGGAAAATGGAGGAGAAGGGATTGCGGCGTGGCCATCCCGCCTGGGGGGTGATTTCCTGCTTTCTATCTCTCTGTCTCTCTCTGTCTGTCTGGCGAGCGCACGCGCCCTATAGCAAAAACCTCTCCAAAAAAAGAAGAAAAAGAAAAAAAGAAACTGTTAGAACTTGTTGAATGCTATGCAACTAGAGATTACTAACATCAGGTCCAAATTACATGCTTCCTGACTTAGTCATAATTTTCTTTCCAAATTATTTTTCATTAAAATAAAATCATACTGGAGGTTTTCTTTTGTCCAGAAGATATAGACTACTTATTTTCTTTAGACCAGTGAGCATTTTACACTTACTTTTAAAAATATATGTATTTCTTGGTGGTTAAAGCAGCTTGATTCCACAAAGCCAACTTGCACAGTTCAAGTCTCAGAACCAGAGGCTCGAAAAATGTGCATAATCATGCATAGCCAAACTCTCTAAAAGGAGAAGAGATGGAAGAGAATGGATAGCAGTGTAACCATGCCCCAAGGGGGTGTGTTCTTTTTCTCTCTCTCATTGTACATTCCCTGGTGAAATTTAAAAAATTATTTTCAGGAAAATTACAGACCTTACAATGTAAACATTTCTTTATGTCATATCGCTTTTAAATGAGAGGATGTGCCTATCAGTTGGGAATGATGTCTTTGATGCACAGTAAGTACTAAATCCAACTGACTGTCAACAGAGACTCATGTGCTGAATTATCAGCAGTGGCTTGCCCCCAGCAGTGTGCAAATTAAAGAGCACAGAAGTGAGTTCTTTGGTGCCAGTGGTTGTGTGAACCAAATTCAAAGCAAATTTTACTCAACTCAAAATATAGCTTAAATAAATTCATCAATTCACCATCATTTATTTATTTATGAGAGATTTTTGTTATAGGGCACATGTGCTCACCGGAGACAGAGAGACAGAAAACAAGAAATCACTCCTCAGGAGGGACGGTCAAATTGAAATCCCCTCTCCATTTTTCTCTCAGGATTTTGGGTACTATGCACGCATACTTGCCCAGCCTGAGTTTTAAGTCACTAGATCTGAGACTCGAACTGCAGTCAACTACATGGGAGTCCAGCAATGCAACCATTACACCATCTACTGGTCCCCGCTGTCATTTATTGATCACATATTGGGTTACAAGCACATTGGAAAGTATGCTGCTAGCCTTAGAGCTCCACCGCATGCTGTCTCTATTCCAACTCATTTTATCATTTATTTCACATGTGTTATCTTGACCCAGTTTGAAGTCATGGCTAAACATGCTCAATTGTCCTTTGTGTTAAGTTTGTCAAAGCACTTACTCCATTTATTCCAACCATTTCCCTTATCAGGCTTCCACATACCCCACACTCCAAATACATCCTCCTCCTACTTATTAGGAGCTCAGGGTTTTCTTTCATCTATCACTGTCAGCACATCACGTCCTATCATCAACAGAATCTTTAAATCTTTTTTTTATATCAATTTATTTATTTGCATTCATTCACTGTCCATCATTACAGCATACAAAATGAGATTTTCCATCCAGAGTACACTGTATATTGTCTCAGTCAAGCAGATCAAGAAACATGTTATTGTCAGCAAATAATCTTCCATTTCTTGTTTCCTGTATGTGTTGCTTTTTTTCCCCCATCCTTGATTCCCTATCTCTTACCCTCTGCCATCTCCCACTCTCCTCCCACACTGTCTCTGGTATCTATGTTTGCTTTCTATACTATTTCCCCCCCACATTTTATTGAATTACTAAAGACCTTAATTAATCTAAATATTTTCATAGCAAACACAGGTGATATATACATTTCCATGGACTCAAGTTTAACTGTACGCATCCTATAAAGTAGCACCTAGCTGGGGCTATATATCTTACTGCAGTCATTGAATAGATATTTTTTTTTTCCTGAAACTTTTTTTTGTAACTTAATTTACATTCTTTCCCTAAGCATCATCATAGCATACAAAGTGTGATTTTCCATCCAGTATATACTGCATAGTGACTTAATCATGCATATTATAAAAAATTTTCCATTTCTAGTTCCTAGAATTATTTTTACCTCTCTTTCTGACCCTCTGTCCTTTCCCACCCTCTTCTCACACTACCTTTGGTGTCCACAATTGTCTTCCATTCCTTTCCCACCCACATTGAATTGATCACACAATTTCTTACATAATCTACTTTCAATGGGGAGTCCACTTGTTACTATTAAGAAAACCAGTTTTAACTCAAATCAAAGAAATTCCAAGGAACTTTGCTTAAAGCCAGGAAACAGGTTAGAATTCTGTTCAAATGGTAGGTGCATGAACCTATCAGAATCTTTAAATCTTATAAAATGTTTGGAGGTACAAAATGTAATGGTACAACTGGACCCAGGTAGGAGATTCCTGGGACCATGTCCTGGCGCCTTCCTCTACACATACTCATCCGTGACCCAGAGTGGCTGAGGTTGGGGTAGATGATGGCAAGAACATCTTGTTGCGAGGGCAGGTCTGTCTCTCTCATTCTTATGGCATAAATAAATTTAAAGACTTTCAAAAATGCATCTGGGTTATCTATTGATTATCTTTTATCACTTAGCATGTGACGTTCTGGTTCTCGGTATAAAAAGAAATTTTTAATCAAATCGTGGACATTTTGCATATTATATTATGAGATTATATTAGGTCATCAAGAAAGTCGTATGTATTTTCCATATTTTTCTATCCAAAAATCTGTCATAACTTTGCCAGTGACCCCTCCATGTATATCATTTAAATCTTCTGTTTTATTTTTTGCTCATTTTCTTTTCTTTTCATTTATGACAGTGTGTGCATGTGTGAGAAAGAGAGAGAGAGACCCTCCATAGTCTGGCTGTGCTGCTATCCCTTCACTCTACTCCTCTGGGTTCTTGGAACCTGGGTATTTGACATGTGTCATTGTGTCCCAGGCTGATGGGACTAGTGACTAGAACAACATTTGCTACGTAGTATCTAGCCCGTTTTGTTTGTTGGTTTGTTTTCACAATTTACCCAGAGTTATAATTGTCTCTGAGAAAATTTAGTTTGACGTATACTACTCCACAGTTAGTGAAAGCCTAGAGTATTTGAGGCAAAAAACAAGTGAACGTGTACATGCACAGTCAGTTCTCAAAGTTACAACCAATTCACTCCAAGCATTCTAGTTTACCTTTTCGCCTTCAACTTCTTCCTAACTACATAGATGCCTGTCGCATGTAATCCTTTGAACACCTGAATCACAATAGCTTGTATTACTTACTATAAGTTCAAACCCCTGGGCCTTATCTTCAGTACACTGAATCAAATCTATGAAGCTGGATTCCATACCTCTGTGCATTAAGAAGTACCTCAAATGATGTTTATACTTACCAGAGTAAGAAAGCAACGGCACTAGTGAGATTCAGCAGAATCCCTGAGACTCCGTATGATCACAAAGTACCGGTAGGTAATTATAAGCCTCTGTGCTGACTTATGGGACCTCTGAACTTGGCAGCTATGCTATAAGCAACAAACTTGATTTCCCACAGGCATACAGTATCTGTTTTCCAGTTGTCATTTTGACAGGAGTTCTCCCAAATATGAAAGGAGCTCTGTCATGACATCTGGAAGTTGCTTTCAAAGGTTTCCAGCTGTGTTTGCAAATTGAAAATTTGGTTTGGTCAGATACTGAAGATAATTTCTATACTTTTAAGCAGTATTGTGGGCTGAACAAATTATTTTAGCCACAGAGTAAGTTTTTCTGCCAACAACTTAATGAACTTTTGTGTCATCATATAATAAGGTCTTTTCTGAATATTAAATTAAACTTTTCACACTTGAGCTAGAAGTATAACATTGGAATGCAATGCGTTAGAAATGATTTCCCATTTGGTAATTTCTATTAGAGTTACAGACTGCCAAACACTTTCAGAGCTGACAGAGTAGTTTTCTTTTGATGACACAAGCTTATAATTATAAGCAGTAAATTTCCTAAGAGCTATTCGTCAGGAATCACAGGCTATTCACCCAAGTGTTTGCGTATTCCTAAGATATTTCAGATCATTGTCCCTGAATTTAATTTATAATACAGTGACATTCTGGCAGGAGGGAAAACAAGTAGAGAAATTTTGAACAGTGTTTATAATAAGGGACAGAAGAGGTGTTAGACATGAAGCTATGGAATTTTACTTTCCTAATGTGTCATATCACAGTTGGAAAGCATGGTACTAGATCACAATACCAGATTCTATCAAGCCCTTACTGCCTATCGCATGAAGGTTGTCATCTTAAGCCTTGTTCGTTCAAGCTTTAGCATGCGGATTTCTACTGAAGTACTTGATTATGCTAATTTGTTAATACTTTTACACCTTATGTGATTCAATTTTTAAAAAGAATTATTTATTTAATTTTATTTATTCTTTTCATTATCTTTTAAATTTGCTATAGGGCAGAGAGAGAAAAAGAGAGACAGGGAGAGTGAGAAAGCAAGTCTCTAGGTCTGGGACTTGAACCGTGTCAGCCACATGGAAGTCCAGCATCCTAACCACTATGCCACCTTCTGGCCCTGTGACTCAGTTTTTTTGAGATGCTAGTTGTTCTGTTATTTCCTGAAGCCCATTAAAAAGTAATATAATTGCAAATCAAGCAACTGTTATTTGTTAAACGCAGCAGTAGGCACTATGAAGAATGCAGTAGAACTATGCATCAGATAAGAAGGTTTTTACTACAAGAAACAGAATATTTAATTACTTGTTAAAAACTGTGAGGATGTCTGTTGTCTTATGTGAGACTTCTGGATGCCGCTAGGTACTAGGAGGGTTGACACTAGCTAATAAAAGCCTGCAGGGACTGGGTTCTATTTTTGGTTCCCTTCTATCACCTGCACTCTCATTTGCAAGATGGGTTCCACAGCTTTAGGTGTCATAATCTCACATAAGAATATTTTTGAACAGAAATCAAAAGGTCATCTTATCTGTGCACATTTCATTTTTATTGAGAAAGAAAATTTTTCAAGAAACCCCTTTCTTTCTCAGATTTTTTCTTACAAGTTCCATTGGCTAGAATTGTGTCAAGTGCATATTCCCATGAATGCAAAGGAGCTGAGAAAGACTAGGCCAGAAATGTATGTGTTTTTTTGCAAGGGACATAGCCTCTTTCCAGAAGGGAGAATTGTGTGGAGAAGAGGGAAAGGAGAAGGATTGATGCCAGAGTAGTAACCAATAATAACATCTGTTTCAAATAATCAGACTTTTTAAAATCCTCACTAATGAATACTTTATACTGATGTATTATTTTTGAAGTATTTTTGAGAAAATTATCACATTAACATAAAAATATCTAATTAAACATTACAGTTATCTTAATTTTATCATGATAAAACTCAGTATCACAATAAATAGTGATAAGCCATATAGAATAATTTGTTTTCTTATATGTAATAGTACTGCTAGTATATTAGTTCAGTGACAAGAAGCATTAATTAGAATACGTATGGTCATTTTACACACACAGGTATGTTTGTGTGTGTGTGTGTGTGTGTGTAATGTAATATTGGAGCAACCAACTGTTGAGGAAGGTATTTTTAGAAGAAAGATAGAGGATGAGCTGGAGAGAGAATGACTGAGGCAGGAAGCCAGCTTGTCTTTGGGTATGACAATCAAAAGTTATTTTTCCTGTCCTTGCCTTAAATGAAGTGGTAAAGAATTAAACAAAAAGGGTGGTAACTGAAATTGTAGGAATTAATGACTCAAAAGTATTTCAGAAGGAAATAAAAAAAGTAGAATTATAAGGGCCAGCAGGTGGCATGATAATTAAGGTGCTGGATTCCCACATGACCTAATATGGTACCAGTCCCTGATCTGGTGGTTTGAAAATCATGCCAGGCACATGTGCGTGCATATCCAAAATCCCAAGAGGAGAATGGAAGAGAAGGAATTGCAGTATGGTCTTCCCCATCCAAAGTGATTTCTCACTTTCTCTCTCTCTCTTTCTGTCTCCAGCAAGCACAAACTCCTCATGGCAACAACAACAACAAAATAATTATATAAAAGACATTGAAGAAAGAAAAATTGAAAAAATTAAAAAGGTTTTTTTGTAATAGATTTCTGTGACATTCTATAGTGTCACAGAAAAAGGAGTTATTGACATAATGAGCAGATTTGGAAAGACAAATAACATTAGATTTTGATCAGCTTGCATTAAGTAAGTGAACTTTCAGCACATTCAATGAATATGCAGAAATAAGATCAAGAGTCAAGTTTATTAAGAGTTCACACTAAAGGAAGTTTTTAGAAGGATGCAAGATAAGACAGCAGAAGCTTGACTTTAACACAGTAGAGGGCACACTCATGTTAGAAAACTCTTTGGGTTTGTTCTGTACCTCTATCCACGCTCATTTAAAGCTGCCAAAAATCTGTGGCTGCACAGGAATTGGTTCCTACTGATCTTCCATCCCACACACCACTCTTGCTGGTTTGGCTTTCTTTCTCTTACCTGAAACTCCAAATCTGTTGCACTTGCTTTGTGATTGCAGTTCCCTCTGCCTGATTTTCTGCTTGAATCCAAATCCTACTACTTTACAGTTGTGTGACCTCAATAAAAAATTCTATGCTATATATTCAGTGGAATACTACTCAGTCATTAAAAATAACCCTGACTTTTGACAGGAAGTGGATGAATATGGAAGGTTTACTGCTGAGTGAGGCAAACCAGGCCATGAAGGAGAGGCATCATATGTCCCCACTTAATATATACTGAGTGTTCGCACTCTATGACTGAAACTAATTGACTAAAGGCTATAGAAACACAGTATATAGATGTAAATACCAGATATAGTGTGTGTGTGAAAGAGGAGGGTCTGAGGAAGGACATTTAGAAGAAAAAGAGGGAGGCAAAGCATTAATGGCACAAATAAATGTGGTATTATCTGTTCAAGGTATTTTGTAGTTTTATTAACTGTACTAGGGAGAAATATTCACCTGTTGAAATATCCATTTTGTAAGACAAATAATGTATAAAAGAAAATGAAATGAAAAAAATAAAAATAAAGGGAAAAAATTAACAAAGATTAAAAAAAAAAATTCTGTGCCGTGGGACCAGCAGATGGCGTAATAGTTATGTTGCTGGACTCCCACATAGTTGACTGCAATTTGAGTCCTGGATAGAGGGACTTAAGACTCACACCAGGTGCATATGTGTGCATGCCCAAGATTCCAAGAGGAGAATGGAGAATTGATTGCAGTGTGACTATCTTCCTGGGGAGTGATTTCTCATTTTCTGTCTCCCTGTCTCTTTGGTGAGCACATGTGCCCTATAGCAAAACATTCTCTCTCTAAAAATTATAATATTAATAATAATAATAATAATAATAATCTAAAAATAATAACAATTTAAAAAATTATTTGCCTCATTTTCCACATTTGTTGAATAAGGATTATTCCTATCTACTTTAGAGGATTATAAACATTAAATGAATTTATGCCCAAAAAGTTCTCAAAAAGTTATCACCACCTAACATGAGCTCAAAAGAAATTATTTGACATTAAGCCTAAAGATACCTGTTCTCTGGGCTGGTAGGTAATGTAGTGGTTAAGGTGTTAGGCTCCCACATAGCTGACTGTAGTTTTAGTCCTGGACCTGCCAGCTTGAAAAATCATGCCTAAGGGGAACAGGTGGGGAAAAAATACATTTAATGGACACAGAAATGAAAATTTGTTTCCTGATGCTAATGTATATGGAATTGTCTTTGTCTTGACTGATATGCACCATATTCATGCTGGAAAAATGTTATACACTATAAAGCTATATAGTGATTAAAATATAAATTAAAGAAAAAGAAAAAAAAAGAAAGAAAATTACACCAAATGTGTATGTGTGTGTGCCCACAATCCTAAGAAGAGAATGGAGAAGGAATTGTAGTTTGGCCAACCCCCATGAGGAGTGATTTCTCATTTTCTCTCTCTCTGTGTTTCTCTGGTGAACGCATGTAGCCCATAGCAAAAAAAAAAACAAAACAAAACAAAACAAAAAAAAAAAACAAACAAAAAAAAACTAAAAAGAAAAAAAATATATATAGCTATTTTCAAATTGTGGTGTTGTTCAGCCCTGGATTGAGATAAGTAAGAAAAATTCAGAAAAATTGGTCTCTGAAAGAGCCTTCGATTTTTTTTTCAATCTAATGTGATCTGTTCGACATCAGTCCCAGTCTGCTTCTGTCCTCACCTTCTCAACTTCAACCAGTTCTTCCCAATTATTGTCTCATTCTAGACTAGCCAGGCTGAAATTGATGCCTTCCATGACAGAAAGCACACAGAAGTCCAGAGCCCAAGGCAAAACTCAGCCTCCTTTGTCAGTGTCTTCCTTGTTACTGGTGAGTTATGTCTATGTCGCTACTTCATTTTGCCAGCTCACTCAGTCTCTGCATATTCCTTGGATCCTTGTTTGCCTAGTTCTTGCAAAACAAAACAAAACAAAACACAAAAGCAAAAACAACAACAACACACTCTGCTCTTTGGTATCTAAAATAGTCTAGTCACTGGTTTGCACAGCCACTGCTTTACTTTGAACTTCTTTCCTACTGTGTGATCTGATTCTGACTTCAGTATCTGAATGAACTCTACCTAGGATGGCTTCAGGGGCCCACATTAACTTCTATTTCATGACAGGTGTTTAGTATGATCTATTGAAACATCCAAATCTTGACTATATACATATATGTATTTTTTTTATGTAACAATAGTGTTCCATCAGTGGGATTTTGTTGTAGGGGCTTTTATTTTGTTACTGTGGTTTTGTTTTGTCACTATTGTCCTCATTATGCATGTCTAGTGTTTACTGTCCCTTTGTTTTAATTCGAGGTGGAATCTAGTATGTAGGAAATAAATTTACTGTGCTGCTTCAATTCAAGGGAGAGAATAGGAGTTTCATCCTTTCATTTTCCTCTTCCCCATAGTGAATTCACCTGTAATTCCAAACTATCAAGGGAAAAATTAGCAAGCTGGGTTAGCCGATAAGTACTTTAAATATGGCAGTTTGATTATTTATTTTATTTATATATCATACATGTTCATCGTTTTCAAAAACACATTATGTCTTTTAATTTGTAAATACCTTATTCATGCACACACTCATTCATCCATTTGTCTATTTATACTATCATTTGTTTACTCAGTAACAAACTTGCTACTTGTCAGATATCATGTCTAACTGGATATGTAGAATTATGACCCTCATGATGTAGGCATAGAATTTTTATTGTACCCTTTGACAAATAATGTGATTGTGATTCTCAGGCGCAGCTTCATGTACTAGTACAGCAGAGCTAAAAGTGAAATATTCCTTCTGAAGCCTAGTTCTGTCCTCTTTTTGCTAAAATTATCATACAATGACTTTCAAATTCACAACTTATATTTGCATTATTGTTACTTCTCTTTTCTAATGATTTATGTACCCCATACTCTCAAATAGCTGTCACTGTTACTCTAAATGTTAGGATACATTGATGTGACAGTTTAGGCACAGCATGATTCTAGGCAAAGAGTCATATTTACTTACATGTGGCATGAAGGTTATTGTAGCAGTTAAGTAGCCAATTACAATGAAAGTCAAATTAGAAAAAGATATATATCATATTTCCATTTATGGTTTTAGCAGAATAGCTAATTATTACAAGTTGTGCTTAAATTAATTTTCTTTACTGATCATAACTATGTATTGATGAATAAATTAGCTTAAATTCCACCTATTGTTTTCTTTTCTTTTTCAAAAAAGTGTATTTCTACTTATTCCTGGAGAGTGACAGAGGTACCTTTGACAGAGTATCAACATGCTGTGATTGTCCCTCCATCCAGGCTCATGGACACATACTGGTGTTCCCAGCATGTTTGGGTTGATTCAGGATCTGAATCCAGACCTCCTACGCAGCTCCAGTGCACTGCCAACTGTGCCACCACGGCTGGGTCCAAACTATTATTCTGATGGCAATAAATGACAAGAACTTAGTACTTTAGAATAGTAGTTTGTAACTAAGAACAGTTTTATTCCCCAAAAGGTATTTAGCAGTGTGTGAAGACATTTTGCTTGTGCTACCAGTCCCTTGTACACTAGATGTGCTGCAGAACAGAACAGCCTCCACAGCAAGGAATTATCCAGCTCAAAATGTCAAGTGTGCAGGGACCAGCAGTTAGCGTAATGGCTATGTCGCTGGACTCCCATGTAGTCGACTGCGGTAGGCATCCCGGACTCAATGGCTTAAAATCACACTGGGCATGTGTGCATGCCTGCCTAAGATTCCGAGAGGAGAATGAGGAGAAGGGATTGAGGCATGGCCATCCCCCCTGGGGGATGATTTCTCACTTTCTGTCTCTCTGTCTCTCTCTGTCTTTCCAGCAAGTGCACGTGCCCTATAGCAAAAACCTCTCAAAAAAAAAAAAAAAAAAAAAAAAATCTCAAGGGTGCAATGATTGAGAAATCTTTATCTAGGAGTATGTCTGATAAAATGTTTAAGAAGTCAAGCATTTTTTAAAAATATTTTATAAATGAGATATTGAGAAAGGATATTTTACAAAATAACATAATTCTTTCTGTTTGCAAATAACTGTCATTGATTATTTAGCAAAAATGGTTTACACACAACAAATATATATTTTTGTGTGTATTTTAGCGTTATATGTAGTGGCATGAATGGTAGCAGAATAATGTTCATCCACAGGAAAATGCTTGGTCAACTTATGATAGAACCACATCATGGACAATCTTTTAGCCCTTAAAAAATAAATTATTTCTATGCTTGCTAAAATGATGAAATTTCTATAGCAAAAACTCTTCCTCAGTCTTTTTTCCTTCTTTTGTTTGAACTTTTGTTTTGAACTAATTTTTAATTTATGGGAAAAATATAAAATATGCAGAGAATTTCTGTAAATTCCTCACATAGCTTCCTCTAATACTAACATCTTACTTTACTTCAGTAAAATTACACAAAACCAAGAATGTGACATTGGTACAATACTATAAATGAAGTCAGGGAACAGCACATTTTTTTCTGTTAAGAGTAGGATAGTAGGACAGTCCCATAGCTTAGTGGTTAAGGGAGCAAAATCCAACATGGCTGACCACAGTTCAAATCCTGGTCCCAGTGGCTTGAAAAATATGCCAAGTTCATGTGTGCCTGAGAGCTCAACAAGATAGAGAAATCGAGACAAAGGAACTGCAGTGTGACCCACTAGAGTTGTAAAATCTCTGTCTCTTTCTGGTGAGTGCATACATCCTTGAACAACTAGAAAAACAAAAGAGACAGCAATATAATAAATACTTTAGATTTTCCCAACCATAACATCTCTGTTGCAGTTGCTCAACTCAGACATTGAGAAGTGAGAGCAGTCACGAACAATGTGGTAATGAATGATCATGGCTGTGTTTAATGCAATTTACTATACAGAAACAGGTAGTAAGGCAGCTGACCTCTGAGCTAAAGACCTTATTCTAATTTCACAAGTTATTTTTCTAATATTCTTTTTCCATTCAGGACAATGTCCAGAATTCTACATTGTGTTTATTTATTATTTCTCTTTAGTCTCTTGCTGTTAGTTAATAGTTTCTTAGTCTTTCCCTTTCCTTGAAACTTTTTTTAAAGTGTGTTTGTCAAATATCCCTAAATTTGCATTTATTTGATATTTTCTATTATTTTTATGTTTGTATTTGTGGAAACCTCACAAGAAGATTGCAAAAGTCATGCTCTAGCCTCCTCAGAGCATCATATTACCTGGTTCATGATGTCAAAGTGTCATGTTACTGATGATATTGACCATCACTTGCATAAGGTGGCTTGTACTAGGTTTTTCCATTTAAAGTAATTTACTGCTTTTTCCTTTTTAAAAAACTTTATTTATTTATTTATTTATTTATTTATTTTTAATTTGACCAGAGAGGGTCAGAGTAAAAGAAAGAGAGAAAGAAAACATGAAAGCAAGTTGCTGGGTCTGGGACTCGAACCTTGGTTGGCCATGTGGAACTTCAGTGTCCTTAACCACCATGTCACCTGCTGACCCCACTACTTTTTCCTTTGTAGCTAATAAATACCTTGGGGTAAACTCTGAGACTATGCAAATCCTGTTTCTCTTCAATGTTTCTCCCATAAATTTTGAGATCCCTAAGTGTATTTGAGTGGAAAACATTTTATTGTGATATTTGTCCAATGTTAAATCCTTCATTTCTTCTACATCTATTAGTTGAAATTCTACTGTAAAGAAAAGTTTTTCCTTTTCCTCCACCTTTTTATCAGATTATGTTAAAGATGACTTATAGATATGAGTTTATTCTATGGTTCATAGTTAAGAATATCATGTTTTATTTTGTGGCTCAAACTGTTCAGGTTGTCCTCTGTATTCTTTCAACAAACGCACACTTTTTAAATTTTTTATTTTCTGACACAGCGTGATGTTTTAAACTTGTCCTTTCCCCCTTTATTTTGGCCTTAGAATCAACCACTTGTGCAAGGAACTGTGATTTATTTTATTAGAAAATGATATTTTGAAACAAAGAGGTAAGCATTAAATGTTCTCATTGCTATGGCATGTCATGCTTTCTGGGTCTCTTAGCAGAGGAGAGGACTCCTAAAAATGTATTCATGATTACGAAGTCACACACACATGCTCATCTATTGATTATAATCCAGTACCACAGGACTCACTTTTGCCTTCTCCTCTCTGTTTCCAACTTTTCTCACACCATTGTGAGAAAACAGCTCATATTACTTATATTATACTTATGTATTCAATTATTGTACAGATTTAGACTAGGTTAAAAATTATTAACACATATACATTTGATTCATATCCATATATATAGAGAGAAAATTTATTTTATTCTAATTTCACAATCTTTTGTAATAAAGAATATTCAGAGAAATGTTTTGGCCAATGGGACCAAATGCAAACTATATATATATATATATATATATATATATATATATATGTGTGTGTGTGTGTATGTATGTATATATATATATATTTATTTATTTATATTTGTCTAGAGAGTCGGGGACAGCAAACATATATTATATATATATATATATATATATATATATATATATATATATGTATATACATATACACACACACACACATATATATATGTATATATATATATATATATATATATATATATACACTTTCAACATTTTTGGTCTTTTTTTCTTACATTATTAAGGCAAGGTATCATTTCCCAAAGTTACTTAGGTTAGCTCTTTTTTTCCTCCATTCCTTTCAGAATGGTCATCTTACTAGTTTTTCTATATAATTAGGTTCCTTTATTAGTGTTCAAATCCTATTTCTTACATTTTGTATGTTACCACCACATTCCAGTTTGTTTAATTATTTGTTTATTTCTTGTATATGTAAAGTGTATGTGGAATACCACTAGAGTTTGAAAAATGAGAGCTATTTAAGGAAATGTACACACCATGCATGCCTCCCTTCTTACCCTTGCTACTCATACTCATCCTCCCATCTGGTTACCCTTTACTAACCTAATCACCCCTGTAGGCAACTAATTTCTAGTCTCTAGTTTATCATGTCTATGTTCTTTTTTGAATGAATGTGCACATGATGTGTATTTCTAAACACTTTGTAATTTCAAAAGCTATTCTTTCAGAAGTAATTTTGAGTCAAAATTACCTGTTGTCTTCTATGGGAAACTTTTAAAAGAGAGTGTAAGCTTGTCTTTCTATGGAAAAGACAACTTCTAGGTAGCAGAGCAGCAAGAAAAGGTAGAAAAAGCAAATCGATTTATGTGCTGAGACAAGACTCCAGGAAAAATAAGCTGACTCGGACCTTGGCATGTTTTGTGGGAAACAAGTTGGTAAGAGTGTCAGATAAGAAGAAATGCAGGACTATGAGAAAAGACTTCAGCTCTCCCACATTGAAGGCAATTAGAGGATCCAAAGCTCTTTAAAACTACATTTGTGGTCTAAAAAGAAGGAAATGTTTTCATCCTCTTGCCCTTTTCTACCTCTTCCAAGCCTCTCTACACACCTTCTCTTTTTGACTGGTGGGCTTTATTCTCAGTCTGTAACACCATTTATCTGTCTCCTTCTTGCATATAGAACTCTCATTGTGAGTGGGAAATTATTCACTCCCTGGAAGCCTCCAAGTGTTTTTGATACCTGTATCTTGTCAAATATTATGTAACTTCCACAGAGTGGTGTAATAAGCTGGGCAGGGAGACCACAGTCTTCAATTTGAATCTTTATCATGTCATGTTTTAGTGTTAAATCTGGGTTGGAGTTCTGATATAAAGGACAGCCATGTAATTTAACACCTTTGTCAGTGTCCGGGGATAGGTTACAAATAGAACTAAGTCATGTATTTTAAGTTACAAACATTTTGGTCATTCTCTCTCCTTTAAAGCTTTGTTTGGTATTTCTACCTAAAAATGGAGAGAAGAGATAAAGGAACTCTGAAATATTATGCTATGGACAGATTCATAGGAAAATAACACCTAGTAGAAAAGGATAAAGTCACTAGCCACTGGTAGAGATGTGCATATGTCACAGCCAGATATTACTATTTATTAAATGGTTAACAATTTCATTTAAGACAAATAGAGTACAGTTGAGTTTTCCTCTAAACCCAAAAGAGTCATCTTATCCTGATTCTGCAAGCAACTTCTTCAATAAACAGGATACATATTATGCTTAGAATGAAATAAATTTTATACCGATCACTTCTACTTTTTGATTCAAAGTCTTCTCAGGGAAGCATTCTAAAATGAGAATTTCATGAGGAAGGATCATAAATAGAAGCAATGACATGAGGTGTCCTTTTTTTAGTGTTCATTGCCATTGTCTGACCTTCAAGCATATGGAGAGAATCTGAATTCGTGGTCTGTACCTTTTGACATAAACTATGCTGAACACATGGCCTTTCCAAAAATACTGCAGGGAACAGTTCTCTGAGTATCATTCATCATCTCTTTCCACAATGACATCTCAGTGCAAAGAAAGGTGAACATTGTTTCTATATGGTGTTAAGTTGATAGAGAATAGAAAAACAGTTCACTTGGTAATGAATAAAAGGACATGTGAAAATACTCTTCAATATGCTGATGTATTTTCTGTATAATCCGTGCACCAGAGATTGTGTGGAAACTAGAGCTTCGTGAACACAAATAGAGAAGGACATCTGCTTCCTTTCTTGTGAATTTGACATTTGTACTTGAGATAATGCTTCCAGTGATACAGGAAGCATCTTTATAAAAAGTAGTTTGAAAGTCCTACTGCATATTTCTATGTATATATATAACATATATTGTGGCAATAGATTGAAAAATATTTTGCCTAACATACTAATATTCTTCGGGTATTCAGTGGACAAGAGAAGAAAATAAAGCATGTTTTCTTTCAACCAAGTAAATAACTTTATTTAAGTATCTTTGGATAAACTAGATTTTAGATTTTTACCTACAGAAACAAAAAAATATTTTTGGATAATTATGATGTTTTATTTCCTTTTTAATGGCCATTACCTACCTTCAATATATTTCCTTTATAAATAGTAATGACATATCTTCAAGTTAGAGATCAGTATATTAAGCAACATTAGTGAGTTTGCCATGAGTCAGCAGCTACTAAATTGCAGGATATCTTAAACATAGGTGTGTTTAGTGACTAAATCTTTACTCTCTAGAATACCACATGATGTCGGAGAGGCTTATCTGAGAAACTCTTCTGGGTTTATCATTAAAGCTATTCAAAGAAATGTTTTGGCCAATGGGACCAAATACAAGAGTGAGTCAATAGGAGTTCTTCATTTAAAAGAGAATCATCAAATTAAAGAGGATTACAGAGTTCAATACCTGTACATAGAACGTTTGTGGGCTTGCAGCAAACCTTAAATTCAGCAGAGATTACAATCATGATCTAGGCTCACTTTCTTCTATGCTCTTTCCTCCAATTGATTGCACCCATAGAACACTTTGTACGCACTCATAAATTACCTTTACAAATTATTTTAAAAATAGAAATAACTCTATAATCACATGGACATCAATTTATTTTTTTATTGAAGTGACAAGATGATATTACATCCTTAATGCTAGTCTATGTTCATAGGGAGTTGATATAATGTTTTCAGTATTTTCCTTAGTTCAACAGGTTTCCAATATAACTGAGTTGGCAGAGAATTTGCATTTAGGCAAAAAATGCTGATACCAGACATTGATTATTTCATTCAAAAGAAGAGCAAAAAATAGAAAATCTATTCTCCAGAGAATAATAGTCCTAGTGATCAAGGTCAATCTTTCTAGTCAAATCAGCAATGGTGGTGATCCAGGAAAAAAAATCTGAAGGCTGAGTGTGAGAAAAAATGGTGTCGATAGATTCTTAAATCCATTTGGGGTAAGGTAAATACTGAGATATATATATATATATATATATATATTTTAAGTGATACTTTACTATATATACTATGAGAATTAAGCATTTTGTCTATTTTTACCAAAATCCAGGTTTCATTATACTGGAGATCAACCAAGGTCATTTTGAATCTTTTCTAGTAAATTTATTCTTTCACTTTTTTCTCTTGACCAGCCAATTAATTATCCAGTTGAAAATGAATGACTAGGGACCAGCAGTTAGCGTAATGTAGTGTAATGACTATGTCGCTAGACTCCCACGTAGTCGACCGCGGTTCGTGTCCCGGACCCCGTGGCTTAAAAAACTCACACCAGGCGCGTGTGCGTGCGTGCCCAAGATTCTGAGAGGAGAATGGAGGAGAAGGGATTGTGATGTGGCCATCCCCCCTGGGGGGTGATTTTTCGCTTTCTGTCTCTCTGTCTCTCTCTGTCTGTCTGGCGAGCCCACGCGCCCTATAGCAAAAACCTCTCCAAAAAAAAAAAGAAAATGAATGACTAAGTCATCAAAAAGTAGGAATTTCTGAGAAATTGCCACAGTCCAAAGGAGTCTAAGTAGGTATCAAGGAGTCTAAGTAGGTATGACAATTAAGTGAGATATAAAACCTTGGATAGAATTCTGGTACAGAAAAAGGACATTAGGTAAAAATCAAAGAAATGTAAATGCGAATGAAGTAAGAAACTTAGGTAATAATAATATAGTAGTACTGTTTCAATAGTTGTGACAATTGTTCCATTGTTATATAAGATATTAGCAATGGGAAACAGAGGACAAGGTATAGAGAACTTTGTATTTCCTTCATAATTTTTTCCTATAAAACTAAAATATTTTCAAATTAAAAGTATCAAAGCAAAGAATACTAATCCAGGTATGGGGATGTGGTGACAGGAAAGAAATATCTATTCAGGTAAAGTAGAACTAAAATTATTTCACTTGAGAAAAGTAAAAATAGAGGTGGTAATAAATCTTTGTCTTTCTCGTTAAGCTTCTCATTCTCCACACTCAAATTATGCTGCTGACTCAGGGCAATGTGGCATGTATTTTATTTTTTCCCATAAGCATGGAGATGATTGAGCAATAATCCTATCATTTCTTACTCAAATTGCCTCTTGAGAAATGATCTGCACATTCAATGTTTCTGGGATAGATGTGGGGCAGGGTGGGATTGAGTGGGACAAAAAACTAAACATAAACTAAATCCTACATGGATGACATCATCTTTAATTGCTTAAAAGACCTTGAATAGACCGAGCAGATAAGCAAGCTGCCCTATGTTCTCACCCTCACCAAAAACAGGTAGAGAACACTCCATTCCGATCTAAAGAGTTTGAAAGAAAAAGTGGGCAGCATCATGGCTTCCTTTAATTCTTAAATCTCCCACCTCCAATGCACAAATCTACTTTAAAAATGTAATTTTGGATTGCCACTTTAACCTTGTAGGAGTGAGGCAACCATTGTTTCAGGTGGCAGCCATCCCATTACCCAACAATATTCTAAATAAGGAAATATGAGGAAAGAATGGCAAATACCTTTTATCTCCTACCCAAGAGTATTTTTCACTAGTTTCTTCCTAGAATGAGGAAGTAATTAGTCCATATTAATACAAAATCACATTTAATTTGAAGTTACTTTTAAGTAGCACTTAGAACAGGATGTAAAGTAGGCCCAGGCTAGTTCTGGTATCTTCTGACTTACACTAGTCAGAAAGTTAAGTCACAATAATATCTGTTTTTCAAACATTCTAGTGCTATTGCTTTCTTTTCTACCTTTTGCCCAAATATCACCCTTCCTCAATATTCCTTATCCCAAAACACACCTATCAGTACCAACGTACATCTTCTCATTGTTATGCCAAAGCACCTTCAATTCTAGGAAGACTTAGGTAAACCTGAGAGTGGTTCATCAGATATTTTTCCTTTATAATGTCTCTCAGTTCTGTGGGAGCATGTGAGACCACATCTCAGTTCTCATACGATACACTGAAAGTTTCATGGGACCAGCTCCTTGGCCTGGTGATTAAAGCAACCTGATACCACACAGTTGACAGTTGGATTGAATCTCAGCTGAGGTGGCCTGAAAAATACGGGCACATATTCATGCTTGTCAAAAGTCCTGAAAGGACAGGAAATAGAGGAGAGAGGATTGTGGCATTACCATGTTATTGTGCCCCCTTTGGAAGTGCTTTCTCCTTCTGCCTCTCTGACTCTCTCTCTTTGGCTAGTGTATGTGCTCTGTGACTAATTAAAAAAAAAAAAGAAAAGAAAAAAGAAAGATAAAATTTCACAAAGCAGCCATCTTTTTTCATATTTTAAAATTTTCAAAAGTTGTATTTTAGAGCAGTCTGAACTCCACAATAAGCAAATGGAGCAAGAGGCTCCTGAGGTATTGATTTATAGCATCCCCAATTAAGGTGTTCAAAATCCAGGTGCATGAGTTCTGATATTTTCATGAACATATTATGCATGTCTTATATTGCACATATAGACTAAAGTGATAAAGTTAGAAGGCATATATTTGCCTACTTATATCTTATTGTAGGTACTATAGTCATGATACTGCCTAGTAATTAGTTAAGCAAACTTATTAATAGTGTAGACCTTTGAGCCCATCTTTAGGGATTTTGATTAGATGAAAACAGAGTATAGAAATCTGTATTTTAATATCCACCCCAGGAAATTATAAAACATATGTTTAATAGAATGGGCTTTTGGAAAAACCTCTCTACTCTTTGATGTCTTAACAAGACCTAATGTAATGAAATTCAAAATATTTCCCAAGGTTTTACTTTAGGCCATGATGTAGGAAGGAAAAGAGAAAGAGGGAGGGAGGGAAAGAAAGAATAGAAAGGAAAGAAAGGAAGGAGAAATAAAAAGAAAGAAAGGGAGAGAAAGAAAGAAGAGAAAGGAGAAGGAAACATTCTTCTGTGAGTGAATCGAAACATGGGCAAACTACATACAAATATTTGTTCAGAAATTTGAAAACAGACAAGACAGACCTGTGTATGCCAAAGTAATTAAAAGGTAATTATCCCTATGATATTCCTGGTTTCTCCTTGAAAACTGCCTTGACCGGTGAGGTGGGGAGATGTGACTCTGAGAGCAGTGGAGGATTTGGAAAAACCAGACAGATACACAAATAGAGAAAAGCAGGGATCAGGTGGACCAGGTATCTCTGATGGAGATTGCTGTGGCATCAGGTAGTCCCAGGTTTATTCTTTTATAGGGCAATGGGGGAGGGAGATGTGGAAGGTAAAGCCAGGTGCTTTCTTTTATGGACTGCAGCTGTGGAGCATCTGGAGTCTTATGTTCTAAATAAGCCTCCCCTGGCCACCTCTGAATGACACATAGGTTCCTTTCATTCGTAGTCTTAGAGTGCAGAACAGCAAAAAGAGATCATATTCCTTGTTAGAGTTTTCATTGGCCCATTGGCTCCGCTGCATCAGCATAAGAATTGTATCCTGCTTGTCTTTAAAGGTCACTATTGTGTTGCTCAGATCTGGCAGCTCCCTAGAAAAATAGTCTTAGGATGAAAGACCAAGAGAAGAGGGATCCAAACAGAACCCACCAGAGCCTCAGTTTCTGGAATCCCACTAACTGTACATAAGTCTGGGGAGGCAGAGGTCAGTGTGGGTTAGAAATAAAGGGTGGCTTATTCAGAAAAATATATATTCCATACAGAGTTTCTCTTAAAATTTGTTCAGCAAAATGCTACATATCTGAAGCATTAAACCTCACAGAATTAGGTAAAGAATAACTGGAGAATAGAAGCTTAAAGTCCATGGAGCTCAGAGAATGAGGATGTTTTTACCCCATCCAGACTGAGTGGATACCGATCAGTGATTTCTAGAAGTGCTCAGTGGATCTCGTAGGGGACTGATTTCCCAGTAACCAAGTACAACATACTGTGGAGTGGACGACATTCTTAACCCACTGACATAAGCTGTTTTGACTACCCAACCAAACTTTCAAAACTGATTTCAAAGGGATAAAACTCATCCAAATATAATGTCTCCTAATTTCTGTGCTATTGACTGCAAAGAATATTTTTTTCATGTTCCCCTGAAGATTATAATCTACATTATTCTCTCCCATAAAGTTCTTTTGGTTTTAAGTTGCTAAAAAGAATTTTCTGCCTGAAACCACAAATTCTGACATAATGCATACATATAGCTCATCCTTGATCATTAACTTTATATTGCTAATCAACTACTTCCAATACTTTGAAAATATCATCCTTCCTCACACTTTTGCACATATCATTCTCTCACAGAACAACATTGTCACCCTTGAAGATGTTGTTCATACGTGTCTCCTCTTCGGAGTTTTTATTATTCTTTAGAACTTAGAGTGACTTCCCTCTTTGTCTTTTTATAGCATTGCATTCACAAGGATCTTAGAGCATGTATTTGGGATTTATGAGGAGCTCTTTCTTACTCATAGACAATGACATCACTAAGGTGTAGAGTGATGTCTTGTGCTTTTTATATTGTCTCAGATGCTAGAAAAGGGGCTGAGATCAAGGAGCAGTAACAGCAGTAGCATATACCAATAAGCATAAATATGAAAGCATATAACTATAAATATGACATATCACATATGTCACATCCACTCTTCCAAAGAATAGGAAATATAACATGTCATTTAAGCCTTAGAGCAATTACACAAGTCAAATAATATTATTAACCCTGTTTTATAGAAAAGGAAACAGAAACAAAAAGATTTCAGCAAGAACTTAAGAATAAATTGAAAATATTTAAATCAGTTCTTAAAACAAACAAACAAACAAACAATACTCCTATGGGAAAGAGGCACCCCTTGTCCATTTTCTTCTGATGAAAATTTTGGGTGATGTCTTTTTTCTCTCTGATTATTAACCTATCTCTACTTCCTGGCACACTGAAAAGAATGACTGGCCATGTCATGTTCTCTTGTACCGTTTTGAAACAGCATGATATTTTCTATTCCTGAAGGCCTCTTACTGAGGATAATTTAAAAAAAGATTTTTTTTTGGAGAGGTTTTTGCTATAGGGCACGTGCACTCGCTAGACAGACAGAGAGAGACAGAAAGCGAGAAATCACCCCCCAGGGGGGATGACCATGCCGCAATCCCTTCTCCTCCATTCTCCTCTCGGGATCTTGGGCACGCACGCACATGTGCCCGGTGTGAGTTTAAGCCACCGGGTTCAGGACTTGAACCACGGTTGACTACATGGGAGTCCAGTGACATAGCCATTACACTAACTGCTGGTCCCCTGAGGATAATTAAAATTTTTAATGTAAATGCTGTCCTAAGAACTAAACATTACCATCATTCTCCCACTTTTATGTAAGAACAAAACTGAATCTTCTACTAAAGAAAAGAATGATATAGCAGATTTTTATGAAATGTAAACAAGCAATGCTTATTTGGCATTTTCCAAATTAACAACATGGAAATGTATCAGCTTACAGAAAATAAATTCTACAATATTATCAAATTATGATGATCATCCAAATTATCATCCATCTATGTGCTCAAAGACAAAAAGGAATATGAATTATTAGTCCTATTCTCTTTTTTTTTAAGATGCAGGAGAATTTACATTTTGTGTTTTGAGTAAAAAGAGGATTATTTCTTATGTTTTATACCCTGGTATAATAAATTAAACTACAGTGCTGTGTATTAGAAGTTATAAAGGAAGTCAATATAATTGTAAAAGGTCAAGAGGCAGAGGAAAAAAGCAGGCAATGAAGAATTAGTAAAATTAGAGTGTCCCTGTGAAACAGGGATGATTTACTGAATTGATCTCAATATTAACCTCACCGTTTAGGTCATATTCTAGAACAAATCTTATTGACTTAATCCCTTTGGCACAATAGAGAGCAGAGTTCTTAAATGATGTTCAGTTTTTAGTTTGTCAGTAGGTCATACACACACAAGTGACTTTGGGAACCTATAAGTGTAATGCCAACCAGGATGGTGCTCCCAGAGGCTGGTATACAAACTCTTCAGTTCTCTATTTTGAGCACCTTAACAAATGTACTGTAAAGAAATTTGGAAATCTCTTTGGGGAAATACCTATAGATACAGTGGAGAAAATAAAAGTTGTAACTAATAAAACTAAAGCTGAAAATAAATAGTTATTTTTCCATAGCTTTTTTGGACAATTTTTAATATGGAAAGCCTTTATACCATGATAGTCAATTTTATATAATAAATATATTGTGAAAAAATATATATGTATGAAATTTACCAAAATAAAAAGTTGAACTTATTGCAATGTGAGAATACATGCAGGGTGTACTTGGTTTTTCGCCTAAACACCTAACATATGTTTATCCAAGCAAGTCAAGTTGTACTTGCCATATATGTTTATTTGCTATACACACACACACATACACACACACACACACACACACACAGGCACTATTGTCATTGTCTTTGTCAACATCACCATTTTAATTTTGATTCATTGGGTCATATCACAAAATAAGTTGTATCTTGAAGCATGTACTTGAGCTCAGGAAAGTGAGAAATTGTCATCAGGCCTCTTTTAAGGTCAGGTTGTATTCAACGTAGAGGAAAACAACAAAAACATCGCCCCAAGTATAGTCTACTTTATTACAAAAAAAGGACCTATGTGTTCTTAGACCTTTTCCTAGCCTCTGTAATTGCAAAACAAATCTCTTCCCTGTTAAATGTAGATTATATGTTGTAGAAAAATGGTAACAGAAGAATCTCCCTGAGAAGCAATGGTATGTTCAGCCAGAACAAAATGCTCATCCTATAGAGTATTTGGGAAGCTTGAAGCTCGGGAATTTAGGGACTTCCAGAGTCATAAGTAGATTGGCATCACATTTAGAAGCATAGTTACTCAGATAAGGATACTGTTTATTGGTTGGCACTTGAAGCACATTTTTTTCCACGTGGATTTGTTTCTAATTAGCTGAGTTTCAGGAGTGAGGAACTACCATCAATTTGCTGAACAACTAAAGCATATTTGCTGAGGCTAGTTGTTGTTAACCAATTAGATAAATATATGACCAATTCTGAATGTTATTCATTACCATGAATACACAACAGTCATTCTTTCCTCAAATTTGTAGGAACGTTTTTAAATTTTTGAGAGCTTTATAACATAGTTACCCTTTAATTACATATTTTATTTCTTCTTTCATTTTATGTAATGAGGTGAATGGTGGACCTCAAAAGAATCAGAGGTTATTTTGTTTTGTCTTTAAAAGGAAAATATTTAGTTATTTACTATGAGAAAGAGACAGAGAGAAGCACCCCTTTCTTCATGCTGCAATCCATCCTCACAATCAGATTTTAGTGCTTGCTATATTACTTGAAAGAGTAACATTTCCTTTACTTGGTCAACTAAAATGAACTTAATATTCCACTTGATTGTACTTGAAAAATTAAAGTAAGTGTAGCACAAACATGGGATAAGTTAAATGGCATCACATTAAGCATAAAACTTATTTAATGTAGGACAATGTATACTGATACTTTAAGGGAATAATTTTTTATCATCTTTCATCTCAGATAGTTTTATTTATTTATGGTAATGTTGAAAGAAATGTAACTTTTCTCTTGAGGAAAAACCCTAGTAACTAGTAATCAACTTGGTCATAACTGGTAACCAACTAGTCCTAACTAGTAACTAAATCGTTTCTTATTATTTAGAATGATTTAGTAATTAGTAATTAGCCTGGCTACCAGTCCTAACTATTAACTAATCTGCCTACTATTACCAACTAGTGGTTAAATTGGTCTTAACGAGTAGTTGAACTGGTTATTAGTCCTAACCAGTAACCAAATTGGTGTTAATTGGTAACTGGTCTGGTTGCTTTTCCTAACTGGTAACCAAATTGGTACTAACTAGTAACTGACCTGGTTATCAGTTCGGTTATTCCTACTGGCTGATGGAAAACAGAATTCAAGCAGCACCTTTAAGTAAAGGGAATGAAAAACTATATAACAACTTAACCACTCTTCACCCTGTTTGCTTCTGTGGAGATGAGGGTACAGCCAGTGAGGGCAGAAGTGTGTGGAGGAGATGATCCTCTTGCTCTCTAACAGAGTATTCCTCTTTGCAAAGGCACCTGAACAGTTATATCCATCCTAAGTGCCCATGATTCTGTCTCCACACATTTGGCTTTATGACATGTGATCCTCAAATTGTTGTATAGATTGAGGAATGAGCAACACATATTCAGCAGCCACACAGTCTTGTCAGGATTTGTATCATCAGCCCTTCCAAAGTACCTGATTTTCCCATTTATTGGCAAATATTTTGTTCTAGCTTTTCCTCGACGAATTTTAAAAACTGAACTTTGTATAAATCTTTGGTTATCCAAGTCCACAGAAATAAACATTTTTTGCACAGTATAGCCCAAAAAACAGGCCACTGTCTGCAGCAACAGGTTCCTACATGGTATTCTGCTCTTGTGATCTCTGGGAGTGCTCAGAAGAACAGGTGTAGGGGCACATTGGCTGTGTAGTGAGTACCTCAGTCTGTTCTACATTCTCCGCTTTCAGCCAAACTTCCTGTCCTGTTTGACTGGTTTCTGGTGTTGGGGTATCCTTGGCCTGACAGTATAACATGCAGCAAGTAGTGTTGGGCTAGGTGTGTGTGTAGGTAAAGTCTAATTTTCGCATTGTTTTTACAAGTATTCTATATCTGCCATACTTGCTAATGATACTTCAAAGTGCGATAGCAAGTTGTCAAGCCACTGGTTATCTTTGTACCCTCCATTCCACTGTGTATGGGTTTATTTGTTTGTTTGTTTGTTTTGGCAATCTTCTTTTATTCTTACTTAAACTCCTGAGTGCATTCTCCAAGGCTGTTGCAGAGCACCATGAATCTCACTTTCTGCCCCAGCTTTTAAACATTGATTCACCTGACCTTGTGGAGGACATGTTTGGTCTTCACTGGAGGACCTGGAAACCTTCAGACCTAGCCATTTCCTGACATCAAGATGTTGAACATAACCCAGAATGAGTTGGAACTGTGGGAATTGGGCCACTCACATTTGCTTCATTGTCCTTCCTCACAGTTATACTTATTTTGTTCCATGAAATAGATGTTCTATTGTTTAAAGACATATTTGTTTTCTTACTGCACATGAAGATGCTCCTTAAGTCATACAGAAGGCAATGCTTTGAGGGGCCTTGTGCAGTTCGTTCAGAATGCCATTGTGAAACTTCACACTAACTCAAAAACCAAGCTCTTAACATTTATTGTCAGTTTAAATAAATCTCTTTGGATAGCACCATGTGTACATTAAGTTGTTAAACAGGATTCTATTTTTTTCTGGAATGCCTACCAGACTTTTAGTTCAGAAGATGTTTTTTGTTTGTTTGTTTGTTTGTTTTTACCAGTTATATTTTAATGTAATATCCATATTATTAATGTACACATCTCCAAATACAAAAGTACCAAAAGCACTGACAGATTCAAATTATAGTGGGACATTACATTTTTTTTTTCTGGATTTGAAGACCAGATCACATGAGGTCTCTTCGTAGACCAGAAAGTTCTGAACCCGTCCAGTCTCACTTAAGCCCCTCTACACAGAGATTTGCTGGATAGCACAGAGTCATGCTTCTCTGTTTGTTCTTATTGTTTAGATAAACTGGGAACAGACATCGAAATGCTTCCTCCTTTGGGAATTCACTCTACATTTCATATGCCATTGGCTTTGGGAATTTAATAAGCTTTCAGACCTGGGAGTTTTGTAGAACTTGCACCATAGAGTTGAGAGGGCATCTTCCACAGTCATTTGAATCTCATTTAAACAACATTCACTTCAAAGGTACTTTTAAATGCTCAGTTTTTTACGCTTTTAAATAGTTCACTGATAGAAAATGTCTGGTAACTCTTGCTACATATTGTGTTATAATTGCTATAGACTTAACCTATAATTTTATTTAGTTATGTGTATAAAATTCTTACTAGTAACCAACTTGGTTTGTTCTAACAAGTAACAACTTGTTTATTAATTATCACTAGTTCACTAATATGATACTAATTAGTAACTAGCCTGTTTACTAGACATAACTAGTAACCACATGGTTCTGTCTAGTAACCTGCCTTGTTGCTAGTCTTAACTTGTCATCAAGTTGATAATAATTACTATCTACCTTTATGATAACTAGTAACCTCCCTGGTTACTAGCCTTAACTACTTACTAAGTCAATCATAACTAGTAACTGACCAGGCTATCAATATTAACTAATGGTCAAGATAGTCATAACTAGTAAACAGTCTTAATTAGTCACCACTTGGTTCTAGCTACTAACTGACTTGTGTATATTATAAAACTAGTCACCAAATTGTTTCTAACTAGTAACTACATGCTAACTAGTAACTGCACATTACTAGTCTTACGTAACTCACTGAGTTTGTTATAAATAAATGCCACCCAAGTTATAAGTCTGAACTAATGATCTCATTGGTATAAAATAGCCTACATAAATATTAGTCTTAACTAATCATCAACTAGTACTAGTCAACTATGATTTAACTAGTAGCCTACCTGCTTTATAGTCTTAACAAGTCTTAAACTAGTCATAATTAGCCATCATGTTACATTTAACTAGTATCCTTACTGGTTACTAGTCTTGAATAGTTGTCAAGTTGAATTAGTAGTCTACCCAGTTAGTAGTTATGACTAGTCATCAACTAGTCTGAACTAGTAGCCTACTTGGTTATTAGTCTTAACTAGTCATCAGCAACTATTAATTAATTGTTGAGTGGGATTTAACTTGCAGCCTACCTGCTTACAAGTCTTAACTGGTTGTCAACTAGTCTTACCTAGTTGTCACACTGATTATTAGGCTTAACTAGTGGTCAAGTTGTGTTTAACTACCCAGTAACCAGTTTTACATAGTCATTCAGGTGCCATGCCAGGGCTTGCCACACCTCCCAAAGCCACACATGCCAGTGCCATAAGTCCAGGATCCATGCCAGGGATGCCCCATCCCCCAGTGCCATACCAGCTGGAGACACACCAGTCAGTGCCTAGCCAGCTATTGAATCAAGTAGGTGCTATGTCTCCCAGTGCCTCACCAGCCAGTGTGACACCAGCAGGAGTCACATCTCCCAGTGCCACACCAGTCAATGCCATGATTCCCAGTGCCAGATTGGCAGATGACGTGATAACCAGAGCAAGGTACCCCAGTGCCACTCCCACAAGTGCCACGCTGGCCAATACCATGCCAAAGAGTGCTACACCAACTGGTGCCACATCTGCTGGTGCCATGCAAGTGAATGCCATGTCTGCTGGTACTATGCCAGTTTGTAGTAACTAGTTGCCATAGTGCTTAGTAGTCTTAACTAGTCATTAGCTGGACTTAACTAATATTAACAAGTTGTCAAGTGGGATATAAGTAGTAGTGTTCATGCTAAGTAGTGCTAAATCATTTTCAAGTTGCCCTTAACTAGTAGCATACTAGGTTACTAGTCTTAACATAGTAAGTTGGTCTTAACTAGTAGCCTCTGTGCCTGTAAGTCTCAAGTGGTCATCAACTAATCTTAACTAGTCATCATATGTATCTTAACTGGTAGCCTCCTTGGTTACTAGTCTATAATGCATAGATCTTAATAAGTGGCCTTCTTGGTTAGTAGTCTTATCTAGTGGTCAAGTGATATTTAACTAGCAGATTACCTGCTTACTAGTCTTAACTAATTTTCAACAAGTTTTAACTAGTTACATTAGCTTTAACTAGTTGCCACCCTTGTTACTACTCTTAATCTGTCATCAAGTTGAATTTAACTAATAGCTTATGTGGTAAACAGTCTTAAGTAGTCATCCAGATGCCATGCCAGTGGTTGACACATCTCCTTGTGCCACTAAAAGCTGCCATGGTGCTATGTCTTCTGGTGCCATAAAGCCAGTGGCACAAGTGCCACACCAGTAGGTGCCATGGCTCACTGTTCCACTCCAGCCAGTACCAAGTATCCCAGTGACACACCAACCTATGCTACATTTGTCAGGGTTGCACCAGCAGGTGCCATGCCAGTGGGAGCTATGATAGAGGGTACCAAGCCAGTTTGTCATAACTAGTTTCCACCCTGCTTAGTAGTCCTAACTAATCAACTAATCTTAACTAGTATTAACTAATCAAATGAGATTAAACTAGCAGTGTTCCTGCTTACTAGCACTAACTAGTTATCAAGTTGGTCTAAATTCTTACCACCTTCAACTAGACAACAAATCTTAACTAGCCATCATGTTGATGTTAACTAGTAGCCTACCTGATTAGTAATAATAACTAGTCATCAACTACTTTTACCTTGTTGACAAATTGGTATTCATTAGTAGTGTTCTTACTTACTACTTAACTAGTTCTCAAGAGGGACTTAACTAGTAGTCTACCTGCTTGCTAGTCTTAACTTGTTGTTACCTAGTCGGTTTTTTTTTTTTTTTTTTTGAGAGGTTTATAGCTATAGGGTGCATGCGCTTGCCAGAAAGACAGAGAGAGACAGAAAGTGAGAAATCCCCCTCAGGGGGGATGACCAGGCCACAATCCTTTCGCCACCATTCTCCTTTTGGGATCTTGGGCATACACACACAGGTGCCCTGTGTGAGTTTAAGCCACTGGATCCAGGACTTGAACTGTAGTCGACTACATGGGATTCCAGCAACATAGCCATTATGCCAACAGCTGGTCCCATCAACTGGTCTTAATTAGTTGTCGCATTGGTACTAACTAGTTACTATCCTGGTTACAATTCTTAACTAGTCATCAAGTTGTATTTAACTAGCAACCTATCTGGAAAACAGTCTTAAGTAGTCATCCAGGTGCAATGCCAACCAATATCATAAAGCCAGCACCATGCCAGTGGGTGCCATACCTTCTGGTGCCATGCATCCTGGCACTATGCCAGCTGGTGCCAGCACCACACCAGCTGACAGCATGCCTCCTGGATCCACACTAGTCAGTGCCAAACCATGGGTTCCACATATGACAGTTTCATGGCAGTAGGTGCCACACTTCCTGGTGCCATGCCAGCTGATGCCACACCAGAAAGTGCAATGTATTCTGATTCCATGCAAGTGACCAACGGGTGCCATGCTAGGGAGTGTCACATCTCCTTATACCATGCAGGCTGGTGCCATGCCAGAGGGTGCCATGCCTCCTGTGGTCACGCCAGCTGGTGCCACACCAGCCATTGCCATATCTGCTAGTAGGTCATAACTGGTTGGTCATAACTAGTTGCTACCCTGATCAGTAGTCTTAACTAGTTATCAACTGCTCTTAACTTTTAAATACTAGTTATGAAGTGGAATTTAACTGGTAGCACACCCATTTACTAGTTTTAACTCATCTTCAACTTGTTTTTACCTAATCATCAACTAGTCATAACTAGTTGTCATGTTATATTTAAGTAGTAGACTTCAAGGTTACTAATCAACTAGGCTTAACTAGTTGTCAATTTGGATTTAACTAGTAATGTACCTGCTTACTAGCCTTAACCAGTTTTCAACTAGTCCTAACTAGTCACAATGTTCCTAATTAGTTGCCACACAGGTTACTAGTCTTAACTAGTCATCAAGTTATATTTAACTAACAGCTTATCTGGGAATTAGTCTTAGATATTCATCCAGGTGCCACATCAGCGGGTGCTATGCTAACAGGAACTGGACCAGTAGGTGTCATGCCTGCAGGAACTAATCCAGCTGGTGCCTTACCAGATGGTGCCAAGTTTCCCAGTGTATACTACCTTCAGGCACACCAGTGGGTACCACACCTACTAGTGCCATACCTGCTAGTGCCATGCCAGCAGGAGTCATGCCAGATGGTGGCACATCTCCAGGTACTGTGCCAGCAGGTGCCACACCTTAAAGAGTTGTCAAGTGAGATGTAACTAGCAGCCTACCTGCTTACTAGTCTAACCTAATTGTCAACTAGTCCTTAACTAATCATCAACCTGGTTACTAGTCTTGACAGTTTGTAAAGTTGTATTTAACTAGCAGCCTACTTGGTAACCAGTCTTAAGAAGTAATCAACTAGTACTAACTAGTTTCCAAGTGTAATTTAACTAGTAGTGATTCTGCCCAGTAGCATTAACAAGTCATCAGTTGGATCTTAGAAGTAGTCTATCCGCATGCTAATTTTAACTATTCCCCATCTAGTCTTATCTAATTTTCACGTTAGATTTAATGAGTATCCTACCTAATTAGGTGGTGTTTAACTAGTAGCCTACATAATTGCTAGTATTAACTAGTTGCCAATTAGTTAGAACTAGTCCTCATTTTAGCTTTAACTAGTAGTGTTTCTACATACTAATTTTAACTAATCATCAAGTGGATTTAACTAGTAGCCATCTGGATTACTAGACTTAACTAGTTGTCAACTAATTTAAACTGGTCCTCAAGTTGTTTTTATATAATTGTGTTGCTCCTTACTATTAATAACTAGTCATCAGATGCAATTCAACTAGTAGCCTACCTGGTTGCTATTAACTTTTCATCAACTAATCATAACTATCTTAACTAGTTGTAATGTTAGTTTTAAGTAGTATCTTGTATGGTTATTAGTTTTAACTTGTCCTCAGCTAGTACTAACAAGTTCTCACACTAGCCTTAATCAATGTTGTTCCTGCTTATTTTTAACAAGTCATCAAGTGAGATTTACAAGTACCCTTCTGGGTTATTAGACTTACGTAGTTGTCAAAAAAATGCTAACTAGTCTTAACTAGTCAAAACCATTTAAAAATGGTCCTCAAGTCAGCCTTAGTTAGTTGTGCTGTTTACTGCATCCAACTAATCATCAGGGTGACCTAATTAGTATTCTACCTGGTCACTAGTCTTAACTAGTTGCCAACTGATCTTAAGTAGTATTAACTAGATGTCATGTTAGTTTTAACTAGTATTCAGCATGGCTACTAGTCTAAACTAGTCTTTGGTGAGTATTAATGAGTTCTCACTTTGGCCTAAACTAGTAGTATTTCAAATTACTAGTTTTAATGAGTTTTCAAGTGGATTTAACCAGTACCTTTATGGGTTAGTAGTCTTAATTGATCCTAATTAATCTTAACTAATTGTCAACTAATTTTAACTTGTCCTTATCTTGTTCTTAAGTATTAATATCGCTGCTTATTTGTTTTAACTAGTCATTAATTTTGTTTAGCTAGTTGTCTACATTGTTACTAGTCTTAACTAGTCACCAACTAATTTAAACCAGTCCTCAAGTTTATGTGTTAGCTTTAACTAGTATTCTGTATGGTAACTTGTCTTAAATAGTCCTCTGCTACTATCAACTAGCCCTCTTTTTGTTTTAACTAGTTGTGTTGCTGCTTAGTAAACTTTACTAATCATCACCGGATCCTAACTATTCTTAATTAGTTATCAATTAGTTCTAACTAGTAGTCCTGTTCTTAAATAGTAGATTTTCTGTTTACTAGTTTTAAATAGATGACAAGTGGTATTTACTTGTTTATTTGTCTTAAGTAGTCTAAACTGGTTGTCAAATTAACTTTAACTAGTATCCTGCCTGGTTACTAGCCTTAATTAGTTCTCAGAAAGTATTAACTAGTCCTTACAATGGTTTTAACTTGTAGTGTTTGTCTTTACCTGTTTTAACTAGTTGCCAAGTGGGATTTAACTAGTAGCTTTCTGGGTAACAACTCTTAACTACTCATCAACTGTTCCAATTACTCTTAACTATTCATCAACTAGTTCTCAAGTTGACCTTAACTGGTCATGTTGCTGCTCTCTAGTTTAATGTCATCTGGTAGGATTTTACTAGTGGCCTACTTAGACTGTATTCAACTAGTAGTGTTGCAGCCTACTAGTCTTAACTAGTCACAAATTTTAACTAGTAGTCTACCTTTTTACTAGTATTAGCTATTTGTCAATTCATTTTAACTTGTCTTAATTATTTGTAATGTTAGTTTTACCTAGTATCCTACATGGTTTCTAGTCAATTAGTTATCAGCTAGTATGAACTAGTATTCACTTTGTCCATAACTAGTATTGTTTCTTTTACCAGCTTTAAATAGTCATCCAGTGGGATTTAATTACTAGCTTTCTGGGTTACTAGTCTTAACTGGTTAACAGATCTTAACTAATCTTTACTAGTTGTCAACTAATTTTTACTGCTCTTCACCTTGGTCTTAACCAGTATGTTGCTGGTTACTAATTTTAACTAGTCACCAGTGTTGCTTAACTAGTAGCCTACAATTTTAATAGTCTTAACTAGTGGTCAACTAAATTGACCTCGTCTTCTCATTTGCCATAACTAGTAGTATTCTTGCTTACTAGTCCTGACTAGTAATCAGGTAGTATTTAACTAGTAACCTACTGGGTTACTAATCTTTACTAGTCATCAACTAATTTAAAATAGTCTTAACTAGTTGTATGTTCATTTTAACTAGTCCTCTAGTTTGTCTTGCTATCAGTGTTGCTGCTTATTAGTTTTAACTAGTCATACAGTTATATCTAACTAGCAGCCTACTAGTAAAGTTGTTCCTATCTACAAATTGGTTTGGTTAAATGTCTTATAACTAATTAAATCTTAACTAGTAACTAACTTGGTCTTATCTAATAATTGTCCTGCTTGCTAGTTCTAACTAGTGACCATCTTGGTTCCATATTCCAACTTGTTTTGCAGTCTAAACTACCACTGACCACTGGTGCCTCCCAAATAAACCCCTGTGTTTTCCTGCTGTACCTCAGACTGACTTTTTTGAAGAAATGACCTTAGGTAAAAGGAACACAGAGTTTGTCTCAGGTTTTCACTGGTAACCACCTTGGTTCTAACTAGTAAGCAACTTGGTCCCTTGAAGTTAAGACTTGATTAGTTAGTCATTGGGGTTGAAGGAAAGGAAGAAATCTATGTAAGATAAGTAAAATGACAGTACAATATCATTTAGCGAATATTTGCATATTAAGTATCTTATAAACTGTTTTTCAGGCTATCTGATAGGTTCTGGGTATACAAAAGTAACAGAGTTTAATGAAAGAGACAGACAACATACAGTTGATAAGTGATTCCATCTACCATGCAGCAAGAGAAGGGTTAGGCAAGCTGAGGGCATAAGTAAATACTGCCCAACCCCAGGACTCTATTCATTAAGTAGAAAGGTCACTCTGAAAAATAGGCTACTGATCCTGACGCAGTTCTGACGCTGGGGTTGAGAGATTTTCCCCAGGGGAAGAGGCAGTTTATAAGAAGAGTGCTGACATTTTCTACAAAAGAACGGACTCTATGGGAAATACACTATGGGGACTTCAAACTTAACAATGTCTCAAGCACAATGGAAATTATGATGATGAACAGGAGGAGACTAGTAGCTCCAGTGAAACAACAAGGTTAACTATAGGTAGTTGAGGAAATAGAAGGACCCACAAACTCGTCATCTTTAGATAAGCCTGGAACACAAACCTGGAACTTTCCACCTGGCCTCCAGCAGTATGCAGCAGTGTGCCTTTACTATTCTAGCTTGGACATTTTCTTCTTGGTAAAATTATATTCCCAAGACCAGTATTTCACATTCACCTTTACCTTTGTCCTGTCTCCATTCTAATGCATACTCTATGCCTGCTCATTTCTGAAACTATGGACTTATGATAGAGATCTGCTATGTCAGCTCCCCTCCATTTTTGCATTTCAGGTAATTTTTCCTCAGTATCCTAGTACAGATGCTTTTGTATAATGTTGATTATACTGTCAGAAACTATTATGTGTGTTTCCTCTGTAGTTTGAATGTGTCTCTTCAATAAACTATGATTTGCTAGAGAGTGTGGATCATAACCTTTTATTCTTTGAATACTTACCAGCTAGTGTATTACCTGAAATGGAAACAAACAAACAAACAAAAACAAACAACTTGGTAAATGTTTATTAAACGTCAAACCTCTTTAAAAAAAAAAGTCAAATCCTGAAACAAATAGATTCTGATTATAGAATTCAGGATACTTTTGATTAAAAAAACTATCTAAACAAGGATGAGTTGGTGCAGGCTCTATGAGGCTAACTACAGGGTAGTTAGGGTTCTCTGTTCACATCCAGAGACCTTCTGAATGCATTAGGTAAACATGCACCCATGATCCAAACTGGTGAATGGTGACTTTAAGACCCTGTTGAGGATGCAGTTTCCCTGTTTCTCTTTCTCTCTGTCTTTGTTCTTCAGTGAAGAAATAAATACACTGAAAAATGTTTCTAAACAGAGTTACGATCAGGAGCAAGTAACACAAGAAAACCAGTTGTGCCAATTGTCTTTTTTTCTTGTTTTCATCTCATTCCTCCATTTGTTTCTTTTATTTAATTTGTTCTTAGTTTTATTTATCCTAGCTAGGCTAGTCTATTTTCCTTGTTACTGAAGTTTTTAGAACTGAAACTGAATGAATACATTAAATTGTTTTGTTATTTTAAGATAGCTTATGTTTTTAAACTTTTATGCTCATAAAAACACAATTTGATATGTCCTTTTTCATTGATTTTTTTTAGTATTCAGTTTTTTCTTATATCACTGAATATGTAGATGTTTACATCTAATAAAAATCTTTCACTGCCTTTAATAACTATATTATTATAGACAATGTAACAGAAGGCCAAAATTAGAAAAAGACATTGCAGTTAATTTCTCTTTAGTTCCACTTGAAATATACTAATAATTTTAAGTAATTAATATGTCATACTGAAGTAAATGGAAAGAAAAATATTCCCTATGTAGAGAGACAAGAGTTTATGAAGAAATGAATTATCCAATGATTTGCCTGTATTTGTCTCAAAACAACTTAGATAAAATCATGCATTCATACAATTCATGACTTTACATGCCAAATAGCAAACATTTTCAGAGTATAAATACATACCTCTTAAATAATAACAGATGTAAAAAGTTCTTAATTGTACATTGATTAATATAAAATATAAAACTATTTTTATGTCAGTTGAAATCATTTCAGATTATTTTATAATCCTCTTTTAGGATAGCTTGTTCTAATGTAAGTTGCATTGAATTGTTTAAAATTCATATTTTTAAAAATAGAATTTTATATTTGGAAGTACCGAATGTTGGTAATTCCATATGGCTCAAACTAAATATTTATTTGCACTCTAACTCTTTATAGCCAGACAAATGTAACTATACTAGCTATACTATACTAACTATAGTAAGTAACAAATAGTTTAACCTTCTTTTTTATATTATCCACTTTGTAGTACAGAAAACATAGAGAAATTACTTTACATTTTCATCAAAAGTATAGCATTTGTTCACAAAGGTTTTTCTGTTTTTGCTTTTACTTTTTTTTTTTTTTCTTTTCCTTGAGACGTTTTTGCTATAGGGTGCGTGCACTCACTAGAAAGACAGAGAGAGACAGAAGCGAGAAATCATCCCCTGGGGGGATGGTCACACCGCAATCCCTTCTCCTCCATTCTCCTCTCGGGATCTTGGGCATGCATGCACACACACCTGGTGTGAGTTTAAGCCACTGGGTCCGGGATTCGAACCATGGTCGACTACATGGGAGTCCAGCGACATAGCCATTACGCTAACGGCTGGTCTCCACAAAGAATGTTCTAAAAAATAGGTGTGACAAAAATTATTAATTTATTTGAGGATAACCACTATTCCTTTCTATCTGCATTTAATGAAATTTAGGGAAAATTCGCTCTGAATCAATTGATAGATAAAAGAGCTATAACAATCTAAGTGTCAGGTTTATTCAGGTTGAGGGAGAATTGAACATTATTTACCAGAGATTGTCAATATGTCCTTCCTACTCCTCTCTGTCCCCACAAGTGAAATTATTGAGTAAAAGATAAAGCAGCTAAGACCTAGTGCTTGTCAGCATAGATATGGTCTGCCTGGTGAGGAGGAGATGGGGAGGAAGAGAAGTGATCTCTGAGATATACAACTTGATGATCTAGTAAAAACAAATGAAGTCATGCCTCAAATGTTGGTGCATGGTAATTATTTTCTTCTTTAACCAATCATATAAAGTTTCTCTCTTCTATGGAGAGAAAAAGGAAAATGTGGATAGAGGTACTAGAAAATTTTTATAGAAATCCATTTCCATCAAGGGAAGAGTAGATGATACCCTGTCACAGTGACAGTAGGTTAATAAAAACACCATCCCAAAGTCCATGAAAAATAATTTTAATTAATGAGAGATATCGTAGTTTATAATGTTAACTGAAAAGAGTTCAGAAGATGAAGACTATGTGACCTTCAAAGACACATAGGATTATATAACTGTTGACTGAACAAAAGTTCTAATAAGATGAACCTTTAAGTTAAAATGTGTTTTTCCTTTGGTGCCCAAATCTCTGGGCCATAGACTAGTAAGAGTGTGTGGCTTGTTAGGAACTGAGTTATAGGAATTGTCACAGTAAATGTTAAGAACCTAAAGAATAAGTCATCAAACAGGACTTCACACCCCACATCAGTACAATTGTATTTTCTGTGGAGGTCCAGGGATGCCTCGCATCTAACAAAAAGGGGAAGAACAGTGAATGTAGCAGAAAGGAGAGGTTTTCCTTAACTTAGGAGCAATTTATAACAAAGTTGAGTGAGACAGTAGGTAAAGAACATACATGTTTGCTGCAGGGATGGAGAGTAGTATTTTACTAATGGAAGATCACTTACAATGTACAACTTACAAAAACTACATTTATAATTCTCATTCTGGAGTGAGAAAAAATTTAGTACAGATGATGATATTGTAAATACTTCTTCACTTTTAGATGGAAAATTTGAGCTGTAGATTGTCTAAATGTTTACTCAGATGTTACACAAATAATGGAAAATTGCTGAGTGGAAATGTATCATTGTAACAGTCCAGTCTGAAATCTTTAAACAAAAAAAACACAACTTTTGTCCTAAAGCATTTTGGCATAAGTTCAGATTTTCGTACAGCTCAAGACTCTGTAAATAACCTTATGACACCAGATTGCTGACCTCCAGGGAAGAAGTTTTTGATTTTGATCAAAGGCTACACAAAACTGAATTTCATGACCTATTTGCAACACTCCTGGAAACACTTAGGAGTGACTAGAGTTCACTCTCTCTGAAGTTTTGAGACCTCATCTATTGTTACTACAACTTCTATTCAAGTCTACTGCTTTCTGATCTCATCAGTAGAGAGTAAAATCCTAAACCGTAGCCCGATCAAAGTAGTATTTGAAGAACAAGGTAGGTGGCTCCTGACCCGAGTAACAATGACAGTGGACCGTGGCCATCTGAGATACTCCTTTGGATTTATTAATCCTACTTGACGTTGGTTCATATGAATTTTATGGCAGCTATGAGAACTGCAATCATGTTCTAAAGAACTACAATCTAAAACATATTTGGGCATAAACAATTGAATTGATATACAGTTATTTAACTTGGATGATGTTTAATGGTTCCAAGTAGCTTATCTTACTTTCTCTGAATAAAGCCAGGATGATACAGAGGTATTATGGGAGAATGTTTCATTCTCCATAGATAAGATGAGAATATTTGGACAGAGAGTGAGGGACCCCATGTATCTAGAGTGTTTATTAGGCAGAATTCTTTTCTTTTTTTTTTTTTTTTTTTTTTTTTTTTTGAGAGGTTTTTGCTATAGGGCGCGTGTGCTAGCCAGACAGAGAGACAGAAAGTGAGAAATCACCCCCCAGGGGATATTGCCACGCCGCAATCCCTTCTCCTCTGTTCTCCTCTTGGGATCTTGGGCACGCATGCACACGTGCCCGGCATGAATTTTAAGCCACCGGGTCCAGGACGAGAACTGCGGTTGGCTACATGGGAGTCCAGCGACATAGCCATTACGCTAACTGCTGGTCCCTAGGCAAAATTCTATGAAGACCTCCGTGATTTTCCTCCCCTGGTGTGCACACCTGGTATAATTCCTTTCTATTGAGGGGAAAGGGTGGCAATGACCTAATCAGGTATGTCCTTTTTAAAGAGAAACTGAAGGCCAGAGGTGGGCAGAAGAGAGCAACTGGTCATACTGTGTAGAGATCCTTGCGGTTAGGAAGGGTAGGCAATCTCCAGAAAGGGATCATTAATCCATGCATACAGTTACCAAAAAAGGACTGACCACACTTCCATGGATGTAACGGATCCAGTTCTGCCCCAAACCAGTGAGCTTGGGAGAAACCATTCACCTCAGATGAGATTACAGAACGGTTCAAAAACCTTGAGTTCAGTTTTAGGATTCCTGGAGAAGAGAACCCAGTCATGCTGTACCCAGACTTCTCATCTATAGAAACTGTAAGATAATAAATGGGTGCTGTTTTAGGCTTTTAAGTTTTGGGTAATTTGTAACATAACTTTAGAAAATTAATCCTCCTGGTATAACTACTAAATTTTGACAGACCTTCAGTAAAGTCAAGGCTACTATTACATTCTCTTTATGTCAATTTTCTCATATGTGTATTAAGGTAATATTGAAGACGCCCATCTGCTCTAGATTTTATTTTAATTCCTCAGGGTGAAGCTACTTATTCATTTTAAGATTGCAACCTTGGAAGAGATTAAAGGATTCTGGAATCTGACACAAATGAGCTAATTATGGTGGAATATATACTTTATCTTATGTCCCCTTTAAATAGCTAATTTTACCATAAACGGCTCACAGCAGGTCAGGAATGAACACATATCTTGATATATTAGATTGCTGTAAACAGTCTATTTATTCTAAATATTATCAAGAAAAGTGTTCATTGAAATTCCAGGACACTAGTTTATTAAAAAAATGAAGAAAAAAATGAAGAAAGTGGATACATTTTGATCCATTAAAATTTTATTTTATCGTCTGGCATGCTATGGGATGGCTTTTTATTTTTATAAGATACAAATTTCATTATTATTTTCACTTTGGTTATTTGCTAGATAACTTTTTTATGTTTCATCATTTCTTTTATTTTTTCATTTTCCCATGAACATTTGCTTTACATATCAAAAAAAAAATTGCTCATACTCCATAGTTTTTGACAGTTAGTAAATAACTATCAAAATTTCAAACAACTGAATTTTAAAGATAATGTTTGAAATATTTGTTGATTTAGTTTGTGACTCTATAACAACAGATACAGTATGTTTTTAAATATTTCTGAGAAAATATTTACATGTCAACTACTAAAACTTTGCAAAGCAAACACCTAGCACACAAGTCACACATAAACCTTCTCAATTCAGCCCTGCCTACCACGTATTCTGTGATATACTAATGTGCTAGCAAAGATCAGTCTGTTTTTCTTCCTTCAAAGTCTTCTTCAAGGTAATCCTCTGATTGTGGCTGCTCTTATGCAATCTCTACTGATTACAATGCTGAGCTAGAAATGTCCAGGTTATCTTATGGTACAAATTCTTTCATATAGCTTCTCTAATCATCTCTGCCAGGCAGAACTGTTTATAGTGCCAGGCCATCTTTCCAAGAGCTTCTGTTGGCTTACTTAAGATCTACCTTAGTTCCACAGTTTCCTGGTTTAATATTCAAATATGACATTCCAGTCAGAGCCTTGCCCATTAACGAGTATTTCCAATTTCTAATTCAAGGCAACAGATATTATTGAACTTATACAAATAAGAATACTCCCAAATATTTTTCAGTCCCAGAGGGGTCAAGAAGGGAGAAAAGTTTGTTTCCATTTAAAGAAACAAACCAAAAAAAAGGAAAAAAATATTTTAATAAATTGCTGACACTATCAATAGCTCAAAAGAAATCAAAATCCTTAAATTGGGAAAACAAAGCATAGTAAAAAATAGCAGTAATGTTTCATTCAAAAGTCATAAAATTCTATTGTACCAGCTCAGTCTGATGTAACTAATCTCTCTTCTCCAGTGCTCCTGTAGTTCCATCTTTCTGTTTACATTCTGGAAGTTAACATTCAAGCTTATTATTGATATTTCTTGTCTCTAGTATTAAGTTGGTCATTTCCTTGATTGCTTTCTGTTCTCTTATTTACGTATGTATGTCTTTAGTTTTCCTGGTAAAGCACTTCTTTCAGAACTCTTGAAGAGCTAGTCTGGTGTTATCTGAGAATGTTTTTATCTTTTCTTCCCATATGAAGGATAATCTTGATGAGTATAGTAACTGTTTTTCATTTAACACTTGAATATATTTTACAACTCTTTCCATGTTTGTATTGTTTCTGATGAAAGGTGTGATGTTAGCTTGATGGGATAACCTTTATATAACCTTTCTCTCTTGCCAATTTTAGTAAATTATCTCTGTCTGTGGTTTTGGCCAATCTGGCTATGATGTGCCTTGGAGAAGATCCTCTTGGGTTGATTCTATTAAGGGTCCTTAGTATTTCTTGGGTCTAGGTTTTGGATGCCTTTCTAGGTTTGTGAAGTTTTCTTCCAGGATTTCATGGAATAGATTATCAATGCCCTTATTAGTTTCTTCACCTTCTGGTATACTGATTAATCTGATCTTTGGGCACTTAATGGTGTCTAGTATTTCTCCTGTAGTATTCTCAATTTTTTTAATTTTTTTTTTTTTTTTTTTTTTTTTTTTTTTTTTTTTTTTTTTTTGGAGTGGATTTTGCTATAGGGCACATGCACTCGCCAGAAAAACAGAGAGATACAGAGAGATAGAAAGCGAGAAATCTCCACCCGGGGGGGATGGTCACGCCGCAATCCCTTCTCCTCCATTATCCTCTTAGGATCTTGGGCACACATGCACACGCATCCAGCGTGAGTTTAAGCCACTGGTCTGGGACTCAAACTGTGGTTGGCTACATGGGAATTCAGCAACATAGCCATTATGTTACCTGCTGGTCCCCAGTATTCTCATTTTTTGGGGTTATTTTCTGTTTCTTTTTGTTTTTTTTTGGTTTTTTGGTTTTTTTTTTAGAGGTCTTTGCTATGGGGCGCATGCACTCTCCAGAAAGAGAGGGAGACAGGGAAACAGAAAGTGAGAAATCACCCCTGGGGGGGATGGCCACACCGCAATCCCTTCTCCATTCTCCTCTCGGTATCTTGGGCACACATGCACACATTCCCAGCATGAGTTTAAGCCACCGGGTCTGGGGCTCTAACCATGGTCGACTACATGGGAGTCTGGCAACATAGCCATTGTGCCAACTATTGACCCCCCTTGAGGGAAGTTTTGATTTCCTGTATTACAGCCTTCATCTCTAACAACTCCATTTGATTCTTTTTTATGGTGTGTGTTTCCTCTTTCAGATTATGTAAGAACTTCCTCACCTCCTAGAACTTGTCTCTTTTCTACTGCATTTTCTGGAGTTCATTGTTTCTCAGCTCTTGCATCTCATTTAGTTTTGTCACTATTAATATTCTGAATTCTCTATCAGAAATTTCCACGAGTTCCACTGTATGTCTGTGGATGATTAAGGATTGTTCTTTTTCCTCGGGGGAGAAATATTTTCTTGGTTTCTCATAATTCTTATGCCTCTCCAGTGGTTTCTGGTCATTCTGTGACAAAATCTCTCTACTGTGTTTAGCAACGTGGTATCCACAGAAAGATTTTAAGTTGAGATTTATAAAAAGGAGTTTCTTCCTTAGGGCAGGAGTTTCAATAAGCATCGAGGATTTTAATGATCCTGTCCCAGTGTTTCGGGGTTCTTAAAGATGGGCTTTAGATCACAATTTCAGTCGCCTTGGCCCCTAAACGTGCCAGGACACACCTCAGATTTAAAATGAATTCTATCTCAGTGTTTCTGGGGTTTAGAAGATCAGTAGATAACTTTTTAAGTAGTAGCCATGTTCATACACACCTAGTACATTTTTTTGTATGAAATGTAGTGAATACTATAGATGCATTAAGGTTTCTTGTCAATTTATGGATGTATAAATCCCACCAAAATTCAAGTTGTATTATTATTTTGTAGACAATAATTTACTATGCCTAACAGAAAAATGTTATCTCAGAAGAAAAAATTTATTTATATGATATCAGGGAACTGAACCGAGCCACTTAATTAGAACTACTTAACTGATAATGAAAGGCTTTCTAGGATCAAAACCATATTAGCAATTTGGTAACTTCCTTGTATTCTTTGAAATATGTTATATCCTGGAACTACTCAAAACACATCGAACAGAAATGTTGTTCAGTGTGGAATTAATTGCATGTTAGTTATCACTGGGCTTATTGTAGTTGCTTAATAACTTCATGAATTTTTTCCCTACAAATAATGACAGGCCAACTGAAATAATAGAAATAACTTGAAGTAGGAAGGAGAGACTTATTACCCAGTTTACCATGTGTAACTATTCAGCTTTGATCAAACAACACATACTTTGCTTTCATTTCTTAGGATGTGATCTGAGTCCTAGCAGCATAAATAACTCCCTCATCAATGAGCAAACATCATTTGATTGATGTACAAAAATTTATTAATTTGTTTATTCATTTAATTCAAATTCACTTAAAGATTGCATTTCACATATAGATCATCCCCATATGTTCTTGTAGGGTACACTATTGATATTCCATCTGTTTATTCCCATGGACAAATGTATAGCAGATTTGGGGACAGGATTGTTGGGATGAGGTATGAAGAAACAACAGTTCATCTTTGGTCGTTAGGTAGATTTATTTTGACAAAAAATTAAGAGAAATTCCCTCTGGTTACCTTCTATTCGTTGAAGTGATGGCTAATTCCAAGTAAAAATGTCTTGCAGGAAGTAGGAATTGCAAGAGTAGAATTGTGATGAACAGCTGGTGCACAAAATAAATTACGCCATCAGAACAGACTTAGTAGATCCCACTATTCGAGGATATGTTAATTAAAAGAAACTGTTAGTTAAGAATTTAAAACATAGTAGTAAAAAAGGAGTATTATAGACAGGAGTATTAAAAGGACAGGAGGAGAAAAAGGAAGTCATACTTAAACTAGCATGAAGGGTAACATTCCAGAACATTTTGGAATTCAAGGAGATTGTTTCAAGAAAACTATGAATAATAATTATATTCTACAAAAAAATTATAGCAGAAAGAAAACTGGAGGAAAAAAACAATAATTAAAAAGGAAAAAAAAAAAAGTCCCTGCTTTGGTCTGCACAATTATTTAACCCTCCACCCTTCCAAGGTTCATGTTTTGAGATTTGGTCCCTAGTGTAATGGCAGATGGAGAGCATGTTAAGAAGTGAGTCCTACTGGGTGATAATTAGATTATAGAGGCATCACCTTCATGAAAGGATTAGTATGAGACTGAGTTTTATTACAGCCCTCATAAAAAGGGATTAGCTTTCCAAAGAGTGAGTTGTTATATAAGGAAGGTGGCCACTCACGTCTCTTTCTGCCCATGCCTGCCATGCCCTCTGCTTCTGTTGACCATGTTATGGTGCCAGCCTGTGCCTTTGACTTTCAGGTCAGCAGAATCCAAGTAAAATAAACCTCTATTCATCATGAATCATTTAGTCTCAGGTATTTCTGTTAGCAATACAATAATGGACTAAAACAGCCCCCAAAGTGAGGCTGTTGTATCCTACCCTGATCACTTTTAGTTAAATGTTAGCAGATCAGTGTCCAGAGTAGAGGTTTAATCTAGAAATTTATGGTTAATGAAACCAGCGTGACATGATGGACAAGAGGCAGTTTTCTCCCTCCCCCTACCTGATGCGTAAATTTTTAATAAGCTTGAAGTCAGAGATATCAAAAAGTGATATCAGAAAGAGGTATCAGAAAAAGGAAGAATAAGAACCATAATAAAATTTCCTTGAGTAATATAAAAACACAATGTTTGGAAATACTACATTAGCTGGTGGTAAAACTTGAAAAAAAAAAGATAAAGAGTAAGACAGTGCCTACCACAGATAAAGAATTCATTCAAGGGTAACTCAGGTTATTATTAATAACTTTGTCGTAGTGGCAATGGCTAACCATAAAAACCTTACATATATATACAAACACACAATAATCCCCATCACTAACATAAATTGATTCATAGTCCTTCATTCAAATACTTTTGAAACTTAAAAGCTCAAAACTATCACCTGCTGCAAGGTAAGATCAGGTAATATGACATCAATGATAACACACCCGTGAAGAGTCTGTAACAATTTTTGTCTCCCTCAAACAACTTATTTTACCTCCCCCCAAACTAAACTTTGTATTGTTTTACAAAAATTTCAGGACGTCTCTCAAGATAAAAGTATAAATGATATGAGTCACTAAGGCCTAAAAACCAGGTTACAAGTCAACATGTAAAAAGTATTTATACTAGAGGCCAGCAGGTGGTGTGGTGGTGTGGTGGATAGAAGCGCTGAATTCCCGGGACCAGCAGTTAGCGTAATGGCTATGTCGCTGGACTCCCATGTAGTCGACCGCGGTTCGAATCCCGAACCCGGTGGCTTAAAACTCACGCCGGGCGGTGCGTGTGCGTGCCCAAGATGCCGAGAGGAGAACGGAGGAGAAGGGATTGCGGCGTGGTCATCCCCCTGGGGGGTGATTTCTCGCTTTCTGTCTCTCTGTCTCTTTCTGTCTGTCTGGCGAGCGCACGCACCCTATAGCGAAAAACCTCTCAAAAAAAAAGAAGCCCTGGATTCCCACATGGTCAACTACGGTTCAAGTTCTGGACCAGGCAGCTTACTTTCTCGCTTTCCCTTTCTCTCTTTCTCTCTCTATCTCTGGTCAAATTGGAAAATGATGTTAATAACAAATGGAATTAAATAAATAAATAATATTTGTTTTTAAAAAGTATTTGTACTTCCATATAAGAAAAAATGAGAAGTTGTGAATTGTAACTAATAAACTATATGCATACTGGCATCAAAAAACATCAACTATTTAATGTTTGTATTATATAGGTGTAAAATAGCAACAAAATTACAAAATTATAGTTTGTAGCTCATCATAGTTACAACAAAAATTTCAAAAGACTCTTTTTGAACAAACTTTTTGAACAAACTGACAAGTTATACTAAAATTTGCTTAAAAATGGAAAAATACTTAAAACATTTTTAAAAAGCAATACTGATAATGTTGAAGGACTTATACTACCTACTTTCAAAATTTACTAGAAATCTGTAGTCATTAACCTATTGTGATATCATTATCTTCGTAAACTATTATATCAGATTTGGTTCACCTTATATAAAGTTCTCATGTGAGAAAAGATTTTTTTTTTTTTTTTTTTTTTTTGCTAGAGAGCATGTGCATTTACCATGGAGAGACAGAGACAGAAAGAGAGGGAGAGGAGACGACCTAACCCATAGGGAAAGCTCCTGCCACAAATCCTTTTGCTTCATCTCTCCTGCTTTTTGGGGATTTTGGACAGGCATGCACATATATCCAGAATGTTTCTCAAGCTGCCAGGCCTGGGACTCAAACTGTGCTGTCAGTCATGTGGGATTCTGCTGCCTTAACTACCAGGTCACAGAGCTGACCCAACAAAATATATATATATATATATATATATATATATATATATATATATATATATATATAATTAACAAAGATTGTATTAGAATGACTGAATATGCAAATTGAAAATAATGAATGTACTTCATTCTACATATGGAAGTTATTTTCAGATTAATTGTAGGCCTATTCATCAAAGTAAGAAGGATACAACTTTAAAAATACAGGAGATTATTACTGTGACCTTGGAGAAAGCCAAGTTTACTTAAAGAATATATCATAACAGTTAATGTGAAAGGGAAGAAGCAAATAATAAAATAGACTAGAACAGATTAAACCCAAAAGAAACTAAAAGTATTCTCTTTAAAACACACTGATATGAAAATGAATTAGTAACCTGCAAACTACCTAATGTATGTAGGTAAATAGTTATATTTCAGCACATGAATCAAATACACACACACACACACACACACACACACACACATATATCAAATAAATATGTATTTATATAAATATAAATATAAAAATATAAATCAAATATATATACACATATATTATATATGTGTATATATGTATATATAATATATAAGTATTATATATAGTATATATAATATGTGTATATATGTGTATGTGTATATATGTATATATGTATGTGTATATATACATATATATGTATATATGTGTATATATGTATAACATATATACACATGTACACACATGCATATATACGTATATGTGTGTATATGTACATATATGTATATGCGTGTATATATGTATAATGTGTATATGTGTATATATTTGTATACATGTGTATATATACACACACATATACATATATATGTGTATATATACACATGTATATATACATATGTGTGTATATATGCGTATGCATATATGTATATGTGTATATATACATATATTATATGTGTGTATATATGTATATATAATATATATGTATTTTATATATGTGTATATATATAATATATGTGTGTATATATACACACATATTTTATATATATGCGTGTGTGTGTGTGTGTGTGTATGTAATAGTTTACAACTCAATAATAAGGTACAAAATTCAATTAGTAATAAACAGAGCAGGATCAGCCCTGTAGTACAGTGGTTAAGGGAAGGGGATCCCAGACTCTCAACTCTTACTTGAATTCCAACTTGGCAGTTTGAAAAACGTGTCTGAGAGCTTGTGCAGGAGTGTGTGCCCCTAATCTTGATGGAATGGAGAAACGGAAGAGAAGGGATTGTGCCATGACCGTGCCCCATTGTGGGTGCTTTTTCCCTTACTCTTTCTCTTTCTGTTTTTCTCACAGAGAGAAACAGAGAGTGTGAATGCACACTCTCTCTATCAAAAAAAAAAAAATAATCTGGACAAAAACATGATCAGTCACTTCCTCAAAAAAACCAGGAGCATGACTAATGAGCACATGCAAAGAGGCTCAACATCATGAGTGAAATGAACAAATGAGACAAAGTCACAACCACAAAATGATAAAAGCTAAATATTACATGTAGGTGAGAGTACAGGCCAATTTTAATAATACTTTCTCATGTGAGTTTAAAATTGTATTTGGAAATTATTTACCATTTTCTTATGAAAATTCAACATGCAAGCCTATAATGGGCCAGCAATTCTACTCCTGGGCATTTACCCAAGAGAAGTAACATTTATAATAATGTTTATCACAGTCTTTTCATGTGGCAAAAAAAAAAAAACAGAAACAAATAAAAAAATTATAAATAGTTTAATGGTTTAAGAAAATAGAGAGTGAGAGGGCAGACAGTGGGCACAGCAGCAAAATCAATGCTGATCCACATCCAGGTTCACATCTGGAGACCTGCCTGGACATGTGTGTTCTGGGGACCCAGGGCTGGCTGAAGCTGGGAGTGTATTGCAGCATCAAGACCCTTTGGGAGTGCTGTTTTCCTGTCTGTATTTCTGTCTCACTCATGAAATAAATAAATAAATGCATTTTAAAGTAAAAAATGATATGTTTGTTCAATGAAATCTTACTAAATAATAAAAAATGAATTAGTAGTTTATATAAAAACATGGCTATATCTTTTTTTGAGAGAGATTTTTGCCATGGAGCACACACACTTGCTGGAGAGACAGAAAAACAGAATGTGAAAAATCGCTGGAGGGGATAGGTACATCAGAATCCCTTCTCCTCCATTCTCTTCTCAGGATTTTGGGCCCCCACACATAGGCCCCAGTGTGAGTTTTAAGCCACAGGGTCTGAAATACATACTGTGGTTAACCAAGTCCAGTGATGAAATAATTATGCCATCTGCTGGTTCCAAACATGGATATATCTTTTGAATTATATTTAAGAAAGATTCCAGACTCAAATATTACCTACTGCATAATTTTATTCATGCTAATTTCTAAATTAGGCAAATCCAATGTTTGCCTCTGGGGTAGAGGATATTGACTAGAAGGGTACATCATGCACTCCCTATAGAATAAACATATTTCTCTTCTTTTCTCTCTCCTTTCCTCCGTACCTTCTGTATTTCCTTTTCTTTCTTCTATTTTTTCTTTTTTTGTTGTTGCAATGTTTTTATATTTATATCTACTTATAATTGTCAAGTCTCATGGAACTGAACACTGAAATATTTGTATATTTTGTAATAGGTCGACTCTAGCTCAAATTTCAAGTCTCAATGAATCTATTTCGCATAGGTTATCTTTGCATTGTACGTTCCTATATCAGAGTGCAAGCCACAGAGTTCCCAAAGATGATACAAATGTTTAAATTGTGCACTACTTTGTTTAGGGCTGCTTCTCTTTTCTTAACATGTAAGATATGCATATCTTCTTAATCATAAATATATCATCAGTTTAAAAGCTATTTTCCCATCATCTAGCACTCTGCTGTGTTTGTGTGTGTGTGTGTGTCGGGGTGTGTGTGTGGGGGGTGTATTTTGAAGATGCTAGTTTATATTTACCTCTATGGTGTCACCTGCTAGACGAAGAAATATACCCGAGTTAAATAAACACTTATAGCCCTACATTTTATTCTATCAAGGATCTTCTATCATAACTGCTACAAGCTCCATCTCAAGTTATTATTGATGACTAAAGATAGTGTATAACATGGCTTACTACTGCAATAAATCTGTTCAAAGTAAGGCAGGAGGTTCCCTAGACTATTATCAGTTATCTTGTAAATGCAATACATAGAATCTGATATTCAGATATGACAGTGATGTATTCCCAACAATATTTTTCTCTGTGTATTAAATATGGTAGGTATTATTCTGGAGTTGAAATTGCTACTTTATATTTATAGGCAAAAATACATTTGAGGGTAATTATCTTTTTCTTCAAATTGTTTGTATTTCTAAAGCAAATGTGCTGGTAATGTTACTTGATGTATTCTCTAAAACTGATTTAACATATAGGCCTGAGTAATGTACTTAGAGTCAAGTTAGTTTTTAGTTATGAATGTAGGTATAAAAGGGATTTGTATGCATTCTTCTACTTAAATAACAATCAGGCTTTATTATTAAAGCATGAAATACTATTATATAAGATAAAAATAAATGCGAATCTAGGTAAAGTTTGACTGTTTCAATGCATAATCTGTTCACAAAATAGCTTTTATCTTGGATCAAATCATGTTATCAAAACGTAACCTGTAGTTTATGCTATAATGTTAGAGTTCCCAAATGCAGAAAAAAATCAGAGATTTCAATTGTGTTCCTTTTGATAATTATTCAGTAGATGTCATTCAATGTACAAGCAATTGACAGTGAAGAGCTTCATTTTTCACCACTGGTACTCAGGAGAGCTTAATCTACCTCATGAAAATCGACCTCAAGTATTGTGGAGATTAAATTGAGCTCTACTTATAAATGCTGAGTACATTGGAGATACTCAATAAAAATTATAGCACACCTCATTCTTCTGCACCAAGGTATCTCAGAGTATTGTATTGTTGTTTCTATGTGTAGTTTTGTGATTTCCAGTGGATGCCTGGTCTTCAGAATCCATTAAGAGCTGATTCAATTTTTCCATTCATCTTACCTAAAATAAATAATTTACTGTGTGGCAGCCTTCTTGCTCTCTATATTTTTTTAAAAGAAATATTTTACTTAATTTTATTTATTTATTTAATTTGACCAGAGAGGGACAGAGTGAAAGAGAGAGCGAGAGAGAGGAGGTGAGAAAGCAAGCCACCAGGTCCAGACCTCAAACCCCAGTCAGCCATGTGGGAGTTCAATGCCTTGAACCACCACGCCACCTGATGTCCCCTCTTACTGTATATTTTTAATTCCAAAATAACTATTTGCTTTTTAGAGCTCTAAAAGAGAAAAGATATCATGGAATTAAGGTAAGAATAAGAAAATCATTACAACACACTAATAATTACACAGCATCTACTCTGTGTTAGACTTTATTATGATAATGCTACATATATTTACTAATTTAATGCTCAGACCACTATGTAAATCACGTAATTGTCTAAATTTGACACTACCAACCAGATGGAGCAGAATGGTGGTAAAGTGACAATGCAACACTCTGAGGTGGATCCCATGGAGGTGGGGGGTGCTCGGAGTTCACATTTGAAGACTTTCTTGAGTACACATGGTATGTGTGTGCCTATGGTCCAGGATTGCTTAAGGTAGAGATGGGTTACAACTTGAAGACGTTTTATGGGGATGCCTGCATCTCTGTCTCTCTCTCTCTCTCTCTGTTTGCTTATGCAGTAGATAAATAAAGATTTTAAAAGACAGAAATTGTACAAATAAGAATATTTATGCATATGGATATTTTAATACAAATATTCTGATGCATAATGTTTTACAAATTTTTATTTTTACTTAACAGTATATTATGCATATCAATTTTGTAGAGATTTTTTGCTATAGGGTGCATGTGTTCACCAGACAGAAAGAGAGAAAGTGAGAAATCACCCCCCAGGGGTTATGACCATGCTACAGTTGCTTCTCCTCCATTGTTCTCTTGGGATTTTGGGTACACACACACACACACACACACACACACATGCCAGGCGTGAATTTAAGCTTCTGGACCTGGGACACAAACCATGGTAGGCCATGTGGGAGTTCAGCACCTTAAACACTATGCCACCTACTGAACCATACACATATCAGTTCTTATCACATTTAGGTCCAGGTTAGTTTAGTAAAGTATCATATTTTATTTAAAAAAAAAAAACACAATAGTTTATTAGCCAGTCATCTATTAGGTATTTAGTTTTCTGCTACAGCAACTATGTTCCCATATGCAATGTCCAACTAACCTGTTTCTACTTGAGAGTAAAATTTCAGAATGTGGAATTTAGGGGATTATATAGTCCCCTCTTACCTATGGTTTCACTTTTCATGGTTTAGTTAGCCAAAAATATTAAATTAATACTCCAGAAATAAATAAAGCATAAGTTTAAATTGTATACCATTTTTAGTAGTGTGATAAAATCTAGCACTATCCCACTCCATCTTTCCCCAAATGTGAATCATTCCTTTTGCCACCATATGCACACTGTATATCCTACCACCTGGTGGTCACTGAATAGTTCTCAGTTATCAGATCCACTATAGTGGTATCGCAGGGCTTATGTTCAAGTAACTTGTATTTACTTAATAAAGACCCTAACATGTAAAAGTAGTAATATAGACATATTGTCCTAATTATCCTATTATATTATTAATTACTATTGTTAATCTCTTACTCTGCCTTATTTATAAATTAAACTTTCTTACAGGTATATCTGTAAGATTCTCCCTAACTTATGATGGTTTGATTTAAGATTTTACTATTGTGCAAAAGTGATACAAATTCAGTAGGAACCATAACCTCATCTTAAGTTAAGAGACAAGAGATTTACAGCTCACAACAGTTTAAAGTTTTGTCATACTTTTGACAATAGCAGTTTTTGCTTATTATGGGTTTTTCAGGACATAACCCCACTGAAGGCTGATGAACATCAATATAGGGAAAAAAATGTAGTGTAAGTCGAGGATCACTTAATCACAGAGATACATTCTGAGAAAATGCATTGTTAGTTTTGTTACCGTGTGAACATGATAGAAAGAATTTACACAATATGGATCAAGGTATGATAGACTTCACCATACTAAGTTTATAATCTGGATTTGTACCACCACTATAGAAGAAAACTGTACTAGCAGTTCGCTTGTGTCCATTTAAGGAATGTTCATCATCAGTTGTATTCCAATTATGTATTTGTCTGTGGCCAGTATATGGCCATTTTGAAGGGACATGACAAATACATAATTGGAAAAACTGTAACATAGATTTCCAACTTAACGATCTGCTAAATAACAGCTGATTTTATACTAGAATTCAACTGAAATGTTACTGTAATGTAACCTAATTTTCTCAATGCCTTTATCTCCTTACCAAGAAATTTAGATCTGGAGCTGCATATAACCCATAATCCCAAACATATGCTTTTTTTTCCCCCTGCCTTAGGCATTCACTGTGGGAATACTGAATTATTTCATCCACTATGTGAGTAAGTGGAATCTATGGAAATTATTATCTTTATACACTCATCAAAGAAAAGCATGTTTTGATGATCCCGTTTTCTTTTTAAAAACCTAAAAACATTGGGACCAGAAGATGGCGTAACGGGCATGTCGCTGGACTGCCATAGTCAATTGCAATTCCCGTCCAGGGCCTGCCAGCTTTCAAAAATGCCTGTTGGACACACGTGCATGTGTGTCCCAAATCTCAAGAGAATGGAAGAGAAGGGATTACAGTGTTTTCTCACTTTCTCTCTTTCTCTCCAGCAAGCACACATGTCCTCTCTCTCAAAAAACAAACAAACAATGCTAAAAATATTAACAATAAATACTTAGCTATTTAAATTACAAGGAAAAAATTACGCTTTTAATGTTTACTTATTTCTTTCTTCTGTGAGAGAGAGAAAGAGAGAGGCAGCACCCCAAACTGGGTCTTGATGTTTCCTTCAACCTTCAGACAGCCCTGGATCACAGGCGAGGGCATGCACAGCACACTCAGGAAGGTCTCTGGCCTAGAACTGGGAATATTTCCATGGGGGATTGCCTTACAGAGCATCACATTTATGGCTGCACCACCACTGTCTCTCCTCCAAACTTATTTAAAATATAGATTGTCTTCTTATTCATGTATTAGAATCTATGTTCCAATTGAGTCAGGAGAAATTGGTTCTTGTAAAATATACAGTAGTTTAGTAAAAGATACAATCTGCCCACATAAGATTTTCTCAACAGATACATTAGAATTCTAGACTCAATATTATTATTTCTTTTTTTTTTTTTTTTTGAGGTTTTTGCTATAGGGCGTGTGCGCTTGCCAGAAAGACAGAGAGAGAGACAGAGAGAAAAAAAGCGAGGAATCACCCCCTTGGGGGATGGCCAGATTGCAATCCCTTTTCCTCCATTCTCCTCTCGGGATCTTGGACACTCACGCACACACACACCTGGTGTGAGTTCAAACCACCAGGTCTGGGATACGAACCGCGGTCGACTACATGGGAGTCTAGCGACATAGCCATTATGCTAACTGCTGGTCCCGTCTAGACTCAATATTATTAATTGGACACATTCACAGAAACTTTTGCACAATAGGAGACATCTTAAACAGATGGAGAATGTAATGTTAGAACCTACAATGGGTCTGCTCCGTGTTTTGTGGCATGTTTTCAAGGAATACTAGAGAAGTACAAGGATTGATTTTTAAAGTTTGACTTTAAAATCGAAATAAAATAAAATTAAAAACTTAGCTCAGGTATTCAATTGTGTGTTTCATGCTGCTTTAATGAGGGACACTCAGATTTTTATCTCTTTCCCTCTTTGTTTTTTATATCTTGCATGTTTCATTTGTTCTGTTATAATATTCTAAACTGACTGACTATTGTTTCTACTCTACCCTGGAAGTTTTGCATAAAGTTTGGTTTTTCATACAAAACCACTACTTGTTCTTCTACCTTGTCAGCATAATAGGGCATTAGAGGTTCTCAAAAGCTCTATGTTGAGGTCTACTTATTGTCTTAAGTATATTTAAAAAGAATGTTTTCTCATGTCCATAAGAGCTCTCATTCATAGCTTTGTTTACATGGCAAAGAATCAGGTTTTAACTTCAGATTATTTCTTGACAAAAACTGCTAATTTTTCCATTACAAAGAATTGTCTGATCTCACTCACAGTATTTAATCCCTCTCTCTCTTTCTCTCTCTCTCTCTCTTTCTTTATATTTTTTTCTTTCTCTTTCTTTCTTTTTCTTCTTTCTTCATTCTTTTCCTTTCTTTCTCTTTCTCTGTTTGCTTCTCTTTCATTCATTTTCTATCTTTCTTTTCTTTTTTTTATCCTTGAAGATGTGTTATCGGGTTTAATTTTTCAGACAGAGTCTCCCCATGTTGCACTCCTGCTTCCTCACCCTCCTGAGTAGTTGGGACCATAGATACATGCCACCATGTCTGGCTTTGCTCTAGAGTAAATTGTGACTTGAACTTAAGCTTCTTATGTGGTCTCAGCTTGCCAAGTGAGTGTCCACCACTACCACAGCTGAGATCTAATCACTATTTATTGTTCTGCTCACTTCCTCAATTTCTCATTCTCTGACCAACAGTAGTAACAGTCAGTTCATACATTCCATATGGACTACAGTGAATCAGATTACTAGGTATTAGGGCAAGCTGAGTGTTAAAGAATTAAATCAAAGTTATTAGAAAATAAATAAGAACCACATTTTATTTTCTCTTTTTTTTTTTCTTTTTTTTTTGGTGAGGTTTACGCTATAGGGCGCATGCACTCGCCAGACAGACAGAGAGAGACATAGAGACAGAAAGCATGAAATCACCCCCCAGGGGGGATGGTCACGCCGCAATCCCTTCTCCTCCATTCTCCTCTCGGGATCTTGGGCACACACGCACACGCGCCCGGCGTGAGTTTTAAGCCATCGGGTCCAGGACACGAACCACGGTCGACTACGTGGGAGTCCAGCGACATAGCCATTATGCTAACTGCTGGTTCCCTCTCTCTCTCTCTCTTTTTTTTTTTTTTGAGAGGATTTTTACTTTAGGGCATGTGCTATCTTCAGAAAGATAGAGAGAGACAGAGAAACAGAAAGCAAGAAATCACCCCCTAGGGGAGATACCCACACCTCAATCTCTTCTCCTCCATTCTCCTTTCAAGATCTTGGGCACGCACACACACGATCCCGGAGTGAGCTTAAGCCACTGGGTCTGGGACTTGAACTGCGGTAGACTACATGGTAGTCCAGCAATGTAGCCATTACGCCAGCTGCTGGTCCCAAGATACACATTTTCAAACTAAAAGCCATAGAAGAGTTTAAAGTCTCATTTAAAATCTTATAATCTAATCAAAGTTGTTCTATTTGCTTCTGAGAGGGTTTTCTTACCTGGAGTCACTAGGCAGTAGACTCCTGAAAAAAGGTGTCCTGAAAAAATGTGTGCTGTGCTGTGCTATGTTCATGAGCAGGGATGTACAGAGAACGCTGGGACCGGGTCATGGTTTTCAGTGAACTTTCAAGAACATTTGACACTCTGAAATCTAGACAACGTATTTGAGACGATATATTATAAATATAAGAAAGCAGAATTCCTTTCAATCTTATCCAACTGCTCGGCAAACAATGTTATACCACAGAATTGAAAAAATGAAGAGGCTTTGCTGTACATCCACACGTATCTTATGACTTTCCCTTCAGTAAGTGTCAAATGAGCAAATACTGAGATTTAAAAGTGAGAACCTTGGGACCAGCAATTAGTGTAATGGCTATGTCGTTGAACTCCCATGTAGTCAACCGCAGCTTGAGTCCTGGACCCGGTGGCATAAACTCACACCGGGCGCATGTGCATGTGTGCGCAAGATCACGAGAGGAGAATGAAGGAGAAGGGATTGCTGCGTGGCCATCCCCCCTGGGGGGTGATAGTGATTTCTTGCTTTCTATCTCCCTGTCTCTCTCTGTCTTTCTGGCGAGCGCACGCACACACCCTATAGCAAAAACCTCGGGGGGATGGGGGGGGAGAAGTGTGAAACTTAGGTCAAGTTTGCCTTACCATATGACCAGAAAACTCTTAACAGTTTTTAAAGTTCTGATTATTGAAACAAGTGACCATTTGTTTAGTCCTTTCAGGCTGCTAAATGATAAATTTATATCTTACATTTCTAGGGGATAAGATCATCACTTATTGGAACTTTGCCCACTTGAAACTTGAAATTAGCTCTTACACGCACTTTTTTTAATACAGTGCATACATTCAACAGTGAGCCCAGAGACCAAAAGGAACTCCAGACTTTGGGATATTCGCATGAAGCACATTACCACTAAGATTTAGAATCAGTATTAGGAAACATTTCCTTCTGATTCCAAGGTCTCTACAGACTTCAATTAAATCAAAAAGAGGAAAGTAAATATGAATTATTATTCAGTCAACCAGAGGAAACTTTTTAGTTCTGTATTATATATATGCCTTCATATTTTTTTCTGTTTAAGAATGGAAGGTAGTCATAATATAGACTATGTTTCACACAAAAATATGTGCTGAATAGTTTTTCATGTTAATAAATATTCTTTTACATTTTTTATTCAATAGATACATATAAAATTTATGACTGTACCTTAATTTATATAACTATTACCATGTTTGGGAATATTTTGATTTCTAGTTTATGCAGTAAAAAAATGCTGAATGACTTTAATTCTACCTAAATCCACGCATATTTGTAATTCCTTGGGATAAATTACTGGATATAGCATTGCTACGTCAGCACATATGAAAATTATATACTGCCAAAGTGAGTTATTGTATGTTTACACTGATAGGCTGGTAGGCTTCAGAAATGTATTTTTTTCATATAATTTAAGACCTGAATTAAATCTTAGATGAGTTTTGTTTTGTTTTGATTTTTGCTTACCTTCTAACCATTCTGATTATTCTTTTATTAAGCAGACTATAGTACAGAAGTATTGGGAAAAAAAGTGTGGTTTGAATGAGAGGAAGTGATAATGTATCTATTTATTGTATTTATGAGAATTCTGTACAATAAGGGACTGAGAATTTTGCATCTAATTTGAATGTTGTGCAGTAGGATCAAGTGTATAAAAAGGAATATTTGAATTTTTTTCTCTTAGATTTTATTAATTTAGTGACACTATATTCATAGTAATTTCTCATTTTTCACACACCCACACACAGGCATACATATTTACAGTCTCTCTTTCTTTCTTAATTTGACCTGTGTAAATTTCCCCAAAAGACAGTCAGACTTAGTGCATGAATATAATTAAGATATAAAAATTCGCATATTATTGGCCATGAAATTTAAATGTATGTCTTACTAATTTCCTGTTACAGATGATTATGCTAAAAGAGTATGAAAAGCTTACTTTCAGCCTTGAAACTATTAGTTGGAAAAGCCTGGATTATCCAACTTTCCAAAGAGATATGTCTTTCTCTAATCTCTGTATATTTAATTTTACAAAAAGCTACCGCATTTGTATGACAGCATTTTTTTTTTTTTTTTACTTACCTTCTAAAATCAATGTCCTTGTCTTTGTTGCCTTTAAAAAGTGACTTCCTGGGCTTTTCTTTTGTCTCTCTCTCTTTCTCCTCTCTTCCTGTATCTTTCTCTGGCCAAATTTTAAAAATGAATGATAATAACAAACAAAAAGTAAAAGAGAAAAAGGGCCAGCAGGTGACATGGTGGTTATGATGCTGGGCATACTCATGGTCGACAGCAGTTCAAATCCTAGACCTGATGGCTTGCTTTCTACTTTCCCTTTCTCTCTCTCTCTTTCTCTCTCTCCTCTCTCCCTGAGACTTTCTCTGGTCAAATATTAAAAATGAATGATAATAACAAGTAAACATTAAAAAAATAAAAAGTGCCTTCTTGGGTAGTTGGCAAAATGATTATGTCGCTGGACTCTCACATAGTCAACCACAGTTTAAGTCCCAGACCTGGCAACTTAGACATGCACCAAGTGTATGCATGCATGCCCAAAATCCCAAGAGAAGAACGGAGAAGAAGGGATTGTAGTGTGGCCATCACCTCTGGGAAATGATTCCTCTCTGTCTCTCTGTATCTCTCTGTATCTCTGTATCTCTCTGTCTCTCTGGCAAGTACATGTGCCCTATAGCAAAAATTTCTGTCTAACAAAAGTGCTGACCCTTATGAACAATTAAATGTAAATCGTAAAATAAAAAATGAAAAAAAAAGGAATGTACCTTTTGTCTCTTGTACCCCTCACTTTGGGATCCATAGAAATAAAGCCCTCAAGCTAGGAGCTGGTTTTAGCATTGGTCTATCCCCTAGAATGCTTGCTCTTATTTTGCTTTTGTCCTTTGTAGATTTCTTCCTACTAATTTGGAGACACACACACACACATGATTAAGAGTGTTTTCAGCTATTTTTTAGTGTGTGTAAATGTGAATATATACACATATACGCGCACACACACACACACACACACACATATATATATATATACACAGATGCTATTATAGATCTATAATTTATTTTATATATACACACATATATTCATGAACGCATATTATACACATCCAGAGCTAGCACTGTAAGGGTCTTTTATAGTGTCTTCTCTGAAATCATACTAGAAACAGAAGCTCATAATAAATGTTTTAACCTCCCCAAACTCAATTAGATAGTGAATCTTAAATTTTCTTTTAGTTTATTAAGTTCTTCCATGAGGAAGAGAGACAGGGAAGAAGAAAGACAGAAGACAGCACCCATAAAAGGACCTTGACGACATGATCCACCCCCAGCCTCAGCCAGTTTCAGATTATGGGCACACATAAGCCAGGCACATTCAGGGACGTTTCTATGCAGCAACCAGAACCATCTCAGGTGTGCCACCCTGGTAGAGCATTGCATGTTACTGCGGTACCACCTTCCACCAGCTCCAAGGATTTTAATTTTTTTAAAATTGTATTTTATTTCATTTATATATTTTAATTTGATAGAGAGAGAATGAGAGAGAAAAGAGGGAAAGTGAGAAAGAAGGCGCCAGGTCCAGGACTCGAACAATTGCCATGTGGGAGTCCAGCGCCATTAACCACCACACCACCTGTCAGTCCCAGAATCTTAAATTTCTTACTTAGAAATGAATTGAATCTTCTTTCTGTCCTATGGCCTCCATTAAGTAAGTCAATTTCTTCCACTTATGTAAAATATGAAGAATGATTTTATTGAGCAGTTTATATCTGCTACTTTAGTATTTGAAACAATAATTTTTCCATTTCTGTTGCCACCTGAAATTTAGTATTTCTCCTTCTTGAAGGTGAGCACCTGGGTGAACAAAAACTGAATTGCTCAACTCAACCCTCTTAAAATTGTGACTTAATGAAAGTAAAGCAAATGTGACAATCCATAGAAAACATTTCTAATTCCACTATAAAGTAATTTTCTATGACACTTTCTAATATTTAGGGTATGTCAACAGATATATGGAGAAATGAACCCACAACAGGGATCTACTGTAAGAGTGACAAAGATTGAATGTACAGTGTCGGAGGACGAAAGGGATTTCAAAAATTAAGCATTGATTAATTAATATAGCACTAGAGAATTTAACAGCCTCAATATTTGTGAATCTTTAAATAAATAGGGCTAGTAATTCTGAATAACTCCTGAAGGAGAAAGAGAAGGTTGAGGTAGCCCTTGAGGTACCTTCCCGAGCACAGAGAAATGTGGAACATAAACTAGCGCCCGGGAAGTTCCATGCTGGCAGCTGAGACCCTGACCATCCTTCCCTGGAGAACATCCAAGGACACAGGACTTCCCTGATCTGGGCGGCCTAATCGTATTCAGTAAAGTTAAGTCTGTAATATTCCCTCAATCAACATTAAACAAAGTGATGGAAAACTGCAGAAAGAAAAATAGAAAAATTCAGAAATTAGACATAGTAATGTGTTAGCATTAAAGGAAGCACTAAAATAGGTACAGGCTAAATAGATCGAGGGAGGTAAATGGAAATCTCTCAACTGTGAAATTGCCATTTTTAATCCAAAATATAGTAGCCTTTAGAACTATAAATTGCCACTAGTACTGACTTAAAGATGAATAGCCTCAACAAAATCAGTCATTCTGTTCTTCACTAACCTTGGTTCTATACAAATAGTGCCTAAACAGCTGAGGAGCAAAAGAAGATTTAAATAATGAAAATAAGACATACCATAAATATAAGCTATGCCTGAAGATTGGGCATGAATCAGAAATTATGCAATGAAAATGTGCCAGAGAGGTTGCCTTGAAACTCCATAATAGGTAGTGTTTTATAGTGCCAGTGAGGTTATAGTTCTACAAAATGTGGAACATAGACTGTATTTTGTATTTAAAGACACAGACAGTGTGAGCATTGCCATGCTATGTGACCCAGGGCTGCCTGAACAAAATGGGCATGTGTGTGCAGAGATCCTGGCTGGCTGCAAGGCTAGGCGAGAAGTGGTATAAGTGGAAGGGAATTCCTGCTTGGAGATCCAGTCAAGGATGTTTGTCTGTCTGTCTGTCTGTCTGTATTTCTTTTTCTAATATGAAAGATAGAAATAAGCTTAAACAAAAAAGATGCTTGCATGTAATCTCCTATCAATTACAACACATTTTTAGCTAGTTTTAGTCTTCCATTCTTATGGAAGAAAAGGCTCCATTTCTCTTATTTGGCAGAATGTTTCTATACTGGCAATAGTGAGATAGACACAGCTGACATATTCAGAATTCTGGAGATACTCAGACTTCAGAATACTCACTTGAACAGGCACTTTAAGCCCAAGAGTCTCAGGAGAGTTGTGTCAGTTTGCACAGCTGCAGGCCTCAAAATTATAATGGCTTTTGGGTCAGAAGATGGGTTCCTGGTGGGCGTTTGGTCAGGGACTTTTCAGCAATGATAGCTTCTGCAGAGTGTGAAAGACACTATTAAAGTGTTTCAAACTCCTGCAAATTTTGCTGTTCAACCATAGCTTTCCCAAAGGTGTCCCAAATAATCCGCTTTTATTCCTCTTTTCTGAACATGGTCTCCGAAAACACAAACTTGCCATTTTTATGAGAAATGTGTTAGAGTAGAAAATGACATGAATAGAATTGTAGAAAATTAACTGTGCAAATCCCTTCCTCTCCATAAAATTCTTTTTTGTTGTTGTTTTGACAGGTTTTATTTTGCTATAGGGCACATGCGCTCACCAGTAAGACAGAAAGCAAGAAATCACCCCCCACCCAGGGGGGATGGCACACACATCCTATGCAAATTAATTAATTATTTAATTAATTAAAAATAATTAGAGTAATTGGCATATTCATCATCTCAAACATGTGCCATTACTTTGTGCTGGGAACATTCAAATTCTTCTATTTTAGCTCATCTGGAAATGTGGAATATATATATATATATATATATATATATATATATATATAGAGAGAGAGAGAGAGAGAGAGAGAGAGAGAGAGAAAGAGAGAGAGAGAGGGAAAGGTATAGCATATTATTGTTAACTATAGTTATTCCCCTGTACTTTGTAACACTAGACATTTTTTCTCTTATCTATAATATTTGGAATTTTGGTTCTGTTGTGCAGCCTCACCTATTTTTATTCTACTAGTTTTTTTGGTTTTGGCAATGTCCTTTTTTACTCTATTGTGTATGCCACTCCCTCACCTGTGTGCCTTGTTTACGTTCATTCCTGTGTCTGTTATATGTTTTTCTCTCTGCTCCCTTTCCCTCACTCCTCATTCCCCATGCAGTCCCTGGTATCTATGGTTGCCATCTACACTTCAGTGTCTTAGAATCTTTCAGTTCTGCCATAGAGTAATGACACTGGGTATGTGTTAAGTGCGGACATAACCTGTTTGTCTTTCCCAGTCTAGTTTATTTGATTTATCACATGCTGCATGCATGGTTTGAAAGATCATATTGTACCCCATGAAGAATTACAACAACTAAATGTAAATAAGAAATTATAAAATATTTTTTAATTTTTTTGGCAACATCTCTTGGGGCAGCTGAAAGCATGGTGCTTAAGGTGACTAGATTCCAGAAGACTGACTGCATGGTTAGAACCCTGGATCCAGGTGTTTGAAAAACACATTGGGCTCATGCATATGCATGCCCAAAATCCTGAAAGGAGAAATGAAGATGAAGGGATTGAGGTGTGACCATCCCCTTGGAGGGTGCCTCCTCACTTTCCCTTTCTCTCTCTCTTTCTCCCCCCTCTCTCTCCCTATCCTTCCCTCTGACAAGCACACTGACTTATAACAAATAATAATAATTAAAAAATGTATCAACATCTCTCTATCTGTCCTGTTACCCCTTTCCAATCTCTTCTGTATGTCAAAACAAAAGAATGACCTCATGATAGTAAAGAGTAGAAGAATTTTTGTTATTTGTTTGTGAGTCTTTCTGCTAAGTGTGAACAAACTGGACTTTGCTCTGTTTTCTCCCTGCTAGATGTCTCATCAAAGGGCGCATACTTTTTTTTTATATATGTATTTCAGTTTTGAAATTATTTTCTTGATGCCTTTTGTTCTCTAAAAGTTAGATTGGTAGAAACAGAATATAGAATATAACTATATTGAAAATCATATATTCTAATCTCTACTATGATCCCCCCAAATTCTTCTATAGTCATCCAATTTATATTTGGAAAGTTTTACAAAGAAATCTGTAAGTTTCAATTACACATTAAATTATGTTTTATTTAGAATCTGTAAAAATATTTGGGTTTCATAACTATAAAACATTCATGTTTTTGCATTTTCTTTTAAAAGAATAACTTAAATGATGACTTTTTATCTTTATAAGGTGAACCTCACTATTTTTCAGTTTTTATTCATTATTGTTATTTCTTTATTCTCATCTTTTTAAACATTCAATCACAATATATCATTTAACTTGCAAAGAGAATTTACCTAATATAAAAATACTTCTCAGAACCAGTCCATTTGAAAATACTATACATGTTATCATCAACAGGTAAAAAACCATTTCCGTGTCACACAAATATTATGCCTATTTATTCTCCTGCTGTCCTTTATACTCTTCCCTTATCCCCCAACTGCCTGTTCCAAACTGTCTTCATATCCAGAACTATTTTCGCTGCTTTTATGTCCTCCTATATTTCAATCTCTACCATAGAGTGTGGATCGTTGGTATATTTTAAGTGGATACATGCATCATTTTTCTTTCATAGCCTGGCTTGCTTCACTCAGCAATAGATCCTCCATATTCAACCACTTTCTATCAAATGCCAGGGTCTTGTTTTTTATGGCTGAGTAGTATTCCATAGAGTATATGTGCCACACTTTTCCAATCTATTCATCTGTTCATGGACATTTGGGTTGGTTCCATCTCTTAGCAATTGTGAATAATGCCACAATAAACATTGATGCGCAAGCAGTTTTCCAACCGAGCTTCCTTCTGTACTTTGTATAGATACCCAGAAGTGGGATTGCTGGATGGAACAGTAATTCTATTTATAGATCTTTGAGGAATCTCCATTTTTTTTTTTTTGAGAGGTTTTCGCTATAGGGTGCGTGCGCTCGCCAGACAGACAGAGAGAGACATAGAGACAGAAAGCGAGAAATCACCTCCCCAGGGGGTATGGTCACGCCGCAATCCCTTCTCCTCCATTCTCCTCTTGGGATCTTGGGCACACATGCACACGCGCCCGGCGTGAGTTTTAAGCCACCGGGTCCGGGACGCGAACTGCGATCGACTACGTGGGAGTCCAGCGACATAGCCATTACGCTAACTGCTGGTTCCCTCCATGTTGTTTTTCACATTGGCTGGACCAATTTACATTCCCACCACCAGTGTAGAAGAGTTCCCCTTTTGTTACATCCCCACCAGCACTTACCACTTTTTGTATTTTAAATCTTCACCATTATGACAGGGATTAGGTGGTATCTCATTGTGGTTTTAATGTCATCTCTTGTGATGAGGGCTGTTGAGCGTTTTCTCATATTCTTGTTGACTGTTCCTATGTCTTCCTTAGAGAGATTTTCATTGAGCACATTTCCCCATCTTTTAATTGGGTTAGACTTTTTTTTTTTTTTTTTTTTTTTTTTTTTTTTTCCTGGTAAACTGCTTGAGTTCCCTGTGTATTCTGTTTGGCAGTCCCTTATTTGAGGCATAGTTTATAAAAATATTCTCCCATCTGAGAGTCGTTAATTCACACTAATTATTATGTCCTTTGCTGTGCAGAAACTTCTTAATGTGATATAGTCTCTTGTCTATTTTAGGGAATAATTGCTGTGCTTTGATAATCTTAAAATTTCCCATGTTTTCATCCAGTTTTATAGTTTGAGGTCTTAGATTGAGATTTGTGATTCATTTTGAGTTGATTTTTGTTAATGATGAAAGATGGGGATTCAGGGACCAATAGTTGGCATAATGGCTATGTTGCTGGACTCCCATGTATTTGACTGCAGTTTGAGTCCCAGACCCAGTGGCTTAAACTCACACTGGGCACATGTGCATGCATGTCCAAGATTCCAAGAGGAGAATGGAGGAGAAGGTATTGCAGTGTGGCCATCCCACCTGGAGGGGGATTTCTCGCTTTCGGTCTCTCTCTGTCTTTCTGGGGAGCGCACATGCCCTATAGCAAAAAATCTCTCTCTAAAAGAAAAAAGAAAGAAAGATGAGGATCTAGTTTCACCTTTCTAGAGGTGGATATCCACTGTTTCCAACACCATTTGCTAAAGAGGTTTTCCTTTACCCACTGGATTGACTGGTATCCTTTATCAAAAATCAGTTTGCTATAAGCACTGGGTTTATTTCTGGGGTCTCTATTCTATCCCATTGGTGCATGTCTCTGTTTCCCTGCCCCCATTACCATGCTTTTTTGATTATCACAGCTCTATAGTATATTTGGGGTCAGGGAGTAAGATGCCACCCAGTTTGCTCTTCTCGCACAGGACTTCTTTGAAAATATGAGGTCTTTTAATTCCAGACAATTTCTATAATTGTCTTTCCTAGATCTGTGAGGAATGTCTCTGGTATTTTGATTGGAATTGCATTAAATATATAGATTAAGTTTGGCAAAATTGTCATTTTCAGTTTGTTAATTTTTTTCAATCGAGGAACATGGGATGTTCTTCCACTTTTCTGTCATTTTCAATATCTTTTTATAAGATTTTCATAGTTTACTTTGTAAGTGTCCTTGACTTCCTTATTTAGGTTTATCCCTAGGTATATTATACATTTTGTGGCTATGGTAAAATGAATTCTTTTCTTCAGATCTATAGAAGTGTTATGGTTTTTTGAATGTTGATTTTGTATCCTGACACTTTATTGTATTCATTTATTATTTCGAGAGTTTTTTCATAGAAATCTTTGGGTCTTCTAAGTATACCATCATCTCATCTGCAAATAAAGATATCTTCAACTCTTCTTTGTCTCTTTGAATGCCTTTTATATTATTATCTTTGCTGATTGCACTGGCTAAGACTTCCAGCACTATATTGAAAAGAAGTGGAGAAAGCACAAGCCTTGTCTAGTACGAGTTTTTAGGAAAGATTTTAGTTTTTCCTGATTGACTATAATGTTAGCTATAGGTTTTTCATATATGTCTTTTATTGTGAGAAATTACTCTTCTATATCAATCTTACTGAGAGTCTTAATCATGAAGGGTTGTTTCATTTTATCCAATGCTTTCTCTGCATCATTTGAAATGATCATATGGTTTTTATGCTTCTTTCTGTTAATATGGTTTATTATATTTATGGTGTTGCATATGTTTAACCACTCTTACATCCCTGGAATAAAGCCTACCTGATCATGATGAATGATCTTTGTTATATCCTGTTGGATATGATTTGCAAGTGTCTTGTTGAGAATTTTTGCATATATATTCATCAGAGATATTGGTCTGTAGTTTTCCTTTTTTGTCATATCTTTATCTTTTTTGGCAATGAGGGTGATGGAGGCATCTTAAAATGAATTTGGAAGGTTTCCTTCCTTTTGTATCTTTAGAAATAATTTGAATAGAATGGGGGTAAAACTTCCATAAAAGTTTTGTAGAATTCAGAAGTGAAGTCATCAGGACCTGGACTTTTCTTCATCGGGAGATTATTTTATGTATTTATTTTATTATTATTATTATTATTTTTGAGAGGTTTTTGCTGTAGGGTGCGTGTGCTCACTGTGAAGACAGAGAGAAACAGAGAGACAGAAAACGAGAAATCACCCCCTGGGATATAGCCATGCCACAATCCCTTCTCCTCCATTCATTCCCCTCTCAGGATTTTGGGCATGCATGCACACATGCCCAGCGTGAGTTTAAGCCACCGGGTCTAGGACTCAAACCACGGTTGACTATCTGGGAGTCCAGCGACATAGCCATTATGCAAACTGCTGGTCCCATGGGAGATTATTTTTTACTGATTCAATCTCATAGTTTGTTATGGGTCTATTCAGGTTTCCTATGTCCTCCTGCTTAAGTCTTGGTAGATTATATGCATCCAGGAATTTGTCCATCTCCTCCATGTTCTTTTGTTTGTTGATGTATAGTCTCTCATAGTATCCTCTCATGATGTTTTGTATTTCTGAAGCGTGTGTTGTAGTGTTGCCTGTTTCATTATCTATTTGATTTATCTCATTTCTTTCTTCTTATTTATTGGTTTAGCTAATGGTGTGTTGATTTTGTTCATCTTTTCAAAGAACTATTTTTTGCTTTCATTTACTTTCAATATAGTTATTTACTGTCTATTTCATTTATTTCTGCTCAAATTTTTATTATTTCTTTTTGCTTGGCACTTTTCCTTTTTTTTTTTTTTCATTGTTGTTTTCCCAATTCCCTTGATGCATGATATTAGGCTATTTGTCACCTTTCCACCTTTTTCTAATGTGCACTAATTGCTATGAAGTTCCTCTTATTACTGCTTTTGTGGTGTCCCATAGATTATGGAAACTCATGTACTCATTATCATAGGTTTCTGTGAATTTTTTGATATCAGACATAATTTCTTTGGTAGTTAAGAAGTCATTCAAAAGTAGGTTGTTTAGTTTCCATGTGTTTGTGTATTTTCAATGATTTTCCTTGAAATTAATATCAAGATTAATTACATCATGGTCAGAAAAGATGCTGGATATAGTTTTTATGACTTCAACTCTATAAAGATTTGATTTGTGCCCTGTCATATGGTCAGCCTTTGAAAGGTTCCATGTAGGGTGAGAAAAATGTATATTTTGTGTTCTTCAGGTGGAAAGTTCTATAGATGTCCGTCAAGCCCATTTGACTTACAGTATAGTTTAGGTCCTGTATCTCTCAGCTTTTTTTTTTATCTAGAAGATCTGTCTAAAGGAGATTATGGGTGCTGAAATCCCCAATAATTACAGTGCTGCAACCTATCTTTTCCTTTAAGCTCTAGCAGTCTTTTGTTCACATATTTAGTGCTCCTGAGTTGGAACTTCACTATTTTTTTGAAACTTATTGGATTATTCGACAAGCCATGGCCCATTTTTGCACAGAAAAATATGTGGTGACTTTTCCAACAACCCAGTAGTTTGGACTAAGATAAGTTCTTGGAGTGACTCATAGAATGAAAACAATTTTCAGTATAAGTTATAGGATACGTTTTTCTGTTATTGGACAGACAACAGTTTATTCAGTTTCCAACTTAAATTTATGAGTTTCTGGTATGCTCTACCAGCACTCCAAAATCTCTCTTAATAATCATTAAATAAACATTGGTAATTTATTAGAAACTTGCTACCTAGTAAGTATTTTAGAATTATTTTTAATAATAAATAAATAAATAAATAAATAAATAAACCCATGGCATACATAACACAATTTTCTAAAAAACAAAAATCATAGTTTGGAGAAAAATACATAGTGATAAGAATGTTATTTTGTATTTCCACTGTTCTCTTTATTTTCTAGCTTAATAGAATGTGACTGGATTTCTATATCTATTTTTGGATTAAATCTGTTGTAGTATTCTATATCCAGTAGTCACAGAAATACACCATTGCTAATTCATGAAAAAATGAGAATGGAAAAGGAAATATTATAACTTATCAGTATTATTTAGGGACATTTTTGACCTCATGAAACACCTCCTAATAGTCTCTGGGAACCGCATGAGTGAATGAATTTCACACTGAGAGTAGTTGATATAGACCAGTTATTGGAAAACAGAAATTGTAACCATGACAAGTCTTTCAAATCATGGACACTATGTATTTTTCCACTTATTTAAGACTTCTTTAATTTATTTACAGCAAAGTTTCATTATTCCCAATGAAACTATTTTATATATTGTTTATTTCCAATAATTTTGAGTAATTTGATGCTATTGTAAATGTTTTTGTTTTTTATGTCTCTTTTTAAATTATTTCCTGCTAACACGGAGAAAGATTTATGTATATTTTTATCATATTCACTTATGCTAAATTTACATGTTGATTCTTGTAGATATGAAGAGAGAAGATTTCACTGGGATTTTCCATGTATCAATTACATAATATGAAAGTGAATTCAATTTTACCTCTTTTTCATCAGTTTTTATACCTCTCAGTTTTCTTTAATCCACTGGCTAATAACTTCAGTAAAATGTTGAATAGAAAGTGATTGGCATGGGGCTTTGGAAAGACAAAATAAGTAAAATTCTCTGTAGATCTATCTATCTATCTATCTATCTAGTACATATCATGATGAGAACTTTATGTAAAATGTTAAACTAATCTGAAAATAATAAAAAAAGAATGTGATTGGAATGAATGTTGTATATTTTCAAACTTAGAGGAAAGCATTTATCTGTTGATAATTAAATATATGTTGCCTTTTTTTTTTTTTTTTTTTTGGAGAGGTTTTCGCTATAGGGTGCGTGGACTTGCCAGACAGACAGAGAAAGACATAGAGACAGAAAGCGAGAAATCACCCCCCAGGGGGGATGGTCACACCACAATCCCTTCTCCTCCATTCTCCTCTCGGGATCTTGGGCACGCACGCACACGCACCTGGCGTGAGTTTTAAGCCACCGGGTCTGGGATGTGAACTGTGGTCGACTACATGGGAGTCCAGCAACATAGCCATTACGCTAACTGCTGGTTCCCAATATATGTTGCCTTAGGATCAGCAGATAGGATAATGGTCCCATCGCTGCACTCCCCTGCTGAAATGACTGCTGCTCAAGTCCCGGACCATGTGGCTTAAAACCCATGCTGGCATGTGTGCATGTATGCCCAAAATCCTGAGAGGAGACTGAAGAAGAAGGGATTGCAGCATGGCTATCCCCCCCCAGGGATGAATTCTTACTTTCTGTATCTCTGTCTCTGTCTCTCTAGAGAGCACATGTCCTATCACAAAAATCTCTCTCTCTCTCTCTCTCTCTCTCTCTCTCTATATATATATATATATATATATATATATATATATATGTAGCCTCTAGCCTCTAGATGTTTATAAAGTTCATCACTTGAGAAAATTTGCTATTACACAGAATTTACTAAGTTTTGACATGAGTTTGGTGATGAATTTTGCTGATTGTTAATTTTTACATATTGAGAAATCATGTGATGTTTCTCTTTCTCTTTATTTTGAGATGCTGAATCACAAAAATTGATGTTCAAATATGAATCCAAAATTGTACTTCTCATTCCTACAATAATATTGTGATGTATTAAAATTTAGATAATATTGGGATCAACTAGTTACACAGTGCTTAAGGCACTGGATTCTCATGTGACTGCGGTTCAAGTCCCAGATTTTGTGACTTGAAACTTGCAGTGGACACATGTACAAGCATGTGCAGAAACCCAGGAAGAGAATAGAGGAAAAAGGATTGTGGTGTGACCATTCCCCCTAGGGGGTAATTTCTCACTCTCTGTCTCTCTGTCTCTCTGTCTCTCCAGTGAACACACACACTCTATTGTAAATATCTCTCAAAAAATTTTAGATAGTATTATTTTGAATAACTTGTATTTGTTAATGATGTTTTCTGTTCATGAGGGATGCTGGTCTCAAATTTTATGTTCTAATGTCACATTTTAGTATCAGTGTTACGCTGAATCAAAAGATGGTTTCCTCTACTATCAAAAAGAAAGTGTGTGGGAACCAGCAGTTAGCGTAATGGCTATGTCGCTGGACTCCCACGTAGTCGACCGCGGTTCGCGTCTCGGACCCGGCGGCTTACAACTCACGCCGGGCGCGTGTGCGTGCGTGCCCAAGATCCCGAGAGGAGAATGGAGAAGAAGGGATTGCGGCGTGACCATCCCCCCTGGGGGGTGATTTCTCGCTTTCTGTCTCTATGTCTCTCTCTGTCTGTCTGGCGAGCGCACACACCCTATAGTGGAAAACCTCTCCAAAAAAAAAAAAAAAAAAAAAGTGTGAAAGTTCAATAGCTTTTCATATATGAATATTATTATATTTCTAAGAAATGGAAACATAATCATTATAAAAGGTCTCTCATAATCTCTGATAATACACTTTGAACTTTATTTTGTTGGGGATTTATATACCCATATCCATATTTAATAATGTAAGTTGTATCTAAATTTAATATTGGCAAGTTACATCTTTTTCTATCTGTATACCTTTAATTTAAAGTCCTTTAACTTCAGTTCTTTCATATTGATTTGTCATGGTATTTTATTTAAATTAGCCTATTGGCTTTTCAGCTCTAATTCTTTATGTTACTTTCAAGTGGTTTCACTAAGGGTTGCGATATGAATATTTGGCCTTTGATTTACCTAGAGATAATATCACATTACTCCATTCAAAATGCGAGAAGTTTACAATAGTTTGATTCAACTTACCCCTTCTTTCTTTGTATAGATGTTGTCAAATACATGCATTGTACATGCACTATAAATCTCACAGTACAATGTTTTGTTTTGTTTGTTCTCTTCATACAATTATTTTATTAAAAATTTAAAAATTACAAGCTTATAAAAATGTATAGTAAAAGAAAAAACAAAACAAAAACAAAAAAACACATAGGCAAGGGACCAGCAGTTAGTGTAATGGCTATGTCACTGGACTTCCCTGTAGTCAACCTCAGTTCAAGTCCTGGACTCGGTGGCTTAAACTCATGCCAGGCGCGTGTGCATGCGTGCCCAACATCCTGAGAGGAGAAAGGGGGAGAAGGGTTTGCAGCATAGCCATCACCCCTGGTGGGTGATTTTTTGCTTTCTGTCTCTTTGTTTCTCTCTGTCTTTCTGGCAAAGATCTCTCCAAAAAATAAAATAAATAAATAAAAATGTATAATATTTTTTATAACATTCATTTCATTTTGTAGATGCAAGTTTTTAACTAGTACAATCTCTTTCATCTTCAAGAAGTTTCTTTAGTATTTCTTTTAGAGTAACTGTACTGGAAACTAATTCTATTAGCCTTTATTCTTCTAATAGTCTTTGTTTTACCCATTTTCTTTTAATGAAAGTTTTGCTAAATAAAGAATTATGGGTTGACTATTTTAAGTCATTGAATTTTTTTTTCTATTTCCATTGGCACTTTCTTCTGATGTTAAGTCAGCTATCAGACATATTCTTCTTCCTCATGCTTGAGTGTCTTTTTTTTCCTCTTGTTGCTTTTAACTTTTCTCTTTATCTTTGATTTTCATTAGTTTTGCTAATATTTAACTAGGAAACTTTCTATGTATGAATTCGTCTGGAGGTTTTCTGAGCTTCATGGGTCTGTATATTGATATTTTTAACCTAATTTTAGAAGTATACTGTCACCATTTTTAAAATAATCTATATTTTAAAATACATTCTTCAACGTATTTGCAATATGTTTTATAGCCCTTGCATACTAATTCTAACACATAAGTCATCTCATAGTGAGTTTTGTTAGGAAGGTTTCAGTTATTTTATTGGTTGTATAGAGTGCTTTCAGGAGTTTGGGTTTGTTTATTTTCTTTATAAGCCTAGTGATTTTTTTATTGCATTTTGGAAATGGTAGATATACATGATAGGAGGTTTGGATAATGTTGCTTTCCCTTATATGTGTGTGTGTTTCTGAATAGACATTGTTAACTGGTAAATGAAGTTTCCAATCTTATTAAGCTAAATTTTATTTTCTTTTAGGGTTTATCTATTTGTTTTTTTTTTCCCCTAGGCTTTAAGGCATATATATTACTCTAGATTGTGGCTATTATTCTCAAGATATGAACCTCATTAGCTTTCAGATTATGTTGGAGATATTCCATACAATGTCTCCCCTATAGCTTGACTAACACTATGAGGTTTTCAGCACTGCATGTCTTCATAAGCATAGGCATGCAGCATATACCTTAGATACTGTTAAGGTTTATATAGTCTCCTGCACATCCAAAACTTAGAACTTGTCCAAGAAAGCAGGGAAAACCCACAAACAGACTTCTAATCCTAGATTTAGCTCATTCTACCCCTTTACTTTGTTCTGAAAATTTACAATTTTCAGTATCCCTAAACTCAAACTTTTACCTCCTCACCTCAGTGCCCCCACCACATCTTCTCAGGGTCTCACTAATTAAACTAAAGTCTGCAATTAGCTTTCAGGCAAAAATCTCATCTTAAACACAGGAATTACCGCATATATCCTCTTTTCTGAAGGATTTTGAACTAACCCTTGTGCAACACCAAAAAAAAAAAAAACCTTCATATATAGAAATACCTCAGATATATTATGAGCTCAGTCCCAGATCACAGCAATAATGCAAATATCACGATAAAATGAGTTATACAGATGTTCTTTGGTTTCCCAGTGCATAAAAGTTTATGTTTGCATTATACTGCTGTAATTTGTTACATGTGCAGTATCATTATATCTAAGGAAATAATATCCAGATGCTTTTATCTGAATTTTCCCTCCAGATCACTAAATCTTTTTCCATGTCAATAATAGGCTGCTTCCCTTTAATATCATGTGTTCACAAAAGCAGCACTTTTAACTCTCTTGAAGAACTTTCTCTTGCATTCACAACTTTGCTAAATTTGGAGTAAGAGGCATTGCTTTCAGCCTGTCTTAGCTTTCAATATGCCTTCCTTACTCAGTTTAATCATTTACAGCTTCTGATTAAAGTAAAAGGCTTGGGACTTTTCCTTTTAGAACACTTGAAGACCGTTGTAGGTGTACCAATTGGCTTAATTTCAATGTCTTAGGGAGTAGGGATGGTCCACATGAGAGGGAGAGAAATGGGAAAATAGCTAGTCAGTGGAGAATACACAACACTTATCAATTATGTTTCTTATCATGTATTGTTTATAATATCCCAAAATACTTACAATGGTAACATCAAAGTTCAGTGATTACAGACCACTGTAACAGGCATAATGTTGATGAAGAAGTTTTAAATATTATGAGAATTATCAAAATATACCACAGAAACACAATGTGAATGTGTCATGAAGAAAAATGGTGTCAACAGCCTGTTTGACACAAAGTAGCCACAAACTTTTAATTTTTGATGAATTTAGTATTTATTGTAAAAGGCACAGTACAGTGAAGCACAATAAAATGAGATATGCTTGGTTTTTGTTGAGTAATTCATTCTGTCTGACCTTTAGTGTTAAAACTATCATTCATAATATATCTTTCTGACATTTAACTAAAGTCAGCATCCACACTGCCATTCCTACCTGGTGAATATCTAAGGATGGCTTTGATAAGTGCTTAACAAATAATCTGGAAAATATTTCAAAGCAAAGTAAAAAAAATTGGAAATTATTTACTTAAGAAATGTGAAAAAAACTTTTTAATTAGATACATAACTACTAATTATTGATTTGTATATTTCATGTTTAATTTTTATTTGGAAGCAAATACCAAAATACTCAAAAATATAGTGATTTAGAACTTACTAATTAAACCTGGGTCAAGCTTAAAGCTGACTGTGTATTGGGTAGACTGAACCACTGAAATTTTGTGAATCTTCCAGTAAAATTTCAAGTGGAAGAGAATTATGCTACATAAACTATTGTAAATGTTAAAACAATGATTAGATATTGATATCAGAAAAATAGACTTTGGATAAAAAGAGTACAAAAAGACTAAGAAGAACAGTATATAGTTCTAAAAGGATTAATTCGTCAATAAGGTATAACAATCATAAATATTTATGCACCAATGCCATCTAAAGGGAGATATAGACTGAAATGCACTAATTGTTGGGAATTTCAGCACCTCATTGTGACAATTAGCCAGGTCATCTAGACAAAATACAAAGAGACACAAGAGCTAATTGATACGATAACCAAATGGACCTAATGGACATATATAGAGCATTCTACTCTGCAACTACAAAATACACTTTTTTTCCTCACCTTCACATGGAACATTTTCAAATATTGACCACATAATAGGCCACAAAATAAGCCTCAACAAATTTAAAAAATATTGAAACTATACCTAACATCTTCTCTGACCACAGTGAAATTAAACTTGAAATCAACCATAGAATGAGCCCTCAAAAATACACAAAATGGAAACTAAACAACCTATTCCTGAACGACTTTTTTTTTAATGTGGTATTTATTTTTATTGCTTTTACTTTTCAATAAAATAAATACTTGTTGCATAGTTTTGCCTGAAATTATAAATTAACTGTTTGGGGTTAACAAGAAATAAATTATTCAATTTGTAAAACATTTAGCTTTTTAAAGAAACCTTTGTTTCTACTTTTTTGTCTTTTTGAATTAAAATACAAGTTTATTTTGGCACAAAAGCTTTAAAACTCCATGCCAAATTGTTGAAGATCCCTCATATCCTCACTAACATGCTAAAAGTGGGTGCTATTATCCCCGCTTTTTAAAAATTAATTAATTTATTTTTCATTTTGTTTTCTTTTATATATTCAATCACATTATTATTTGTGTTACAAAACGGATATTTCAACAGGTGAACATCTCTCCCCAACACAGTTGACAAAACCATGAAACATCCTCAACAGACAGTACCGCACCTCCCTGTGACATCAATACTTTGCCTCCTTATTTTCCTTCTAAATATCCTCCCTCAGACCCTCCTCTTGCACACATACTATATCTGGTATTTGCATGTATACACTGTGTTTCTATATCCTTTAGTGCATTAGATTCAGTCATAGAGTGCAGACACCCGGTATATATTAAGCGGGAACATACAATGTCTCTCCTTCATAGCCTGGCTTGCTTCACTCAGCAGTAAGTCTTCCATGTTCATCCACTTCCTGTCAAAAGCCAGGGTTTTGTTGGTTTTTATGTCTGAATAGAATTCCATTGAGTATATTTGCCACAGTTTTTCTATCAGTTAATCTGTTCGTGGGCATTTGGGTTGTTTCCATGGCTTAGCAATTGTGAATAGTGCCACAATAAACATCGATGTGCAAGCACTTTTCCGATTAAGTATTCTTCTGTCCTTTAGGTAGATACCAAGGAGTGGTAGATCTATTTGTAGATTTTTGAGGAATCTCCAAATTGGTCTCCACAGTGGCTGGACTAATTTATATTCCCACCAGCAGTGTAAGAGAGTCCCCCTTTCACCACACCCCCACCAGCATTTATCATTTTTTGTTTTTTTAACCTTAGTCATTCTGACTGGGGTTAGGTGGTATCTCATTGTTGTTTTGATCTGAATTTCCCTTACAATGAGGGATTTTGAGCATTTTTTCATATACCTTTTAGCTATTCGTATGTCATCTTTAGAGAGTGGTTTTTTCAACTCATTCTCCCATCTTTTAATAGGATTGATCATTTTTCTTTGGAACAGCTGCTTGAGTTCCTTGTAAATTCTGATTATCAGTCCCTTATCTGACGCATAGTTTACAGAAATATTTTCCCATTCTTTGGACTGTCTATTCACTAATTACTGTGTCTTTTACCATGCAGAAACTTCTTAGTCTGATATAATCCCACTTGTCTATTTGGGGATTATCAACTGTGCATTGGGGGTCTTATTTCAGAAGTCTTTCCCTACCCGAATGTCTCCCAGAGTTTCCCCAGTGTTTTCCAGGAGCAGTTTTATAGTCTGGGGTCTTAGATTTAGATCTTTGATCCACCTTGACTTGATTTTTATCAGAGGTGAGAGGTAGGGGTTCAGATTCATCTTTCTGCAAGTGGAAATCCAATTTTTCCAGCAGAAACTTTTGTTTCACTATTCATTATTATATAGGAAAGCTTTATGATGATTTAAAACTTTAGAAATTTGCTTCAAAAGTACATTAATCAAGGTATGATTTTAAATATAACATACATATATTCCACAACATAAATATTTAATATCAATATTAGCCTTTCTGTTATTTTTCTCTCCCCCTAAAATGTGGTCTAACTTTATGAAACAGCAGTTCATAAGTGATTGCTCTGTCCCCCTGGGGACATCTAGCAATATTTGGTGTAATTCTAGTTTTCATGGGATAAAGGGTGCTAATGGCATTTAGTGTGTAGAGCCTAGATATGTGGCTAAAAATCTCACAATACACAGGATGAATCACAACAATAAAGAACTATCCAACCTAAATGTCAATAATGCCAGAGCTAGAAACCCTGTTGTAGAGTAGGACTCAATTCCACTTTATGAGTAGCCTCTCTGTCCATTTTCATTCTGAAAATACAGATTTTATGAACTGGTAAATACTATTTAAAAGACTTAAGTTAACCAATCTCATTACCAAAAGCAATGATTACCTTTAAGTATCAAAAGGATACTTCTAGGATGACAGAAACTAGAATATTTACCACTTAATTTCCCTTGAGCCTAGACTGTCAGTTTAATATGTTATATGGACAGTTTATTAGATTGACTTGAAGTAGCGAAGCAAATACTTTCTTTTGCTCATTTTTATAGACAACGCTAAAAAATTATATAAAACACTTGATAAATATAAAAATGCTTTATAAATGTCTTTAAATGTTTTTTTAAAACATACTGAAACTGAAAAACTTCATTTATTTGTTCAAATTTGTCATTTACTGGGGAATTGGACAGGTTAAAATTTTATTTGTTCTCTCTCATTTTGCAGTATTTCTTTTTTGCAGTATTTCTTTTTTTTTTTTTTTTTTTTTTTTTTTTTGAGAGGTTTTTGCTACAGGGTGTGTGCACTCACCAGACAGACAGAGAGAGACAAAGATAGAAAGCTTGAAATCACCCCACAGGGGGGATGGCCACACTGCAATCCCTTCTCCTCCATTCTCCTCTCAGGAACTTGGGCACACACGCACATACACCCAGCATGAGTTTTAAGCCACTGGGTCCAGGACTTGAAGTGCGGTCGACTACATAGGACTCCAGCGACATAGCTATTACGCTTACTGCTAGCCCCTCATTTTACTGTATTACTCATAAATGTCTTTTACAAAGAGCAGCACATACATATGGGGTGTGTGATTCAAAATTACAAGTCAGTTGTTTTTCTCTACACAAACTCTGATTATAAAGTATGACTGTGTTGTATGAAAGTTCTCTTAAATGAACCAAATTTAAAACAAAAACCATTTTAAATTTACTAAGTAGAGAAAATTTTCAGTAATCACTCATCTATGCTCTCACATTCTATAATATTTTTCATGGTCATCAAACTGATTTAAATGATTTAAGTTATCTCTGCAATAATTTTAAACCATGGAGTGAGCTTAATTTCACCACAGGCTGCTTTTTTCAGAAGTTCCTACAGTTCTTCCTTTGACACATAGCAGTAACTTTTCATCTCACCAGGATCTGGATTAAAAGTTACGTTCTTCCACATAAACAAGATGTAATCAATTTCATGTTCACCGCAGATATCATCAGACTAAACTTTGTAGTATATTCGTGTTAGATCATTAATTTCTTCTGGCGGAACCTCTTCCACGGGAATTCCTGACTCAGCTTGTAAACACCTCTGTGTTGTTCGTTTTACTCCAATGACATCGTTCTCTTCAAGCTCGCCATGATTACTTAATGGATGACTATTACAATTATTGGTAAAACAACAGGAAAATGTAATTTTAGCATCGGATCTCTGTTGTAGCAGGAGCTTATTCTCAGTGTTGAATAAGAAGACACTAAAAGTTTGATGCAACAATCCTTTCTCAATGTTTTAATTCAGATGACAATTGTTGGTCTCAGCACCATTTTACTGTAATTTTCATTAAAAAAATCATACATGGGAACCAGCAGTTAGCGTAATGGCTATGTCGCTGGACTCCCACGTAGTCAACCGTGGTTTGCGTCCCGGACCCGGTGGCTTAAAACTCACGCCGGGCGCGTGTGCATGCGTGCCCAAGATCCCGAGAGGAGAATGGAGGAGAAGGGATTGCGGCGTGACCATCCCCCCTGGGGGGTGATTTCTCGCTTTCTGTCTCTATGTCTCTCTCTGTCTGTCTGGCGAGCGCACGCGCCCTATAGCAAAAACCTCTCAAAAAAAAAAAAAAAATCATACACATCTCCACCAGGAGTTAAACCTCTTTCTCGTCAAGCTGGTCAGTATTTGTTTCTGGTATCCTTATGTTGTGGGAAAACAGATGCCAAGGAAGGAAAACACAGCACTCTGGAGAGGAAAAAGGAAAATTCTTTATTCCACTAGCACAGCACGGAGGAGTTAATGCTCTGAATCTCTGGCCCCAGCTGAGAGTTGAGCACAGTCTTTCATGAGTGAATTTGGGGAGGGGCAGTTTCAGCATGTTTGAAGTGTCTTATCAGGGAAAAGTCTCAGTGTCTGCCCTAATATAGAGCTGGCAGAGAAGCAAGGAATTTAACCTCAAGGCCTCCAGCTACTCAATAGCCCAGGGGAGGGGCAGTTAACTCATGGGGGGAATAGAAAGACCAGGCAGTTATCAACCCTGGATTTCCTTAAGGTCACTCATAAGTTCTGGGCTGCTCCACATCACTTACAAAATGTCTGATCTATCCTAAAATGCTCACAAGCCCTCAGTCCTCCTGCAGTCTCCATATCTGTACCTCAGGTCAAGGATCTCCCGATGACTTTCAAACTACTGAAGAAATTAAGACCTAAATTAAGAAAAATCCATTGAAATCAATGAAAATGAACACACCACTCTTTATACTCTTTAGGACCTAGTGAAAGCAGACATAATAAGGAAGTTCATAACCATTAATGCTCAATGCCACATAGGTAGCAAATAAACAACATCACATCTCAAGGAACTAGAAAAGTGAAAAAAAAACCAACATGATAAAAATAAAATATGAAAATAAATAGTAAAGACTAGAGCTGAAATAGAGAATAAAAGAACTTTACAAAACATCCACAAAACAAATTCTGAGCTTTGGAGAAGATAACCAAAACTAATGACAAAGCTAATAAACCATTAGTTAGACTAATCAAGAGAAACAGAGAAAAGAACAAGATAGATAAAAATCAGTATTTAAGCTGGTAAAATCACAAGCAATATATCAGAAACACAAAAATTATGAGATAATACTCATAGCACCTACCTGCAAAGAAATTAGAAAACCCAGATGAGATGGATAAATTTCTGAACCTGTACAAGTTACCTAGGTTGAATCAAGATAAAATAAAAGCCTAAATATTCAAATGAAAGTGAAGAGATTTAATCAGTCATAGTAGTATCCTAACAAAGAAAAACTCAGGTCAAGGTGGTATCAGTTCTGAATTCTACAAAACTTTTAAAGAACTAATCCTAATGCTTCTCAAACTATTTCTAAAGATTCAAGAGGAAGGGGCTCTCCAAAACTTATTCTATGAAACCTCCATCACCTTGATACCAAAACCAGACAAAGATCTAACAAAAAGAAATGTACAGACCACTATCCCTGACAAATACCAATGCAAAAATTTTCAATAAAATACTAGCAAACTAAATCCAACAAAATGTTAAGAATATTATACATCATGACTAGGTAGAGTTTCTTCCAGGGATATAAGGATGGTTCAACATATGCAAACAATAAATGTAATACATAACATTTATAGGAAAAAAGATAATAAACCATATGCTCATATATATAGAAGCAGAAAAAGGATTTGATAAAATACAATATTTCTTCATGACCAAGATTCTCAGCAAAGTAGAGGTAACAGGGACTTTCCTCAGCACAATAAAAACCATATATTACATACCATTTCTAAGACCATACTGAATGGGGGAACTTTGTCCTAACAAAACCTGAAACAAGACAAGGCTGTTGACTTTATCCACTCTTTTCCAAATAGTGCTGGAGTCTTTGCTAATGCAATAAGTCAAGAGAGCAAAATAAAAGGCATTCAGACAGGGAAAAAAAAGCTAAACTGTCCATATTTGTAGATGATATGTAATTAAATACATAGAAAATTCCAAAGGAATCCACACAAAAGTCTTAGAAGTGATAAATGAATTCAAGAAAGTGAAAAGACATAAAAATCAATAGTATTCTTATATGCCAACAGTGAACAGTTAACAGAGTGAGACAGATTAAAGTAATCAATGTTGTTTACAATAGATACAAAACAAATAAGATACCTAGGAATAAATTTAATCAGATGAGTGAAAGATTTCTACAAGGAAATCTATGAAAAACTGAAAAAGAAATGGAGTACTATAAAAAACAATGGAAAGTTATCCCATATTCTTGGATTGGAATCATCAATATAATAAAAATACTAGTTCTGGAGCTAGCCGATGGCATAATGGTTATGATCCTGGACTCCCATGTAGTCGACTGATTTTTGAATCTAAGTTGGTGTAATTGCTGTGTTGCTCTACTCCCTTGTGGTCGACAATGGTTCGAGTCCCAGACCCGGTGGCTTAAACTCATGCCGGGCACATGTGCGTGCGTGCCCAAGATCCTGAGAGGAGTATGGAGGAGAAGGGATTGTGGAATTGCCATTCCCTTTGAGTGTGATTTCTTGCTTTCTGTCTCTCTGTCTTTCTGGCGAGTGCATGCACTCTATAGCAAAAAAATAAAAAAATGAATAAATAAATAAAAAGAAAAAGTAAAAACAATTTTAAGATTAGTATGAAATTATAAAAGATACCATATCACCGAAGCAATGCTGTGTAAAAAAATAAATCAAGTAAAAGGTATCTCTCTATGCAGCTTCAAAATATGTTATAAAGTTTGGACCAGAAGATGGCATGATGGTTACATCACTGGAACCCCATTTAGTCAACCGCAGTTCAAGTCCTGGACCCGGTGGCTTGATACTCATACTGGGTGCCTGTGTATGCAGGCTCCAAATCCCAAGAGGAGAATGGAGGAGAAGGGATCGTGGCATGACCATGCCCCCTGAAGAGGTGATTTCTTCTTTTCTGTCTCTCTGTCTCTCTCTATATCTCTGGTGAGTGCACTTACCCAATAGCAAAAAATTCTCTCTCAATGTGTGTGTGTGTGTGTGTGTGTGTGTGTGTATACATACATATACATATATATATACACACACACACACACAAAGTGGTGAAAATCAAAACAGTATGCTACTAGCACAAAAATGGTCACATGCACCAATTCAACAGAGTCCAGAATCTAAAAATAAACCCCAAATTATATAGCCATTTGGTCTTTGACAAAGGGTAGACAATTCAGTAGGGAAAAGCAAATCTTTTCAGCAAATGGTGCTGGAAGAACTGGATAGCCACCTCCATAAAAACAAAACTGGACACTTGTCTTTCACTATTAACAAGAATCAACTCAAAATGATAAAGTATTTTAATATAAAGCATCACACTGTAAAACTATTTGTAGAAAATGTAGGAGAAACTCTTGAGGACTTTGTAGTAGGCAAAGACTTCTTAAATAAGATACCTAAAGCACAGAGAATAATCCCCAGAATGGATAACTGGGATTACATCAAGCTAAATGACTTCCTCACTGCAAAGGAGAAAACAATTAGACTGAAAAGAAAACATGCAGAATGGGAGAAAATAATTGCAAATTATTTCTCAGACAAAGGATAGATATCTAGAACACATAGGGAACTCAAGCAGCTCACAAACAAAAAAAGTGAATAATCCAATCAAAGAATGGGCAAATAAACTGAATAGACAACTCTCCAAAGAAGATCTATTAATGGACAAAAGGTATATGGAAAAATGTTCAATGTCTCTTGTCATAAGGGAAATGCAAATCAAAATGACAATGTATATCATTTAACCACAGCTATAATGGCTAGGATAAAAAAGAAAGAAAGAACAAGTGCTGACAAGGCTATGGTGAAAAGGGAACCATCTTTAAATTAGTACAACTCCTGTAGAAAATAATATGAACGTTCTTCAAAAACCTACAAATAGTACGTCCATATGACCCACTAATCTCATCCCTTGGTATTTACCCAAAGGGCAAAAAGCACTCAGAAAGACACTTGCACATCCATGTATATTACAACATTATTCACGATTGCTAAAACATGGAACCAACCTAAGTGTTCAGAAACTGATGATTGAGTTGAAAAACTGTGGCATGTATACATTATGGAATGTTACTCAGCTATAAGAAACAGTGACATACCATTGATTCAAAATGGATGAACGTAGAAGACTTAATGTTGAACAAAATAAGCCAGACTAGAACTATGATCCAACAATTCCACTCCTGGGTACTTACCCAAAGGACAGTAGAATGCTCAGTTGGAAAATTGCTTGCACATCTATGTTTCTTGCAGAACTATTCAGTAATACTAAGATATGGAACCAACCCAAAAGTCCATGAACAGATGAATGGATTAAAAAAGTGTGGCACATATGCTCTGTGGAATACTACTCAGCCATAAAAAACAATAAGATCCTGTCATTGGATAGAAAGTGGGTGAATATGGAAGATTTATTGCTGAGTGATGCAAGTCAGGCTATGAAAGAGAGACATTGTATGTCTCCACTTAACATACACTGAATGTCTGCACTCTATGGTAGGGACTGAAAGATTGGAGGACATAAAAGCACTGAAAATAGTTATGGATATTGGATACAGTGTGGAATAAGAGTGGGAGAGGGGGAGAGTATAGGGAAGGAAATGATGATGAAAAAAATAGAAGAAAGACATTGGTAGGAAACAGAAATGTTTTATTATCTGTTAATAATGACTTGTATAGGGACCAGCAGTTAGTGTAATGGCTATGTCGCTGGACTCCCAGGTAGTCGACCACAGTTCGCGTCCCAGGCCTGGTGGCTTAAACTCACGTCAGGCGCATGTGCATGCGTGCCCAAGATCCCGAGAGAAGAATGGAGGAGAAGGGATTGTGGTGTGGCCATCCCCCCTGGGGGGTGATTTCTCACTTTCTATCTTTCTGTTTCTCTCTCTCTGTCTGGCGAGCACACACACCCTATAGCAAAAACCTCTAAAAAAATGACTTGTATAGTATTCTCAACTGGACTGGTCTGAAGTGTATTTTATCTTGGGTAAATTCTCTTTACAAGCTAAATGATAGTGGTTGCATAAAAAATAATAAATAAATAAATAAATAAATAAGATACACAGTGCATATCCTCACTCAGTTTGTACCAAATATCTACATTCTATGGCAGAAGTAAAAAGACCTCAATATATGCTAGTATAGAGGATAAGTGTAGAGATCAGAGTATGTAAGGTAGGGGAGTGGATGGTTGAAAGTGAATGGTAGAGAACGGGTGTGATATATGAAAGTAAGAAATATTTAACTGACAAAAAAATGTGAAATGTTAAATTCTCTGTTGAAAAAAGTATATAGGGACCAGCAGTTGGCGTAATGGCTATGTCACTGGATTCCCACGTAGTTGACCGCGGTTTGAGGCCCAGACCCAGCGGCTAAAACTCACACCGGACACGTGTGCGTGCGTGCCCAAGATCCCGAGAGGAGAATGGAGGAGAAGGGATTGTGGTGTGGCCATCCTCCTTGGGGGGTGATTTCTTGCTTTCTGTCTCTCTGTCTCTCTCTGTCTGGCGAGCGCACGCGCCCTATAGCAAAAACCTCTCCAAAAAAAGAAAAAAAAAAGAAAAAAGTATATAGATAGATATAGATAGATAAATAGGTAGATAAATAGATATAGATATATCTTTTAAAAAACATTTTTCTTCTTTTTAAAATTTTACTTACTATTATCATAATTTTTATGTGTCATTTAATTTCAAATATCTTTGAAGTGTATTGCATTTCTTTTTCCAGCACAATTACCATGCGTATCAGAGAAATTACTATCAATATCATCATCATCAAATAGCTTTTCATCATTTTTTCAGATTATGATTATTGTTATTATTATTATTTATTCTCATTACTTTCTTAAACATTCAATCACTATATAGATAGATAGATCTTCATGGGGACTTGATGGACAATGTGAAATTAATCTGGAAATTATATATATATGTGTGTGTGTGTATGTGTGTGTGTGTGTGTGTGTGTGTATGAAGAAGGTACATCATTTACATAAACTAAGGAAAAGATTAAAGAGGTAATAATGCAAACATTACATAGAAAAGTCCAGTGAGCAGATAGCTAGAATGAATAAGCAGAGCATTTTAAAAAGTGAATTTAGGGACCAGCAGATGGTGTAATGGCTATGTCACTGGACTCCCATGTAGTCAACTGCGGTTCAAGTTCTGGACCCGGTGGCTTAAACTCATGCTGGGAGTGTGTGCATTCGTGCCCCACATCCCGAGAGGAGAATGGAGGAGAAGGTATTGCGGCGTGGCCATCCCCACCTAGGGGATGATTTCTCGCTTTCTGTCACTCTGTCCCTATCTGTCTTTCTGGTGAGCACACGTGCCCTATAGCAAAGCCTCTCAAAAAAAGAAAAAGAATTTAAACTTATGAATAATTCTCCAAATGAGATCATATTTCTGAGTTTGGATTTAAAGAACACTTAGAGTTTCTCAGAATATTCATTTATAATTAAAACTATAACTATTTTACCCTGTGCATAACTTCAACTATCCTCAACACTGTTTCAAATTTACTATAAAATACTACCAATGATCTATTCTGTTTAAAAATGTCTCCAGAATAAGGAAACATCTGGTAACTGAGTCAAAACCAGAAATGAGAAGTAAGCAAAACTTGTTTCTAAAATGTACAAATCTCCCTTTCCTCAGTGCTCTCCTTTTCTTTAAATGTTACTCATTTATTCAAAATATTTGCTACCAACAAATTATAGGCAGTCTTTGCATGGTAGAACATCATTATAAAAACACTTATGCTATGACCAGGAGAAAAGTCATCTGGTCTTGGACTTACATTTTTATATGGAAAAGTTATAAAGACTTAGGCCCACTATGCCTACCCACACAGAAAAGAAACTTGCCTTAAGGACAACCATGCAAAATTGTTTTTTGGCTCACAGAAAGCCTGACAATAAAGATATTAGTTAAAAAAACAAACAAACAAACAAACTAAATACACTTGTGCTTGCTGACACTGGAAATTGAAACAAATATATTTTTAAATCAGTTATAAAAATGACTATTATTCTGTGACCTTTAAGAGTGTTGTCAAAACTTTAAAAACTGTTATTGTCCAATATAAGTGTATAGAAAAATGGGTAATAACAGTTTAGCTATTATAATATTCCACTAGTTACAGCACTATAAACTGGCAATTAAATTTCTTAAGATTTCAAAAATGATTTAAAAGTATCTTTTCTGTGCCTTGATGAATTGTCATTATAATATTCTTTTAAGTAGATCAGGTTCTAATATTTTATCCATTACAATTTCAATGTCATGAAATATCCGAGAATTACTTTAAACTGAAGGTTTTGTTTTCTTCTTTTTTTGTCAACATCACTTCCTCTGAGGACTCTGTAACATATTTTCACAATCACTTTCTGCCTATCAATAAATTTATCTTTACTAATTTCATGTAGCAGTATGTCTAATGTTTACTGAAGAAAGTGGTCTTTTATTCCCATGCTAGTTCTATAACTTCACTTATGTTTGACTTGAGTTTCATTTCCAGAGTTAATCACTCTGGATTTTTTGGTGGTGGTTGTACTTTTCTCTCATTGACCAACTCTCTCTTTCAATTATACTTTTTTAGAAAATATCACATGGGTTTATCACTCTAAAACAATTCCATGCTTTGCTGTTTGAAAATAAAGTAGATAACAGATATGCAGTGGTCAATCACTAATAAACTTTGGAAAAAAACAGATGTGTCTGTTTTTTCATACAGTAGTTTGTTGACTGAAGAGTTAGCAGGGATATTTTTACTTTATTTATTTATTTATTTATTTATTTATTTATTTATTTATTTATTTATTTTTGCTATAGAACATGTATGTTTACCAGGAAGACAGAGAGAGACAGAGAGACAGAAAGTGAGAAACCACCCCTGGGGGCCGGGGAGGAGGGGGATGGTCATGCCACTATCCCTTCTCCTCCATTCTCCTCTCAGGATCTTGGGCACATGCACTCAGTGTGAGTTTAAGCCACCAGGTCTGGGACTCAGACTACGGTCAGCTACATGGGAGTCCAGCTACATAGCCATTTTGCCATCTGCTAGTCCCAGGGATGTTAGTACTTTATGTAATTCATTCTAGTTCATATATGTTAGTGTCTAAGTTTGTTTGGGGATAGATGTTAGCTAACTAATTTCAGCGATAATTGAATAATTATTATTTTTTTAAATTTTTTTTGCCATCTCCCCAGAGACAGAGAGAGGGAAAGTGAGAAATGCCCCCATCTCCTGGGAGAATGACCACAGCACAATCTCTTCTTCTCCATTATCTGTCAGGATTTCAGGCACACACACTTCTAGCATGAGTTTCAACCCACTGGGTCTGGGACTCAAACCATTGTCAGCCATGGGGGAGTCCAACACCTTACTACAATGCCACCGAATGGGCCCCAATTTTTTTAAAATTATTTTCTATATGGTGTGTACACTTGTCAGAGACAGAGAAGAAAAAAGATGAAAAATCTCCTCTATATTCTTCAAGGAATTTGGGGCCTATTCCCACAAGTGCCTAGTGGGATTTTAAAGTTAGCATGTCTGGGACTCAAACTGCACAGTCAACCATGTAGGGTCCAGTGCCGTTAACCACAATGGCATCATGGTGACCCAATAACTGAAAATTTTGCATGTCCAAACTGTGAAAACTGTGGTTTTCCTATGTAATACTAGGTTCTATGTTTGTAAAGAAGATATACTTCTGCCTTCAAAAGGGAAACAAATGTGTATTAAACAAATACAAAGTTTAAAAAAAGACTAATTGCAAATGATAGTTAAGTTCTCTGATGAGGAAAAATGAAGGGAGGTATGAGAGGTTATAACAGTAGGAAATGATATATTCTGAAAGGGGATTAGAAAAGAATTTTCTGAGTAGTGAATATTTGAGTTGTTATCTGAAAGGTCCATTTTAATTAACCTGTCAAATAGAATGTGAGAAAAGCATTCCAAGCAGATGGAGTGTAAAGCACATGAAAAAGTTATCCTGGGTAAGGGAACAACTCTAGGCACTAAGCTGAAAGAAGACCTTTGGACTGTGCACCATGTGTTTATGTGTGTATCTGTGTTGGAGAGGCATAAAACACGGGAGGTTGAAGAAGCAGGCAGGAGTCAGACAATATTGGTGATTTCAGGTATGCTATTAAGGAAAATGGAAGGCAAAATAAGTCTTTATCTGAAAATTAGCAAATTTGTATTTAAAAGAAAAAAGTAGCATTTCTGTTCTCTCCTTGGCAAAGTCATTCATTTTCTAACTATGAAAAGCTATAAAAGCTCAACAAAATGTGTAGCATGATTTTCTTCTTTTCTTTCTTTTGCTTTGCTTTTTGTTATTTATTGATTTATTTGTTTGTTGGAAGCATTTAATAGCAACTACCCAAGTTTGATTGCTACGATCAATAATGGAAGATAAGCTTAGGAAATGACCCCTGCAGTCAACCAAGCTTTATCGCTGAGAAAGATTTTACTTACCATTTTATTTTTATTTAGTTAGATGGCATGTGCGCTTGTCAGAGAGAGAGGGAGAAAGCAACCTCCATTTGATAGTAGTCAAGCCACAATCCGTTCATTTTTTTCACCCCGTCAGGACTTTGGGCATGTGTACATGTGGGTCTGGCAAGTTTCTCATGCTACCAAGGCTGGGATTCAAATCACATGATTGGTTATGTGGGATAAGGCTTCTCTGAGGATGATATTATATTTTATTTTATTTTATTTTGCTTGCAAAAGGGCATGTATGCTTGCCAGAAAGACACACACACACACACACACACACACACACACACAGACACAGTTTAAGTGAGAAAGTACCCCCAGTCTATAATCACACTACAATCCCTTCTCCTCCCTCTATCCTTCCTGTTAGGGCTTTGGGCATTCACATATGCTCAGCCTATTTTCCAAACTGTTGTATCCAGGATATGAACCTCACGATCAGATATGTGAGATCCAGCTTACTTAACCACCAGCCCACGGGCTGGCCCTGAGAGTAATTTTAAAGCCTCAATTCAAGAATTGAAGCACAAACAGATCAATTACTGTTGGAAAAAATGATATGGATTAAGAGAATACAACCATAAAGATGGTCTGAATTTTGTGGGAACAGAGAGAGAGTGAACTGAACTGAAACTTTAATAAACTTGACTAAGCTGTCCATGTGCTGAAAAGCTAAGAAGCAATTTCAGAAGCCACCTGAAATACAGAGATGCTGGAATTTAGGCACAGAAAGAGTGGAGGAAAAACTGTGAAAATCACCTTGGTGCAGCAGAGGCAATAAAGACCACATTAAGGAATAAGAACCACACTATGGGAGTAAGAGCAAGAATGAAGTAGTCTCTTTTCTGAACCCAAACACAAGTTATGGCGAAATCAAAATGACTTGCCAAAAATTTGGATATCTGCCAGAATGAATCTTAACATACTTTGGACAAAAGTAGCATAACCCAGAGCCTTTAAAAAGCTTATGTCTTACAAACTTTCTAGTCAACAATAAGAGTAACCAATATTCAAGACATTTAAAAATATATGAAGGGGGCTTTTGTTTTGAGGCTAAAGAAACCAAATATCAAAAAATTGATATACTAAGGAATTAACTTGACAAACATATAGAAGATTTTTATACTTAAGACTATAAGAATATTCCTGAGATAAATCAAAGATGACCATAATTAATGGAGTAATATACCATGTTTATGGATCAGCATGTATATTATTGATAAAATGTTTTTTCTTCCCAAATCAATCTATTCAATGAAATCTCAAAATCCCAGCAAACTTTGTTGTCCAAATTGATGCACTAATGTTAAAATTTAGTTGGGTATGCAGAGAACATAAATTAGCAGAAACAAGGTTGAGGAAAAAAGAAAAGGAAGAACTTACCTACCCAATTTCAAGACATAAAGTTATGGTTGAAAATGGAAATAAGAGGAGAAAGGATTTGAAATTAATTTGACCTTGAGAGGTGTGCAGACTTGAAATGTTACCTATGCTTACTATGATCTTATGATTTTTAGGGAATTTAGACAAAGCTCTCAGACTCCTTGGAGCTTCTTGGCCTAACTTACATATGCTGGGCTATGGCACAAAATATTGCAGCTATAGAGACCTAATTAGACTTGTGTTAAAAAGTTGTTAACCAATGCAAGTTAATGAGAAGAGAATAAAAAACTAAGAATGAGGAGGATTGGGGGCACCAGCAGTTTGTATAATGGCTATGTTGCTGGGCTCCCATGTAGTCGACTGTGGTTAAAGTCCTGGACCTGGTGGCTTAAACTCACACTGGGTGTATATGCATGCATGCACAGTATCCCGAGAGGAGAATGGAACAGAGGGGATTGTGGCATGGCCATCCCCTCCCCCTGGTGGGTGATTTCTCACTTTTTGTCTCTCTGTCTCTCTCTGTCTTTCTGGCAAGCGCACGCACCCTATAGCAAAACATCTCCAAAAAAATGAATGAGGAGGATTAGGTAAAAACTGGCCTCAAGAAGATAAGAATATGAATTCTCAGTTATGTCCCATACACCACTACCTAAAGTAATTTCTCAAGGAAACTTTTTAACAAAAAACTCACTGATCATCTGGCATTAAATTAAATGTGTCTTGAATTATCACAGACTGCATTGTTCATTGTAACCCCACCTCCTGTTCTTAGCTATGGTACTAATATGTAGGGTATGTGAAACAGAAAAAGTCACTCAGAACCATTTTCTGTTCTTATGAATCAATGCTGTGAGTTCTTAGGAGAAAATAAACTTTTGTAATTCATTCCCCCTTCTTTCTAATTTTCACTGTGAAAGAAAACACCAATCCCCATTTTGAGTCATTGATTACAGTGATCAATCAGTTCCCAAGTGGCTCATCTACATGCTTTAATGCGAATAAACCTTTTGATTATTTGAAAACTTGGGGTTAGGCTTTTAAATTTCAGGTTGACAGGGTAATTAAGGCAGTATAATATTAAAGACAGATATATAACTCTAAAGAATAGAATAAAAAAAAAACAGAAAAAGTCACGTTCTTATATTATCACTTGATGTTTGACAAATGTGCCAAGGCAATTAAAACGATAAATAGTACTTTTTAAAAAATACTTTATTTAGCTGTTTATTTACTTATTCTTAATTTGACCAGAGAGGGACAGAGTGAGCAAAAGTGAGAGAAAATGAGAATGCAAGCCACCAGGTTTGGGACTGAAACCACAGTCGGTCATGTGAGAATCCAGCATCCTTAACCATTATATCACCTGCCAGCCCCATAGGTTAAATCGTGCTTTTAAAAAAATCATTATGGGGCTGGCAGGTGGCATGGTGTTTAAGGGCAATGAACTCCCACATGGCCGACTGAGATTCAAGTCCTGGAGTTGGTGGCTTGCTTTCTCACTTTCCCTTTCTCTTTTTCTCTCTGATCAAACTGGAAAATAATAATAATAATAATTAATAAAGTTAAATTTAAAAATTCTAAAAAAAAACCATTATGATCTAAAAGAAAAGTCCTCAACATTTACCTGAAATCATGTACATTAATTAAATAAACATGGAATGTAGAACTAAATTTAAAAGCTAAACATATAATTTTTAGAAAAATTATAGGTGAAACAGTAAGCCATTGGCTTGCAAAGATTCTTAAATAAACATCAATAAATTAACCTTCATTAGAATTTAAATTTTGTTCTTTAAAAGAGACAGTTAATATAATGAAAAGGCAAACAATAGAATGTAGAAAGTATTTGTAAAGCACATATCTGACAAAGAATATCTATTTAAAGTAAATGGAACCTTTTTTCTATTTTCAACTAAAACCGAATTTCCCTTTTAAAAATGTTTACATGAAAAGATTGCATGCCTGGACATTTTTACAGCTTCCCAAAATAGGTGCTTTAAAATAATATTTTTTTCTCCCATTATACCATGTGGAAGAAAGTAGCAGGCATTAAAATTCAACACATTATTTTTTTTTTTCCTCTGAGACCCTTCTGGTCTATTGCAGACAAGCTCTTGGAGCCAACACACAAGTAAATTCACTTACTCTCATGATACGAGTATTTCTGCTTTCTCTAATACACCAAGTGGTGTTGGCAGTATAGATATGATGTTATTAGATATACTAAAGCTCCAAAATTACATTTTTATAACAATTTATAGAAATGTCTATTCTATACAAAATATGGATGGCTAGACCCACCCACTCACAATTCTTATTTAGCATAGAGCTAATTTTTTTTTTTTTTTTTTTTTTTTTTTTTTGGAGAGGTTTTCGCTATAGGGCGCATGTGCTCGCCAGACAGACAGAGAGAGACAAAGAGACAGAAAGCGAGAAATCACCCCCCCAGGGGGGATGGCCACACCGCAATCCCTTCTCCTCCATTCTCCTCTCAGGATCTTGGGCACGCACGCACACGTGCCCAGTGTGAGTTTTAAGCCACCAGGTCCGGGACTCAAACCGCGGTCAACTACATGGGAGTCCAGAGACATAGCCATTACGCTAACTGCTGGTCCTGCATAGAGCTAATTTTTCAAATATAGAAAAATAAATTGAGTAGATCCTTCACCAAAGAAGATATATAGATAGAAAACAATCATATGACAATAGTATAATATCATTAATTACTAGAAAATTATAAATTAAAGTCACAATAAAATATGAAATATATCACTAGAATGTCTAAAGTTCAAAAGATCAACATTCTGTGAAGATGTGAAAAAAATGAAACTTTCATATGTTGCTACTTTAGGTCTAATATTCTATTGGCAATAAAAGAACAATCAGTACAACTCATACAATGAAATGGTGCCCATCAATATAAAAGAAAAAAATTTGTTACACACAACATGGATAAATCTCAAAGTTATTATGCTGAGTGATCAAGGTCAGAGAGAAAAAAGTATATGGTGCATGATTCTGTGTGTATGATATTTTGTATATCCAAAGAAATTATTGTGACAGAAAGCAGAACAGGTAGTTGCTTTGGACAGATAGAGTGGATGGGAAGAAGAAAATAAAAGTGCAAAGGGACACAACTAAAATTTTGTGGGTAAAAATGTTGTCTGTTATCATAATTGTTTTGATGGTTTGGGGGTTATAGTATGCATGGGTAAATACATATCATATTTTGCACTTTATTTGCATTTTATATATGTCAGCTATATTGTATTAAAGCTGTTGGAAAATAAGGCAAAGGACATTTTATGTTCTTAACTCTCTAGTTTCAGTATGGAGAATGCACTGATGGTGGAAAGGATGGAAGAAAAGGGAGGATTTAGGAAACCTTTAAATTGTTCTAGACAGAGGTTATCTACTGCATACAGAAATATTTAGAGATAAATTATGCAGCCCTCAATGCTATATTGGAAATGGGAAAGTGAGCATGGGAGAGAATGACTCTTAAGTTTCTAACATGCTTAGCTGGATGAATTGAGATTCTTCCCTATGCAGTTAGAAAATCAGGACCAGGACCTAGTTTATAGGAAGAAACTATTCAACTTCAAAAATTTTGAGCAGAATTTGCTTCATTTTCACAAATGGAAAAGGAAGAGTGTAGACATAGGGGCATGGATTGGAAATAAAAATTTGGAAGTCATAAGCCAGTTGATGGAAAATGAAGTTTTAAAAACAATGAAGAGGGAGAAGTAAATGAAAAAAAAAATATAGGAAAGTGAAGCCAAGGAGTTTTGGCAACTTTTTTATCTATAAAGATAAACCAACACAACAACTAAGAAAGAGTTTTTACAGCATTGTAGTGACTGGTGTCAGCAGATGGCATAGTGGCTATGTCACTGGAAGTCCACATGGCCGACTGTAATTCAGGTCCTGGACCTGGAGACTTGAAATTGACACCAGGTACATGTGCATGAGTGCCCAAGATCCCAAGACGAGAATGGAAAGAAGGGATTAGAGCATGGCCATCTCCTGTTGGGAGTAGTTTCTCACTTTCCTTTTCTCTGTATCTCTCTCTTTTGAGCAAGCACATGTGCCCTAAAGCAAAAACCTAAAAAAAAAAAAAAAAAAAAAAAAAAAAAAGTATTGACCATTTACTCATTAATCTCATGTGTGTTGAATGAATGAACATTGACTTTTCCCAAAGACTTTGCAAATGTATTCCATCATGATGTATTTATTTAGTTCAGGCATGCATTATTTAATGACAGGGACACATTTTAAGAAATGTTTTTTTAGGAGTTTTCATCATTGTATGAACATCAAGGAGTACATTTACACAAACCTAGAAGCTGTAACATACAAGACATCTAGCCTATGGTATCATCTATTATTCCTAGGCTATAGCACAGCATGTCACTGCACTGAATACTGTAGGCAATTATAGCACAAAGTCATTATTAGTATATCTAAACACGTTCAAACACAAAGAAGTACAGTAAAATATGACACAAGAGATTTTTATTAAAGTGCACCTGTATAGTGCACTTATCACGAATAGAACTTACAGAATTGAAAATTGCCCTGAGTCAGTGAGTGAGTAGTGAATGTGTGTAAAGGACTAGGTAATTACTGTACACTACTGTAGACTTTATAAACTCTATACACTAAGGCTACATGAAACATTTTTCTTTCTCCAATAATAAATTTACAATATTGAAAATTTTTTGCTCTATAAACTGTTTTGTTAATTTTTGCTTGTTGTAATAAGACTGTTTAAAGCTCAAACATTGTACAGCTATACAAGGATATTTTCTCTATATGTATCTTCATACTATAATTTTTTCCACTTAATTTTTTTTATTTGTTCTTTATTCTTAAAACTTTTTTTAAAGCTGAGACAAAATGCACATATTAACCTAAGACTGTATATATCACTGATATGTTTCAGTATCATCAATATCATTATTGTCCACCTCCATATCTTGTCCCAGTGGAAAGGTCACGATAAACAAACCAACATGAGATTAAATAAAGCATAAGAGAACACTGTGTAATCAAGAGACACAGTAAACATGAGATGTATGAGGCTACTGTCCACGTAACACAGCCTTTCATGAACTTTTATTTTCAAAATTAAGAGTACACTCTAAAATAACAATTAAAAGTATAATATAATAAATACATACAGACCAGGAAGTGGAAAACCAGTCATGTAATGCGACTTATGCAGGAAAGGTCCCGAGACTGTGTCCTTTGTCCTGGAGGCCCTTCAGAGGGTGGTGTTTGTTTGTTTGTTTGTTTGCTCTGTTTTGTTTGTGTTGGTCTCACTTTCTCTTGGGAGAAATGAAAAAAATAAACCTTTAAAAATATATAAATCAGTAACAGTTTTTATATCACTATCAAGTAGCAAGTACTGTACATATTTGCATTTGCATTATGGGACCCGCTGCACAGGTGGTTTATTTAAACTGGTATCACCATTATCTTGTGAGTACTGCATTGTATTATGATGTTAGGATGGCCATTACATCTCTGATGATAGGGATATATCATCTCCACTGCAATCTTTTTTTTTTTTAGAGTTTTTTTCTATAGAGTACATGACTCACCAGAGAGACAGAGACAAAAAATAAGAAATCAACTCCAAGCGGGGATGACCACACTATAATCCTTTCTCCATTCTCCCTTCAGGATCTTGGGCATACATGCACACATGCTCATTGTCAGTTTTAAGCCACCAGGTCTGGGATTTGAACCATGATCGACCATGTGGGAGTCCAGCAAAGTAACCATTATGCCATCTGCTGGTCCTTCCATTGTAATCTTATGGGCCATCATTGTGTGCTCCATTATTGACCAAAACATTATGTAAAAAAGATGGGGTTGGAAATACTGTTCCTTCTTAATGCATATGTAAGTTTTTTATTCCCAATATATGTCAACCATGCATTTAACTATTATTCTTTCTACTTTCCACTCATGCCACTGACAATACTGATAGAGTATTCATGTAAAATCAAATAATTATAGTTTAGTAAACCTATAATCAATAACCATTATTTTTCCTAGTTCCTTCCTAGTAGTATGCACTGAAGTATGGAAAATATTCTATTTTACAGTGAGAAATAAAGATTTATGTTAACTTTATGGGTTCAGGCACTCTGTGGTTTTAGTTTTTATAGAGAGCAAAATATTCCTAAGCAATTGAAATCTTTTAGCAAACATGTAGATATACTACAAAAATAAAACAGTACTTATTGTGGAAATATTTTATGAAATTTTGAAATAGATTAATTCATGTTATTGACTAACATGTCTAAATAAATATTTGTGCTTTAGTTTTCCTCTTTATAGCATGAAACTCAAACATTTTACTTTAACAAGCTACATGGCTCAAGGGCATTATCTTACAATTACATTAAAGCCTTTATTATAAAAATCACAAAATATGGTTTTGAATTACAAGAGTTAAGAGAACCAGATTTCTCTTGAGTCATCTATCACTCCATCTCACTTCATCTCCCCTCTTTCCTCTTAATCTCTTTTATTTGTAGAGAATTGATCATAATTGTCATTTCTAGGACTTATTAAACATTGGTCTAATGTCTTCTACAGTTTCAATAAATAGTCTGTATGTTCCACAGCTTCAGCTTTTTCTCATCAATATTCAACCTCACTGTCTGTGTCAGAGGAAAAAAAAAGTATAAGATTTAAAAGGTGGAAAGAGTTAAATGAAAGAGGTGTGATTTCCTTCACTAGAGGATGGTTCTAGTGACTATATAGGTCTCTCAGTTTCTATTTTTATATTTCCTTCCAGGAAATTCTCTAACAATTAATACAACTGACTTTATTTAAAGACACATCTAAAACACACACACGGAGGTCCTGTGACTGTCTTTTACAGAACATGCATTGAATTGATCCTAATTTTTTTAAAAATAAAATACCTGGGATACCAGCAGATGATCTAATAGGCTATATGGCTGGACTCCCATGTAAGTCGACTGTGGTTTGAGTCCCAGACCTAGTGACTTAAACTCATGCAGGGCGCGTGTGCGTGCATGCCCAAGATTCCAAAAGGAGAATGGAGGAGAAGGGATTGTGGCGTGGCCATCTCCCTTGAGGGGTGACTTCTCACTTTCCGTCTCTGTTTCTCTCTCTGTCTTTCTGGCGAGCACATACATCCTATAGCAAAAACCTCTTCAAAAAAGTAAAGTACCTTGAATTTTGCAGAGAAGTTCGGCAGTTATTGGTGAATACTCCAGCATCACTCTATGATCCATGAAGTTTGTAAGTCAATGGTTACACAGGGAATGCAAGATGAAAAATAAAATGTTTTATTAAAACGATAACATTTTAATTGAAATACAACCCACAGAATGTAAGAAGACAACCCACAGAATGTGAGAAAACACAAATCATATATATTATAAATGATTAATGTATGCTCTTTTTTGGCTAACATTGTGAAGCAGACTGGGTCATAAAGATTTATAGAAACTCATTTGTCACTTTCCACTAATCAACCCAATATACATAAGAAGCTAAATAATTACTGGATTGAATTATAAAAAAGGTTCATGTGTCCCATAGTGAGTTAGAATCAATTACATCTAATGTTTTAACTTTAAAATTGAATAATTATTTCAAAATTTTTAATACATTTTTAAAATGTTTTATTAAAATGGTAATATAGAGCTATTGAAATATACTTTGACTTCTTTCTTTTCATTTGACTGGGCATTTTATTTTTTTATATGTAGATTAAGCTAATAGGAAGTTATGACTTTTATTGTTGAACACTTTTTTTATCTATTTATTTGAAGCTATTATTGAAGCTAGATAAAAACGGAAGGTTTTCACAAGATTATTCTAATAAAGGAAATAAAAAAAATCAAAAATTAGTTTGTAATTATTAGAAAAAGAGGTTAATTTTGAGGAGATTATATAAATGTGTCCTAGTGTTTCCCCTAAATAATTCTCAGATATTTAGAACACAAGGTCAGTGCACAGCATGGAAGCATTAAGATATTAAGTGCTTTCAATCCCGTATCTCCCAATGGGTACTTCATATTCTATTTATTGCCAAACTAATCCATTTCCCCCAATACTATTAATGTATGCTTGAAATAAAATTCATCAAAAATATACCTGCAATATAAAAGAGAAATAAAAGAAAATTATCTTAAAATTACATGGCTCTTCAATACAGAAATTTTTGGACACAGGTACACTAAAAATATAATGAAATGGCCACCTATAGAACCACCATGAACACCAAGAGTGTTGCATTTACAAACTGAATGTCAAACATTAATTTTCCTGATGTTCTTTTCTGAAATTGTAAAACTTCAGGAGAAAATTCCAATCAAGCCTAAGTATAATCATTCATAAATTATGTATAAAAATTTATGTATATTAAAACTGTGAAAAATAATTTGCTTTTATGAGCACAAAAGCAGGATTTTTCATTTGTAGAGGTTTTTGCCTGAGTGCATGTGAGCTCACTGAAGAGAGAGACAGAGAGACAGACACAGTGAGATAGAAATTGAGAAATCAAACTCCCCCCAAGGGAAATGACCATGTGTCAATCCCTTCTCTTTCATCTTCTCCTGGGATCTTGGGCACACAGGCACATGAGCCAAGCATGGTTTTCAAGCTACTTGGTCTGGGACTAAACTGTGGTCAGCCATATGGGAGTCAGCTGATGTAACCACTACGTCATCTGCTGGTCCTAAATCAGAATATTTAAATCATACAGAATATATGTGTATAATCCCAGACCCCAACAGGCACTAGCACTTCCCTCTAATCTATGAGACAAGGAAAAAGAATCCGCAAAATTTGTAAAATGCTATTAAGTGTTTGAAATGTGTCTTAAAGCGTCCCTATGACAGTCCTCATCCAGTATGTGAATGTATTTTCATTTCATTGTGAATAAAGGCAACATACTTCAAAAAATAATCTTTTCTTTTCTTTCTTTTTTTTTTTCAGTAGGGGATGTGTGCTCATTGGAGACACATGGAGAGACAGAAAGACAGAGGGATAACCACACCACAGTAGTTTCTCCTCCATTCTCCCCTCAGCATTTTTGCATGCATGCACAGACACCCAGTGTGAGTGTCAAGCTCTCAGGTCCAGGATTTGAACTACTATTGGCCACGGGGGAGTCTAGGACTTTAACCACTATGCCATCTGCTGGCACCCCAAAACTAATCTGAAGCAGAGATCATACATGAAGAGGAGTTGAAAGAGTTTCTCTCTATTGAGGATAAAGACCCAGCAGATTATTGTCTCACTTTGTCTTTGTACGCTACTCTCTCTATCTTCTAAAGCAGTGCTTCCTAACAGTAATATGCCAACTGGTGATGGTATGCAAAATGTTTGTTACCAGAGAGAGATGATACAAAGATTTTGAGAGTATTCATTTATAAATTGTACAAATATGAATAAACTTATGTCTATTTAATCTATTTTTCCTAGAGAATTATTTATTTAATTCCATTTGTTATTATTTTTTAATTTGACCAGAGAGAGACAGAAAGATAGAGAGAGGGAAAGTGAGAAAACAAGCCACCAGGTCCAGGATTCAATCCGTGTTCAGCCATGTGGGAATTCAGCACTTTAACCACTATGCCACCTGCTGGCCCCCTGTTGAATCTATTGATAACAAAGTAAAGATTGAATTTTTTTGTCTTTTAAATTTATTTTTTTTCTGAACACATTTTTATTGTATTTTGCCAAAACATTAGTCCATGACAGATAGGTAAGTATAAAATACTCATTGTTCATAAATTATAAGGAAGAAGAAAGTATATGAAATAGGTATATTTCTTTGGAATGTAGGCCAGTCTTGATCAAAATGAATCTTAGGAAAACATAGACATAAAAGATACCCTCGCCTCTCTCTCTTCTATTTTATTTCCCAAATACCGAGAGTTCTCCCTTCTATAACTTGTCTAGAACTTTTCCTCTTCCATTCCCATTTTATGTCTTACTCAGATATATTCTTTCTAGGAATTCACTATAATCCATAATTAGTCTTCAGTTTTCACCATCAATTTGACTGGTTTTCTCAGTATCTCTAAGGCTAACAGATATTCTCTTGAAAATAACTAATGAGCTTATTAAATTAAAATCAATGAAAGTAAAGTTGTAAAGGATAATGATTTTATATTTCTGTGAGCACTTTCTTTCTTAAAAAGAAATTTCAGCATTCTATAGTATTGTATCTCTATTGGGGCAACTTAGGAGCTATAGTCTATCAAGAAAATTGTATCAAGAAAATGCATTTAACCCTCATGCTCTTAAAATTCCCACAAAAGCTATTGTCCTCTTCCTTATATTTATGTGTAAACTTGTTTCTGCTCCTTTTTCTGGAAACACACACACAAAAACACTAACAGTTTTAGCAGATGTACTACAAAGTATGTTTCCATTTGCTTTTGAAATGTGAGTGAGGACACTAAGAAAGATGCCCTATGGTACATCACAAAGGAAAATCTGAAGAAGCTGTTTAATAGTAACAGATTACCATTTTTAGACGGCAGCACTCATTTTTACATTATGTAGGGACTTTCTGGGGTAGCAAATAACATTTTAGCATTTATTGGCTCTACAAAGAAGCCAGTAATAGGGAAAAAAAGGCAAAAACAAAACAACAACAACAAAGCACACATACACAAAAACAAACAGACAAAAACACCAGCACCCAACATTTCACAGAATTTTAGGAGATTTTTTATACCATTGAGACCTACATACCACAGTCACTAAATTTAAGCTTCTCCACTCTAACAAAAAGCAGGAAGTTGGCCTTGAAGAGAGAATGCAATGAAAAATGGTACTGTCATCCACTTAGAATCATTACAAAATCAAGAAGAGTAACATAAAACAAAACAGAAAAATCTACATCCTCCACAGAGTTAATTCTGTTACTGAAAAAAATAAGCTAACATAAAAACAGTTTCACTAGGACTGGCAGGTGGCATGGTGGTTAAAGGTGTTGCACGCCCACATGGCCAACCACAGTTTGAGTCCTAGATGTGGCAGTTTGCTTTCTCACTTTTTCCCTTTCTCTCTCTCACTCTGGTCAAAATTTTAAAATAAATAAAGTTAAACAAAATAATTATTTAAAAACAAAACAAAACAAAACAAGACACAAGGCCAGTGGGTGGCATGGTGGTTAGGGATGCTGGACTCCCACAGGGCTGACTGCAGTTCAAGTCCTGGACAACTGGTGGCTTGCTTTCTCACTTTCTCCCTCTCTCTCTGTCTCACTCATCAAATTAAAAATAAATAAACAAAATTAAATAAAACAATCTTTTAACAAAAACAAAACAGTTTTACTATTTGATAGCTTTTAGAAGTAATGATGGTGGGACCAGAGATGGTGCAATGTTTATGTTGCTGAACTCCCACATGGTCAACCATGGTTTGAATCCTGGACCCAACAGCTTAAAACATGCCAGGTGCCTATGTGTGCATGTCCACAATCCTGAGAAGAGTGTAGAGGAGAAGGGATTGTGGTGTGGCCATCCCCTCTGGGGGGTGATTTCTCACTTTTTATGTCTCTGTCTTTCCAGTGAGCACATGTACCTTATAGTAAAAAAAAAATCTCTCTCAAAAAAAAAAAAAAAAGTAGAGGGAACCAGCAGTTAGTGTAATGGCTATGTTGCTGGACTCCCATGTAGTCGACCGCGGTTCGTGTCCCGGACCCGGTGGCTTAAAACTCACGCCGGGTGCATGTGCATACGTGCCCAAGATCCCGAGAGGAGAATGGAGGAGAAGGGATTGCGGCGTGACCATCCCCCCGGGTGGTGATTTCTCGCTTTCTGTCTCTAATGTCTCTCTCTGTCTGGTGAGCGCACGCGCCCTATAGCGAAAATCTCTCCAAAATAAAAAGAAAAAAAAAAGTAGAAAAATTTGCAGTTTATAAAAATAGATTTTATGCTTTAAAATTTTTAAATCATTTTTCAAATGAAATGCAGAAACATTTGTGCATTGTTGGTTAGCATAACAATGTATTTGAATTTAGCATTCCACTTTAGTAATTTTTATTGAAAATAACACAAATTAAATTCAGGAGAAAATAACAAGATGCATCTTGAAAGCTAGAGATTGAAAAGGAAGAACAAAGGGATGTATAATGAAAGAATTCTCACATCCTTCCATTATTTCTCTCTGTTTAAAAGATGCATTGTAAGGCCGGTCCCATAGCCTAGTGGTTAAAGGAGTCAGACCCCACATAGCCAACCACAGTTTGAATTCCATCCATCCCAGTGACTTGAAAAATATTCTGGACGCATTTTCATACATACTCCAAAATCTGACAGGGGGAGAATTTGAGAAGGGACTGTGGAGTGATCATCCCCCACTAGGGAGTGATTTATCCCTCTTCTTCTTTCACCCTTTTCATTTCTTTGTCTTTGGCAAGTGCATGTGCCCTCTGGCAAATGAAAAAATGAATAAATAGATGAAAAAAAAAAATAAATGAAGTTCTACCTAAGAGGTTACTTCTGTTTTTACATATTTCAGAAATAGTTTTATGGCCTGGATCTGTGATGCAGCGATAGTGCTTTGCTCAAGAGCACCTGAATACCATGTGGCACCTGAGGCTTGACTCTCCTGGTTCCACCTGACAACATGCCAGGCATGTATGTATCCTGTGGGCTGAAGGATTAGAGAAGGGTGATCACAGCATGGCCAGACCCTGTGGAAGGTGCAGCCACCCTGTCTCACTCTTGCTTGCTTGTGAACTCACGTGCTATATCATGAGTCAATTTTAAAAAAGACGTAGATTTACTATCGCTGTAAGGCCGATTACTAAGTGATGTATGTATGTCTGTGTCTGTGTATCTGTGTGTTTGGATTAGATGGATATTGACATACCAAACTCTAATGAACTTTGCAGTGTGCCAAGTTTATCTCTGAAGTGAGACGTGTACTGAAGCTGTGGCCACGTGGTCAAATTAGATTGTGTGCATTTGTTCTCTACACCCACGGTCCACAGGAAATTCAAACACATTATTATTTTTTTAATTTGCTGTAGGGTGTATGCATTCATCAGAGAGAGCGAAAGAGGAGGAAAAGTTAGAAAGCGCTTCCCAGGGAGATGGCCATTCCATGATCCCTTCTCCTCTACTTTCCTCTCAGAATTTGGGTACACATACATATATGCCTGGCATGTTTGGCAAGTCACTGGGTCCAGGACCCAAACCACGTGATAAAAACACAAAATTCCAAAGGGTTTCTTGACCATTAAACCTAAAAAGCATGAGAAAGAAAATTAATTAAATAATTTTAAGCCTAAGCCATATCATATATTCTTCTTAATTTCCTAGATGATAATCTTTAATAATTATCACATTTTAGATTCTACTGTAAGACAAAATCTAATTCTTTAATTTAAACAATTCCCTTTTAAACTTAAACTGTTAAGGGTTTATTGTGTTTTCTATATAAAACATATTATAGTATCATCATTAAAAATGATGATTCCTGTGATGGTTTGAACATATATCCTCAAAAATTTTGGAGGTCAATTTAACAGCCAATGTGATGGTATTAAGGCATAAGACCTTTAAGTTATGATTAGGTCCTGAGGGCTCTTCCCTGCCATATATGTCTGAGAACATAATAAAAGATTCTCAACACAGCCTACTACATTTTTTCCCTGCTTCTTCTTCATGTGATGACATAGCAGTCCTCTCCTTCAAAGGATACTGCAATAAGATGCTATTTTGGAAGTAGAGAGCAGCCCTCACCCAGCCTATGGAACCATGCTGAAATAAATTTCTGTTTTCATACATTGCTCATCCTGAACTAGGAGGTGGTTAAGGCATTGAATTCCTTCATCATCATCTCTCGTTCAAGTCCTGGGCATGGTGGCATGAAAATCATGCTGTGTGTGTGCTCGCATGCCCAAAATCCTGAGTGGTGTGGCTGTTCCCCAAGTGGGGAGGGATGATTTTTCACTTTCCCTCTCTCTGTTGCTATCTGGCTCTCTCTCACTGGCAAGTGCATTATGGCAAAAAGCTTTAAAAAATTGCTTATTTCAAGTATTTTGTTATAGAATAATGAATGAACTAACACAATTCCTTTTTCCTTTCTTTTCTTTTTATTTTTTCTTTCTTTTTTTTTTTTTTTTTTCTGAAGAGGTTTTTGCTATAGGGCACAAGTGCTCACTGGAGATACAGAAAGACCGAAAGTGAGAAATCACCCCCCGGGGGGGATGGCTATACCACAATCCCCTCACCTCCATTCTCATCTTGGAATCTTGAGCATTCATGCACACACGCCCAGCATGAGTTTAAGCCACTGGGTTCAAGACTCAAACTGTGGTCGACTACATGGGAGTCCAGTGAGAGCCATTATGCCAACTGCTGGTCCTACAATTCCTTCTTTCTTTTGTTCTCTAAATACTGGAGTACTCTGGAGCTTACTGTGAGCCCGGTTCATCTTCAGTTTTATATTCACTCTCACCAGAAATATTTTGTCTAATTGCATAACTATAAAAGCATTCTAGTGCTAATAATTCGAGCAGGTCTGTTGCCTGTAAAGATCGTTTAATAGGGTTCAGGTTTACATCTGGAACATCACTGAATAAGCTCACTACACTAGAAAACCTCATAATCAATATGCTCTGGACTTAAATTATTATTATTTTTTAAAGATAGATGTTTGCTATAGGGCAGATGTGCTTGCCAGAGAGACAGAAAGTGAGAAATCCTCCCCCACCCCAGGCGGATGTCCATGCCACAATCTCTTCTCCTTCTTTCTCCTCTGATGATTTTGGGCATGTATGCACATGCATCTGGCATGAGTTTTAAACTGCCAGGTCCAGGACATGAACTGCTGTCAATTATGTGAGAGTCCAGCAGCATTACCATTACACCATCTGCTGGTTCCTAAACTTAAATTCCGATAATCCCACCATAATTTTCCCACTCTCAGCCTCCTTCATCTAAATTAGTGGTACTTACCTCTTCTGATAGATTGGAAAAATTGCTTAATGTATTCTTTCATATGCTTACATAACAAAAATACTGCTGAAATAGCAACAAAATATACCCAGAACCATTTTCCATATTTTACTATTTTCACAACCCCTTAGTCTGTGCCATCATCACTTATCTTGATAACTACAACAGCAGTAATCTCTTAACTCTTCTCTTAAACTTCAGTTTATTCCTCATAGAAGATTCAGTATGTGGCTTATACATTTGTCTATGTGTGGATGGGTGGTTTCTGTGTGTGTGTGTGTGTGTGTGTGTGTGTGTGTGTGTGTGTGCTTTCTAGACGATTTGTGTACCCACCAGACAGAGAGACAGAGAGCGAAGAACAGCATCCCCTTGGGAAACAGTCACACCACAACCCCTTCTCCTCCATCTCGTCCTTCTTTCAGAATTTTGGGCATACATGTATACACCCTTGGCATGTTTCTCGTCACCAGGTTTGGGACTTAAACAGTACAGTCACCCACATGGGATTGGGTGTTCTTAACCACCAGTGAATACAGCCAGCACAATAATTGAAAATATATTTTAAAGTATAATTATTGCCTCTGCATAGGTCCTTGCATGTCTCCCCATTTTCCTCAGGATTCAATGGTATAAAAGTCTTTTAATGATCTACTATATTGGTCTACTATATTTTCAACTTCTAGGATCACTCTCATGTCACTCCTTCTTCTCAGACATTCATTAAAATGATAGGCATGTTCCTACCAGAGAGTCTGGCTTTAGCTATACCACTTGTCTGGAAAACCCTTCCCTAGTATCCACATGGCCAACTCCTTTACCTCCTTCATGTCTGTTTTGACATCACGTTCTTGCTGAAACCTACCATGACTACCAAATTTAAAAGTGCAATGTTCACTTTTGGGTAACTGCCATATGTTTTAAATCCTCTATATCCTGTTTTTATATTTGTATTATTTTTTAGTGCTTGTCTTCTTCCACGTGTATTATACAATACACATATTACTGTGTTTATTGCTTATCGTCACTCCACGCACACACTGACATGTAATCTATATAATGACTGGTATGTTTTTCTTGTATGTATCACAAACATTTAAGACAGTTTCTGCACACAGAAGACACTAAGTATTTTCTTTTTAAAAATGAAATAGAGGAGTGGTGGTTAAGGCACTGGATTCCCTCATCACCATCTCTCCTGTGCATGGGAGGGAGAGAGAGATTGTTTTTTTGAAAAAGTCTTTCCATGTTGCTATCATCCCACCATAGCCTTTCAGTTAGGTAAGACCATAAGCAGGCATCACTGCACTGGCCTATTTAGGTTGAGCCAGGAATTAGCCTGTCCCTCCCATATGGCCCCAGCCATTGTGCAGTCATGGTCCCCACTGGCACAACTGCGGCTGGACTACTAAACAAGGATTTTTTTATTCATAACTTCCAAGTGCTGTTTAACAAATTGTTTAGAAAGGAATTGCTCCCCCCGCCCCCCCCCATCAATAGTTTAGAACAGAAATCAGGCATTATAGGAAGGATGACAGAAAACTATGTATGGGACCTAAGGGGGGGATAAAAAATCAGACTTCTTAATAAACCAGTTAAGTGGCTCTGTAATTTCTTAATCATTTAAGTGGTACCTTATTTAAGAACAAACACTTAATTCCATATTTCTGGAACTAGAGTATCTGTAATACCAAAGACTTTGTCACAAATTGAAAGAGGTACTTAGCCCACAAAAGAAACCTGACTCATCTCCTGAATTAAATTCATATGAACATTTTCAATAAAACATATTTATTCCTGGGTTCAGCAGGTGGTATAATTAAAATAGTAGACTCCCACATGGCTGACCATGGTTTTAATTCCAGACCCAGAGTGTTTGTGTACCCCAAATCCCCAGAGGACCATGGAAGAGAAGGGATTACATTGTGGCCATCCTTCTGGGAGGAGATTTCTCACTTTCCCTCTCTTTGTCTCCCTGGCAAGTACATATACCCTTTGGAAAATACCTAAGGAAAAAAAAGTTTATCCTTAAGCAATTATGAATTTGTTATTATAGAACAAATTGACTTCTATTAGATAAAACTGAAGAATTCTAAAAACAAAGATATTTTACTCTTCCACATAGGTAGACATTTTGATCTAAGCAACCAGATCCCAATGGTATGTTATAAAATCTCTTCTGCCATTAAAGACATTCAAGATTGAGCATCTCTTCATGTCAGAAAAATCTCTTGACTTTATTTCGGTATATTGACTCCTATCTTATTTTGCTAAAGGACAATTGCTTGTTTGTTTTATTTTGCATTCAGAATTTTCTAGGCCTCAGTTAGTATTTGGCAGACATAAACAATGATGGAATGTTCGTTATTGTTAACACAATATTTTTTTAAAACATGAAGCACTGTTAGCACTGAAGATTGCACAAAATAAATAAATCTTTATATTTTGCACATAATTGACCATTAAAAATTGCTTAGTATTGAGCTGAAATGCCTCATATTTTCTTTAATTATAGATGGTGAGAGCAAAATAAAAATGTGATTTGTTATTATATATATTCTAATAATTGGGTGCATGAACATTAACATAAATGCAGGTCTTATGAGCCACTATTGCTTGCTAAATAACCATCAATATTTAATTGTAGAAGAATGAAAATAGTTCCCTGTTTATGAGTAGCCTTAATTGGAAAGTAATTTTCAAACAATGAAATTACCAAAAACTAAATGAAAAGAGACTAGTGAGTTGCTGATATTAGTCTTTAAATCATTTTACCTTTAGCTCACCCAAGTAATGTAGAATATATTTAGTCCATAAAACATCCTCTTGCCTCTTAGAAACACATTTTGTTTTTAGAACTCCTAAGGATTAAGGGTTTAATTTTTTGGTTTCACATTTGCCAAGAAAGTGTCATAATAATTTTGCACGTTTCAACTTGGTGAACCAAAGAGTTCTAACAAATCTTTGCATCTTTGTTCACTGGAGGATTAGACATAGGTTGTTGTCCAAAACTCATTTGGAAAACACCTGCCTCTTCTGAAATAACCCATCAAACTTACATAGCCTTCTGCATCTTGATAAGTAAGACAGAAATACATGTGGTCTCTGCTCTCCAGAAAATTACCTTCCAGAATATAAAATAGGCCATTAGCAGTGGCATTTTAGAGGACTGGTCATTTCCTATGGATTTCTTATTGGCACTTTTGCATTTGCTTTATATACTTACAGAAAAAAAATGATAAAGGGGACCAGGAGATGGTGTAATGGTTATACCACTGGACTCTCACATAGTTGACAGCAGTTTGAGTCTCCGACAATAGCAAACATCTCTTAAAAAATTAAAAATAAGTAATATTCACTGTTTACTTTGTCTTGTGAAGGAATATGTCAGGGTTATAGCAAGCTCCCACTGATGAATATTTCCTATTTTATAGAACATGGACCCTTTAAAAATTGTTTTAAGAGAACACAATATGTTTACCTTGGCCACATGGTTTCTATAGTACCAGTGATATATCCAGAACATCTTTTTTGTCATTGTGTGGTTTTTACTCAGCATGACAGAGAAATATATGTTACTTGCTGTGAGCATTTTGAATGTCTAAAGGTGAACCACAAACTCAAAAATTTCAGATGAGAGACCAGCAGATGGCATAATGGTTAAGGCACTGGGGTAATTTCTCTCTTTCTGTCTCTCTCTCTTTTTCTCCAGTGACTGCAAATAACCTATAGCAAAAAAAACTCTTAAAAAATTTGAGAGAAAATTGCTATGAGTTTCTCAAGGAGCAGACACTATTCAGTTGGATTAATTTGTGGATATAGAATGTTAGATAGCTTTTTAAATAGCAACATTCATGTGTAATGTAGTTTAAGAGTGTTGGTAACCCTCAAAGATAGTTTTTTTTTTTTTTTTCCACTATCATTCCAAAGATCAGAGTTGCGAAGTCTTTTAGACACAGATAAAAACAAAAGAGGCAATATGGAATCTTAAAATGTGGATGAAATAAACAACTGGATTACTAATTTAGGAAGATGAAACAAGTTAGCTGCAAAATAAGCTGACAGAACAGAACAAAGGAATCTGTAAAGAATAGGATAGGTTATCAGAGAACATGGTCTGCACATGAGAATACAGACATAGAGCAGACATCCAAGAGTCAAGAGTTTTCCTCATGCTGTTCCATCATTTGGACAACTGTCAAATCATAAAATGAGATCAACCAACTAGTTTCATTTGCTCATCTGGAACCACAATCTATTTAGAATCTATAAATCATAAAAATACTTAAGAAAGTCAATTTCCAGAGCTTCTGATTCTATAGATAATAACACTTCTTAAGATTTAACTGTCCATGCAGTACATTGGCATCATGATAATTTCCTTCTGCTTCACACAAAAAGACATACACCGCCTATTGCAAATCTCATTATAGTGACCCGCTTCAAGCTGTGACATCCTTTTAGGTGCCAATCAAAGGGTAGACTCTCATGGCAGAGACTAGAGTGTTTAACAAACATTGCATCTGCATTTTCACATTTCTCAACACTCTTCAACCCGTGGGCAAAATAGCTAGTTTTAACTAACGGGATGTGGGTGGAAGTATGTGTCACTTTCACTCCAAAACAGATGAACTAGAATGATTCTCTTTACCTGTTGCTTGTGCTGTATCACCCCACACCACTGTCATTCCAAATGCTAGGGTAATCATCATATGGCAACCCTTAACTAAGGAGGTGATTATAAAGTAGAACTTCACCTATAAAGCATGGGTATACACATAAGTAAACATCAGCCTTTATCTGACGTATGATCTAAGCAGGAAACACTATTGTGTTAAAGTTCATGAGATGCTGGTTTGTTTGTTACTAAAGTATAATCCAGTTCTTATAGTATGATTTTCAAGATACAATAATACTAAACTATCTACTGTTGGTTCATAAGAACAAAGGTGTTTTTCCAAATATATTACTCAACAGAATATTAAGACTAGCTGGTTTGGGATGATGAAATAAATGATAGTATCAGTGAATGTTATGGAATTATTATGTTCCTTATTTTGCTTTTAAATTGATAGCCTCACAAGTACTTTTTTACTAAATGTCATAAAGTGATTAAGACTTGCAACATGTCCATGAATGACCATGCTAGAAAAAGTGTCATGAGTAGAAAAATAGCTTAAATATGAAAATAACACACTTGACATACCTCCATACTGTGTCTTGAGGTTGTATTGCTGTGCTTGCTCTTTCTATTATGGAAACCACAAGTTAGAACTGCAACTTCAACGGAAGCATCACCCAATTCAACCTTCTGCCATTCCTGAGACTCTTGCTCTCTTTTTCTAATGATTTTGATATTTAGTCAACAGTGTCTTCTTACCACCAGTACTATCATCATCCTGAGTCTTCTCTATAATCATCTATTGCTTCAATATATTTATATCATCAGTAACAATAAGTAATACTTGAACTCTGTTTTGGCCACATGTAAGGTTTTATCACCCAGAAATGTAAAATTCAAACAACTCTAATTATTGTCACAATAACTTATTATTCTTTTTTCCATAAGTACATATTTTAAAACTTATTTATTCTTGTCGTGGTGAATACAAATTGTATCTACTAATTGTATAACACATAATGTCTTGAAAAATGTAAACACTGAGAAATGGCTAAATTGAGATAATTAACATATGCATTACCTCACATACTTGAGCAGGTTGATTAGCAGTTTGATTAGCAGTTTTCTTTTTTATTTTATTAGCAACCTAAAACAAATTAAGTATAATTTTTTTTTTTTTTTTTTTGGAGAGGTTTTTCGCTATAGGGCGCGTGCACTCGCCAGACAGACAGACAGAGACATAGAGACAGAAAGCGAGAAATCACTCCCCAGGGGGGATGGTCACGCCGCAATCCCTTCTCCATTCTCCTCTCGGGATCTTGGGCACGCACGCACACATGCCCAGCGTGAGTTGTAAGCCACCGGGTCCAGGACGCGAACCACGGTCAACTACGTGGGAGTCCAGCGACATAGCCATTACGCTAACTGCTGGTTCCCAAAATTAAGTATAATTTTGAGGCAGAAAGACTTCCTACAAGGTATGTGTTTATTATAGGAAGTGCAATATTGGGTGGGATCTATTGGATTGTGTTTGGCTAAAATAATAATTTTTTCATTAAAAAAAAAAGAAAAACTAAGGGGCTGATCAATGTAAAGCTTAAAAGAGAATGATTTTGTCTCCAAAATCACTAGCAAGTCAGAGTACATGCCCCAAGGAGATAATGTGACTTTTGGAGGTAGATATATTTGAGTTGGGTTCTTGGTTCCGTTTAAATGTCTTTGGTCTAACTTATGCTACTTCTATAAACTTCAGTACAGTGGGTATTATTGTTTCTTTGTTTTTGCCTGATGGTGCCTGTGCTCTCTGGAGAGAGATGGAGAAACAAGGAGAGAGGGAAAGTGATAAAGCACTGCCCATCCGACATAGAGCCTGGTCATGCCTTAATCCTGTCTTTATTTCTTCCTCTTTTCAGGATCTTGGGTACTCAGTCACAAGCACCCAGTGTATTTTCCAAGCTGCCAGTTTTGAAACTCAAACTGTACAGTTAGAGAGTTGGCCATATAGAATCCAGCTGACATAAGCACTATGATACTAATTGGCCCAGTCATCTTTACAGTGAATTAAAGACATCTTTCTCATAAGATTGTTGTAAGAATTAAAATATGAAATTCAATGGGCAAAGCCCTTTATCCATATTGGTGCTGAGTACATGAAAATCAGCTTTGTTTTGTTTTTAAATGCAGGTGAAGGTTAAAGTTAAAAATCAAAGATAAATAATTAGAACATATTATCTAGGGCTAAGATCTTAATTGCAGATCTGACTCCTTAAAAGATATCTACTTAAGACTCTTAAAGCCACCCCAGTATGAATCCTTCCTAACACTTCCCTTTTGTTTACTAGGTGGGTGGTAACAAAAAATCCCACCAAGTTCCAATATTTAACTCTAATATAATATTTAACACTAGCTAAAATCAAATGGACAACTATGCAAGATCATTTGAATGAATACAATAGCATTTATTCTATGCATTCTAAGATTGAAGAAATAATACTAAAATTATGGCAAAGTATAAAGCTAGATAGTCAAATTATGTATGAGGCTACCATGCAGCTAGCACTTGCTTTGCATTTTCTTTTAAATACATTTATCGACTATTCTGAAGACTAACAATACCTGCAACATATGCCCCATTGATATATACCACAATTTAGCAAAATACCATGTGTGGGACAATTCAGTTTGCTTACTGCTTGTGACACTAATAAGTAATACTATAAAGAGAAGTGAGATAACAGTGCATCAGTAAAATATGGCACTCTGGGAGGAAATCTCACATGAAAATGTTTCCAGTGCAAGTATAGAGACCTTTCTGATTACACTGTGCATGCATGTGCTTGCCCACAGCTCTGACTGGCTCAAGCTGAGCATGGATCCTGGCATTGGGACTCTTTCAGGGATGAGTGCGCTCTTTCTCCCTCATTGATGTTTTATTTTATGTATCAACTTATTGGATCAAGAAGACTGAATATTTTTATAGCTTTGTGTTTTGCACTGCCAAACTGCACTATCTTATGAAAAATATACATATGTATAGGTGAAAAACTAGAGAGCAAGATTTTATTTGGAACAATGAAGAGAAACAAAAGGGCCAGGAACACTGAAGCTTTAAGGAGTAGGTTAAATACAATGGGCCATGGAATAGATCGAATGGAGAAATCTAGAAAGAAATACTCTAGTCTACATGAAGTCACAAATCAGATTACAAAAAAGTAGTTATTCTTAATAGCCTTTGTTTAGTTTATTTATTGCATTTTATTGATATTTTCCCTCCATTTATTCTATATCAAAATATATGTTTTCCTCCTGATATTCATTTTCACTTGATAAAAATAAAATGTGCTTAATATATGGTACTAATAATCTATTTAATAAAAGTTGTGGGTTCATAGGACATATACATATGAAACAAAGTAACATGTGCAGTGATTCAAATGTTGAGTAGAGGAAGGTGGAATGGCCTAACACTGTTTTCACTGATCAGGACATTTGTGATTCTTTGAATATCACATCCTCTGGGAAACATTTTTTTTGTTTGTTTTCTAGTCAATGATATTCCTCGGTACACTTAGAGCAAGTTTTTCACTATATCATTGCTATATATTATTATTATATTTATTATTATTATTATTATATTCAGTATTATTATTATATATTATTCAGTATTATATTTTTTATGAGCTGTTTCCACCACAAATTTATTTTTTTTGTATTTTATTGTATAATTTCTTATCTCTATTTAATTGTACATCTTTGTGGGACACAATATAGATTTTTAGATTTTTTTCTTTTTTGGAGAGGTTTTTTGCTATAGGTTGCGTGCACTCGCCAGAAAGAGAGAGATAGAGAGACAGAAAGCAAGAAATGACCCCCTAGGGGGATGGACATGCCGCAATCCCTTCTTCTCCTTTCTCCTCTCGGAATCTTGGGGGCATGCACGCACACGCACCCGGCTTGAGTTTATGCCACTGGGTCTGGGATGTGAACCACGGTCAATTACATGGAAGTCCAGTGACATAGCCATTATGCCAACTGCTGGCACCATAACATAGATTTTTCAAAGCAAGCATGCAGTGTGTGATGATCAATCAAGGATAATACCATATCCATTGTTTTCAACAAAGAACACCACATTTGAGATATACTTATATGTAAGACTGGCAATGTCTGGTCTTATACTTGTGGAATGCCATTATATGACTGATTTGCCCCACCTACCTGCATTTGTATATCTGTTAAAATTTTTTTCTTGGGGCTATCAGATGACATATTGGTTATGTCTTGGACTCCCACATAGCTGATGGCAATTTGAGTTCCATGCCTGGTGACTTGAAAATCACATCAGCAGTGTGTGCGTACATAATCACAATCCCAGGAAGAAAATGGAGGAGACATCATTGAGGCAGGGCCATTCCCCCCTAGGAAAGTGATTTCTCACTTTCACTCTCACTGTCTCTGTCTCTCTCTCTCTCTCTGGCAAGTGCTCTCACATTATGGCAAAAACCTCTTAAAAGAAAATATATTTTTTTCAATCCCCTCCTAGTCTACCCACCCTTACACCCTCTTTACCGTCTGTGGTATTTATGTTTTCTTTTCTACTTCTATGTCTTCAAATCTTTCAACATCTGCTCTAGAGTGCAGGCATTAGGTACGTATTGGGTGAAGACATACAGTATTCATCTTTCATGCTCTGATTATTTCACTTAGCATCACATCTAGATTCTACCACTTTGCATCAAATGACAGTCTTGCTGTTCTTTATGGCTGGGTAACATTCCATTGTTTGTATCTGCCACACTTTTTAGTCCAAATAAAAAATGTACAATTTATTTTTATTTAGAATGAACAATTATTGGGACCAGCAGTTAGTGTAATGACTATGTCACTGAATTGCCACATAGTCGACATGGTTCGACACCCGGACCTTGTGGCTTAAACTCACGCCGGGCACGTGTGCTTGCATGCCCAAGATCCCGAGAGGAGAATGGAGAAGGGATTGCAGCATGGCCATCCTCACCTGGGGGATGATTTCTCACTTTCTGTCTCTCTCTGTCTTTCTTGCAAGCACATGTGCCCTATGATAAAAACTTATTAAAAAAAAAAAAAAAAAAGAATGAGCAATTATTGAGACCTTCCCACAGTCCAGATATGAATATTGTTATGATAGATATGATAAGACTCTCAAGTACAGTGTTAACTTAAGTAAAGGAATGAGCTGTGACAAGTGAGGTCATTACATCATTACATCAATCGCTCTAAAGCACAGCTGCCCTACTTCAAACTGACTCTAGTTTGTCAGTGTGCCTGATCATGGGGCAGAATGGGATCCTTATTTTTACACACCTTAATGTGAAAAAGATTATTTAAATGATCATTGAATTTAGAAAACTGAGCATGTGATTTTTTGTTTATTTATTTGTATACATTCAAACACTGTCTATTACTGTAGGTTGTAAAATAAATTTTCCCAGCAAGAATAAACTGTGTATTAGTCCACTTAAAGTTATTATTATACACATTATCATCAACAGATAATTTTCCATTTTTGTGTCTCTTAAATGCTTTGCTTCTTTTTTCACTTGATTCCCTTTCACTCAACCGCCCCTATTTCCCTTGAGTTTGAAGAATTTTGTATGTAAATTCAACTAAAGGATTGAGTTTTAAGCACTATTACTAAATATTGTCTTCCAGTGAATGCCAAGTATGTATTTGACCTTGCACAGAACCTTAAAAGGCAGGGTCTCCATCTGGCCAGCCAGGTTTTAGATTGTATCACCCTCTATATTAGTAGAAAGTCTGTATCTGAAAATATCATGTCTAATGGCACTACTGACACAGCATATAACATTGTGTTATTGCTACTAGGAATAAGTGCTGCCTTGGCTAAATGCAAGTTATCAGTAATGATCCTATTTTGTGGAATTTGATGACTTTTCCAGCTGTATAAATCTATGCTGTTATTTTTGTGCGAAACTGTTGGCTTGCAAAGTAGCAAAGCAGAAAAGAATATTGCAGATGTTTTAAATTTTGCATATAATTGGAAGACTGACAATATCTGAGCATAAAAGTTCATAAGCAAATGTTCATCATTGGTTTAAACTTTTTCTACTTTAGGAGCTAAATTTAAGGCACTAGACTTCCAAATAGTTGACCATGGCTCAAGTCCCATACATGGCAGCTTGAAACTCACGCTGGATGTGTGTGCGTGTGAGCTGAAAATCCCAAGAGGTGAATGAAGGAAAAGGGATTGCCCATGGCCATCTCCCTGAGGGGTGATTTTTTGCTTTCTCTCTCTTTGTCTTTCTGGCAAGCACATGTGTCCTATAGCAAAAATCTCTTCGAAAAAAAATTTTACTTTAAATTAATTGCATATTCTGTAACTTAGACTCTTTATCTACAAGATGAAGATTGGCATAAATATTGTTCCCTTTCTGTTTTAAAATTCTCTCTTTATGTAGAGAAATAGCAAACTTTGATGAGTGCCCTACTGAACTTCAGTCAACAGAACTTAAAATATCTAAGAGAAATATAAAACTTATCAGAGTAGTTGATAAAACAGCCAATAAGGATAAATGATGTTTATTTTATAGTGAAAATCAGAAGACTGGTAATTTTGAATAACTTTCAAGGCACAACCAACTATCTTGATTACTAAAATGTGTCCCATTTGAACTTTTATTCTCTAATTTTATATAGATCTCATCCATATAGCTTTCCTGTTGCTGACAATGAGTATATTCCTATAGCTAGTCATAGCTCTGCGTTCACATATTAGCACTTCAATGTCTTATATACAAAAGCTAACAGGACAGAGAAGCCAGACCATCATGCAGATCATTCTAACTTTGTTTCATGAGCTTCAAACATGCTTTCAGCATTAGATAGTGGCAAGATATATTTTGTTTAGTTAGCATATTGATTTAAAGTTTTTTTATAATGAATACTGTCAAGAGCACTAGTTTCCATTCTCCCTATCTCCACCATTCTCTTCAGTACTTTGATGTGCTTTGCTCATCTTTGTGCTCTGTCTGGTTTCTGAAGGTATTTAACATTGGACTCCAACTTGGTGATTGGATGTGTTTGTTTATTCATGTATGTTTAAATTAGTTTTGCTCTACTTTGTTTTGGTTTCAATTATTTGGCACTGATTTTCTGGCTTACAACATGGAAGAAAATTCAAGTATGAAATTCTATCCTTCTATCCACTAAGCATCAGAAACCCTACTATCACCTGCTCATAGTATTGCATGACAAGTGAAGGGGGCAGGATAACGAACACACAGAGAGAGTTTTATATTATATACATATACACACACACACACACACACACACACACACATATATATTATATATTTTTTAAGAGGGATTTTTGCTATAGGGTGTGTGCATTCTCCAGAAAGACAGAGATAGACAGTGAGACAGAAAGCAAGAAGCAAGATATCACTCTCCAGGGGCCACACTGCAATCCCTTCTCCTCCATTCTCCTCTCAAGATTTGGGGAATGCACAAACATGTACCCGATGTCAGTATTTTTGACTAGTGATTCTGGGACTTGTACCTGGTCGGACATGTGGGAGTCCACTGATATAACCATTATGTCATCTGCTGGTCCTGAGAGTTGTATATTTTTTAAACAACCTTCCAGCATAGAGAAAATATGGAACTATTTTATGTCTTTCAAATATAAAAATTTAAAATATAAAACCTGAAATAATTTAACCTCAACATAATCTGGCTGGCTTCTACAGCTATGAACCGCAGTTGCCACACAAAATGTTTGATTTGGTAAAACTGCAAATGTTAACAGTGTCATTTACAATTCACTTACTTACATCTTTCTTATCACAGGCAAGTATATGAAGGCAGACAAAATCGTAAATGAGATGGGCATTTTAAGAAATGGTTTAATCTTTTCCAGCTCTTTATTTTCAAGAGTATTCTACATTCACTACATAATGCGAAGATCCTGAATTAGGAAAACTGGAGAAGAAACATATGCAAATTTTTTTAATAGATAAGGTTATGTATGCATTTCTATATTTTCAGACTATCTCTAAAAAATATAAAGTTAACATTTAGAGCACTTTGAAAGCAATATGGTAATCTGGATCTTCTCGTGTTTCTGGCCTTTCCTCCCATGGCACTTACAGGGGATAGCCAGCTACCACACGGACGCTGAGTCTCAGGCAGGCACTTTTGAACCACAGAAAGGATAGCTCAAGAGAGCCACCTACTGCTTGCAGGGATATTGGGGCAGAGAAAAATATTTGTGGTGTAACATAATTAATTCAACATTTTAGTAAAATCAAAACAAAATCACTACTCTGTGTTAAGGAATAATAGTTAATTCAGAGCAATCCATAAATGAGCTTTTAAACTCTTTAAGTCATCTTTATCTTTTAATATTTTTGATCATTTTATCAAAAGCACACATTTCCTAGGAAAGGAAGGTGTATAACGGTCCCAAGTTTAGATTTAGATTCTAGTCTTTTGATCTTCTTCACACTATCATAGAACGTTTCCTGGTGCTGTCATTCTAACAAGGAAATACAAAAATAGTGTGGGAATGTATATTCCCAAACAAAGGGTTTGCAGGATTGACCAGTGTAATGGCCGTGGCAGGCTAAGTTTGGAATAAGGACTATTTCTGGGATTATTGATCCTATTTGTACTGCCAATGGCTCCCATTCACAATGTGCTCTAAGTTTCATGTCATTTTTACCACAGTTACTTCTTTTTATATTTGAATAATCTGATGCACACAACACTGAATTAACTTATTCAAAGTCATACTGTTACTTAGGGAAGTAATGTGACTAGAATCTAGGACTCCTGACATTTTATCTAGGTACATTAACACATTAGTATTCTTCTTAATTACATATCCAGCAGCCACTGTTGATTTCTTAGATTATGGACGAAGAAAGGTCAATAAGTTAATTCAGATGCGTAATATGAAGTCCAGTAAAGAGGGCACTCCAAACACAAGAGGTGGCAAGAAACTAGGATACAAGTCACACATAGCTGGGTTCAAATTCCATATTGCCTGACTTTACTTACTTGCTATTTACTTTAAGACTTTCATCAAAAGAATTACATTGTAGGAACTTGGATTCCTAAAACATAAAACAAAGAAATAATATCTAATCTACTGGATTATTTTAAGGATAACATAAATGCAGATTATAATGTTTTGCTCAAATATGTGTAATGGCTCATATTATTGGAAAATAAATTACTTTAATGTCAGATAAAAAGAAATGAGAAGCACAAAACTACACTCAGTGACATGGTCATTGGGTATACAAATATTAATAATATGAATATATATATATATATACACACACATATACATATATATATGTATGTATATATATGTATATATATATATGTTTTAAAATATAAACTTTCAGGATCAGAAGATATTAAAATTTAATCCAGGCCCAGCTGTGAAGGTTGCATTTGCCTTCTAAGAAGACATGTCATGTTGAACATTTTTTTATATGCATTTTGCCCATTTGTATGTTTTCCTTAGAGTTGTCTGTTCAATACATTTGCTCGTTCTTTACATATACAATCTGTGAGTTAGTTTAAATATAATTTTTCACTAACTTCTAATTAAAACATAGCATTCATTAGTGTTATGAATGAAAGCAATGAACCATAGTAGTATTTGCAGTTTTGTACATTTTTCACTGGTAGAGATCAGGTACATTTTTATGTTAAATTATAGTGGTTGCATATATCTCATAATATTGTTTACACACATTATCACTTTAAAAGTAATTTATCTAACTTGCTAAGAAAGAAGTACACTAAATATTTTATTAAAACTCTTTAAAATTTGAAAATTATATTTTGATACTTGTTTCCTTTATACTCATATATTTTACATTATGAGTGAATAAAACATTTTCTGGGTACCAATAGATGCCCCCATTGCCGACTGTGGTCCAAGTCCCAGACTCAGTGGCTTGGAACTCATGTCAGGGGTGTGTATGTGTGTGTGCCCCAAATCCTGAGAAGACAATGAAATAGAAGGGATTGTGGTATGGCCATCAACTCTGGGAGATGATTTCTCACTGTCTCTTCATCACTCTAGGGAGCACACATGCCCTATAACAAAAAAAAAAAAATCACTCTAAAAAAAGGAAGAAAAACTATTGCATGAAATGAAGTTCATCCAATTGAGAAGGGATGTATGGCAAACATAAAGCTTAAAATCTTCTGTATGTGGCAGCCTTTCGAAGACATTTGCTGTTATTTTCTGTTGTCGAAATGTGTCATTTTCCTGGATGATAAATAATAGCTATACATAGAAAGCAATGAAGGATTTTGATGGAAAATGCATTTTTTTTAAACCCAACGGTGCTGGTTTTTATTGGTGTACTGAGGTACAGTTTCCTTAATCCAAGTGCTTTCCCTGAAGCAAAGGAATAGATGTGTGTTCTGATTTTACGAAGTTCTTTAATTTTTAAAGTTTACTTCTTTCTTCCATGAATGAGAGAGAAATAAAGAGAGGGGAGAGAGAGAGAGAGAGAGACTTCCAACAAGGTCTTAACATCACCCTCTGGCCCTAGTTTCAGCCACTCCTGGACCACAGGTACCTGTGCAGGAGTGCTCAGGGATGTCTCCACACGTTAACCCAAAAGCTTCCTATGTGAATCAATCTTGAACAGTGCTATATTACTGTTATGCCAACTATTTAGTCCTGATTTTATGAGTTTCTTTTGCTTCTGCAGGATATTTAATAACCATTTTTTTTTCCTTCATCATTTTTGTGTTTTACCAGAGTGAGACACAGAGGCAGAGAGAAACCACTCTCCATGGTGCACGGTCATGTCATAATCCCTTCCCCTCCATCTCTCCCACCTTTCTTAATTTCATGCACACATGCACATGCACACAGCATGTTTCTCAAAGCTTTGGGGTTTGGGGCTACAATCACGCAGTTGGTCATGTTGGATCAGGCTACCGTATCCACTATACCAGGAAGCTGGTGCTCTTTTCATTTCTTTATCTTGAAAGTTCTAACAGGCACCTCCTCCTTCTCAAATGCCATCTTTCACTCCCTTGGGTGTTATATTCCAAAGGCTGCTATCTCTGATCCTGTGCACTTCTAATTCTTTATCTTTCTATTCCATAGTAGCCTCATTTTTTTTTAATCATGTGGTAGTTCTAGCTTCCCTGCCCCTTCTGCATTGTTAAGTGTTTACAGTTTCTTTTGATTCTTCATAGTTTTTGGGCTTTGCTAGATTTGTGAATTTTTTTTTTTTTTTGAGAGGTGTTTTGCTATAGGGCACGTGCACTCACCAGACAGAGAGAGACAGAGAGACAGAAAGAGAGAAATCACCCCTCAGGGGGGATGGCCATGCCACAATCCCTTCTGCTTCATTCTACTCTTGGGATCTTGGGCACGCATGCACACGCGCCCGGCGTGAGTTTAAGCCACTGGGTCCAGGACGCGAACCGCGGTCGACTACATGGGAGTCCAGTGACATAGCCATTACTCTATCTGCTGATCCCCTAGATTTGTGAATTTTGATATTTGTTGTATTTTTTTTCCTACTAGTGAATTTGCATGCATAAATTATGGGTTAATTTGTTTTCTCTAATCATTAATTTGGATGGACTCTTTCCCTTTCTTCCTTTCTCCTTCCTTCCTTTCTTCCTGCCTTCTTTTTTTATTCTTTCTTCCTTTTTAATCTTCTTTTGGAAGACATGAACATATTTTAATTTAAATAGCTGACATCATCTTTGGGACACCAAAACATTAACTATAAATGTGTATTCCTAATTATATAACTACCCCTGAACGTAGTGTCTGACACTATAAGAAGACCAACTTTTACTTAAAAAGAGGACCCAAATCCTATTTGCTATGGTATTCGAGGCTCTTTTTATTCTTGCTTAAATGTCCTATACAAACATGCAATTAAAGTCCTTCTCTTAACAAATCCTCTACTACACTTAAAATGGTCCATTCATTTTCCTCTGACACATTTATTAACTCTTCTCAAAACTATGCCTTTTCCGGAGAGCTTTTATCAAGAATTTCTTGTTACGGGTATAAATTTTGTAGCTGTTGAGCCAGTAGAGGTGGAGCGGTGGTTAAGTTTTGTAGCTGTTTTTCCCCCATGAGTGGGTTTATTTTAAAATTGTAAAGATTTACATATTATTATTTATTACACATAATAAGCAATTTTTAGCTTAAAGTAAAACGTTTCATATTTAAATTGTTTTTAAAAGTGTGTCTTAAAAATGTAGACATGCGGGAACCAGCAGTTAGCATAATGGCTATGTCGATGGACTCTCAAATAGTCGACCGTGGTTTGCGTCCCAGACCTGGTGGCTTAAAACTCATGCCTGGCGCGTGTGCGTGTGTGCCCAAGATCCCGAGAGGAGAATGGAGGAGAAGGGATTGCGACGTGACCATACCCCCTGGGGGATGATTTCTCACTTTCTGTCTCTCTGTCTCTCTCTGTCTGTCTGGTGAGCGCACACACCCTATAGCGAAAACCTCTCCAAAAAAAGAAAAAAAATGTAGACATGAAGAAATAAGCTATGTCTTGCAACACAGGTTTATCCCTTAAATATTTACATTTCAAAAGATTAAAGAACTGTCTAATAATAATTTACAATTACCAATAATTAAAATCTCCTTATCTTTGGACGAACATATTAATGACACATCATGAGTTTAAAGTTACAGGAATTTAACAGTTTAATCAAGCATGTAGTTTTTTTTTTTTTAAAGAATTATTTTATTTAACATCATTTATTTATTTTAATTTGACCAGGTAGAGACAGAGTGAATGAGAGAGAGAGAGAGAGAGAGAGAGAGAGAGAGAAAGCAAGCCACCAGGTCTGGGACTCGAACCCAGTCAGCCATGTGGGAGTCCAGCGTCCTTAACCACCACGTCACCTGCTGGCCCCAAGCATGTAGTTTTTACCAGTATAAACAAAACGGTATTGAGCTGTTATTCTGGTTGTTTTAGAATGTTTCTTTTATTCAGAAAAGCATACTTCACCATAAATAGAGCAACAACTTTTGAAGGCTCTTTGCCATGAGTTTCTGATTTTTAACTTACAAGAGATCAGCAGCATTTAATGATGGCATCCCTTGCATTGAGGATGCATGACAGACTATACCAGGTCAGTGACAAGAACTGCAATAAGCAGAATAGTAAGGCAAGTCTTTTTCCAAAAAGTGGCATACAGGATACATAAGAAACACAGCAGCATAATCATTGTTGCAAGGAATCTTGTCTCAAACATTTTCATCAGTTGTTTCATGGGTCCCAGTAAGAAGCATGACTGGCCGATGTGGCAAGATCCCTGCAAAAGCTTTATGACAGTGGGAAGTCACAGCAATCCAGTTCCAAGGAAAAGAAAATGCCGCTAATGAAGCACATGCCAAACTATTCCAATCTGATGTTGAAACTAAGGGAAAAGGCATTCAGGACCTGTGTAATCAGGCCCTGTTCCCTCTTGTCTGGGCCACTCAGGACCTGCCAGGATTTTTCCTTTGCCCTGCTTCCAGCAGGCTGCCCACCAGCAAACCCAGACCCAACTCCCAGGGCCGACCGGAAGTCCAGATCCCTTAGCTTCCGTGCTTGTAGCTTTTTCTTTCTTTCATGTTAGGTTTCAATTTTCTTTGAAGTCTTCTTTAAATTTCACATCTTTTAGCGTTTCTTCCTTTTTTTAATTTGAGCAGAACTTAATGTTTAAGTCTCCCATTTGCAACTTAGTCCATACTGATAATATTTTATAATTACCATAGGCTCTACCCTACCAAACCAAACCATTAGTGAACGAATTGTGACAACACTAATGAATATCTAAAAACAGTTATCCTTTTAAAGACATTTCTCTTAAAGCTCGTTAACCCCAATGTATTAAATCATACATACATACACCCTTGTGTCTTTTACTATCCAAAGAATTCATCATTTTCAAAGTCAATATATCCCAAAAATATTTACTGACAAACTGAGGACTTCTCTAATCTACTTTCAACTGTTTGAATTTAATATTGTGTAATAAATATGTACAATATTAATTTGGATTCAAAATATGAATTTTGTCACACTAATATCTTTGTTAGAATATACTTGGAGAGTAATAATTACCCAATGTCAATCTTCTGTATATTCATAGCCAAGACAATTTATTTTCAAACAAATTCATGATGGATTTTATCCAGTGTTTTGACATTCTCTCTTTAAAGATTTCTTAGTAATTGAATATTAATATAACTTCAGGCAAGTGTCATGAGAATATCACTTATCTAAAGAAAATACTCAAATAAGAATGGTAAAATTATGAGTGTGTAGGTTTTTTAGAACAAATGTTAGTGAGATATTAAAATAATTTTATATTTCCCACAGGAGTTGTAAGCTCTTTAAATCATTGAACTGTACCAGAAAAATTATGTCACTGTCAAAAATTTTAAAATAAAATAAGTATTCCAATATATATCTTTTATCATTTGAACATTTTATGGAAACAAAAACTATAGTCAGTGGGGCCTTTAACCTGTGCATTATCCCAAAAGAAAACAATTACTGTAGGCTGACCACATTGTCTAGTGGTTAAAGGAGCCCGATCCCACATGGCCAATTACACTTAGAACTTTGGCCCCAGCAGCTTCAAAACACACTGACTGTGCATGTGTATGCATGCCTCAAGTCCCTACAGGATGGAGAGATGGAGGAGAAATGATTACAGCATATCATGCTCCATAAGGGGATACTTTCCACCTCTCTCTCACACTGTCTCTCTGTACTCTGGAGAGTACATGTACTTCCTTGCAATTAAAAAAATGAAAATAATGCCTCAAATTTGCATTGTATTGAACACTCTCCCACTTTGATTCTAATCTCAGCAAAACGTCATTGGAGATATAAAATACTTTTCACTCACATTTGGTCATTACGTATTTCAGAGTTGATGTTTAAGTTTACATCAAGGAATTAATTGACCAACAAAGGTAAGGACAGGATTCCTGCCACTTAGGAAATTTCATTAAGCCAAAATTTGCTATCCATATTGAGCCTAAAAACTATGATTTCTGTCCTGTGACCGGAGTCTCTCTGGATCCCACAGGACTTGCAGGTTTTGACATGTTGCCAAGAAGAGATCTATGACTCCGTAGAATAGAGCTTCTTGCATAATACTTACCACCATGTCCTTAATGTAATCATGCCCTCAAATGAAATTTCCATTTCTTCTTTACTGAATATGTTGCTTTCTATGTTGTCTCTTTATAGACGATATAGTAAATAGTAGATAAATAGTTTAGTAATCTTTTATTTCTCCTAGAGGCATGTACTTTTTGATACTCACAACAATACTTAATATAGAAATATTTTTTGTCTATAAATTAATCTTTTTTTTAGAGAGAGAAAGATTGTTGCTATAAGGCATGTGTACTCACCGGAGGCACAGAGAGGGACGGTAAGAAGGAAGGTGAGAAATCACCCCCCAAGAGGGGACAGCAACACCACAGTCTCTTCTCTTCCATTCTCCTGTTGGGATTTTGGGCATGCACACAGGCATGAATTTCAACCTGCTGGGTCTGGTACTCGAACTGCAGTTGACAATGTGGGAGTTCAGTACCTTAACCACTTGCTGGCCCCTGTAAATTAATATTTAATAGCACTTTCACTTTCAAATAATTGATCTGGGTCTAAAATTTTTATATCTTATTTAACCGTTGTTTACTAGTCATCAATTTGCTTAATTTAAAGTTTAGTTTTAGTAGGAGTAAAATGTAGATAATAACATGTATCTAAGAAGATTTCTCAAATAAATACATAAAAATGTGAAAAACACAGGATCATATGTGGTACAGCATAAATGCTAGATAAAATCATCCATTCAATTATTTATTTAGTCATTCAATAAAGGGTTATTAAACACATGTAATATTTCAGCCCTATATCAGACACTGGGGATACAGACATCAAGAATGGTTAGATTGTGAAAGGATTTCAAAATATTAATGGACTATAACCGCAAGTATCTATTTTTGCACATGTCGTAGGTCTTCCCACATGTATATTTTTTAATTTTATTAATTTATTTAAAGAATCACAATATAAGGTGACAGTTTTAGTAGAAACAAAGTAAAACTTATTCAGAATAAAAATTATAGAAATAAAAATAAAATAACTGACGAACAGATTGAAAAGATTTGACAAATGTGAGAAAACAATTACTAAACTAGAAATTAGACTAGAAAGAAAAAAAAAATGTGCTGAAACAGAAAAAAAAAAGATAGAAAATACTAACCACAAAGAATGTAAGTAACACATATGATATTCTAACGTAAATGCAACTGAAATCCAGAAGTAAAGATGAAATGGGGAAAAAAATTAAAAGATAATAGCTAAGAAGTTTTAAAAAATGACTTAAAAATTTGGACCAAAACAATTAGAACTTCTATAAGGTCAAGGCAGGATAATTATTAAAAAAAAAAATACACTTTGTATATTTAGGTACATCACATTGAAAGCACTTAACATTAAAAAAAAGAGAAATAGATGAATTTATTTTAACTGTGACTCAGACCAACACATACCTCCCAACTGAGTCAGAAACAACTCCTACATTTTTTATTGTGTCTTACTAGTGATTATTTTTCTTTCACTGCCTATATATTTTTTCTTTTTTTAATAACTTTTCTCTTTAACTTTTTTGTATTTATTCTGATTATAAGCTTTAAAAAAGGATTTCATTTTCTAGTTTTAGTCTAATGAGGTGAAATAATAACCTTCCTTCTTGCTATCTTATTAGCAATAAAACATAAGCCCTTAACTAAAAATTACCTCCCAGAGAAGTCTGCTTTTTATTCTCTTTTCTTTTTAGGACACTAGTAATTTCTTTCAATTTCTTTAAGACCAAATACAGGAAAATAAATAGGTATTTCTTTTATCTGATGTGATTAGGCTTTTTATCACAGATAATTTTTCAAATATTTAGGCTAACATAGTGTTAAAACCAAAAAGTTTTGTGTTTTTTTTTTAATTATTTTTTGAAATTAAGTATATTGAGTATGAAACACTAATTTGCACTTCTTTGTTCTTCTTTACAAAGTATCTTTTTAATACTTTTTAACTATTAATCTATCTGCATAGTTTTGTTTAGTGTTCTAGGTATTTTGGTTATTTTTTTTTTGTTCTTACACAACCATGAATGAAACATGTTGTCCAATAGGGTTTGCATGATTAAACAAAATATTAAAGAAGAAGCATTTAATATTTTTTCAATGGCTATGCCTGGTGTCAAAAAACAAAGTCAATCAAGTTTGAAAAAATTCAAAAGTTTATTGTCATGGAAAAAGTGCAGATTGCTATCTGGAAGACTTCAAACCAAATGAAAAGAAGCTTCCTTTACAGTAGTTTTGTCACCCTTTATAAAATGTAAAGTCATAAGTACTTTTACCTTTATTGTGATTGGTTGTTAGACATTAGTCTTTTTTTTTTTTTAAGAATTATTTTATTTAGCTTTATGTTTTTAGAGACAGAGAGAGAGAAAGTGAGAAAGCAAGCCGCCAGGTCCATGGCTGGAACCATGGTCAGTCATTTAGGAGTCCAGCGCACTTAACCATCACGCCACCTGCTGGCCCCACCACTAGTCTTTTTTATAGGACAAGCAGATCCCCTCGAGCTAATTCATTTATAGCTTATTGGTTCACTAAATCATGATTACAAGGATATAAAACCTACATTTTGAGGGACAGCAGGTGGCATGTTAGTTATCATGCTGGATTCCCTCATGGCCAATTGCTGCAGCTTGAAAATCACACAGAGCATGTGTGCACAAATATCCCAAATCCCTAGAAAACAGAGAATGGATTGCAGTGAGGCTATCACTCTGGGGAGTGATTTCTTACTTTTTCTCTCTCTGTCTCACTCTCTCTTAAAAACTTACTTTTTGTGTTTATTATTACAAATAGTCTTTAATTAATTAATGTAACAACCATTTTTGGGACACACGCACACATTTTCCTGGCGTGAGTTTGAAGCCACCTGGTCTGGGACTTGAACCGTGGTTGGCTGTGTGGGAATCCAGAGATGTAACCATGACGCCATTTGTTGGTCCCTCAAATTCAACAATTTTTCCTTCTGCTTCATCTAGTCTGTTGTTGAATCTCTCTATTCTTTTTTAAATTTTATTCACTGAGTTCTTTAGTACCAAGATTTCTATTTGGTTCTTTTATATGATTTCATCGCTTTGTTGAATTTTTCATCCAAGTCATGAATTGTTTTCCTGATTTCACTGAATTCTCTACTAATATTCTATTGTATCTCAATGAATTTTCTTAAGATAATTATTTGACATTTCTTATTTGTTATTTAAATATTTGGTTTTTAGATGATCTGTTATGACAGAATTATTATTTTCCTTTGGAGGTGTCATGTTTCCTTTTTCTTCATATTTCTGGTCTCTCTGCATTGGTATCTGTGCAGTTAGGAAACAGTTGCTTCTTTTTATTGTATGAATTAGCTTCTTAGAGGAACAAATTTTTCCTGAAGACCCATCCCATGGTGTTGATTGGTTAGGGTGCTTTGGTTGTGTCCTGGGTGATCACTGTAGTGTAGTGTCTATGTGATTTTCTATCAGCTGTAATCAACGCTGTTGGTGTTGGCCTCAGTGATCTAGCTTGTTGTAGTGACATAGCTTTCCTAAGGAGGATCTCATACCAGACAAGCCAATTTGTCATGGTGGCAGGCACTAGAGAAGCTGATCTACGATCCTTGGAGGGCCTGCATGAGCACCTAGGAGTGTAAGTGTCAGTTCATCCTGTTGAACATGTGTAATTTATTGGGCATATTTGATTGGGTCCTAAACTCACCTAACATCTGCCGTCTTATCTTCTTATTAATATTTCTGGATATCAATCTAATCTACACTGTGAGATAAGCTTTTTAGAAGTTTCTTGACACAAGATATTCTGCAGTAAGTAGAATAATATCACTCACCATGATGCAAAGGCAAACAGGTAATCATAATTTGTTTTTTAATTCAGAAATTATAAGTTTATAGTGCTGGACATATAAAGCAATGAGAACAATAGAACACAGGAAAATTATAGGTATCTATAGTTGAATATAAATATATATACATGTGTGTGGTATATATATGCACATATGTATATACACTACAGAAAGCACACAAGTTCACATCACACAAATACACATGTGTTGCTAAACTCCAGTATTATGTTCTAAAGTGCTTCATCAACGTATGATGTAAGCTATTTAAAAAGCAGGGATTGTGTGAGTAAACTATGATTCAAAAGCTTTGTAAATGGACATGCAAATTAAGCGGTTCTAATATCAAACTGGAGTCTCAGAAAAGGTAAGTGATCAGCAAAGATAAATGAAGGCGTAAGTAGTAAAACCACTACGAGAAGATATGGGATTGGGTTAATAAATTTTTTAAGATAGTGAATTACTGGCACATACTCTTTTACCAGTTACTTTGTTTTATATGTATCTTACTTTATAAACACTCTCTAACATGTTGTACTTGTCATGTGACAATAAAAATGGAAGAAACCAATAATATTGCCATTTACTCATAATAATTCCAGGAAATTAAATAATTTTAAACATTTATTTTTAATAATAGAAAGCCCATTTAGAATGATATACAAAGGTTTTCACAGGTTAAAATTGGTGTGTGGTTATAGAGAAATCATTTAATTTAGACTACACTGCCAGGGTCCAGCCTCGGCAGGGGTGGGTTGACTCGCCGGAGGTGGCAAAGGAAGGAAGACAAAGGCCTCAGTGCCATTTTCATGCACATCCTCAGTCGGACACCCCTCAGAGATTGCTCTCTGAAGAGTGACCACTGCTAGGAATCATCGTGCATTTTTATTGAAAATGTGTTACATGCAAGTAAACGGGAGAGGGGCTATGTGTTTCAATTATCAGCTCATAAAGTTTTAACAATAGGGACCATAGATTCTATTCAGGGTTGGATTAAGGGTGGGTCTAGTGCAGTTCCACAGTTGTTCATTAGATGTAGGTGGGTCTTCATGGAATGCAGTTTCGGGAAAGTAGCTCCAGCAAGCAGAGATAATTATCAGCTGATTCAGCATGGCAGCCATCTTGTGATTACCAGGAATGGTGCTGAGAAAAGAAAATCTCAAGTATAGATATTAGTTCTTATGGATCTTAATAAAGAATGATACTTATATAGTTTTATAGGGATCTAAAACTTATTTTAAGGAATCCTAATATATTCATCTATTTCACTTGGTGAGGGCGGGGGTGTCCTGGGCCAGTTTCAGCCTAATCCTATTTTATGTAATGAAAAGATTCTCTTTAAGCTTATGTTAAATGTATCTTGAAGGGCCTTCCAAAGGTCAAGAAGATTTCTGCCTAGATGTGACTTCAGCCAGAGCAAAGGGGACTTCCTGGAAAGTTTTATCACATACTCAGGATGTATAAGAGAACTATGTAATTCTTTTATAGTAGTATATTAGGGAGTCAGAGGGAGGTCACTTCTCAGCAAGGCTATCACAGTTTCTGGAGCAAGTGGCCTTGCCGACATGCTAATTCGACCTAAGTTTTATTCCTAGGTCCAGGGGGGCAGGGGACACACAGCAGTGGCCTTGCCAATGTGCTGACCCTACCTAAGTGGTACTTAAAGGTCAAAAGCTCAAAACAGATCCTGGGGCCCTACCAAGTCAGACTCCTCCACTGCACTTGAGAGTTTCAAATTAGTACATACATTAGTACTAATTAAATTTTCTTTTTTTTTCTTTTTTTTTTTTTGGAGAGGTTTGTTTTTTGCTATAGGGCACGTGCACTTGCCAGACAGAGAGAGAGAGACAGAAAGTGAGAAATCACCCCCCGGGGGGATGGCCACGCTGCAATCCCTTCTCCTCCATTCTCCTCTCGGGATCTTGGGCACGCACGCACACGCGCCCCGCGTGAGTTTTAAGCCACCAGGTCTGGGACGCAAACCGCGGTTGACTACATGGGAGTCCAGCAACATAGCCATTACAATAACTGCTGGTCCCTTCAGTATAGTTTTTAAGACCAATTCAATATTATGTGGAAACAATTCAAGTGACAGGTATGAATAGATATTAATATCTAGTATGTCCATGGATAATTCTAAATAAATATCTGATTATCAGCTTAAACATTGTTTCATTACTACATACACCATAGAGATGATATGACACTTGTTATTAATTTCCTTACTCCATTTCTCTACCTGCAGTTCATTTCCTTCGCCAGTTAAATATTTTCAATTGAGCAAAATGACAGATTTTTGGAAATTACATAGTAAAAGATTATACTTGAACACAATAAATACATTTTTCATGTAGGTATTATATTTTTATTTTTAAAGTCATATTTATTTACATTTATAAGCCACAAAAACAATGCACAAATGGTCTTTTGAGAGAAATCAAATCAAATGAAAGATTGGTACAGGTGAGGAATGCCATATGTGCACATGTATTTCAGCACCACGGGACAGCATTTTAATTACTCTCTTAATGTACTTGTTCCAGCCTGCATTTTAGAGGACATATGGTAAGTTTTCCTGAGAATGAGAACTTTTCTAGGATTTTTACTATGTTTTAGTGGAATTCAGAATTTTAAAGCTAGTTTTCCCCAATTTAATCCATTCTACAAATGACATTCTATCCTATTGTGACTTTTTAAACCACAGAAATTATCATCTAAGATGTTGACATTTGGCGTCATTAAAGGTTAATGTCATTTTGCAAAGTCACAGAGCCATCATTTTGTAAATTGTATCCTTCCAGAGATTTCTGACTAAATCTGAAGATGAAAATGCTTTCTTCAATGTTATCAACAGAGTAAATTGTCTTCCTGCCAATGTTTGTCGTTGAAAACATTATTTCATCAACACTGAAAGTCAATTTTCATAAGTCTCTTAGACCCAGCAAAGTTACCAAGTGCTTTCAGTTTAATTCCATGAGAGAGATGAAGTAGGTTCCATTTTAAGTGTTTTAATCTCATGTTTTATTTTGAAATTTATGGATCAGTTGGCAATCAATTCATAGGAAACAAAAATAATTTTCTTTGAAAATGCAAATTTCTGTAAGCCATAAGGTGATGAGAGGTTAGATCTGTTTAAAATGCATGAAAATTTTCCAGCACATCATTATTATTTCTTATAAGACTTTCATGGAATTTTTTAATGTAATTTTTTGAAGACTGTGCTCAGAGAGAAATGACTCTGTATTTGGAGTCTGGAGACGGACTTTCAAATCACCGTTCCTTACAACCTAATTTCACTCTATTCAGCAAGATAATTAATCCACCTGAGTATCAAATCTGCTATTACAAAAAGAGGATACTAATATAATGCTTACCTGACAGAACTGTTGTATAGATTAGATAGGATAATGTATGTGAGCATGTTTTTGAACATGAAAACAAATCTATAAAGATGTTAATCACAATTAAGCATTTCTTATCTCTCCTGGCATTCAATATATTGTACCCAGGTGTCCTGGGAAATCATCCCAAACAGTTCAACAGAAGAAGCCAGGTTTTCTTTGTGTTTTCTGAGATGTACCTCTTTAATTTTCCAAGGTTGTATGATTTCTTCCCCAGGTTTCAGGAAGATCTCTGCCTCTCAACTCCATTCAACTCCCTTGATAGCATCATGAAGGAAAAAAAAAAAAAAAAACTGCAAGATGAAAATATTCAAATGAATACCTTAATATTGTACCTTTCAAATTATCTTTGATAATTATTAAAAATTATATATTATAATTATATGTGACAGCAACCACTTTGAACTTTGATTTTCTTTCCCTCCAGCCTTTTTTTATACTTACCTTAATCACATCCGAACTCCATTATTTTTGGAATTTTTAGGAAACAGAAGTAACTTTCAATCCATGTGATAAAGATAGAAGCAGGGGATATAAGCCAACACCAATAAAAAAGCAGGTAATTTATTTGCCAGTTTCCTCAAGGCCTCAATCATTAAATCAATTGTCCTTCTGGTATCAGTAATTATCTCCATTAACCACCCTGTGCACAACCTTACCTCCATAGTCAGCTCTATTCCTGAGGTTATACAGGCTGAATAAATCCTATGCCCACTAGTGATATTTTAATGTATAATTAGTTATCTACTCACACCCAAAATTGTAACAAATAAAAAGAGATAATAATGATGAGCTAAGAATCTTGATAGTGACATACAAGTATTTATTTACAATGCCTCATTGAATTGCTCAAAATATGGTTTGGACCAATAACCCAAGGTTAAAATTCAATCCTTTTAGAAAAGACTAGCAAAGTCATACTTGAAGTATGAATCCCTTAAAATGCTCCTTGAATATGAACAATGAGCAGTTAAAAGCAACTCACCACGGTGAGGCTGAATAGCAAAAACAGGACCAACATAACTACCGCGTATACTTCAAAAAAGAGAGTTGTCTTGGTAGAGGGAAAATGAGCTGTAATGTTGGAAGATAAAGCCTTCATTCAGACAACATTGACAGACATTTGGGCTGTATGTGACATGTTGTGAAGGGAGGAGGTGTTACATTATTTTTGGCTGCTACTTTTTATACTCAAAGCATCATTTTAGATTATTGCCGGCTGGTAATCCATTCCTATTTTAGGTTTATCTCTTCATCACTGGAATCCACCACAGCAGTTGGTATTGCACATCTAAATGTGGCTCATCCTCATATCCTTACCTACCCTGCCAATAATACTCCTTTCCTTTGTTGTTTCTGCTGCTTGCAGGGATGTTTTGCATGTTTTCTGAGCTTGCAGTGGGAATATATAAGTAGTGGTGACACAGATGCAACACTAACAAGAAATGCATCTATGAATTCTGAGCTAAGAACAGTTTGTTGCTTCAGCCATTTGCGGGTTTCGACATGGTTCCAAGATGTTAAATCTTAAAGAAATATAATTATGCTCCTGAAGCACTTCACTCTAGTTAAACACTATCTTGAAAAGAGGAGTCTTACTGAGGAGGTCCCAGAATCATAGCCATTTCTTGAATCAATCTTTGATCATTGGTAGTACATACAACCACATTAAAAGGGGCTTCTCTAGTGAGGACACCATTGCAAGTGTCATTTAGCATCCAAGGCACTTAGGAGAGATGCCAGAATGACAATAATACCACATTCAAAAAAAAAAAAAAAAAAGAATAAAAGTTCTGCCCCCAGATTTTTCATATCATGGCTATCTAAACAATAAACAATAACTTTTTCTGAGGGGCCCATACATCGCATGAAGTTTAAGGCATTGGATCCAACATGGCGAGCTCTGCAGTTTGCATCCTGAACCTGATAGTTTGAAAATCATGTAAGGACCATGTGCATGTGTGCCCGAAATCCTGAGAGAAGACTGGTGGAAAGTGGATTGCAGTTTGGCCATTTTCCCAGGATGGGATGATTTCTGCTCCCTCTCCCTTTCTGTCTTTTATGAGTGCACACAACCTAGAGAAAAACATTACAAAATAATAATAGTTACCATTTCTGAATTTTCTTCTCATTTGAGAAATTCATATTTGAAAATCATGTGTCTACATCCTACTTTCAAAAGAGTCTGAATTTATGAAACTGCTGGATTTGCTGTAGCTGAAGAGACTCCTTATATAACAAAATTAATAAAATGTCAGAGAAATACCCACTAAACACCTTCTCAGTGAGCTATTTATGTATTCTGTATAACAGCCATACCCAACCATTTTGGCACCAGGGACTGCTTTGGTGGCAAACACTTTTTTCACAGGCCAGTAGGAGAGTGGATGGTTTGGGGATGATTCAAGTACATTATATTTATTGTGCACTTTATTTCTGTTCTTATTACACAGTAATACATAATGAAACCATTATATAACTCACAATAATACCATATTTGTAGTCACTCCCTAGCACCAGCATCATGGCCTCAGCTCCACTTCAGTTAATGAGGCATTAGATTCTCATAAAGAGCATGCAACCTCTTTGCATGCACAGTTCACCCTGAGCTCAAGTGGTTAATGCTAGCAATGGGGAGTGGCTGTAAATACAGATGAGGCTTTACCCTTCACCTCCTGCTGTGCAGCCTGGTTTCTAACAGGCCACAGAGCAATACTGGTTTTTGACCTGGGGGTTGTAGACCCCTGCTGAACAGCACAGTACAGCCCTCCTCCTTTCAACAACATGCCCTCCCACTGAGTGGTATATTATGACCTCTTGGATATCAGCAGGGTTGCCTATGTCAATGCCTGCTCCTAAGCTTAGCTCAAGTATATTTTGTTAGTATTTTTGCCTCCACAGAAACTACTGGCTATAAGAAAAATTACATTAATTCCTTCTCATTAAAATTTTAGAAGCTTTGTCCTATATACATGTAAAGCATCACTACACAGTTTAACAATTAGATTTACTTATTTATTTCATATTTATAAACTTTATTACATCAACTCAATTGTTCAAAGGAGATTATCCCAATCCCAAACCCAAATCTATCTTACTCCATACCGGATTTTAATATATGTAAACTTCCCCATAGTGCAGATGCCAAATAATTGTTCAGGTCAGCTTATTCTCTTGTCTTCATGAGAGATCATAATTATCCCCCGACATACCATATTTATGCTTGGATCAGCCCTAATTTTGTTCCACGCAGCCAACAAATAAATCTAATACTTTTTTGCACATAACAACTGTTAAGTTTCAAATACATATAATATTTTTATTTTCAGGGCAAACATGCTCTTTTATTTTTAGGCTTTTGACAAAGAGCATGTGCATTTACTGGAGAGAGACAGATAGAAACAGTGAAAGGGATCCCCCCCCCACAAAGGCCATGCTGCAACTCCTTCTCCTCTGTTCTCCTCTTGGGATTGTGGGCATGCACGCACATGCACCTGGCATGATTTTTAAGCCACCAAGTCTGGATCTAGAACCATGGTTCGCTATGTGGAATTCCAGCACCTGAACCACCAAGCCACTTGCTGGCTCCAAAACATTCTCTGTTCTTGAAATAATCTCACATTATTTTTCTTTTTTTTTTTTTTTCATGGTATCTAGCATAGTGCTGAGTACTTTGTAGATGCTTAATAACATTGGGATTGCCTTTATTTAAAACTTGATTACTTTGATGTGAAAATGATTGCCTTAAGATAAAATGACAGTATGATGTTAATTTTATGTGTCACCATAACTGGGCTAAGGGATGCCCAGATAGCTAGTAAAATATTATGTCTGGTTATGTTTATTGGGTGTTTGTTTTATTCTGCTTGTGTTGCTGTATCAGAATACCACAGACCATAATTTATTAAAAAAAAATACAAGAGAAATTAGTTTCTCTTAGTTCTAGAGGCTGGGAAGTTCAAAATCAAGGCATCAGGAGGTTTGGTTGACGGGTGAGGGCTACATAATTTGAAAGAGAAAAATTTGTCCTCACATGACAGAAGAGTGTAAGGACAATGTAGTTGAACACTGTGTGAAGCCCTTTTGTAAGGGCCTAGAACAGATGTAGGAAAAGCTTGAAGCTGGCAGTCACATTTCCTATGTGTACTGCTCTAAGACTTGAGCATTGATTGGTCAAAATTTTTATTTGTAGAGAAGATTAAGAAAAAATAAAACAAAAAAAGTTAAGGAAAATAAAGTAAGATAATATAATTTGGGGAGAAAGAAAGAAAAGACTTGCATACACCTCTCTTCTTGATCAGTCATCTGATGCTATAAAGGCTTGAATACACCTCTCTTCTTGATCAGTCATCTGATGCTGTGTCACTCTAAAGACCATCTTCAGAGCAGAAAGGTTGTTATCAAAAAAGTTTTTATCTGGGGCCAGCAGGTAGCACTGTGGTCAGTGCTGGACTCCCAAATGGCCAATTGCAGCTCATGTCCCAGATACAGTGGCTTGAAAATCACACTGGGTGGGACCAGCAGTTAGCGTAATGGCTATGTCGCTGGACTCCCATGTAGTCGACCGCGGTTCGAGTCCCGGACCCGGTGGCTTAAACTCACGCCGGGCGCGTGTGCGTGCGTGCCCAAGATCCCGAGAGGAGAATGGAGGAGAAGGGATTGTGGCATGACCATCCCCCCTGGGGGGTGATTTCCTGCTTTCTATCTCGCTGTCTCTCTCTGTCTGTCTGGCGAGTGCATGCGCCCTATAGCAAAAACCTCTCCAAAAAAAAAGAAAAGAAAATCACACTGGGTGTGTTTGCCCAAAATCCTGAAAGGAGAATAGAAGAGAATGGACGGGGGGATAACTATCCCAGTAAGGGGGATTTCTCACTTCCCTTTTTTCTGTCTTTCCTGTGTCTCTCTCTGGTGAGTGTACACATCCTATGACCAAAACCTTAAAAAAGAAAAACTTCATCATATTGTATCCTCAAAGCTTTTCTAATTGCTTTCATTTAGGTATTGTTTTATCTCAATATCTTAGGGTATGTTGATAGTTTTGGCTTAATATTTTAGAAATTTGATTTCTTTCAAAATGACTCAGACTCTAAACAAAGAACATGGATTACTCATTGATGATAATACTTTTTTACTATCCTCCAGTATCTTTAAGGAGCTACAGTATTCTATCATGTAGATATACCACATTTATTCAGCTAATTTCCTATGCATGGAAATTAAGGTGCTTTCTGATACTCTGCAATTATAAAAAATGCTACAATGAGTAACATGTGCATGTCAATTTGTACATCTTATTGAAAATGTTTTCAGAATAAATTTCTATAGGTGGGATTACTGGTCAAAAAGCATTCATTTGTAGTTATGCTAGATATTGCCAAATTCATCTCCATGAATGTACTAATTGACATTTTCTACCCTAAGTGGACACTTTCTTTTTTGCAAAGACTTGTTATCAGATGGCTTCAAAATATTTTTTTTAAACTTTTGCTAACATAATAGCTAAGAATTTGTAAAAAATTTAAAAAAAAGAAAAAAAATTCAGGTTCATTTTGTATTTCTCTTATCATGAATGAAGTTAAATATACTTTTAAATGTTAAAAGGCTTTTTATATTTTCTAATGTGTTTTGATGAAAGGATTGTTATTTTTTCTTTTTTTTTTTTCAGTCCCCCCCCCCGTAGGGCACATGTGCTTAGAAAGAGACAGAGATGGGGAAAGTGAGAAATCACCCCGAGGGGGGATGGCCATGCTACTGTCCCTGCTCCTCCATTCTCCTCTCAGGATTTTGGACATGCACAGACAAACACAAACACCTATCATAATTTTTAAGCCACCAATCAGGTCCAAGATTTGAACTATGGTTGGCCATATGGGACTCCAGCACCTTTATCACCATGCCACCTGTGTGCTGCGCTTCATATATTTTATTAGTTTTTCTCTACACTTTAAAGACAAGTTCTTGGAAAATGTAAATTATGAAAAAAATACATGGATTTCAATTTTTTTACCAAAATGAAGGTATACTTTAATTCCATTTTAATATGAATTTTTGAAGTCTCCTTGTATATCAAGAGCATTAGCACTTATGTAATAAAGTCATACTCATGGCGTTTATTTTTCATAAGTTTTCTGTAGTTAAATTTATCAAACATTAATTTCAACAGTACCTTCAGTATAATCAAAATTTTTTTTTCCACATACAGGTTATAGAAGAATTTATTTGTTTTTTAAGTACTTTCACATTACATTACTCATACATTTGAAATTTATTCTTTATATATAATAAGAAATGGATCAAATTTTATATTTTTCTAAAGATATATCCCATTGTGCCAGACATTATACTTAAGTTTACACTAATTATTTGAGATATATCTTTATAATATGTTAAATTTTCATTTACATTGAGTCAATTTCTTGACTTTCAATTCTATGCTTTGGTCTTTCTTGTTATGTACCTAGCAACATACTAATTTAAATATAGCAGCTTCCTAGTATGTTTTCATATCTCGCAAACTCACTATTCTTGCATTTTTTCATATAAATTTTAAATTATATCTGTCTAGCTTCAGAAAATGCCTTTGAAGATATTTTATTGTATTAAACATATAAATTAACTTATGAAAACTGGTATATTTATGTTGTTGAAATTTCCTATCCAAAAACTAGGTATGCTTTTCTATTCATTTAAGTTTCTTATACTCTTTTTAGGAATATAATAATTTTCTCTCATATTTATTCTGCATAATTTTTATTTAATTCTTCCTAAGAATTTGATATTTAAGTTTTTCAATCATAAATGATTTGTTACCATTATGTACTTTAATTTGTAATTATCTAAATTTATTAAAGAGTATTCGCTTGATATTTTAATTTTATAGGTTTCAGCTTAATAAATGAGTTTATTATTTGAGTTGTTTTGTGATTGATTTTCTAGGATTTTCAAGGTATTGTTCATGTACATTAACATAGAGATAGTCTTTATTTCTATCACTTTAACTCTCTATATTGTCTAAATCAAGTGGATAATAAAATAACATTTTGATTGTACTTGAAATAGTGGATTTCTTTACTATTTTTAAACTTTAGTAGAAATTCCTTTACCTATTAAGTAAGATGATAGTTTGATTATTAATGAATTTGTGTTTTGAATAATTGTTAGGAAACATATATACATTGCTAATGGGTTTTTTGCATGTTTTAATCAGATATGCACATTATCAAAAGACTTTTTAAAATAATCAATTAATTAATTAATTATTAGTTTTTAATTTGACCAGGGAGAGAGAGAGAGAATGACTTGAGAAAGCAAGCCACCAGGTCCAGGACTTACGTCAGAGTCAGTAATGTGGGAGGACAGCACCTTAACCACCATACCACTTTAGGCCCATCAAAGGATTTTTTTCATATCTTTCACAGTTATCACATAAGGTGCTTTCTCAGAGATCTGAAATATTGCATTGTAATTATAGAACTTTTTATTGTACACTTAAAATTACAAAATATTGTGGGAAAAATAAAGACAATATTAATAAAAAGAGTGAAGTATCATGGTCAAGATTTAAAAGATTCAATGTTTTAGAAACATCAGTTTTCTCCTAATTTATCTACACTTCAAGGCAATTCCACTTAAAATACCAACTGCCGGGACCAGCAGGTGGCATGGTGGTTAAGATGCTGGACTCCCATATGGCCAACGGCAGTTCAAATTCCAGACCTGGTGACTTGATTTCTCACTTTCCTTCTCTTTCTGTCTCTCCAGTCAAATTGAAAACTGATAATAATAAAGAAAATTAAGTAAATATTTTAAAAATCTCAACTGCCTATATTTGTAGAATTTGTTAAGCTGATTAGAAACGTTACATGAAAAGTCAAATGACATTTCTGTTCTGAAGAAAATGTTTTATAATTTAATTGTGGTGGTCAACTTTCCTGAAAGTATACATAAAATTGATGGACTTACTATATACATATATAATAAAGTATATATGTAATAGCTTATTATATATAACTTGTATCTTAATAATGTTTTTAATAAACAACAAGAAATATATTAGGTAATATATTGAGGTATTTCTTCATGCTCTGTCTTTAAATAAAGTAAAAATTAAGTGATAAATACAGTTAGTGAATTCAGTTATGCAAAATGAAATAAATAATCTAGAATAAGATTATTTCCTATTTTTGGAACCAAGACAAAATTTTTGCAATATATTTCTGTTAAAATACATATTCCCAGTTGCCTTTACTCATTCATAAAATTACCACTGTTGAGTTATAAATATTATACTAACAATTATTTTATTGAAATCCTTCTGATCAGATGAAACTTTGTTTCATGTCATCCTTTAGATATAATTTTTTGGGTTTTTTTGCATTTTGCCATACGGTGTATGATCTCCAGAGAAAGGTACATAAAGACAGAAGGGGAAAAGTGAGAAATCATCCCCCAGGGGAGATTTCCATCCAACTCATTCTCTTCTTAGGATTTTGAGCTTTATGCACATGCATCTGAAGTGATTTTCAAACTGCCAGGTCTGGGACTTGAACTGCAGTCAGCTATGTGGGAGTCCTGCACCTGCATCTTAAATACAGCATCACCTGCTAGCATCTAGCTGCTAATTATTTTTTTAGAAAATTTTTTCTTAGGGCATGTACACTCACCAGAGAGACAGAGAGAGAGAGGGAGGAAACTAAGAAATAACTCCCCCGGGGAGGTTGACCACTCGCAATCCCTTCTTCATTCTCTTCAGGGGATCTTGAGCATATGTGCACATGTGCTTGTCATGATTTTCAACCACTAGATCTGGTACTCAAACCACAGTTGACCATGTGGGAGACAAGTGACATGACTGCTATGTCATCTGCTGGTACCTACCTGTCAACTTTTAAGTCTATCTTTTATCTACCTACTCCACAGTTCATCTAGTCAAATACATTTGTTCTATTTCTCATTTATTTTTTGTGTACCTAAAAATTCCATGTGCATTTATGATTGATTACAATATCTATTGTGCATGTTAATGTTATTTCACAGTTTAAAAGATGATTATTTCAAAAATGTTAAACTGAAATAAACATATATTTTGCTAATGTAGAAGCAAAAATATACAAGTACTGTATTTTAATAGTGAGAAAGGCCTTTCATAAATTTAATATTTCAAGAAAAATAAGAATTTCTGGGTCTAGCATTTTTCAGGGCTTATAAACAGTCAGATGCAAAGTAATGTCATTTTACATGTGCCCAAGATCAGTAATAGTGTTTTCAAACAATATCAACCTCAAACACTGTACTACTGGTGAAATAGTTAATAAAATGATGGTAGAAGCAGGTTATTTTTTAAATCACTAAGTGTTTCTGAATACTGATCCATCTCTTCCTGATCACTGAGGCCCGACTGCCTTATACCATGATGAAATATGTGAAGAGATGGTGTGCAGTAATTGGCACTTGCATTCACTGTGAAGAAAAAAATACTGAAATTTGACTTTTGATGGTTGCTTTTAGGCATTCATTATCTGCATGAAAAGAGAAAAATGGGATCTCATCTTTGAGACTCAGCAATGTTCAGTTTTTCCTGAAATAATTTGTGTCATATTGTGAAAACAAAGCGTTTGAATTCTTTTAGTGCCATGTAAAGTATTTTATCTTAAATAGAATACCACAGTGTATTCGGGTGAACTATAAATGGATTCTCAGCCTCTGTGACTGAGATTAGAACCCTGAAATATTTATGATTCCCATATTTCTTTATGGAAAAACAATAAGAGCACCGATATGAAAACAGAAAAAAAAAATATTTAAACATGAAGGAAACAGTACTTAACACCTCCCAGTACATTTGGTCCTAAGTCATGAAGGGACATTAGACAAATGAATGCATTCTCAGAGGCTTGATAGAGCTTTATCTAAGTTCCTAAAGCTTTCCACTTTGTGTTTATATTTTGTGTACCAATTTGGGAACATTGTGATTGTCCCAGAGAAAATGATGCATATATTGTAAAACCTGGCAAAGTAAGTTTTTATTTTGTTATAAAGATGGAGCTTTAGAACTGCCTAGCAGGCAAATATCTGCAATGCCAAACTAAATGAGATTCCAGTGATATAAAATGTGTCTGGTAGCTACAAACTTTGATTATACCCTGGTAGTTCACTCTTTTTTCTTAACTAATATCTATAAAATGCATTCAAAACATTATGTTAAACACATGAACAATTAAGTAACTAAGGCTACACAGTTCTCGCCTTGAAATAATTCAATTACTAACTAAAAGTTTCTGTAATGTACCTCCATACAAATTTCAAAAATATGTCCCTTTGAGACCTACGGTACAGAGGAGGTAGCTTACTGCCAAAGAAAACTTTGAGTGACTGGAATTCTTTCTGTTCTCTTTCTTCCCTGTCTTAATTCAGTCATAAAGCATTTTTTTCTCCTTTTATATAGGGTCTAAACAAAAGATTGGGGTGGATAAAAACCTCTAATGAAAGCATTTCATGTCCTGGGACCAGCAGGTGGTGGAATATGTAAGGCTCTGGATTCCCACATGAAAAACCACAGTTCAAGTTCCAGACCTGGCAACTTGAAAATCACACCAGACACATGTGCATGTTTACCCAAAACCCAGGAGGAGAATGGAGGAGAAGGGGTTGTAGCATGGCTGTCCCCCATGGGGGTTATTTTCTCTTTCCTTCACATTATCTCTTTCTGGCGAGTGCACATATGCTATGGCAAAAATCTTACAAAAAAAAATTATATACTTACCCTCCACACCATACTATCAATAGAATTCTGATATTATTGGGGGGAGGGGTAAAGCTTATTCAAGGATCTTCAGGGGATCTTGAGCATACATGCACATGTGCCTGTATAGATAGACTTAAAAGTTGACAGTTAGGGACCAGCAGATGACATAGCAGTCATGTCACTTGTCTCCCACATGGTCAACTGTGGTTTGAGTGCCACATCTAGTACCACATCTAGTGGTTGATCTTTATATGTTCTCTTAGGCTTAAATTCCACCTGATCTCTTAATCCAAAGAAAGATTTTTTTGTTGCTTTATCTATTCCCCACTCAACATTTTAGAAGTTCAATTTAAAATTCTTCTCCACAAATTCTATAGCTTTGACATTTCTTATTTCTCTTGCAATGGCTATATTATTTTCTATAATGTAAGCAAAACAAAACAAGTCAAAGCCAGATGGCTCTTTGTGATCTTCCTCTGTTTTTTCTCTCTGACTTGCATTCCTCGGTAGAGGAGTCATTTATCTTTCTTGCTGTTAGTTCATCTCTGCATATTTACCATCAGAAATATGTTGTAATTGCTGTCCTTTAAAATTATAAAGATTTATTATGCTTGATGCTAGTCTACTCTGGTAGTATGACTGTTTTAATAACACAAACTTTCGGGACGAGCAGATAGCATAATGACTAAGTTTCTGGACTGCCATGTAGTTGACCATGGTTCGAGTCCTGGACCCGGTGGCTTAAACTCACACTGGGCGCGTGTGCACGTGTGCCCAAGATCCCGAGAAGAGAATGGAGGAGAAGGGATTGTGGTGTGGCCATCCCCCTGGGGGGTGATTTCTCGCTTTCTGTCTCTCTGTCTCCCTCTGTCTTTCTGGCTAGTGCTCATGCCCTATAGCAAAAACCTCTCCAAAAAACAAGCAAACAAACAAGCAAAAAAAAAAAACTTTGACTCATTTTGTCACCTCAAATAGACATTACACCATTGTGCAATTATCTTTCCACCTTGTTCCTCTTCTCCTAAGTCCATTTGCTCATGATTTCCCAAGGTCGAGTCCTTCTAGGAATGAGGAATGAGGCTGTGTCTTGCTCAGCAATTCCTCCCTATCTAGGACTGCAGTTATCTAGTTGAGATGTTTTCTCACTGTTGAACATAGCCTGTTTCCAAATTCCCATTCCCCAAGCTACATGTTCACTGTGACAAAGTTGCTTCTGGCAAGTCTTCTGGATTGTCTGTGCATCTTCCCTACTAATGCAACTACATATACATATACATATGTATTTTTTAAATCTAATGCACAATCTCACACTATTTGAGGAGTAGCAATAAAGTTCATCAGTCTATTTGGGTCTTCCTGTTTTCAGCAGGATTCTTTGAAATAAATGAAACCCACTAGTTTGGCCTAACTCTCATATTATAGACAAGTCCATAAAATCCTAGACACATCAGAAATGATCTTCGGAGGATCACGTGACAGATCTATTACCATTGTTGTCTCTTCAAGTGTACCATGGCTAAATACCTCCGGATGACCCTTTTGTTCTAAAATAATAGATTTGCTATTATTTTTAATCTTAGAGCCAATTCTACTAGATTATTTTTATCCTTTATAATCTATACCAAAATTAGTCAATTATTTTTTTTTTGAGAATTTTTTCATTATAGGGTGCGTGCGTTCGCCAGACAGACAGAGAGAGACATAGAGACAGAAAGCGAGAAATCACCCCCAAGGGGGCATGGTCACGCCGCTATCCTTTCTCCTCCATTCTCCTCTCGGGATCTTGGCACGCATGCACATGCGCCCATTGTGAATTTTAAGCCACCAAGTCCAGGACGCGAACCGCGGTCGACTACATGGGAGTCCAATGACATAGCCATTACGCTAACTGCTGGTCCCAAAATTGGTCAATTATTTAGCCTTTATAGGTATCTGCATAATTTTCTAAAGCAAAGATCCCTAATTTGCTTTTAACATTTTTGGCTTAACTCATTATGAATATATATAACCTTATTTTAGAGGAATTTAATCCATAAAAGAACATGATTTTGGGTATGTATTTTAAAATATCACATCAAGAGTTATAAATAGAAGTGAAAAGATCTTTTCACAGTGAATGGAGAAGCGTTGAACTGAATGGACTAAGGCAACCAAGAAAGGCTTGAAAATGTTTTAGTATTTGGGACTAGGTTTATTGGATTTTAAAGAGTGCTTTTTAGACTCATTGCTGTATTTACCTGGATTGTGAATCAAACTACTTTTGTATCATATAGTCAAACAAATCGAACCATTTGGGTTCACCTTTTCACATAAATAGATTTGGGATTCAATTCAACTGAACATTAAGAAATTTTAAGTAACTTTTAAGTAAGATCTTCAGAAAGTGCTCTTCACTTCCTAGAAAAGGTAAATGTGGGGTACGATTCTGAGCCCCTTCTGAAGAATGGGTAATTAATTAAGATAGAAATAATTTTAGATCTCCATTAAGAATAATAGTGCGGGTTCTGAGTTAGGAAACCAAAATTATTACTAGATGATGCCATGTATGCTAATGTTCATATACAAAATGGTATTCAAGTGAAATACAGAGAAAAAATAGACAAAAATTATCTAAATATTTATCTGGCTGTAACTGGTGTTACCATTTGTCCAGCAGGGATAAGAACTTGAAAGATGACTTATTTTAACTTCCTATTAGTTAATGTCCATTATAAGCGTGTTTCTGTATTAACATGTTCGAAATAAAATGATAAATGTTGTTATTAACAGGCCTCCCTATGGCCTGGGATTGAGGGATTTAGATCCAGTCTGGATGACAGCCATTTGAGTTGGCCCAAAGTCTTGGTAAAAACACCAGGGCATGTAAATAAGGGCCCAGGATCCTAATAAAGAAGTTGAAAAAGTGGAAGAAACAGAATTGCAGTGTGGTCAACCCCAATTAAGAGGTACTTTCTCTCTCTCTCTCTATGTATATATATATATATATATATATGTGTACACACACGAACACATACACATATACACTCATATATATGTGTGTATATGTATGTATAACCAGGTGGGTTATTTTATATATGTATATATATACATATATATATGTATACACACACACATATATATAAATATATATATATACACATATATAAATATATAAATATATACACACTATATATATAAATATATATATATATAAATATATATATATATATATATAAAATAAAATGGGTGCATACCTTCTCTGACAATTAAAAATGGAAGAGAAATTTATCTATTTCTCATGTACTCATTCTAACTTCCAATAACTCCTTCATCTGTCTTCTGCCTTACCTATATTCTGTCACTCAAAAAACAGTATCTCGAAACTCTTCTGAAAAGGGTTTTGGCAAGTATAAAAACTTTTCACTGATGAAACTACCCTTTTTCCTGTTAGTCCCATCTTTTCTCCTCTGTTCTCCAAGTGCTGTTCCTTAAATTGAAAAATTCACACAAATATATCTATCCTACATCGTTCTCCAAATAGTGGTAGATTTAAATAATGAGTGGTGCATTGGTTTTGCAATTGCAGTAAGTTTATAAATGTTAGCATGCATCAGAATATCTGGATGGGGTGAGGAGCACATATAAAAATAAAAATAAAAATGACTAATCTCTGTTCCTTAAGATTTTTATTTAGCAGATTTAATTAAATTAGGTCCTAGAAGTCTGCATATAAAAACTTAGCCAGGCCCAGCCACTGTGGTGCATCAGTTACCCAAGTTCTCTGCAAGGCTGGAAACCACATAGCTAACTATGGCTCAGAGACCCTGGGACAGCTTGAACACACCAGGCACAGGAGAATATCTATGATCTTGAGCAGCCAGAGGTCTGGGAAAAGGAATCATGGCATGTTAAGGTATGTCTCTCTCTGTTTCTCCCTCTCTTGTTCATGTACATATGCTCTCTATCATAAAAAAAAATTAAAATAAAAAAAGTACTTACTTGATGTCTAAAGTAGATTGACCCTTGGCTAGATTTGAGAGACACTTATTAGAAGTTAACATCCTTAGAAGTCAACCTGTTCCCAAGCTCTGAAGGAAATAGGATTTTCCGAGTGCCCCTTTATCTTACATACTAGAGTGGGAGAGTGATTTTTCAGCAACTCGTTTTTATTATGCTTCAATACTATATAAATTTATTTTTTAAAAAGGTCCTGTATATTTATGGTATACAATGTGATTTTTCAATACAAATATAAAATGTGTAAAGATTAAATCAAGGCAATATCTGTTATTTCAAACATTTCTCACTTGTATTGTGAACGTTTAAAATTCTTTCCTCAAGCTATTGGATAGTTGGAAAAGTCATGACACATTTTTGCATAGAAAAGTACAATATGACTTTTAGGACAACCTAATATTTTGAAATAGCTGTAAAATTGTCATCAAGCGGATTTTCTCCCTCTGCTTAGCACTCTCAAACTCATTAATCTTATGTAACTGCAATTTTATATGTGTTAATTAAGTTATCCTTATCTTCTCCTCTTTCTACCTCGCCCTCTCTTCTGTTACTTGTCATTCTACTATCCGCTTTTCTGTGATCAAATCTTTTAGCTTTCACAAATGAAGGAAAATATGCAGTATTTGTTTCTTTTTTTTTTTTTTTTTTTTTTGGAGAGATTTTCGCTATAGGGTGCGTGCACTCGGCAGACATACAGAGAGAGACATAGAGACAGAAAGCGAGAAATCACCCTCCAGGGGGGATGGTCACACCACAATCCCTTCTCCTCCATTCTCTTCTCGGGATCTTGGGTATGCATGCACACGCAACCAGCGTGAGTTTTAAGCCACCAGGTCCAGGACGCGAACCGCGGTCGACTATGTGGGAGTCCAGCGACATAGCCATTACGCTAACTGCTTGTTCCCCAGTATTTGTTTCTTAATGCTTGGCTTGTTTCATTTAACATCATTCCCACAAATGGAAGGTCTATTGGATTTATTTCACTGTGCTCCACACAGTAAGATGAAAGGATGGTTAGCCCAATTTTATTATCTAGGAAACACCCTAATAAAATTACCCATAGATCTTTTTTTTCTAGGCATCACAATTTCTTCTGAAAAGGATTTTGGCAAAGGAATATGAGGCTAACTAGCACTGTTCTGGAACATCTTTTTGTTTTTATATTCAATAACAAATCAAATAATAGCAATAATAATGCCATAATCATTTCTTCTATACTTAGTCTTTAAAAACAATGATAACTAGAAATGTAAATTATTTGCTTGTATCTTTCTATTCTGATGTCTCTGGAGATGGGAACTGGGACAATGGGAGTTTGATCTTGCCAAGAGAGAATTATCACTTATTCTTTCAGTTCTTCACTTTATTTCTGTGCCTCAGCACTCCTTCCTCTGTAAGTGAGTCTCCACATTCAGAGTTCCCTCTATGGTTAAGTTACTGAGAGACTGTCACATTGGAGATTTGAGTTGGGGGGAGAGGAGGTGTCAATGGTCTCTTTTGTGAGGTAGGCAAGAAATTGGAATTCTCATTGATTTTTTTTTTTTTTTTTTTTTTTGGATAGGTTTTTTGCTATAGAGCGCATGTGCTTACCAGAAAGGCAGAGAGAGACAGAGAAACAGAAAGTGAGAAATCACCCCCAGGGGGGATGGCCACACCACAATCCCTTCTCCTCCGTTTTTCTCTTGGAATCTTGGGGATGTGCGCACTTGCCTGGCGTGAGTTTAAGCTACTGGGTCTGGGACTTGAATCGCAGTCGACTACATGGGAGTCCAGCAAAATAGCCACTACACCAACTGCTGGTTCCTATTTATTTTTTAATTCAACCAGACAGTGACAGAGAAAGAGAGGGAAAATGAGAAAGCAAGTCACCAGGTCCTAGACTCAAAACACAGTCAGCCTTGTGGGAGTCCAGTGCCCTAACCACAGCATCACCTGCTATCCGCTAGAAGTATATTTTTCCAGATTCTATTAATTTCTTCATTTTGCTCTTCTAAGCTCCCCAGTGTTACTAATCCAAGGGTCATGTTATTCTTTGTTGTTTTGTTTTTCAGGCCTATTATAATAGTCCCTTTATTAAACTCTCCCCAATTCCTCCTGAAGATGTTACCCTGAGAGTGACAGATTTCTAATGAGTCCCGCAGTGAAAAACAAAAACACCTACTCTGTGCCACATTAAGTACAATAGATATAATTTTATAAGAAGTCAACCTGTTATAATCTATGATTACCTGACTGAACTGAAAAAAATAGACAAATAAAACAAAAAAGTCTGATTAAAAAAGACCTGATAGAGTTTTGGGTTTGTTAGGGCCACAAAAACATCAATTGCACTCATCTAGATTTTCACCATGATGAATTATTAGTACCATGTTCTACAGTGTGGGCTCTCTGAGATAGTTGTTCTTAGTGAGTGTTCTTGAAGAATAGGAGTTGAACCAGACCACATTTCACCCAGAGTTTCACAGTTTCTATTTACCTACTGACAACATGAAAATTTATGAAGTGTGATATTGCACAGCTGAAAAGAAAGAAAACAACACTCAGAAATTTTGAAGGAAATAGATGCAAATTATTCCTATTGTACATTCCTAGCATGTCTTTTCATAGTAGGACATCAGTATAAATGTGGTAAATTTTGATAGTGCTTAGGAATGGGCTTGGAATGTCTGATAGTACACACATAACAGCCTAAGATGATTATAAAAATTGGCCCCATTGTTCGGCACCATCATACTATTTCAGTTCTATTTTTTTGGAAAAGTTTTTGCTAGAGAGTGTGTGCGCTCATAAGAAAGACAGAGAGAGACAGAGAGACAGAAAGCTAGAAATCACTCCCCATTGGGGATGGCCACACCGCAATCCCTTCTCCTCCATTCTCCTCCGGAGATCCTGGGCATGCACGCACACGCGCCTGGTGTGAGTGTGTGAGTTTAAGCCACTGGGTCCAGGACTCGAACAGCGGTCGGCTAGGTGGGAGTTCAGTGACATAGCCATTATGCTAGCTGCTGGTCGCCCAACCATTTCAGTTCTTCAAAGAGCCATAGCTATGCCTCAGTCTACATTCAACAAATGACCAAAATCAGAATTAATTTATTCAAATATGCTTTTCTAGAACATCTTAATTTTTTTATGTACTGGGAAAATATAAGATAGATATTAGAATTATGCATGTTTTTTCTTTATTTTTTTAACCAGATCTTGCAGAATTTCAGTCCAGAAAGTTGAATTATCTCTAGATCACTTGTTAAATGAATCAAATAAGGTAGGGCAACTGCTCTCCAAAGAACACCAAGTGATATTAGATCCACCCAATAAAGAAAGTTGTTGGCTTTCATGAATTTAAACAAGGTATTTATTGATGAAAATCCTGCATATTCATCCAACTTCCCTAAATTGTTCTCTGATCTGTTCTTTTTATATTCAGTAACGAATCAAATAATAGCAATAATAATAATAGCATAATCATTTCTTTTATAATGAGTCTTAGAAAGCAATGATGACTAGAAATGGGAATTACTTGCTTGTGCCTTTCAGTTCTGATGTCTCTGAGTAGATGTCCCATAAGACAAAAATGCTAACTGATAATTGGAAGTCAACATTTAGATAGTTAACAGACTTTTTCTAACTCCTTAATGTTTTAGACAAGTGCAAAATTTACCATTTTTCTCATAATTATTATGTGAGGAAAGAAAAAACCCTATTCATTTTCCCTTCTCTGCATAATAGAGGAAAATATTGTGTTATTGCTTTCAGAAACTTTTTTAAGTATACTTTGTATTCTATGGGTTTGTGTCTATCAATTGTACTTGAGAATAAAGAAAGCCTATATTGGGCATATAGGAAAATAAGGAACAATCTCAAAAAAGCATCTTCTTGTCACTAGGCTGTCAAAGTACTCTCTGACTTAATGCATTACCTGGTACTGTGTTCCTGTTTCATTCCCAGTACTTGCATCTACCCACATTCCTAAATACAGTACTTTATACAATTACCTGGTGACTCTGTCAGTGCTTTAGTTTATTTATGAGTAAGCCGGATGGTAGCTACTTTAGCAAATGCCATTATAAATATAAAGAAAATGAAATCTATTTTAGAAATAAGTATTCATTTTATAAAATAGGTGAAGGAAAAGAAAACCTTCACAACTGTGCCTGAATCTTGCAGGGCATTGAACTACAATAGTTAAAAACTAATGCATTTGCTAGGAGGACAAATGTATTCAGCTTGACCTCTTTTAAAAGACACTTAGAGATTAAGAAGTCTAAAATTGGACTAATGAATGATTTGGGATCATCTTTCAACTTTACAGCTGAGCAGAAACACATTTTGTTCAGGTTATATGCTAAGAGGCCTTACTTATCTGGCAAAACTATGAACAATATCAACTCGTTTAAGTCCTCACTAAAGAGAATCTGAGAAATACTTTTGTGTTCTGCACATTTTCATATCTAAAGTGAGACGAATTGTTTTACAGTTTACAAGATATTTCACTAGGCTGTCAAGTTTAAGATAGCCTGCATTTGAATAAAGCTGGTCTAGAAAGTAAGCTGCAATCCTGAGGGCTTCCAGATGATTTAATTTTAGAAAGTCAAATTGAGTGAAGTTGAAATAAGAAAGAAAAATGATAGGTTTTCTCTGGATTTTATAACCAAACTAGTTATGTGACTGAGATTCAAATGCTATTGAATCTCTGTACCTCATTCGCCTCATTTTCATTTTTCTAATGGATTAAAAATATGTCTCATAAAGAGGGGTATCACTCCTTGGGTCTTTGTCACGCATTCTGTTTTTGTTTTTTAGAGGGTTTTGCCTTAGGACACATGCGCTCACCAGAAAGACAGAGAGAGACACAGAGAGAGAAAGCGAGAAGTCATTCCCCAGGGGGCATGGCCACACCACAATCCCTTCTACTTCATCCCCTCTTGGGATCTTGGACACACATTTACATATGCCCATCATGAGTTTAAGCCACCAGATCCAGGACTCGAACTGTGGTCGAATACATGAGAGTCCAGCGATGTAGCCATTACATCATCAGCTGGTCCCCTTTGTCATGTATTCTTGAAACCAAGGATAAGAACTTTAACTGGTGAGGGGCCAGCAGGTGGAGTGGTGGTTAAAGGTGCTGGACTCCCACATGGCTGACCATGGTTTGACTCCTGGACCCGGCAGCTTGCTTTCTACTTTCCCTCTCTCTCTCACTCTCACTCTGTCCATTTCTGATGAAATCAAAATAAACAAATAAAGTTAAATAAAGTAATTCTTAAAAAAAAGAACTTTAACTGTTGAAAGTTAACCAAAATAAGATACTCTCTCAGCTAGCACTTGTCATTTGTGATATTTAGTAATAAGGTAGGATTGTTATTTCCTATTTAATCAGTTGTAAACAGATGGAGGCTATAAAAGTGAACATTTTTTGACACTGAATTGCTAAAGCTTTGTTGTTAAAAACTTTCTTTTGCACAAAATAACTCTCTAGGTGTCTGAAAAGATAGGAGTTCTGGCTATATGTGTGTTTAAAATAGAAGTCTTGAGGACAAATAGAAATTGTACTTGGTAAACAGTAGTAGCCAACTCCAAACGTTTTCACTCCAGATTTTTGTTTTCCCTGGCACAGAGCAGATCTTTCATATTAATATATGAAAGTGGATTACCTTTGACCAGCAGTGAGTAAGCCATGTCTGGAATAGAGCAGTTATAAAGAGTTTGGTTCTCAAGTTTTATTTGCACCTAGCAGATCAACTTTTACAAATGTTTTTAAGAGTGTATTAGTATCGGAATTATGAATCAAATGAGAGAGTTTTACATGTACTGTTTACTAATTGATATTCTTGCTCAGGAGTTTATCTCACCTCTTCTCCCAGAGTTTTCTGTAAACTCAACTGTCTCATTTGCAGAGTTTTAGTCATCCTTTAACAATTGTTTAAAATTTAGTTTGTATATCTCACTCAATAAGGGAATCAATATCAGAAGTAATGCTAAGATGTTATAATAGGAAAAGAGGTCCATTAATATAGCTTATGGTTATTAGATTTAGGCTACTTTTAATCATGGAATAATCTTGTGAATTGGTTTACTTTTACTTTTTTTTTGGAGAGGTTTTTGCTATAGGGCGCATGTGCTCACCAGAAAGAGAGAGACAGAGAGACAGAAAGCGAGAAATAACCCCCCAGGGGGGATGGACATACCACAATCCCTTCTCCTCTATTCTCCTCTCGGGATCTGGCGTGAGTTTAAGCCACCGGGTCCGAGACTCGAATCGCAGGAGTTCAGCGACATAGCCATCACGCTAACTGCTGGTCCCTGAATTGGCTTACTATTTGATGGATGGCTTTATACATATGAATATATGTTATACTGCAAACATTTTGCCTCTGTTTTGTGACCTAGTTTACAAACGTGTAAACTTGTGTTGCAATTCTGCTTTGCTGTTTAATAAAAAACTATATCAGAAAAAAACAAGAAAAATAGAAACCAAGGGTAGTTTTCATAGTGGAATATGCTAAAACATTTCTTCAGTTACTATAGCCATAAAGGCTGTGACAGAGGACATGCAGGTTTTTTTATTATTTAATATTTTATATAATCTTGTATTTGATGTCTGTAATATGTGCTTTCCTTATAACCAGAATATTTCTAAGTAATTATGAGTTTGAATATTTTAATGTGAAGATATGACTTCCGAAAATATCTCTTCTTTTCAGTATGCTGACACTTTTCTTAAAAATTGAGATCAATATATAAGTGGCTGAAATTGTATCACCTACTACAAGAGAAGGTGGACATGGCACGGGCACACACACAAACACAAGTAGTATATTAATTATTGCATAGTGGGTGAATAAGCCCCTACCACACTTTACCTCAGTATTGCTTATTATTGATTTGGGGAAATTATACAAAGGTTCTAAGCAGCAATTTAGCTCACTAAAATGGTGGATGTCCTTGGGGTGGTAGCACAGCAATAATGTAACTGGATCTACTTTGGAAAGACTCTTTAAGAACTCTCTGAGCTTGCTGGGTGGATGTATGCCCATGATCCAGGCATGCTGTGAGCAGAAGATCACGGTATGAAGGCCCTGTTGGGAATGCCTGTCTCTCTGTTTGCCCCTCTCTCTTTCATGGAAGAAATTTATTATTAAAAAGGTGAATGCCCAAGAATATTCCTCACTTGGCTACTACTGATACTTAAATTATTTAAACTCTGTACATTAGCCACTGCATTCAAAAAACAATGATAAGGATGCCTCAGTCAAAGAATTGTCATGAAGAATTATGGGAATTGACAGGTAAGAGTCTTCTCTAACAGTATCGGGCACCTAGTAATTACACAGTAAATATTACTGTGTGTTTTTTTTCCCCATCCTTATTTCAATGTTTTGGGAAAGCACTGCTCTTTTTGTTTTTAAGTAAATAACTTTAATATAGGTTAAGATGGGACAGAAACTTATGCCTCTAATAAGATCTGAGTGTCACTGGTAGCATAGCTTCAGAGGAATAGGAAAGAAAAGCTACGAAATTGAGTCAGACTTTTGAGCATCTGAAGGAAGTGATTCAAGAGGAGGAAGTTAAGAAGAGGAATAGGAATCAGGGAGCAAGATTTTGTTTGAGAATAAGGAAACTCACACCTAGTTTCTCTTGTACTCTTACATGACAATCAACACTGCAGACTTCTGTGACCTCAAATGTGCAGGACTTCTCCCCACCAGCATGTAAGCAATCACTTCTGCAGACTGATGCCATCTGGATGTCCTCTGAAACAAATTAATTTTGACACTATATGGAGACAGTGTCAGATCCCACAGGTAGAGGCTCCAGTTCTACAAGACTGCCCCAACTTCAAACACCAGTCACAGATCTGGACCCTCGGAACTTCCAACCAATCAGCTATAAATTGAGCTTCCTCAGACCCATTTTTGGGCTTGATTATTTGCTAGAGCAGCTCACAGAAACCAGGGGAATACTTATATTTATTTATTTATTAAAAAGGGTATTTTTAAGGATAAACACAGATGAAGCGCTCCATCAGCCAAGGCCTAAGAGACTCTGAAGGGCAGGGCTTCTATTCATCTGGAGTTAGAGTGTACCATTCTCCCAGGACATGGATGAGGACTTGTTCACCTTCCTGCAAGCTTCCACATGTTCAAATTTCCAGAAACTCTCCAAATCCTGTGCATTTGGACCTTTTAAGGACATTTTATTACAGAAGCATAGACGAAGCATGGACACCATGTAGAAATGTGATCGGACAAAATGTGTATTATCAAGTGCTCTTATGGTAACTGTGGAAACCTACAGCTTACCGTTCAGATTCTCCTTGGCCTCTCTTAGCAACATTGCTTTATTCTGCTTGTGTAGCAGGGCCTTTTCTTAAATGGGGCCTTGTGAACTACTGTCAGACAGGTAGTCAGAGAATTTCTCCAAGACAGAAAAGAGAGAAACAGAGGATAAGTTGGAGTTTTCAGTTTATATAACTCAGCATGGGGAAGGGAACTTTTAGTTTCGATGACCTGCCTTGAAGGGAAAAAAGAAGAGCATACAAAAAGAGGGCAGGAGAAGGTCAGAGAGAGAGAGAGAGAGAGATTTTGCTTTCCAAAAACTACTTCTAAGACCCAGTGCTTCCCAACACTAGAACAAAAGATTGTCATTGGCCTTTATCGCTCTGAAGCTCTTTTGAAGCTGCTTCAAGAACCAAGGACAAGAAGTCAGATACTTTAACAAAAATTATGCTTATTATTCTGGTCACTTAGGAAATAATAAGGGCTATAGAAGTTATGAGCCAAGAAGAGTGAAAGAAAAAATATATAATCAATTCATATCCATCTATATATAATCTCATAATATTATAGTAAAACATGCAAAAGATTGTGAAAGGTGTGGGTTCCTTAAAAATATTTTTCATAAAACTCAGACTATCTAACTGATTCTTCTTTTTTATTTTTTGAAAGGTTTTTGCTATAGGTTGCATGCGCTCACCAGAAAGACAGAGAGACAGAAAGCAAGAAATCACCCCCCAGTGGGGATGGCCAAGCCACAATCCCTTCTCCTCCATTCTCTTCTCAGGATCTTGGGCACGCATGCACATGCACCCGGTGTGAGTTTTAAGCCACCGGGTCCGGGACTCGAACCCTGGTCAACCACATGGGAATCCAGCAACATAGCCACTGCACTAACTGCTGGTCCCTCCAACTGCTTCTTCCAAAACCAAGTTCTTGATGAGCGGGGACTATTTTTATTAAACCAGAAAAGAACACCCAAAAATTGTTTATGATGTTCTTTACTGTGAAATACAGTTATAAAGAAAAACAAATTGATTAGAAATCATACAAAATGGACCAGGAGGTGACATAGTGATTATGGCACTGAACTCCCACATGGCCAGCCAAGGTTTGAGTCTCAGACTGGACCAGGCAACTTGAAAATAATACTGGGCACATGTGTGTGAGTGCCCAAAATCCCAGTATGCAGGAAAAGGGACTGTAGTGTGGCCATCCCCGTGGTGGGGTGAAGGGGAGAATTCTCACTTCCCCTCTCACTGTTCATCTCTGGTGTGCATGCTTCCTATGTCAAAAACCCTTAAAAAAAAACCAGATAACTAAAAGTCTCATAAATTAATGAGGGTGATTATTTTAAAATAAAGATAATCATTCCAATAATAATTTTTAACATGTAGTCTCACACTCTTTAGTATTTTTGATACCAAAATAATTTGTTACAGAACAAAAACCATTTCCGAATAATAAAATGAAAGAATTGTTTAACAATTGTTTTACAATTTTACACCTCAAAATTAGTTGCAGATCTTCAAAAGGAAGACATTCATACTACCCATACTCTAAAACGAGAATGTTCATCCTGTCATTTGCTTCTGTTTCACATAGATTCAACCTATTCTTTCCCACCATTTTTCACTCTCCCCCAAAACTGTCAGCTTGCAGTCCAGGAATCTTGCAGCTTGTCACCACAAGATTGGTATGACTGCCTATCACATCAAGCAGCCATCTGGAACAGGTTAGAATACTTCTGTCACCACTAGAGGAAACTGGAAAGAATTGGTTATCCCACCACAATCTTGTTCAGCACTTTTTATTTTTTTCTTTTTTTCTGTGTATCCCCTGCATGCTGCTCTTTACTGTAAGGTACTAATTAAAATCTGTCTACAAAGGATCAAAAAAATGGCATGCTAGCCCTTGTTCTTTCAGGTTTTGCCACATGTTAAAGTATTAAACAAGTACAAGTTATTAAACACAATAGCACAGTAAGAACTTTGCTGACAGATCAATATATATTTAAAAATAACCGAAAGAGCAGATTTTGAATGAAAACAACACGGAGTCGTGATAAATGTTAACTTTATTGCCCTGATTTGATCATTACACTTCTTTTACTTAGGTATGTATTTGAATTTGTCACAGGGCATGTATACTCACCAAATAAAGAGAGAGAGAGGGCAAGAGGGGGAAAATAAAAAAGCACCTGTCCCCCACGGAGAATGGTCACATGGCAGTCTTTTCTCCTCTATTTCTACTTTTGGGATTTGGGGCCTTGCAAGCACACGTACGGGGCCTGGTTTTCAAGCTCCCAGGTCTGAGACTCAGCCTGCACCGTCAGGCGTGTGGGTGCAGCCGCCTCAAGCAGCACACTAGCATTGGGCCACTCATTACCCTTTATATGCATGTTTTGAAAAGGCCATACTGAACCCCATAAAGATGTACTACTATTATACATAAATAGGAAGTGCAATAAAATTATTACTTTAAAAAGCAGTTTGTGGGAACCAGCAGTTAGCGTAATGGCTATGTCGCTGGACTCCCACGTAGTTGACCGTGGTTTGTGTCCCGGACCAGGTGGCTTAAAACTCACGCCGGGCGCGTGTGTGTGCGTGCCCAAGATCCTGAGAAGAGAATGGAGGAGAAGGGATTGCGGCGTGACCATCACCCCTGGGGGGGTGATTTCTCACTTTCTGTCTCTTTGTCTCTCTCTGTCTGTCTGGCAAGCGCACGCGCCCTATAGCGAAAACCTCTCCAAAAAAAAAAAAAAAAAAGCAGTTTGTTGGATATGTATCTCATACATAACCAAACAGGGAACTCACAAGCTATCAAAAAGACAGGGAGTTAAACTGCTTATTTTAATGCAACTATTAATAATAATGCCTTAAAATTGAAAATTTTGGTCAAATGATGTGTTAGGTGTAGTTTTGGGGCAACAGGTCAGACCCTCACATGTGCCACACTAGGCTAGCTTTTACAAGGACAAAATGAAGTATTTCAAAAGAACTAAAGGAGAATTTAAAATGTCCCCAATACAAAATAGTAATAAATGTTTGAGATGAAGGATATGCTAACTACACTGATTTGGTCATTACGCATTATATTCACGCACTTAAAAATCACATCGTATCTCAGAAATAGTGCCACTATTATGTCAATTCAAATAAAAAAAAAGAAGAAGAAGAAAATGTAAGCACTCTAACAATCGTGGTTTCAGGTGATTGGTTATATGCAAATAACCAAGTGGAAATATTATTTCTTTTTCAAACAAGATTACCAACAATCAGTGTTCCTCTTGAAGAGCCTTTAGTGGGAGACATTGTTCCACCAGAAGTTTTGATCTACTTCAGTCCCCATACAAACCTCTTAAATTATCTGGATGTAATAGAGGCAGAACTATTTAACTAAAACATTTTCCAAGTTTGTATAGGAAAGATTCAGTCTCATCTCACGAATGTAATTCGTTGTTCATGGAGCCTGGCTACACTCACTTTTAAAGCAATTGATGTGAATCAATAATCATGTGCAGATGGAGCCTTAGGCTCAGTCTTTAAATGGAAATAGAGAAAGGTGTTAACAAAGTAGCATAAAGCATAAACAAGATATAGGATGAAATAAAGTTGGAATTGAAGATAGCTGTAGAAATATGAAGTAGGTATAAGTCAATTTCTGAAAGCAAAGTGAAAGAAGTCTGAAAAAATAAAGAATCTGGTATCAGGAGGTAAATCAATATTCAGCATCATGCAATAAATGCAATCAAATAAGAAATGTTATTTTTATTTGATTCGACAAGGATTTCTGTGCTACACTCCAAGGGAGCAATGATGTGAGGAGAATACAAAAGATTCACTCAGCAATATCAATTTCTGCTCTGCAGAGGCGGATGTGCCCCAGCCTGTTTATCACCATGACTTTCTTCAGCTATTTCAGAGAATAACTTACACTGGTCTGAGGAATGGTAAGCCTGCCAAAGATAACTTGCATAAAAAGGGGCTTTTCCAAACTCTGTCTTGACAGGGACAGTGTATAAATACTGTGTAATACGAATGTGGAGTCCAGAGATGCAAACAGATGCTGTGATCTGAGAAGAGTGGGATGGAGGGGTGGGTGGCAAGCCTGCGGTGGAGCCTGCACATTTATTGGTGGGTTAACAGAAAAAGGAACACCCTTTCTCTACTCGCCGGTGCTAATAACTGTAATGTCAACGTGCCATCTTTAAGGATAATGAAATGGCAGTGAAAGTAAAGAAAGTGTTCAAAGAGAGCAATTGCTCCAGCTGTCCCCTGCACTTCTGGTTATGTTCAGCACATTGAGAGAAAGAGACAGAGGACAGAGATAGAGAGAAGGATGTTCTTACAGTAAATATCTTCCCATACAGTCATCTATCACTACTGGCCTTATATTCTGTGAAGATACAGGTAGGAAAACATGCTGTATCTTTAATTATCCCTTGTGTATTTTGCCCAGAAGACTTTTTTTTTTTTTTTTCCCAGAAGGAGAACTATTTCAAATTGCCTTTGCAGTCAAGCCTTTTGAGAGCTCGGTGATTAATACAAGTGAAGAGTCCAGACAGATACTTGGATAGAAGATACATAGATATATAGATATTTATATGAATAGATAGATAAATGAATAGATAGATGTATAGGTAGCTAGTGAACAGATATGTAATACATGAATGCATATTAGTATTTCTGTATTTTTTTTAGTATACAAAGGCTACTCCAGTTTGTGTTCTTGTGTAATGTATGGGCAAATATCCCAGGAAATCCTTTAGACAAATGTATTTGGAAGTCTCTGTAGAATACAGAAAACTGAAACAGAATGAGTTTTCACTAAGCCAAGTGAAATGGCATTAATATAATGCCATTTTCTGAGTTTAACTCTCTCTGGGTTAGAAGCTGCCTAAGTGAAGAGGATATTAAAAAGTATAGCCATGCCAGTGGTCACGACCACCCTCCATCCATTTGTGCAAGTGAGAACCCAGAACGCCTTCACCATCATCTCTGAGTCTGGCTGATTTTATTTCCAAATTGTCTTTTGAGTCTGCCTGTTTCTTTTCTTTTCTTTTCTTTTTTTTTTTTTTTTTTTTTTTTTTTTTTTTTTTTTTTTTTTTTTTTGGAGAGTTTTTATTTTTTATTTTTATTTTATTTTTTTCTGCTATAGGGCACATGTGCAGACCAGACAGAGAGACAGAGAGATAGAAAGGGAGAAATCACCCCCCCCAGGGGGGATGGCCACACCACAATACCTTCTCCTCCATTCTCCTCTCGGGATCTTGGGCACGCATGCACACGCGCCCGGCACGAGTTTTAAGCCAACGAGTCCGGGACGCGAACCGTGGTTGACTACATGGGAGTCCAGCGACATAGCCATTACGCTAACTGCTGGTCCCAGAGTCTGCCTATTTCTTCACACTGCCCTTGAAAACACACTCTCACCTTCAAGTGGGAGCAATTTAGCTCTCACTTCTCTGATTTATTGCCTACTTTGCATGTTCGACAACTCAATAAGGGCCTCTGGGAACCAGCTTTGTGTGATTTTCAAGCTAACGGGTCCGGGACTTGAGCTATGGTAGGTCATATGGGAGTTAAGCAACCTAACCACTACACCATCTGCTGGCCTGATTGTTGTCTTTTGTTAATATTAATGTGATATAATGTCTTCTAGTCACTTGCAAATGACTATGCAAAAAAATCTAGAAAAAGTTATATAAATCTATCTACTCATTTATTTATATACCTATCATCCACCTGTCTTTCTTCAGAAAGAAAGAAAATAAATGTGGCAAAAAATTAATCAGGTAAACTAAGTAAAGTGTGTACAGTAATCTATTCTTAGACATTTTATGTAGGTTTGAAAAGTTCCAAAGCAAAAATCTGCAGGAAAATAAAGCACAACTGAGAGCAGAGGAAATTATAAGACAGAGAGCAACAAAATAGAGTGATTGAGATAACTGAAGATAAATTTTCACAAAGCTTCCATTTACTACCAGGAAGCCAAAAATAATTCCAGTTCTTCACAGAGTTCATATCATCTCTCAACTTTCCAAATAGAGCTCTAGAACTATAAAATCTTTATTTCTTCCTATTGATATAGTCATTGCTCTCAGAACAGCTAATCTATTGGCTTCATCTCACAATTATACATCTCTTTTAGACTTGTGGAGCATGCAACACCTCCCCTTATTGAGCCATTTCTAATTTTAAAACTCTTGACTATAAGCATTCTGGATGAGCTTATTGGCTGCTCATTGATTCAGCTCGAAGTTATTCAGGGGCCGGGTAAAACTGTGAGAGAGCTTATTAGATTTTGACAATACCGATTTCAAAACAGAAGACAAGCATTAGAAGGCAGTGGTTTTCTCTTTGACTTAAATATAATTCTTTAATTCATTATGTAATCAACTCCTAACTTTTCTTTTTCTAGCCAAAATGATAATGACTGGATAAAATATCTTTTGTGAATACTAAGATTCACCTCATATGTAAAAGAGGAGATGATAGAAATGAAATTGAAGAAAACTAGAAAAATCTATTTTTCCAGAGCAAGGTTTAAGGTGCATTTATTAAGTAAACAGCAAGAGTATTGAGTTTCCCTTAACCTCAAGTTAATTTGTAGTTCTACACTTCAAATATTCTTTCAGGTACCCTTGAGTCACCTGGGAAGCTCTTTGACTCTTTTCCTTATTAAACCATGCCTGCCTGGGGACCAGTTAGAGGTAGACCCACTCCTCAGAATAATTAGAAAGCTAATCAGTAAATTAACTGCTTGACACCACAAAAAGAACATTTTTTTTCTCTTGCTTTAATTCACCTAGGATATGCCCACATTTTATGCTATTTATCAATACCGATTGTCATCAGTCTCTCCCTCTTTCCAAAATTTATGATCCAAACAATGAATGCATAAAGTGGTAGGCTATCAGCACTGTATACATTGTCTGCAGTTTTGTTAGTTTTTCATAAAGAACATCAAAGCCTCTCCAAATGTTTACATTCATCTTAAGCATGTAGATATTTATGAAAAGTGAATTTCTCTGAAGAAAAATATAAAATAGCCTATCTGAACTCTGGACACTATAGTGACCCCAAAGGGACATTTATTTGCATAATACAGTAATTTAGAGAGAACCCTGAACTGATTTCTCAAACCCAGATGTAAAGGAGCCACAAACACTGAAGGTAAGACTGGTCACAGGAGAATGACTGGAGTGTATTTGATCAAAGTTCACTCTGTCACCATAACCCAAGGAAGACTGATAGGCAGGATGGTGCCACAATGTCCTGTAAGACAATGCAACATGAGAAGGTTGCTGATATGGATGGGGAGATCCCTGAATGCACTGGGTGCACATGATCTGGGGCTGGCTGAAGGTGGGGGGGGTCATCATATTGGGTTTCTGTTGGGGGTACTATCTCTCTATCTCTCTGTCTCCCTCTGGCTCAACAAAAAAAGTTAAGGTGCCAGCAGATGGCATGGAGGTTAAGGCACTGGCTCCCATATACCTAGCTTCATGATTAGTTAGAGTCCTAGACTCAGGAGCTTCAGAATCACACTGAACATGTGTGCGTGCACACCCAAAATGTTGAGAAGAGAGAGTGGAGAAGTGATTATAACATTGCCATCTCTCAGAGGCAGGGGTGGTTTCTCATTTTCCCTCTCTGTGTTTCTCTTTGGTGAGCGTACATACCATATAGCAAAAGTAAAAGAAAAAAAAAGTTAAAGAAAAAGAGAACAGATCAACTCCTAAACAGCAAAATTATTCATATTAGTCCCAAAATAGAAGCAATCCAAATATACAGCAATTGATGAGTAAATAAAATGTAACAGAGCCATAAAATAGAATATTTTTCAGTTATAAAATAAATGACATACTGATAATGCTACAACACTGATGAACCTTGAAAAGATTATGCTAATAGTAGATCACAGACCACAATTACATATTTTAATTTACAGGAAATATTCAGAATAAGTGAATCTGTAGAAATGGAAAATAGATTGGTGTTTGCCTAAAACTGGTGAGAAACAGGGAGTGACAGGTGATAGAAGAGCTCATTGCTATGATGTTGAAAATTCTATGAACATGTTAAAAAACAGTGAATTATACACTTAAAATAGGTGAGCTATACAGATATAAATTATATTTCGTAAAGCTGTTCTAAACATGAAAAAAATGACATTTTGATTAAAAGTAATGTGTACTACAATTTTGAAACAACGCTGTGTAAAGTTGAAGAAAATAGGATACCAAGATGGATCTAAGTACGTAAATGAGTTCTTAGACAACGTACAACAGTAGTACAGAAAATACTTGCTATGATAGATACTGGCAAGTTTTCAGGTTTGCATAGGTAAATAGTAGTCAATACTTATTTAATCTCTTAAGTAAAACACATTAGGGAAAGGGCCTTATAATGGTTGGCAAACATCAGATTCTTGATTATAGTTTATCAGCTTATGACAGTCTATGGGAATTAAATGTTACGAAGCTGGAATGAATACCTTAGCAGTAATCCCTCACCTCTCAGTCTTATGTTAAACACTTCAATTTGCCCCTTTGAAAGGCATATTCACAATAGAAACGATATCTTCCTTTTTATATAAGCCTTTTTTAAAAAAAATTTTTCTTATTATCTTTAAGGACTTTATGAGACTGCCAAATTTCCTCTAACATTATGATTCTGATGAAAATAAATCTTGTTTAATCTGGTTTTTAATCTTAACAATAACTTGACTCCAGCTTTTATTCTACTTTATTTCTAATGACAGTAATTTAGGTTCTGATAAATAACCCATGCTGTACAAAGAACATTCAGATGAAATAAGAACAAACAGTCCTTTCTCATCAGCAAGCTTCTGCCCCAGGAATGCCTACTAAATTACATAAAAAAATTTCAAAATTACTTTCCGTCTCTGGGGAAGAGTCTTTGAGGGAAAGATACTAAGATTAAGGATTAAAACAATTCCAGACAGTTCCATAGAATAGATGGTTTCCAAGGACGTTTGATTTAAAGTTTCAGAAATCTAACTCCAGAAAGAATAAGAGTGTCATGAGTAGAAAGAATTGCTACAATAAATGTACCCCATCATTTTAGAGATGATAAGAGAACGGTTTAGAGTCATTATGTAATTTTTTTCCTAGAAGTCTTTGATGGCTGGAACTCAGAAGTTTTTACTCAGAAATGGACTAGTCATTTCATTACACAACACAAAATTTAGCTAACATTCTACTATATTTTTAGTTTATAAAGTAAATAACATATTGGCTATAGTATTTCATCCTAATAGGAATGCTCTACAGGAGATCAGGAATCTAAAAGATAAGAAAATAAAGTATCAAGAGCTATTGACAGAACAAGTCTTCTCAGCAGTTTGTTCTAATGCACATAGGGTCAAAGTAAAGGGAAGGAAGAGGATAGTTTGTGCAAAAGTAACAAAAAGACAACAGGGATGACTGTATTTTCATCAGATAAGAAACTTAAGGTCAAAACCATAAACGAGGTCATTATTTAATGATAAAGTATACAATTCATCAAAAGGACAACAATTGTGAATATAGATGCACTCAACATTTGGGACACCTAAATACATGGTTTAACTTAAGCAAATCAATCAATGTGGTACCACGTTAGCTGACTGAAAAATAGTAACTGGGTGATGAGCAATCTTTTGGGGCACATACCCAAAAGAAATGAAATCATCATCTGGTGAAAATAGCTCCCATGTTCATTGCAGCATTACTCACAAGAGCCAAGAAGTGGAAACAACCAGCGCGTGGCCACCGGGCCTGCACGTGGCCCCCGGGCCTGTGCGTGGCCGCCGGGCCCGAGTGTGGCCACCGGGCCTGCGCGTGGCCTCTGGGCCGGAGCGTGGCTGCCGGGCCTGCGCATGGCCGTCGGGCCTGCGCCTGCTCGTGGCCGCCGTGCCTGCTCGTGGACGCCCGGCCTGCGCCTGCACGTGGCCGCCGGCTGCAGGCAGCAAACTGAAGCCAAAAACTAGGACTAAGGACTTGCAACTACAAGCAACAGAAAGAAACTTTAGCTGTCTTAAACCAATTGAGAAATATATTGTATAGGAGGATTTTCTCTGCCTATGGACAGTTAGAAGATGATGGTTACCAGTCCTTCATTACCTCAGGGAAAAACAAGAACTACTCTACCATTCTTAAGGAAACCAGATACCCGAGGATGACTCATGCTGCAGATCCCCACAACACCATTCCCGGTAATCACAAGATGGATGCTGTGCCGCATCAACTGATAATCATCTCTGCTTTCCAGAACCGCTTTCCTGAAACTGTATTCCATGGAGATTCACCAACAATTGCGGAACTGCACGAGACCTACCCTTAATCCAACCCTGAATAGAATCTATGCTCCCTATTGTTAAAAACTTTATGAGCTGATAATTGAAAAAAAAAAAAAAAAACTGAAAGAACTGGAAGGTATAATAGCAGGGAAGGCAACTGCAGATACTAGAAACAGTATGGGAGAGGTAATGGGAATGAGTAATTGAGGGCGGAAGGGAGGGATTCAGGGAACAAACAACACACTTAATAGACACGAAAATGAAAAGTTGTCTGTTGATGATAATGTATATGGTAATATCATTGTTTTGACTAATGTGCACTGTACTCATGCTGGGAAAAACCATGTTGTACACGGTAAAGAGGTGCAATGATTAAATGTAAAAATTTTTTAAAAAATGGAAACAACCTAGGTGTCCATCACTGGATAAATGAATAGGGAAATTATGATATATCAGTCTTTAAAAAGAAGGCTATTTTTCCATTTACCACAACATGGATGGCTGGGAAGACATTATGCTAGGTGAAATAACCCAGACACAATATAATCTCATTTACATTTTTATGTAGAACCAAAAAAAAAGGCAATAGATAGAGATACAGAATACAAGTAGTTAAGAGGGTGGAGGTTGGGAGGAATGGACAGTTTAAGGTCAAAGGATACAGAGAAACAAACATATAGAATCAATAAATGAAAGTGAATGCTTTACAACATGAGGTCTATAGTTAATAACTGTATTGTATTCAGAATTTTAGCAAATGAGTAGATTATAACTGCTCTTGCCACAAAGAGGAGAAATTGGTAACTATGTGAGATGATGAATATGTTAATTTGTTTCACCAGAGTAATCATTTTTGTGTGTATATATAAAAAAATCTTATAACGTCATGATATATATACCTTAAATAGACACAATAAAATCATTAAGAAGGGGCTAGTAAGTGGCATGGTAGTTAAGGAACAGGACTTCCACATGGCTGATAATGATTCAAGTCCCAGACCTGGCAGCTTACTTTCTCACTTTTGTCTCTGTTTCTCTCTGATGAGTACATGTGCCCTATAGCAAATTAAAAATAATAATAACAAATAAATAAATAAATAAATAAATAATTCTTCTAAAAATTATTGAGCAAAAAAATTAGTCACTAGAACTGTGTCAGATCCAGCAAGATATCTTTCACTCTTGTTTTCACAAACACAGGGTTACTAAAATTAGAGGTAGGGTGATTATTTTTTTTTTTAAATACACGCATTTGAAAGCAATACATTTTCTTTTAAAGTGAATTGACTTTATTGTTCTCTAACTTTCTTGATTAGTTATTGTTTTTATTAATTTTACTTGCATCTATTGTAAGACAGTAAAAGGAATGACAATTTATTTTTTCTTCTGTGGAATAAGTTGACTATTTATTTAAAAACACAGAAATTGGTCCCTTCTCCATAAAAATTGAACATAAATTGAATTAAGACCATGTCTTTTTTTTTTAATTTTTTTGTCGGTATTTCTCTCAACATAGGTCACATGGCAACATGCATCTAATAAATATTTATAATTCCCCTTTACATAGGCTAAATGCTGTGCTTATTCCTGAATATATGAAAACAGAGTGACTGAGTTGCAGTTCTTGCTAAGGGAATTTTTCTTGTGCTTGCATTAACATAAAAATTGAATAAGACAGGGGCCAGCAGGTGATGTGGTGGTTAAAGGTGCTTGACTCCCACATGACTGACCACGGTTCGAATACCAGACCTGGTGGCTTGCTTTCTGACTTTCTCTATCTCTCTCCTCTCTCTCTCTCTCTCTCTCTCTCTCCCCTCACTTTGTTCCTTTCTGGTCAAATTTAAATAAATCAATAAATGAAGTTAAAAATGATAAAAATATTCTTTAAAAATATTGAATAAGTCAAAACACATGCAAACACATTATTTTCTTGTTGGTCTTGGTGTTGATGGTCTTTAAAAACTCTTGAACTTATAATGAATTTAGCAATCTGTTGTCTCTGGCAAGGAAAATGATGCAACTGACAAGAAACTACATTTTGCTTATTTTCTGCTGGACCTAGGTTAAAGACTACTGGTTTGATCATTGCCATATTAGTGACTCGGAGGAAGAAAACACTCTGAGTCCTTTATCTGGGAATGGTTAGTTTCCCCATCTGGAGAAATTCACGATTTAAGATTTAACAATTGACTTGTAATTGTTTTCCTTATTTGGAAATTAAAGGGTTTTACTTAGGACAATGCATTGTGATGAACAAGTAAAGCCAATGATTTCTTTTAGTATAAGAGGAAAAGTCTGTCTGCATCTAGGTGTTTAAACATCTTAGAGGCTAGTCCCCTGTCACATACATTTTGTCCTGAAGTATAGAACATGTTATGGGACAAAAAAGAAATACAAAAATAGTGTTTCTATCTGAAAAGGTCTGAGAACTTCATTTTATCTTTAAAATGCAACTTTTGGGGACTAGCAGATGGTGTTATGTTGCTGAACTCCCATATGGCTGATGACAGTTTAAGTCCTGGACCCAGAGGCTTGAAAACTCAAACCAGGCACATGTGTGTACGTGCCCAAAAATCCCAAGAGGAGAAGAGAGGAGAAGGGATTGCAGCATGACATCCCTCCTGGGGGCAGGGGGTGATTTCTCACTTTCTATCCCTTTGTCTTTATCTCTCTGGCGAGTACACACACTCTATAGCAAAACTCTCTTTTTAAAGCAAACTACTTTTTAATGAGTTCATTCACTAGATTTCTGTGGCCCTAACGTGTAGCAGATGCTGAGCCAACATGGCAGGGATAGGGCACAATCCTGGCCTTGAAGGAGTGCTGAGAGGAGCCCACAGGGCAGAGTGAATGCAGACAGGGTTACGTGACATGGCTTAGGTAACTTCTCTTTCATTCTAAATGACTCTTGTCAAAATGGTAGATAGGGGGACCAGCAGTTAGCGTAATGGCTATGTCACTGGACTCCCATGTAGTCGACCGCAGTTCACGTCCCGGACCCAGTGGCTTAAAACTCACGCCAGGCGCGTGTGCGTATGTGCCCAAGATCCCGAAAGGAGAACGGAGGAGAAGGGATTGTGGCGTGGCCATCTCCCCTGGGCAGTGATTTCTCACTTTCTGTCTCTCTGTCTCTCTCTATCTGGCAAGCGCACACACCCTATAGCAAAAACCTCTCAAAAAAAAAATGGTAGATAGGAAAATAATGGAATTCCATCTCTGCATAATTGTTCCCTTAAATCCACATCTATTAAAGACTGCAAAATACATAATTTGCTGCAGAATTCACACACAGATAAGCATATCATAAATAGGGTAATTGTCATCTGTTACCTGCTTTGGCCTATAAAGGAATAAACATTTAAATATTACTTAACCAACACAAACTTAGCAAGATTGAAAAATATTCAGTGCTTATTTTGTGTGATTGTGTAATTTATCTCTCAAAGACAATAGGACAAGGGAAAAATATACCTAGGTCTTGGGACTAAAATAAATCATGGTGAATAATCATAATCTCTTACTAGTTGTATAAAAATGGGTAGATTATTCTAGTTCTCCAATGAGATTAATACTTACTCAGAGGAAAGAACATAGTAAGGTTCAAATTATATTATTGTGATAAATCCCATAATACAAATCTATGTGGTAGTATATATAACATTTTTATATACAATAAATAGATACTAAATTATGTAAAGATAGTGAAATATATCAGTAATGGGGGTAAGTTGAGGTTAAAGTATCTGCGCATTTTATTTTTGCAATGTATTTTTGTTCAATGTTCAAATAAAAATAATTAATGCAGAGCTGAGCTAACATTCTCATCTTCCAAGAGACAGTAAGCTTAAATTTCTTTTCCTTTTTTTTTTGTTTTGGAGAACTTTTTGCTATACGGTGTGTGCATGCTCCAGAAAGAGAGAGACAGAGAGACAGAAAGCGAGAAATCACCTCTGGGGGGATCGCCACGCCGCAATTTCTTCTCCACCATTCTCCTCTCAGGATCTTGGGCACACATGCACACGTGCCAGGCGTGAGTTTAAGCCACCGAGTCCAAGATTTGAAACAGTTCAACTACATGGGAGTCAAGCAACATAGCCACTGCACCAACTGCTGGTCTCGGCTTAAATTTCTTTTAACTCTGGTCTGAGAACTGAGGATTCTGATATTTTCTCTTGAATGGAAACATAAGAGAGCACACTGGAGAGTATCCTATCCACATCAATAGTTCTTTCCTGAGTAAATGAAAAAAAAAATTAAAAAGACATCAAAACAGCAAGCATTAACATAACTAAGGCGAGTCTATAAATTATGCTTTGCTTAGTTATCATATGAAAATATTGACTATAATATTTCCCACTTATGTAATCTTTTGAGATTGGAATTTGGCTGCTACTTAAACAATAACTGATTTAAAACATTATTTGATGATGAGAAGAAAGAAATTTCCCTAAAAAAAAAGGCAATGGATATGGTTTATCCAAGCACAAATGATTCATTGATGTGCACTTCATAGTTAAGCCACTTAATATTGATCCAAATACACTTAATCAGAGTTCAGCTGTACTGTACCAGCAATCCAGTTTTGATCAAGATCCTAGGAAAAACTGTATTTTATTAATAAAATGACACTGTAAGATATTTTATTTTTATCTTTCCTTTCTTTTTAAGGAAGAACAGATTGCAAACTTGGAGGTTTTCCTATAATACGAAATAGTCAATATCAAATGAGTTGTTATCCATTGATTAAAAAAATACTCAAAATCAAGCACAGTATAACATTTTAGAATATTCGCTGATATCATTGAATGTCACAAATATTTTACCTTAAAGAACTGATTAAAATTAAATGTATTTTTTCAATTAACATATTATAAGCATGGTTAATCTCAAAAATACATTTAAAACTTAGAAGTTGTGTTTACTCTTGTATCTTACATTAACTGGCTTACATTAGCAATCCCTTCTCCATTCTCCTCTCGAGATCTTGGGCACGCATGCACACGCACGTGGCGTGAGTTCAAGCCACCGGGTCCAGGACTTGAACCATGGTCGGCTACATGGGAGTCCAGCAACATAGCCATTATGCCAGCTGCTGGTCCCTATAATGTTATTTTATAAACAAGAGTGTTGCATACATATTTTATTTTGTAGTATATATTATAATACATATATAACAAAACTAACTTTCATACCTTTTCAACTAGTTTCAAAATTTGAAGAAAAATGTATAGGGGTCATATTGTTAAAGTATTTTCATGAATAATATTCATCCTTTAGGGATGCTAGAAGTAAATGAAGAGCCCCAAGAAGATAAGTATATAACCGTTTATGTTGCCGAAATCAATGTGAATAGTGATACTAAACTTGGAAAAGTATCTTAATTGTAATGTATTTTGGGAGATTTTTGAAACCTTATCCCCAGACCCATGATTACTTGTATGTTTTCAAATGCTTTCCCCATATTTTTTACATAACTTAAGTCTATTTTCCATGAATTAGTTAGAAGTGCATTAATCACACTAATTTACAAAGGTTGACAAAACTTTGCATAGCTAGGATTTGCATTTGCAGTGCTGTGCTAGTTTATATTCTAGCTATTATGTCCTATGTTTTAAGACTTTTTTTATGTTAAACAACTTTATTAACATAGTCAAGCAGTGATTAACATTCACACCTACTTTATCACATCATACAAATGTAATACAAAATTACAACAGTACAACATATATTCTCTGCATGATCCAAATTATTTGGTGGCCCCTGAGGCCAACAGGTGGCTTGGTGGTTGAGGCACTGAATTCCCACATGGCCAACCACAGTTTGAGTCCAGAATCTGGCTTGAAACTCACGCCATGCATGTATGTGTGCATGTCCAAAATCCCAGGAGAATGGAGAAGGGATTGTGGCATTGTCATCCCCAGTGGTGGGTGGGAGGGTGATTTTTCTCTTTCCTGCTCACTGTCACTCTAGTGATCACATGCTCTATGGCTAAAACTTTAAAAAAAAAAGATATTTTTGTGTTTTGTTGATAATGAATATCATTTCATTTGTGTGTGTGTGTGTGTGTGTGTGTGTGTGTATCTGTCAGACTGCCATTGATTGTTTTTGTTGGAATCATGTAGTAATTTCTACAGAATTGACATTGTAAATTCCCCAATATTTTATATACTTTACCAATGAAGCCATGTGAAACTTGTTGTTGCTTTAGAGACTGTTTTGATTATAAATTAAACTTCTTTTCCTATCGGTCTGCTTGCATATTATATGAAGGGGTCTTTGGAACATGGAAAATGCATATTATAAAAAGCTGTACATGATTTCAATGTTTTTTTCAACAAAATAAATTCATACTTTTACTCCCCTTCACCATGGCCTTTTTGAAATACCCTTGTATATTTCAAGTTAGATAGAGTACTCTGTGTATTTTGAGGAATTTGTCAATTTTATCTAAGATGTCAAAATTGGGGCCATAAAATAGAACATTTCCACATTACCATTTGTATGACTGTGTGGTCCCTAGCAATGTCTCTTATTTTATTTCTTTCACTTCCTAATCAGTCTAGCTATATGTTTATTAATTTTATTCCTCTTATTTAAGAATTGGGTTTTGATTTCATTTGTTGTTTTCTAATACTTGGTTTTTATTCTGCTGATCTCCTCCAGCAACTTTATTATTCCCTTCCTTCTACTAATATTTGGTTCAATTTGCTCTTCTATTTCTAGTTTTTTATGGTAGATTCTAGGTCATTGCTTTAGATCTTTATTGGTCTCTTTCGACTGCCCAAGCTTTATGTGGTTTTCAGATCACACTTTTTCAAAAGAGCAATGACTCAGAAATCTCACTATGACAATGAGGTCCTGCAAGTTTAGTTTTCACTCTAGTTTCTACCTATTTATTTGCTGGACTTGCTAGGATCTCCCATGCTGAAGCATAAAATAAATTAATTATGCCTACATAATGAAAACTCCAATAAAATTTCTGGACATCAAGGTTCAATAGGGTTTTCTGGTTGATGAAAACACTGTTGTACTAGGAGGTGATGTACCTGGTTTCAAGGAGATAGAATGGAAGATCTACCTTCCTTCCTGAGGCTCACCCTATGCATTTTCCCATTCTGATTGTGTCATTTATAGAGAGTGTAAGTATAGCACTTTCCTGAGTTCTGTGACTCATTTTGCTACATTATCAAGTCTGATGATGCAGGGACACAGGGGTGCAGGAGTGATCAGGCCTAGCGCTCTCAGTGGGACATGGGTTCTTGCCTACAGTTCATGAAGAATTAGAGGCTTGAACCCAGAGAGGGTATAGCAAAGCAGAGAGTTTATTGAAGGAGAAAGAAAAAACAAACAAACAAACAAAAAAAAAATGGAAAAACAGAGCTCCCAAGCAGGGAACGGGCTGGGAAAAGTGGCTTCAGAAAGGGCTTTGTCTAGATTTGTTGTAGGTAGGACTTGGGCATGCATTCCCCTCATAGTGGTGTTGGTGGGGCACATGCTGAATGGGTCCAGTTATTCTTCTAATTTTGGAGTGGTTACAAAAGTCAGGAGATTATTTGTCTAGAATCTTTAGGACATAAAAACCATTGTCTTATTTTCCTCCTGAAATGTAGTGGGGGCCTGGACCTTTGTTTTAGAACTAGGTCATACTACCTAGAACAGTCACTGAGTTACCAATGTAAGCAGAATCTTATCAGCCAGCAGCTGAGCTGGTTTGTCTCCATCTTAAGACAGCCATTTTGTGGGGCCAGCAGGTGGCATAGTGGTTGAAGCACAGGATTCCCACAGCGAGTCAAGTCCTGGACCTAGTCACTTGAAACTCACACCAGGCACATGCATTTGTGCCCCAAATCCCTATAGAACAGATTGCAGTGTGGCCATACCTCCTGGAGGGTGATTTCTTGCTTCCTCTCTCTCTGTCTCTCTCTCTCTGTCTCATTGGTGAGCACACATGTTCTATAGCAAAAATCTTTGTAAAGCAAAACAAAACAAAACAGCCATTTTGTGATTACATTTTGGGCCTACATCTTAACTATATTTTTAGGGTCCCTATCTCCTTCCTCCCTGAAAGTATCATAGAAACCCACAAAATTATAGCTAGCTGGTTAGAAATGTGGGTGGCCCAATAAACCCTGATATGTAACTGGCATTCTGTATAAGGGCAGCCAGGTTGGGGACCATATACTTTAACTTGCAGGGTCTGCACAAATTCTATGTGGTTAGTGCCATAACTGAATTGGAGAATGCACAGCTAAGGTTGAAACACGAAGCATGCATACATGAACTGGGTATTTGGCCAGCGACAATACTCATATTTTAGGTTGCATCCCTTCAACAGCTTCCTCATTTTCCAGAAATTCCCCTTTAAATTTCCTGCTGCCCTACTACTTTAAATTCTACCTTCTTCCCCATGATCCTGTTTTCTATGGAGAGAGACAGTAGTGGAGGAAGAGGAGGAGTCAGAGAGTTGTGGGATTATTGCTAAGATTTCAAGAAAGAAAACAAACACACATTTCTTAAACAGAAGCAGTCTTTCAACAGTCATTTCTCATTTTCTTAAATTCACTTTTTAGTTGCCTCCAAATGTTTATTTTAATACTTTTGCCCGGTTTCTACAAGTGCTTTCTGTGGAAAGAATTGTCTGAACTCTTCACTCTATACACACCTTCAGAAATAGTAGGCGAAAAAAAAAAAAAAAAAAAAAAAAAAAAAGTTGGGAACCAGCAGTTAGCGTAATGGCTATGTCGCTGGACTCCCACGTAGTCGACCGCGGTTCGCGTCTCGGACCCGGTGGCTTACAACTCACGCCGGGCGCGTGTGCGTGCGTGCCCAAGATCCCGAGAGGAGAATGGAGGAGAAGGGATTGCGGCGTGACCATCCCCCCTGGGGGGTGATTTCTCGCTTTCTGTCTCTATGTCTCTCTCTGTCTGTCTGGCGAGCGCACGCGCCCTATAGCGAAAAACCTCTCCAAAAAAAAAAAAAAAAAAAAAAAAAAGAAATAGTAGGCGTGATTTTCAGGAGTTTCTGTTTTCTATTGTGTATATTTTTTGGATACAAGATGATGTTACAGGGTACACAGAGAGAGTAAAGGATTATTATAGGAAGCAAATTAAGGTATCCACCATCTTATATAGTAACCCATGTATTTTTTTTTTTTTTGAGGTGAGTATATCTCAAATCCACACATTTGGCATGAATCCAATATACGGAAAACTTTTATTACCTATAACCTTCCTGCTGTACATTAAATATCTGAACTTGTTCATCCCACACATCTGCTGCTTCATATCCTCTGATCTGCATCTCCCTTTTTCCTTCTCTCAAGTCTTGTTATTTTTATCTTATGTTTTTCTAATTGCCAGCTATTCTATGTTCCCCTGTAATTAATTTTTCCAAGGACTAAGCTGTATTTATGAATTTCTAAAGATGAATGCAAAAAAAAAAAAATAAGAAATGTTGGTCAGAGTTTGCACTAGATGGAGGTATTCTATCCAAGAAGATTATTGACTAAGTTGTCCAACATCTGTCATGTCTTAATGTGTCTCAAGTAATTCAATAATTGTCTTTATCCTCTTGATATCTGTATTACTCTATATGGCTTATAAAATATATATTAACTATATATAAATATATATTTTTATATATAATGTAATTATTCTATAAAATTCTGTATAATACTTTTACTTCCTTTTCATAAGATATCCCCTTGTCAGAGAAATGGGAGTGAAAGAAAGGAAGGATTCTATGTACAGAGGACAATTTAATATCCCCTCTAGTATAGCCCAGTATTTTTTGGAGAGGTTTTTTTTTTTGTTTTTTTTTTTTTTTTTTTTTTTTGTTTTTTTTTTTTTTTTTTTTTTGCTATAGGGCTCATGTGCTCGCCAGACAGACAGAGAAACAGAGAGACAGAAAGCAAGCAATCACCCCCCAGGGGGGGATGGCCACGCTGCAATCCCTTCTCTTCCATTCCCCTCTCGGGATCTTGGGCACGCATGCACACGCTCCCGGCGTGAGTTTAAACCACTGGGTCCGGGACTTGAACCGCGGTCAACTATGTTGGAGTCCAGTGACATAGCCTTTACACTAACTGCTGGCCCCTAGCGCAGTATTTTTTTTTTTTGGGGGGGAGAGGTTTTTGCTATAGGGCGCGTGCGCTCGCCAGACAGACAGAGAGAGACAGAGAGACAGAAAGCAGGAAATCACCCCCCAGGGGGGATGGCCACGCCACAATCCCTTCTCCTCCATTCTCCTCTCGGGATCTTGGGCACGCACGCACACGCACCCGGCGTGAGTTTAAGCCACCGGGTCCGGGACGCAAACCGCGGTCAACTACATGGGAGTCCAGCGACATAGCCATTACGCTAATTGCTGGTCCCCCTAGCCCAGTATTTTTATTATGGTTATACTGTTATAATTTAGTAAGATATTTATGTTATTCTTTATTGTAGTATAAAGTTAGTTGGAGTAAAGTTTTGCCATCTGTTCTTTTATGGTCCCTGGGAAGAACAAAAGGAAAGAATGAATGAAAAACATAAGGAAAAGAAAAAGAAATGAGAAGAAAAAGGAAAGAAAAGCAAAAGAAGTGAAAAGAAGAAAAGGAAGTGGAAGGAAGAAGAATATGGTTCTTTAGAAGAAAATCTGTAAAGAATTTTATATCGACTATGTATTACTATAAAACAATCATTTATAAAATGCAATGGCTAAAATCAATGACTAGTTAATTATTTATTTGCTCATGATTTTTTAATTTAGGCAGAGTTTATAAAGGTATGCTCATCTCTGCTCCATGTTGTATTGTCTGAGGGCTTGTTTGGAACTGCAGAATCCAACACGTCTTCCCTCACACGTCTGGCACCTCAGCATGGATGACTGGGAATGTTGGTAGCTGGCCAGACTACTCTGTCTCTCCAGTAGTCTTCCATCTTCCAGGGAGGCCTTTTTGTTGCAGGCTAGTTGTTTTTTCTACCATGTGACTGTTTTATTTAAAAAAAAAAAGAAGTTGTAAGGTCTTTTAAGACTCAGAAGTGGAACTCTCCTATACTGTTGGTGGGAATGTAAATTAATACAGCTCCTATGGAGAACAACATGGAGGTTCCTAAAAGACCTACAAATACAACTACCATATGATCCAGCAATTCCCATCCTGGGTGTCTACCCAGCTGAGTTGGGAAGGTGTTTGCACATCCATGTTCATTGCGACATTATTTACAATTGCTAAGGCATGGAAATAACCCAGATGTCCACGAGCAGATGAATGGATTGAAAAAGTGTGGGACATATACACTATGGGATACTACTCAGCCATAAAAATCAAGACCCTGGCATTCGATAGAATGTGATGAATATGGAAGATTTACTGCTGAGTGAAGCAAATCAGACTATGAAAGAGACACATTGTATCTCCTCACATAGTATATGCTTATTGTCAGCACTCTATGGCAGAAACTGAAAGATTGGAAGATAGAGAAGCATGGAAAATGATTATAGGTACTGAAGACAGTGTGGGAACAGGGTGGGAGGTGGGAGAGGAAGGAAATCTTCAGAAAATGGAGAGCTAAGACATTGGAGAGACACAGAAATAGAGGATTGTCTGTTGATGCCAATGTATATGATATCTCCATCTGGATTGGTGTGCAGTATATTCATGCTAGGAAAATACATGTTACAAGCTATGGTGATATACAGTGATTGAATGTATAAAATAAATTTAAAAAAGATTCAGAAGTGGAACATACTTTTGCCATATTCTATGAGTCAATGAAAGATGTAGGTCCAGCCTGGGTATAAACAGAGAAATAAAAGTCTCTATCTCTTCATAGGAAGAATAGCGTGTCCATACAAGTATGAGAGGATTTGTTGGGTGACCATCTTTGCAGATAATCTACCACAAGTTTGAATGACCTGTCACTGGAGTATCATAGACAACTATTCTTTAGGGGACAACAGGTGCCGTGGTGGTTAAGGGTGCTGGACTCTCACATGGTTGATCGTGGTTCAAGTCCCAGACCTGGTGGCTTGCTTTCTCACTTTCTCTCTCCCTCTCTCTCTCTCTTTCTCGTCTCTCTCTGGTCAAATTAAAAATAAATAAATAAGGTTAAATAAAATAATTATTAAAAAAAAAGAAAACTATTCTTCAAATTTAACTAAGATACAGTAACTCTGCCTTTTGCATATTTTATTCCCTTTTTTTTCCCCAGAGTGTGCATACAATTACTAAAGAAAGAGACAGAACAATAGGGTGAGAAAGTGCCCCTCAGTGTGGCAAGGTCACCCACAGTCCTTTGTCCTCAAGCTTCTGAGCTGGGATTCTATTCAAATGGTTCCAGTAGGATCCTGCCCTCAATGCGTAGGGCTTAATCAGTCCTCTGTAGGACTGCCCCCCTTATTTTATTACTTTTTAAAATTTTTTTATCCTTTATTTTATTTTTTATTTATTATCATCATAATCTTGTTTGTATTACATTGAATTGCATATAACTTTACAGTGTATTACATTGCATTTTCAAAAGGGAATGGCATGCATGCCAGTGAATACTGAGACATTAAAATCCTCACTTCATCATTCAATCTTTTCATTGTTTTTCCCATTCATTATTATTATTATTCCAATTATTTTTAACCAATCACAATTTCTCATTTTGCTTGTAAAAAGATTTTACCCATCATGAAATACTTCTCAGACCAATCCAGTTGAGAATACTATACACATCATCATCAACTTTATTACTTTTTTTTTTTTTTTTTACTTTATTACTTTTTAATAGCACATTATAATACCTGTTTCAGTACCATGGTTGACCCCAAATTATTAATTGAATGTATGCTGAGAGTGTTAAAGATCACATGGATCATATCCAAATGCATATATAAATGTCTATAGATGAACTATAAAGTATTTCAGATAAGTTGTACATTACCGTGTCTATGTACAGCTGATCCCAAACTAAGTGACTACTGATTGCAATAGTGGATTAATTTATAGACTGCACATAGTCTTTCCACACTTAGAATCTCAGCTTATTGCTCTGGAGCACAGAGCTAGCCAAAGGGTTTGGTGAAAGGTTATCTGACATGCATAGTATTTCCTTATATTTGAAATACAAGTTATAATTATATTAACTTAAGTGGATTTTCACCTATATTTAAAAGGTGATGTTTATAATAGAAACAATGACAAAATACAATGGAAGTACCCCACCCCCATTTTTTTCTGTTTGTAGTAACAATGCTATATCATTGAAAAGAATGACATACACATGTAAGCTTTATAAGGGGGCTGGCCTCATTTGCTAGTGATTAAGAGATCCAGATCCGGGAACCAGCAGTTAGCGTAATGGCTATGTCGCTGGACTCCCACGTAGTCGATCTCAGTTCGCGTCCTGGACCCGGTGGCTTAAAACTCACGCCAGGCGCGTGTGCATGCGTGCCCAAGATCCCGAGAGGAGAATGGAGGAGAAGGGATTGTGGCGTGACCATCCCCTCTCGGGCGTGATTTCTCGCTTTCTGTCTCTATGTCTCTCTCTGTCTGTCTGGTGATCGCACGCGCCCAATAGCAAAAAAAAAAAAAAAAAAAAAAAAAAAAAACCTCTCCAAAAAAAAGAAAAAGAGATACAGATCCCACATCTCATCCAAGTTTGAATCCCAGCCTCAACAACTTGAATAGCTCACTTAGCACATGTGAGTGCATGTCCAGAATCCCCACATGATGACGAAATGAAGAAGGGATTACAGTGTGATCACAAGCCATTGGGAATGCATTTTCCCCTTCCCTTCTGTCTCTCTTTCTCTGCCAAGCATATACATCCTTTGACAATTAAAAAATAAATTTAAATTTGAAAATATTTGCTATAATAGCTATTAATACATTTTCTTTCTTTTTAATTTGCTAGAGGGTGCATGCACTCACCAGAGAGAGAGGGAGAGAGAGAGAAGGAAAGTAAGATATCACCACCCACCATGGAAATGGTGACACTACCATCCTTTGTCTTCCACCCCTTCTCCATCTCTCCCCACTTCTGAGATTTGGAGTACACACATGCACCTGGCCTATTTTTCAAATCCTTGGATCCAGGACTGGAACCACATAGTCGGCAATGTCGGATCTGGCTGCCCTAACCACACCACCAGCTGGCCTCTTAGTTACAATTTCTATCGCCAGATCAGCATTTCAGTTAGAGCACAACTTGGTCTTAATGTGATTGCCTTTCTTTCAGGCACACACTTCATTAGGGCTGGGTATTTATCTAGTGTAGAAGGTGTGGCAAAGGAGAGGTTAGCCCACAGAGGAACATACAATACTGGTTTCCATATGGATATAGTAGGTGTTCACTGTCTTTTCTTTTCTTTCTCTTTTTTCCTTGTATTTTAAAAAAGATTAAAAACAAAGAAACAAAAACACAACCCAGCTCTGCTCCACTCAGCAAGTGGCATCGTGGTTAGGGTGCTGGACTCCCACAGGGCTGACTGTGGACATGGTGTATGTCCTGCACATGGCGGCTTGAAAATCATGCCTGGCGCCTGTTTGCGCATGCTCGAAAACAAAGAAAGAGAATGGAGAAGGGATCGTGGCATGGCCATCCCACCTGGGGAGGAGGGTAATTTCTCACTTCCCCCTCTCACTGTCTCACTCTGTCTCTCTCTTCTCCAGTGAATGCATGCATCCTATGGTGAAACCTTAAAAACAGAACAAACAAAAATCTAGTAAACTATTTTAAATTGTTAACTTCAGAAGCTGTTTTTTATAAGATTTCTGGTAGTAATTTTTAAAAGATTAAAAATATGCTCAATCAAAGCCTGTGTTTAATAAAGTGAAAGCTATTTAGTAATTAGAAAAGCCTGCATAGGCTGTGTGGCCTCTGGTGATATACATGATTATTAATATGTTTATTCTTCATACAAACAGATTCTGTAGCTCAATTTTTTAACTGCACTATTTTTAGAATTCTGATGATACATTTATTAGGAAGATAATACTTCGAGGTAAAAGTTTGTTTAACAGCCTCATAGAATTATTCTCTGCTTTGAGAACCAAGCTACTGAGCAAACAAAAATAATACAAAAATAATAGTTTGACAGTCTAAGCTTTTTCTGCTTGACTGCAGTTGCCCAGAGCTTCTATTACAACTCCTTTCCTCTCAGGGAGTTACCACTAATGTGACAATCAATCCATCTGTGCTTCTGATTATTAAAGGAGCACCTCACAGCCCCTCTAATCAGTTATCTTGCTGTGCAGGGAAGTGATGGGGAGATTGAGGGGAGAGGTGGAGGATTATCTCAGATCTGAGGTCAATAGTGCTGTTTGCAGAGGGGAAGCACCCTGAAAGTCTATAACCTATGGTGACTTTTCACTGATCTCTTTCCATTTCTCCTTCATTCTGTGATGACCTTGAGTGCATATCAGATCATCCAAGCTTGCCAGGAAGCAATAGCTTATCTTCTCAGTTCTTAGGGGGAGAAGCCGCAGATTCCTTCCAGGCAATGCATTTTACTCAGACTGCTTTCTATGGTTAGATTTTAGTCAGATTTTAGATGCCATCCTAACCTATAATTTTTCAGAGGAATGGAAGTGTGTGTTTGTGTGTGTGCACTTTAAAGCACTGTTGGGCTCAGAAGACGATACCTCAAAGTAAAGGCTTCAGAGGCAGCTTTCTTCTGACCTTCTCCTGCCCTCCTTTCTTGCCCAGGCAAGCTGTAGAAACTAAAATCCCTACTGTCCAAGGAGGGACAGAGAAACCAGAACACTTTTCTCCTAAAGTTAGCAGAAAGCCTAGAAATATTGCTGCAATTTCTATGATGCTTTCCTGATCAACTGATTTCTGCTAGTCATTTAACTACACAAGGATCAACCACTTTTTCTTACTATAAATGAGTTCACAACCTGTACTGAAGTGAAATGCCTTTCCTCAAATATGATAGGAAAGGGAACCAGCAGTTAATGTAATGGCTATGTTGCTGGAATCCCATGTAGTCGACCACGTCCCGGATCCGGTGGCTTAAAACTCACGCCGGGCGTGTGTGTGTGCGTGCCCAAGATCCCAAAAGGAGAATGGAGGAGAAGGGGTTGCAGAGTGACCATCCCCCCTGGGGGGTGATTTCTCGCTTTCTGTCTCTGTGTCTCTCTCTGTCTGTCTGGCGAGAGCACGCACCCTATAGAAAAAAAACTCTCCCCCCCAAAATAAATAAATAAATAAATAAGATAGGGAAAAAAAGTTTCATTTTGTATTTTTAGTTGAATATAAATTTATCCCATATAAAATCATTTTGAGATATATATATATATATATATATATATTCATATTATTTGTATTATTATTACTATGAAGCTACTGTGATTATTTAATATTCTCTACATCTTGTTTTAGTTTATTGAAATTCTTTTTTTCTTTTTTTTTTTTCTGACAAGTTTTTGCTAGGGCGCGTGTGCTCGTCAGAAAGACAGAGAGACAGAGAGACAGAAAGCAAAAAATCACTCCCCTCCCGGGGTGTACGGCCACGCCACAATCCCTTCTCCTCCATTCTCCTCTCAGGATCTTGGGCACGTACACACATGTACCTGGCATGAGTTTAAGCCACTGGGTCAGGGACTCAAACCACGATCAACTACATAGGAGTGCAGCAACATTGCCATTACACCAACTGCTGGTCCCTAGTTCATTGAAATTCTTATTCTATTGTTGGCCTGCAAATATTTCAGTTTGACTAGAAAATCATAACTTGAACTTTGCTGCTTTATGTAAAAGGAAAAAATATATAAATAAAAGTTTTGCATTGTTTATAGACAAGTTAGGATAAAGAGAGAGTAAATCTAATTTTTAATATTAATGATTTAGCCTTTTCTAGTTCTTATTCACATTTTCATGCCTTTGTCAGGTCTCTAATTATAGTAATAATAACAACAGAATGGGTAAAAATTGACTCTAAAATCAAAATACTGTCCAGCAGGAATACTTCATTAGGACGTTATAATGTGATAAAAAGAAATCTATTTAAAAATGTGATTTCCATTTCTTTCTAAATAACACATTTGGTTATTTTTTTTTCTATAGGGTGCATGCCTCACCAGAGAGACAGAGGGATACAGAGAGACAGAAAGCAAGAAATCACACCCCAGCGGGGGATGGCCACACTGCAATCTCTGTTCCATTTTCCTCTTGAATTTCCATACATGTGTGAACCCAGTCTGAGTTTTAAGCCCCTAGTTTGAACTTGAACCGAGGTCAATGTCCGACGACATCACCAATACTCCATCTGCTGGTCCCTCAGTTTTTTTTTTTGTTTGTTTGTTTTTTTTAATTAATAGTATGTGACTTCCATTAGAAGTCGTGTCCTTGACCCCACAAATGCAGAGGCAGATGTGCACGTATGTCGGCCTCCTGGAACCCAGAGTAAGGTGGGAAAAGGCAGAGATGTACAGCCCCTCATGGCTAGCAGCACAAATCCTGAGGCCTGCTTTAGCCAGGGATACCTCCCAGGTGAGGCTCCCAGATACCGAGGGAGGCATCTTGGAGGAGGTGATTTTGGGCTGTGATTTGAATACGAGGACTGTCTGCTCCACCCTGACATCTCCCCTTCACAGATGGTGCTTCAAAAGGCAACTTATGGACCTAGTGAAGGAGAGCTGTGTGGCGGGAGTGCCGGACAACACCCAGGTTGAGATCTGTGTGGCCCACTGGTGAGAATGGCAGCCTGCCTCAGAGCCCCAGTGGCTCTAGCAGTGGCTCTGCTGCAGGAACTCCTTCCCAGCACCCATCCGCCCCTTGGGGCAGCCGCTACTACTGTACATCCTTTGCAACGAGGCTGAGCAGAAGGGGATGCTCTCATAATTGCAGAGCCAGCAACTGGCAGGGTCTTGGTGAATCCCCATTCCCCACTCAGTTTCCTCCCCACCCTTTCTGCAGCAGGCCCGAAGAGTCCACATGGGGCTGTAAGTTGGTCCATTCATCTCTAGAATAAGTCAATGCTGACCCTCAGGGCTTGTCAATGCCCACGACCTTTGAATGATTGGGAGCACTGTGCCCTGAGAACTGAGGCTCAGAGGGCACAGCTGGGACCAGGATGCAGGCTGGCTTCAAAGACTGGAATTATAACGAATCTTCTCAGAATGCCAGGGTCTTCCCCCAAAGAATTCTTCTTTCAGGCTCTTGCACATCCAAAGAAAAGCCAATCTCTTCCTTAGGGTTCTTGCTCCTCCTGGAGATTACCAGATTTGTCCCCCAGGGTTATGATTTCTCCCCACAGTACTGTACACTCCCATTCTCATAGCCACCCAGAGTCCACAGAACCCATCTCAGGACCACCCAAGCTTCTTCCAGAGAGATCCCCAGGCCAGGACCTCTCCAAATGACCCTCGTAGAGGTGCAAGGAGGCCCCCCCTCAGCCTCCCTATCCAACCCTGAGAGCTGACTGGGTGGCAAGGGCATTGAGGCTCACTGCCAGCTGCCAGGTGAGGCTCCCAGAAAACTGTGACTACGTCTAAACGCTCTGGTTAGCTTCCTGGACTTGTAAGAATAAAGAGGTGATCAAATTCTTGGCATCATCCAACCTGGTCCTTCAGCGGACTGAGAGGGGCTGCCGACAGGTGGGTCCTGACCTTCCGCTCACCTTTGACCTTCTCCAAGGTACGCACAGCCAACCCTTTGCTTCGCTCAGTTTCCATTTTCCTTTCTGCTCTCTCTGCATCAGATAGTCTTAACACTAGCTAACAATTAATGAGCCCTTTTTACATCCCAGGCAAATGTTCCAAGAGATTTATGTATTAATTCATTTCATTAGCGCAAAAGCCTAGTTGTTCAACTTTAATTGAGTTCCAACTGTGGGCTTTAAGTACTGGGAATGCAGCTGCAGCGCTGAGCCAAAGTTCTTGTCCTCTGTTTGTCCTAAAGTTGAGAAAACTGAGGCATTGGGAGCTTAAGTGACAGGCCCAAAGTCACACTAAGGCTTGTATGGCCCAATCCACTCCCAGGCTGGCTCCTAAGCCTATGCTGTTATAATCATCACACTTCAGGTATCAAAGTATACTGGGCATGGTAGTGTGGGCCTGCAGTCCCAATTACTCATGAGACTGAAGCAAGAGGATTGTGAATTTGAGGCCAGCCAGGGCAACATAGCAAGACTCTGATTTTTTTTTTAATTTTGTCATAAAATATTGAGTTTACAGAGAGAAGGTGAGGGAAGAAAGTGAGAAAGTACTGCTCAACATACAGTGATGCTGACCACACTAGAATCCCCTCTCATCCATGTTCCTCTAAATGAAGGAGAAGAGACTGCTGCGTGGCCATCCCCACTGGAGGATGGTTTCTGGCTTTCTGTCTCTCTGACTCTCTCTGTCTCTTGGAATTTTAGGCATGCACACACACAGACACAGCATATTTTCCTTTCCTTTAGTTTTTAAGTCTTCAAACATTATTGCACTTGAACTTTCATAATTTGATAAAGCATTCAAGCAATAATCTGCAAATTACTTTAACAGACAGCCTACATAAGCAGATATGACTGTCCTTATTATATCTCACACCCACCATCCACCACTCACTCTCTGCCAACCACTTTACCCTCTTACAGTCTATATCATCCACACCCATCCTCTCCATCACGTCTTCATATCTCTCAACCTCTGCCATAAAGTATAGACATTCAGTAAAAATTGAGTGGAGACATACAACATGTATCTTTCAAAGTCTGGCTCATTGTGCTTAACATTAAGTTGTCCATATTCATCCAGTTTGAGTAAAATAGTAAGATCTCATTTTAAATCAAAAATTTAAATGTAAAGCCCCAAACTATAAACTATTACCAGAAAACATAGGGAAAACTTTTGAAGACAATGGAGTAGGCAAAGATTTCTTAAACAAGGCCCCTAATGCACAGGCAATAGTCCCCAAAATAGGCAAGTGGGATTACATTAAGCTAAAGTTTCCCTGCAACAAAGGAAACAATAATTAGAATGAAAAGACACACCTCAACATGGGAGAAAACATTTTAAAATTATTCTTCAGCAAGAGATTGATATCAAGAATATAAAGGGAACTCAAGCAACTCGCACATAAAAAAAAAAAAAAAAAGAATAATCCAGGTTTAAAAATGGGCAAATTAATTGAATAGACAATCCAAGGAAAACTTACAAATGGCCAAAAGACATATGAAAAAATATTCAATCTCTTGTCACAAATTTAAACCACAATGAGATGCCATTTAATCCCAGTTAGAATGACTAGGATCAAAAAAATAAGGAATGGAAAGTATTGGTGAAGCTGTGATGAAAAGGGAACCCTTCTACAGTGTTGGGGGGAATGTTAACTAGTTCAACTTCTATGGAAAACAAGTGGAGATTTCTGAAAAAAACTACAAATAGAACTTCTATATAATCCAATAATTCCAATCCTTGGTATTTTACCCAAAGGAAAGGAACACACTCAATCAGAAAGACACTTGCCCATCCATGTTTATTGTAGTGTTATTCACAATTGCTACAACATGGAACCGACTAAAATGTCCCCAAACTGATGACTGGGTTGAAAAATTGTGGCACATGTACACTATGGAATATTACCCAAATATAAAATGAAATATTTAAGCAATAAACAATGGCAAATTGCAGGAGCCAACACAAAGCTGCCCCAACATTTATCACTGTGCCAAATTGAAATTACATATTGTTATTCTTAAGAAACAAATGACTATTAAAAATAGTTGATGTTGAGGATCAACAGATGGCATAATGGTTACATTGCTGAACTCCCATGTAGTCAACTGTGGTTTGAATCCTAGACCCAGTGGCTTAAGACACATTGGACACATGTGCATGCGTGCCCAACGTTCCAAAAACCATAATGGAGAAGAGACTGTGGTATGGCCATTCTCCCTGGGCAGTGATTTCTTGCTTTCTGTCTCTCTGTCTCTTCGGTGAGTGCATGTGCCCTATAGCAAAAATCTCTCAAAGAAAAGTAATTGGTTTTGGCCTGTGTGGCGCAGTGTTAATGCAGTGTTCTTAGACAGCTGGAAGCCATGTGGTGACCTCAGGTTTGGATTCCCCAGGTCAGCTTGAAAACATGGCTGCTGAGCTTGAGGCTGCCCAGGATCCTGAGGGGCTAGAGGACTAGGGAAGGGGATTCATGCCGTGACAGACCGTGCTGAGGGTTCTTCTCTCTCTTTCTCTTTTGTGCATGCTTGTACTCTCATACAAAATAAATTTTAAAATTTATCTTTTAAAAGATGTTTTTAAGTGTAGCTGAGAGAATTACTAAGAGAGGTCAATAACATGTTTAGAAAGTCGCAAGCCTGAATTTTTGCATAAGAGCTCCGCGTAACAATTTGTTTGGATATTTACAAATAGACAACGATTAGCAGAAGAAGAGCATGTGAAAGGACAAGAAAGACTCATTTACTCATAAAATTCATGTTGCATATACTGTCAAATGAAAAATATTTAAGCAGGTTGAGTTACTAGATTGATTATAAAGTAGTGCAAATAAATAGAAAATTTTTTCAGACAATTAAGATTTAATTAGGTTTTTTGGCTCTCCCACCACACTGATGTGCTTGTCCTTATTAACTTTGCCCTCCTCCTGTCCTCTCTGCCTCATCACGGCTGTAATGAATGTCCATTCATTCACAGTTTCAAGCTCAGTACCACAGTGGTTCTCAAAATCCTGACAGGCAGGCACTGGTCGTGGCAATGTCCTCAGGGTAGAATTAAGTACCCAGCCTTGTCTGGGAGGCTCTGACCCACTTCTGATTGCAGAGGTCCCTACAGTTTCCTTGTGTCTAACCTGTTTAAGTTCTACTTTCTTCTGAGGTTTCTTTCAGGTATCTACATCCCTTTCTTTCTCAAGTGCATTGCTTATCTTCCTATCACATTTTTTCTGTCTTTTTCACATGCTCTATAATTCCAACAGAAAAATAAGTTCTCTAGTTCTAGAGAATAGCGACCTGAAGCCATTTTGTTAATATGAGCTCCCTTACACAAGGATTCCTTCTCTTGCTGCAGATATTTACATAGTTTCAGGCATAAATGTGTGGCTGGTTAGCTGGGTTCTATGCTCAGCTTTCCTGGCTTAACCCTGATTTCCGGAATGATGGCAGAGATCTGGGAGTGACCCTGTTCTCTGTGATGAACCAGCTCCCTGTGAATTATAAAATTACCTCACCTCATGCTATTTTGCACTAGTCAATGGAGAAATAATAGAACAATTTTTTTAAAATACATGCAATGATGGAAGAAATAAGGTCCTACAGAAAAGATTGTCTTGGACTTATTTGGTACATTTATAAATAAACACAATATGGTGAAAAAGAATTTTGAAGAATGAGGCAGCTGCCTCTATGCAGTTTTCTCTGTATGTTTTCTGAAAACTTGATAGTCTTCTAAACATTGTGTCTGCAAACACATCCTTCTGAAATTAGTTCTTTCACCAGATATAGAGGAGATAATCATATAGTACATCTTCTTGTCTGTCATATAATAAGGTAAATTAAATTATTCTTTTGTTTCCTTTGCTCATATAAGCTTATGTAAATTTATGTTCAGATTCTGAAGTCATTTTAATGCTATGTTACATGTATGTAGATTTGCTATTGTTACCATATGAAAAACATTAAATCATTTTCTCTCTCTTTTTTTTTACATTAGTCAAGACAATGATATTACCATATACATTATCAACAGACAACTTTTCATTTTTGTGTCTATTAAGTGTGTTGTTTGTTCCCTGAATCCCTCCCTTCCGCCCTCTATTACTCATTCCCATTAGCTCTCCCATACTGTCTCTAACATCTGCAGTTGCCATCCCTGCTATTATACCCTCCAGTTCTTTCAGTTATTTATTTTTTTTTTTCAATTATCAGCTCATATAGATTTCAACAATAGGGAACACAGATTCTATTCAGGGTTGGATTAAGGGTGGGTCTCGTGCATTTCCGCAATTGTAGGAGAGTCTCCATGTAATACAGTTTCAGGGAAGTGGTTCTGGTAAGCAGAGGTGATTATCAGTTGATGCGGCACAACATCCATCTTGTGATTACCGGGAATGGTGTTGTGGGGATCTGCAGCGTGAGTCATCCTCGGGTATCTGGCTTCCTTAAGAATGGTAGAGTAGTTCTTGTTTTTCCCTGAGGTAATGCAGGGCTGGTGACCATCATCTTCTCACTGTCCATAGGCAGAGATAATCTTCCTATACAATATATTTCTCAATTGGTTTAAGACAGCTAAAGTTTCTTTCTGTTGCTCATAGTGGCAAGTTCTTAATCCTTGTTTTCGGCTTCAGCTTGCCGCCTGAGGCCGGCAGCCACGCGCAGGCGCAGGCCCAGCGGCCACGCACAGGCGCAGGTCTGGCAGCAACGTGCAGGCCCGGCGGCCACACACAGGCCTGGCAGCCATGCTCAGACCCGGCAGCCACTCGCAGGCGCAGGCCTGGCTGCCATGCGCATGTCTGGGGGCCACGTGCAGGCGCAGGCCCGGCAGCCACACACATGCGCAGGCCCGGCGGCCACGCACAGGCGCAGGCCCAGCGGCCACACGCAGGCCCGGCGGCCACACGCAGGCGCAGGCCCGGCGGCCACGCGCAGGCCCGGCGGCCACACGCCACCCCTAGCGCACGAATACGTGCGGGTCCCTGTGCCACCTCCCGCCCACCTGCCCGGCCAAAGAAAGGAAGGTCGGCGACCTCGGCCAATCTGCGCTGCCGGCCCGCGTCGGTGCCGAGCACGGGACACATCCAGCGCCGGAGAGGCAGCGGGGGCTGGGCGGTCTGGGCCGCGGCACGCGGCGCAGAGTCCCGGCTGCACAGGCTGGGCCGCACAAGCCCAGCCAGCACGCGAAGCAGAACCCCACTCCCTGGGCCACCCGGCGCGCTGGCGCCCTGGGCCGTCCGGCGCAGGCCCAGCGCAGGTGTCCGGCGCAGGCCATTTTCTCTCTCTTCTATGTAAGTAGGGAGGCATCTTTTTGTTGGCAAAATTCTTTTTTAATTAACCCAGGTGCGTGAGTTTGCAAGCGAGAGACAGAAAGAAGGAGATTAGAGACGCAACCCCCAGAAGGGGGTGCACTTCAATCTTTACTCCTCTAATTTTCCACCCTGTCAACATTTGGAGCATGCATGCACATGTTCCAGGCATGTGTCTCAGGCTACTGGGTCAAGATTGGAATTGCAGTTGGGCATGTGTGAGCCTGATCCTTTAACTACTAGGTCTAGTAGTATTGTTTTATTTCACATATACATAGGAAATTAGTACAGATTTCTTAATTACAGAAAAAGAAAAGTGTAGATTTTTGTTTACTTGTATTTAAAAAACTTCTAAAATAAATATATACAGGAAATTTATTAAGTTAGTTCCTTCCCTTTTTTTATGATATGTGCTTATTGTTAATAGAGAAATATTATCTATCCAAGTGATTAACAAACTCTTTAGAGAAAGCTTAGACATATTATGTCCAGAATAAGAGGACTTTAGGTTCAGGGTTTTAAGCTATAAGAGAAAAATCAGTAAACTAGAGATTTTTCTGGTTAATATCACAAGGCTAGAAAGCCTGCCTCATAGCCTTAATATCCATAAACTTTGACACTTAAGCATTCAACTCCATCTCTAAATTCTTTTGTGAAGTCTTCTCAGACCACTCAATTGTTTCTATTCCTTAACTTTTTTTTATTATTGTTATTTTTAGAGGTTTTTGCTATAGGGCACTTGCGCTCAACAGAAAGACAGAGAGACAGAAAGCGAGAAATCACCCCCCGGGTGGGATGGCCACACCACAATCCCTTCTCCTCCATTCTCCTCTCGGGATCTTTGGCACGCACACACACGTGCTCAGCGTGAGTTTACATGGGAGTCCAGTGACATAGCTATTATGCCAACTGCTGGTCCCAGACTTAGGTAATACTTTTGACATACATTTACTTATTTATTTTTAGTTTTTGCTATAGAGCATATGTGCTCATTGGAGAGAGAAAGTGAGAAATCATGCCATGGGGATGACTGAACACATTAGGTGCTATGTCACAATGAGGATGGCCATGCCACAGTCCCTTCTCCTTCGTTCTCCTCTCAGAATTTTGAGCACACATGCACACATACCTATTGTGTTCACATCGCTAGGTCTAGGACTTGAAATGCACATGCTGGATACATGGTGCATGCCTAAACTCCTGAAAGAGGGAGAGATGGAAGAGAAGTGATGGAGGTGTGACAACTCCCTAGGAGAAGGGCACTTTCTCCTCTCTCTCTCTTTCTCTTTATTTCTCTCTGACAAGTGCACATGCCCTTTAACTAAAGAAAAAAAATGATCTTTTAATAATAGCCTCTTACCAAGGTCATGTTGCTTACAGAGTCTAGAGTATCTCAGGGGGAAAAAAATCTGATTACCTCAAACATATTTTTAAATCCTATTTCTTGTGTTTTCTGGTCCCCTGACAATTTTTCTTATCCTTAGCAGAATTATGAAGTGAAAGTAATTTAATTCAATAAATCCTTCTATCTCCTTAGTAGCTATGAGAAGGATTATGGGACGGATTTTAAGGAGCTAACTGAATATCTCATGGATCATGATGGTGAGAGTGCTTTTCAGTGCAAGAATATTCTCGGAAGTCTATGGATTTCAGTTATCCATTCTGCGTTTTGTTTGAGCTTGGGTACTTTCTTAAAGTAGATGTTCAAAACTTCTACTAACTTTTTATTCTTTCTTGCTCAAAATTCACAAATTGCACCAGTGGTGGGGGAGATAACCTCTTTTTTTTTCCCCCCCAGCTAAAGGGCACATGTGCTTGCCAGAGAAAGACAGAACAAGATAGAGTGAGAGAAGAAAGCATTTCTTATGAGGAATGGTCACAAAATTCTACCCCCCCCCCCTTTTAACAGTTTTCGGCACACACACACGTGCACTGGCATGTGCCTGGTATGTTTCTTAGGTAACAAGGTCTGGGACTCCAACCATGTGGTCAGCCATATGGGATCCAGCTGCTTGAAATACCAGGACATGAAGATGGCTCAAGATAAACGTTCTTATTCTGATATTCAAAATGCTGTTACAATTTACTTTGTTTGCTTCATCTTTAACCACTATGTATGATACACTGTACCTATCCTTAATGTTTCTTTCTTCATTCCAATAGTCCATTTTCTCTTCATTCTTTCTTCCTTAATCTCATCGAAATCTAATTTTAAATTATGTTTACACCATTATGTCTATCTGATTTAATTTATCTGATTAAATCCACCTAAACTCATAGAAAACTGATTTTTGTATGTGATTAATCACACACGCAGTATAATAAACTACCTCAGCAAATCCTAAGATAGGGTCTTGGTTGGAATAAGTCCTTAATAAACATTGTTGATGAAATTAAACAGTGAATGAGTAGTTATGCCAGTATGCTACCATATAATTTAATTTCAGAATTCAGTCAGAAGCAGTCTAATGAACCACTGATAAAAACTGTCAGCAGAAAAAAATTATATTGCTTTTTAATAAATGGCAGCATTGGGACCAGCAGGTGGCGTGGTGGTTAAGGTGCTAGACACTCACACATGGCCGAACGCAGTTCAAGTCCTGGATCTGGTGGCTTGCTTTCTCACTTTCTGTCTCTCTCTCTCTGTATATCTCTCTCTGGCCAAAATAAAATGAATGAATAGATAAAATCCAATAAATAATTAAAAAAATAAAAAATATATGGCAGCATAATTAGGATTTTAGTATAGTTTATTGTATTAATTAATTCTACATGTGAATTTCCCTAACAGTACAGTATCATGCTTAAAATTAAACTCTTAATTTTTTATTTTTTCTCATGTTTTTTTTCCTTCATTCATTCAGATACTCAAATATGAAGACTAAGAGCCATCCTTGAATTATTTTATCTTACAACCTGGATTATTTCCAGCAATAAATCCTGTTTTCTCTAATTCAAGCATGAACCTAGAAAGTGAATATGTCTGACCTGCAGTGCTAGCATCCTGGTCCACATCACTGTGTCTTGCAGTCATGCAAAGGTCTCTTATTTAGTTCTGCTGCTTCTACGTTGTGTTTTCATCTGTTCTTCCAAGTCAGACCATGTCACCCTGGGGCCTTAGCTCTAAGAAGTAGCCATTGTGTTTTGCTGAGATCCATAGGGAACTACACAACAGTGATCCTGACTGGGTCTTGAGCACCAACTGCAAATAACACCTTCTCATTCACTCTCCTCCAGCCTCCTTGGTGTTTTTTGAATACATCAAGAGCATTCCTTCCTCCAGACTTTTCACTTACTTTTCTCCCTACCTGAAATCCTCTTTCTGAGATAACCCCATAGCTCATACTCAGCATTGTTTACCAACCACAAAAGAATATTGGATATTGATTTAAAACAAAACAAAGCAAGAAAACAAAACATAACTACCTAAGTGCTGACTTTATGACAGCCACTGTGCCTTGGCACTGGGAATATAAATATAAACTCAAACTTTAGATATTTATGTTCTAGTAACGGAAATGAATTATTTAAGTAACTCTGAAAGGGTAAATGAGTAAGTAAATACATGAGCAATGCAAGAATGAGTAAAATATCTTTTTTTAATTGCCTGAGGGCATGTGGACTCGCCAGGGAGAAAGCACTCTTGAATGAGGAATGGTTATGCCACAATCCCTTTTCCCCCATTTCTCCATTCCGTCAGGATGTGAGGCATGCCCACACATACCTGACATGTTTCTCAAGCCACCAGGCTCAGGATTCAAACTGCTATCAGCCATGAGGAAGTCAACTTTCTATGCAGACCACTTAACTGCTGTGCCACAGGGTCAGGCAATGAATAAAAGATAAAATATTTCATGACATATTTAAGGAGATATGAGAGGCTAGTTAACTTTTATATAGAAAAATGAAGATTGGTTACATGAAAGACACAATATTTGTACTGAATGTGAAACATTTCATTGTAGCTCTGTAACTGTTTTGTATTCATCAGTGTTACAGGGACACTCCCAAATATGTAAGTTTCCATGCTGAGACATGAACACATTATGCATTCAAGTGGCATATTAACAGCATACTTTCATCATATGTCTGTTTGATTCGTTAATATAATTATTAGTTAGCTGTGAGGGACACTACGTTTTAGAATGAGTGACAAGTTTTTAAATTTCTATATATTCCAAGAAAAGCCTGTAGTTCCTTAAAGGTAATTAAGTTTTAATTCTGGTTCTGTTACTCTTAAATATTTGTGTGACTGGTCAACCATCTTAACAACTATGACCCTCAGTCAAATTATGTGTCAAATAATGACTATAATAGTTATCAGCTGTAGGATTTTTCAGACAACAGCTACACTATAGTCTTTTCAGTGCCTTTTTATAGTGTGTGTTCAATGGATATCTAGGGGACTTATTTTCATCGTTTTTATTATTTTTATGACACTCACCTTGTAACTTGGCATGGATAATAAACTAGCATCTGGTAAGCAAGAGGTTATTTCCATAAGAGTTGTTACTTGGTTTTTCAGTTTCATTCAGTGAGAACTTTTTTTTTTCAATATTGTGCCTTTAAGAATGAGGCAATGATAATTAAATATTATCTTAATTTGGTAAGTTATTTCAGCACCAGTGTTAAGATGGTTTATTCTAAAATCATTGCTACTTGTTATTTATTGTAAAATAATGTCTGCAGTAGTTGCTTGCCATTGGGGATTTCTGAGGGCAATTTGTAATTGCATTTACTCAAGAAGACATTTGAAATAAAAATAATAGAGCATGTTATTAAGTCCAGTAGTTATTCATTGGCTGAGTCTTATTTGCATCTCCATGTGTTCCAACTTTAACACTTTCCTTGTTACAGTGCGATGATAGCAGGAGACATGTGACTACAGGAGAATGGCGTCCCTCTACTCTCCCTTTGAAACTAGGTTGACTTTTTTCACTAACTTGACCGATAGAATACGGTAAAAGTGGTTCAGGTCACAACATAAAATTCCCATTCACTTCTACCTTTTTCTCTTGGGCTGCTGTATAGTATTCTCAGCTGGGCTGAGATGTGTATCATGCTGAGTAAAATCTGCTTACAATCTAAATGATGCATAGCGACTGAATGTATAAATAATCATAATAAAAAAATAAAGAAAAAAGAAATTAGTCACTGTAGTGTTAAGAAATCATTGTGATTCCAGGACAATTATTAAGATATTTTCTTGAGGTAGAACCCTGAAATCCCTCGTGATCACAAATCATCAATTTGATTCGGTAAAATCTAAACTTTAGTAATTTTGAAAATTGATATATTTATTCCTTAATTTTGAACTTCAAAAATTTCCTCAAGACAGTGTCTATAAGTTCCTCTGTTTTCTGGGGTCATGATTCAGAATCTACTCCCTACTGTTTCAGAAACTCATGAACAAAAAAGGCTTTTGAAATAAAGTTTCTGGAAAAACCACCAACCAGATAGCACTCTTCTAAATAGGAGAGGGTATGCTTTGCTACTGCCTCCCAGCTTAGAGATCTTGGACCACATTCCTAAAAGATTTAGGACATTTGGGTCTCCAAAAAGTCATTTTATGCTTCACCAAGGAGGACAAAACAAGCTCACTGGTCATAAAAAGTAATTTTTAAAAAAATCTTAATTATCCTATCTGAGGTGCACAATTCTGTATCTTTTCTAAATACATAGTCAGTTCTCTTTAATTAAGATGACTCTACAATGAAGTTAATACTGACAACCACTTGCCAGTAACAGAGGTTTTTATAATATTTTTTTCATTATGACATAAACTTATATTTGTATATAATCTGATAATAAATGTTTTCTGTCTTTAGGGAGGACTCTTAGCTGTACCTGAGTCCTATAGATTTGACTACTGACCTGTACCCATGACAGTGAAATAGCTGAACTCGAAGTGGTTCTCTATTTTTTTAATTTTCTTTTTCAAGTTTTTAATTAACTCTCTCTCATCTCTTATACATGCTTTTCTCCCTCTCATTCTCTTTCTTATTATATTTCTAATTGTCCCTGTTGCCTTCTCATATTTCTTTTCTTGCTATCTATATATGATCAGTCTAAACAATTGGTTTTTATATTTGAGCACCAGCTTTTCTTCATCTCCTTTACCTGTACTCTTTATGTTACTAGCTCAATCTTCCTACTTACTTTTTGTCAATGTCTTAAATGACAAAAATGAAATAATGAACTTTTACCAACTTTTTTACCATTAAAATGTAATGATCACTACTAAGCTAAAATAAGGGGAGGAAGAGCAAGAAGGAAGGAAGAAAAAAGGAAAGAAAAAACATAGCAACTGGCTTCTCAGAGCTCACAGCTGAGTCCTCCCTTCTTTGTGTCTCTGATTTAAAATCTCTATCTGTAATGAGGAAAAAACAGTAGTAAAATTTTGTGTGGGAAGTAGTTTCAATAAGAGTGTAATTGTGATTATACCTTTATTTCAGAAAAAAAAAATCAGTTCTTCTCTATCCAATGGAAATATCCAGACTTCACAGTACACTTAATCTTAGAAATGATAAGTTTTGAATTATTTTTTGACAATACCAGGTGATAAATTTTGAATTCTATTAATTGTATTATTTTAGGGCAAGATCTTTAATAAGTACTTACTCTGCTCTTACTTTAGAAATATAATTCAGTTATTTTTAAGTTGTTAAATCACATATGTAAGCAATTTTTTACCTCAAATTGGGGATAGGGTAATTTTCCTTGTTATACAATTTAACAAAAGGCCAGGTATTTGCATGACATGCTTGTCAATCTATTTTCAACATAACAAAGCCTGTGAGAGGCAAATAAAACATCAAGAAGATTCCTAAAACTCATAAAATGAACAACCTCTATCAGTACATTTCAGACATTTAGCACAGCTTATTAATAAAATACGGTCAGCCTGTTTAAAGTCATTTTCAGTCCTCGTTTCCCCTCGACAATCAATTACTCAACGGATTTTTCTTGCATCCATTCCCACCTTCCTCTCGACATCTTCAGCATTTGTATTTCAGGATCCTATATAGGGGTCTTTTCAAATGTGCTAACTCATAAGAGATCAGAGTCTCACCTCTTCAACTCTTTAAGCCAACTAAGAGAGCAATAGGTTTTAAACAAGTTATGTTCTTTTACACATGTACATACAATTCAGTAACTATTTAAATGTCTGATTTTGTTATTTAATACTTCCCCACGATTAATTGATTTAGAAAATATCTTTGAGCATGTTAGGCTTTAGAAAAAAATGGTAAGCATACAGAGTCTTCACCTTACAGGGAGCTTACATCAAGAAGGACAACGATTAACTTCACACACAAAGAATAGCAAGTTTTAATTATGTTAATTGCTGAAAATCTCTTTTTTAATGTTTGAGAGTATCTATGAGAGTGATTTTATACCCAAGGAGATCAGGAAACCCTTCCTGAAGAAAATTATACCATAGCTCAGGAGGGATCAATGGATAGAAATTAAATAGATAAAGATGAGTAGAGACCTTGGAAGAAGGGGAAATAGGGCAAGCAGAAGTCACTTCATAGGGCCAGCAAGTGGCATAGTGGTTAAGGCACTGGACTCCCACATGGTCAACCACAGTTCAAATTCTGGACCTGGAGGCATGAAAATCACACTGGGTGCATGTGTGTGAATGTCCAAAATCCAAGGAGGAGACTACAGAAAGTATTAGGGCATGGACATCCCCCTGGGGGATGATTCCTCACTTGCCCTTTCATTGTCTCTTTCTGTCTCTCCTGAGAGCACACACCCTATGGCAAGAAACAAAAACCACCACCACCACCAGAAAAAGAGTGTAGCACAAGGCACTTAAGGGAAAGTGAAAGGGTAGAATATTTTAGCTTATGTGGAATAAGAAAAGCAAGGAGGGCCAGATATTATGAGGATGAAGAGGAGGCAGAAAGGCCCCACTAAAGATATTTGATTAAACTAAAAAGAACAGTGGGAAAACCTCTTTTAAGAAGCAGTTATAATCTATAGCCATACCACCCTGATTACACGCAATCTTGTCTAATGTGGGAAGCTAAGCAGAGTGGAGGATTGTTATTACTTGGAGGAGAAAAGCAATTCCAGGATAAAGGCCAAGAACTAAGATCTTAGTTGGTGGTGGTAAAGATAGGAAATTGAATGCATTTTCAGGACTTAGAAAAAAATATCTACAGACCTTGGAAATAGATTTGGTATAGGAAAATGAAGAATGATTCTTAGGTATATGGCTACTGCAAATGTATGAATTAGGAGGCCACGCTCTGAGAATGAAAATACTTGAATTAGACCAGATTTGTGGGAGGAGATCCTGAGTATTGAGGTGAACAAACTGAAGTTGAGGTTCCTTTGAGTAAATTAAGGAGATCTAATGTTTGTCATTGAACTTAGGAAATTTTCTGAATTCTTACAATACACACACACTATAATTTAATAACATAGGGATATGTGCTGTTGCCTGGGCTTACCAAATCACTTTTGACCACACATTTAGAAAAAGTTTATTTATATTTCAGTCTTTTATGAACACACATGTGGACATTTTCTCTGAGTCTTTAATTTGGCCAATACCAAGCTTATAGTAAATATTTAAAATGAATTGCATATATTTTTCTCTACTAAAGAGGGCTTTTTTCTATTTTTTTAAATATAGAAACATACATATCCACATGCACTCAAACATTTACACACATAAATACATAAATAATAGCAATTAGAAATGTTCTAGAAAGAGTAGGAAAGCATGCATATAGAAAATAACAGCTGAGTTTTGAGAAATAAATAAATGTAAAATATACTAGTGGGTGCAGAGATAATATCTCAGGAGTCATCTGTAACTCCATCATTCCGGTCACCTCGTCCACCTACCTCTAAACCTACATTCACCATAACCACTACTATCTTTTAACTTGCTGTTTATTTTCTCCCAATTTCTGCCTATCTCTCTCTCTTTCCCTTTCTAATTTCCTAGAGGGTGCATGCACTCACTGGAGAAACAAAGAGGGAGAGTAAGAAAGCACCCTTCACAGGGCGTGGCCATACCACAATCCCATCTCCACCATTTCTCCTTTCTAAATTGTGGGCACACATGTATATGTGCCCAGTGTGTTTTTCAAGGTGACATGTTTGGGACTTAGACTACACAATTGGCCATGTGGGATTCGGCCACCTTAATCAACGTTCACTGGTGATTAAGCAATCCATCACATATCTTTTTTTTTTTTTTTTTTAATAGGTTTTTGCCTTAGGATGTGTGTGCTCACCAGAGAGAAAGAGAGAGAGAGAGAGAGAGAGAGAGAGAGAGAGAGAGAGAGAGAAAGTGAGAAATCACCCCCTCCAGGGGGGATGGCCACTCTGCTGTCTCTTTTGCTTCATTTTTCCCCTGAGATCTTGGGCACTCACGTACATGTGCCTAGTGTGATTTTTGGAGAGGTTTTTGCTATAGGGTGCATGCGCTCGCCAGACAGACAGAGACATAGAGACTGAAAGCGAGAAATCACCCCCCAGGGGGGATGGTCACGCCGCAATCCCTTCTCCTCCATTCTCCTCTCGGGATCTTGGGCACGCACGCACACGCGCCCAGCGTGAGTTTTAAGCCACCGGGTCCGGGACACGAACCGCGGTTGACTACGTGGGAGTCCAGCGACATAGCCATTACACTAACTGCTGGTTCCCCCTAGTGTGATTTTTTCAAACCATTGGATCCAGGATTCAAACTTTGTTCAGCCATGTGGGAGTCTAGTGATAAAATCTTGATACCTTGCATGTGATAGATACTGAAATCATGGTAAAAGGGAGGGAAGCATGCGTATGCATTGAAAACCAAACATAGATGATCAGTTCTTCAAATTCAGAAATCTCCTTTATTCAAATGCTTTGTACCTTATGTTTGCAATATGATAGTTTGCACATTGTAAATATAAAATAGTTGAAGTTGAAATTGTCACTATTTAGCCTAACCTGGTTGTCAAACTTACTCATAGGAAGCATAAACCAAGAGGTCCAGTCCACTCACAGAGTATCCCTAGCTGCAGTCCCCCCACCCCACCATTCCTAAGGAGCAAAGTTAAGATAAATCTTATTTACTGCTGTCTGCAGTCTCCTTCTTATACTATATTAAAAATATAACCAATTTTAACAGAGTAAGAGATATACCTGAGAAAAATAAAGCAATCATGGCTAAAGTACAAATAAAGAATCTAAGTCCTTAAAAAAATAAGTTGATGAAAAAAATCTCTCAGAATTAGATAAGCTTCGGTCAATTTATTTTATTTTAGATTTTTGCTATCAGGTGCTTTCACTCTCTTCAGAGATTGAGAGAGATAGAGAGGAGAAAGTGAGAAATTAAATCACACCCCCCAGGGGGTGTGGAGGATGGTCACACTGCAGTTCCTTCTCCTCCATTCTCCTCTCAGGTTTTGAGCACCCATCCCATGTGTGTGTGTGGAACTTGAACTGCAGTTGGCCACATGAAAGTCCAACCCCTTAACCACTATACCACCTACTGGTCCCAGTATCAGTGGATTTTAAAGGCTTCGCTAAGACATTCAGGAACTATTAATGAGGTAAATAATAGTAATAATTAATAGCACCATTAAATAAGAAAAATAAATTCACCTTAAAGAAATCTCTTAGGAAAGCTGAAACTCACATTTAATTGAGGTAATTTCATACATAATAACAACCTTAGGATACGTTTTCCAAAAAGGAAACAAACTTGAATCATTCAAATCAGGTTATTCCACTGAATTAAGGCACGTTGCTATGAATTTATTCACCATTTTTGTGTACAGAATGTTTACCTTGCAAACTATTTTTGTTACTTTATTAGGTCAAAATATTTTCCCTAGGGGAAAAAAAAAATCAGAACTATAATATAAAAGACAGAGAAGTCAAATGGGTGGAATAGTGGGGAAGAGTCTATTTTTTTTTCCCTAAAGAATTATTTTATTTAACTGTATTTATGTATTTGTTTAATTAGTTTTGCTTTGACCAGAGAGAGACAGGGAAAGAGAGAGAGAAAGTGAGAAAGAAGCTGCCAGGTCCGGTGCTCAAACCAAGCTCAGACATGTGGGAATCCAGCACCCTTAACCTCCTCGCCACCTGCCGGCCCCAGGAAGAGTTACTTAACACTTAGGCATTTAGAACTTTCATTTCTTATATGAAAATAACTAGACTTTATAAAAATCATCCTTCCAAAAGTTTCTAAGATCCTTGGATAAAATAACATATAATGAATGTTTTGTGTTCACACTGAAGAAAAAAATATAAGTAAATCCATGGAAATAAAAAAATCACACAAGAAAGCTACAACCTGGAAATAATAACGAATAATAGCAAGGTTGTTAACAAGATTAATAGACAAAAGTTAGTTCCTTCTCTATATACTAACAATGAACAATTGGAATTTCATGTTTAAAAACACAGTGCTGGGGCCAGCAGATGATGTGGTGGTTAAGGGCCCTGGACTTCCAGATGGCCAAGCACAGTTCAAGTCTTGGACCTGGTGGCTTGCTTTCTCACTTTCTCTCTCTCTCTCTCTTCCTCTCACCCTGTCCACCTCTGGTCAAATTTAAATAAATAAATAAATAAATAAAGTTAAATAAAATAATTCTTAAAAATAAAGTGCTATTTACATTAGCATCAAGAAAGGAAAGACGTAAATATAAATCTTGCAAACTATTTATGATTATTTGAAGCAAAGTACACAATTCTGATAAAAGATACCAAAGAAGTGCTATTAAATGGAGAGATAGTTCATAATGATAGATTGAAATACTCAGTATTGGTTACATGTGAGTTTTTCCCAACATGAACTATATATTTAATGTAATCCTGGTCAAAATCCCAGAAAGTTATTTTGTGAGTACTGACAAAGTGGTTGTAAAGTTTATACAGGAAGGCAAAAACCAAAAAGAGATTTTGAAAGCACAATGCTGAAAAACAAAAACAAGATCATAGTCAAAATGCACACAATACTTTAAAAAAAAGAGTATTGCCATTACACAACTTCAAGAATTATTATAAAGCTACAGTAATTAAGACAGCATGATGTCAATGAACCAAGAGACAAATAGGTAACTAGAACAACATTTATTTATTTATTTATTTATTTATTTTAAATAATTATTTATCTTATTTATTCATTCATTTCTTAATTTGACCAGAGAGAGACAGAGGGTGAGAGTGAGAGAGAGAGGAAGTGAGAAAGCAAGCCACCAGATTCAGGACTTGAACCCTGGTCAGCCATGTGGGAATGTCCAGCGCCTTAACCACCACGCCACCTGCTGGTCCGCTAGAACAACATTTAAAGACCAGAAATACACCCAAACAAATATAATAACTGATCAAGAAAAGAAGCAGAAGCAATGCAATGGAGAAAATGTATTCTTTTAAACAAATGGTAATAGAAAAACTGGGTGTACATACGTAAAGGCAAAATATAAATGCTGACATAAAACTTCTATACAAATTGATTCAAATGACTTACAGTCCTAAATTTAAAATACTAAATTATAAAACCCGCAGAAGTTAAGAGAAAATCTGGATGTAGTTATATACAACATCATAAGCATAATCTAGGAAAGAAAAAACACTAGTAGCTGCAATACCATTTAAACTAAAACTTTTTGCTCTGTAGAAGACATATTAAAGAATAAAAAGATAAACCACAACAATATTTGTAAGTAAATATCTTATAAGTTCTTATATCCAAAATATTTTTTAAACTCCTAAAACTCAGCCAAAAATAAATAAATAAAAACAAAAGAAATCAATTTAAAAATTTGGAAATTAGGGATGAGTAGGTGTCATAATGGTTACATTGCTGGGTTCCCATGCAGTTGACTGCGCTTCAAGTCCTGGACCCAGTAGCTTATAACTCATGCCAGGTGCATGTGATGCATGCCCCAAATCCCAAGAGCAGAATGAAGGAGAAGCGATTGCAGTGTGACAAGCCACCAGAAAGATGATATCTCAATTTCTGTCTCTCTGTCTCTCTCTCTGTCTTTCTGGCAAGCATGCATGTCCCATATTAAAAATCTCTCTAGGGACCAGCAGTTGGCGTAATGGCAATGTGGCTGGACTCCCATGTAGTCAACTGTGGTTTGAGTCCCGGATTCAGTGGTTCAAACTCATTCCAGGCACATGTGCTTGTGTGTCCAAGATCCCGAGAGGAGAATGGAGGAGAAGGGATTGTGATGAGGCCATCCCCCTGGGGGGTGATTTCTTGCTTTCTGTCTCTCTGTCTCTCTTTCTCTCTTTCTTGTGAGCACACATGCCCTATAACAAATACCTCTCAAAAAAAAAAAATCTTTCTAAAAGAAATTAGGAAATGATCTGAAAAGACATCTCACCAAAGAAGGTATATATAAAGAGTCTCCCAAGAGTTCATAGAAAGTGTATATTATGAAAAAATATGCATGGATGTCAAAGAATTTTTGCACCAGTGCCAGCCCAGGGAACAGTGATGGGGGAAACTGAATCCCATATGACCAACTGTGGGACTTGAGTCAGTGGCTTGAAAAACATGCTGGATGGATAAGTGTGTACATCTGCTCAAGATCTTAAAAGGAGGGGAAATAAAGAAGGGATTGTGGCATGATCATCCCCCATATTTCTCTTTCTGTCTCTCTCTAGTAAGTGTACACACACTCCAGCAAATTAAAAAAATAATAATTTTTGTACCAAAATAAACTGGCATTAATATGTTACAACATGTCTGAACAGAATCTAGTTTGAAGCAGTAAGAAGAAGAGAGGTCATGGTAACAGTTCTAGAAGATCCTCGAAGCACTTTACTTGTTAATTTTCCAGAAGGCCAAAGAATGATATCATCTGCTTATTATGAGATTGTTTTGAGAAACTTAGCTTACCTTTAGAAAAAAAATGCCCAGGAAACCTTCATCAGAACGTACTTCTCCACCAAATCAATGCTCCTGCTGCTTCTGCACATCAAAGGGCAATCTGAGAGTTTCGATAGGAAATCATTACACATCCTTATGGTTCTAATTTGGCTCTTTCTGACTTCTTTCTGTTTCCTTCTTAAAACAAAACAAAAAAACAATTTCAGGACCAGCTGATGGTGTAATGGTTACATCGCTGGAGTCTCACGTAATCAACGGAGGTTTGAGGCCCAAACCTGTGGCTTAAACTCACAGAATAGAGGAGAAGGTATTGCAGTGTGGCCATCCTCCCTGGAGAGTGATTTCTCACTTTCTGTGTCTCTGTCTTTCTCTGTCTCTCTGGCAAGCACATGTGCCATATAGCAAACATCTCTCTTAACAAAAGAAAAATTAAAGGCACCTATTTTTCTGCAGTCAGTAAAGTAAAAAATACTAAACTGATGCAGTAGACTTCTCAGTACTTTCAGTTCTTTGAATGACTAGTATCATCACTACAGAAGTGTCTTCATTTTGGTAGACCTTATATTGAGAAATAAGAAAGATGATAATAGGTAAGGGCTGGACCAGCACAGCAATTAACGGCTATTCACAGAGAACTAGATCCCACATGATGGACCCCAATTTGAAACCCAACCATGGTGGCTTGAAAAGTAGCCCAGGTACATGTACATATGTGCCCAGAATCCTGATGAGATAGAGAAATTGAGGAAAAAAGAACTGTGGCATGATCACATTCCACTGGGGAGTGCTTTTTCTCTCTCCCTCTCTCGCTTTCTCCTTCCTCTCTTTCTTTCTCTGGTTAGTGCATGTGCCTTCTGGAAATAAAAAAATAATAATAACAATAATAAGGAAATGGCAGGTGGAGAGGTAGTATGTTATAATTCTCTATACTTGCTGCTCTATTTTTCTATGAACCTGAAACTGCTTTAAAACGTAAAACTAGTATTTCTTTTTATTAATACATGACAGTAATAAGAAAAGAAGAGAAGTTAGAATGATATTGCCTGCTCCAGCCTAGACATCATAGTTGGTAACATACAGAATTACAGGGCTGGGAGCCACATGCCAACGGGAAGTTCGAATCTTAGCCTGTTGACCTGAAATACACTGGAAATGCATATGTGCAGGTCCCTGCAAGCTGGAAAGCTAGAGGAAGGGGATCACAGCGTGATGAGACCTTCGAGAACTTCTCTTTCTCTCTCTCATGCATGTGCACTGTCATAAATAATGAGAATGAATAATGCTGTCTATTGTCTGAGTGTAACAGCTGAGTATGAAAAAATATTCACTTGTGAAAAAATCAAGTAATAGACATTTATTAGCTTGATTATAAGTGCTTTTTAAAAAATCATTATTTTAGTTTTTGCCAGAAGGTGCATGCACTTGCCAGAGAGTGGCAAAGATTGAGAGAGAAAGTGAGAAAGCACACACACACACACACACACACACACACACTCAGTCTTACATATACAAAGAAATGAACCATATTAGTAAAAGATGAAAAATAATCTGATCCAAACCAAAAATGTGGCAAAAGTCCCGTCTGTCATCTGATTTAATGTAAGTGAGCTAACTTCTTCAATTAAAAATAGAATTTAAAGGCAAAATCTAACTCTTTCTATTAAAAAAAAGACAATAGTCTGAACAGTGTGATTTTTACAGTCTGAAAATAAAAGGAAAGGCAAGTACATGTCTCCCAAAAGCATATTATAATAAAGCAGAGGCTGCAGCTTTAATATCAGAGAAGCTAAAATTGCTAATTCAGTTTTGAAAATAGCAATGTGGCTGGAATTCTCTATCATATATGAAGATTTATGGTAATAAATATAGAGGATCTGGGTACAAAGACAAACAACTATAATAATTTAATATAATCTATAACCTAGAAACGGATGCATGCTTAATTTACAACTGAGCTGCCACTGAAGTTTACTGGGAAAATGACTAACTCTTCAATAAATTCACCTATCTGCAAAAGAAAAAAGAGTAACTCTTTCACAGGGAGTAAATATTCAAATGCAAAAGTCAAATTTGTAAACTTTATGAAAAAGCATAAAATAATATAGCATAAAATTAGACTATGAAAAGGTGTACCTTCACTAAGTAAGATAAACTTAAACTCCTAAAATCAATTCATAAATTTAATTACATTAAAGGCAGAAATTCTATTCATCAAAAAGTGAGAATAAAAAGATGAAAAAAGATCTTTAAAAATGTATACCATTCAAATACGTACCATTCAATATATTCTTTTTGTTCAGAATAAATTTTTAAAAAGTTCTTAAGAATCATCAAAAAATAAAATAGACTCCAATTTAATAAAATGAATAGTTGAAATATCACTTCATGCCAGAGGTAACATAGATGATCAACAAACATATTAGAAATGATGATGTTGTAAGTGATCAAGGATATGCATACTTAAGTCAATATGACATACACTTATACACAATCCACCTTGATCAAATTAAAAGTCCAACATTAATTTTAGAGATGGATGTTTTAAAAATGGTAACTCTTGAATCATCCTATGTGCTACATAGTGGACCTACAGTATTCAAAGTCACATGGCCAACATCAGGTTCAATTCCCTGGCACAATCCCTTCTCCTCTGTTCTGAGGTCAATAGGATTTGGGGTATGCACATATATGTGGTCGTCAAGATTTTTTTTGTTTTTTATTTTATATTTTATTTTTGAGAGATTTTCACTATAAGATGCACACACTCACCAGAGAGAGACAGGGAGATAGAAAGTGAGAAATCACCTCCCGGAGGGACGGCCACGCCACAATCCCTTCTCCTCTATTCTCCTCTTGGGATTTTGGGCACTCGTCCACAAGCACTCGTGAGTTTTAAGCTGCTGGGTCCAGAACTCAAACCATGGTCACCTAGATGGGAGTACAGTGATATAATCTCTATGCCACCCAATGGTCCCATAACTCTAATACATTTTATAGTAATAATTTCTGATGTTTTATTGAAAATATATTGGAAAAAACAGGTTATCACTTAGTATTCACTTATTCATTTCCCCCAAATCTTACAGATTTTTACGTAAATACATATATTGGGCAGAGTGCTGGGTAAGGATCCAGGAGGATCCAAAGGCCTTTTATTTTTTCTTTTACTAGTAATTGAGAAAAAAGGAGGAGAAAAGCTAGGGTAATACAAGAAATTACTGACAAGAAATTACTCCCCCAAGCTTAACTTTTGAATAAAGAAATGACCTGAAGCTAGTCCAGTAATAGTAAAAGTGGATGAATATCATTGAAAAAATGACACTCTCACATAATGTGATGCAGTCTGAGCGTGGTTAGAATGTCAATGTATTGTTAAAAAGTACAAATCTACATTGCAATAGGATAAGCTCTAAAAAGAAGTCATACATAAGAGAGAAAATAAGATTTACTAAAGTGCAAAAGTGAATTTGAATGTGCAAAAGTGAATTTGAATGTGGTTGGCTCTGTGCTCTGGTGATTAAGACATAAGATCCCTCATGACTGACTGTGTGGTTCAAGTCCTGGACCTGGGTGCTTGAGGAACTTACCAAGTGTATATGCATGTCTGCCTAAAATCCTCAAAAGAGGGAAAAATGGAGGAGAAAGGAGTATGGGACAACCATCCCACAGTGGGTGCTTACCGCATCTCCGTCTCTCTGGCAAGCGTATACATCATCTAGCCAAAACAAAGTGACTCTGGATGATAAGAATTATATTAGTGTTATACTATAAGTAAAATACAAGTCATTTATTTATGATATTTTATTTCCTTATTTTTCATTATACATTTTTAGCACAATTTTTAGATTACCAGAATTTTATTGAAACAATTTTTGAAACAGCTGTCACACCAATGTGTTCTTAAGTATGCTTCATGGCTATTATATTAAAATTACATCTATCAGGAAGGTAGCAAATTAGAATAGACACTATCGTTTTTCATTGTCATAGTTACAATGAACCCACAGAGCACTATTTTACTGCACAAGAATAGCAATTTCTCTATTGTGTTGCATTTTTCTATGTGACATATATGCTCTATTATTATCACTGTGGTTAGAACACTTCCTATGATATCTGCCTTCTTACTAAATTTTAAATATGAAGAATATCGTTAACTATAGAAACTATGTGGTGCAGTAGGTCTTTAGAACTTATTTTTCTTGCATAACTTAAACTGTATACCCTCTGAACAACTCCCATTTTCCACTCTCTCCAGCTTTTGACAATCATCATTCTACTCTGGTTCTTTGAGCATTTTCAGTGCCATTTCCCTATATAAGTGGACCACTACAATATGTGTCCTTCTGTAAATGGCTTAGTTCGCATAATATGTCACGGCAGTTTATTCATGTTGTCATGTGTTACGCAATATCCTTTTTAAAGACTGAATAATATTCCATTATATGTATAAACCATATTTTCTCTATCCGTATATCTGTTGATGGACATTTAGATTGTTTATTTTTAAAGAATTACTTACTTTATTTATTTATTAGTATTATTATTGTTCAATTTGACCAGAGAAAGAGAGAGAGGAATGAGAAGGCAAGTCACCAGGTCCGGGACTCAGGCCCTGGTCAATCAAGTGAGAGTCCAGTGATCAGTGACCATGATATCTGCAGGCCCCAGATATTTAGATCATTCCTATGTCATGGTTATCGTGAATAGTGCTGCAACAAACACTGGAAAGCTAATATCTCATCAAGTTCTCACTTTTAGTTCTGGTTAAATACTCAGAAGTAGGATTGCTGGATCATATTGTTGTTCCCCTTTTAATTTTTTAAAGACTTTCCCTGGATAAAGTTTGTATTATTTTACATTCTAACTAGCAGTGTTCAAGGACTATGATTTCTCTGTATCTTCATCAACATGTATTGTCTTATTATTAAGTGATTGTCTTACCAGGTGGGAAATAATATCCTTTGTGGCTTTTATTTTTGTTTCTCTGAATATTGGTGACATTGAGCAACTGTTAATAAATCTGTTGGTCATTTGTAAATCTTATCTGGAAAAATGTCTATCTAGAGTTTACTTTTTTATCAGATTACATGTTCCCTATAAATTTTGAATATCTTTATTTGATACATGGTTTGTGAATATTTTCTTCCTTTCTATAGGTTGCTTTTCACTCTGTTGATTTTTCCTTTTGCTATGCTAAATTTTTTTAGTTTAACATAGCAGTACCATTTGTCTATTTTGCTCTTTTATGCCTACACAGTTGATATTAGATCCATTAAATCATTACTGAAACCAATGTCAAGAAAATGTTTCTGTATGTTTTTCTCCAAGAATTTTATGGTTTCAGATCTTATATATAAGTCTTTAATCCACTTTGAGTTGACTTTCGTAGTATAAGGTACCAGGTCTAATTTTATTCTTTTGCATGTAGATGTTCAGTTTTCCCAAAACCATTCATTGAAGAGACTATCTCTTCTCTATTGTGAAATCTTGGCACCCTTGTAGAACATTGGCATATGCTTGTATTTATTCCAGACTCTGTATATAGTTAGTCTCTACAGCTTTTCCCACAAATAGTTACGCTGCTGATTTATTTCTTCCCCACGTATATTTTTAAATTATTTTTAAAGTCTTCATTAAAAATATTTTCATCTCATGGATTACTAGAACTATATTTTAAATGATTTAGGGGCCAAACAGTAGAGCAGTGGTAAAACACTTTCTCTTTAAGTCCCCACATATGAATGTTTCAGGTTCATGTACAGAAACCTCCCCAGGTATGCTGTTATGCATGTGCCCATGATCTTGGCTGACTGAGGTTGATCATGAATCAAGATGGCAAGACCCTGTTGGGGATTTGTCTTTCTCTCCTCTCTAGCTCATGGAAAAAAAAAGTAAAACAAAACAAACAAACAAACAAAACAAGAAACAAAACAAGATTTGGGTGTATTTTCTATCAAGTTATAATTTATTTTATCTCAATTTCACTGTAATCAATTATCTTTGCAGAATTTGCGTCTTTTTATTTTTTAAGAGAGAGATTTTTGTTATGGAGCATATGTGCTTGCTGGAGAGACAGAAAGTTACAGAGAGACAGAAAATGAGAATTCACTCCCGATAGGGGGGATGGTCATGCCATTATCCCTTTATCTCTACACTCCACTTGGGATTTTGGGCATGCACATACACAAGCCCAGTGCAAATTTGAAGCTGTGGTGTCCGGGGCTCAAACTACAGTTAACTACATGAGGGTCCAGTGCCTTAGCCATTATGCCATGGCCAGTCATGGGATCTAGCTCCTTTAACCACCGTGCTATGAGGCTGGCTATTATTATGGTTTAATTAATATTTTTCCAACGATTTGTATTGTTGAACATTGTTTCATACACCTATTGTCCACTTAATATGTCTTCTTGTGAGAAGTGTTTCTTTTGCCCATTTTTAAATTGGGTTATCTGCTTTCTTATTACGGAGTTATTCAAGTTTCTTATATATTGTGCATATTAACTTCTTTTCAGACACATTGTTTCAATTATTTTCTCTCATTCTGTGGCTTGTCTCTTTACTTTGTTAATTTCCTCCTTTGTTATGCAGAAGATTTTCAGTTTGATGTCATTCCATTGTTTATTTTTGCTTTTGTTGATTGTATTTTGGAGGTCATCTCCCCAAAACAAAACAAAACAACAACAAAAACACCACTCATACCAATGTCATAGAGCTTTCCCTCTGTTTTATATTTAGCAGTTTTACAGTTTAGGTCTTTTTAAGTCTTGAATTCATTTTGAATTGATTTTTATATATAGTACAAGATGAAGTCTAATTTCATTTTTCATTTATGAATATCTAGTTTTCCCATTTACTGAGGAAACTCCTTTTCCCATTTTGTATATTTGGAAACCTTGTAAAATAAAATCAGTCGATCATAAATGTGTGATTTCATGTCTAGGTTTTCTACCCTGTTCCAATAGTTGATATACCTGTTTCTATTTTCACACTATTATATATATTTTTATTACAGCCTCTTTATATTATATTTTTAAATCAGAAAGCATGCTGTTTCCAGTTTAGCACTTTTATTCTTTTTACTCAAAATTATTTTTGGGTTTCTGGAGCCTTTGATGATTCTTTACAAATTTAAGGATTGTTTGTTCCATTTCCATAAAAACTGACATTAGAATTTTGTTCAGAATATTCCTGAACAGTACAGAACAGTACTCAATGTAGTCTGTCATTGAGTAAAATGTCATTATGTGGTGTGGTGCAGGACTTTAATAAAAGAGAATAGTTATAGTAATATATTGTAAGAAAAGTTATGTGAATGTGATCTCGCTCTAAGTATTTTATTATACTGTTGATATTAGCAACCTCAGCATATATTTTTTTTTCTTTATTATAAAGTAAAGAACTTTAACCTTGAACTTTTCACTTAAAGGAAGTACTTCACAGCTTCTTTTTGGCATATCTAAACAACAACACCAATACTCTTGCAATTTGAGGCCAGTATTTACTAAGTAAAATAAGAGTTGCATTAATGCAAACATTGTGATATGGTAACAGTAGATTTGATGACCTAGAGAGCTACAAAATAACTAACAGGCCAGGTGTGTATACAGTGTGGGTACATTAGACAAAAAGATGGTTCTCATCCTGGGCAGGATAGTACAAGATTTCATCAGTCCACTCAAAATCGTACAGAATTTAAAACAGTTTATTAGTGGAACTTTCAATTTAGTATTTTGGGGCCATTAGTGACCCTGGGTAACTGAAACTGTAGAAACTGAAATTGCAGATAAGCAGAGACTACACTAATGTATAAGGCAGGTTTTCTGAAGTAAAAGGTTAATTTTAATAAATAGTAGAGAAGAATCTGGAGATATGTGGGTCAAGATTATCTCAGGGATGTTAAAAACAAAGCAAACCAGAGTTGATTTTGCCTTTAGGCATCAGAGGGTTTTGGTTTGTGATATATGCTAGATCTGTCTGGAGGGGTAAATGCCACACCACAATCCCTTCTCCTCCATTCTCCTCTCGGGATCTAGGGCATGCACATGTGCTCAGTGTGAGTTTAAGCCACCAGGTCCGGGACTCGAATCATGGTCGACTACATGGGAGTCCAGCGACATAACCATTACGCCAACTGCTGGTCCCCCCTCCATAATTGTTTTAAATCACAGATTTAAACAAAAGGCATGTAGTACTAATTTTATGCCTGCTTAACCACTATGGACTCCAGAAAAGATTGAAAATCTGTTCTTTTTCTCAATGCCTTTCAATGCAAACATCTTAATTTTCCTCACTTATTCAGAAAAGAGCATTCAGGTTGTTCATAGTTCAGAATTCAAATGGAGTAGCAAAGTCATAAAAGGTAAGGCTGGGGTTGTATGTATATCCTGGCTCTGTTGTCTTTAGCTAAAGAATTAAAGTGGGACATACTCTGCATGGGAGTCCTCAGACAAAATGTAGTGAATTGGGTAAAGTAAAAAAGTAAAAGTTATAAAGAAAAGTCAGACTTTTTTTTTTTTTTTTTATAGATTATGACTCAGTGGCAGAGTCCTGTAGGAGATGGAGAGTGGATAGAGTCATTTAGTAAACATATCCACGTGCGTTGAAGACCTGATTCTATGAGACGAACCCTAGGAATAGATGCTGTCACTTTACCAAACTTCTACTATCTAACAGAGATGGTGCTAACTGCATTGTATGTAAGAGCTAACCCCATTTTCCTCAAACTATTTCTAAAGATCCAAAAGGAAGGAGCCCTCCTAAATTGATTTTGTAGAGCCTCTATCACCCTCCTATCAAAAACAGACAAGGACATGACCAAAGGAAAAAAAGAAAACTACAGACCAATATCCTCGATGAACACAGATGAAAAAATTCTCAACAAGATACCAGCAAATCATATCCAACAACACATTAAAAAAAATTATGCACCACGACCAGGTTGGCGTTATTCCAGGAATTCAAGGGTTGTTCAACATATTCAAAACAATGAATATAACACATCAAATTAATAAAAGGAAAGGTAAAAATCATAATATCTTATCAGTTGATGCAGAAAAGCATTTAATAAAATACAATAGCCCTTTATAACTATAACTCTCAACAAAATCATCATAGAAAGAACTTTTCTCAAAAAAATAAAAGCCATTTATGAAAAAACCATAGCTAACATCATACTAAATGGGGAAAATAAAAACTGGGATAAGACAAGGCTGCCTACTTTCTCCACTTCCATTCAATATAGTAAGGGAAGTGTACACCAATGCAATCAGAAAAGAGACTAAAATAAAAGACATTCAAAAAAGGAAAGAGGTGAAATTATCTCTATTTCCTGCTGACATGACTATATACATAGAAAATCTAAAGGTTCTGAAAAGGAAATAAAAGAAACAAAACAAATCAAAACAAAACAAACAAACAACAACAAAAAAAACTCCCAGAAGTGATAAATGAATGTAGTAAAGTGGCAGGATACAAAATCAACATACAAAAGTCTATATTGGGAACCAGCAGTTAGCGTAATGGCTATGTCGCTGGACTCCCACGTAGTCGATCGCGGTTCACGTCCCGGACCCGGTGGCTTAAAACTCACGCCGGGCGCGTGTGCATGTGTGCCCAAGATCCCGAGAGGAGAATGGAGGAGAAGGGATTGCGGCGTGACCATCCCCCCTGGGGGTTGATTTCTCGCTTTCTGTCTCTATGTCTCTCTCTGTCTTTCTGGCGAGCGCACGCGCCCTATAGCAAAAATCTCTCCAAAAAAAAAAACAAAACAAAACAAAAAAAGTCTATAGCATTTCTATACACCAACAGTGAACAGACTGAGGTAGAATTAAAGAAGGTAATCCCATTTACAATTGCCACAAAAAAATAATAACGTACCTAGAAATGAACCTAACCAGAGAAGTCAAAGACCACTACAAGGAAAACTATGAAAAACATTAAAAAGAAATTGAAAACAATTCACAGGGCACAAGTTAATCCAGTGAGAAAAAGAAAATCTCTTCAGCAAATGGTGCTAGGAAAACTAAATATTTACCTGCAGAAAAATGAAACTGGACCCCTATCTATCAGCATTAACAGAAATCAATTCAAAATGGATCTAAGATATGAACATAAAACCTCAACCTATAAACTCACTAGTGGAAAACACAGGGGAAAGTACTGGAGACATCGGAGTAGGTAAAGACTTCTTAAGTAAGATCTTCAAACGCAGGCAATAATTCTGAAAATAGACAAGTGATATTACACCAGGTTAACAAGCTCTGCACAGCAAAAGAAACAGTAACTAAAGTGAAGAGACAAGTCTTGGAATAGGAGAATATATTTGCAAACTATGCCTCAAATAAAGGACTGATAACCAGGGAACTCAAGCAGCTTTCCAGAAAAAAAAAAGATAATAATCAATTGAATTAAAAATGACCAAATGAGCTGAACAGACAACTCTGCACGGAAGATATGTGAACAGTCAAAAAACATGAAAAATATTGAACATCATTTATCGTAAGGGAGATGAAAATCAAAACACAATGAGATACCTCCTAACCCCAGTCTCAAATGTCTAAGATGAAGAAGATAAAGAATGATATGTGCTGGTGAAGCTGTGGTGAGACGGGGACTCTCCAGCACTATTGGTGAGAATGTAAGTTAGTACAACCAACATGGAGAGTAATATGGAAATTCCTCAAAAACCTGCAAATAAAGCTACCATATGATGCGATAATTCTACTCCTGGGTATCTACCCAAATAGAAATATATTGTGTTAGAAAAATACTTGCACAGCCATATGTATTACAGTATTAATCACAATTGCTAAGACATGGAATAAACCCAAATGTCCCAGAACAGATTAATGAATTAATAAAGAGAAGCACATATACACTATAGAATACTATTTAGCCATTAAACAAACAAACAAACAAACAAAACAGTAAGGCCCTGGCATTTGCTAGAAAGTAGACAAATATGGAAGATTCAATGCTAAGTGAAGGAGGCCAGGCTATAAAAGAGAAATACTATATGTCATCACTTAATATATACCAAATGTCTGCCACTCTATGACAGAAACTGAGAGAAGATTGGGAGGTATAAAGGCACGGAGATCAACTGTAGATACTTGAGATGATGTGGGAGGAGGTTGGACAACGCAGGGGAGGTGGGAGAGAGGAAATCAGGGTGGGGGAAAACAAAACATTTATCAAACACAAAAATGGAAAATTATCTGTTGATGATAATGTGCATGGTAAATCTTTGACTAGACTAATATGCAGTGTATTCATTCTGGGAAAACCCATTTTGTATGCTGTGAAGATGTATAGTGAATGAGTATATAAAAAAAAATTAGAAAATAAAAATGTTAAACTTTAAAAAAAAGGAAATAAAGAGACAAAATTGCAAATTAAAAAGAAAGAATTACTTGGTGATGTTAACCAAAATATCCTAATATAAAATGGGCTTAGCAGGGTGTCCTAAGATGGCTAGTGAATGTGCCATGAGAACTACTAGATATATGGACTGAACTGTTTAATTCCTGGGGTATAAACATCAAGATGACCTACTAATTGTAATGAGATGTGAGTACTGTATAAAGAATGTAAATGTGAGGCCAGCAGGTGGCATGATGGTTAAGGGTGCTGGACTTCCACATGGTTTGAGTCCCAGACATGGAGCCTCGCTTTCTCACTTTCTCTCTCTGTCTCTGTCTCTATTTCTCTCTGGAAATATTAAAATAATAATAATAATAAATACAGTTAAATAAAATAATTCTGTTAAAAATTTAAAGATTTTAAGAAAAGAATATAAATGCAGAGCAAACACACTGAGGAGAGACAAGGTAGATGTGAAAATAGAGAAAGGTATTTAGCTTGGAATAATCCCATTAATAAAAGCTTCATGTTTGGGAAGGAGCCCAATATAATAAAGATTTCCGTGGATGTAAGTCACCTTGAAATTTTAATCTGCCCTGTGTCCTAGTCAAGAATCAAACTATCTGGGAACCAGCAGTTAGCGTAATGGCTATGTCGCTGGACTCCCACGTAGTCGACCGCGGTTCGCGTCTCGGACCCGGTAGCTTACAACTCACGCCGGGCGCGTGTGCGTGCGTGCCCAAGATCCCGAGAGGAGAATGGAGGAGAAGGGATTGCGGCGTGACCATCCCCCCTGGGGGGTGATTTCTCGCTTTCTGTCTCTATGTCTCTCTCTGTCTGTCTGGCGAGCGCACGCGCCCTATAGCAAAAAACCTCTCAAAAAAAAAAAAAAAAAAAAGAATCAAACTATCTGGCCAACTATAGTGGTACAGTAGTAGCACAATGCTCCTCAGTGCTGAAGCCATATTTTAAAATTCTGGGTTTGTGTCTCCCCATACACTCCAGTCCTGCATGTGTGTGTACAGCATCCTGACTGAGTTTAGAGGTGGATTAAAGCATGAGGATTCTCTTGGAGGTGTCTGTCTGTCTCTTTCATGTTAAAAATAGATAGACTTAAAAAAAATAGAGTCCATTCTCAGTAATCTAGAGAGTATAAAGTCAATTGGCCCAAGACAATTTATTTTCCTGTTACTATACTAGTCTAACAATACTACACTAACCCAGGTAATTGTATGAACAAATGTTTCTGTAACTCCAAAAATATATGAAATAAGGAGTAAATAATAAAATCAATGAAAATATGTCAATAATTAATAAAATATTTTTTACACTATTTCACATAAGAATAACAGTGGATTTTGAAATCTGTGCAATGATATATGTATGCTTTCTGAGTGTTTTGAACATGTCTTACTCTCTAAAAATGTATGTAAAACATTAAATTTATTAAGATATTTACAACAATTATTCTAAATTTTGACTGCAGATTGGATTGGAGTCATTTAGAAAAGTTGTTAAAATACCAATATGTAGACAAATATATCAGCCTCTCTGGGGCTGGGGCTTTGGTATTGTTTTCTTTTTCTAAAACCCTTCTAGATAATTTTACCATGTAATCAGGTATAAGAACAACTTATTTCATAGAATTTGACTAATCTTTCTTGCAACACAGTTTTAGATGTTGACTAGTATCCAATTAATAAAATGTGCACGCTACATAATTTGTTTTAGAATGCTATTTTAGTGGAGGCTGTGGCAAGAAAATATTTTAGATTGGGTAATTTATAAAATACATAAAGGTTATTATATTTCTCACAGTTCTAGAAGCTGGGAATTCCGAGATCAAAGTTTCTGCAGATATGTCTGGTGAGAGCCTATTTCTTGTGGATAGTACCTTCTGTGTTCCCCCATAGTGGAAGGGGAAAACAACCCATGCCATGCCTCTTTTATAAAGGCAATAATCCTATTCAAGATATATCTGCCTTTGTGACCAAATCATCTCCTTAAGGCCCCACCTCGTTATACTATTGAAGATTATGTTTCAAAATATAAATTCTAGGGGAACAAAAACAATAAGACCATAAAAAGTGGATGCTAAATGTAAAAATAAAATTAATAAATTGAGTGCTAAACAAAGCAAAAATAGGAGGAAGTATTCTTTTCCCTACATATAAAAGCTTTTTAGATGATCAGAAATCCTAGCCACATGCTCATGACACATGGAAATTTCCCTACCTAATCTAAGGGGCATACTATTAATATTTAAAACCTTAAATCAAAATTATTACATTGGGTTCTTTCAAGTAAATAAGTACATAGTTTACCTGGTATAATGTAGTTGCTATATGTTGCTACATTAGATAGAAACTAGATAAATAGATGACAAGTAGATAGGAAGAGAGATGAATTATTTTACATAAATTCTTAAAAGTGGTTAATATTGGGTGACAGATTGAAAAATGGTTGCTAGATAGAGATCCATTTCGTTGATGACCACACTGTCATGTATGTATAAAAAATGTGTCAGAGTGTTATATTCAATGGTGAAAGTTGAAGCTTTTCCTCTCAGATCAGGAATGAGAGGAAGTTGTCTACTTTTACCACTTCCATTCAGCATAGCACTTCAAGACCTAGCCAGAGCAGTTAAGCAAGATAACTAAATAAAAAGCATCCAAGTTGCAAAGGAAACATTTTAATTGTCCCTATTTGCAAATGGCATGGTCTCAAATATGGAAAACCATAAATAATTTACCAAAAATCGGTTGCAGTTACAAAATCAACATGCAAAAATCAGTAGCATTTCTGTTCCCTAACAGTGAACTAACAATGGTAAATATCCTGCGAGAAAGTACACTCAGTTCTCTGACCTAAACATGTTTGCATGACATGCACACATACACACACAGACGCACACACGTAGCTGTGTACTGAAGCTAGTCTGTATGACACAGTAGACTTAATTGTTAAATGCTCAGACATTTTTTCCTCTGGTTGTTAAACTCTTGATCATCTGAAATTGGACACTGTGGAAATATTTATACAACAGAAGTTGTCATAAATGCTAATACCCATAAATTTCTATTTATTTATTTTTATTGTCATTTAATGAGTCACATGTTTTTAAATACCATAGGTCATGTGTGCTCAAGTGGGCATTGATGAGGGTAGAGGGAGAAAGCATCCTACAATTTTGCCATCCTGTCAGGATGTGGAGTATGCACATGCACCCAGTGTGTCCATCCTCAGGATTCCATCCATGGTCAGCCATGCGGGATCTAGTTTCCTTAATCACTAAGCCATGGGGCCAGTTTTTTAGTGAGTCACTTTAAAAAATATCGTTATTACCTATAGGGTTTTATTGGCTTGCTTTTTTGGTCCTTCACTTTCTGTTCTCTACTCTTCGGTTTTTCTCATTCAGCGGCACTTTCCTTCTGCATCTGCTCTTCTTGATAAAAACAAAGAGCTATGCATATTGTCATTCATCTACTTCATAGCCCACTCCAACAGAGAGGACAGCAGATGAATCAAATTACAGATAGAAACAGAATAACTCTCAGCCATTCACAGAGAGGCACTGCTCACATAGTGTTTTTTCCAACTTGGCATAAACCATATGAAGAATAGAAAATTTTAGAAAGGAACAAGAGGAAGATCCCTTTTTATATGTAGGCTTATTTCTGCTCCCTATACATTTAGAAGGGGAAAAAAATACTTGACTAATTATTAAATGAGATCCAATTCCCTTCCCACATTTCCCCTGCTTGGATCTACTCCTCTCAGCTACAGCTTGTAACAAACTCTGTAATAACTATTAGAATAATCCCAGGTACTTGACTACCTTGGGGGGCGTAGGAATAATCTCTACCTGACAAATTGCAGACATTACTTAAATCGTACCTTTCCATTGTTGGTTGAACGCTTTAGTTCTTCAGAACGTTTTCTAGGATCATATTGACAAGACCAAGAGTGACATGTGAAGAAATAAACAACTAATGTTTTAACAGCTTTTAACTATGTTTCCATAAAGTGTAATCAACAAAACAAATTTAGAATAACTACCCTATTACCAATTCCAGTGTGCCAGGTCTTCACTCTACCCAATATCTGTGCATCAATTGCCATTGCTTTTTTTCCTTGCTCCAGTAAATGCTACTTTATCTTGTGTTTACATCTGTGACCTTGACCTTATCCCTATAATATAAGTAAGCTGTCTACTATACTGTCTTTAATGTATGGACTATAGAGAAAATTCTTTTCTACTTTTCTCCTCCAGCTCTTGGAAGTGCAGTTTTCTCCAATAGTGTGAAACACTCTGTTAAGATACCTAACATCTCTTCTTAATCTCTCTTTTCTGAACCCCAAACTCAACACAGTCAACTGTTCTGGTTAGTCTCTCATTATCTCCCATTGAAAACCAAATCCCCCTTTGTATAACTGAAGTAGCCTCATCTTCTTAAAACTTTTCTCCTTCCACTGTTCCATCTCAATGAATGTTAGCATTTTCTTATAATGAAAGAACGAGAAAGCTCAAGGACATCTTTGTTCTCTTTCTTCCTCACACAGAATCTTCATTTTATATGTAAAGTCTGCTAATTGTAACTCATCCCTTCAACATTTTCAAGTTTCCCATTGCCAGTGGAGTAAAAGATTAGCCAAGCTGGGACCAGCAGTTAGCGTAATGGCTATGTCACTGGACTCCCACGTAGTCGACCGCGGTTCGAGTCCCGGACCCGGTGGCTTAAACTCACGCCGGGCGCGTGTGCGTGCGTGCCCAAGATCCCGAGAGGAGAATGGAGGAGAAGGGATTGCGGCGTGGCCATCCCCCCTGGGGGGTGATTTCCTGCTTTCTATCTCTCTGTCTCTCTGTCTGTCTGGCGAGCGCACGCGCCCTATAGCAAAAAAAAAAACTCTCCAAAAAAAGAAAAAAAAAAAAAAAAAAAGATTAGCCAAGCTTTCAGAGCGTGCTGCATCCTACCTTTCAGCTTCATTTTTCCAAATTCTTGGGTCTCTCTATTGGCATCTGCTTTCTATTCACTTCTCTTGGAATGCTTCTATTTCCCTGAACTTTTCTTTGTTGATACTGTCTCTGCATCATGACCAATCACCCACTTGATTCCCTGATAAAATTCTTGTACTTATTTAAAGTCCAACCTCAAACCAATCAGATATTTTTTCTGAGGAATTTTCCAGCATTCCTTCTTCTGAATTCCTCTCACCTGTTTCGTATTTTAAAACTCTGCTATTCTGGGAATCAGCAGTTAGCATAATGGCTATGTCGCTGAACTCCCACGTAGTCGACCTCGGTTCATGTCCCGGACCGGTGGCTTAAAAAACTCACGCCGGATACATGTGCGTGTGTGCCCAAGATCCCAAGAGGAGAATGGAGGAGAAGGGATTGCGTCGTGACCATCCCCCCTGGGGGGTGATTTCTCGCTTTCTATCTCTCTGTCTCTCTCTGTCTGTCTGGCGAGCGCACGCGCCCTATAGCGAAAAAACCTCTCAAAAAAAAAAAGAAAAAAAAAAAAGAAAAAAAAACTATGCTATTCTATTTTTTCTGCTTTTTTTATTGCTCCTATCTTTTATTTCTGCAATTATGTCAATAATCTCAATATATTTTTTCAGTGAAATTTAAAAGACAAATAAAATTCATTTCTGTGGATCCAACACCTACCAAAATACCAAACACATAGGAAATACTTAGTAACTTGTGCATTGCACATGAATAAGTTGAGAATAAGCAATTTGGCCAGTTAGGGAGCTCTGTTGCTGACAAATTTTGAATAGCTTGTTTAATTTTTTATGGGAGTGACTGAGGACATATTTTAGTTTTGCATCCTGAGATGAGAAGCAATTTGAATACTGAAGAAGTGTGATTTATTTATTATTTTATATCTATTTAAGAATCTGGGCTTAAAAATACCTCCTTAAAGCAATATTCATTTTTATTTTTTCTTGTGAGATACCCTACTAGAATGGACTGCGGTTAGAATACAGACAGAATATAATATTAATCTTTGATTTCATATATCTTACAAGTCTGCCAGTTTTCTTTGAAAAGTCAAACAGCATACCCAATGTGTCTGCTTGTGAGTAGAAAAATTAAATCTCAATCCAATTATTTTAATAATAGCACATACATATGAGTACCTTACACCACTCTATATCATTCATGTAAATTACATGTTTAATTCTTAAAACAATCGCATGTAGCAGATGATATTAATACCCTAATTTTACAGAGAAGGAAAGTGAGTGTTGAGATGGTTAATTGATTTGTTCAAAACGCAGGGCTTTGGGCCAGCCGGTGGCCTGGTGGTTAAGGTGTCATACTCCCACATGGCAAACCATGGTTTGAGTCCTGGGCCTGGTGGCTTGATAATTATCTCAGGTGCATATGTGTGCATGCCAAATTCTGAGAGAAGAATGAAGAAGGGATTCCACCATGGCCATCCTCGCTCAGAGATGATTTCTCACTTTCTCTTTTTCTCTCTGTCTCTTTCCCAGGAGGGCATGCACACTATGGCAAGCATCTTACAACAAACAAACAAGATTCATTAGCATTTGAGACGGTGGAAATGCAGGCTCATTGACTATCTCTTCCTTGCTCTGCCATGCTGCCTTTCCTTAACACATAGAAGGCACCTGTGCAAGTAAATACAGAGTCAAACAAAGCAGGGAATAAATGTAGATATAATGAATTTAGTAGAAGGGCAAATGAAGGAAGCACTAACTTTAGTGAGGAGTTAGAAACTGATTATTAGATGAGAGGCCTCTTAAAGTACTCACGCCAGAGCAAGATGCTGGCCCCTCACCATTTTAAAGTCTGATCATGACTCTGTGGATTTTCTTGTTCATTTCATACTTTTTCTCTCCTGACTATAACAGCAACTTCCATTTTCTTCTATTTTTGACATCTTGTAGTATCATAAACCCTTTCGTATTCTTCTAAACTAAGTAGTACAGAGTATAATCACAAAACTAAATGTCAAGCACCACTTGGTAGCTTCTGCGAAAACGTATATTCCCTTAGCTTAATAATAAAATGCTACATGCCTAGGATTTTTGAACTCAGTATATTATCAACATATACTTGGAGAACAAGCCCAATATCATGACCTTTAGTAGAGTCATATAACAATCCTGATTCTCCCTCTCAAAGTAATACTTCAAGATTTACTATTCATGGTTTTATGGGGGAAAAAAAAAGACTGTGAGCTTTTACTAAATATTTCTTAAACCCTAAACTAGTTTAAGATTAAATATTTTATTTTAGCTCTATAAATTTTAAGTTATAATATTCAAACCACAAATCCATAACACACACATGAAGCATTTTCTAATTCTTTTAGCTGGAATCTAATAGGTTTGTTTTTCTTTTAATAATCCTGACAAAGATTGCTACATGTTGCCCTTCTCTGCCTATTACATGGCAAAGGAAAAGCTACTGTATAAACAGTATAAAAAGTACTGTATAAACAGGTTGTATAAACAGTAAACTTGATTCATACTTTATTTAATCAGCACAAATCTAGTATGACATAGACAGTTTTCATCTGATTAAATCTCTTACTCCTACCTTCCTATCACTTCACAAACCTTTCAATTATAATTGAAACACAGACGGAACCTGAATTTTAGTGTTCAGTAATTCACTGAAGTACAAGAAAACAAAAATTTGATCTGTAAAACTCTTCAATCATTCATGAGGAGGAAACAGGGAAAAGTATATTGTGCTTTCTAGGTAACTAATGTTAACAGTTTTGCAGTAACTTTTGAAAAGCTGTAAACATTCTCTTCATTCTTAATGTATCAAATAAAAGAATGGCTGAAACTTTTTACAGACCTGTATCTCAGATCCCCTCACATTTCTCCCTCCATGACTCCCAGACAAGAAAATTTTAATAAAAAATAAAAATATAATAACTCCTCTTATCTGAGGCCTTGAGAGGTGTAATAAATCTGCTATAAAGGATTGTCATTAAATAAACAAACATTTGACTCCTGCTTGTTGATAGTTTGTGGCTAGCTGGAAAAGCCCTTCAGCTTCAATTTTCCCATTCCTAATATGGTTGATGACTGATAACATTGGCCTCATGGTTCCATGAAGAAAATGGTTAGCATTAGAATGCCTACAGGTTGAGATTTTGTGCTATAGGCTATCAGTTTATCAACAGAAGTATAAGAAAGTAGTTAAAAATAATCATCAAATGAGATTTTTGTGAGAATTATATGTGTTTTACTGGGTCATCAGGAAAGTCATGATGTATTTTTGCATAGAAAAATGACTTTCCTCATGATCTAATACATAAGAGTAATAAGATAATCCTTGGCAACTAATAGTTGCTAAAATGAAATATTTAATTTTAAAAATGTTTAGGGTTTAATCACATTTTTGTGATAGATGAAAAAGTCAAATTTTCACTGTAGTTCACCTCATAGCCCCAAACCTTCCTCACTCATTTGCCACAAGTTATGGCAATGGCCTTTTTGGGCCATAGGTTCTTACAGCTTGCCACAGAACTTGGAGACCTTTCACATTTGGGGGTGGGGAAACCGTTAGTGTCTTAATAATGGAGATGAGGGCTGGCTTACTAGAGAGAAAGAAAGAATGAAAACTGTGCTGAAAAATTTACTTACCTCTGAAGCGTTGGTGTTAAAAATTAAGATTTATCCTTTTGCATTTTTGCAGGATGCAAAAGGACAAGGAGAGGGTATATGAGATGTTTGTGTGAGCAAATAAAGGATAGAGGAGTGTGCAAAGGTTGATGGTATGTGTCAACTTGACTAGGTAATGGGATGTCCAGAGAGCTGGTTAAACAGTATTTCTGAATGTGTCTGTAAAGATGTTTGTAGAAACTGGGATTCAATTGGTGGAGTGAGTAAAATAGATGACTGTCCTTATCATACATGAGCATCATCCAAGCCACTGCGGACCTGAACCAAACAAAAAGCTGAAGAAGGCTCAATTAACTCTGCCTGACTGCTTGAGCTGAAATATTGAGCTTTTCCTATCATTAACTTCCTCGTTTTCTGGTCTTCAGAAATAGACTAGAATCTATACTATCATCTTCTCATTTCTCAGGTCTTCAAGCTACATCAGTTTTCCTGGATCTCTAGCTTGAATACCACACGTGTGGAACTTTGTAGCCTCCATAATCACATTATGCCTTATAATAAGTATCCATAATCACCAATAGCTTACAATACATCTCTTTCTATATCTAGTTATATCTCTATGTCTCATTTAAGTATGTATCTCCAATACTTATTATCATAACTGACAATTGAATATACTGAAACAGAAAACATATGTGTATGTGTGTGTGGTCTTTTTTTTTTTTTTTAATCTGGAGAATCTTGTGCAATGGCTTTTGAAAAATTTGGCTCATTGCAGATTTGCAGTGTACTATTCATTATGTTTCCTTTTCTGATCTGGGGATATAATTAGTCTGTAAACTGCAAGCCAAGCTACCAATCATTTTACATTTTCTACTAGCTTTTATTATAAACTGTGTTTTAGGATTTTGTAAGAGGCTTTGCATTCAGACTTTCCAGCTTCGTAACAAAAGGAGCCAATCTGCTGACTGTGTCCTCGGACTCAGAACTGTACATCATGGGGAGGTTTTCAGAGAGCTAACTGAACAGAGTGCTAATGGAATCAATTCTAATAACGTGGTCAAGAAGAACAGAACAAAAATTCAAACCTTGCTGACTTGCATAGCTGTGCCTGGGATCAATGCAAGACAAACTTGTCAAAGATGACTTGAATTCTGAGGTTCGAGAAAGAATGGAATCAAATAGCAAGGATAATCATAGAACTCAGTGTAGTTGAAAAGTGGTTCAGGTAAAGTGCATTGATCTACCTTCGGTACTTTTTGTTGAAAAGGTAGCCAGTTATTAATCATTCTTACAAAGCTTCTCATGAACTTCAATTCCAATGACTGGGTAGAGGTTTTATGTGAGAGGACAGTGAGTGACTCTTCATAACATAGCCATTAAGTTTTCATAATAATATGGTTATAATTTTTCACTTTCATATTTTCTCCGTAATGTTCAGTTTATTTATCAACTGTGATTCTTTACCTAAAACAGTTGTTGACATGCATCTGGCTATCATAACTTATTAAAGTTTATCTCTGCATATAATATTTTATTATCATCACAACAATTCTATAAAGTAACAAGGGTTGCTATTACTTAATTATCTAGTTCAAGAACTAAAACTCAGATTAATGAATTCATGTGAAGTAACTAAGCCAACATTTGAAATCTTTGCTCTTTTTAGGCTTATGTATTTTCCAACTTTAGTTTTGTCCTCTGTATGGCTCCCTCAGTATGGCTATAAAGGGCCTCTACCTGTCCTAGTCACCTTCTTTTTCCATTCCCCATTCCTACTATATTCAAATTTTATAACTCTCTTCAAACCTCAGAAATATCCTCCTCTATTTCAACAGAAGAACTGGCTGTCAACTGCATAGGAAAAAAGAAAAAACTGAAGCTTTCAAGAATAAGCAATTTTTCATGATATCATTTAACTGCAGCCACATACTCATGTCTTTTTAAGTTAATTGCAAAAGAAGTGTAGATCTCTCTAATTAATAAATTATTCTGTCTATGTGCCTAATCTTTTGCCCTTGTGCCAGTTTTGTTCCCATTTGCCTATTGTTAATCTTTTTCTCATCTTTGTCATAGTTGAGTTTCCAAGACAAGAGACTTTGAGACTCAGAGATATGTATTTAGAAGGTTTATTAAGTAGTTCTCTGCAGATCAACATGCATGAGAGGCTGGATTAAATAGTGTGATATGGTAAACTCCTTGTAGTAGCCACAAAATTTCAGCTTATTTTATAGGCACTTTGAAGTTGAGATGGCCCTTCAAAGTTGTCTCAATTGAGTCAAGGGGTTAAACTTTGTAGCCCTTCATTAAACAGTCATCAAAAGTATTCTACTCTATTGGCATGGACAAAATTAGAGCAAGAAATTTCCCTTCAGCAAGTGGCAGAAAGAGACTCAGTTCTGAGTTTCAACCAGCACTTCCAGTACCTCGGGAATGCACTGAAGTGTCTACTATATCATCAATTTACTCTGGATCTTAATTTCAATTCAAGTCACTAATATCACAAAGAGGAGAATGACCTCCATTTGTTCTAAGTGTCATTCTGGTTCCAATGCTATATCTCTTCCTTTTCAAAAGCTAACTTTATTTTCTTTTTTTTTCTCAGTTTTATAGAAGTATAGTTGGAAATAGTCAACATACTCAACTTGATGATTTGCAGTGTATATACCTTGGGAAATTTCACTGTAATCAATAAAATTACAATTTCATTACTTCACAATAGTTACCATTTTCTTCCCTCTCTTCCTCCCCTCTTTTTCCTCTTCTCCTCCTTCCCCTTCTCTTTCACAGTGAGAACACTTGAGAACTATGCTCTTCAAAAGATTTGAAGACATAAAAGTAGATAAGACAACTATAGATACCACAAACTGTTTGCTGGGTTGGATGGGAGGGATTAAGGGGAAAAAAATATTTAGTAGACACAAGAATACATGAAGACGGGGCAAATGATTTGTGGAATAGCCCACCACAATTGAGTGAATAAAAAAGGAACATTATCATTCATACAGATAGTGATAGATTATAGATAGATAGATACAGATGGATATAGATAGATAGATGGATCAGAGAAAGTAAAGAAAGAAAAACTAGTAGAGTGAAAATGAAGGCATACATCATAATGGGATATTTTTGTTGAAATGATGAATATGCTAATATCCTTGATTGATTATCACACACTGCATACATACTTTCAAAGTCTACATTGCACTCCAAAAAGATGTACAAGTAAATGTAAATAAAACATAAAGGAAAAGAAAATGTCAAATATACAATAAATTTTTGTTAACTGTTGCTATGTTGTTTTATATTAGATATTCATGTTGCCTACTGACTTTGTATACCTTGACTTATATCTCCCCATACTCCTCTCCAATCCCTGGTAACCACCATTTTACTCTCTATTTCTATGAGTGTGATTATTGTAAATCTTAGATATAAAAGAGATCATGCAGTATTTCACTTTTTTGCCTAATGTTCTTCAGATTTATTGTTTGACTTCAGGTTATTTGTTGCCACAAATGTTTAGTCACACATACAAGAATGAAACTGGGCACTTATCTTATATCATATACAAAAATTAACTAAAAAATAGATTGAAGATTAAAATGCAAGACCTGAAACCAAAAAATAGCAGAAGAAAACATACATGTACAGTTTCCTTTCATTGGTGTAGGAAATGATTTTTTTTGCATATGAAACCAAAAGTATAACAAGAAAAGCAAACATAGGCAAGTGAAGTTACATAATACTAAAAAGTTTCATCACAGCAAATTAAACACTCAGTAGAGTGAAAGCACAATGTACCATATGGGAGAAAATATTTGCAAAACATATATAAGAGTCTACTATCCAAAATATTAAAAAAAAAAAAACTCCTACAACTTAATAACAGTAGCAACATTAAAAGAAATAGCCTGGTTTTAAAAATGGACAAAGGGCCTAAAAAGAGATATTTTTTCAAAGAAGACATATACATAGCAAGTATATAAAAAGGTGTTGAACTTCACTAATCATCAGGGGAATGTTAATAAAAACAACATAAAACATCACACCTTTTAGAATGGTTATTTTATCAGGGCCCACATGTGGTGATTAAGACACTGGTCTCCCACATGGTCGACCATGGTTCATGTCCTGGACCTGGCAGCTTGAAACTCATACTGGGTGCATGTGTGTGCATGCCCAAAATTCTGAGAGGAGAATTAAGGAGAAGGGATTGCAGCATAGTCATCCCCTCTGGGGTGTGATTTCTCACTTCCTGTCTCTCTGTCTCTCAGGTGAGCACATGAGAGGGACAGAGTGAAAAAGGAGAGAGAGAGAGAGAGACAGAGAGAGAGAGAGAGAGAGAGAGAGAGAGAAAGCAAACCACCAGGTCTGGGACTTGAACCGTGGTCAGCCATGTGGGAGTCCTGTGCCCTTAACCACCACACCACCTACTGGCCTGAGGATGTAAATTAATACAGCCATCATGGAAAATAGTATAAATTATCCCTAAAAAATTAAAAATTGAATTACTATATTATCTAGCAATCCCACTTCTGGTTATACGTTCCAAAGAAATAGTATCTCAAAGAAATATCTAGATTCTCATATAATTTTCAGCAATATTCAAAGAGCTAATTTTAGAACACACACATTTTGGTTCCTTTTTTTCTCCTTCCAACCCCTTAACGCTCACAATATCATCCTTCACATTTTCTTAAATGATCGCATGTATTTTGTTTAAATAGGTATAGCTAAAATTATTTTGACTTTCGAACCTTTATCTTTAATACCAATTTTTCTTCAATAGTCTCAATTAATATCTCTGAATATCAATTAGGAATCTCTCTGGATGCTGCATGGTTCTATAAACTCAAAACATCTGAAAAACACAATGGTGGCGGTAATTCTCCATTCTCCTAAGCAAAAGCCCCAGATGTCAGAGACTTCTTCAATGTCATCATCCTTAATATTTCAACATAAACATAAAAGTGTATTAAAGATGTATTAAAATGACATACGATTTCTGCACACCTGCACACACACACACACACACACACACACAGACATATCCACAACTAAAGGTAGAGTACAGGACGTGTTTCGTTCTCATTAGCACTAAGTTGTTTGCTTTATGGTTTCCATTAGTAAACCTATTCCTCTTCCTCCTCAATTCAGTGGCTTCATACAACAAAAGTTAGTAATTGTTCAATCTCTGTTTCCTGCCCAGAGTGATGGATGGACTGTAACACACTCTCAGGAGGAACTCAGGATGATAGAGGCACCAGCATCTTTTAGATGGGAATACAGCCTTGTTTGTTACTACATAAAGGAACAGAAACAAATGGAATTTCATTCATTTTCACCATTCAACCCAAAACTGGTGAGCACACTTACACTCCCATTTATAATCGATGCTGACTAATAATCATACGACATACCCAGCGGCAAGTGTTCTGATAGGTGCAATCTCCCATGTGCACAAAAGAGAAGAGAGTCAGATATCAACATGTGGCCATAATGCATACTAATATTTAATAGATTTTTACCTACTCAAAAGAGTTATCCATTTATTGCCTCTCTTGTCTTTATTAACAAAACAAAACAAAACAAAAAAATGAATAATGGAAAAGAAAGTGATAAGATAAAATAGAAAGCAGTGCGTCTCAAAAAATAAAAAAATTCCAGTAATTATTTTTCATAATATTTCCCACTTCTAAATTCTGCTAATGGAGTCTGTTCATAAGATGAAACATTTTTATAAGCTGCTTTTTCCTGGAACATTAAAAATGAGAAAGGCATTGCAATGTCTTTTCTGTTTCTTTTTATTTAGAATCAATTTGATAACAACAGATTCTAATAACAGTGATTAAAAACAATATACGTATTTCTTAATTTGTGAGAGGCATATGCACATTTTGGAGAGAGACACACAGAGGGAGAGTAAAAGTGAGAAAGCAAACCACGTGAGAAAGGTCAAGTCATAATCCCTTCTCCATTTCTCCCTCTCTTCTGGATTTTGTGTATCCACACACATGCACCAGGTATGGTTTTCAAGACACTCGGTCCAAGACTTGACAGGCCATATGGGATCAGCTCATATAACCACTAGGCCATGGATTGGCCCCAAAATAGTCATCTTTATTTTATTAATGTGTGTGTCTGAATGTAAAAAACTAGCAACTATATACAATCATAAATATATTATTCACACTAACCTGCTCTCTGATGTGTGGGAAGAAAATCAATGACTATAAACTGTACTAATTTCCTTATTTCTTGTGATCTTTATTTCAAAAAAACCTGGAATTTATTTGAGTGCATGACCAGAAATTAACTTGTAAATAGGACCTACATTTTTTAAAGAAGTTTTTATCATAGGACCCATGCCCTCACCATACAGACAGAGAGAAACAGTGAGAAGGAAAGTGAGAAATCACCTCCCACAGGGATGGCCATGCTGCAATCCCTTCTCCTCCATCTCCTCTTGAGATATTTTATGAACACGCACATACACTTGCGTCAGCGTGATTTTAAAGCCTCTAAATCCAGGACTTGAACCACGATCTACCATGTGGGAGTCCAGCACTTTAACCACCACACCACCTGAAAGCCTCAACAGGATTTAAATTTATGTTTATATTTTTGCAACTATGGAGCCTAATTTCTAAGTGATTTATCTTTTTATAGTTTTACCTTGATATAGGTGAAAAATTTTCAGATAAATTGGCAGAAATAAATAAACCCCAAAGTACTGAAGGATTTGGTTTCCTGTTGTCTTTTGATATAATCTTTTCACATTATTATTTATTTTTAAATAATTATGGCTTTAATATTATTAATTATTATTATTATTTTAAATGTTGGTATTACACATGTACGCTCACAAGAGATACAGAAACAGAGAAAAAGGCAAAGTGAGAAAGCAAGCCGTCAGATCTGGAGATCATACCATGGTTGGACATGTGAGAGTCCAATGCCTTAACCACTCTGCTAACTGCTGGCCCCTTATGATATAACTTTTTTAGAGAAATTTTTCTATAGGGCACATGCATTCACCAGAGAGACAGAGACAGATATATAGAGAGAAAGTGAGAAATCAACCCCCCCGGGGGAATAGCCACACTGCAATTCCTTTTCATTCTCCTCTTGGGACTTAAGGTGCACACAGGCACACACACACACACACGCACACACACACACACGCCCACTGTGAGTTTCAAGCTGCTGGGTACAGAACTCCAATCACAGTCTGCCATGGGGGAGTCCAGCACCTTAACCACTATGCCACCTACTGGACCTATTTTTGTTTCCTTTAGGCAACAACAAAAAAGGATCCATTGCAGCAACTCCATGAATATTCTAATGTATCTATAGTTTTTGGAGTAACGGTCTCTTAAATTTAAAAATATTTTTTCTTTTTGTTTTTTATTCCTATTATTGGTGAAGATCTTAGAGATTTTATGTACATAAGATACATATGTTTTATGAATATATATATAAAAGTAGACCAATACGTCATGCTATATTCATATAATAGAATGCCATATGACAATAAAAGAATATCAATTAATATCACACAAAATGTAAAGTAGAAGAAACAAGTCACTAAATAATACATAAAAATGGAATATTTTGGATGTATGAAACATATGACAACAGAAAAATTAAAAGATGGCTTAATAATTACTAGGTGATCCTTTTTTTTATTTTACGAGATCTTTTTTTTCTATAAGCATATGCACTTGCCTGAGAGACAGAGAGAAACAGAGAGATGGTAAGTGAGAAATCACCCTCTGGTGGTATGGACATGCCACAATCCCTCCCCTCCATTCTCCTCTCAGGATTTTGGACCCGTACACATATGCACCTCTTGCGAGTTTTAAGTCACCAGGTCCAGGATTCAAACCGCGGTCGACTGTGGGAGTCCAGTGACATAATCATTACATCAACTGCTGGTCCCACCAGGTGACTTTTTAAATGTGCATTTAGGTTCTGTGCACTCTTCTTTATATTGTTTTTTTTTTAATTTTTAGAGAGAGATTTTTGCTATAAGGCGTGTATGTTCACCAAAGAAACAGAAAGAGACAGAATCAGGAAATCACACCCCTTGCCTCCCCAGGAAGGATGGCCATGCCAAAGTGCCTTCTCTTCCATTCTCCTTCCAGAGAATGTGCTTGGGTTCCCAAGCACACATGCCTGGCACGAGATTAAAGTTGCCAGGTCCGGGACTCAAACCGTGGTTGACTATGTGGGAGTCCAGCAATGTAATCATTATGCTATCTACAGATCCTTCTTCTTTACATTTTACATACTACAATTTTTAAAAAAACTTTAATAAAAGGCTACACAAGAATGCTGCCTCTTTATCAATTTTTACTTAAAGATAAGCAACTCTAGGGTTGGCAGGCATTAAGGCACTATTGCTTGATACTGGCCCCACATAGGAGGCCTGGGTTGGAGTTCTGGGACAAACTGAACACACCAAGCATTGCTATGATACTACTTGACTGGAAGGGTGAGGAGAAGGAGAGTTGCAGCATGGCAAGATCCTGTTAAGGGTACTTGCCTCTGTCTCTCTCTCTTTCTCTCTCTCTCTCTATCTCTCTCTCTCTCTCAAGAAATAATTTCTTTAAAAACATAAAACTTAAAAAAAAAATCCTAAATAACACTATATGACCAAACAGTGGTCTAAATTCTTCTGAGGAAGGCTTAGGGCTGTGAAAAGCCACTGATATTAGACTGCAAGTTATGGATGATGCTGAATTCTTTCTACTATTCAAGGATCCATCAGTCATAGCACATCTACATTATATTAATTTGACTCTACTTTTCACAATCAAGCAGGGCTGAAGTAGCATGAGCAGTAGGAAATATAATCAACAGCAAAGACATTTAAGAACAGAATAATCTTCTCCCTCTGAATGAGCATCTTGTCATTAAGTCATCCAAAGTAGTTCTGTGTTAAGGTCTTTCCTGAGCTTATAAAAAATAAACAAAGCCCCTGTGTTCTTTATATCTAATGTCATTCAAGGTATCTCATGAACCACCCTGGCTTTGATGAGGCTGTCTTAGATGGTGAGGATGGAGGAGCATCTTTGCAATTATCTATGTTTTAATTGTATTTCTCTAAACATTCCATGCCTTCTATTGCTCTAGGTAGTCAGCTGACTTTCTGAGATACTGAAATTTGTTACTAAAAGGATGGGTAGGGTTCTGCCTTTTATGGTGCGAAATGAAATATCAGCTGATTATGAATCAAAAGAAGAAAGCAGACCTGACACATTTCCCAGGTATATAGGAGTACTGGCTGTTCCCAAATCATAGTAGAAAATGTGTTATGGTGCATGATCTTATGGTGGCAAGGGGATAAAACTGGACCTCTTGGGATTATGGTTTTCTCTGAATTGACACAGATCTATAACTAAAGCAAAAGCCAGAGGGTTTATTTGAAAATTTGTTAGTTTCTTTTTAATTATAAAAACAAATGAGCAGAGGCTGTGCCTTTGGTCTAAAATGCAGCTGCATTCTATTATACTGACCATAATAATGTGAAAGTCAGTATAAAATTGTTGACATACTTGAGACAAAAAGAGAGCATAAAAATAGAAAGAATAAGATAGCTTCATTAAAAAGGAACTCTATTGCCTTAGAAAAGAAAGAAATTAAATATTAACTAATTTGCACTCATATTTATTAACAGTATATAAAATACAAACTTTCTTGGAGCATAAAATATGAACAATCCAGTTAATAGTAGATCTATATGAAAGCTCAGAAGCATTTTTTAATTATTATAAACTAACACTTTATAACTAGACACATTCAGTTTAATTCCAAAAGTAATAAAGAACATCTATTTTCCACACTATTCTGGGTCCTCTAAGGAAGTCAGCGATGAATAAATACCCTGTCAAGGAGATGGACTATAAATTAATCAATAAGCAAATAGTCCTTTTTGACCTTGTTAGGCCAAACACTGAACCAGGCAAATAATTACTGAAAACAACGCACATGCTTTGTGTGTGTGTGTGTGTGTGTGTGTGTGTGTGCATGATATGACCTTCTAGTAAGGAGAAAAGTAAGATGGAAATACCGAATTGTTACAGAAGTAGAGAAAATTTGTGAGCACTGTTAAGAGAGTGTAAGCATACTTGGCCTTAATTAAAAAGCGACTATAAGCAGAGACATTGGAAAAGGCAGACAATTTAATCTGAGTTTTGAAGGAGATTCAAAGTGTGAGGAGAGGGTGGAAAAGGGCAGAGGGCCAGATATAGGGGTAAATATATATAAATAAATATATATATATATATGAAACTAGAAATGGGAAATTATTGATGATAACATACATGATTAAGCCACTATGCTGTATATTCTGGATGGAAAACCACTTTTTGTATGCTGTGACGATGATTAGGGTTTGAATGTAAATTAATTAATTAAAATAAAAAATTTCAGGAGGAAAAAATGGAAAATATTTTTCTTGAAATGAAAAACAATGCATATTTGATGACTGCAGTAAGCTATATAGCCCCCCAGCTAGGTGCTACTTTATAGTATGTTCATTGTACTCACTGAGGTTTATGCTTAAAGTCAGACTTGTGTTCATGGATATGAATATATCAGCTGCGCTTGCTATTGGAAATATTTAGATTAATTAAGTTCATTAGTGAATAAATAAAATGGGGGGAAAAGGCATAGAAAGCAACCATGGATACCAGAGACAGTGTGCAAGGAGGGTGAGACACAGCAGAGGGTGAGAGATAGAGAATCAAGGATGGCGAAAATAACAAAATATTCATGAAACAAGAAATGCAAAATTATTTGTTGATGATAACACCTATATTGATGTGCTTGATTGAGCCAATATACAGTGCATTTTGGATGGGAAATATCATTTTGTTTTCTGTAATGATGTATAGTGAATGAATGTAAATAAATAAATTTAAATTAAAAAAAAATTTCTGCAACCCCAAAAAAAGAGAGATTAGTTGTTCCCCCAGTAGCAACTACAGTAAAAATCACTATAATTAAAAAATATATATATACAAAAGAGAACATAAATAGCCAGGAAACTGAAAAAAAAAAAAAAAAAAAAAAAACCAAGATTCAAAACAGGAAATAGAAGCACAGTATTTGGCGGGAACAAGGAAAAGCTCAGGACTTGAAAGAAACAAGTTCTGGAAAGAGCACCACCCACTGTGGAAAGCATCTAGCACAGAGGACTCAAGGTTAAGCCTCCCTCCTCACTCTCCTCCTTGTGGGTTTTCTGGTGTGGATGATATACACCTCAGTCCAGCCCAGTTCATAATACCAAACATGTCTTCATCAAGAGATAATAAACTATATCTGTGTCCCACAAATGTCTTACCTCTCTCTTTTTCCCCAAATTTCCTTTCCTATGCTTTCCCCTCCCACACTCTTTCTAAAGAGATCACCCTGGAGTAGAGCAGGTTCCAAGTCTAGTATGACTGATTTCCTTATTGAAAGGGGAAATTTAAACACAGACACAAATACAGGGAGAATGCCGTGTGAACAAGCAGGAAGAGATCAGCGTGATGTATCTGCAAGTTAAGGAATGCCAAGGAAGAGCAGAAAACTACCAGAAGCTAAGAGAGAGGCATGGAGCAGATTTTCCTTCACAGCTCTCAAATGGAAACAATTCTGTTGGTACCTGGATGTTGAATTTCTAGCCTGTGGAACCACCTAGTTTGTGATGCTTTGTGACGGCATCACTAGGAACCTAATGTGATGGCATCAGACTCAGCTTCAAATATTGACTGTATTCTACACTTACTATCTAAGCCTTCATCAAGATACACAATATCTGAATCACAGCTTCATTAAAATGGTACCTGCCCTTCCTTCCACATAGTTTTGCATGGACCAACTAGGTAATATATAAAGAGTTTGTAAATGGTAAATGCTAGAAAAATTTCACATGAACCCCACGAAGCTGACTGGGGCTTAAACCCTAGTCCCAGCAGTTTGAAAAACATGTCAGCCAGGGAGCAGAAGATGGTGTAATGGTTACATTGCTGGACTCTCATGTACATGACAGCAGTTCGAGTCTCAGACCTGGTGGCTTAAAACAAACCATGTGCATGTGCACACATGCCCAAAATCCAGAGAGGAGAATGGATTGTGGCATGGCCATGCCCCCTGAGGGTGTGATTTTTCACTTTCTGTGTCTCTGTTTTTCTCTGTCTCTCTGGTGAGCACATACAGCCTAAAGAAAAATTTCTCTCAAAAAATAAACAAATAAGGGACCAGAAATTAGCGTCATGGCTATGTCACTGGACTCCCACGTAGTCGACCGCGGTTCGCGTCCCGGACCCGGTGGCTTAAACTCACGCCGGGCGCGTGTGCGTGCGTGCCCAGGATCCCGAGAGGAGAATGGAGGAGAAGGGATTGCGGCGTGGCCATCCCCCCTGGGGGGTGATTTCCTGCTTTCTGTCTCTCTGTCTCTCTCTGTCTGTCTGGCGAGCGCACGCGCCCTATAGCGAAAAACCTCTCAAAAAAAAAAAAAAAAAAAAAAAAACAAATAAAAAGGTCAGCCATATGTAGATACATGTCCAGAAGTCCAGAACCCTAATGGGATAGAGAAATGGAAGAACAAAAGGACTGTAGCATAATTAGTCTCCATAAAGAAAGTGTGTTATACATATAATATATATAATGTATGTATATGTGTGTATATATGTATATGTATATATAAGTATATAAATATGTGTGTTTATACACACCCCTAGCAATAAAATAGTTATTTATATTAATAAATGTGAACTAAATTTGCTTATCAATTAATTTCCATTTATTTGCAACACTGTCTTTCTGTATCTCTCTGTCTCTCTGGCAAGTGCACATGTCCTATAGCAAAATAAATAAATAAATAAATAAGTCTCTTGGACCTACATGTTGAATATCCCACGGCGTTTTCTACTTTGAGGTGGTACACCATTCTACAGCACATTCTCCTCGTTTGTATGCATTGTTTACTGGCCTATTAAAAGAAAGACTAGACAAGTAGCATTTAAATGTCCGTGACTGACTTCTTCAAAGACCTTCAAAGGATTTTTCAGTATTATTGATCCCTATGTCATTACTATGGTTATCCTACATGCAAATTCAATTTGACTGAATTGATAATCAAGTCAGAAATAAAACCATTCACTTGAGCAAGTGTAAAGGAATTTGATTCTGCTGGTCTGATTTTTTGGAAGCTTATACTAGTGTGAATTTAAATGAAAGACTTCAGAGGCAAGACACAGAATAGAGACATATATTTCTTTTCATTAAAAAGAAAAAAAAAAAAGAGAGAAATTGAGAGATCCACAAATAAAATGATAAGTAGTGCATGCGTCACCTAACAGTGAGCTATTAGATGAGCATTTTCATCCTTCTGCTTCATAGCTCATGCTTTCCCTTAGACAATCCACAGAAGAATGGCAATGGTCAATCTAAGTGTTTCATAGCACCTTAGTTCAAGCAACACCTTTTTCTTCAATTCTTACAAGAAGCTCTGAGAAATAGAGATATTCAATCAATAGAAGAACAAGACAGGGACTACTATGCACCATCACTGGCTTATTTTTATCACCTTCCTCCTTGATTTTTTTGCATATCTCAGCATACGAGCAATCTCCCTGATTAGAAAGATGATGAAATTATTTGCCTCCATGAGAAAATAAAAGCATCCATGTTACTCTTCCTTCATTTTCTAAACAATACATTACAGTGGTGATGTTGACTTCATAGGGAAAATTTACTATGAAAATATAACTGTCACTTGACTATGAAACTGGTATGTTGTAGGAAAAAAAAGATTGATTTAGGGAAAAGAAAATTCTAAATTTGAATTTTACCCTCCTACTTGTCAAGATATGTTTTTGGGGGCATTTTACTGTTTGTTCCCACCAGATTCCTTGCTGCTTTACTCCTACACGGAATAATGCCCATTTCATAAGGTCCAGAGTTGTTCGATGGGGAAATACATCAAATAATGAAAATAAATCAGCTGGTACAGAACAATATTTTTGTCAGTATTATTTACCATCTTTTATATTCCCTTATATTCATTACCTATATCCTACACGAACAACCTTTTAAAACGTGTTTTTGTCAAATACATTGTATCTGAAAACATCCTACAACATTACGTTTAATGTCTACAAGGGAACCAATATCATGTGGTGAAACTTTCAATCACAGCTCATTAAAATAGTCCAATCTATTTCTGTTAACTTAAAGGGATGAACTCTCTACTACTCTTTTAATTATAAAAAAAATCAATGAAGTCTGTAATGTGAGTTTAATAGTTTTGGACTCCTCCTTCACAAGTTAACTCAGAATTGCGGTAGAAGCCATTCATCAAGGCACATAGACCTGCGGTTTCAAAAAAAAAAAGTGAGAGTTCAGAGAGCTGACTTCCTTAACCCATAATCAATTCTTCCCTCAAACAATTGTGGAAAGTTCTGACATTTTGTTAATATTGTTACAGGTCAGTGTCATCCTTGATCAAAAAGATTATCTTATTATTAATGGGGATTTCCTATAATTTTCAGGAATAAGTGGGGTCTAAATGTGCATGTTGTGTTTAGACAATCCATTCTCTTATTTATGCCCTTAATTCAGGACCCTTAGAACAAAGATATTTATCATTTCCCTCCCTAATCCTTTTAAAAATAATGAATGGATGCTGCAAAATTCCGCACATGTGTGTTTATTACTGTGTAGACTCTGAATATTTTCCTGAACCTTCCATGGACTCTGTTGAATAAAACAGTCTTAAGTAGAAACCTGGCTTTGGTATAGTCACTTATAATTCTGTTTGATTTAATGTCATTTATATTTGTACTTGAAAGGAATCTTCAGAATTGTGTGTTCTGATGTGTTTATTTGTTCTCCAATTTCTTTTCCATTTTAAAACATGATTTTTTAAAATTAACATTTACCTAACACTGCCCTTGAAATTAACTGTCTTGCTTCCATTTATTTTTGTCAAGAGAGTTTTGCTATAGGGCGTGTTCATTCGCCAGAGAGGCAGAGAGACAGAAAGCAAAAAATCACCCCCCTGGGGGATGGCCACGCCGCAATCTCTTCTCCTCCATTCTCCTCTCGGGATCTTGGGCACGCACCCATATGTGCCCACTGTGACTTTTAAGCCAATGAGTCTAGAACTTGAACCGTGATTGACTACATGGGAGTCTAATAATGAAACCATTATGCCAACTTCTGACCCATGCTTCTTTAATCCATGTGTTATAGAGCTGGTATGCCAAGTTATCTGAAGTCATTATTTACAGTGTGACAGTAGTGAATCTCATGTCATAGTTTGATTCTGAACACAGACCCTTTAAAATAAAATATCTGTGTTCCAAAGACACAGACTACAGATACAAATAATATAGGAAGACAGGTAAGATGAAGAGGGAAATACAATGGATGAAGAGGAAAATACAATGAAAACTTTTCACTGTTGCTGGGAGAAAAATATCCCAACCTTGTACCCTGTTGCACAAGTTCTATGATTAGGTTTTGCACAGAGAAGATCACTTCTAGGATGGCGTAAAGACAAAATTTAGGATGAGTTCAAAACGACACCTAAAATTTTCTTCATAGGACATTCATTCCAAATGTAAAGATAAAATTGCATGGCACTTTCTTTCTAGAAGAAATGGCATAGTGACCAAGTCATTCACAGGTTCTCTGATTTGGAGTATCTAGCAAACCCAAGATCACAAAGGCAGTGAGTCAGCAGGGCTCAGAGGGAAGAAGTCCAAACTGGATGGAGTGAAGGAGAGAAGATTGTAATGTAAGTGATATTCAGCCTTTTGACTAATGCCTGTGAAAGAACAGTCTATCTATTCAAGAGTGACTCCAGTTTGCAATAAGTCTCATAAACTGCTGATGGAAATATTAAAAAAAAAAAAGTCATTGTAAGTGAAGTTTTAAGACATACATGCCTATGGGTATATATCCATTGAAAATATCTGTACATATTTGTTCAAAGATATGTACAAGAATGTGACATTTAATTTAATTAGGGCAAAATAGTGTGAAAGTCGTCCGAGTCCAAATGGAATCATTTGTGTCAACTCGTGTTAACCTTGAGCCTGGGAAGGCCATGGTGGGGGTGTTTTCTCATGCTAGTATGCTCGATAACAAGAACCATCTCAAGGACTTTGTTAGAATGACAGCCTTTCACAAAGACCACTGCAGCCTTACATAAAAACTGCTTTGGCAAGGACATCTGTTCAGAAACACCTGTCCAACCTTGGACTGATGCCACCCTTGTTATTGATCCTAGGAGCCAAGGATAAATGTCTCAAAACAATTTATATAATTCTTCTTTATTTTTCTTTCCAGAAAATTTGTTTTCCCATACTCCCCTAAATATGGCCATAGTTTAGTAGCATAAGTGTATTCCACATTGTGATGCCTATCCCCAAATGAATACAATATTTTAGAGAGTCTTTTTCTGTTTTTTTCTTTCTTTTGAAATTGACAATATCAATATCATAATAATAAAAACTGAAAAAAGTTAAAATAGCCATCACATTTAGAATGGTCTTTTTATAATATGTGATATCTACAACAATGAAAATGATCGACAGATACAGCTAACTACTTCAAAAAATCTCACACACATCCTGTTGATCAAAAAAAATAAATCAGACAGAAAATGGTATGTTTATATAGATTTCAGAACAGTACAAAACTGTCCCATGTTATTTAGGGTTGAAAGTTTAGAAACTAAAATTCTGAAGAAAGCATTTTCTATGTAGTTATATAAAAACAGTGAGGTCAGTTACAATGGTGCAGGTCGTAGCGTACTGATCAGCAGTGCTGGCAGCCTGCAGCTGGTCTCATGTTGAGATCCCCAGTTACCTCAAGTCCCCAGGTCTGCGAGCCCAAGATCCTGACTGACGATCCTGACTGACTAATGGACTGGAAAGAAGACTGTGGCATGATAAGATCCTGTCAAGGGTGCCTGTCTCTCTCTCTCTCTTTCTAACAAGCTCTCTCACATACTCTCTCTCATTGCACATGTACACACACACTCTCTCTCACCTCTCTCATGTGCTCTTTTTCATAAAGAAAAATAAAATTTAAAAATAGAGAAGTAGAATTAGTGGTAATCTATGTGGGGAAAAGCCACAGTAATTGGAAGGAAGATAATGAAGGACTCTGACAGGATTTGATGTTATCATTCTTCTAGGCTTTGATTATGTCTCCATGGTATGCACTTTATGCTGTATCATTAGGCTGGATCTTTGTAGCTGGAATTTTCTAAATGTTTGATACATTTCACACTTCTAAAGTTTAAAGCATTTTTTAAAAAAAATGACTTCAGAGCTGAGGATTGGTCTATGGATGGCCTGCAATAACAGAGGGAAAATGAAAATGAATGAGCATACTTTACAGAAGAAAAGGGTATTAAATTAAAGTCTCCTCTTTTATGCTTTAATTGGCATTCGAGATTTAAAAAAAAAACTTTTCTTCATATGTATGTGCATGCATGCACAAATATGTGTGTATATGAATGCAATTGCTTTTAAATGAACAATTTATAGTATATTGCAAAATTAAAACTGCTTACAATAATTCTACCATGCTGCAACAATCTGTATGACCTAATTGAAGTTGTCAGGCAACCATCTCATAAAACTTTCCTATGGTGTGAAAAACAGTGCATTACTGTGCCCCCACATTTACTTAAATTCAAGTGGAGCTTAACATAATCTGGTTTTATATGTGCTCCTTTTTAGCACTCCCTGCCAGACATGAAAGTTGACATTTATAAACTTTTTTTAAAATTTTTATTCTTTGAAAAAAATAATGATATGACTCACAATAGAAAAAATAAGGATTTAGAGTCAATGTGGTGTCCACGTTTCCAGGGGTCAGGGTAGAAGAGCAGTGAGTATCACACACTGATATTTTATTCTGTGTTGGCCTTCCATGGTTTTTCAATCACATTCATATTTATGTCTTTTTTGCTTTACTTCTTCAGGGGCCTTTAATCTCTAAATATGGTCTCACTATCTCAGCATCTCTTATTGACTTTTCCTAATCTTATTATTTCTGCTGATATTTACTCTGCTTGTCATTTTTTGCTTTCTCAGCAATATACATTGATGTTCACCCCCAAGGAATCTTTACATTGCCAACCTAAACAAATGAAATCAGGGATGTCAACTAGTCAGGCCTAGATCCTGATGGGACAAAAGAGCAAACATCTACTTGAAAAGCACAGCAAAGAATCTAACCAGTGATCAGTGTCTCAAGACAGTATTGATGGCAATGGCTCAAGACTTGTTTTGGGTTTTATCACATTAGCTTCATAATAAATTCCCTTGCTTAAACCTTAAGCAAAATCAATAAATAAGAATCTTTCTTTGTGATAAAACCAGAAATTTAAGTGTTCTTTTTTTAAAAACAAAACAATGTGGTATAGAAGGAGGCTCATGATCTTGATATTCAAATCCAAGTACCTTCATTTAATAGTGTTGTCTTAACATTCACAAGCCTCAGTGAATTCATCTATAAAACAGAGATAGTAATCCTTGAGACCGTATTGTTAGAGCTAAATAAGATTTCAGATGTAAAATGCCCTATGCTTTTCTAATATTAATTATTATTAATTACTGCTATTAAGAAGCTTATTTTGATGCTATGTTTATTGCCTCCATTGCCTAATTTTATTGACACTCTCACCCTCTGTTTCTAATCTTTTATCAATCCTACATTTTCCTACAAGAGCAGAAATCAAAACAGTTTTTATTTTCTTTGTAGTGGGTGTAGGAAAGGCATTGGCTTTCTAAGGCTCTCACATTGCACCCTAAGTAAATAGAATGCAGGAAGAAGTGAAGAGAAAGAGAAGAGAAGCTTTGCTGTATCTTCTACTAAAGTAGGATTGTGTGGAAGGTGATTTCATTCCTGTGTTTAAAGGGTTACAAATCCCTTTATCCATATTTATAACTGAGTTTAGAAAATGATTGCAAGTTAAGTCTATCTGGGAGAATGCTCAGTTAGAAAAGTGCTTTAATATCTATGTTTATTGCAGCATTATTTATGATTGCTAAGACATGGAAGAAACCCAAATATCCATGAACAAATGAATGAATTGAAAAAGTGTGGCACATATGGAATACTATTTAGCCATAAAAAACAGTAAGACACTGGGATTTGATAGGAAGTAGATGGATTTGGAAGATTTATTGCTGAGTGAAGCAAGTCAGGCTATAAAAGAGAGACATTTTCTGGGACCAGAAGTTGGCACAATGGCTATGTCACAGGACTCCCACATAGTCTGTGGTTCGACTCCTGGACCTGGTGGCTTAAACTCATACCCGGTGCATGTGCATGTGTGCCCAAGATCCCAAGAGGAGAATGAAGGACAAGGGATTGTGGAATGGCCATTCCCCCATGGGAGTAATTCTCACTTTCTGTCTCTCTTTGTCTTTCCAGTGAGTGCACATGCTCTATAGCAAAAACCTTTCCAAAAAAAAATAAAATAAAATAAAAAGAGAGAGAGAGAGAGAGACATTTTCTCCACTTAATATATATCAACTGTCTGTACTCTATGGCAGAGACTGAAAGAATGGAGGGCATAAAAGCATTGTAAATAGTTACAAACACTGGGGTCAGTGGGAGGAGGATGGGAAAGGGGAAGAGTACAGTGAAAGAAATTTGGGAGAAAAAATAAAGTATGACATTTGTGCAACACAGAAATGGTTTATTAACTATTGATGACTTGTATAGTATTCTCAACTGGACTGGACTGAGGTGTATTTCATGCTGGGTAAATTCCCTTTACAAGTTATATGATATATAGCAACTAAATGCATAATATAATAATAAAAAGAAAAAGAAAAGAAAACAAGTCTATTTTTAAGATTATTTCTTCCATTTCATTATTTATCCTATTTCCTTATGAGCAAGGATTCTGAGAGCATAATATGTAACTATATTTTAAAATATGAAATTCACATGTTAATCTTAAAATGACATAAAGTGATTTGTAAAGAAAAGTGATCTCGCCACGCCCTTCTGTATCTCCAGTTTGAGTCGACTAAGTTAAATGCTTTTATTATTTTAAACATTTCATCTGGCATCTACTTCAGTATTTCTTAGCATTATTTATGTCACCTTTTTGGGTTTGCCAATTTTAGTTATTTATTGTTTTCTTCCTAACACACATTAGGATTTAGGTCACTTAAGATGCCATTTCCTTCCTTCTGTTTATCTTTCCAAACAGTCATATTATTACTCTTAGGTCTATTATTGATTACCTTTGGTATAGTATGTATTTATAGATTTATATAAAATTTATATATTTACTTACTATTTTGTGACTTCCACTATTTAGCCTCCTGTTTTTTTTTGTCAATTCTCCTCTTAAATTTACCCTCCAGATTACTTTCTAAGAAAAGTTGCGTGGAAAACCTATTATTTGAGTCATTATTCAAAGTATCTGTTGTCAACCCTCATTTAAATATGAAGCACAGCTGGTTATAGAACTATAAGTTAAAATATTTGTCCTCGAGTCGGGGGTGGTGGGAGAAGGAGGAGGCGGCGAATCACTTACAAATGGCGCCGAAGCAGGATCCGAAGCCTAAATTTCAGGAGGGTGAAAGAGTGCTGTGCTTTCATGGACCTCTTCTTTATGAAGCAAAGTGTGTGAAAGTTGCCATAAAGGATAAGCAAGGGAAATATTTTATACATTACAGTGGTTGGAATAAAAATTAGGATGAATGGGTTCCAGAGAGCAGAGTACTCAAATACGTGGACACCAATCTGCAGAAACAGCGAGAACTTAAAAAAGCCAATCAGGAGCAGTACGCAGAGGGCAAGGTGAGAGGGGCTGCGCAGGAAAGAAGACATGCAACAGAGAAATGTTGAAGTGAAAACAAAAAAGAACAAACAGAAAACACCTGGGAATGGAGATGGTGGCAGCACCAGTGAGACACCTCAGCCTCCTCAGAAAAAAAGGGCCGGGGTAGATCTACTGTTGAAAATGAGGAAACATTTATGAACAGAGTTGAAGTTAAAGTAAAGATTCCCGAAGAACTAAAACCATGGCTTGTTGATGACTGGGACTTAATTACCGGGCAAAAACAGCTCTTTTATCTTCCTAAGAAGAATGTGGATTCCATTCTGGAGGATTATGCAAATTATAAGAAATCTCAAGGAAATAGCAATAATAAGGAGTATGGTGTGAATGAAGTTGTGGCAGGTATAAAAGAATACTTCAACGTCATGTTGGGCACTCAGCTGCTTTACAAGTTCGAGAGACCACAGTATGCCGAGATCCTTGCAGATCACCCTGATGTGCCCATGTCCCAGGTGTATGAGCACCTCATCTACTGAGATTATTTGTACGGATTGGTGCGATGTTGGCCCATACACCTCTTGATGAGAAGAGCCTTGCTTTATTACTGAATTATCTTCACGATTTCCTAAAGTACCTGGCAAAGAATTCTGCAACTTTGTTTAGTGCCAGCGATTATGAAGTGGCTCCCCCCGAGTACCATCGGAAAGCTGTGTGAGGGGCGCACTCGCTCACCTGTGTTTGGATCTCTGTAAACACATTTTTGTTCTTAGTCCTTCTCTTGTACAAACGATGTACTTTGAAGATGTTAGTGTACAACAGAATTGATGTTTGTTTCTGTTTGATTTTAAACAGAGAAAATAAAAGGGGTTCGGCTCCTTTTTCCTTTTCTTTCTTTTCATTTCAAAGTTGCTACCAGTGTATTCAATGATGGACAACAGAGACATTCTGTAGAGTGTTTAATTGTCTGGTTGACAAAGCTGCTTTGAATGCTGGTGGTTCTAGTCCTTTGACACTACTCACTTTTATAATATGTATTAATGCTATATGACAGAATGCTCTGATTCCTAGTGCCAAAGGTTATATTCAGTGTATATAACTGAACACTTACCCATTTGTGCTCCTTTTTTTTTTTTTTTTAATGGTGCTTTAAGTAAAGAGCCCATCCTTTGCAAGTCATCCATGTTGTTCCTTAGGCATTATCTTCACTCAAATTGTTGAAGAATGGTGGCTTGTTTCATGGTTTTGTATTTGTATCTAATGCACGTTTTAACATGGTAGACGCAATGCATTGTGTAGCTACAGTTTTCTGAAGTTGATCTTTTAGGAATTGTTTTTCAGATCTTCAATACGTTTTTTTCTTTAAATTTCCAAAAAAAATATTTGTCCTCAGAAATTTGTAAGATCCATTTAATTGGGTCTTAATTCTACTCCTTGCTATTGAGAAGTTTGATGCTAAATATATTTTTTTTTTCTCTGTAAGAGTCTTTTCTCCCTATTTCCTGTGGAATCTCATATAATGTTCTCATTTACCTTAGGTTTGTGCAGAGATATGTCTAAGGACACACCCTTATTCTGTCCCCCTTCCATTTGCTTAATAATTGGTGGGGCTTTGTAATTTGAAGACTTGGTGTTTTAGCTGCAGAACATTCTTTCGTATTATTTATATGATGAGGTACCATCCTCTTTTCTATTTTTTCAATCCCTGTCTTCTTGCTCTGTGTTTATTTTGTTTTGTTTTGTTTTGGAGATTTTCACTAGTTTGCATTCTCTTTATAGATCTTTTTTAATTTCAGGAATCAATTTTTAGTTTTGAAAAGCTTTTTATTGTTAACTAACTAGTTGTTCCTTTTAATTATATTATGGTCTTGTTTTATGCACAAGGTAGTATAAAATGTTTCTGCATATACCACATTTTTAAAAAGTGTTTTATGTTTTTTAATTTTATGATCTTTTAAAATTTTATTTCCTTTTCTTTTTTTTCCTTTTCAGACATTCCTCAAGTGTTTAAGAATTTTTGTTTCATATTTAGAAAGAAAGCAACGAAAAAGGTATTTGTAAAAAGTAAGTATATAGCTGAGATTTGTTAACCAAATCTTGATGTAGCATGAGTTAGCAGGGAGCCAGGCTTTAAACTTCATGCTTTGGAAATTCTTGACTTCCTGTGTAAAGACTGCAGTCCATTGCCACCAGTCACCACTCCCTCCATCCACAGATATCTGTCTCTCTGATATTTCTTGTTTGCTACTTGCTTATTTCTTTTCCCTTTTTACTGCTGGAATATCCCTTTTTATTTATCACTTTTAAGTTTATTTTATTTCTTTCATGAGGGTGAGAAAAAGACAGAGACAGAGATAGAGACAGAAACAGGCACTGTCGCCAGTGTCTTGTCATACCACGATCCCTACCACTCCCAGTGTCCCAGCCTGCCAGGATCATGGGCCCATGCAGAGCTTGGATGTTTTGGTCTGCCACGTGGCTCCAGCACTGTGGTATGGTATGCTACTGCCTGTGCCACACACTTGGGACTATTTATCATTTGTATAAGTCACTGGTGGGATAGAAGATTAATGCATATGGTAAAGCTATTATTTGAATCTCAACATCAGCCAAAGTACTTGAATGTTAGCATATATACTAATTAAAAAAAAATGCTATAGTAACTATTACTTACTGTGCATGGTACATGTAATTTGTTTTAGGGTTTATTATTCCTAAATTTCAGAAAATAAAATAAAACTCTTAGAGATTACATAATTTTATCAAACTTCAAGAGTTTGATAGGCCAGAGATTCAAATTCAATTTTGTCTCAGTGAAATGCCCAAGCCCGTGTCATCATATTAGATAGCAGTATATGTATTATTCTTGGAAAATACCATTGAGGGGACCCAGATTCTTTGACAATGGATCATAGTCTATAAACTTCTGAATGTATAGCTGATGTCAAATCATATGATCAGATTCTATCATTTTCTCCCTGTTAATACATTTCTCTTATGTGATGATGCTAAACATTACAGAAGTCGTAAAAGTGAAGATCCGAGGAAAGACTGTGCTACTTCATTGACTTAAGAACTGCCATTCAGGAGTAACCACATTGTTAATAGCTTAAAGAGATGGATGTGAATGCCAAATGTAGTGTGTGGAGGAGTGAGGCCTAGGGAAGGTCATTTGGAGGAGGGATACAGAGGAAGACCATTGACGGGACTGGGAGGTATGTTATCTGTTGAAGATATTTTAATCAACTGGACTAGGGAGAAATGTTCACATATTGAAATGTTCACTTTGTAAGTTAAACAATATGATTGAATGTACATAGAAAAATAAGTAATAAAAAAGATGTCAAAAAATAACATCTAGTTCTGCTCTCATCTCTGATGCCATAAGGTAAACTCTACAAAATATGTCAGCCCAATCATTCCATGATTAAAGTATCTCTGTTCTTGTCTGTCTCTTTCCTTATTAATTTAGAATTGGTAATACTAAATACATTGTATGATGACATATCATACAGCATAAAAACATTAAATTATGGCCAAATGTATTTCACCAAACAATATAAAAACTATAGAAAATTTGTACTGATTAAATTTTGTAACAGCTGATGGAAGATGAATTTCAGGTCATGACTGACTTTGCTCTCCTTCCATTCTAAATTCTTAAGAATGCACCATATTTTCTGGAAAGTTTACTAATGTGTCTTGATGACAAGTGAAATATATATATATATTAAACATAAGATCTAATAATTTTTTTAATATTTTTGCCATAGGGCACATACAATCACTGGAGAGAGACATAGAGAAAGGAAGTGAGAAATCCCCCCCAACCCCGCCATGTAGAAATGCCCACACCATAATCACTTCTCCTCCATTCTTCTGCTGGGATTTTGGGCATGCATGCAAATATGCCCAGTGTGATTTTCAAGCCACTGGGTCCATGACTCAAACCATGTGATGCCTTAATCACCATGCCACCAGCTGGCCGATGGCCAAATGATATTTACTAAAGGAAAGAAGATCTGATTTGATATAGGTTAGTCATAGGCTATTTAGTAGTATATTCAGTTTCCAATAGTTAAGGAAACTATATTCTGTGCAATATAAGCATCTTTCAAGATACTAAGAAGTCCTATAGGCTATCTTTGTAAATATTCCATGTGTACTTTAAAAAGATATTTTCTTCTGCTATGGTTTATATACTGTTCTATTTATGCCAATTATCAACACTATCTAGTAGATGTTTTTTAAATATCATATATGATATTAATTTCTTTCTATTCATTCTATCAATTATTTGATACTTTCATACAGAAAACTTTGAAACTACCATACAGAAAAATTTTAATTTTTATGCATTAGTACATTCTTAAGCTTATTTGAATAAAACATATCCAAGTACAGAATTCATATTTTATTGAAGTGATACATTCTTTTTCATGAGGTATCCTCCTAATTTTCCAGTGTATATGTGCTTAACAAGTAAAGACAGAGAAATAGAGAGGGAAAGTGATAAATCATCATTCCTCCATGGCCACATGGCTACATGGAGTGCATGGCCATGTCACAATCTCTTTTCCTCCATTTTCCTCTTGATTTTGGGCATGCTCACATGTTCAGACAGTGTGTTTTTCAAGTCACCAGGTCCAGGATGGGAACCATGTAGTTGGTCATGTACCAGGCCATGGGCTGGCCCAATGAGATATCTTTAAAACATAAAGTTTATATCTATATACACATTCATTTTATTATAACACTCATAAGATTGTACTTGATTGGCTTAGTTTTTAAGAATTTTATTGAGATGGGGCCAGCAGGTGGTGTAGTGGTTAAAGGCCCTCAACTCCCACATGGCCAATGTTAGTTCAAGTCCTGAACCTGGTGGCTTGCTTTCTCTGTTTTTCCCTCTCTGTCCCTCAAACTAAAAGAAGTAAATAAATGAAATAAAATGTGAAATGAAATGAAATAAAATTAAATAACTAATTCTTTAAAAAGAGAATTTTGTTGAGGTACAGCAGATATATAATAAACTGCATATATTTAACTTGTGCAGTTTGCTAAGTGTTGATATATGTGAGACTATATCAAGAAAAAGATTCTATCCATTACTTCAAAAAGTTTGCCATTATCATTTGTAATTCCTTTCTTCTATATCCCCAGGAAACCATAAGTTGGTTGTCACAAAAGGTAAGTTTGCATATTCTAAAAGTTTATGTACATGGAATCAAACACTATGGATCAATACTCATTTTTTCTGGTTTTTTTTTTTCCACTTCATAGTTTCTTAAAATGGAAGGTGAGGTCATTAATTTGAGACCTTTATTTATGCCTAACATACATGAAGGTAAATGTTCTTCTGAGCATTGTCGTAATGGCATTCTATAAATCTTGTATTTTTATTTTCATTCAGTTTAAAATACTTTCTAATATACCTTTCTTGTTCTTTTACTCACAGACTAATTAAAAGTATATTCCTATAGTTAGGAGAATATATTAGGTGCAATGTAAACATTTTTAAATGTATTAAGATATCCTATAGGCTATTTTTGTAAATATTCCATGTTTACTTTTACTGTTACTGTGATGGAGTGCTCTGTAAACATCAATTATCAACCCTATCTAGTTGATAGTTATTTAAATGTCATATTCTATAGTTCCTTACTATTTATTCTATCAATTATTGAGAGAAGTGTAGTAAAATTTCTAAGTGTTATTTGTAGATTTATATGCTTCTCTCTGCAATTGTTGGAGTTAATGCTCCATGTTTTAGTCATTGTATTAAAGCATTATTTTCAGATATTTTACTGCTGTACTTTGAATGCCAAGTGAAATATAGATAACAAAATTATGGCCAAATTAATTTTTCTGAAAACTATTTTAAAAATTTATTTAGAAACTTTAGTTTCCAGAAAACTAGGCCAATTTCTGCAGAAAACAACAAGGACATGCCTCGAAAACCTACAAATAGAACTTCCATATAATCCAGCAATTTCACTCCTTGGTATCCACCCAAAGGATAAGAAAACACTCAATCAGAAAAAAAAATCTGCATGTCTGTGTTTATCATAGCATTATTTATAATTGCTAAAACACAGGACCAACCTAAGTATCAAAACGCTGATGATTGGTTTGAAAAAGTGTGACATATATATACTATGGAATATTACACAGCTATAAAAATAATGAGATACTATCATTTGACTCAAAATAGATGAATATAGAAGACTTAATGTTGAGCAAAGTGAGCCAGACTTTGAAAGATACACATTGCACATCCCCACTCATTTTGTCCTGAGTGACTACACTTTATGGCAGAGGTTGCGCGATCTGAAGATACAACGTTGGAGAGAGAGGATGGTGAGAATGCTAGTGACAGTTTGGGGGGGAGTGGTTAGTAGAGAGTGGATGGTGGATGATGGATGGAAGAAAATAAAAGAAAAAAATTAGGACAGTTATGAAAGTTCAAGTGAAAATGATGTTTGAAGACTATAAATGATAAATACATGCTTACAAGAGAAAAAAAATCACAACTTTTTGGTATTGTCTGAAATAGTTCACAATAGTGTATCTGTTAATTTATGTCATCAAAAGAGCACTTTGCCTGAAAGAAAGAACTGACTAGTGTGCAAAATGTTTACAATCTTTGTGGATTTGTAGTTTATCATTAATATATCTCTATAAATTATTGTTATAAGTATCACCTGTGTTTTGGTGTCTATAAAATTGCAACTGAAATGAATTTTTTCAGAGTTTCATGGATGAACTAAATAAAGTTTTTGTCTGAAAAAAAAACATTAAGACACTTGAAGACATTGAAGTAAGCAAATGTTTCTTAAATAAGACCAGTAAAACATAGGCAATAAATACACAAGTGAGATTACATTAAGCTAAAATGCTTCATCACAGCAAAGGAAACGATAATTTTATGAAAAGACAACTCTCAGAATGGAGAAAATATTTTCAAATTATTTCTCAGACAAGAAATTGATAACCTGAATATATAAGGAGCTCAAAGACCTCATCCATAAATTATTTTTTTTTAAATTCAATCAAAACATGAGTAAGTAGGGCCAGCAAGTCATATAGTGGTTAAGGAGCTGGAATCCTACATGGTTGATCCGTGGTTCAGTTCCTGGACCTGGCAACTTGAAAATCACACTGGGGGACCAGCAGTTAGTGTAATAGCTATGTCGCTGAACTCCCATGTAGCTGACCGTGGTTCGAGTCCCAAACTCAGTGGCTTAAACTCACGCTGGGCATGTGAGCATGTGTGCCCAAGATCTCAAGAGGAGAATGGAGGAGAAGGGATTGTGGCATGGCCATCTCCCCTGGGGGGTGATTTCTTGCTTTCTATTTCTCTGTCTCTCTTGGTCTTTCTGGCAAGCGCATGCACTCTATAGCAAAAACCTCTCCAAAAAAAAAAAAAAAAAAAATGAAAATCACACTGGGCATGTATGTGTGCATGCCCAAAATCCTAGGAAGAGAATGGAGAAAGCCTTGCATCGTGGCCTTCCTCCCTGGGGGTAACTTCTCACTTTCCCTCTCATTGTCTCTCTGCTAAGTGCATGTGCCGTATGGCAAAAACATTCAAAAGCAAACAAACAAACAAAAAAATGGGCAAATGAGCTTAATATACAACTGTCCAAGGAAGACTTCAAATGGCCAAAAGGCATATGAAAAAATGTTCACAATCTTTTGTCATAAGGAAAATGCAAATTAAAACCAAAATGAGATACCATTAACACCAGTTAGAATGACTAGAATCAAAAAATAAAGAAATAATAAAACCTACAAATGCTGGTAAGGCTGTGATGAAATGAGAACACTCCCATATTATTGGTGGGACTGTAAATTAGTACAACCTCTGTGGAAAATATCATGGAGGTTTCTCAAAAATCTACAAATAGACATACCATATGACCCAGTAATCCCATTCCTTGGTATTTACCCAAGGGATAGGAAAATATTCAGTTAGAAAGACCCTTGCATGTACATGTTTATTGTAGCATCAATTGCTTAGACATGGGAGCAACCTAAATGTCCAAAAACAGATGATAGTGTTGAAAAACTGTGACGAACTTTAAGAAGATACACATTGTGTACACTGATCAATATGTAATAAACGTCCACACTCTACGGCAGAAATGGAAAGATCTAGAGATATGATAATAGAAAATGTAAGTGTAGATACCAGAAACTTAAATGGAAAGTAGAGAGTGGATGAGAGCGGCAAAGGAAAGAAACATTAAACAGACAAAAGAATGTAAATTTCTCTATTGGGAAAAAAGTCCTGTACCTTTGCTTTATTTAAAAAAAAAATAAAAAAGCACATCTGTTTGGGAAAGGAGGCAAATATTGGTGAAAAGAAGGAATTTGCAAAACGGCAAATTTTTACTCTCTTGATCATTTCCTTGAGTGTGATTATGGTTTCACAGGTGTAAACAAATACAAAATATACAATTGTACAGTGGGAGTATATATAGTTTAGTTTATTTTATGCTAATTATAGTTCAATAAAGTTATTGTAAACCAGAAAAACAGAAACTTATCATACTGAAGGTTATGAATATCTACCTAATCTTGACCCTTTTTTAAGATTATTTAAATAAAAAGTATATAATCACAAAGTTACAATTTGATTCATGGGATATATTCTAAACAAAAATAAAGACTGTGAAGTTTGTACCTACATATTTGTTGCATGATATTCAACAATCAAATTGTGCTTCACTGGAGGCTTTGAATGTCTTTCTGAAAAGTATGCTTTAAAGCATCTCATGATCAGTGCCCTCTGAGTGGCCATTGTCAACTACTCTGACTACACCAGTTTCCTTGGCATCATATATATAGATAGATGCCTGTGGCCTATAAGAAGAATACTTTCATTGTAAAGTCGAATGCTAGAAGCTATATAGAAAATACAATTAACATGCCGAGTGAAAATCTCTGTAACTCATATATCTGTATCTAACCACATTAGCAGACAAGTGTATAATAGACAAAGGATAGTTTCTCAAATTCAAGAGTGGAATAATTTGTCTCATAAGGATGTGCTGTTTTGTTGTTGGTCCTTCTCAGACAAGGTAAATTATCTGACTCAGAAAACAAGTGCTCCCGCACGGAAGAAAGGTAAATGCGAATTCTATGTTGATAACTCTACAGCAATTCTCCAGTGAAACCAGGTCAAATTGAAACAGAGCAAGGAGGTAGTGGGAAGGGGTGGCCATGGTTAGTATTATACAGGGGATAATGAAAATTTAGATGGGACTAGCAGCTAGCATAATGGCTATGTTGCCGGACTCCCATGTAGTCAACCACAGTTTGAGTCCCAGACCCGGTGGCTTAAACTCACGCCGGGCGCATGTGTGTGCATGCCCAAGATCCCGAGAGGAGAATGGAGGAGAAGGGACTGAGGCATGGCCATCCCCCCGGGGAGGTGATTTGTTGCTTTTGGTCTCTCTCTGTCTTTCTGGCAAGCACACGTGCCCTATAGCAAAACCTCTCCAAAGAAAAAAGATGATCTCATGTTCATTTATTACTTGGAAAAATAATATTAAATAATAATAATATTCATATCAAATATTTTATAAAATATTAAATAGAAATATATAAAGCTAAGCAAATAAAAAGGAGGATACATGCACACACATGTGTCTTGTTAAATCTACTAGACGGTTTAGAGTAAATCAAAATGATAAAAGACTGTGAGATGGGGTTGTTCATAAGTGTCTTTTGTAGTAACTGATTTTATATTGACTATGGAACAAAATATTTTGTGATCCACTATAGAAGATATGGATGGAAGAGAGGCCATAAAGACCTGAATTTCTACAAGTGAGGTCAACCCTGTTCTTCATTTAGAAAACAACAAAAAGACAGTAACAGAAGAATGGGACTTATAGTTTATTTTCAAATTAATACTGACTTGTATTCTAGGAACCTACTTCTTACCAAAGTTTCCTTTTTCCCTATTGCCTTCTCTTTCCTTATAACATCACCTCAGTTCAAATGAGTAATTATCTTTTTATGAATCCACAGTGTCTATAAATCATAATAAAACCACGAAAAGATAAAACATAGATTTAGATATTAGTTACAAGAAAGATTTAATATTAATAAAATTACAATGTTAAATGTAAATCCTTGGAGGATTAACAGTGCTGTGAGTCATTCACATCTCACTCCAACTTTGTCCAATCTTAGGTTTCATTCTTAAATTTTATACTACTCCTGCAGATTTTAATTCTCACACCCCCAGCAAGATAAATAACCCCAGGGAAAATAGTATTCATTGCAATAACTGAAAATAACCAATGAAGTGCTGATGTCTCAGCACATCAGCAATGAGAGAGCAGCTTATGAACAAAAGTTTTCAGGAGAACAAGGCGACAGGCAACAGGAAGTTGATAAGAAAGTGTAGAGAGGTATTCCAGAAAGGAAACCGAAATGAGTTGCTGAATTTATTAAGGGTTTTCCCCCCAGAAGTGAAGAACTTTTCTAACTTTCATATATCAAATTTTACGCTACCCAAAGAAATTGCACAAATCTGTAAAAGTAATTTAAAGACAGATTAAACCTTGGAATCCGCACTCTCATCCTGACATATGGAACTACGCCAAAGAACTGTTTCCTCAGGGGATGAATGTAATAGCAGTGCTACCTGCACAGAATAGAAGATCTTCATTTATGAATTTCAACACGTATACTCAGATTTGGGGGAAAAAAATCAGCCTCTATTCCATAATAGTGCTTTGGGGATAGGGAAAAATGGGTGATCACCTCAGCTCATTCAAACATGTCTTTATATGTTTATAAAACATAAAATCTAAAAGCCAAATGAAGTCCAGAGAGTATTTTAAATAGAAATGTTGCTAATCATTTAATGTTTAGTAATTTGCAGTTTTTAATGTCTAAATTTTTAAAGTTAACGCCAATGTGTTGCAAGTCTTTGGGGGCTCAGGAAATCCCAAGCATTTCAAATGCAATTTCAAACAGAAAAACATTTCCTCCATTAAAAGTCAGTTAGTAATTTACAGCATGCAGTTGCCTAAAAATTGTCCTAATTGAAAAGAAGGATTCAGACAAATTCAGAGATACTAGACATTAAGACATTAAGAGGGGGTAAAAACATGAAATCCTACTTTTTTCAAGGCCATGCAAGACCATAAATTAATTAGACAAAAGCAGAGTATAGCCACAATGTGACTCTAGCACCAGGATCCATGAATACTGCAAAAACTGCAAAATTGCTTGATTCCATTAGTTTGTTCACTGTTAGAACATCATTTTTCCCTCAAAACATTTCTTATTTGCTGAATACTAAGCATTTAAGTGAAATATTTAATTCAGTTATCCCATTATTTCATCTCTTATTTTAAGTCTTTTGATTCTATGCACTGTCTCAATTCTACCTAGTGCACTAGCAGTCATCATTTTAAATCTTAATGAGACCTCTGTTTCATTGACTCCTTGATCTCTCCCTTGTTTTTATCCTCCTTTTGTGTTCCTATTTAGCTTAGATGAAACATTTTTTTCTTTTTCTTTTTTTTTTTTTTTTTGGAGAGGTTTTTCGCTATAGGGCACGTGCGCTCGCCAGACAGACAGAGAGAGACAGAGAGACAGAAAGCAAGAAATCACCCTCCAGAGGGGATGGTCACGCCACAATCCCTTCTCCATTCTCCTCTCTGGATCTAGGGCACGCAAGCACACGCGCCCAGCGTGAGTTTTAAGCCACCGGGTCTGGGACGCGAACCGCAGTCGACTACGTGGGAGTCCAGCGACATAGCCATTACGCTAACTGCTGGTTCCCACATTTTTTCTTTTTAGAGAGGGATGTTTGCTATAGGGCACATGCACTCACCAGAGAGACAAAGACAAAGACAGAGAGACAGAAAGTGAGAAATCACCTCTCAGGGGGGATGGCCATGCCTCAGTCCCTTCTTCATTCTCTTGGGATCTTGGGATCTTGGGCACGCACACACACACACACACACACACACACACACCTGGCATGGTTTTAAGCCACTAGGTCCAAGATTTGAACAACGGTTGACTGCGTGGGAGTCCAGCAACATAAAGATTACACCATCTTCTGGTACCTATATGAAGCAGTTTTATGCTAAATGCTTAAAATCCATTTTATGCCATTATCCTCTCACCATAAATTCTTGGTAAAAGTCCAAAGATTCAACAAACCATTGAAAACAGAAGAAAAGCCTATAAGTCAGTAGATGAAAGCCACTGTTACTTCAGAATCTACAATTTTGCAAAAATTCTGAATATTTGCCAAATTCCATAAACTTCCCATAACCAGTTTTCCATTGATTTTCATGACTAGAATTTTCTTTCATTTATTTTTTTTTTTGAGAGAGAGATTTTTTTTTTTTTTTTGTTAGAGGGTGCTCACTGGAAACACAAACACAAAGAGAGAGAAAGTGGGAAATCATCCCACGGTGGAGATGGCTATGCTACAATCTCTTCTCCATTCTCCTCTTGGGATTTTGGGCATGCATGCACATGCACCTCGCATGAGTTTCAAGCCGCTAGATCTGGAACTTGAACTATGACTGGCTAATTGGGACTGCAGCACCATAAGCACAATACTACCTGCTGAGCCCCATTACTAGAATATTCAATTCCTGTAAACTCATCTCAGACTTTAGAGATCTTCAGCTAACCCCTATACCCTCTTCTGATTCTATGTCAGCAGAATGCTGAACATCCAGGAGAAAAATAAAGCCATCAGCTAAAAATCTTTACTTTTTCCAACTGCCCCATTTAAAAACTTCCCCTTTTCCTCTTTCTGTTAATGATGCCCTAAATCCACCTGTGTCTTCAGGCATACAAAAACAATTTATTAGTCAAGATATTCCAAGATCATCTCCCAGGAACTAAGTCAAGGCCTGGTGCAAAAGAACTTGAAGAATGCTCAGGACTTAACTATTCACATCTGTTGACTTAACCCTTTTCTATTCAATATAGTCAATTCCTACAGTTTCAGAGACTTGAATCCCCTCTGTTTTAAGTTTTTTTAAAATAATTATTTTATTAACTTTATTATTTATTTATTTATTTTGAAGAGGTTTTTGCTATAGGGCTTGTGCGCTCACCAGGCAGACAGAGGGAGACAGAGAGACAAAAAGCGAGAAATCACCCCCCAGGGGGGATGGCCACACCACAATCCTTTCTCTTCCATTCTCCTCTCTGAATCTTGGGCACGCAAGCACACGAGCCAGGAGTGAGTTTTAAGCCACCAGGTCCAGGATGCGAACCGCGGTCAACTACATGGGAGTTCAGCAAGATAGCCATTACGCTAACTGCTGGTCCCATTTATTTATTATTTTAATTTGACCAGAGAGGGACATATTGAGAGAGAGAGAGGGAGAGAGAGAGGGGGGAAGTGAGAAAGCAAGCCATCAGGTCTGGGACTTGAATTCTGGTCGGCCATGTAGGACTCCAGCACTCTTGACCCCCGTGCCACTTGCCCCTCAAATCTCTTTTTTATGTGATCCTATACTCTCCATTCCTTCCTAACTCACTCTATTATAATTGATTTTCTGTATCTATTCCTTGATGGCATATAACATCTTCAAGGGCAGAAATCTTATCTGTTTTATTGTCTAATTTGTCGTGTGTAGATCAAATGTATAAACTGCTTATTCTCTAAAAAAAAAAAATCTTAAGTAAAAAAGATACAGATAATGAATTGGATTGGATGAATACTGTTTTGATTCAAATACATCCTTTTTGTGATCTTTTTCTATGCTCTAGTTTCCATTCATAATCAAATCTTTTTCCGTAAGAACTTTGGTTCCAACCTGTGTGGAGTGAAAAAAACCACTAGTTATTTCACTGAAAATGTTTCCTAGAAACTGTGCAATTAGACCATTAATATTTAGTGTATTTTCATATCATAGAAATTCTTCTAGACAATATAAGGTTCCCAGCTGAGAAAATTTTTTTCCAGTTATGTATTTTAACTAAAGTTGAAAGAAGTATATAGTAAAACCATGGAAATAGTCATCTTTCTTACCATAAAATATCCCTATGTTTTACACTTTGCTTTGTTCCTAAATAATTACCTCTTAACAAGAAGCACTTAACCAGATATGAGAAGCCATGTATGCTGTTAGAAGAGTGAAGATTTCCAATCTATTAACTTCTGTTCTCAGAGATTTCCCAAGGAATTGCCTGTTAAGCTTAAAATCTTGCCAAGAACATACCACTCAATTTTCTCACCTTACCTAGTTGTTCCCACTTACGGTTTACTCATTTTTCTTTTTTTTTTTTCTCTTGGAGAGGTTTTTGCTATGGGGCGCGTGCGCTCACCAGAAAGACAGAGAGAGACAGAAAGTGAGAAATCACCCGCCGGGGGGATGGCCACACGCAATCCCTTCTCCTCCATTCTCCTCTCAGGATCTTGGGCACGCACGCACACGCCCCTGGCGTGAGTTTAAGCCACCGGGTCCAGAACTCAAACCACGGTTGACTACATGGGAATCCAGCGACATAGTCATTACACTAACTGCTGGTCCCTCATTTTTCTTTCTTTTTAACCATCTTATTCTCTCGTCAAAATTGTCCTCTATTTTACTTATCCACTCACTCCTGCTCTTTTCCTTCTCTTTTCCTTAGTAAGTCTTTCAGTTATTTTGCTTCATCTACATTTTCTCATGACAGTTTTATGAAATTCACTCTCCATTTTTACAGTTGGCTTTTCATCTCATTTTATTTCATGTATTTACTTATTTATGTATTTATTTAATTTAACTGCTAGAGGACACATGCACTCACCAGTGAGAGAAGGAATCCTTTTAATGGAGTGTGGTTTCACTGCAATCCTTTTTCCCCCATTTCTCTACCAGGTCAAGATTTGGGCCTACACACACATGCTCCCAGTGTTTTTCAGAGCTACCAAGAACTCCCAAATGTTCAACTGTGGTACCAGTCCCACATCCCATGGCTTGAAACTTACACCAGGTACGTGTGCATGTATGCCCAAAATTCCGATAGGAAAATAGGGGAGAAGAGATTGTGGCATGGCCACATCCTGTGGGGGAGATTTCTTGCTTTATGTTTCTCTGTCTCTCTGGCAAGCACATGCATCCTATAGCAAAACTCTGAAAAATTTATTAAATAAATTAATCTGTGATCCAGACATCAAGGATTTAATGTCAGTTTTAAAATGAAAATTATAATTTCCACTGTGAAGATACATATTTTTTTGTGAACAAGATAAAAATATTAATATATTCACATATATCTTAGCCTTGGTTTTTATATATGTATATAAGAAAAGACTAAACACCAAATACAAATATGGTTAAAAAAAAGAACATTATTTGACTATAAAAAATTGAGTCTCTCTGCTTCCCACAATGTTTCTAAGCAATTTATTTTTTCCCTCCTGGACACATACTTTCTATTTCTGTAGTCTTTCAATATGCTTCAGTAATTTGCTGCTGCAGCTAGCTGTCACAGAAAGATTTGGGTTGTTAAAAGAAAATCACTGATTTGTCTTATTGTTGAAGCAAATTTATATTAGAGTCATCTTTCCCTCCCAAGCTTCTGATATTCAAGTTTTCAATTTATTTTAAACTTCATAAAAAGTCTACTCACATTGCATTTTTAAAGGCTATCCAAAGAGATCTCAGGAGTCGCATATAACCTCATAAAACCTTGGTAGACACAAATGGCATTTCTAAAATATTGAGTAAATCTTTTTTTTCTTTTTTTTTTTTTTTTTTTTGGAGAGGTTTTTGCTATAGGGTGCGTGCATTCACCAGATGGGTAGAGAGAGACAGAGAGACAGAAAGCAAGAAATCACTCCCCAGGAGGGATGGCCATGCCGCAATCCATTCTCCTCCATTCTCCTCTCGGGATCTTGGGCACGCATGCACACGCGCCTGGTGTGAGTTTTAAGCTACTGGGTCTGGGACACGAACCACGGTCGACTACATGGGAGTCCAGCGACATAGCCATTACGGTAACTGCTGGTCCCTTGAGTAAATCTTTTATACAATTACTATGTACTATATACAAAGGGACATAATAGTTATTGTATTGGATCACTGGAAAAGTCATGATCTGTTTTTCTATGCAAAAATGTGTCATGACTTTTCCAATAACCCAATATGTCTTTTAGGATGTAATTGATACATTAACCTGTTTTGAATTTCCCTTTTGGTAATTTCTATTGAAATGGTGTGTCATTTTGTCACAGGTAATAATATAATTATTTAGATATATCAGAATCTATACTATCTCTGTAAATGTTAATGGTGTATATGACAATGACTAGCTTCTATTTCCTGGTCTATATTTCAGAGACACACATGATTGTAACTCACAGATTAAAGCTATGTATGTTTATTTTAACACTAACTTTTTCACTATTTCATTTTGTATCTTTAGCCAAGTCATTTAAATTCTTTGGCTCTTCATTTCTCCCACTGTAGGTGATACTTCTTGCATTAGATGTTTTCTAAGTTTGCCCTCTTTCTTTATTTATATTCCCTGGAAAGGAGAGCTTAACATGAGGCTTATGTGCCAGTAGTTTGAAGAGACACAATTCAGATAAGAATTAAGGAAAAGGAAGAGACTAGAAGGAAGACTTTTAAAAGTGTATAATTAGGTCACAGCTGAGTACTCTTCGGTACATAAAATGCCTCCAAGATGTGACTGTGCAAAGGACAGTCACACTAACCATCATTCCCTGTTGGGTGGGAATTATCCCTTGGGGAATAACTCTCTCAGACTTCTAGGCTGCTCATGGGCTTGGGTTAGAGCACAGTAGGAACTCATGTCTACAGAGAAATCTCTGAGGGAAGAAAGCAGAGTCATGCATAAAGAATGATTTCCATGGGACTCTCAGTTGGCACAGAATGGAACTCTTGACAATGGCATGGCAAATGTCAGAAATATTCCAAGAAACTGGGATAGTAACTATAAGCATCCAATACTGTTTTAGAGGAAAAACAAACAAACAAAACAAAACATGAATTGTTAAGTTAAAGACTGTATTTTCTAAATGGAATTGAGTATTTTGGTCATTTGAGAAACAAATTGTAAGTAATAAGAACCAACTATTCTCACGGTATCTGTAAAAAAGAGAAGAGTGCAATATTGAATAATTTGTTCATAAGCCTTGATAATGTCTGAAAAGATCCTTGCATGTAACTTTTTTTAATTTTCTTTTTTAGAGAGAGAAGTTTCTGCTATAGGGCACATGTGCTCACCAGAGAGACAGAATGACAAAAACAGAGAAATCACTCCCCGGTGGGGGATGGTCATGCTGCAATCTCTTCTCCATTCTCCTCTTGGGACTTTGGGCATGCATGCACACATGCCTGGTGTGAATTTTAAGCCACTGGGTCTGGGACTTGAACTGTGGTCGACTACGTGGGAGTTCATCAATGTGTCTATTACACCATCTGCTGGTCTCCTTGGCATGTAATTTTTAATTAAGCAATCAATTTTTGTCTTTTGGCCAATAAAAGTTACATGCATTTATTGTGTACAAAGTGACATTTTGAAATATGTGCATGCCATGGAATTACTAGACTGATATAGTTAACAAATGCCTAGCCTCACACACTTACAACTTTTTATGATGAAAACATTTAAAATCTACTCTCATTATTTTTGACATTACAGTACATTGTTGTTAGCCATAGTTGACATATTACAATAGAACTCTTGAACACATTCCTCCTGAATAAGTTAAATTTTTTCTTGTTCCATCATTTCACCAACCGCCCTCTATCACACCCTCCAAGGCCTTAGTAGTCACTATTTTATTTTCTGCTTCTACCTAGCTCATACATTTTAAACAGAGCAGTAGGTTAAAATCTGTGGTAAGGAAAGGTGATTTCCCTCAATAATATCAGTCTGATGAAATATTCTTTAAGAACATCCAGTTATTAACAAAACTTTCTGCTCAGCAAGCAGCTTTCTATTTAGTGCTAAAGCTTCCCAAGTTCCAAGATACTGGAGAAAGGATTCCTTCACAAGTATTTGGATATACCTCACATTGTAAATAATAGATGGATTTCCTGACCCTAAATCATTCTTTTTTTGTTTAGTCAAGACAATTCAAATCATGGTAGGATATAACACTTGAACAAGGGGAACAAATGGAGTTTTTAAATGTGAAACCTCAGGATTATACCCTATACATTTATACTGTAAGATACAGAACATCTATCAATTTAATGTATATTCAGGGGAAGAAGTGGATTACACACACACACACACACACACACACACACTTTATAAGAAGTGTCACATTATTAACTTTCATACTATGCTCACCTGCACCTGGAGAATATGTGGAAATGTTTTGTGGCAGTTAAAATATATACATATCAGGTTCCCAATTGATTTTTTCTGGTCTTGTCTATGAAGATAAGAGGAGAAAGAAAACAAAATTTTAACTATGTTAAGCTCATGGCTATAAAATGTTTAATGTGTCCAGCAGTATTGCATTGAGAGACTGCCTTCAGTATAGTAAATAAAGGAGAAACTTATGAACATTGTAAATTAGTTGGGAAAAGAGTGTTAGGGGGTGAGACTTTCCTATTACTCTCATTTACAACCTAATTGGTTCAAACGGATAGTATACTTGTTTCTGATAATCATTTTACTATTCTTTCGTCTTTCTTTTTTCTTTTTTATTAATTTCACATTTTACATAAAGTCCCCATTATGATGTATAATGGGGATAAATATGTATATGGGGATAAATATAAATATACATATATAGTTTTCGACAGAGAACTCTACATTTTTGGTGTTAAATTGTTCTTCCCTTTGCCCCCCACGCCCACCCTCTACCACCCACTCCCAACCACCCACTCCCCTCCCTTACAGCCTCTGGTATCTACATTTATCCTTTCCGCTATCATATCTTCAGATCTTTCTCCTTCTGTCAGAGTGCTGATATATATTTTTTTTCATTGTACATCTTTACAGTGTACAGCATGGTTTTTCCCAGCCTGAGTACCATGCACATTAGTCAAGACAATGATATCACCAAGTACATATTCTTCCATCTTTAATAATATGTTTTACCACTGTGACCAGTCCCTCTGATTCTTTCTCATGGGTAGAGATGTACACATTTCTGAAAAATGTCATATTCATCCTGGCCAATCCAAGCTCCAATTGCATCCTTCATAGTTTCGTATGTTTTGTAACAGCTGATAGCTCTGACAACTTCAGGGAGGAATATGGAGGTAAAAACAAGAACATGGTAGGAAAAGAATAAAACAGAAAAAAGAGACAGAGGTAAAGAAATTATTCAATTAGTTCATACTATGCAGTGGGTTTTAGAGGTTTATTCCATGCTAGGTTGGGAATATAATGTAAGTAAGTATACTAATATGCAAATACATTTTTAAATATTTATTTTATCTATCATAGTCACCATTATGATTTTAACTGAACAGAGAAAGAGAGGGAAATTGAGAAAGCAAGCTGGCAGGTTGGGAACTCAAACCATGGTCAGCCATGTGGGAGTTCATTGCCTTAACCACCATGCTCCTTCCAGCCCCTATAAATACATTTCAAGAGAGGAATCTCAGAAGACTTAAATGAACTTATTCAACTGGAAATATTTAGGATTCAATGTAGTTTATAAAAAGTATTGAATATTAATGATAAAATGAGTATGGTAGTTTATACTATTAAATCATTAAATTATTTGTAATTTTCTATATAAGATAATTCAATGTAAAAACTATGCATAATAGTTTAAATGTAAAACCACACAACAATTAAAAATCAGTATTAAGTGAACACGGAGTCATAAGGAACACTGTCAAAATTATGAGACATATTATAAGAAGCACATCAGAACTTGTGTATTTAATTGAGTTTTACAGGTTACAGCAGTAAAATTAGTAGTGGCTACTTAATTTAGTTAATTTGAGACAAGTTTTCTCTGGAAATATTCCATTTAATTGACTCTCTTAAAAGAGTCACAGAAAATATTATATCTCATTATTTATAATTGTTTTGTTTTATTATTTTTTCTGTTTTATTTTAATGACTTACCCAGCATATTATTCACCAATTTTAGGCGCAGTGAATTTTGACCATTTTTAAATATAAATTATACTCCCCAATTTCCCCCAAAAGGCATCACCATTACAGCTAAAGTTAAAATTATGTTAGCACTTCTCTGAAATTCTTTGGAATAAAGTTCAAAAAATATTTTGGACATTGTTACAATAAGATAATAGATCCATACAGTGCACGTGAAAAACAAAGCATTGCCTACATTCTAATGACAATAAGACATTAGGGGAAAAAGGATCATTTAAGGCATTGTGCTCAGCACTGGAAGATTCCTGGAGATGATCTGAAAGCTGTATTTCAATGTGCTGGTTGAAAAAGTACTAGGATGACTTGGCAAGTAGGACTTTCTTTTTTTTTTTTTTTGAGAGGTTTTTGCTATAGGGCGCGTGCGCTCGCCAGACAGACAGAGAGAGACAGAGATAGAAAGCGAGAAATCACCCCCCCAGGGGGGATGGCCACGCCACAATCCCTTCTCCTCCATTCTCCTCTCGGGATCTTGGGCACGCACGCACACGCGCCCGGCGTGAGTTTAAGCCACCAGGTCCGGGACTTGAACCACGGTTGACTACGTGGGAGTCCAGCGACATAGCCGTTACGCCAACTGCTGGTCCCAAGTAGGACTTTCTTAACTGTTGTATGTATGATAAAAATTATTGCAACTGGGGACCAGCAGTTACTGTAATGGTTATGTTGCTGGACTCCCACGTAGTCAACCGCGGTTCGCGTCATGGACCCGGTGGCTTAAAACTCACGCCGGGTGTGTGTGCGTGCGTGCCCAAGATCCCAAGAGGAGAATGGAGGAGAAGGGATTGCGGCATGGCCATCCCCCCTGGGGGATGATTTCTTGCTTTCTGTCTCTCTGTCTCTCTCTGTCTGTCTGGCGAGCGCATGCGCCCTATAGCAAAAAAACCTCTCAAAAAAAAATTACTACAACTGAAAACGATCTGTGGTAGATTGCTACATCTGAAAATGACAAAAATATTGCTACTAGCAGTAATTCAGAATGTTCCCATAATGTCCTCCCATTAAACTTTCTTTTAGCCAAGTAAATTTTAAAGTTGCTTTTCTTTTCATTTCAAATCTAATACCAAATACTTTTAGTTATCAAATGCCGGTTTGTTGGAGTCCATTTTGTATAGATATATTTTGTAATATGCTAAGCATAAGTAGAGAATGACAGAAAAAGGACAAATCATTCCATGTTTGTTTACTTATTTTTGAAAAGTCCCAAAGTAAGTCTCTTTAAATAAAGAAACTTAAAAATTAAAGATCTCAGGCTTTATGTCTGAGACATAGTTAAGTAATGTATCAGTGGTAAGTCAAGAATTCTTTTGTGACTGATAAGAACTTTTGTCTTAGTCTTAAATTCAGTGGAGATGCAAATTGAATGTAGACGTGAAATGATTACATTCAAAAATAAAATATAGCCATAGCCAAGAAGGTGTTTGCTTCACATGGCCTACAGGAAATATCACAGTACGCTCTCAAACAGGGGTATGTGCAGACGACAAATGAGATATTCAGAGAAGTTACGTAATTTTTCTATGTTATACTTCTTTTAGACTCATAATTTACTTTTATAATGTCTTCTCTTTTTTTACATAAAAATATTTTCTTCTATCAGGCTTCTCTTAGGATAGCTGTCACAACACCCCCACCTCACCCACAGTATTAGCACTCGCTAATGTTTCTTCCACTCAGATGCCTTACTTCCTATTTGCTTTCATGTATTATCCAGAATTCAAGGTCTAATTAAAGTTCTACTTTGTTTATGAAACTTCAATGACTCCACTTACACTAATTACTACCTTCTCTGAACCACTAGTGAACTTTAGAACTATTCAAAACAGAGTAGACATAGGTGTTTTGTTATTAAACCACATAACAGTTTTATGTGCCTACATAGATCGCCAACTCTTCCTCCAAGGCCCTGGAACACATACATGCCTTATTAGCACACAGCAAAGGGCAGACTGTGTATTGATGCCACAGTAAACAATTGTTTATTTATTAATTGACTCAGCAATTCATTAATTATGCATTCATTCATTTTGTTTACATCAGTAATCATTTCAAGTTCTCGTTATTTGTGTTAAAAGTTCTAAACCAGGGAACCAGCAGTTAGCGTAATGGCTATGTCGCTGGACTCCCATGTAGTCGACCGCGGTTCGCGTCCCGGACCCGGTGGCTTACAACTCACGCCGGGCGCGTGTGCGTGCGTGCCCAAGATCCCGAGAGGAGAATGGAGGAGAAGGGATTGCGGCGTGACCATCCCCCCTGGGGGATGATTTCTCGCTTTCTGTCTCTAAGTCTCTCTCTGTCTGTCTGGCGAGCGCACGCGCCCTATAGCGAAAAACCTCTCCAAAAAAAAAAAAAAAAAACGTTCTAAACCAGAGGGGGCATGGTGTTTAAAGCACTGGATTCTCACATGACCCACTGCAGTTTGCATACTGGACCAGCTGGCTTGCTTTATCATTTACTCTCTCTCTCTCTGGTGAGCACACATGCCCCATAAAAAATTAAAATAATAATAAATAAAATTATATAAATAATTATTTTTGAAAGTTCTAAGGATTTCTGATTCTGGTTATATGAAAGAAATGTGACCAAACTTACTCTCTCACATTAAACAATTAATAAAACAAGAGGTTTTTTTTAGATATTAAAAAATAAACAGTATAGGATTAAGATCTCTGAAAAGGAGTCTGACAATAGTTTCTATCTTACTGCCTGGAGGCAGTTTCCTGATCAAAAATGAAAGTAAGTAAAACCCAGGCAAAAACTAGGCTGTCTTGCTAAACTAAGTAAGTACAAAATGAAGTTCATGGAAGCCAAGATGCCATGAACTTGCAGGGTAATCTCTGCGAGAAAGAAAAAAAGAAAAAGCTCTTCGGAGTTCTTTAGTGGCTTCTTCCTCAGTCTTTGTGAGTACAAATACACAAATGCCACTGGTAAGCAGTAAGTCTAACAAACCCTTGGCTATTCTCATAGAAATGAGAACAGCTTGTGTTTTCACTAGACATAGTAGAAAGAACTCTGCATGTAGAGAGCATTGGGTAGAATACTAAAAATGGTGTTACCTAAGTATTGAGGCTAAATTATCTATACATTATACTAAAAGCTACTCAGCCTGTCTGAACAAACCTTAAAGAGAAACCTAGAAAGGATCAAATATATTTCAGTACTTACCTGGGTCCCAGTTAAAGGTCAACAATTTCTAAAAGAGCAAAACATTCAGTACCCAACAAAGCAGAATTCACATGTCCAGAAACCAATTAAAAAGAAAAAAAGAGTACCAGTCATGAAATAAAACAAGAAAAAAGTGAGCCATAATATGAAGACAAATCAATCAATAGGAAAAATAAATGACAGAAATATGGAACCAGCAGGTAGCGTAACGGCTACATTGCTGGACTCCCACGTAGTTGACCCAGTTCGAGTACCCAGTTTTTACAGCACCATTTGCTAAAGAGGTTTTTCTTTCTCACTGGGTTGACTGGTATCTTTTGACAAAAATAAGATGGCTGTATGTTTTAGGGTTTATCTCTGAGGTTTCTATTCTATTCCATTGGTCTGCCTGTCTTTTTTTGTGCTAATACCATGCTGCTTTGATTATCACAGGTTTACAGTATATTCTGGGATCAGGGAGTGAGATGCCACCCAATCCACTCTTGTGCAGGTTTGCTTTGGCAATACGAGGTATTTTCTGATTCCAGACAAATTCTATGACTGTCTTTTCTAGATCTGTGAAGAATGTCTATGGTAATTTGATTGAAGCTTTGTTAAATTTGTAGATTAATTTGAGTAGAATAGCCATTTTGATTTATTAGTTCTTCCAATGAAGGAACATGGGATGACCTTCTAGTTTTTTTGTGTCATTTTTACTATCTTTTTAGATTTTTATAGTTTTATTTGTAAAGGTATTCAACTTCCTTAGTTAGGTTTATCCCTATGTATCTTATACATTTTGTGGCTATGGAAAAAGGGATTCCTTTCTCAGCTCTACCTTGTTCAACTTGTTCAAACATAGAAATGCTATGGATTTGTGAATGTTTATTTTATATCCTGACATTTCACTGCATTCATTTATTACTTTGAGAAGTTTTTTCATGGAAACCTTTGGGTCTTCTAAGTATATCATCATGTCATCTGCAAATAAAGATATTTTCAACTCTTTTTTGCCTATTTGAATGCCTTTTATATTATTCTCTTTTCTGATAAGACTTCCAAGACTATATTAAAAAGCAATGAATAAAGTGGCAGCCTTGTCTAAGATCAGTTTTTATTGGAAAAGCTTTTAGCTTTTTCCCATTCAGTATAATATTAGCTATTGGTTTTCATATATGGCTTTTAAAGTGTTGAGAAATAGCGTTTCTATAATAATCTTGCTAAGAGTCTTAATCATGAAGATTTTTTTTAATCAAATGCTTTCTCTGTATCGATTGAAATGATCATATGGCTTTTATCTTTCTTTCTGTCAATATGGTGTTTAACGTTTATGATCTTGCATATGGTGAACCACCCTTGCATCCCTGGATAAAGCCTACCTGGTTGTGATGAGTTGTCTTTTTTATATGTTGTTGAATATGACTTGCAAGTATCTTGTTGAGAATTTTTGCATCTATATTCATCAATGATATTGGTCTGTAGTTTTCCTTTTTTGTCATGTCTTTGTTTTGGGAGTGAGGACAATGGAGGCTTCATAAAATGAATTTGGGAGGTTTCCTGTCTTTTGTATCTTTAGATATAATTTGAGTAGAATGGGCTTAACTCATGCTTAAAAGTTTTGTAGAATTCAGAAGTAAAGACATCAGGACCTGGGCTTCTCCTTGTCTGGAGGTTATTTATTACTGATTCAATCTCATGGCTTGTTATGGGTCTATTCAAGCTATATCCTCTGACTCACTCTTGGTAGATTATATGCATCCAGGAATTTGTCCATGTCCTCCATCTTCTCTTTTTTGTTGGCATGTAGTCTCTTACAGTATTCTCTAATGATTTTTTTGTATTTCTATTGTGTCTATTGTAATGTTGACTGTTTCATTGCATATTTGATTTATCTAGTTTCTTTCTTCTTTATCAGTTTATCTAGTGATGTGTAGATTTTGTTCATATTTTCAAAGAACCAACTTTTACTGTCATTTATTTTCTGCATAGTTCTTTTTTTCTATTTCATTTATTTCTGTTCAAATCTTTATTATCTCTTTTGGCTTAGAATTTGTTGTTGTTTTTCTAATTCCCTGAGGCATGATGGTAGGTTGTCTATTTGCCACCTTTTCATCTTTTTCTTATGCATACTAATTGCTATGAATTTACCTCTTATGACTGCTTTTTGGGTGTTCCATAGATTATGTTATCTTGTGTACTCATTATCATTTGTTTCCATAATTTTTTTGATATCAGACTTAATTTATTTGGTAGTTAAGAATTCATTCAAGAGTAGGTAGTTTATTTTTTATGTGTTTGTGTATTTTTGATGCTTTTTCTAGAAATTAATATCAAGTTTTATTTCATCATGATCAGAGAAGATGCTGGATATAGTTTCTATGTCTTTGAATTTGTAAAGGCTTGATTTGTGCCCTATCATAGGATCAATCTTTGAAAAGGTTCCACGCAGGGGTGAGAAAAATGTATATTTTGTGGTCTCAGGGTGGAAAGTATTATAGATTTTTGTCTAGTCCATTTGACTTATAATACATTTAAGTCCTGTTACTCTCTGCTTATTTTTTGTCTAGAATATCTGTCTAAAGAAGATAATGGGCTGTTTTCAACTCCAACAATTACAGCATTGCAACCTATCTCTCCTTTTATCTCTAGCAGGCTTTCCTTTACTTATTTAGGTGCTCCTGAGTTGGGCACATAAATATTTATAAGCATTATGTCTTCTTGATGAATTAGCCCATTTACTACTATATAGTCTTTTGTCTCTTCTTACAATTTTTATCTTAAAGTCTGTTTTGTCTTAAATCACAATTCTAGCCTTTTTTCTGATTTCTGTTTGTATAAAATACCTTTTTTCAGCTCTTCACTTTCAGTCTATGTATGTCTTTATCCATAAGGTACATTTCTTGTAGGCAACAGATAGAAGGTTTCTGTTTTTTTATCCATTCAGTCAGTCTGTTTCTCTTGATCAAAGAATTTAATCCATTAACATTCAACATTATTATTGATATTTCAGACATTTTCCTATCATTAATGAGTCAGTTTTCTTGATTGTTTTTTTGTTTGTTTGTACTCTTAAATCTTTCTATCTGATGTTAGTATTCTTGTTATAGCACTCCCTTCAGAACTTCTTGAAAAACTTGTCTGGAATTGGTAAATTCTTTCAAGTTTTGTTTATCCTAAAATGTTTTATCTTTTTTTTCCCCCCATAAGAAGGATAATATTGCTGGGTATAGTATTCTTGGTTGAAATTGTTTTTCATTTAACACTTTGACTATATTTCCCCATTCTTCACTTGCCTGCATTGTTTCCGATGAAAGGTCTGATGTTAACTTGATGGGGTAACTTTTGTAAGTAACTTGACTTTTCTCTCTTGCCAGTTTTAGTATCTTGTCTTTGTCTGTGATTTTGGCCAATGTGACTATGCTGTGCCTTGGAGAAGATTTTGGGTTGATTCTATTTGGGTGGTCCTTTGTATTTCTTGGGTCTGGATATTTGAATGCCTCTCCAGGTTTGAAAAATTTTCTTCCAGGATTTCATGAAATAAATTATCAATGCCCTTATTATTTTTTTCACCTTCTGGGATACCGATTATCTGAATGTTTTAGCACTTAATTTTATCTAGTCATTCTCATATATTGTCCTCATTTTTCTTAATCTTTCTGTTAATTTTTTCTAGGTCAGAGATTTTATCTTCTACATTCAAAACTAGGTCTTCTGTGTGATCTAATCTGCTTTTAATACTTTTGAGGGATATTTTAATTTCCTGTATCACAGTCTTTATCTCTAAAAATTCCATTTGATTCATTTTTATGGTGTCTATTTCTTCCTTCAAATCAATGCTTTCCTCATCTCCTGGAGCCTCTTTTCTCTATTCTCTTGCATCTTGTTTGTTTTCGTCACTATAAATATTCTGAATTGTTTATCTGATGTTTCTACAAGTTCCATTGTGTTGTCTATGGATGATGAGGAGTTGATGTTTTTCCTTGTAGGAGAGATATTTTGTTGGTTGCTCATATTTCTTGTGTCTCTGTGATGGTTTCTGGTAATCTGGTGATTTATACATTCCTTTCCAATTCTTTCAGTTAATTTTGAGCATTCAAAGGTGTGTGGGAGTAGGTGATTGACGATCTTTCTGCTGCTTTACCTCCCTGATGCTCACCAGAAATAACATTCTAGTCAAAGCCCTGAAAGTACTCAGAATTCCAGTATTTCCAATTTCCAATGCAAGGCAACAGATACTATTGAACTTATGCAAATAACCATTCTTCTCCAATCTTAAAAAATCTAAAGGGCACCTATTTTTCCTCAGTTAATAATGTAAAAAATACTGCCTTGACATGGTTAAATTCCCAGGACCCTCAGTTCATTAGAGATATATTAAATGGTGGGTGTCATTGCTTACAAAAGTGTCTTGAACTTAGATGGTAGAACTTATTCTGAAAAAAGTTTACATGTTTTAGTTTTAATCTTTTAATTTCATTCTCCATGCAGGTTTTTGAAGGCTTATTTTATATACATGTGTCTATCTTTCTTTATTTTACAATTGATTTATGAATCTGTCCTATCTTCAAAACCATACTATCAGACTACTGTAGCTTTGTTTTAATATTTGAAATCAGTACCTTGAGTTTATAACTTGGAATGGCCTTTTAATGCATTTAGTTTTATTAAAAATATTTTTAAAATAATTTCAAATTTAACTTATTATTATTTTTTAAATTTTCTGTAGGGCACATGCACTCATCAGAAAGAGAGAGAGAAAAAGAGAAAGTAAGCTGTCAGGCCTGGGACTTAAACTGTGGTCGACCATATGGGAATCCAGTGCTTTAATTACCATGCAAACTGCTGGCCCCAATGAAAAGCATTCTTAAAGCTGAATTTTAAATTAAAATATCATAATGGAGTCAACAAAAAGCACAATAATTCACCTTTTGACATCTTTTCTTTGAAATTTAGAGATGTAACAGCCAGGGGCCAGCAAGTGGCATGGTGGTTTGGATGTTGGATTGCCACATGGCCAACCACTGTTTGAGTCCTGGACCCAGTGGGTTGAAACTCACTCGGGATACACATGCATATGTAGCCAAAATCCCAAGAGGAGAATGGTGGAGAAAGGATCGTGGTGTGGCCATCACCCCTGGGGGAGGGATAGATTTCTCACTTTCACTCTCTCTGTCTCTCTCAAGTAAGTGCACATACCCTATGGCAAAAACCTAACTAAATATAGAAATTAAAATTAAAATTAAAAAGATGCTACAGACATGGTTGAAAGACCTGAACTCATTCAAGATCACTTATGTATAGGTTCTAATTGAAGCCACTGTTAGAAAACAGACATAGAAAAATAGTACACAGGACAATGTTATAGTTTTCTTACTTGTTTGGAGTTTTCCTTTTATTAAATTATCCTGAAGTCTATTTTGTCCTTAAAACTCTGTGTAGATTAATGCAGAAAAACTGCAACATTTGATGATAAATAAGATAAAAATAGAACCTCAGTAGAGTTGGAGTAAAGGAAAAATTTCAAATCTACCAAATATTTTACAGACTTTCAAGAGTTCAGAAGTTATTATATTTGAAAGCAAAAAGTTAAAAATTGGTTAAGGGGTTAGAAAGAAGGACATGTTTGCCTTTCTTAAAGCTAGACTGGAAACAGCAGAAATTACCCTACAGAATTATTGAGTAGGGTATCAAAGAGATTCTTTTTTTCTTTTCTGTTGTACACTTTCTCAGAATATGGTTGGGACTGGATTTTTCTAAAGACCATAGAAAAAAGTATAAAACAAGAGAAAATCCAGGTAAGCTCTCAGTTTTTGGAAGAAAAAAATACATTTAAAATACAAGTATCTTATTTTTTCATCAGTAATTGTCACACTGTTTCATTGGGATATTCTTGATTAAAGCAAAGGAAATTAAGGCCATCATGTCAATGATTATATTTTTGACAAACCTAAAAATTTAATAGATACGTTTTTGTATAGAATACACTATTTTATCAAACTTAAGTGAAAGCAGAATTTATTTTTATAGAAAATGGAAAATATCCACAGTTGGGACCAGCAGTTAGCGTAATGGCTATGTCGCTGGACTCCCACGTAGTCGACCGTGGTTTGCGTCCCAGACCCGGTGGCTTAAAACTCATGCCGGGCACATGTGCACGTGTGCCCAAGATCCCGAGAAGAGAATGGAGGAGAAGGGATTGTGGCGTGGCCATCCCCCCTGGGGGGTGATTTCTTGCTTTCTATCTCTCTGTCTGTCTGTCTGGAGAGTGCACACGCCCTATAGCAAAAACCTCTCCAAAGAAAGAAGAAAAAAAAAAAAGAAGAAAATATCCACAGTCTCCAATAAAAGAAGGGGCTTACAATCTCTCTAATAAAGTGCTTTCATGTTGTATGACTTAACATTTTATAGAAAATGACATTTGTATGTGATACAAAAACAAATACAAAACAATGTTCATCAAACTCAAAAAATATTCTTAAAATTTTAGATAAAATCTCCTGTTAGGATTTTAGGCATACACACATATACACACACATGCCCAGAATGTTTTTCAAGCTGCTAGGGCTGGGCCTCAAACCTTGGATGGCTATTTGAAATTAGCCCCCTTAAACACTAGGCTATGGGACTGGCCCTACAAAGAGCTCTTAAAGCTTGGCAATTAAGGAAAACAGCAGATGGCATAACGGTTATGTCTCTGGACTCCTACATGGACAACCACAGTTTGAGTCCTGGACTTGGTGGCTTGACAATCACAATGTGGAGGTTCCTCAAAGATCTACAAATAGAACTACCATTTGATCCAGCAATCCCACTTCTGGGTATCTACCCAAAAGACAGGAGAACGCTTAGTCAGAAAAGTGCTTGGACATCAATGTTTATTGCAGCATTATTCACAATTGCCAAGACATGGAACCAACCTAAATGTCCACAAACTGATGAATGGATTGGAAAAGTGTGGTATATATACTCTATGGAATACTACTCAGCCATAAAAAATAACAAGACCCTGGAATTTGATAGAAAGTGGTCAGATATAGAGGATCTATTGCTGAGTGAAGTAAGCCAGGCTATGAAAGATATTGTATGTATCCACTCAATATATACCGACTATCCGCACTCTATGATAGAGAGCAAAAAATTGGAGGACAAAAAAGCAGTGAAGGTACTTAATGAGAATAGGACAGTGTGGAATGGAGGAAGAGAAGAGAAGAGGATAGAGAAAGATAGCAAGTGAACAATAGAGAGGCAGGACGTTAGTGAGAAACAGATATGGCTTATTAACTGTTGATGTAGACATGAATAGTATTCTCAATTGGATTCGTCTGAGAAGTATTTCATGATGGGCAAAGTATTTGTACAAGCAAAATGAGAAATAGCGATTGACTGTTTTAAAAAATAATTAGAATAATAATAATAATGATTGGGGAAAACATAAAAAAGATATTGAATGTTGAAGCAGGGAGATTAATGTCTCTGTATGGACTGACATGCATGGCATTCCCTCTTGAAAAAGCAATGTAATACACTGTAAAGTTATATGTAATTCAATGTAATATAAAGAAGATTATGATGATAATAAAAAAAAAGAAATTAAAACAAAATTAAAAAAAAATCACACCGAGTGTGTGTGCATGCATGCCCAAGTTCCCAGGAAGAGAAGGGATTGATTGCTGCATGGGGGTTGATTTATCACTTTCCTTCTCACTGTTTCTGTCTGTTTGTCTCTCTCTGGTGAGCTCACATGCCCTAAGGCAAAACCTCTAAAATAATAAATATATCTATATCGATATTGAGTTATATATCTATATAAGAGAACAACTTTGGATACAAGATACAGTGTGGGAGGAGGGTGGGAAATGTTGGAAGGTGAGAGGTAAGGAAGCAAGGTAGAAAAAAAGAAGCAAAATAAATAAAAATCACAATAAATAAATAAAAAGAATATTAAAAAAAAAGAAATGAATCAACCTTATTTAAAAACAAAAAGTTTAATGACACCTCACCAAAGGAAACAAGTTCAGATAAAATGAATAATTAATATGGAGAGACTGGCCACTTTTTGAAGTCTGTTTTTTAAAAGTGCTTTGATATTATAGATATTCTCAGGTAAATAACATAAATTAAAAAAAAAAAAAAGTAGGTGGGGACCAGCAGATGCCATAGCTGTTACATAACTGTTCTCCCACATAATTGAAAGGGCTTTGAGTTCTGGACCCAATAGCTTAAAACTCATGCCAGGTACATGTACATGCATGCCCGAGAGCTCCAGAGGTGAATGGAAAAGGGATTGTGGTATGGCCATGTCCCCTGGGGAGTGATTTCTCACTTCCTGCTCTCTGTCTCTGACTCTCCAGCTAGCATACACACTCCATAGAAAAAAATCTCTCTTAAAAAATTAAGTAGGTGTGGGACTAGCAGTTAGCGTAATGGCTATGTCGCTGGACTCCCACGTAGTCGACCGCAGTTTGAGTCCTGGACCTGGTGGCTTAAACTCATGCCAGGAGCGTGTGCGTGCGTGCCCAAGATCCCTAGAGGAGAATAGAGGAGAAGGGATTGCGGCATGGTCATCCCCCCTGGGGGGTGATTTCCTGCTTTCTCTCTCTGTCTCTCTCTGTCTGTCTGGCGAGTGCACGTGCCCTATAGCAAAAACTTCTCCAAAAAAAAAAAAAAAAAAAAAAAATTAAGTAGGTGAGAGAATGCTTTTGCCAGGCTTGTGTGCTTTGCCATCTCTTCACTTTAAGGTCAGTCGTTGATTTTCCACTTATGGTGTCATGTCAACACCTAAAAAGTTTCAGATTTTATAACAATTTTTTTAATTTGGGATGTTCAGATTATGTGTACTTCAGATAATTTAAGAACTTTATCTTCTAAAATTGAGGGTGTCAATTGCATTAAGCAAAATCTTTCTGTTCTAGGTCAAGTTTGGGACAATTTGTTCTACATCGCCATAATTTATAAATCTTTCAAATTTATATTCCAGAAGTAGAGGAGTGACTTGTTGCATAGACTTTCAAGAATAGACAAATAATAAGGAAATAATAAATGCATATTTTAATTTTAAAATGATTTTTAAATATATATGGGAAATTACACACACACACACCCAAACACCTTTGATCTCCTTTTTTTTGTGCTTCGCTGCCTCTTTTTAAAAATTCTATGTTTCACACCTATTGCAGCCAAAAATTTAGTTTTCAATCTTAGCAAAAATGATTTCTACTTCTGAATTGATTTCTCATCTTGAAAGTATATAGCACATTATCAGCAGTCAGTGAAATAGAGGCCCCAAGGAAAAGGACACATACTGATTGTATTTATTTAAAATTTTCTTCCTTGTCTAAAACCAAATAACATTTTTTTTTCCTACTACCACAGTCTGGGGAAACGTAGTTGAGGGAATACAGATGTGATTATGGATTCTCAAAAATTGAGATCAATTTTTAACCACTCTCAAGCAGAACTTATTTCACTAAAGAATAATCAGTAACTAATAATATTTTACTAAAAAAAATGTAACAGGGATTAATATTTGCTCAAGGGAAGAGAGGCAAGGTTTATCTGGGAAAAGGGCCAATTTCATTAAAATTGTGAACAAAGACACATGTGTGCCAGAGTATACAATTTACAATACAATTATGTAAATATGCATTTCAGGGCCTAAATACTGCTATTCCTATTTTATAGTTTAAGGAGTTGAAACTCAACAAGTTTCAGAATGTTGCCCAAGGTCATACAGCTCATGAGTTTTAGCCAAACTCTACAAGATTCTGGACAAATTGGAATGAGTTACTTTCTCTGGATGCCTGCAGGCTGTGTTGGCTGGATTTCAGCCCCACTCCTTCCAGGCCTGGCATCTTTGCATAAGACAAACATTATCCAGCTTTCCTGGGCTGCCCTATGCTTTTGAGACCCCTGCTATGTTTGCTCTTTGCCAGTCAAAGAGAAAGTGAGGTCTATTTATATCTAATTATCTTGGGCACATGCACAGGAGCCAAATTATTTTTATACTTTGACCTCTAAAGAGGAGTCAGTGTTTCTTCTGTAATGATAATGACTTTGGAGAGCCAAAACAAATTTCGTGGTGAGCAGTCAGTGCTTCAATAAAAAACAAGAATCACTCATGGTAAACACTAATATGTGTGAATGCAGAATTACATCACCAGTTAGAGGAATATTTTCTGAGATAACTTGAGGGAAAATGTAATTTCCTCAACATCCAAAACCTTGCCTTCCTATAGGAGCCAAGTTATATAAGCAAGGATTAACACTGTATTTCATTATTGTCTGAATTGGTACAGAAATGGAATGATTGACCTTTTTTAGAATGATTTCTCTTTTATTCTTTGCCATAAAAGGATATAAATTTACTTTCACAAAGTGCATTTTTAAGTATTTTCTTTTTCTGCAATAATCCAATCTAGTAGGAATAAAGCCTTTAACATAAATGAATTTCCTTATAACAGAGGCTTTAAATTTAAAACTGAAAAAATCCTTCTAAACTATGTTGTACCTTTACATATGATTGTGAGAGGATACAAAACTAAGTAGAAATAAGGGAATGAATATAGATTTTGATGTAAAAAATTATATACCTGAGTTTTTTCTTGGAGGGGTTGGGTGAGAAAAGACATTTTTGTTGTTTTGATTTGCATTAAGTATTTTTTCTCTGAACTTCTATTTCTTTCTCCATGAAATAGCTACATATGACCTATAGACTATTGCTTTTCAGTTCTTCTTTCATGTAATAAGTACTAATATGATTAAATAGCATTTTGTAAATCCTCTTCTTTCCTCTCCCAAATTTTGCAAGACTCATACTGCCAGGGAATGGGCACTTTATTCATGCTACTGGACCTGTGTGTGTGTGTGTGTGTGTGTGTGCATCTGTGTGCAAAATGATATTTTACCTAGTAAGATTACTGCTAGAAATACATGAGATGATATATACATAAAATGTACTACCTAATGAGACATGCTATTATCAATATTATTATTATATCATATCATTATAACAAACACCTATAGGTTAGTTTGGTGACACTACTTAATTTGAGGTCAGGATTTCAATCCTTATCTATTGGTTGTATAATCTTGAACAAGTCACTTAACTTCCAACTGGGTCATTCATTCAAAGTAGCCCTGATTCAACTTTGTAGATACTGCTATCAGTCATGTTTCCAAGCACCACACTAAACATCACACTTCCAGTTGGAGTAACCTAGATTAGCTCCCTCCTGTACACAAAGTTAAATTCAAGCTCTATACTAGGACATACAAAGTTCTTTCCAATCCTAGGACACTGTAACTTCTGTAATTTCAATCACTACCATGAATTCTTCACTACCCAACTCCTTTTATTTACTCTTCCTTTGAAGCTCATCTTCACATTAAAGGCAAACTACTACTTTTTTATAAACACAAGTCATGTTTTTATCTTATTTAAATCTACCCACAGTATTTTTCTTTTGTTAAATTATTTTCTTAATATGTGACACCCTAAAAAAGATCCATTCCTGGTCTTCAGTTCTCTCTACTTCCCTTCTTTAGTTTTTTTACTTGACATATATTTATTGACAGCCTACTGTGTGCTCGCCCCTGCAGAGAATACTGTAGAAAACAAAATAGGTAATAGACACTTTTCTCATAAAATTTATATTCATGATGAACAGGAGACACAAAAGCATGTAGTCTACCAGAAGATGACAAATACAGTAGATGGAAATGAAGTTTTCAAGGATAAAAGAGAGTATTGAGGGGTTTGATTCTATAATAAATTTTATGGTTGAAGAAGACTTCGCTGAGAAACACTGAGAGGTTGATATACAAGCCATGATCCAAATGAGAAAAAGACATAAGCCAAACGTGCATCTGGAGACAGAGCATCCAGACAGAGAAAAGTTGTCTATCACCTGAGACCCCTTCCTCTGTGAGTTCTGTTTATACTTGTATTCCTTTACTTTCTAGAATATTTCATAAAAGTATATCTCTTTCCGCTATCTTAAATTGGTATCTTCTGTCCATATTCACTTAAAAAATTGCCATATGGGGACCAGCAGTTGGCATAATGGCTATGTCGCTGGACTCCCATGTAGTCGACTGCAGTTTGAGTTCTGGACCCGGTGGCTTAAACTCACGCCGGGAACATGTGCGTGCGTGCCCAAGATCCCAAGAGGAGAATGGAGGAGAAGGGATTGCGACATGGCCATCCCCCCTGGGGGGTGATTTTGATTTCTTGCTTTCTGTCTCTCTTTCTCTCTCTGTCTTTCTGGTGAATGCATGCACCTCATAGCAAAAAAAAAAACTCTCAAAAAAAAAAATTGCTATATGGTACATGCACTCACAGAAAGAGAGGGAAAAAGGCAAAGTGAGAAAGCACCTCCTAGGGGAGATGACCATACCACAATCCCTTCTCCATTCTCCTCTTAGGATTTTGGGCACAGATGCACATGCACCTGGTGTTTTCAAGCTACTGACTTCAGGACACATTTGGCCTGTGAGGTGCTACTACCTGGACCCTATATTCACTTTTTTTTCTAAGTTACTTCTGCTTTTTCCCCAGGTTTCAAGTCAAACAACATTTTCTCAGAGATAATTTCTAAGATCTCTAAAATGTATTTTAGGCCATTGTCATTCACTTAAAGATTTCTTTGTAATTTCCTTTACAAGTATCTTACTTACCTTCTCCATTACTTTTCCTTGCCTTACTAGACTGTTGGAGAGTAAACTGCCATCTCTCTTGTTCACTACTTGCTTTGGTACCTAGCACAGTTCTGACAAGAGAATTTTATATTTATTGCATGGATGTATTATCAGAACTGTGAATACTCTTAATTATGATCTCTCAACAGAAGTTATATGACCTTGGGGAAAAACTATATATATATATATATATATATATATATATATATATATGTGTGTGTGTGTGTGTGTGTGTGTGTGTGTATATAGATATAGATATAGATATAGATATAGATAGATATCTTGAGCGCCTTTGGTATAACATTTGAAACATGAGAGCAGGAATATGTGTCTGTTTTGTAGATGAAGGACAGACATGGAGGAAGGCAGGAGAAAAAGAGAGAAGGAAGAAAGAAATTGGAGAAATCACTTCAAAATTTTCAAGAATGAATGAATATGATGTGCTATCACTTGGAGTGTGGAACAGTCAAGAGCAAGAGCACAAGCCCTATAGCAAAAAACTAAAAAGAAAAGGCCGGGGCTGTTTCTCTTATTAGTTGTGTTGAATTGGTAAAGAATGACACAGTTATATAGAGAAATGCAAGAAAAATCAGGGATTATATTTAGCACTCATTACAACTTTATCTAGTGAGTTAGTCAGGGATGTGAACAATTTTAAAAGCTTTTTCTTTATATGGTATTAGTGAATTCTATTGGTGTGAGCTTTCCTTATTAAATAGTATTCAACTGATCTAGACTGAGGTATGTCCATGAAATCTACTTCTTACTGAATTGATTTTTTATCTTTGAACTATAAATCCAGGTTGCGTGGGCTCAAAAATATGTCAGTGTTTGAAATTTTTAAACACATATGAATATTTTCAGATTCCTCAAAAAAGCTCATATAAAAGTTATAAAAAATAAAGAGGAGGATCAGCCCTTGGCATGGTGGTTAAGGTAGCTGGATATACCATGGCCAACTGTGTGGTTTGAATTTCAAGTGTGTGTGCATGTATATTCAAAATTCAGAATGGAAGGTGATGGAAGGGAGGAGATAGTGGTGTGACCATCCACCCCCCCCCCATTGTCCCTGGCAAGTGCACACACCTGGAAAATTTTTTTAAGTGTATACATAGGAAACTGTATAATTAAGTGATGTTTTAACTTACAATGAATTGTAAAATAAAATTTGATAAAACATATAATAGTGTGTTTTATCAGTAGTTTTAAATCTAACCTAATATAAGTTCATCTTTTTATTTTTTTAAATTTGCCAGAAGATGTGTGCATTTGCAAGGGAAAGACAGAGAGAGAGAGAAAATTGAGAAAGTATCCCCTACCCAGATGGGGAATGATCACACCACAACTCTTTCTCTTCTACTTCTCTCGTCTTTCGGGATTTCAGGCATTCACACACATGTGCCTGTCATGGGTCAGGCACTCTCACCACAGTTGGCTTTGTGGGATCAGCTGCCTTAACCACCATACCACTGGCTGCTCTTCCCCCATTTTTTTTTTTTTTTTAATCTTAGATTAAGTTTCAGATTGGGTTGGGGAAAAGGTGTATTCATCCTTTAGAGAACTTTTTTCTCTAAAATGTGTATGACTTTTTTTTTTTCTTTTTTAGCATTATTACTTTATTTTCTATAAAAATCAGGATTTGGGTATAGTATTAATGCTTTATCCGTTAAGAAGTAAACACCTTTTCTAGAAAGTTGTTTTATTAGCTTCTCTCCAATCTCATTCTAGAATCAAAAGAAAGACTAGGCAACATGTGTGAAGTACAGATCTTTTCTAGTCAACCCAAACTGCTTTAAGAACAGCTGGAAAATATAGTCACACCTGTAAGATTGAGAGTTGAGTATCACCTATATGAGAGCTGTTTAATAGTGTTTGAACCCACAAGGGCCATCTCTCTGCTAAAATGTCTTTTCAAATCTATGGTTACACAAAAGTCTCTAAAGTTCCAGATCACCCAGTGAAAGATCGGGTTACTATTCTATAAGCATCATAATACCTTATATTACTAAGGTACTTGTTCTTTTCAAATGCATTTTTCATATATTTTCGGATTTAATCCAAATGCATTTGTCATACCCTTGAGCCACTTTTGCTCATTCATTTGAACTGCTCTCCCATGTGTCTTTATCCCATGAGATATTTCCCCCCACAAATTCCAAAAGTAAAGTTTTATAACAACAGCTAGCCTTACCACACACAATGAATTTTTGAAATTATGTACTTACAAGCTAACATCTCTAATTGTCCCAGGTTTTCAGATGGAAGATCATGGTATCTCTGTTGGTGGATGTTCTCTCTAGAGCAAAAATGGATACAAGTAAAAAGTACTCAGCACTTCTTCATTTTTCCTCTATTATACCTTTAAATTATTCCTGCCTCCACTTCTCTCACAGTCACCAGATTTAAAAACAAATATCTTGAATAAGCATTTCTCTAAAAAAGACATAACTGGCCAACAGGTATAATTCTCAACATGAACCATCAGAGAAATGCAAATTAAAACCACAAATGAGATGTTACTTCACACAAACTTGAATGTCTACTATCGTGTTTTTTTTTTTTTTTTTTTTTTTTTTTTTTTTTTTTTTTTTTTTTTTTTTTTTTGCCAAAAGGTATGTATACTTACCAGAGAAGGATAAAGAGAAGGTAAAGGGAGAAGGAACAAGCACCCTCACCCCATAAAACATGGTTACAGTGCATTCCCTTTTTCTTCATTTCTCTATTCTTTCAGGATTTGGGGAACCCATGAACATGTGCTAGTATGTTTTTCAAGTTACTGTTTCAAAAACGTGAACCACATGGTCAGCCATGAGATCCAGCTTCTTTAACCATTGACTGTGGGTTCTATTGAATGCCTATTACCAAAAAGAGAGAAGAGAACAAGCACCAGAATGGACGTTGAGAAAAGGGAACTCTTATACACGGTAGGCGGGAAGGTAAATTAGCTAAGTCATTATGGAAAATAGAATAAAGATTCCTCAAAAAATTAAAAATAGAACTACTATATGATCCAGGAACCCCACTACTGGATATATGCCCAAAGAAAAAGAAATCAATATGTTGAGGAGATATCCATACTCCCATTTTCATGGTAGCATTACTCACAGTAGTCAAGATATGGAATCCACCTAAGTATTCCTCAATGGATGAATGGATAAAGAAAAGGTAGCAAGTACACATGATGGAATACACACGTCCTTTAAAAAAAGAAATCCTTTGGGGACCAGCATATGGCATAATGGTTACATCAGTGGACATCTACGTAGTCAACTGCGTTTTGTGTTCTGGTCTCGATGAGTTGAAACTCACACGGGGTACATGTGTGTGTGTGCCCAAAATCCTGAGAGGAGAATGGAAGAGAAGGGATGGCAGAGAAGTCATCCCCCCTGGTGATGATTTCTTGCGTTTGTCTCTCTGTCTCAGGGGCAAGTGCACTTGCCCTATAACAAAAAACTCTCAAAAAAATGTAAAAATGAAATCCTATCATTGTGACCATATAGATGAACCTGGAAAATATTGTAATAAATGAAATAAGTCGGGCACAGAAAGAATAATACAACATGAATCATTTATATTTGGAATCTAAAATAGAACATACCGAAGAAGAGAAGAGAAATGGAGATTATCAGGAGTTATGGGGGTGAAGAGGTAGGAAGTAGGAGGAGTGGAGAAAAAGTTCATCAGAATACAAAATTTTGGTTTAATAGGAGGAATAAGTTAAAAAAATTTATCGTACAATGTGGTAATTATAGTTGAAAAAATATATTGTATTCTTGAAAATATCTAAGAGTAAATTTCAGAGGTCCTCACAACAAAAAGTGATAAAAATGTTACATAACAGAGAATTGATTAGCTTAATTTAGCTATTTCATAATGTATATACATTTTAAAACATAATTTTATACTCAATAAGTATATATAATTTTATTTGTCTATTAAAAATAATTAATTAAAAGATAAAATTTTTAAAAACAGTGTAAAGTAGATATACACATTTATCACAAGTATTCTAATGTACAAATATATGACATGTAAGAGTTGGCCATTGGCGTAACGGGTACATCCCTGGACTCCCATGTAGGCGACCGCGGTTCGAGTCCTGGACCTGGTGGCTTAAACTCACTCCCAGCATGTTTGCGTGTGTGCCCAAGATCCAGAGAGCAGAATGGAGGAGAAGGGATTGCGGTGTGGCCATTCCCCTTGGGGGGTGATTTCTTGCTTTCTGTCTCTCTCTCTTTCTGGTGAGTGTACGCACCCTATAACAAAACACCAATAAAAAAAAAAGAAAAATGTTGGCCTCAACCATGAGTACAATTTTAAACGTCATAGTTAGTGGATCAAAACATAAGTACCTGAGGAAAATTGACATAACTTATTAATAGTCAACTGGTTGCCATCCTATGGAAGGTAAAACAGATGCTCAGAAAGCAATAAGTAGCAATAAAATAAACCATCACCATTAAAATCATCATCATCATCACCTGTAAAATCAGTGTGATGACAATAGAACATTGATTTCAGCATCATCTCAACATCCACACACAGCTGTCAGGTAGTTGTTAGCCTGCCTTATCTGAAGGAAGTCTGATTACTTCTATTGCTCATTCTTCACTTGATCTCCTGAGATGTTTCAGTTCACCTTTCAGAGATAATCTCTGTAGATGAGCTAAGTTTCCCTGTCTGTCTCCATGATTACTTTAAACATGAGAAGGAAAATGCTTTTAGTTACACACTGGCTACAGCTGAATAATTTCTATAGGGGCCACACTTTTTAAATTATGGCCTCAGGACCCTCAGGGGAAAAATCTGACTTTATCCTTCCCTGAACCTCCATATGGTTGAAGAACATTGTTAGTATTCTTGATTGCTCAGATACACACAATACATAAGCTATTGGAGTTGTAGTGCAAAATGTTCATTTCTGTATTATCTCTGTCAGGTGGAGAGAGGGAATAGAACTTCACTCATAGGGTGACAAGACTTATCTAATGCCTTGAAGGGGGAAAGACAACTGAGTGTATGTGTAAGTCAGTGGAGGAGGGTACCTTATATCTTTAGTGGAGCTAATAGTGCAAATCATATCTGAGGTTTTATTGAAGGTAAAAGGCCTCAAGAGAGCATTGAGGGCAGCTCGTGGTGTGGTGGTGAAAGTGGCTGGATCCCAACTGGCCTAACTACATGGTTTGAATCCCAAAAACAATGTTGGAAAACACTCCTTGCATGTGTGCATATGTGCCCAAAACCTCAAGAGGAAAGCAGGAGGAAGGACTGTAGTGTGGCCATCCCCATGCGGACACTTTCTCACTTCCCCTCCCTCTGTCTCTTTGTGGTGAGAACATGCACTCTATGGCAAATTACAATAAAAGAAAAAGAGCAATGTTCTGCCATCTCTGCTTTAGGATTTGATCTTGGCTTAGATTCCACAGCCAATATTTACAGGACTTTGTTGCTTCCTATACATACTGTACTGCAGAAGTTACAGACGTGTGACAATTACATAATTATATAGAGAGATGACATGGAAGTTTTTAAAAATGCAATGAGTAATAATGATTTAACTATTTGTAGAAATAAGAAATGAGTTTAGATCAATCAAGTGACCTTCTGAAAGATAGGTATGAGGGAGCAATGGCCCTGAGACTTGAACATGTGTTGTCCATCTCCAGTTTCTTTTTTTTTTTTTTTTTTTTTTTTTTTTTTGAGAGGTTTTCGTTATAGGGCATGTTGTGCGCTCGCCAGGGAGATAGAGAGAGACAGAGAGATAGAAAGCAAGAAGTCACCCCCCAGGGGAGATGACCACGCCACAATCCCTTCTCCTCCATTCACATGCACACGCGCCAGGCATAAGTTTAAGCCGCTGGGTCCAGGACTTGAACTGCGGTCGACTAAGTGGGAGTCCAGCGACATAGCCATTATGCTAACTGCTGGTCCCTCCAGTTTCTAGATTCATTTCTTATGGAAGTAATGTTCAGGACCTTGAATGTGCTGCAAAGAATGAAGGTAACACATTGACAAATTTGTATGCTTTTGAATTTGTCAAAAATCTCACAAACTTTTATACATAGAACAATTTGTGTTTACTTTTTTTTCCCCTTCATAATAATTGTCAACTGATTCTTTATATTCTTATTAAATAGACTAGGAAATGATATCAACAAAAATGGCTGTGGAATCCTTTCTTTTGCCTCATGAAATTAAGGCAAAAATTTGTGACAATGTTCATTTGACTTCAGGCGTTCGGATGTTTCATTAATGGAATAGTATATTAAATGAAAGAAACTTTTCATCAGATTGTGATCTCTGTGATAACATATATAAAAGTAATTGCATTTGAAAAATTTTAGCTAGAAGTCTCCATAAAAGATATAAATTACAAAGGAGCTACACTATAATGTCACAAACGTGACATCTGGCCCATGATGAATTCAAATACTAAACGCTGAGATTGTGGTTCCTCCAGTTTAAAGAGACAAAACTGAATAAATTGCCATCTGTGCAAAGGGCTAAATTACACCAAAGTTTACAGTGTAAATTCTGAATTTGATTTCCACCAAAAATCTACTACTCTACTAAAGAGCCGAAAAGAATACCACATACACACCCATTTCTTAGCTGAACAGATATCATCTTTCTGCTGTTCTCTTAGGCCTACACTACTCACCCTGGGTGATATGTTCTCTGTGCCTCTTCATTTTTATCCTTATCCCAGCTTTTATTTGCTTCATTATATTGATTTAGCAACATAAAATGTTATGGGCACTCTTCTTGGGTTTGGAATTACTGCAACAGTAAATGCCACTCATTATTGTGACTAATGGTTTCCAGGAGAGATACTAAACTAACATGAAAACTGGATGTCCACCTTCACTCTGATGGAGCAGACACCATAATGTAACGTTGTGATAACCCCCTGATGGCACAAAAGTTATCTGGAAATGGAGGGGCTGGAGCAGTTGACAGTGGGTCAATGAAAGCTTAGAGTTGCAGGAGGACATTTTGGTGGTAACTCTTTTCTCCCATATTTCTCTGGGTAGAACTTTGTCCACCCAGACTGGTGCTGGGGTGAAGGTAAGCAACCAGTGAGAGGTGACAAGGTCACACGGCTGATCAGCTGCCCGGCTGTGATGCAGAGCGGTTATGACAGTGCTGAAGTGGGCTGTGGACCTTGGAGTTTTACCTCCCCCTCAACCAATCCTTTCTCCCGTCAGCCCATCCTCCACACAGACCTTTTCCAAGTAGAACTTCCCTTCCATAGCCTGATCAGAGAGTGTTTTACAGTCCAATCTCTAATCTCCTCCCCTCTATTTTCTCTCTCTTTTTCTCTCTGATTTGTATTATTAATTAGGTTAGCATTATATCTAAGAAACAAATGTTCTAATCTACAATTTACTTGCCAGACTTTATTTTCTCTCATATTTGGAACTCAGATAGTCGCCCTTCTGAGATAAATTCTGTCCCTGTTAGTACTGTTCCATGTTCTGTTGGCAGAATATAAATTTATTCTCATACAGGAAGAATGAGACCTCACTGATAGGACATTACCAATCTAATGGAAACCACTCATCTGGCATGAGTGATTCATCTTTCTGAAAAATTACTGAACCATATCATACCACATAAAATCACATTCTAAAACCTCCAATGCTTGGAGAAAGTGCATTAATAAGTCATCCCATCCCAATTCTATAATATTAGACTGGAATAAGTTCATTTGTCTTCTGAAAACAAAATGAAATAAAAATAATCTTATCTCAATTGGAATATTTTGGTATCAGCAAAGAATAGCACACTAGCCAATTTTCACATTAGCAAAAAAAAAAAAAAATGGTTTATCTGATACAGTGTTTAATACCCACTACAAAACAAGGCAAAGAGCAAACAGTTTAAGTCCCCATTATGGGAAAGATGCTCTGAGAGGCAGTGTTAGAGAATTGAAAAAAGAGAACTGAAAACAAACAAAAGAAGTAATTTCCAATCTAAAACCAAGAGAATACCTGAATAACATATGCAACACATACATTTTCTTGAGATCTTAAGAGAATTGAAGTGACAAAACCAAGAAAACTAAATTTCAAAGAATTCGAAATATGTCCAAGCAAATATGAGGCACACAAACTCACAAAGTGTTCTGCATTATTATTTTTTATTTTTTAGGTTTTTGCCATAGTGTATGCATACTTGCTGGAGAAAAACAGAAAGAAGGAAAGTGAGAAATCACTCCCCAGGGAGATGGCCTCACTACAATCTCTTCTCCATTCTCCTCTCAAGATTTTGAGTACACACACTCAGCATAATTTTCAAGCCGCCAAGTCCAGAACTTGGACTAATGTGGACCATGAAGGAGGTCAACACCCTAACCACCATGCCACCTGCTGGCCCTGTTTTGCCTTTTTCTTTCAGTATGGGAGAGAAGAAAGAGATGGCTTTCATACAAGCACAAAAGAAAAAAATAACTAAATTCTAACTCATTTATAGTGGTCAAGTGGGAGTTTTGTCTATCAGGAAAACAACTGGAGAATGCCGACATACGGCAAATAGCACCTTCTTATAAACTCTCTCCCACAGGTCTTCACCATGGAATCACAAGACACATAGGACACAGAGATGGAGACAGTGTGGCCCTCCAGGCACGTGGGAGGTGGGTGGATGATGCTGGGGGCAGGCACTCAACCCCAGGCCCTAGTTATGACCTTTCTCTCCTACAAAGAAAAAGCCCTGGACTGCTCTGGGAAGGTTCAATAATATCTCTCAATTTCCAGCCAGAGGGAGAGTTAGAATCAAATGCTTTATTCAATATAAGAAATCCTTTGATCCTAGATCTCAGGCAAAATATTCCATTGTCGTTGATAAAGTATAGGAACAACAATTGGTGAGTCATGCAAGAGAGGTAGGAAGTGTTCTTGGGGTGGAATCAATATCAGTAACAAGCAGTAATTACCACAGAGAGAAGCAAAGGAAACTATTTCTTTCTAGAGATGAAACAGATGAAAAGAGCAGAGTTGGTTTTGCAAGTTAAACCTTCTACTGGAGTCACCCCAAAAAGAGCAGCAAGAGAATTCTTAAAAGAGATTTCTCCAAAGTGTTCTTAGGTAGAGCTGGTTGGGATTTCAAAGAAAAAACTAAATGCCAAAGTGATCAGTCCAAACCATTTACTAGGGAACCTATGTGCAGAGTGTTGCAGAAGTCTCTGAGATGGGCAATAAAAGAAAGAGAGGCCTCCTGAGTGTCTGAACAAGAGTTACGGAGATTCTATGAGGCTTCAAAACATTTTACTCAGAACCAGAGCAAATGTCTATGTGTTTAGTAAACACTATACACACACACACACACACACACACACACACACACATATATATATATATATTTCCTTCATGAGAGAGATAGGCACCCTTGACAGAATTCTCACAGTGTGATCCTCTCCCCATTCCCATTCATTCCTCAGCCCTGCAGCAGCTGGAATCATGGGTATGCCTGGAGTGTCCGGGTAAACCCGGAAGTAAACCTGGAGCTTTCTTTTATTGGCCTCCAGCATCATGTAGCAGTGTCCCTAGTGCCTGCACCATGGTGGGTGAGCCGATTTTTCATATCTTAAGCAACAACATAAAAAAGTTTCTCAGTGTCAAGGCCCTCACTGGGGATCAAGCCCCTGGCTGAGATTCAAGCCTCCAAGAAAAAAACAGGTGTTGATTGAGTTAAAGATAGGCAAGGTGCTTGTTTCTCAGTTAGGCCAAAGACAAAAAGTGACGGGGAGGAGTTGGGTGAGCTAGAGGATCTTAAAAAAATTCAGTTACCATGTAGAATTGAGGCAGGAACTCTAAGACACATGCCAGCATGAAGAGTCTAAGAGTGAACCAAGACCAAGACAGTAGGACATTCCCTCTTGCTTTATTGTGAACCTAATGCCGAGTAACAAACAGATCTAAATAAAGCTGAATTCAAGATTAAAAAAAAAAATGCTGAGGGAGGGACAAAGTCAGGAGAAGAACTATGGCATAAGTAGGCAGGGACAGCTGAAAGCTAAAGACCAGGAGCACTGCAATGCTGCCTAGTTCCCAGCATAAATTCAAAGCACAAGGAAATATCAGTCAGTTGCTGGAATTTTGGACTATGGTTCTAAAGATGATAACAACAAACATCAGCCTAACTCAACTTCCAAATGGAATGATTCAAAACCCTAAGTGGCAGTCTAATAGAAATGGAGACAAGACCGTATCAAAGCATAAATGCTGTTTATTTCAATGTTTGCTATTCTTCAACAGTTAACAGATGTTAAATTAAATAAACAAACAAACAAAAACATGAAACACACACAAAACAGATAAGGAATTGACAGAATCAGACCCAGCAATAACCTAAATGTTGAGACTATCAGATGGGAAATTTAGTATATTATGATTAATGAGTTAAAAGATATGGTGAAAGGCCAGCAGGTGGAATGATGGTTAAAGTGCTGGACTCCCACATGACTGACCATGGTTTGAGTCCCAGAACTGGTAGCTAGAAAATAATGCCAGGCGCATGTGCATGCATGCCAAAATTACTGAAAGAAGAATGGAGGAGAAGGGATTGTGACATGGCCATCTCTCCTGGGGGGATGATTTCTCACTTTCTCTTTCTCTCTCTCTGGCAAGTGCATGAGCCTTGTGGCAGAAACTTACAAAGAAAAAAAAAAAAAAAGTGAGGTGGAAAACGTAGACATGCTCCTTGAACAGATAAGAAATTTTAACAGCATTTTTTGTGTTTGTTTACTAACTCTAGTCATGTTTAGTAACTCAACAATTTAATGAATATATAAAATAAGTCCTTTTTCTTTTTTAGTAAATCTATTTGCATCCTTGATGCCTAACCTTGTCTTTCAAATTGTTTTATTGTTGAAATGTCTATAAGGTGTATTTTTAAAAAATCACTTATCTATTTGCTATTAGTGGCACTGGAATTTAAGTTCACTATTGATTTAAACTTCATATTGGGCTAAAAACACTTCCTAAAATGCCACATCCTCCGACTTTCACAATAAATAAACCTAATTGGTGGGATTACTAGACTTTCCTTCTTTTCCATTAAAGAATAATCCTTCTTTCCCACTTTATCTCCTCTTTTATTTCTCCCTAATGAGCTTATTCTGCAAAAGGACTGAGAGATTTTGACTTTAGATGTAATTGAACTTATAGATTACATATCTTTGCTGCTTCCAACCTAAGGTATTTTTATATTAAATTGGAATTTTACTTATTATTTTAGAATTTAGATAAATTTCACTGATTTAAAAAAGTATCAATAATAGAAAAACTTCATTATTTGTTATCTATAAATAGTCTACATAAGACAATGTTCATTAGTTACCTCTTTTTTCTTTAGCATGATAGAATGCATGCATATACATGTGAGAGTAGGGAAGAGACAGAGACATAGGGGAGGAGAAAGATGCACCCTCCACAGTCTGGTCATGCTATGCTCCCCTTCCTCAGTCCTCCAGTCCATTGGATCCTGGGCACCTGCCTGTGTGCCCTGCAGGTTTCAGGCTGACCAGGATGGGAATTCAACCTGTGGTTTTCACGTGGTATCTGGTTTCTCTTGAGTAGCACATTATTGTTGCACCATAGAGCTAAACTTTATTTTCTGTAATATTAAAAAAGTGGATGTAGTGAGAGGAGAAAGCAGACAACTATACGTTAAGATTTAAAAGATGTCGGGAACCAGCAGTTAGCTAAATGGCTATGTCGCTGGACTCCCACATAGTCGACCGTGGTTCGCGTCCTAGACCCGGTGGCTTAAAACTCAACGCCGGGCGCGTGTGCTTGCGTGCCCAAGATCCCAAGAGGAGAATGGAGGAGAAAGGATTGCGGCGTGACCATCCCCCCTGGGGGGTGATTTCTCGCTTTCTGTCTCTATGTCCCTATCTGTCTGTCTGGCGAACGCATGCGCCCTATAGTGAAAACCTCTCCAAAAAAAAAAAAAAAAGATTTAAAAGATGTCTGCAAGTCTCTCTGTGAAGGGCATTTTAGGTCAAACATCAAGATAATTTAGACAATCAATCAATAAAAATTAAAGCAGAAAATGAGGCTGTTCAAAGAATGTGCATGTCAACTCTAAGCTCATTATTAATCAAGGAGAGTGAGAAGGTTTAATCAATAAGACATAAGAAGAGCTGAGAAAATGGGAGAAGTTTACAGGAAGTGAGGGAAGGGAGTGAATGTCAGACACTGGTAAAAGTTTTGACACAGCTCTGCAACATTAGATGAGTTTAACCTCTCTGAGAGTCAATGTTTTTAATTCTTTAAATAGAAATGCTTAACAGGTAATTTATGGGGGTCTCTTCCAGCTTTACAAGTACCATGGTCTTAAGCCAGACCTATATTAATATGTTAATTATGTTTAAATTCCCAACAGTGTGTTATTATGCTCAGCAGGAGAAGAACAATTAGCAAACCCATGATCATTTCTATTTATATTTTCACTTCCAAAGTTAATGTCAGTCTCTTTGAATCCGATGTTCTGCTATGATCGAAGTAATTTCCATATCAAAATATTGTCACTTCGGTTCAAAATGTAAAATTAAACATACTCTACTTTAAAAGACATAGATTATTTAGAAAGCAATGAGACAACCACTTTCTTTCTTTACTATATAAATTAAAATAATACATGAGTTCAGTAATTCATTTTAATAGGACATTGACCTGCACTGAAGCAGTAATTTTTTTTTTTAATTTTGCCTATTAAGATGAGTGTCTGTGCTAAAGGACCTCTAATTCTGTAAACTTCCATATGGTGAAAGTCTCCTCCAATAAACAGTGGTTGTTGCTTTACTATAGTACAGAAGAAGACTCTCAGAGTTTCAGATGAAATTGTAAAGCAAGAGTTAAAAAAGAAAGTGTGGGGACCAGAAGATGATGTAATGGTTATGTCGCTGGATTCCCATACAGTGAACCACAGTTCAAGTCCTGAACCCGGCAGCTTAAAACAAACTGGGCAGTGTGCATGCATGCCCAAGATCCTGAGAGGAGAGAGGAGCAGAGGAGTTTTCACTCTGGCCATCTTGACTGGGAGGTCATTTCTTGCTTTCTGTCTCTCCATGTCTCTCTGTCTCTCCAGCAAGCAAACGCTCCCTGTAGCAAAAAATCTCTTTAAAAAAAAGTGTGACTATAAATATGTTTAATTTTAAACTTTTGAGTGACTGAAAGTATTACAATGTAAACAAACAAGGATGACAATTTTTCATAGCCACCTATTAAAATATTCTAAAATAAGTTATTAGATGCCAGTGACAATGATTATGGGGTTAATATTTAATGTCTTTGACCAATTTTACCTGTTGTTTCTAATAAAGAACAAGTTTTATTAGCATAGAAGCTTTAAAAGGAACTTTTTAAATACCTGAAACATGAAAATTATTCATAGAAATATAATTTCAACTTAGATAATTTGGAAAAATAAAATCCTGAGTATGTGCCACAATAAACTTGGCATTTCAAATGTGCTTACAGACATTACTTATGTTCATCCTCCTAAGTATTAGTATCTCCACCTCATGAGGAAGGAAGCTGAAATTCAGATGATTTATAGGGCTGTCCAAAGTCTACTCACCTGTAAGTCATTAAATGGAATGTGAACATGCAAGACTTAAAGTACAAGTCCAGTGGACCACACTGTCGTTTAGTCTTAAGCTGCAGTGGGACTCAGACACACCAGGAGCCAAAGTTCTATTTGTAGCTTTTTTACCAGATGACCATACTGCTTCCAACCAGGAGACCTCATTCCGTGGGCACCACACAGGCTCCTTCAATCATTAAATTTTCAGCAATGACTAGAAGTTCCTGAAATAATTGATACTCTATTCCACTTGAAACTTACAATCAAATCCCTATTTTTTTTAAGTCAAGTTTTGTTGTTTGTTGTTTGTAATGTATATCTCAGAAGCTTTAATTCAGAGTTTAATTATGTATTTATTCTATGGTTGAGCCAGAGAGAAGTTAGAAGATGCAGTATAATAAGGGGGTTCTGGGTGAAAGAATGAAGTCAAGAGGAATGAAGGATGAAGTCAATTTTCTCCAGAGAGGAAAGTCTTTAGGAGTAGACTCTGAAGACAATAATTTGTCTGGGAATGATAAGAGTAGCCAGAAATTGGGGAATCAGCAGTTAGCGTAATGGCTATGTCGTTGGACTCCCACATAGTCGACCGCAGTTTGCGTCCCAGACCCGGTGGCTTAAAACTCATGCCAGGCGCATGTGCGTGCGTGCCCAAGATCCCGAGAGGAGAATGGAGGAGAAGGGATTGTGGCGTGGCCATTCCCCCTGGGGGTGATTTCTCGCTTTCTGTCTCTCTGTCTCTCTCTGTCTGGCGAGCGCATGCGCCCTATAGCAAAAACCTCTCCAATAAAAAAAAAAAAAAGAGTAGTCAGAAATCTGGTTTATTTATTAAGTACACACCAAATTCTAATACAATGTATCTTACTTAAAATATCACAGATAACTATATTGATTTATGACTTAAATGATTCATTAAATCTTTAGTACAGGTGAGGAAATTATAGTTCAGATTGATGAAGTTACTGGTCTATGGTTCCCAAACTGGTAGATGATAAAGCCAGGATATGAGCCCAGACATCATAATTTCAGAAGCTTTTTCTTAAACAACTCTACTTAAAACTTCCTGGAATACTAGTGGAGGTGGAGGGGTGGAGAATAAAATAATATTAACATTATAATAACATTAATAAATAATTATTATAGCTAAGAACTGAATTCTTTTTATTTGTTTTTTATGATTCTAACCCAGTTGCATATATCTGAAGTAGCCATTATAATCACTGTGTTTTACTGAGGAAGGAAATGAGACCTAGAAGAAATAATAATCTGTCCAAGTCCAAGAGCTAATGGCTGACAGAGCCTAAATTCAAACTGACACAGCTTGACTCAGCAGTTGTGAAATCAAGCCTGAGCCAGTAATATTTCTAATAGGTATATTTGAGAAGATGGCTGAGAATTTAATATACGTCCAAAAAATACATGAAATAGTTGAATATCCCATTTCATAACTCGTGTGTTTAAAATATCTAGTCTGTAAAGTACTCGGAAGTATAGCCACCCTGACTGTAAATCACTGCAGGAAGCATTAGGCAATATGAAAAGGACACCGAGAGATCCTGATAGTTTTGTCGTCTCCATAAATACATATGCCTGCTTCTCATTCATTTTTATTCTCAGAAGTAGAATTCATTATTTTTAAGAAGGAATCTCAGCATGCCATAATCATTCTGCCTCAGTCTCTTCTAATCATTGGGATTACAAGTGTGTACCACCGCACCTGGCCTTTCAGTAGTACTAGGAATCAAACTCGAAACTCGCATGTGGTCTCAGTCCATAGAACACAGCGTCTTAGCAGAATGCATGACCACAGTGGGGCCATCTGAAGCAGAGTCTTAAAGTCATAAATTTTGGTCCTAATTTTCCAAATATAAGTTGCTTAGGGCTATTTAACATGCCACATAGCTCTCATTCTAGAGCTAAAACCTTCAGGGGCACAATATAATGCTTTTTGGCAGTGTTTTTCCTACAATTGGATTCTCTTCAAGCCCTTCCATTTTGCTCTCCTCTCTTTGCTCTAGGTTAACCTCCTTCTCTTCTGTTATATATTCAGATGACAAAGTATTGTGTCCTCCACCAGGTTCTGTCACGCTGCCCCTTTCTTTTTTTTTTTTTTTCTGGAGAGGTTTTTTGCTATAGGGCCGCGTGCACTCGCCAGACAGACAGAGAGAGACAGAGAGACAGAAAGCGAGAAATCACCCCCCAGGGGGGATGGCCACGCCACAATCCCTTCTCCTCCATTCTCCTCTCGGGATCTTGGGCACGCATGCACACGCGCCCGGCGTGAGTTTTAAGCCACCGGGTCCGGGACGTGAACCGTGGTTGACTACGTGGGAGTCCAGCGACATAGCCATTACACTAACTGCTGGTCCTGGCTAGGCTGCCCCTTTCATAAATAACTCTGACATTAGGGCTTTCCCCTCTTCACTTCTCTTTAACCATTTTGTTCAGTTTTGCTGGAATTTTCCAAGGGGAGAGACATTCTTGTAATGTTGCTGTTCAGTGAACAATGTTTGTGTGTCTTGAATAGGAAGAAACCATCTGCTAGGAAATAATGAGTCCAAGTTTAAAGCAAAGCTTTTTCTTTAAACTGGAGCCTGAATGCTTAGAAACAGAAGAAAGAATTACCCAAACAGAGACTAGTCCCAGGACTCATGCCAGCAAGATGTTTATCAACTCTATGTTAACATGGGATGATTTTAAATAACTATCAGTGCTCTGTAATGAGATAATTTTTTCCCCACTTTCTCACTGTGAAATGTAACATTTCTAATTAGTTTTTTTTTAATTGGGTTTTTGTCTTTAAAAGTGCATTTTAGTCACTGTTTGCTAAAATACAAAGACTTAAAATGTTTGATGCTGGTATATGAGAATTGACCTTTTTTATGTAAAATACAGCCTCATGATTAAATTCATAAGATCTTAAAGATGGGATTCAGGCAAAGGAATTTCCTTCTTTCTTTTTTTTTGAGAGAGAGGTTTTTTTGTTTTTTTTTTGCTGTTATTGTTGTTATAGGGCATGTGAACTTGCCAGAGAGACAGAGATGGAAAGCGAGAAATCACCTCCTGGGGGTATAACCACACCACAATTCCTTCTCCTCCATTCCCTTCTTGGAATTTTGGGCATGCATGCACACGCACCCAGTGTGAGTTTTATGCCACCGGGTCCAGGACTCAAACCACAGTAAAATACATGAGAGTCTAGTGATGTGACCATTATGCCATCTACTGATTCCCTGGCAAAGGTTTTTCTATAAGTCCTTATGATCACCTTTGCTTTCTCCATTTGCCAGAGACAAAATGACTTCATAACAAACCAACAAAAGAAACCACAATTGTTTATATTTTTGTTTTTTGTAGAACAGTTTTTGCTATATGGTGCATATGCTCACCAGACAGACAGAGAGAAACAGACAGAAAGTGAGAAATAACCTCCCAGAGGGATGGCCATGCCACAGTCTCTTTTCATCTGTTCTCTTCTCAGGATTTTGGGCATGCACGCATACGCACCCAGCATGAGTTTTAAGCGACCAGGTCCAGGACTCGAAACTGGGTCAACTACGTGGGAGTCCAGGGACATAACAATTACACTATCTGCTGATCCTAAGAAACCTCAATTCTAAGTGAACAGCTGACAATTTAAATGAATCCATTTAAATTGGTATGGGGGAAGTATTTTCTGTCTTTTAGATAAAGAATATGCTCAAGTTTAGAATGTAGGTTTTCTTCATATGTTAGTTGGACTAGATAGCTGTTCTCAAAGAATAGAAAAGGACATGGGCTTCTGAGTAAGACAGACATACAGCAAATTATTCAAGCAACTATAGCCATAGTTTTGTCATTTGCAAAACTTAATTTTTAAACTTACCTTGAATTATTATTTTTAGTATCAATTATAAGATATGTAAATTACTTCTTACATCATTTGACACACAACAAATATTCAATAAATGTCATTATAAAAAGTAAAAACATTTTTACAAAATGAACTGTAAGTAATATTTTTTGAGAGATTTTTGCTATAGGGCATGTGCATTAACCAGAGAGAAACAGACAGATTGTAAGAAATCACCGTCTAGTGGGGATGGCCACGCCACAGTCCATTTTCCTCCATTCTCCTTTTAGGATTTTGGGCACACACACATACCCAGTATTAGTTTTAATCCACTGGGTTTTGGCCTCAAACTGTGGTAGTCTACATGGGAATCCACCAACGTAACCATTATGCCATCAGCCAGTCCCCCTGTACTTCGGGTTTTCAAGCATCCATATAAATAAAGACTAAAAGAGGCCAAGAGAGATTTTGATTTCTTAGTTCTTACTATGACTTCATTGCTATACAAATGTATGCTGCAATAGTTGCATGTTAAATGTTGAGTCAATCCTAATAAAATTGGTACCAGTAGATGTCATAATGGTTACATTGCTGGACTCCCAGATTAATCAATCATGGTTCGAGTCTCTGACCCAGCAGCTTGAAACTCATGCTGGGTGTGTATGCAAGTATGCCCAGAATCTATCTCGAGAGGAAAATGGAGGAGAAGAAATTGTGGTGTGGCTTTGGGGGGGGAGGCGTGTGATTTCTTGCTTTCTGTCTGTCTCTCTCTTTCTCTCTCTCTCTCTCTCTCTCTCTCTCTCTCTCTGTTTCTCCCAGCAAGCACATGTGCCCTATAGCAAAAATCTCTGTCTCTAAAAAAAGTAAAATCTAATAAAATCATTATTATTAAACATATATCAATTTTAATTATTTATAAAACTATTTCAAAATTTGTTCTGTAACTCTCAGTTCCTAGTTTTGTTTATGTTGGAAAATCTTACTATCTAGCTGAAATTAAGTACCATTTAGCTTTTAAATCACACAAAATTTCTGGACCTCTTGTTAGTTTAAGTCACAATGCTTGCCAAAGATCCCTGGAATTGTACAAGAATTCAGTTGCTGCTTTTTTGCTCACAGGTCATTAGCAAAGAAAATGATGTTGAAAGTTATGGAGTTAAATAAAAATATCGATTATCCTGAGGAGGAGAATTGCATAAAAAAACTCAACAAATGAGAAACTGAAAGGGTGTCTCATATATTCCATGGAATGTCACTTGCAGTTTTTCATGAGTAAGCTTTTAAAGCCCATATTAATTTGAAAAGCCGAAAAGAGATATTGAAGTAATTAAGCAAGACTGAGGATTTTTGTTATCATTATTATCCTATGTGCAGACACATGTTTTATTCCTCAGTGTCATTTAAATTCAGATCAGAAAAAAATTATAAAATTTACTTATGAAGATGAGAAAACCCTCTTGATTTACACTGATTTATTTGAAGAGTCCATAAGCAAACACCTAGAAAAGCAGTAACATTTGAGGATTCTGAACTGTGAAAGCCAGGCAAACTTCCAGCAGCACTGAGCCCCAGCTGTGTCAGATCAGTTTCCAGATATCAGGGGCTGCTTGTGCTTTCTCACATTGAATAAATTCTAGAAACAGAAAGTCATCATTCTCTGAGATTTTTAAAATTATACACACATACACACAATGCCGTGTGTTTGTGTGTATTTATTACATATATATATATGTGTGTGTGTGTGTGTGTGTGTGTATATATATATATATATATATATATATATATATATATATGAAGACTGAAAATCAAATCCAAGGCAACTGAAAAAGAATCAATAGAAACCTAATTTTGAATCACTTGTGTTGTTTAAATTTTTCTTGTTCTCTTTCTGGGCATATTGCCCAGTTAATTTTTAAAATTAGTAAGCACCATTCTATATATAGTGGTACTTTATCTTGGCTACTGTTGCCTTTATTTCCCTTCCAAATCTATGACTTCTCATCTTGTTGTTCTGATTTCATTACTAAAAAATACACTACTAGTTTCTGCAATGGCTCATTTTTTCTAAATGTGTTTATTTTATTATTTTCTAATACAGCTATTTCCTCATCAAGACTGAAAATAGTTATTATTTCCAGACTCCTGCTGACATTCTCACTGAATCGAGGCACACTTCCTTCTGCCATGCTATCATTTGCTGTGTGATTTGTAGAATTTTTAAAATTTTACAACTGCTGTTTCCAACCCTTTAGAGTTGAATTCGTTCTTACAATTTCTGCTTACAAAGATATTTTGATAAAGAGATATAGTTAAAATGGTTGCTGTGCACACAGTATTTGCAGAAAGTAATAGTAAGAAGGATGACTTTAAATTATAAACTGATGCAATGAGGCTAGTTATCTGAAATCTGTTGGGAAAATATCCAATTATTAAAGAATATTCAAATTCTAAACCTGAATTTATCTTGGAAAACATTTCAAAGTAGAATAAAAACAGATATAGGAGTCTGTTTTTCTTCAATAAAAAAGGTTTTATAAGAAGCAATATTCTAATGGATATTTGTGAGTTGTACACTAAAGAATGATTTTTTTTAAAAAAGTTTGACTTCAAGCAGATACTGTGACCCCCTCATTTAGAAGAAAATTTCAATTGGGAAGGTGTGGAAGCCTATATTTTAATACTCTATTGGGCGGCAGTGGTGAGGTCACAAAATAAGTCTCTGTTACTACTGCTTATACTGTGTATAGGCAAGTCTCTCTGTGTGTCTGTATGTGTTTCAAGGGATAGATAGAAATGGTCTTGTGGAATGCCAAGAGAATATAAGTGAAGAGAGGGTAGAAATTAGATCAGTAATTGCAAGGAGGGGATGAAGTGCAGTGCAATCTCAGAACAGGAAGCTCTGTGAGGCAGACTGAGGTGAAAAGCTAATGGGTTGAAGTACAAAGATCTCTCTGAGTATGCCACACTCATGTGTGCCCATGATCCAGGTTTGCCAAAGCTGGAATGGATCACAGAATAAAGACTCTGTCCAGGGTACTGTAGGCCCATTAGGCTGATGGAGGAAGATATTTTAAATTTCCATTCTTGTGTTTTTCATCATGTACAAAATATTAATATTATAGTATATGTAGATGATTTATAAAGAAATGCATATGCTTAAAAAAAGTGAAGAGATGGTTATGGCTTTTTAAGTTTTTACTACTCTTAGAACTCAAGAAAAGGAAGATGTTATCTCATGTAGCCTAAATATTGTACTTGGATGGTATTATGTACTTAGTACACCTATTTACTTATTAGATCTAAAACATTGTTTGGCTGTCCTTGTCTGAACAATAAAAAGTATTTTGTAAAAGTACCAAAAAGTGCTTACCCATGATTGATATAAGAATTGTTTCTCAATCATTAGGGAGAAAGATGATGTCAATAGTTTGGCCAGGGCAGGTGGTTTTCAACCTGAGAGCAGAATTTCAGAAGTTATAGGCAACATCAGCAAAAATAATGATTCTGATTCAGGTCTGGGATAGAACCTAAGATTCTGTTTTTTCTTTTTTAATTTAATTTCACTTGTGCTAAGGGTACGTGCACTCCCCAGAGAGAGATGAAAGAGAGAGAAGAGAGGGAGAGAAAGCATCAAGAACTTCCCAGGGGGATGACTATGCTGTAATCCCCTCACTTCCATTCACCTCACAGGATTTTTGAGAACGCATACACACACGCACACATACGTACATGGTGTGTTTTCCAAGCCGGCTGGTCCATACAGAAAGGCCATTCAGCCATGTGGGATCCAGCTGCCTTAACCTCCAGGCCACCTGCTGGCCAGATTCTTCATTTCAAACAACACTTCCAGGTAATGACTCATGCTGCTAATCTGTTGACTGCATTTTGAGTAGCAAGACTCTGTTTAACCCAGGTTTCTCACCACTGCAGAATTAAACTGTAGAGTTTCCCTTTCTACTACCCGAATCTGAAATGCCTCAACCCTGTGGTAGAACAGTGATTCTCTGTGGTCCTTGGGCCAATAGCTGCAGCATCATCTAGGAACTTATGGAAATGAAAATTCTCATGTCCTACCATAGGCTTAATTAGTCAAAAACTCTGAAGTGCAGCCCAGCAGTTTGTGTTTTAAAAAGCCCTTCTGGTAATTTGGATGCCATATGCTAAAATTTGCAAATGATCCCAAAAGAGTGGTCATTCAGATTGGCTGCACATTACAACTACCTAGTGAGCCCTGTACAACTAGCAAAGGTTGATCCTTACCCCATCCAGTTAAACCAAGATCTCTGGGGCCATGTGCAGTTAAACCAAGATTTCTGGGACCATGTGTGAGGAATGGAGAGTTCTGCCAGGTGTTTTTGACATACAGCCAGAATAAAAGACAGTCATATACTACCTATATGCTGCCTACACATGATTGATTTTTCTTCCATCAGATGATTTCACCCTTTTCCAGGGTAATTCCTCCAGGCCTTCTCTCAATTTTATCTGTATACACCCTTTATCTCCTCATAGTGTTTTATTTCTGCCTTCCTAGCCTTCTCATTGCACCTATCAAAAAGTTTTTTCTCCTTTCTTCAAGCCTTCCTTTGATTTATGTCTCAAGTCTCCTGAACTAATCATACAGTGAAAAGATTGTTTTCTGTTAAATCTTCAGGCTCTGTTTATACTGAAATACCACACATTCATGCATACGTTCAGGTTTCTAAGATATGTTTCTCCAGTATCTTAAGGAAAGAATGTATTTTCCCATCAGATTCTTATTTTCTTTAAAGAAAATGTGTAACATTTACTTCCATTTGCAGCTTCAAGTATTTTCAGTGTGAACTCAAGGAAGTGGGATTTTACAGAAAGTACTTTTAACATTTAAAGGAAATCTTTTAGCTCCCACTAATGAGACATGTTTGTTACCCTGATTTGATCATTACACATGATATTCATATATTGGAAAATCATACATTAACCCTATAAATATGTAAAACTACTATATGTTAATTAAGAATTATTATAAAAATTGCAATGAAGAAAATACATTTTTGGTTAGTCAGTAAGAGCACTTTTGTATGTTAATTTAGAGAAAGAGAGAAAAAAAAATCAGTCCAGTTGGAGAATTTATTTTTACTTTAAGAGATTAAATAATTAAATACTGTTGATTAACCTAATCAAAAATGTTATGAATCCATTAATATTTGAATAAGCAATAATCATGCCAATTGCCATTTATCTAATTCAAAAGTAGACATAAAAATTTCTAAGGATGTATTATGCCAAATCAAAAAGAAAGACCAGTATAATAAAAATAATTAAAAATCATTCCAGTACTACACTGAAACACTATTCTTGCTTCTCACCAAAAACGTCTGTATTTCTAGTCAATAGTATAAGGTAGTAATCTCTCTCTCTTTAAAAAAAAAAAAAAAAAAAAAAAAAAAGTTTTGTTGAATACAGTTTACATTGAAATTAACAGCTTAAGGTACAAACACATTTGTGGTAGAAAAGATCATAGCTGTCAATGGATTGCAAGTATAATCACTAAAGCTCATTTTTTTTTTTTCAGTTGAAAGTAGCCCTATTGATGTCATCCTCTTAGAGTTTAAGCAGATTAATGAAATACCTGGAATATTAACTGTGTTCTTCTTTTGTGGTGCTCTGAAGTGCAATAAAGCAATGAGACGATGTATAAAACTCAAATGTAGGTACATGTGTATATATCTGTACTTAGTACATAAGCTCATTGCACACATATATTTTTTAAGAAAATTTGTTCTAGAATAGTTTTAGACTTTTAGAAAAATTACAAAAATAATACAAAGAGTTTTCATATGCCCCTACTGTTTCCCCTATTATTAACATTTTACATTAGTATGGCACATTTATTCTAATTAAAGATATCCTAAGTCAGTAATTGTTTATTAATAAATATTATGTTATTATTATTAACAGAGGTCAATACTTTATTCAGAGTTGTCTTAGCTTGTTTTTCCATATTTTCTTTTCCAGGTCCCAGCCTCCGAGATTACATTAGTAATATATTTAGTTGTCATGTCTCCTTAGGCTTTTTTTTAGCTATGACAGTTGCTCAGACATTCCCTGATTTTATGCTCTTTACTGTTTTGAAAATGCTTATCAGTTATCTATAGAATGTTCTTGAATGAGATTTTGCTGATATTTTTCTTATAATTACGTGGAAGTTATTGGGAGGATTTCACAGAGATGAATTGCCCTTCTTATCACATTATACCAAGCGTACATCTGAGGGGTCTTCAGAAAGTTAATGAAAATGAATATCAGGGAAACTGTTCATGGATTTCAATTTTCTTCTTATACCAAAATTAATTTGTAGTTCAATTCAATTTGTTCATAAAATTTTTGAAGTCCTTTCATACTATCACTATGACTTATCACTGTTGATGTGGACACTGATCATTCAACTTAGGTAATGTCTGCCGGGTTTCTCTACTGTAGTTACTCCTTTCCCCCTTCCTCTATTTTACCCCTGGGAAAGACAGAATGTATTACCTACACTTATGGAATGAAGAGTTAGACTCCACCTGCTTGAAGGAAGGGCATTTACATAAGTTCCTGGGCATTCATCTGCACAGGAGATTAGTACTATGTATTCTATAATTTATATATGACAGTATGGATTCATGAACATTTATTTTATACTTTGGTTTATTATCTAATACTACTTTATTGATTTTGTTACTTAAATTATTCCAGCTTTTGCCTCTGGGAGTTCTTTCATTTGGTTTCTGTCTCCATTGACATAATCCCATCACTTTTTTGGGGGGGGGCACTTTCTTTCAGCTCTACACAAAGGAGTGTGAACTCATGTTGTGTATTTCCCTGCCCAATCCAAGAGCCAGCCATTTCTCTAAGAAGAATCTTTTCATTGAAGAATGGTAAAGTGTGAGAAACAGTTAGAAATTTCCTTGATTCCTTTGTTCAGAAATAATAACACAGTCAATAAGAGCAGGGACTCTGTGCCAAGCAATTTTGCTAAGCTCTTAAACCTTCACTAAAAATCTAACATGTAGACAAAGTAATTATCCACATTTTACAGATGAGAATGTTCAAGCAGAGAGGCTTAAGCTACTTACCAATGTCAATGAGCAAGAAAGCAGCAGAAAGAAAATTTGAACCATTTCAATTTTAAATCTTCCCAACTTGACTTTTTCAAACAGTCATCTGTATGCCCAGTAGTCTCCATCAATGAGCATCAATACAACTCTCGATTTCTACCCCTGTTCCTATTTACACTGTACTTCCCTATGACAGGTTTCTGCTCATCTTCTTCAATATAGGTGGTGCATAGTATGCATTTACTGAATTATCTGTTGATCCATTTCTCAAACTAAACTAGATGTATGTGGTATGAGAGAGGAGCAGAAGTTAAAGTTACAGAAGTAGACATGCCTTTGCATGGAATGCTGACAGGATGAGATTTTATCTGTTAAATTGTATAAATCAAAGACTACAGGCATGATTAGATCAGATTTACAAATAGAAATAAATAGGAAGAAGAAGCAATTGAAGGAGCTAAACAGGAGTAGTCACAGTGACACTGCAATAAAATACTCTGAGAGGCTAAGCCACAAGGGAAAGTTCTGGGTTCACATCCAGAAATTTCCAAAGCACATCAGGTATGTGCTTGCCCAAGATGTGGGTTGGCCAAGTTGCAGTGTCAAGACTTTGTTGAGAGTACAGTGTGTCTTTCCATTTCTATTGCTTAGGGAGAAATAAGTAATCTTTAAAGATAAAAATAAAGGTATGAAAAAGTTAAGCAGGAAAATCAGATCTAGAACAAGTATAGTTTGTAAAAAATAATGAAAAAATTATAGTTGGGAAGTAAAAATAGTAGAGTTGTGAAGAGGAAAAAATATTGACTCTGACTTGGATTACTTTGCTATTGTAAGTGTGTATGTTCATCTATATTTATGTATTTCATATAATACGTGTATTTATTTATACATAAATGTGTATTTTTCCAATGTCCTGATTTTTCTTTGAGGCCCTAGTAGAGGCCAACAGGTCCCTCTCCTTGAGGAGCTGATTAATTCCACATCTCAACCTTTCTCATCCAAAGGCTCTTACACTCTGGGCCACTATGCACCAGCCCTAAACTCCCCAGGGCCAAGTACTAGACAACCAGGGACAGGTGCTATACTCCAGAACCTGCACAATTAGCCCACCTTGATATTCCTACAGAAGCTGCTCCCTATAGTTCCAGACTGTCATTTCCCTGTTCCACATGCAGCCTTCTGTGTGGCCCTGCCTGGACATTTTTTTCTCATTTGGAGCTGTAAGGAGTTCTGTCTTTCATCTGTCTAGGTGCCAGCGTATTGTATCCCAACAGCCAAATAATTTTTAAATCTAATAAAACAGCTATTTAGTCAAACATGAGACTAAGGAAGGAATAAACATTTAAAAGTTACTGGTCAGTGTTGCTCTATTTTATGTGAAGTATGTGTGGGTCATCCAGATATAATGTCCAACATACAGTGGCTCTAGATATTAAAAAATACTTGTCCTACAAAGAGAAAATTTGAAATCATTGGCCTTCAAGTGGCAGGTAAAAAACTTGTTAATAGACAATGTTATTTGTGAAATGAGGTTTTTTGGTTTTGTTTTTTGCAATAGGCATGTGTACTCACCAGACAGACAGATAGAGGGAAAATGAAAAATCACTCTCTAGGGGTGATGGCCACACTGTAGTATCTTCACCCCCATTTTCTTTTCAGGATTTTGGGCATGCACTCACACATGCCTGCTGTAATTTTGAAGCCACTAGGTCTGGGACTCAAACTGCAGTTGACCTGTGGGAGTCCAGCACATTAACCACCATGCCACTTGCTGGTCAAGGAAACGAGTTATAAGTACAAAGAAGAAAGGCCTTGGTATTACATTCTGTATAAGAGCAAGAATTGCTACATGTTAGATATGTCAGTTAGCTAAATGCCAGGCTCACAAAAATTTATGCAGCTCTTAATAGAAAACAAATATGCAGATGACTGGGTACACTTCCCACCAGATAAACCTGTGCCTCTATCGTCATGACAGGTTTGGAAAAGAGGAAGAAGTGATATATCAACCCTTCCCTTTCTGAAAGTCAACTAATATGTCAGTACAACATCGATTTGTACATATGAGAAAAATGTCCTGACCATAGACAGGCTTTCAAAATTTGAATTGGGAGTTAAAGCAGATATCAGTGATAGACTAAACCATTATCAGCAGTAGCTTCTCAAGAAGTAGAGTAGCAAACTACTGGGTTGTCGGGAAAGTCATGACACATCTTTACATTGTCATGACTTTTTTTTTTTTTTTAGAGGTTTTTGCTATTGGGCGTGTGCGCTCGCCAGTCAGACAGAGAGAGAGACAGAGAGACAGAAAGCAAGAAATCACCCCCTGGGGGGATGGCCACGCCGCAATCCCTTCTCCTCTGTTCTCGGGATCTTGGGCACGCACACACACCGTCTGGCGTGAGTTTTAAGCCACCAGGTCTGGGACGTGAACCGTGGTTGACTAAGTGGGAGTCCAACGACGTAGCCATTACGCTAACTGCTGGTCCCTATTGTCATGACTTTCTCAATGTCCTGATATATTGTGATTTCTCGTTATGTTTAAGCAATTCAATATAAGGAGATGAGATGACCAATGATTTGTATCATCCACAGTTGGGCTTTTATTTCTTTGATGTGACAGAGAGATGAAGTTTAGTGGTACCAGTGAACTGTCCATATGTGATTAAAATGAAGTGTTTTAGGGTCTATGCTGGATATGTAAGAGTTAGAAACCAGAAGATAACTCAAAGACCTGGAGAAAATAGCAATGTATTTGGAAGTCACGTTTTCATTGATCTTATGGTTGGAGTGTAGATGTGTCCTTTGCAGGAAGGAAATGTAATACGGAAGGGAAGAGATGGAAGAGAACCAGGCAGCTCAAAATATCCACTCCAAACCTTGAATATCGATGTTCAGAAAGCTTAACATCCTTTACTTGCATGGGTGCAGAGTAAAATTTGACTCAAAGTAAAGTAGAAAAAATCAAAAAGTAGAAGATGTCTGTGGAGCTGACAGTAAAGAAGAATAGTTTCTGGATAACTGGAATAGTGTGAATGTGTAGAGGGACTTTGGTACTGGGACCAAACTGAAATATGAAGAGAACTGATATGGAGGCAGACGTGAGAGAGAATGGACAAATCATATAACTTACATTTTCACAGAGTCATTGGGGAGAACAGGGATAAAAGATTTTGAATACAATAATTGTTTTCAAAATTCAAAGTAAAATTTTTTAAAGTTTTCCTGGTTCTTAAATAATTTTAGATGTATAGGTATTTATATTAGAGAGCCACTGTATGTAAACTATATTCACACAGAGTTTGGAAAAGTAAATATTAAAGCAGGATTCTATGTACTTGGGAGTACTGGCTGCTGTCCACAGTTGACTCAATTATGTGTCTTTCTGAGATTCATAAAATGGAAAGCATGACCTCTGAATTTTTGTTTCCTAACTAGGAGTTTCTGCTTTGGCTAGAATATAGCATTCTAAGCATAAGCCCAAATGAAGTCACTAATAAAGAGAATAGAAGGGATTAATTGTGTGGTACTCATGCATGCAAAGAACTAAACAATTATCAAGGAATTACTTAAATCAGTTCCCAATTTTAGCCCTCCAATTTTTATGTAAAATTAAGTGACAAAGCTTATGTCAATTAACAAATTTGTACTTTTTATACTTTGGCCATTAGAAAAAAATAGATACTTTAGTTTCTTAAGAAATGTATATGGTCACTAATAAATTCTAAATCGATGAGTTAATGACTAAAAAAAGTTAAATGATTTCATAATGAAGTAGTGAATAAGCAATACATATTATTTATAAAATGCGGTCTATTTGGTAGGACAAACTAAACTAACTACCAAATTTTTAAATATCTTTTATCACATTTATAGCAAATAATTAAATTTAAAGAATTATATTGAGTATGTAAACTTGAAATTTATTAAGCTCCATGAAATTATGATCCAATAAATTAATTCTATAAACCTGTATAATATAGAAATAATACTTGTTTTATACAACATAAAAATAACAATGTGTCTATATTTACAGCATAAGTATTATACAGTAGATAATATGATCCAGTAAATAAATTCTATAAGCCTATAAAATATAAAAATAATACTTATGTTGGACAATGACATAAAAAGAAAGAAGTGTCTATATTTACAGCATAATCATTATATCAATAGATTGTACAATTTAGAAGAATTTTTAAGATAACTATAAAATCTGCTGAGGGCCAACTCCACAGTTCGAGTCCTCATGCAACAGCTTAAAAACAGACCAGGCACAAGTGCATACGTGCCAAAAAAACCAACAGGAGACTGAAGAAGGAATTGCAGGATAGCTCTATCTTCAAGGAATGATTTCTCACTCTCTACTCTTTCTAATAACCCCCGATCGCCATCAGCACAGGTGCCCTTTGGCAAAACTCAAAAAGAAGAAGGGCTACTTGAATGAATATAGCGAAGCATGTAACCAGAGTATGCAAAATTGATCGGCTATGGTGACAATGTATAAGTTGGCTAAGGGTATCTTCAGGAAGAGCTTAAAATCAGAAAAGTCTATTAGATTTTAGGTCATTATAATGGTTTAAGAAGGGTCTATTGTTGTTGCTATTTTCATGTTTACAACCCTCGGGGTAGTTCCCTAAAACCAACGAAAAGAATGCCATGCTTCTTAGGACAACATACTAACCTCTCCATGTCTGGAAACCTACCTTTCTAGTGTTAATTCTAATACAATGGCTCATAGTTATCTATAGTACCAGAGTTACAAACTTTTTTCCCCAAATCTAACACACGTAGGGGAAAACTTTCCCTATATGTTATGATTTGAATTGTGTCTCTTCTGAAAAATACATGTTAAAGTCCTAACCTCCAGTGCATTGGAATGTTACCTTATTTGAAAATAGTCATTGCAGATGTAATTGGTTAAGATGTATTATTCTAAATTATAGCAGGCCTCCAGTCCAACACGACTGACATTAATATAAAAAGATGATCATGTAAAGACAGTAAAATAGAGAGGATGTTGGAAGACAAAGTAAGCATACATTGGCAAGCCAAGGAAGACCAAGGAATACCAGAAATAAGAAAAACAAAGTAAAAAGCATGGAATAGATTCACTTCTAGAGCCTTTGAAATATCATGGTCCTTCCAAGATCTTAATTTTAGACTTCTACATTCTAGAACTATAAAAGAATATATTTCTGTGTTTTAAGTCATCTAGTTTGTGATAATTTGTTACACACTGCTATTTTTCATGTTATGTTACCTTGATTTTAATCACTCCAGTATGTCTAATTCAATGATAGACTTCATCCATTTTTATAATCTCTGCTCATACAAAAATACCATTAAGAAACCAAATTGACAAACAATGTACTGGAAAAAAAATATTGGCACATCTATATAAAAAAGAGGATTATTTTCAAAATATATAAGAGCTCATACAATAAACAATAAAAAATACACAACCCAATCTAACATATGCAAAAATTTGAATACACTTACACACATTCACCTGGAGAGAGAAAAAGAAGATGAGGAAGTACAGTACAGGAGAGCTATTCATGCCACAGTTCTCCTTCTCTATCTCTTCCTCCTCTCAGGATTCTGGGCAGGCATATATACACACCTGGGATGTTTTTCAAACCACAGAGTCTAGAACTCAAGCTGCACAGTCAGCCGTGTGGGATCCAACTGCCTTAACCTCCATTCCATGGGCTGGCCTGAACAGACTTTTTGCATTTAGCATTTATATGACTGGTAATTATCGCTTCTCAGCCTTTTGGCTAAGATCAAGTGTAGTATATGAGTGATAATTAAGCACAGAAAAAGATCCTCAACATCCACTGAAAAGATCACTGATGAGAAAAAAGGATGCTCAGTATCTTCTACCTTCTGTCACAGAAAAATGTAAATCAAATCCACAACAACATACCACTGCATATCCACTTTAATGGCTAATTTTTTTTTTTTAATTTTGAAATATCAAATGTCAGGGGGCCAGCAGGTGGCATGGTGGTTGGTGTGCTAGACTCCCACATAGCTGAACATGGTTTAAGTTCCAGATCTGGAGGCTTGAAGCTCAGGTCCAAGGTGCGACATTGTGCAGACCTGAAATCCCAAGAGGAAAGTGAAGGAGAAGGAATTTTTCGGTAGCCATTCCTCATGGGGAGTATTTCTCACTTTCTATCTCTCTGTCTCTCTGGTGAGCATAACTGCCCCATAGCAAAAATCTCTCAAAGAAAAAAAAAATCAAATGTCACAGAGAATGTGTAACAAATAACTTTCATATATGTCTGAGAGAGGGTAACATACTACAATTTCCTTGGTAAACTGTCAATTCTTTAAATAGTTCAATATCAGCTTTAATCATAATAGAAACAAAACTGAAAACAATGTAGACATCTATTACATAAAAATTGATAAACTGCCATATTCACAAAATGGAATACTACTCAACAGTTAATAGGAATAAACTACTAATGCATGCAACAACATTAATTATTCTGAATATTATGCTGAATGAAAAAAGAATATTGAACTGAGTGAAAGAAAAATGCTGGACACAAAAAAATGTATACTACATGATTCTGTGCTTATGAAATTGTGGAATCAGGAAAACTAATCTATGCTGTTAGGTATCCCATTAATTTTTGGGGGAGATGGAAGAGCACATTCATGGAAGTGAGAAATGAATAAACTTTTTTGAGTAATGGAGATGTTCAAATCTTAACATGTACTTGCTAAAGCTTACTGCAAGGTCCATTTCAGATACGTAAATAATGTATAAGTTATATAAATTATGTATGAATTGCATAAGTTAAATTATTAAAGGTCAATCAACAATTTATTCAAATAAAACAAAACAATCAGATATAAAGAACTCCATTAAAAAAAACCCTCAAGTTATTGAAAAAATAACACAAAAGTGCTAAAATCTTTTATTAATGCTAGTTTTCTGGCATATAATTAATTATAAATTACAAGCTCTTTATAAAGTAAGTCTTTTTATTACAGGAAATTTTAAGGTAGATCTATAAAAGGAAAAACTTCCTTTCTATTTTACTTACCATAAATGTAATTATTACAAAACTTAAGAATGTAATAAAATGAATTGCTGTATATGCTAGGGGTGCAGTGAGAAGAAGAAAGTCTGGAATTGCTTAAAGAAAACAATCATAAAGTATTTAGAAAACTAGGAAAAAGGTAAAGAAAGTATCCATAGATAGAAATGAAAAGTGCCACTATGGTCGCGTAGTGGTTAAGGCGCCGGACTCCCACATGGCTGACTGTGGTTTCAAGTTCTAGGCCTGCTGGCTTGAAACTCATGTTGGATGCATATGTATGTTCCAGATCCCAAGAGGACAAAGGAATGAGGCATGGACATCCTCTTTGTGGGTGATTTTTCACTTTGTGTCTTTCTGTCTCTCTCTGTCTCTCTGTAAGCGTATGCATGTGTCCTATGGCAAAAATCTAAAAAAAAAAAAAGAGAGAGAGAAAGAAAGAAAAAGAAACAAAGGAAAAGAAAGAAAGAAAGAAAGAAAGAAAGAAAGAGAAAGAAAGAAAGACAGAAAGAAAGGAGAAGTGAAAATTAAAATAGAGTCCTTGGTGTTATAAGTTATAATGGATACAGTTTATTCAAAGAACAGTGAGATCAGTTTCCATAAGGTGAGAGTTATGTGTAAAGAAGAGGTTGTAACAAGAATTTTAAAAGTACAATAAAGTGAAACTTAAGGGATTGAATTATCAGAACAGACAGTTTGGTCATTTAAGAGAAAATTTTTATTTTTTGAGAGGTTTTTGCTATAGGGTGCGTGTGCTTGCCAGACAGACTGAGAGAGACAGAGAGACAGAAAGCAAGAAATCACCCCCCAGGGGGGATGGCCACACCACAATCCCTTCTCCTCCATTCTCCTCTCAGGATCTTGGGCACGCACGCACACGCGCCCGGCGTGAGTTTTAAGCCACCGGGTCCAGGACATGAACTGCAGTCGACTACGTGGGAGTCCAGCGACATAGCCATTACACTAACTGCTGGTCCCAAGAGAAAATTTTTAAAAAATCATTGAAGATTTTTAATTGGAATGCTTGCTATAAATAACTCTTTTAGGAAGATCAATTCACTCTACAAATGAAAAATTATTCTACATTAGGCACTGCTGTCTTAATTCTGGAAATGTAAATAATAAGAGGAATTGAACTTGACCAGAAAATATCTAATATAGAAAGCTATTTATGTCCCTTAGCCACAGATGTATGGTCATTATATTAGACTTTTCTTTTTATTTGCTATTTTGTGATGGTTTATTTTAGGTTTGACTAGATTAAGAAATACCCAGATAATTGGTAAGGCGTAATTTCTGGGTATGATTGTGAGAGCACTTCTAGAAGAGAAAGGCATTTGAATCAGTGGACAGAGTAAGAAAGACTGACCTTTATTTTCTCCACTCCTCCATGTCCCCAATCACTTTCTGGTGAGTCCTTGACAATTTTTTAAAAATTAAAAATAAAAATAAAATCTGAAAACTTGATTGGGAGGCAAGATGGCAGTGGTGACAGCATAGACTTTTTCTTTTTTAATCCTTCTAAAGAAGAGTAAAAGTGTGACTAAAGTGTATCCTCATGTGGGGTAAATTCAACTTAGAAGCTGAGTGATATAAGGTGATTAAATGTATAAAATAAATTATATACATATACAGATATAAAGAGGTTCTCCCTTTACTTGGTTGTCTGCAGTTTGAATATGGTGCAGTGGTGCCATTTTGAAATATTTGTCCTGCTTGGTGTTCTCTGAGTTCTTTGTAAATCTAAAACATAAAATAAAATAAAAAGTTTATTAAATAAATAATATTGACAGTCTCTTTTTCGATATATGAAAGGAGCAAAGTATTTCATCACATAGCTAAAAACTTTAAAAATATTCATCATTGTACAATTTTTTGCATTTTAAAATTTATTATTATTATTTATACATCATTTAGATTGTAAAGAGACTTTACCCACCATGATATACATATCAGTCCAGACCAGTTGAGAATACTATACACATCCTCATCAACAGATAATAAACCATATCTGTGTTCCACATATATCTTACCTCTCTATTTTTCTCCTCAAATTTCCTTTCCTATGCTCTTCCCCACCCACTTGGTCCTTCCACTTTGTCTCTAGTGTCCATAACAATTATCAATGCTTTTATGTCTTCCAGTCTTTCCGTCTCTACCACAGAGTGAGACAGTCGGTATAAGTTAAGTGGAGACATACAATGTCTCTCTTTCATAGCCTGACTTGCTTCACTCAGAAACAAATCTTCCATATTAATCCACTTTCTATCAAATTCCAGGGCCTTGTTGATTTTTACAGCAGAATAGTATTCCGTGGATTATAAGTGCCACACTTTCAATCCATTCAGCTGTTTTTAAAAGTACAATAAAGTGAAACTTAAGGGATTGAATTATCAGAACAGACAGTTGGTGGGCATTTTGGATCATTCCAGGACTTAGCAATCCTGAATAATGTTGCAATAAATATAGTTGTGCAAGCACTTTTCCTACTGAGCATTCTCCTATCCTTTTAGTAGATACCCAGGAATGGAATTACTGGATCATATGGTAGTTCTATTTTAAGGCCTTTAAGGAAGCTCCATATTGTTCACCACAGTGGCTGGACCAATTTACGTTACCACCAACAATGTAGGAGTGTTTCCCTTTTCACCACATCCCCTTCAATACTTAATCTTTTTTTTTAATCTTAATCTTAAGTCAGGTGGCATCTCATTGTGGTTTTGATCTGCATCTCCCTTATGATGAAAGATGCTGAGCATATTTTCATATGCTTTTCGGTTGTTTGTATGTCTTCCTTAGAGAGTTCTTTATTCTATTTATTTTTCCCTTCTTTTGGGTTAATCATTTTATTCTGGATAAGCCATTTTAATTTCCAGTGTATTCTGCTTATCAGTCTCTTATCTGAGGCACAGTTAACAAAAATTCTTTCCCATTCCGAGGGTTGTTGATTCACACTTATTATGGTGTCCTTTGCTGTGCACAAAGTTATTAGTCTTATGTAATCCTACCTGTCTATTTTGAGGATTATTTCCTGCGCTTTGAGGATCTTGCTTAAGAAGTCTTTGCCTACCCCAGTGTCTCCCAGAGTTTCCCCAGTGTTTTCCACCAGTAGTGTTATAGTTTGAGGTCTTAGGTTTAGATCTTTGATCCACTTTGAGTTGATTTTTGTTAATGGTGTCAGATAGGGATTCAGATTCATCTTTCTGCAGGTGGATACCCAGTTTTTCCAGCACAATTTGCTAAAGAGGTTTTCCTTTTCTCACCATATTAACTGGTACACTTTGTCAAAGATCAGTTGGCTGTGTTTGGGGGATTATTTCTGAGGTCTCTACTCTGCTCCATTGGTCCTCATGTCTGTTTTTGTACCAAAACCATGCTATTTTGATTATCACAGTTTTTTTTAATATATTTGGGGGTCAGGAAGTGATATGCCACCCACTCCACTGTCTTCTGCAGGATGCTTTGGCAATACAGGGTCTCATGATTCCAGACAAATTCTATGATTTTCTTTTCTAGGTCTGTGAAGAATGTTTCTTGTAATTTTATAGGGACTGCATTAATTATGTAGATTAATTTGGGTAGGATTGCTATTCTGATTATATTAATTCTGCAAATCCAGGAATATGGGATGCCCTTCCACTTTTTTTGTGTACTTTTTGATTTCCTTTTTAAGGTTCTCATAGTTTTCCTTATAGAGATCTCTGACTTCTTTGGTTAGTTTTATTTCTAGTTATCTTATACTTTTTGTGGCTATGCTAAGTGGGATTGGTTTCTTCAGTTCTGTCTCTGTATGCTTGTTGTTTGTATATAGAAATGCCATAGATTTTTGTAAGTTAATTTTGTATCCTGCCACTTTACTGTATACATTTATCACTTCGAGAAGTTTATTAATGGATGCTATTGGGTCTTCTATGTATACAATCATGTCATCCACAAACAGAGATAATGTCAGCTCTTCTTTCCTTATTAAAATGCCTTTTATTTCCTTCTCTTGTCTAATCGCATTGGCTAGGACTTGCAGTACTGTATTGAATAGGAGCAGAGAAAGTGGGCAGCCTTGTCTTGTATCAGTTTTTAATGGAAAAGCTGTCCCCATTCAGTATAATGTCCCTTTAGGTTTTTTTATAGACGGCTTTTATTATGCTGAAAAATGATCCTTCTATGCCAATTTTACTGAGCATTTTAATCATAAAGTAATGTTGTATTTTGTCAAATGCATTTTCTGCATCAATTGAAATGATTATATGGTTTTAATCTTTCTTTCTGTTAATACGGTGTATCACATTTATGGTTTTTTTTTTTTTTTTTTTTTTGGAGAGGTTTTCGCTATAAGGCGCATGCGCTCGCCAGACAGACAGAGAGAGACATAGAGACAGAAAGCAAGAAATCACCCCCCAGGGGGGATGGTCACGCCGCAATCCCTTCTCCTCCATTCTCCTCTCGGGATCTTGGGCACGCACACACACGCGCCCAGCGTGAATTTTAAGCCACCGGGTCTGGGACGCGAACCGCGGTTGACTACGTGGGAGCCCAGCGACATAGCCATTATGCTAACTGCTGGTTCCCTCACATTTATGGTTTTGCATATGTGGAACCAACCTTGCATCCTTGGAATAAAGCCTACCTGGTCGTAATGAATAAACTTTTTAATATGCTATTGAATACCATTAGCAAGTATCTTGCTGAGAATTTTTGTATCTATATTCATCAGAGATATAGGTCTGTAGTTTTTCTTTTTTGCCATATCCTTATTCATTTTGGGAACGAGGGTAATGGAAGCCTCATAGAATGAATTTGGAAGGGTTCCTGCCTTTTGGATCTCTATAAACAGTTTAAGTAAAATGGAGGTTACTTCTTCTTTAAAAGCGTTGTAAATTCAGCAGTAAAGCCATTGGGATCTGGTCTTTTCTTTGTTGGGAGGTTATTCATTACTGATTCAATCTCATTTCTTGTTATAGGTCTATTCACTCTTTCTATGCCTCCTGAATCAATCATGGTAGATTATATGTATCCAGGAATTTGTCCATCTCATCCAGGTCCAGTTTTTCTTTTTTTGTTGGCATATAGTTGCTCATAGTATCCTCTAATTATGTTTTGCATTTCTATTATGTCTGTTGTAATGTTGCCTGATTCATTGCAAATTTCATGTATCTGGTTCCTTTCTCTCGTTTTAATTAGTCTAGCTAACGGTGTGTCAATCTTATTTATCTTGTCAAAGAACCAGCTTTTGCTTTCATTTATTTTCTATATAGTTTGCTTATTTTCTATTTAATTTATTTCTGCTCTAATCTTTGTTATTTGTTTTCTCCTGGCATTTTTTGAAATTTTTGGTTCTTGTTTTTCCAATTCCCTGAGGCATGATGTTAGGTTGTCCTTTTGCCACCTTTCCATCTTTTTCTCATGTGCACTAATTGCTATGAACTTCCCTCTTATGACTGCTTTTGTAGTGTCCCATAAATTATGGAAACTTTTGTACTAATTATCATTTGTTTTCATGAATCATTTGATTTCAGGCTTAATCTTTTCAGTAATCATAAAGCCATTCAGAAGTAGGTCATTTTGTTTCCACGTATTTGTGTATTTCTGAGGGTTTTTCCTGAGATTAATATCAAGTTTAATACCATCTTGCTTGGGGAAGATGCTGGATATTAGGTTCTATGTCTTTGAATCTGTAAAGTCTGGTTTTGTGCCCTATCATGAGGTCAATCTTCAAAAGAGTACCTTGTGGGGCTAAGAAAAATGTATATTTTGTGTTTTCTGGGTGGAAAGTTCTATAGCTGTCTATCAAGTCTATCTGATTTTTGGTATCATTTAGGTCTTGAATCTCTTTGCTTATTTTTTGTCTTGTTCACCTGTCTAAAAGAGATAATTGGGTGTTGAGATCTCCAATAATTATTGTGTTACAGTCTATCTCTCCTTTTAGATCTAGCAGTCTTTCCTTTACATATTTGGGTACTCCTGGGTTGGGTGCATAAATATTAATAACTGTTATATCTTCTTGGTGCTACTACTATATAATGCCCTTATTTGTCTCCTCATACAGTTTTTGTCTTAAAGCCTATTTTGTCCAAAATAAGTAACTATACTGATTTTGGTTCCATTTGCATGGAACACCTTTTTCCAGCCCTTCACTTTTAGTCTATGTATATCTTTATCTATAAGATGGATTTCTTGTAGGCAGCAGATGGAGGGTTTCTGATTTTTAATCCATTCCACCAATCTTTGTCTCTTGATCGGAAAATTTAATCCATTAACATTGAACATTATTATCAATATGTCCAGACTTTTCCCTACCAGTAAGTTTACCATATTCTTGGTTGTTTTTTTGTTCTCTTATTGCTGTCTGTCTGTCTTTAGTTTTCTCAGTATACTACTCCTTTCAGAATTTCTTGAACAGTTGATCTGGAGTTGGTTAAGTATTTCAGGTTTTGTTTACCCAAGAATGTTTTTACCTACTTTTCCCAAATGAAGGATAATCTTGCTGGGTATAGTATTCTTGATTGAAATTGTTTTTCATTTAACACTTTGAATATATTTCCCCATTCTTTCCTTAGTTGTATTTTATCCTATGAGAGGTCCGGTGTTAGCCTGATGTGATAGCCTTTGTAAGTGATTTGATGTTTCTCTCTTGCCAATCTTAGTATCTTATCTTTGTGGTTTTGGCCACTCTAGCTATGATGTGCCATGGAGAGGATCTTCTGGGATTGATTCTACTTGGGCTTCTTTGTATGTCTTGGGTCTGGATGTTCTAGTGTCTCTACAGACTTGCAATGTTTTCTTCCAGAATTTCATGGAATAGATTATCAATGTTCTTATTAGTTTCTTCACCTTCTGAAATACCAGTTATTCAGATGTTTGGGCATTTCATGGTATCTAGTATTTCTCATATATTATCCTCAGTTTTCTTTGCTGTTTTCTCAGTATTTTTAGTAATTTTTTTTCTAGGTCAGAGGTTTTGTCTTCTACTTCTGAGATTCAATCTTTTGCATGTTCTAACCTGCTTTATATATATTTTATTTCAATTTATTTTATACATTCAATCCCATATGTCACTTAGCTTGCAAAGTGAATATTCCACCACGTGTACATTTTTCACCAGTCCAGTTGAGATTACTATACATGTTATCTTCAACAGATAATAACCATTTCTTTGTCGAATAAATGTCTTGCCTTTCTATTTTTCTCCTTAAATGTCTTTCCTCAGACTCTTCTCCTTCACCCACCCTCTTCTCAGACTGTGTCTGGTATTTATAACCATTTTCTTGGTTTCTATATCCTCTAGTCATTTAAAGGAATGGACTGAAAAAGTGTGGCACATGTACTCTATGGAATACTACTCAGCCATGAAAAAAAAACAAGACTCTGGCTTTTGACAGAAAATGGATGAATAGGGATGATATACTGCTGAGTGATGCAAGCCAGGCTATGAAGGAGAGACATTGTATGTCTCCATTTAATATATACAGAGTGTCTTCACTCTATGGCTGAAACTGAATGACTACCCTGCTTTTAATACTTTTTATGGAGGTTTTGATGTCCTATATTACAGCCTTCATATCTAACAGTTCTGGTTTTTTTTAATTTAACTTTATCCATTTATTCATTCATTTCAATTTGGCCAGAGAAGGACAGAGAGGGAGAGCAAGAGAAAGCTGCCAGGTCCGGAACCCAAACAGCAGCCGGCCATGTGGGAATCCAGCTGCTCCAAACACCTGCCAGCCCTGTTTAATTATTTTTTATTGTGTCCAATACTTTTTTCATATTGTGGAAGGACTTCCTCATCTCTTGGAGCTCAATGTCTCTTCTCTTACATCTCATAGAGTTTTGTTACCATAAATATTCTAAATTCTTTTTCTGACATTTTGGTAATATCCTCTAGTATTTCCCTATGTGGAGAAGAGTTACAGTGTTTCCTTGCTGGAGATGTATTACTTGATTCTCTCATCTTTGAAGTTCTTCTCTGATTTTTAGTCATTTGGTAACGTATTCATTTTTGGCTAATTTGTTGGAGAAGGATTCTTTAACTGTGAGCTCATGTGTTTCCCTTACTGTGAAATAATTCTATGCTATTTTCTCCGTTCTACTATGTCCTATAGCGTGAGAATCACAGGAGGAGTTTTGAAACTGATTTTATGAAGGAGAATTTCACTCTTTATGCAACCACAACAGAGAGGTGCAAAGAATCCTCTAAAACTCACAATCTACTATGCACCTAGTCTTCTCTAGGCAGTGGATAAGGGCTGAGCAGTAAAACAGGAAAGTAAGGTAAAAGAAAAAGAAAGTAGGAAATAGAAATAGGAAGAAAATGCAAAGAACAAAGAAGGAAAGAACTAGAACAAAAAGAAGAGAAAAAAACAGAAATTAAATCACAGAAAATAAAAATTGGGCTGAAAATGGAAAGCCATGCTGCCTGCTTGCATGCCATGACATTGAACATTATTAAAGGCACAGCAGAGGCACAAATGGAGATGCTTAGATGCTTTCTGTCCTAGGTGAAGGAAGAAGAGACAAATAAGCAAGAGAAAGGCACAAACAGGACAGAACGCTGCTTTTTAAAAAGAGAAAAAAAGGTTAGAAGCGACAGGGAAGAACAAGAGGGAGAGAAACACTTGCCTACCTTACTAACACTGGGGTCTGGAAGGGGGGGTCCTGGCTGGGGAAGGGGCCTTCACAGCCAAGTAGCTGAACCTAGAGGGCCAACAGAGGCAGAGGTGGAGATGTCTGGATACTTTCTGTCCTGACTAGAACTGGGGTCTGAAAGGGGAGGCCCTGGCTGGGGGCCTTCACAGCTGTGAAGCTGAACCCAGAGGGCCAACCAAGGCAGAGTTATCTTTTTTAAATAAAAGTAAATAAACATTATTTAGAAAAAAAATTGTAGCTGAATCAGATGTTAGTCATTGTACAAAACTAAGATGTTTGTGCTGTGGGGTTAGATAAATCCAGAACATTGGTAGATTTCATGATTTATAATTAAATATATTATAATTTTCTATTTATAAAAAATTACTGTGGATTGGAACTAGTGGTTGGTGTAATGGCTATGTCACTGGACTCATGTAGTCAACTGAGGTTCGAGTCCTGGACCCAGTGGCTTAAACTCATGCCATGTGCATGCATGCCCAAGATACCGAAAAGAGAATGGAGGAGAAGGGATTGCGACATGGCCATCCCCCCTGGGGAGTGATTTCTCACTTTCTGTCTCTCTGTCTTTCTCTTTCTGGTGAACACATGTGCCCAGTAGCAAAAACCTCTCAAAAAAAAAAAAAATTACTGTGAATTTATATGAAAATAGAAAAGGAGACATCAAAAAGAAAAATATCCTTTTCGTAAAGGGGCACCAGTGAACTGAAAGTTCCATAATGGGGATTTAAAAGTAATAAGTGGGTCCAGCATGTGGCATGGGAGTTAAGGCACTTGGTCGCACATGGACAACTCTGCAGTTCAAGTCCTGGACCTGGCAGCTTGAAAATCACATTTGACTCTTGTGCGTGCATGCCCAAAATCCTGAGAGAAAAATGGAGGAGGAATTTTGGCATGACCATCCCACCTGGGGGGGTGATTTCCCACTTTCCCTCTCTGTGTCTTGTCTCTCTCTGGCAAGCACGTGTGCCCTTCAACCAAAACAAGCAAGCAAAAACAAAAACAAAAAAAGTTCCAGTAAGTGTAAGCTGCTCTGTATGTACTACACAACTGCTCCATATTCATTCATAATGCTCCCACCTGACTGGCCCACCCCAGCAGGACTTGTAGCCGACCAGACATGGTCGATTTTTATAAATTTATCCTGTGGGCTACACATTTTTATCCATTCTTTTTATGTCTCTTCATAGAATCACACTACAGAGAATTTTCTAATAGAGCTAGGATGAAATGTGGGGCTTAGAGCTCATCTGCTACAGTAGTCCACAGCCTAGCACTCTTGTTTGCTGCTGCTCACTACTCTGGTTAGTCACAGGCAGCAGCATTTCAATGAGTTCAAGACCATCTCTGCTACTCTTTTAAATGTTTATTGTATTTTTTATTGGTTAGTCTTTACTAGTCCAATACTCCAGGGGGAGTATTTTCTTAGGCTTGCCAGAGGTATTAGATTGCTTGAGCAATCTTATGGGAAAATGGAAATATATGTTCTCTCTAATTCTATAAAAGCAGCAAGAGGTTTATTCAAGCTGTGTGTTGAATGATGCACAGGGATAACCCAGGGCCCTATAATCATAGTTTACATGCTGGTCTGGATGGCCAGACCCTGCGAAGAGAATAAGGGACAGGATTTAGAAGGGCAGGCCTAATTTGGATTTATGATTTGCTCATCAAACTAGCCCCAAAGGCTGTGTCTCTACTAAAGGAAGGTTGAAAATGCTGAGATAAAAGTTTAACCCTTTGTGTAGTGAAGATCAAGAAAATCAACAAGCATCCTGGTGTAGCATTACATGGTAATTTCAAAATTCTGTTCAAGAAAAATATCTAGAGTATAAAATGTTTCTTAAAAATACTCTTATATGGTTTGTATCTTTCCCTAACATTATGCATCTATATTCTTCACTGCAGTCGGACATAGATGGCTAAAAGAATTTTCTCTAATAGTATTAATATTTGAGTCTTGAAACTCTATTAGTGCTCACAGTGCGTGTATTGGCAATGCCAGTGTTTAGAACAAAAGACAAAATTTAGGGACCAGTAGATGGCATAGTGGTTATGCCTCTAGACTCACACATGGCCAACTGTAGTTTGAGTCCTGGACCCCGTGGCTTGAAACTCATGCTGGGCATGTCTGCATGCGTGTTCAAGACCCCAGGAGGAGAATGGAGAAGAACCTGTGGCATGGCCCTTCCCCTAGGGGGCAATTTCTCACTTTCTGTCTCTCTGTCTCTCCAGTAAGTGTACACGCAACCTATAGCAAAAATCTCCCTCTCTCTCTCTCAAAAAAAAAAAAAAAAAAAAAAATCAAAAACTGTAGTCATGGGACCAGCAGGTGGTGTGGTGGTTAAGGTATTGGATTGTCACGCGGTTGACTGAGGTTTGAGTCCTAGAATTGGAGTTTGCTTTCTCATTTTCCCTCTGTGTGTGTGTGTGTGTGTGTGTCTGTGTGTGCTGTCTCTGGTGAGCACAATGTGTTGTATAGCAAATTTAAAAGAATAATAATAATAAATGTTTTAGAATTATTTTTATTTAACTTTACTTATTATTATTATTATTTTCCATTTTGATCATAGACAATGAGAGAGAGAGAGAGAGAGAGAGAGAAAACAAGCCACCAGGTCCAGGACTTGAACTGCAGTCAGCCATATGGGAGTCTAGTGCCTTTAACCACCACACCACCTACCAGCCCCTAATAATAAAAAATTAAATTAAGTAAATAATTCTTTTTTAAGAACCTGTGGTTATGATACTACAGACATAGAATGACTTTAAATTTTTTTGCACTGATAAACCCACTTTGTAGTTTTCTCAACCCACATATCTTACACTTTTTTTAACACAAGATACTAGTTTTATTTCTTTATTTCTAACACCTTAAACTTAGTTCATTATAATCATGCAACCTATACATCCAATGATTAGTTTATTTTGTTCCCATGCCACAAACTTTGTCAACAATTGTAGAAGAATATTAGCTTATTAAAACACATAATAAACAAATTATAAGCCACATGTATTATCATTCATTTAGGCTTTCCCATGCAGGGGTATAATATCAAATATGACTAAAGGTCTGTCACATAAATGAATCAAATGAACTGTGGTAATGCAACAGGAGTATTAATGGGACTGGTAAATTGGAGAATGTATGATCTGTCTAATAGCACTAAAACTGTGAACAAACCACTCTGTCAGTCACACAAAATACATAGATAAGCTGGGAGATTCAGTAGGACTAGAATAATCCTTGATCTAATTCATTTTTCTCCCTGGGAAGGAATGCTGACATGGGGACAGTCCTGGTCAGCACTGGCCATCCTTCAGATAGAGGTCTGGGCTGTGGGAGGAAGAAGTGAAACTTTTACTAATTAAATAAGGCATGGGGAATTCAAATGAAGCAATATATAACTAGTAGTTGATTAAAATTGGTTTGTTAACCCTGTAGTGCCATCGATACAAGTTTGTGCTTTGCTTTTTGGTTTTCATTTGCCAGAGGACATGTGCACTCGCCAGACAGAGGCAGGGAGGTGGGAGGGAGAAGGCATCCCTGCCAGGGCGTTGTCATATGGCCGTCCCTTCTCCACTTTTCCAGTCTCACATATGCTCCTACGGTGTTTCTCAAGCTGCCATGGCTGGAATTTGAACTACAACGATCATGCAACTCCCTTAACTACTCGGCCACAGGGCCGGTCCCAATCTAGTGTTTTTCTTTTTCTATCATAGAGAAGATGTGAGAAAGTGCTGTTAGTGGGCTGGGCAACAAACTCTAAAGCTGTGTTACCTGGAATCTAAGACTTCTTCTGCTCCATGTGAGTTATGACAACATGGCCTGTTAAGGGCCCTTTGCCCTACAGTTTGCAGATCTGTGGAATAGGGATAATAATAGTATCTTCCTCCAAGATTGCTTTAAAGATAAAATGAATTTATATATTTAAAAGAGCTTGCACATAGTGTTACACTAACACTTATAATTATGAATAATTGTCAGAGCTTATAGTGAAGCTCACTAAACTCTAGGTACAAATCCTTTCAGCCCTTTTATATATACTAGAAGACATGCTAGAAATTCCATAATCTAGATCTCAGTGAAGTGGGAAATAAGCACCTTCTATTGCACATAAAGTCATGGAGTCATTAGGAAACCTAGAGAATCCAAAGTCGAACCTTCGATTTTATAAGTGAACATATGACTTGTTTTTGTTTTAGTGGTACTTCTTTTTTTCCCTCCAGTGGTTTTTGCCAGGGCATGTGTACTCACTAGAGAGAGACAGAGACAGGGTGAGAGAAAAAGAAATCACTCTCCAGGGGGCATGGCCATACCACAATCCCTTCTCCTCCATTCTCTTCCCAGGATTGTGGCATGCACGCACATGCACTCATCATGATTTTCAAGCCAGCAGGTACAGGACTTGAACTGCAGTTGGCCGTGTGTAAGTCCAGTGATGTAACCATTACACTATCTACTGGCCCCTTTTGTGTACTTCTTATTACAAGAAGTAAATGGCTGCAATGTATGTCTTCTCTCAACATCAGACTTGATGAATTTCCTGAGCTACTTTCCTATGTACATAAAATTAAACACGTTACTTGCTCCCTGGCACTAGTGATTACTGAGCTAGACATTGTATATTTGGAGTGGAGCCAGTTCATATACAGAGATCTACCACTGTGTGAAATACAGGAGAAAGATTTTGTGATTTGCTTAGTGCCAAGGAAGCCATTGTCTTCAGATAACATCTAACACATTTTATCTGTGTGGCAGCAGGTGACATAAGATGTGATCCTTTTAAATACAAGATCTCTGTCAAAGCAGAGGATGAAGGTCCCCTACAATACAGACACCGGGGGAGAATGAGCATCATATGCAGTGGGAAACACACCATTTACCTACAGCTGTAAGAAAATACATGTGATAAGAATAAAATCTTTAATAAAGTACAGCTTACCTGAGAAGAGATCTAAGCATTTAGATATGAAGAGGAATAATGTAATGTGGTTCTCAATCCTCACTGCACATCAAAATCATCTGGGAGATTTTAGAAACTGCTGAATAGCAGGAGCAGCAGATGGTGGAATGGTTACATTGCTGAACTCCCATGTAGTCGACCCTGGTTTGAATCCCAGACTCAGCAGCTGAAACTCACACGGGGTGCCAGTGCATGCTTGCCCAAAATCCCAAGAGGAGAATGGAGGAGAAGGGATTGCGACATGGCCATTCCCCTGGGGAAATGACTTCTGGCTTTCTGTCTCTCTGTCCATCTCTGTCTCTCCTGAGAGAGCATGTACCCCATAGCAAAAAAATTCTCTAAAAAAAAAAAAGAAAGAAAAGAAACTGGTGATTATCAAGATCCACCCCCTCCCATGCATTATGATGAATATACCTAGGAGCATAATCAAACAAAAATACATTTTAAACCTCTTAATTGATTGCACAGTGAAACCAAATGTTAAGAGCCATGAACCTAAAGGTAATTTTCTCTGTTTATTAAAAGATTCTTCTCTCATACCGTTATTAATTCAAATAACCTCTAAACACTAGTAATGAACAATTTGAAAAAGAAATTAAGAAAGCAATTCTATTTTCTTTAGCATGCAAATGAACAATATAAGAAGGAAAGATAAAATAAAGAGATTAGTGTTTTAAACATTGAAAACTGTAAGACATTGTTTAAAATAATTTTAAAAGACTTAAATGGAAAAACTCTCATGTTCATGGACTGAACTAATATTGTTAAGATGATAATACTATCTAAATAATCTAAAGGTTCAATGAAATCCCTATCAAAATTTCAACACTCTTTTTGTTTTTCCAGAAAGAGAAAAGTCAATCTTCAAATTCATGTGGAATTTAAAAAGGTCTTAGCTTCCAAAGACATTGAAAAAGAAGTTCAAATTTAGATAGCTACACATCTCAATTTCAAAACTTTCTACAGAGATACAGAAATTAAAATTGTGGTACAGAAACAAAGATTTATAGTATGAAATAAAAATGAGAGTCAAGAAATAAAGTCATGCATATATGGCCAATTGATTTTTTATAAAAGTGCTTAAACCATTCAATGGGAAAATGATAATTTCTTCAATAAGAAGTGCAGGGAAATTAGATGCCCACATGAAAAAAAATTAACATGTGCCTTACAAAATTGTCAAAGCTGAACAGAAGTCTAAATGTGACAGCTAAACTCACAGAACTCTTTTTACAAAAGGAACAAATTACCATGACCCTGCATTTGGCAATGGGTGCTTAGATATTACACACTGAACACACAAGCAACAGAAGAAAAAACATACATTAAAAAAATGTATTTCAAAGGATACTATCAAGAAATTAAAAAAAAATAAAACACGAAAAATGGGAGAAAATGTTTGCAAATCATCCACATAAGTGTCTACTATCCAGAATATACAAAGAGCACTGAGGAATTGATGATAATAAAAAGCAATTCAAGTATAAAATGTGCAAAGAACTTTAATAGACATTTCTCCAAAGACACACAAATGTCCAATAAATACATGAAAAGATGCTCAACAGCATTAATATTAGAAAACTGCAAATCAAAACCACAATTGGTAGCACACTCACTAGAATGACTATAAGAAAAACAAACAACATGTGAGGTGTTGGTGAAAATGCAGACATTTTCAAATTCTCAAACACCAATGATGGAAATGTAGAATGGCAGTTTCTATAGAAAAGAGTTTGGCTTTTCCCTAAAAATGTTAGTATAGATACCACCAGAGGACCTAGCAATTCAGATACTATCTATATATATTCTAAAGAACTGAAAGCTGGATTTAAGAATGTTTATAGTCATGCTGTTCACAATAACTGCTAGTGACTAAATGCATGTATCCTCCCAAAATCTATATGCTGAAATCTAATCCCTAATATAAGGAAACAATGAGGTGAGGCCTATAGGAAGTGATTAGGCTATGATAGTAGAGCCCTCCTGCCTGGGATGATGTGACTTTATAAGGGGGTTAAGAGGCCAGAGTTTTCTCCCTTCCACCTGTGAGGACACAGCAAAAAAATTCCATCTTGAACCAAGAAAGCAGGCCCTCAAACAGTCTCTCAGAGCCTTGAGGTTAGACTCCCCAGCCTTCAGACCTATGAGAAATAAAGTTCTGTTGATGATAAAATAACAAGTCTATAGTACTTTCTTTTGCAGTCTTAGTGGACTGAAACAATAGCCAAAAGGCAGAAACACCCCACTACTCATCAACTGATCAATGAATAAACCAAACGTGGCTTATATATACAATGGACTATTTTTTGTCCATAAAGAGAATGAAGTAATGATGCTGCAATGTGGATGAACCTCAAGAATTTGTACTAAATGGAGGAGACCAGAGACAAAAAGTCTCATGTTGTATGATTCCATTTATATGAAAGATCCAGAGTAGGTAAATCCATAGAAATAGCAGATTCTTTACCAGGAAATGGGAAAATGATAAGTACTGCTTTAATGATACAAAGCTTTTTTCAGGGTTGGGGTAAGCAATAAACAAATTTTGCAACTTTATAGAGATAGTATACTGAATTGAATTGTATACTTTAAGATGTGGATTTAACCCCAATTAAAAATAAAAAATAATAAGAGATATCAGAGCCTGGTGCTCATGCAGGTTGAGCATAGTGCCCTTTCCCATCAGCCAAAATAAAAACCTCAAAATCATACATAAGGCATGATTAGTTAGTATATACAAAAAGTATTGCCTTTGGAGTAGAGAATAATTTGCCTTATACTTAGTACTTATTTATCGCCATTAAAAAAATTAGACCTGAGACCAGCAGATGGTGTAATGGTCATGTTACTGACGACCACAGTTCAAGTGCTGGACCAAGAGGCTTCAAACACTCAGTGTGTGTCCATGTGCCCCAGATCCTGAGAGTACATTGGAGGAGAAGGGATTGTGGCACAACCATCCCCCCCGCGGTGTGATTTCTCACTTTCTGTCTTTCTGTCTCTCTTCTCTCCACTGAGTGAATGTGCCCTATAAGACACAAATGGATTCATTTTTTTCTGAATATCTAATTATATAATATAATATTTTATATATATATATATATATATATATATATATATATATATACGTGTGTGTGTGTGTGTATATATTATATATATACACACACACACACACATGTATATGAAGTCAACATAGACTGGCTCAAATGTTAGGATTAGCAGTTAGAATTAAAAGGTACTATAAAGATTAAGTTAGAATTTAAAGCTATAGCAGTATTTCCTATGACCAAAAGAGCTAAGTAGAGATGTGGAAGACATAAGAAAACATACAAATTAAACTCCTAGAGATAAAAATTACAACATCAGCACCGAAAAATACACCAGATGAGATTTATACAAAATTAGAAACTGCAAAGACTATGTTAGTGAGTTAAAAATAAAATAATGGAAACTATACAGAAACAAAATGAGAAAAGGAAATTTTAAAACAGTGAATAAAGCATCAGGAAATTATGTGACGATTTAAAGCTGCCTAATACACACGCATTGGAGCCCTTAAAACACAAAGGAGAAGGAGGAATAGAGTAACTACTCAAAGAAAAATATGGCTAGGAATTTTCCAAAAGACAGAAGAAATATTAATATAAACCTACAGATCTAAATAGTCCAATAAAACGGAAACACAAGAAATATTACAAACATTCTATATCAAAATCATATCAAAATCAAAATTCTAAAGGCAAAGATAAATTTAAAAATTTCTAAAGTACTTAGAGGAGAAAGGACAGGTTATGTGCATAACTACAAAGTTGAGGCAGTTAGGAGAATCTTCCTTAAAAATGGTGCTATTGAGAAAGCAATGGTGTGGAATCCTTACAGCACTAAAGAAAAGGACTAGTACTGGGCAGCACAGAATGCCACTTTTAGTAACAATATATCTCAAAGGAAAGTGTAAAAAGAACTTCTTCAAGCATGTAAAAGGTGGAAGAGCCCATCGCCAACTGACCTCCGTAAAAAATGTGAAAGTCCTTAAAGTAGCCGAAAAATGATCATTGTTGAAAATAAAGGTCTACACAGAGAAATGAAGAGAACCAAGGATAATAAGAACATGGATAAATAAGAGAAGTTTTTACTTAAATATTTGAAAGATATTGTTTTAAGCAAAAATCTTATCAATGTGGTTTTGAGTATTTTACATATATCAAAGCAAAATGTATATCAACAAATGCACAAGAGTCAGGGCAGAGAAATGAAAGTGTATTGCATAGTTGGAACAGTTAAAGTAGGACACTGTCACATGAATTTTGACTGTGATGAGTTAAGGCTCTATATTGTAATTCATGAAGCTATAGGTCATAAAACAACCACTAAAATAATGAGTTATTGTTATCACTAGTAAGTCAACAAAGGAGAAAAAGTAATAAGGACATAATAGGAACGCATGATACTGTCACCAGAAAGGCTAGAAATTGCAATAATAATAATAATGAACTAATAAGATAAAATATTGGAGGGAATGTGGACCAATAGACATTTCCAGACACTACTGCTAAGAATGTATATGGTATTATGACTTTCAAAAAGATTTGGTGGTGTCTAAGAAAGATTAATATATTCAATGACATAATAGTGAGATACACACACACACACACACATATATATTGATTAATGTGTTTAAAAAGCAAAAAGTCTAAAAATGAAAAAATATTCACTAATATTACCATGGATAAAGTATATCCACACAATGGAATATAGTAAAGCAGTAAGAATAAACAAAATATGCTGCATGCTATAGCATGGATGAATTTCACAGACATATTCTTAAACTAAAGATACCACATACATATAATGCATTTTACATAATTCTATTTATGCACAATTCTATGGTGCTAGAAGTTAGGAGATTGCTTACCTTTGGGGGTCAGTTGCAAATGAAGTTTAGTTGTGTGTTTATGTTTGTGTGTTTTTCCTTATATATATTATATAACTTTTGTTTTTGCTACCTTAAAGTGCATGCACTGAGAGAGACAGAAAGAGAAAAAATAAGAAATCACTCTTTGGGGAGATGGCTATGCCATCAGTCCCTTCTCCTCCATTCTCTTCTTGTGATTTTGGACACACGTGAACATGTATCCAACATGATTTTCAAGCTGCTGGGTCTGAGACTTGAACCACAGTCAGCCACCTGGGAGTCCAGCCTCTTAAACAGCACACCATCTGTTGGCCCTTATTACATAGTTTTTTCTTCTGTTGTTTGTTTTTTTTTTTTTTTTTTTTTTTTTTTTTTTTTTTTTTTTTTTTTTGAGAGAGATTTTTGCTATGGGGCATGTGTGCTCACCAGAGAGATAGTGAGAGATAGGGAGAAAGGAAGCAAGAAATCACAATCACTCCCGAGGGAGGAATTGGCATGCCACAGTCCCCTCTCCTCCATTATTCACTTGGGATTTTGGGTATGCACGCACTTGTACCTGGTGTGAGTTTCAAGTCACTGAGTCCAGGACTCAAACTGTGGTCAGTCACATATGAGTCCAGCACCTTAAACACTATGCTACCTAATGGCCCCTATTATGTAGTTTTAAAAATGCAATATAAAAATCACATAGTCAAAGTTGTGTGTCCAGATAGCCAGTGTATTTCAACTTTCAAGATCTTCAAGTTTTCAAAGTCCGTCAAATGAAATAGTCTCTATTAGAATATTGTTAAGCTTTGTGAAGACCAGCAGTTGGCATAATGGCTATGTCGCTGGACTCCCATGTAGTCGACCGCAGTTCGAGTCCCAGACCCGGATGTTTAAAACTCACTCCAGGGGTGTGCGTGTGTGTGCCCAAGATCCTGAGAAGAGAATGGAGAAGAATGGATTGTGGCATGGCCATCCCCCCTTGGGGGAGGGGGTGATTTCTCTCTTTCTGTCTCTGTCTTTCTGGGGAGTGCACGCGCCCTATAAAAGCTCTCCAAAAAATAAAAAATAAAATAATATTATTAAGCTTTATATACTTTATAAAAACATATGATGAGAAAAATAGGGTAGGAATGGTGGTGAAAATAATGAAAATAAGAATGGTTCCCTTTTCCAAGGGTTATGACGTAATTATGAAATTCTTTTTATTTACTTTTTAAATTTTTTGTATAACACTTCATTTTATGAAATTATTTTTTTAAAGTTACAAAAAGAAAACAAATTTAAAAAACGGAAAAAAATAACCTCAATCTTTCTACCCAGATTGATTACCATTTTTTGCAATATACTTCCAGAGATTGTGTGTGAAAGTGTGTGTGTGTGTGTGTGTGTGTGTGTGTGTGGTGTAACACTCCGATTTTATCTTGTTTATCTACATGGCTGGAAATAATGATCACATTATTTTATAATACTTTTTTTAGTAAATTAGTAGTATATAGTAAAAATGTTTCCATTTCAATAACTGCTCCTATCATATTATCTTAAATATTATTAACTGCAGTGTATTTCACATGGGGACACAGACATCCTCTTAATATTTAATAATTGGATGAACACAAATATAAAACAAAATTAGATTTGCTTAAAGATTTTAAAAGTCAGCACTCTAAAGAAGAGTCTGCTCCTAGGATACACTCATGGTTATCAAACTGCATCATTAAAATTTATTTTCTTTTGCCATTTCTGATTGATTTATAATTTTAAAGCACAAAGTAGTTGGCAAATCTCCTAACAATTTATAGTATGTAGTACTATTTTGTCTGCTTTAGACCTTATCCTGGTGAGGTCAGGGAAGTTAAGTTAATATGTGGTGGGAGGGACTACGTACCGCAATCTCCAGGTGAAGTCATGGAGAAGAGCTCTGTATTCTGCGTGGACTTACCTTGGAACTACTCCTTTAAGTTCCCTTAGGAAAGTATTTTGCTGACATTTCGTGTCATAGGAACAGCTCTAAACTTGGCTATATTTTGTAAGAGAATCAGTATTAAATCTAAAATACAAGGTATCTACATGAGCCATTTCTTGGAAAGTCGTTCCAGTGAAATTCCAAATGTATTGCTCAAAGAGCTAAGCATAATCAGCTTCACCTTTTTGAGAATGGATTGGACTGTTAGGAATGGTGTATCTCTCAGTGTATGATTAGTCTAGAGCCATGTAAGTGAATCCATTTGTGTCCTGCTACGGCATAAGGGGTGGTTAGGTATTGAGTAACATTGGGCCACGATAAGCTTATTGCCCTTGGATGGGAGCACTAACACGGTGTACCGTTGCTGTTTGAAAGAAATGGACTAAGGACAGTGGAAGCATCTCATTACATCAGTTATTTTTTTTACAAGTCAATGCTTTCAGATTGATTCCTGCCAGTTCCCAAAGCTAATATGAATCACTAATACTCATTAAAATATTGTAAATTCTCATGTCATCATTATGCAAACTCACTGTCAGGTGAATCTCTATGGGTTTGCATTTTCTATGAATCAAATAGAACTAATTTAATAACATTATCTGTGAGCATACTCAATCGCACAGATCAACACATATACAAATTATCACCATCAATTCTAATTAGGATAAATCACAATTCATTTATCACAGACTACTTTCTGTAGGGCCATTCAGTTTATGAGCAGAATCACATAATCATAGAGAATTTCACTTTTCACAGTGGCCCCTCTTATAAACCCTTTTCAGATAATAAATAGAACTGGCATTTTTTTTTTTTTAATTTGAGAGAGGTTTTTGCTATAGGGAGCGTGCGCTCACCAGAAAGACAGAGAGAGACAGAGAAATAGAAAGCGAGAAATCACACCCCAGAGGGGATGGCCACACCGCAACCCCTTCTCCTCCATTCTCCTCTCGGGATCTTGGGCACGCATGCACACGCACCTGGCGTGAGTTTAAGCTGCCAGGTCTGGGACCCGAACCATGGTCTACTACATGGGAGTTCAGCGACATAGCCATTACGCTAACTGCTGGTCCCTAGAACTGGCATTTTTAACATGAACTTAAATCCCCAGAAAATTGAATTCCAAGATTCTGTGAAACCCTTGAAATGTCCACAAAGTATCTATGTTGTTGCTGGTGTTTTTTATATAAGAAGGTCTTTAACTTTCACAATGTTTTCAAAATTTCCCAAGATCTTTTTAGGATTTATAAACATAGTTCCATTCCTAGGTTAGAGTCATTACAAGTAAGAGTCAGACCTCTCTCCCTCTTAATTCACCTATTTTACCCATCCCTACTATTACTTCCCACCTGCAAAGGATGAAAGATCCCTTGTTTTATAATAGCTGCAGGATGCTATATCTCATGACTTAGCTATTAAAAACAAAGAAACATGTTTAGCAAAATAAAATTCAACAAATATTTATGGAATATATGAATGTGCCAACAAAGTGCCTAGCCCTGCGGGAATACATGGCAAGACAGAAGCTGAGTTGCACATATTAGCAAGATGAGAGCAAATATCTACATAGTAGATTTTCAACATACCTAAAGCATGGCTATGCCCTACAATATGCTCTGCAAATTACAATAGGAGATTCAGAATTCATATTTTTAAAGAGGTAAATATTCCAGAAGAGGAAACAAAATTAAGCCAGTAACAATTGTGCTTTTATTCATTTAATCCAATGACTTTTTAAAAAATTCTATACAGCAAAGATCAGTTAGATCTGTATAAACTGAGACAGTAGTTATTCATATGAAATTATGGTGTGCATAAGAATGGGAAAATTTATGCAGGTTACAAATTCAAAGTGGAAGAGCACAGAACTTGGGGCCAGCAGGTGGCATGGTAGTTAAGGTGCTGGACTCCCACATGGCTGACCATGGTTCAAGTCCCAGACCTGATTGCTTACTTTCTCACTTTCTCTCTCTCTGTTTTTCTCTAATCTCTCTCTGGTGAACACAGAAGCTTTATAGCAAATTTAATAATAATAATAATAAATACAATTAAATACACAATTAAGGAAAAAAGAGCACAGAACTTGTCAACCACAAACTGTAGAAAATTTCTGGGCATTCAGAAAACAAGTAGTCAAGAGTGGATGCAATGGCTGTAAATGGAAGGCAGTGAATTCTCATCTCAGCCTTGGTCATAATTTTGTAAAGACTTAACTCAGAATGCATAGGGGAAATGCATTATGGTCATTTATGTTGCAGAAATGACTGTGAGCAGTTTTTCTAAGTCTTTGCGTTTTTTTTAGAGCAGTTTTAGATTCACAGGAAATTGAGAAGGTTCAGAGATTCTGTCTATGTCCCTGCCCTCCCACATGTATACCCTCCTGCATTAACATCCCTGCCAGGGAGGTACATTTTGCTTCAGTAGATGAACCTACATTGACACATCACAGTCACCCAGGGTCAACAGTTTATGTTAGAATTCACTCTTGGTGTTATACATTCTATTGATTTAGATGATTACTTAGTGGTATATAACCATTATTACAGCATCATTCAGAAGACTCTCATTGCCATAAAAATCCTGTGTTCCACCTATTCATTCTTGCTACCACCCATGCACCAATCTCTAGAAGCCATAGACTTTTGTACTGTGTCAATTGATTTGCCTTTTCCAGAATGTCACAGATTTGGAATTGTATAGTATATAGCCTCGATGGGGGGTGGGGGAGGTGGGCGGGGGGCGAGTATCTCTTAGTAATATACATTTAAATTTCCTTTCAGTCTTTTCATGACCTAATAGCTTACTACTTATCACTGGGTAAATAATATCCTATTGTCTATGTGTACCATTGTTTATTCATTCACCTACTAAAGGACATCTTGATGGCTTCCATGTTTTGGCCATTATTCAGAATATTATTATATACATTTACGTTCAGGTTTTTGTGTGGAAGTAAGTTTTGAGTCCCTTTCAGTAAACTCCAAAGAGCATAAATACTGAATGAAATGAAACTGTGTGTGTGTGTGGCGGGGGATTACCAGACTGACTTCCAGAGTAGCTGTACCACTTTCCATTCCCACCAGCAACAAATGAAATGAGACTCCTATAACTGCAAATTCTCCTAAAACTCATTGTGGTCAGCATTCTAGACGTTGGTCATTTTAAGAGACGTGTAATGGTATCTCATTATAGTTTTGGTTTGCATTTGACGTATGATATGAAGATTTTCTTTATAACCTTGTTTGCCATTTATCCTTTGAGGAAGAGGGTTCCTTTCTTTCCTATTTTGGAAGTATGAGGGGATTTCCAAAAAAATGTATCTACTGCAAGAATCTGATTGAGCTCCTGGAAGGAAAACTCACAAAAGCATGGGGACTTTTCCAGGTCCCCCTGGAGATTTTAATTCCCAGACTTGGTCTGCACTTAGCCACGAGCGATTCATCAATTACATGTCAAGGGTTTTTCTATCCTGGCACTGGTTCCCTGATGGTTTCCACTAATGAATCTCTGCTCCAGCAAGCCATGACTTCCTGTACTCACCTGTCTGTCTCTCCTCTTGGGGGGTCAGCATATTGTCACATGTCTTTATCTCTTCAATGGAGTCAAGATTTGTTGAATTTTCAGCATGTCAATGTTTCGTTAGGAGAGAGTGGCAATTTCTCAGATGCTTACATGTGACACCAGACTGAAAGTCTTGAGTACTGAGTTTTCAAACTGAGTTCTGTGTACCTCATGGTCCTTCTGAAAAGAAAGGATGCCAGAGAAACATGGTATAAAGGTGAGACTAAAACACAGGGATCTCAGGGTTCTTTCTGAACAAGAAAGAAGTTCTGGGGCAGGCTCCATGGCCTGCCTGGTGGTTGGAGCAGCCAAATCTCAAATGCCCAATCGCCAATCGCACTTTTTTTTTTAATTTTTTTTTTGGAGATTTTTTTTTTTCCTATAGGGCACGTGTTCTTGCCAGAAAGACAGAGAGAAACAGAGAGACAGAAAGTGAGAAATCACCCCCCAAGGGGGATAGCCATGCCACAATCCCTTCTCCTCCATTCTCCTCTCGGGATCTTGGGCACACATGCACACGCGGCCAGCGTGAGTTCAAGCTGCCGGATCTGGGACTTGAACCGTGGTCAACTACATGGGAGTCCAGTGACATAGCCATTATACCAACTGCTGGTCCCACAAAACTGCACATTTTAGCCCCAGACTGGGGGCTTGAAAAAATACACTGATCATATTTGTCCAAAATCCCCAAAGGAGGGAGAGATGGAGAAGAAATTGCAACATGATCATTCCCCTCGTGTGTGTGAAGGGGGTGCTTTCTCCTCTCTCTGTCTTTCTGGCCAGTGCACACACCTCTAGGAAAAGAAAAAAAAAAAAGTAGCTCTACTTTGAGGTCTTTTACATATTATTCCTTGGACTCTTTTAAATAATTAATTATACCATATAGATGGGGGGATTATTGAAAAGTAGACAATGAATGAATGGATGGATAAAAGGATAGAAGATGTATATGTATAATGAATATGCCTGATTACTGAGGGCAAAGAAGCACACACAAATCTAATCCTTGTGTTCCGCAATGGTCTTGTTTTATTTCTGGGTTTCCTCAGTATAAAGCTAAGGTCTTCTCTTTTATTGATGAAATATTCTTAAGTGATCTCTGATTAATCACAATAGATACAGGGTCTTATTTCTCTTCCTTCTCTGTTTATAATACTATTTTCCTTTTTATTTATCCTGGCACACATAACCATAAAATTCACTTATGATTTTCTTTCTAAATTCAACAGATTTGCTTTAATAAAACTGAAATTCTTAAAAATGAGTAAGTTATAATAATAGCAATATTCTGCCATTAGTTTCCTTATGGAAGGAACTAGTGGTAATATCAACTGTGAGAAAAAGTGCACATGGTAAGTGTAAAGTACTTAAAAGCCAACATTTCTGATCAATAAAGCTTTTCATTTATCTTTTGGGGTCATCTAGGTATCGACTTAGATGCTGCTTTCAATGTTGAACGATAATTAATGTTCAAGTACTTAGGCACTTATAGTTTGCTTCTCTGAAATTACATATACCCTTATTCAAAAGTCAAGGGTAAATTTCATACTCTGTGAAAGACTGTCAAATGACCTCAATATAAATGAATTTTCTAGATATTCTAGTTGTTTGCCTTACCTGCTAGGGAAATTCCTGAAATAAGGAATAAAAATAGATATTCAGAGACCAGTGTGGTTACTTGATTCATCACCTTGTCAGTAGAGGAAAATTCACATAATTTAATTCCCCACCCTCCTGTCTCTGTATTTTCTCTGCTGTCTGTCACAGAGGGCAATGCAGATGCATTTTAATGAGACTAGGCTAGGCAGCCACCCAAGGCATTTTTCTCAATCTGGAAAAAGTGTCTCAACAATATTTACAAAAGTCTGTGAGAGGACAGTTGCATAAGCAATTTTCAACCTTAAAAGAGTTTAGGAGACAAAGAAGAGGGGCAAGGTGAGATTTCCAAAGTTGTACTAAAAGACAACAAAGAGTACTTATCTTTTTTCTTGCTCTAAAGTCACACGATATGATGTAGGATTTGCAAAATTATCCTTGATGTAGAAAATATTTTTTCCAACAATCTTTGGCCTCAATAACAGAAAAAATTAAATGAAGATATTTATTCATAAATGGAAAAGAAGTCTATTTGCGAATCACTGTCTAAGACTTCATGGTGTTAATAGAGTCTGAGGTAGATGTATTCTGATACATCAGATTTCATAGATTCAACAACTAAGAATCTACTTCCTTTATACTCCTCAAAGAAATACTGAAAATTGCTATAACAGATACTTTTACATAAGAATTTACTAAAATAATTTGATTTAAAATATGGGACCAGCAGGTGGCATAATGGTAATGTTGCTGGACTCCCACGTAGTCAACCATGGGGATCAAGTGCTGGACCTGGTGGCTTAAACTCATACCAGGCATGTGTGTGTGCATGCCCAAAATCCCAAGAGGAAAATGAAAGAGAAGGGATTGTGGTACAGCCATATTCCTGGGCGGGTGTGGGGGGGGAGATTTCTCATTTTCTGTCTCTGTTTCTGTCTCTCAGGTGAGAACACATGCCCTATAGTGAAAATCTCTCTCTCTAAAAAAAATAAATATATATATACACACACACACACACATATATCACACATATATAAAATATCATTTGCTAAAAAAATGTCAAAACATTTAGAGACATAGAAGAACAAGATATAATAGTCAATATCATCACTTAAATCATAACATTAATATGAATAAATAAATTTAATTAAGTTAATGATGTGAGTTATTAAATATGTCTAATAAGTTACAATTTAATCAGCTTTGATTTATCTTCTTAATAGCATTGCCATTGCTTAGATAAAAATTTAAAAAATGGTGATTATCACATACAGGGTTGCCCTAACCATGAAAGACGCAGGTTGGTCTCAAGGCCTAATGGCTAAGGAAACTGGATTCCACATGACCGACCACAGTTTAAATTCTGGTCCTAGTGGCTTTAAAAGCATGATTAACATGAGCTTGTGTGTCTAAAATCCTGATAGGATGGAGAAATGGAAGAGAAATGTTTGCAACAAAATCATGTCCCACTGGTAGCTTCTCTCTTTTTCTGTGTGTGTGTATGTGTGTGTGTCTGCTGAATTCATGTGCCCTTTGACAATTTCAAAAGAAACAATGAAGGGAGAGTTTCAGAACTATGATGTTGAAATTGTAAATTAAATGTTTAATAGATACATATACATGCATTACATATGTATGTATACATACACATTTTACAAAATTTATTGTCCTGAAGATTAAGAAAGCATACTTATAGTGGTAAGACAAAAAAACATTAGTTTGAGAAAAGCATGTTCGCAGTATACAGAGAGCTCCTAGGATGCTCTTAGGTAGGTATTACCATCAGGACAATATGTAGTATTTTGCTCCAGTAATTCATATTTGGAACATTTAGTTAGATTTTAGTGCCTCATATTAAGAGAGAATATGAAACTCTGGAAAAAGTTGTTGACAGAATTATTATATGTCTAGAATTCACATCATATTGAGAACCGAAGGTACAGTTTTTGTCCATCTGGAAAGAAAGAAAATCATAGGGGAAAAATCAAAATTTCTCTTTATCTAATGCACTCTGACAGGTAGAGGGTTTCATTCCAAAAGTACTAATCCATCAGCATCCACCAGGGCCAGTGTGTAGAAGAGATATAATGTGAAGTGTCTATAATAAAAAGCATTCTAGAAATTAGAATAACTCCACAATGATATATAGTCCCTTGAGATATAATCAACTCCAATGACTTTATGAGCCTCAATTTATGGTGAGTAAATTGCAGCAAGATTTCCTGTGCCACATTGTGCTTAAACAATTTTTGATATTTACCCATGAGTCCTCTTAATGATATATTATTTATAGCTCTTCCTAAAAGTTTAGCAGATCCATTTTTAAAGCAATTACATCTGTCTTTCAAAGCCCCCCTTTGCCTCTGGGCCTTTGGTTAAATTTTTATTTGAATCCATCTTTCTTTCTATAAGTCATCCTTTCATTTCTTTGTATCCTTGGCAAAACCCTAATATCATCAAAGAACCTTATACATCCTACTTACATTATAAATAGTTTCGGGCTTAAGCAGAGAGTATCTGGAGTTATTCATGTTTACAGATGATGTGGATGTTCTTAGACAAGGAATTAAAGCTCAAATCTGTAATTTAGGTCAACACCATTTTTTTTTGTTTGTTTGCGTGAGGAGTCATCTTTCCAAAGACCTGTTAATGCTGCATGAGATACTAAGTAATACTAAGTAATTGTCTATCAGTGGAGAAAGTATAAAGTTACTTGACTTTTGGTTCAGAGAAAAATGGACTCCATCCAGTAAGATCAAAAGGACACACAAGAACTCACCTATTCATTCAATACTGTTAATTAAATACTTTATTTAGAATAAAGAAAACAAAGTCCAGTTTCTTTGTGGTTTTTCTTTTCTAGTTGTGTTTACCAGCTTACTATTCTATACTTGACCTTGAGTTTTGAAGTTTCTCAAATATCTCTTCAAACCAGTTTTCTTAAGACCCTTTCTACATAATCTTTTCACTCTGATCTAATCCATATTTTCCTTAGGTACAACGTCTGTACAAATATTTCTTTCAAATTTGTACCTTTTCTCTTCTGAAACTATACTCATATCCATCTCCTTTTTTTTTTTTTTTTTTTTTTTTTTGGAGAGGCTTTTGCTATAGGGTGCGTATGCTCACCAGAAAGACAGAGAGGGACAGAGAAATAGAAAGCGAGAAATCACCCCCCAGGGGGGATGGCCATGCTGCAATCCCTTCTACTCCATTCTCCTCTCAGGATCTTGGGCACGCACACACACGCACCCAGAGTGAATTTAAGTGACTGGGTCCAGGACTTGAACCATGGTCGGCTACATGGAAGTTCAGGGACATAGCCATTACACTAACTGATGGTCCCTCCGCCTCCTTTTTAACATACCTACTTGAGATATTTAAAGTCTACTCAATTTAACATGTCTCAAATTATGTTTCCCTCAAACATGCTTTTAGCTAGAGTTAGATATATTAATGAGTGAAGTAAAGTAATAATTGTGCAAGTCAGTAATTTAGCATTTATCCCTCATCTTTCCTTGTTCTTCACCATCACAGTCAATACTTCTCATTTATTATTAATATTACCTTTTAAATATTTCTTAGAACTGGCCTCTTTAATTTTTCTTAATAATGCCACCCTATACTTTTTACATCATACTTTGTTTGGACCACTGACATAGTTAATGGCTTTCACCTCTTTGATTCCTGCTTCCTTTTTAAGCCACTCAATATGTGTCAAATAGTGCAATCTTATAAAATGAAAATCTCACTAAAAGGCAAAAGTCTTTACAAGGCTTAATAGGCCCCCATTATCCCCACCTGGCCCTCATCTCCTATCACTTCCTCTCCCCAGGTCACTTTCCACTTAGACCCTAGAATTTTTTTTATAGCTTTTAGAATATTATCCTCTCTCACAAATGAAGGCCTTGGAACTTACTTCCTTTCTTCTGCTTGAAATATTCTGTGCAATCTTCTTTTCCTACCAAACTACTATTCAGCTGTCAGCTCTTAACTTGCATGGCTTTTCTTAAAATAGACTTATTTAATGTTCCATATTGAATCAAGTCCCTTCATAGGATTTCACAGCACTTTGTACTTTTCCAACAAAATATGTTTAAAATTTTATAAGTATATTTATGTGGTCACTTAGTTTCTGCTTCACTCTATATTACAGGTTCCACAAGGGCAGACAGCATGTATATTTTTGTGTCACTGCCTCCCACATATTTCCAAGTTAGAAAAATGTGCTGACTGGGTAGATGAAAGAAAGAATGCATGAACAAAGCAAGCCCTTAAACTTTAGAAAACTACCAAAGAAATTTCTAGAACACTGAAAACAGTTTGTCTTATTTTATTGTATTATTGGCATTTAACTGTGTTAATAGTCATTAATTATATTGAGGAGTAATATATTATTTTGAATGTTTCATAATATATTATTTTGGAAGTGGTTTGAATCCTGGACCTGGCAGCTTGCTTTCTCACTTTCCTTTTCTCTCTTTCTGTCTCTCTCTGGTCAAATTAATAACAATAGTAACACATAAAATAAAAATAAACAATTCTTTAAAAAAGCAATAGTATTCTTCTAAAGCATTGTTATAAGGAAATTTAGAGTTACAAATTCTTAAGTTACAAATTAAGAAAAATATTAATGAATAATTTATCTTTCAAATTAAGAAGCCGGGGGTGGGGAGAGTAAACTAACCCCAAAAATAACAGATGAAAGAAATAAAGATGAAGGGGAATCAAGCATCATGGCTTTCCCTATAACCCAATAAGAATATTCTATCATATATAAAATCTGTGAATAGTTTTATAATGTCACAATATTTATATAACAATGAATATTTATGAAGTGTGTTTTTCTGCTCCATGGATGTGTATGTATTGCATTGTGTGTCTCTTTTCCCAAGATTTAAAACTGGATTATAGACATTAACTATTTGTTGCTTAAGACATTTTCTGAAATAATTAACATTATACTGGTAGAAAACTTTGAAGGTGGATAGAAGTGAGGCTGCCAGGTGGCATGGTAATTATGCTACTGGACTCCCACATGGTCTACCACAGTTCAAGTAAGTCTCAGACCTGGCGGCTTGTTTTCTCTCTCTCTCTCGATCTGTTTCTCTCTCTGGTCAAATTAAAAGGTGGAAATAATGATAAAATTAAATTAAATAATTCTTTTTTTTTTTTTAAAGAGTGGTTTTCACTATAGGGCGCGTGCACTCGCCAGACAGACAGAAAGAGACATAGAGACAGAAAACGAGAAATCACCCCCCAGAGGGGATGGGGGGATGGTCACACTGCAATCCCTTCTCCTCCATTCTCCTCTCGGGATCTTGGGCATGCACGCACACGTGCCCGGCGTGAGTTTTAAGCCACCGGGTCTGGGATGCGAACTGCGGTCGACTACGTGGGAGTCCAGCGACATAGCCATTACTCTAACTGCTGGTTCCCAAATTAAATAATTCTTTTGAAAACAGTGAGTAGAAGCTTCAAGATTCCTAAAGATTATTTTACAGGTAGTAGAATGAGCCAAAAACATAATTTCTTTATTATTATGAAGAACCTATGGGACCAGCAGTTAGCGTAATGGCTATGTCGCTGGACTCCCACGTAGCCGACCGCGGTTCGAGTCCCGGACCCGGCGGCTTAAACTCACGCCGGGCGCGTGTGCGTGCATGCCCAAGATCCCGAGAGGAGAATGGAGGAGAAGGGATTGCGGCGTGGCCATCCCCCCTGGGGGGTGATTTCTCGCTTTCTATCTCTCTGTCTCTCTCTGTCTGTCTGGCGAGCGCATGCGCCCTGTAGCAAAAACCTCTCCAAAAAAAAAAAAAAGAACCTATGAAAACTGGGACATATCTTTCTCTAATTTTCTATAGTAATGGACAGAATTGGGCTTGGGTTTGACTTCCTCTCCTATTCCATTTTGTTTTTCCTATCTTGGTCATCCCTCTCTTGAGTACACAGAACATCCCAGGTATGTTGTGAAAAGAAGTCCTGTCAGAAATCGGTACACGGAATTCCCAGCAGGGAAAGACAAAGCAATCAAAGTCAAGTCGCCTCCACCAAAATCTGCTAGAAGCTGAGTTTCCAGGTATGTCATATCAAAGGAGCTCCTTTCCCATCCTAGAGAAACAGCTACTCTCATCGCTTGACATTATATCCAACCAGAACCTGATACGCAATTTTTAGGACCCAGTGCAAAGTAAAAATGCCAGGCCCTTTACAGAACTTACTTAAATTCAAGGCAGTGAGAACTGTGTTGTGCCCTTCTATGTCCATGAAGCCTACTCTGATTCCAGATATACTGCAGCTCTGCATTTGGTAGCAGATGCTCCTTAAGTACTCAAATGACACAGATTAGCACCCATTATTCTGAGATCTGGCAGATTGAAGAACCTTCTCAGGTGAACATTAGCACTCTGGATCAGGTGTGTTAGTAATGCCTACCTAATTACTTTGTGGGGGGGAAAAAAGAAAAAAGAAAAACCTGCTTCTCTAATGGGAGAGATACAAGCCTTTTGTTCTAATAGCAACAGACAAATAACTGAAATTACTATTTAATATGAGGCAAATTAAAGAATGCATAAGATATTTTCTGTTTAAATGAAATGTGTACTGAACATCTTAGATTTTTAAGAACCTAACCTAAGACACATTATGGTATCTGTTAAGCAAACTCCAATGCCTTTGTATTTTATGGTATCCATTAGAAAAATTTTGATTGAAAGCACTTCTTATTTTTTTATGGTATATAACTTAGTTTATTCAACCAATCTTCAGCTATCAAAATAGGACAAGAAGAGGACCAGAATTTAAAAAAATCAAAAACAAACAAAAAATCACAGGGACTAGCTTTCATTAAGATGATTCACTTATTAATAGCAAGCAGCAAGTGACAGCCAGAAGATGTACATATACCAGGATGTTTGGGATAAAGAGATCTTAATTTCACAGTTGAGAGATTCCTGTTTACCTTTCTCTAGCCAGTTAGCTGGATCCTATTCACTTGTTAGCCCACCTAGAGAATCCTCTATGTTTGCTTTTGGAAATTCCTTACAATATTTTTCTCTCCTTTCTATAGTTGTTGTCTTTGTAGATCTTTGATGATGTCTGAAGATTTTCTGAGCATTTGTTAGACCCTGAGATTTATTTTGTGTTGTCTGGGTGGTTGGAGAAACAGATTCAAATTTCCAGAGGTTCTTACATTATTGGACTGGCAAAGTTACCAAGTGGATGCAAACTTTGTACTTGTCTTCTCTGATCTAATGGAAGATGCTTAAGACACCAGCTCTCCATTTGGCTTTTCATGCAATCTGTTTTCTTCCCTAAGAATGTTTTTTGTTTTGTTTTTTTTTTTTTTTCTTTTGCAGAAACAGACTTTAAGGGACACTTTCATCTTCTGTTTCCTGCAGAAAATAGGTTGTGAAAGCTTATGACTTGTTTCTTATGAAAGATTTCTAGAAAGGAGAACCATTAGCATTTTCTAATACAAAGTTTTACTTCTTTATTTTGAAATTTATTTAAACATGACTTTTTCCTTCAAACTGACATTGTGTCTGTTCCTTCACTCAATTTTAAATTAAGCTTTTTATTTGAAGATTAGATTTTTATTTATAGACTCATATGAAAATGTATAATGTATGACACTTTTCTCTATTTTTCTGACATACATGCATGCTCTCTATCATGAATAAAATAATCTTTTTGAAATGGTGACTTTTATCTATTACTAATATGAGTGAATATTTTAGAAGTTTTTTGCTTTAGGGAGTGTGCAGTCTCTATATAGAGAGAGACAGAGATAGTGAGAGGAAAAGTGAGAAATCACCCCCTAAGGGGGATAGCCACTCCACTATCCCTTCTCCATTTTCCTTCTGGGATCTTGGACACACATGCACATGTGCCCAGTGTGATTTTCAGGCTACTGGGTTGCACACTTGAACCGTGGTGGTCATGTAGGAGTCCAGCGATGTAACCACTACACCATCTGCTGACCCATGTTGACTTTTTACAACACATAGACAGTTCATTATGCATTTTTAAAATGTTTTCATTTTGAAAATGTTCTATAAATATAATCTCGTCACATGCAATCTTTTGAGATTGGCTTAATTCATTCAGCATAATCCCCTAGAAAATCATCAGGGTTGTCTTGTGCAACATATTTATTTTTATTGCTGAATAACATTCCACAGTGCATATATTCCACAATTTAACTATTCACTCATGAAAATTCACTTGGGTTTTTAAAAAGATTTTTATCTATTTATTGTGAATAAATCTGCTATGAACATTGAATGAGTGAACATGTTTTCATTTCAGAGTAAAAGGGTGAAAGGGTCAAATGACAATTACATTTTTAATTATATAAATAAACCCCTAGGGCCAGCCAGTGGCATGGTGGTTAAGGCAGCTGAATCTCACAGAGCCGATTGTGAGATCCCAGACCCAGTGGTTTGTAAAACACACTGGGACCAAAATACCAAGACGATGGAGAGGGGGAGAAGGGATTGTGATGTGACCATCCCTTGTGGAGGATGCTATCTCACTTTCTCTCTCTCTCGCTCTTTCTCTTTCTCTCTCTCTCTCTCTCTCGCTCATATGCACACATACCCTGGTGGGGGAGGGAGAAAAGAAAAGAAAAAAAATCACTAAATTATTTTCCAGAGTAAGTGTATCATTTTTCATTCTCACTAGTGTCAATTCAGCCGATTTCTTCACATCTATGCCAGTATGAGTATGTTACCTTTACTGTTTATTTTATCTAGTTTGATAGGTGTGTAGTTATACTTCATTTTGAGTTTAATTTGCATTTACTTAATAGTTAAATGGTGCTGAAAATCTTCAACGTGCAATGTATTGTCTTTATATCCTCTTCAGCAAAGGTATCTTCATGTCTTTGGACCATTTTCAAATTGGATTTATTGCCTATTTACTGTTTCTGTTTTATTTTTTTTTTTTAATTTTTTTTGCCAGAGACACATGTTATCACTGGAGAGAAACAGAGAAAGAGAGAAAAAGGGGAAATGAAAAGTGAGAAATCTTCCCCCAGGGGAGTGGCCATGCTGCAATCCCTTCTCCTCCATTCTCCTCTTGGGATTCTGGGAATGCATGCACACACGCCCAGTGTGTTATTCAGGTCACTGTGTCTCGTATTCAAGCTATGAAGTTGACCATGTGGAATCCAGTGCCTTAACCTCCACACCTCCCATTGACCCTTTACTTTTGATTTTTAAGATTTTTATATATAAAATGACTTTTAAAAGTTCATGGGAAATGAAATTAAAGTTTATTTTTGTGTAAAAAAATTAAATCCAAGTATAGATTTTTTTTTCTTTTTTATATTATATTTTTTACAATTAAAGTATGAATTCATTTTGCTACAAAAACTTTTTGAAATCCATTCATTGTTTTCCCATTACACGTATTTCCATGAGCTTTTTTTCTGAAACATTTTTTAATTAATTAATTTACATTTATTCCCTAAGCATCATCACAACATACAACATATGATTTCCCATCTAGAATTTACTGCATAGTGGTGTAATCATGCATGTTACCATCAATAATTTTCCATTTCTAGTTTCCTTTTTCTGACCCTCTGCCTTTCCACCCTCCTCCCACACTGTCTATGGTGTCTATAGTTCTTTTCCATTCCTTTTTTCCCCCACATTTTTTTGATCACACAATTTCTTAAATAATCTAACTAATTTTAATAGCAAGTTTAACTGGTAATTTCAAGAAAAGCAGTTTTAACTTTAATAAATCAAAGAAATGCTAAGGAATTTTGCTTAAAACTTAAAGCCAGGAAACAGGTGAGGATTCTGTTCAAATAGTAGGTATACGAACCTATTGTCAGCTCAAGACAGGACAAAAATCTTTAAAACTGGAAAATAAAGCCTAGAAGAAAATCAATAATGTTTTAGTCAAAAGTCATAAAATGTTATTTCACCAGTTCAGTCTCATACTTAATCTATCTTCTGTTGTGGTTCAACCTTCCTGACTAAATTCTGGGATATAATACTTAACTCCAGACTTGCCCCTACAATTAAGTTGGCCACTTTCTTAGTTTTTGAACTCTTATTTCTGTGGGTTTGTATTTAATTTTCCTTATATAGCACTCCCTTGAGAACTTCTTGGAGATCTGGTTTGGTGTTGGTAAATTCTTTCAGGTTTTGTTTATCTGAGAATGTTCTTGTCTTTTCTTCCCATATGAAGGATAATCTTACCAGGTACAATATTCTTGTTTGAAATTGCTTTTCCCTTCACACTTTGAATATATTTTCCCATTCTTTCCTTGTTTGTACTGTTTCCGATGAAAGATCTGCTGTTAGCCTGCTGGAATATCCTTTGTGGGTAACTTGCTGTTTTTCTCTTGCCAATCTTTGTCTGTGGTTTTGGTCAATCTAGCTACAATGTGTCTTGGAGAAGATTTTCTTGGCTTGGTTCTATTTGGGGTCCTTTGTATTTCTTGAGATTGGATTTTTGAGTGCCTCTCTAGGTTTGGAAAGTTTTCTTGCAGGATTTCATGGGATAGATTATCAATGCCTTATGGAAGAATTTCCAATTCATAAACCTTAATAATGTTTACAAAGCACATAGACTTTCCTGTCTTCTCCCCCAACACAAGTATGTTGCTACCATTGATCAAACTCTACCTCCAGGCAACAGAGAAGGAAAAAAAAAAAAAAAAAAAAACAAACAAAAAAAACTCCAAAGGCAATCACCTTTCCCCACTGCCATACCAATACTCCTGGAGAATCATTAAAGCACCAGGCTGGATTTTTAAACTAAGCTATAAAAACTATCTTAATTGAAGTATTCTAACAAATATAACAGCCTAACAAATGTTGTTTTGTAGACTTTTCCTTGACATCTTAAGTTCATTCATTTAACAAATATTGAGCACCCATAATGAGTAAAAAACTTTGCCTGGTATTCTCAGTAATCAGATGCTTTTTCTCTAACCAAGAAATGTAATATTAGTATTAATAACTGTTTTTTATTTAGGCAACTGTTTTCTCATGCTTGCAGTAGAGACAATGTGCTAAATTTAAAAACTTATTTTTGTCCTCCTAAATACATATCTAATTTTCCTTTACTGGACTGTTTTAATAATATAGGACCATGGGACCAGCAGATGTCATAATGGTTACATCACTGGACTCCCACATGTTCAACTGCAGTTCGTTTCCAGACCTGGCTGCTTCAAACTCACGCTGGGCACATATGAGCACGTGCACAAAATCCCATAAGGAGAGTGGAAGAGAGGGGATTGTGAAGTGGCCATCCTCACTGGTGGGTGACTTCTTACTTTCTATTTCTCTGTCTCTCTATGCCTCTCCAGCAAGTGCACATGCCCTATAGCAAAAGTCTTTCTAAAAAAATAATAATATCGTGCCATGTCATATGATTTCTTTTTGATGGAATATGATGGAATTGGCATATGGTACATCCAAGCTCAATTCCTAAAAGTCTCTCACACTTTCCTGGATACCATGGGGACTTCTATTTGAAAAAAATTTCCACAGTGCAGAAACAAGTTTTACCTTTCTCTGCTATAGAAATTCATTTGACCAGAGATGATGGATGACTCTCATAAATGCGGTCATCAAAATATACTTTGGAAATATCATATGTCCAGCATCTTTTATTGTGTGAGAAATATAGACCACAGATATATATTCTTTCCAAATCTTTGAGGTCAGACAATGGTAAGACACCAAAATAAAGGAACCTCTAATAATTATTTATGCCTAAAATCTCACCTTAAGAAACTTTTAAGAAGGTATTCCTCAGATGGCCTTCAACTGGTAGGGGAAGGGGGAATGATCTGTTTGGTGTTTATGTAAGAATGAGTATATCTTAAATATCCACAATGAAATAGGTTACCATAAACAATGACAATTCCATGTGAAATGTAGAGAAAAATAAATAAATGGCCCTAAGCATGAGATAGAAGTTAGAGATGAGAGGGGACAGAGTAGCAGAGGGCAGGGTAAAAGGTTAGGGGACTCTTCCACCCTGCCTGCTTCTACACAAAGTATTTGACATTTCACTGTCACAACCATGCTTGAAACACAGGTGTGACTTCACCAATTTACAAATAAGGAAAGACTCCATATATAATTGTTCCATTGGTGGAATCGATATTTAAATACAGCTCTGATTGCTGTTTTGCTATTTCCAGTTCACTATATTTCTTACAATACATACTTGTGCACACTCTTCTTAGTCTCATTATTAAAATCGCAATGCTTTTTTCATTCCAAATAGATATACTCACTTATCTATAAGAAGAATATATTTCTTATCCTATTTGATGATCTTAAGGAAGTTAGGAAATCTTCTATTGACAGTGAATGGAATATATACCATAAAGATATAAGGTAACTGAAGGGGGAAAGTAGAAAGTTTTTATGACCTATTGGACAGAATGATATCAACTGAAAATACAAATGTATGGTATATTTCAAATTTTCTAGAAGTAGATTTTAAATATTTTCACCACAAAAAAAGATGTCTGTGAGATGATAGATTTGTTAATCAGCCTGATTTAATTGTCCACGTTGTAAACATATATCAAAACATCATATTGTATTACATAAATACATACAACTATTATTTCTTAGTTAAAAATAGATTTTTAAATGCCTAAATAAAAATTCCAAAAGAAAGTTCAGGCTACTCTATATAAATGTTGAATTAGAACAATGAGTATATTACTACAATAAAACAGTGTTTGTTTCTTGAGGTGAGGTGAGACTTTGTAACTTTAAATACAGCCAAGAGTCTAACATGAAATCATACAGATCTATTTGGAAATACTAGATAAGATCCTTTGCAATTTATATTTTCTCCACGGATTTGAAAAGATAGCTTTTCTTCTCATCTAATAGAGAAAGTAACTATCATTGGGACAATAAAGTGAATTTCTGAAATAAACACAACTGAATTGTGTATAAATGACATCTTATCATCTCCTACTCAATGCCAAAGGTACCTTTCTTGGTGTGTGTCCATTATCTTCTGGAATACGCTATTATTTCTTTTATTTTATTTATTCATTCATTTGCTTTAATTTGAAGAGAGAGAGAGAAAGCGAGAAAACAAGCCAGCAGGTCCGGGACTCAAACCATGGTCAACCATGTAGGAGTGCCCAGTACCTTAACCACCAGGCCACCTGCTGGCCCCTACACTATTATTTCTTATTTGAGATGTTTTTGCTTAATTTTCATCCTAGATAGATTGATGGACATGGCACTCCATAGACACACACACACACACACACACACACAAAACAGTGGATCTTGGTTTATTACATTTGGAAATTTTAGTGGTATAATAGTACCACTATAGGCAAACACAAAGATGACAAAGATGTGCAGTAACACACCATTAAACAGTGGTTCTATAATACAAATAAAATATCATATAAACCCAAAGGATATACAATAGCAAAATGTAAGCAAATAATTAGAAAGTGATAAGTTTTGAGTATTTACTACCATTATTTTTATTTCTTTACCTTTGATTTTTGCCAAAGGACACATGTGCTCACCTCTGAGAGACAGAGAGGTAAAGTGAGAAATCACACCCCTCCCCCAAGAAGTTGGCCATGTCACAATCTCTTTTCTTCCATTCTCCTCTTGGGATTTTGAGCACACATACACACACACCTGGTGTGCTTTTCAAGCTGCCTGGTCTAAGTCTAGGACTCAAACCATGGCTGGCCATATGAGAATCCATCACCTTAACCACCACACCACCTGCTGGCCCCACTACCATTATTTTTAATATAACTCATTAATCTATATAATTTATTTGTTATCATGGTGCTTAATAAAAATCTCAAAATTTCTGAAAATTTATCTGTACTTTTATCTGGAACCAATCAGCTCTAGCATATACATACAAATATATATATATATATATATATATATATATATATATACACACACACACACATACACATATACACACACACATACAAATATATATATACACACACATACAAATATAATATATATATGTATATATATATATATATATATATATATATATATATATATATAAATGATGAAATGCACTATGCAGGCAAATTAATTCTGAATTTATATAATTATAATGTTTTATGCCTTCTAAAAAATACAACTATGAAGGTCTTACACATGAAGAGATTATGTGTTGTGAACATATGTTTTAAGATCAGTGTGTCAAGGCAGAATATAGATAAACAAAGAAAACAGGAAGTTTTCTTTCAAATTCCAGCTGTGTTACAAAAATGTGAGCAAATTACTCATAATAATTTTCTGTATTGTCCATCAATTGAAGCATATGAAATAGTGTTCTTGAAAGTGTTTTGAAATAGTGTTTTTTAAAATAATTAGTGGACTATCTTAAAAGCATGTTTAAAGCACAAGTTGGAATGTCCAGGCCAAAAGAAAATTTCCTTGGTGATACTCAAAAGTAGATGAATTTGCTACCACAAGATGAGGTTGTTTTTCTATTGTTAGTTCAAGTTAGAATTAGGAGTCTATAATCTTGAAGCTCCCAACTGATAATGACCTATATGTTCAACTGTAAAGTGTAGACATCTCGGGGCCAGCAGGTAGTGTAGTGGCTAAGGCACTGGACTCCCACATGGCCAACTGCAGTTCAAGTCTCAGACATGGAGCTTGAAACTCATGTCTGGCATGTGTGCATGTGTGCCCAAAATCCTAAGAAGAGAATGGAGGGAAGGAGATTGTGGTGTGATTATCTCCCTTAGAGGTGATGTCTCCTTCTCTCTCTGTCTGTCTTTCTGTCTCATGCCCTGTAGCAAATCTCTCTCTCTCTCCCTCTCTCTCTCTGTATGCGTGTTAAACTACATATGAATATGTAACTTCTGAGTTGGCTCTAAAGCCAACCTTTCTTGGTTCTGTTTCTGCTGTTAGATTTTAAATCACTGAATGCAAAGTCAAATGTGCTGCCTAATTTTTCTCTTCATTGGACATCTATAGAACAATGCCTATGAAGCTGGGGTCAGCAAACTAGGACTGTATACAGCTATGACCTATTGCTTGTTCTTTAAAATAAAGTTTTATCAAAACACATCCACACTCGCTCATTTAGATATTATCTATGGTTGCTTTGTTGCAACAACATTAAAGTTAAGTAGTTGTGACAAATACTGTAAGGTCTGAAAACCCTAAAATACTTTCTCTCTGACTTTACAGAAGATGTTTGCAAATCCCTGATGTATAGTTTAAAATGTGGACTTCCAATAGCATAGACAGTGTTGGTAGCATGTTGTTAAGTTAATGTGAATCCTAATAATCAATATTATTCCAGGAATGTTAATGAGTATCACTTATAATCTGCTCTTTCTGAATCATTCTGAGCTCTGAGAGTAACCTCTGGGTTTTCCCTAAGCAAAAAGAAGATACCCAGAAACTCTGGCTTCCAGACCCAAATAAAACAGCATAATATTGACTTTTATATTTGGGCTCCATTTAAGGTTTCTTCAAAAACAAACTGTAGCATATTACTAAAAATTACTGGTTTGAAAAACTGTGGCATATATATACTATGAAATATTACTAGACTATTAGAAAGAATAAGACCCTATCATTTGATTCAAAATGAATGAGTACAGAGGAGTTAATGTTAAGTGAAGTGAGCCAGATTTCAAAAGATACACATCGTATATCCTCACTCAATATTAAATGTCTCCTGCACTCTGTGGTGGAAATGGAAAGATCTGAAGATATGACAGTAGAGAGGATAAATATGATACCAGAGCCTGGAAGGGAGGGGAATGGGTGATAAAGAGTGGGTAGCAGAGGGTAGATGGGAGAGTCAAAAGAAATTTGACAAAAGAATCCAAATTTCTGTATTAAAAAGACAAGACCAGTAATTTTTGCTTTATAAAAATAAATTAAAAAAAATTTAAATGTGTACATATCCATACACATGAATATACCATCAACAAAAACTAATCAATACAATCTAAGATTTAAAAAGTTGATGGACTGGGAAATAAATTGTGCTATATTGGACTTGCAAGTCAATCTGGAACCAATGATACAAGCTGAATTTACGGTTAATAATGAGCTAGGATGTTGAGCATTTTTTTATATGCCTTTTAGCTATTCGTATGTCATCTTTAGAGAGTGTTTTTTTCAACTCATTCTCCCATCTTTTAATAAGATTGATTATCTTTTTCCGGAACAGCTGCTTGAGTTCCTTGTGAATTCTGGTTATCAGTCCCTTATCTGACGCATAGTTTACAAAAATATTTTCCCGTTCTGAGGGCTGTCTATTCACACTAATCACTGTGTCTTTTGCCATGCAGAAACTTCTTAGTCTGATGTAATCCCACTTTTCTATTTTGGGGATTATTGACTGTGCATTGGGAGTCTTATTTAAGAAGTCTTTCCCTACCCCAATGTCTCCCAGAGTTTCCCCGATGTTTTCCAGGAGCAGTTTTATAGTTTGAGGTCTTAGATTTAGATCTTTGATGCACCTTGACTTTATTTTTGTCAAAGGTGAGTGGTAGGGGTTCAGATTCATCTTTCTGCACATGGAGATCCAGTTTTGCCAGCACCATTTGCTGAAGAGGTTTTCCTTTTCCCAATGATGCCTGTAAAGATAACAATGTTTTCTGGATCAAAAATTCAGACACAGAGCCTAACAAAAGATTTAAGAATGATTACATGAAATAAAGTAAATATATAGAAGTTAAATCACACTGTGTTATCAATTTAATGTACTGCCTTTACTTAAAAAATAAAAAGTCGAATCAGGACTGTCCCAGGAAATTAGGCCAGGTAGTCTCCCACCTACCTACTGAAAGAACTGGGAGGGGCTGGCATTGACTGTGGAATGAGTTATTCCCAACTTCCATTCTTTGCATGTTTTAATCATGATGACATGTCAATAAATGTTCTACAATGAGAAAAAAAATAATAATGTGCTAGGACATGAATAGAGATAGTTCAAGATACTGCACTCAAATCCAGGCAGTGTATTAGAACCAGAGCATATGAAAAGTGAAATAGGAGAGGTCAAGCTGACAGAAACCAGAATGATGCAAATGCCAGGAAATGAAATAGTTTTTCAAAAAATGAACAGGAACTAGACAATGTACAGAAACTGGGTGAGCAAACTGGATCAACCAAGAGTAAATATGGACATATAAGGAATACTCAAATAGTTCATGGGAACTATGTGATATTAAAAAGAGTATAGGGACCATCAGCTGGTATGATAGTTAAAGTGTTAGACTCCTACATCGCTGACCACAGTTCAAGTCCTGGACCTGGTGGCCTGCTTTCTCACTTTCCCTTTCTCTCTCTCTGGTTAAAAATAAAAGTACTAATGAGAAATAAAATTGAATAAATAATTCTTTAAAACATAAAAATGTATGCATAGATTTTAAATTTTTTGCACAATATTAAACTCATATTTTATTCCATTTTCAAAAAACTTTTTGAAATACCCTGGTAGTTACTTATAATATAAAAAAATAATGAACAACGCGTTTTTTTTTCCCTTGAGTTTGTATTTTATATAGATTTTGTGTAGAGAGGATCAATTCTGACAGAGTAGGTCTCGCGGAGGCTCCACTTTCAAGGATCTAGTTATCTTGGAGTGTGTGAGGACTAGAGAGAGGAAGAAGCAGGGACTGGAGGAGAAAGTATGACCGTAGGCAATACATACCACCTAAGTCTCTCATTAGCTGGATTTCTGGATATTCCATAGTTTCTCAGAATTATTAATAGACTTCTACGCCTCATCAAACTAAATGTTATTTAACATAAGAAAAATATTTGAAGGTTAATAATAGAATCAAATATATTTAACATTCAATTGCAATTTTGCATGTCTAAGATCTTGACTTATGTTAACGTATTTATTCTTTACAACATTCTGTGTCATATATAGTAATTTTAATTCTACTCTCTACTTCTATGAATTCAACTTTTTTAGATACCACATATAAGTGAGGTCCTCTGGCACTTGTTTTTCTGTGCCTGGCTTATTCTACTTAGCATGTTTTCCAAGTTCATCCATGCTGTTGCAAATGACAGAACTTCCTTCTTTTTTAATGGGTGAGTAGTATTCCATTGTGTATGCATGGTGATTATAATTTTAAATAATGTACTGTATCCTTGAAAATTGTTAAGAGAGTAGATTTTAAATGTTCTAACCACAAAATACACTAAGCATGTGAGTAATATGCTAATTAGCTTGATTTAATAATTTCACAATGTGTGTGTATATATATATATATATATATATATATATATATATACCAAAACATCACATTTTACACTATGAATATATACAATTGTTATTTGACAACTAAAAACATAATTGTAAACATGTAAAGAGCTTACTAGGTACTAAGCACTCTGCTCAGTAGTAAGAAATCTGAAATTCATGTGTAGATATACCTTTTCTTTTTTCTTTAATGATAGTGCATATGCAAGCATGTGAGATAGAGAGACCCTCCTGCCCCCTGACATACACACAGGGTCTTATCACCCTGTGATCCTTCTTCCCCAGCCCTCTAGCTTCTCAGGATTTTGGGTGCTCACTTATGCACCTGGCATATTTTCTAACTGACCCAGGGATTCAAGCCCATGGTAGACCCATGACTTCCAGACTTGAAGGGCACTTGTGTTACCACTGCATCACTGGGGCTGGGCCAAATACTTCTTATAATATTTATTTTATTATTAATTCACTCATCATTATTTAACATACTGTACCAATAGACCATTAGTTTTAGAAACAGGACAAGGATACTACATTCTGCTGTCCAGGAATTCTAACAGGGTAGTTAAAAACAAATTATATAAAGTATAAATAAGACACAATCAGATAAAGTTACTGGTAATAAAACCAACCAGAGTAATGAGAGATGGCTGATGATCCTGGGCAGCCTACTTCTTTCACTTGAGGAGGTGGCATTAGAGCTAACGTGTTGACTGAACATGCCTGTCAGAGATTCAACTCTGCATAACAACAGTTTCTGCCTTTGTCTTTACATGGCCTTCTCTATTGTTCTCTCAGTGTCAATATCCCTCTGTCTTTCTATTATATGAAACCCTGTTATTGGATTTGGGGTGTATTCTATCATCTGCAAAGACCCTTTTTTTTTTTTTAAATAGACTCACATTCACAGGTCTGGGGCCTAAGACATGGGTATATCTTTCTGGGAGCCACAATTCAATTCACAACTTTCATTAATACTAGGTACCAAAGAATGTGGGATTTTACTGATATTCAGTAGTTCTGCTCTCTACTTTCTTTTTTTTTCCATTTACAATATGCTGTGGTTCTAACATTTTTCCACAAATTCATGTGTTAGAAACTTAATCCTAGTGCAACATCACTGGGAGGCAGGCGTTAATAAAAGGTGACTGGGTCATGAAGACTCATGGATAAAATAATATCATCATAATGAAAATGGGTTAATTAATACAAGATTGGGTTGTTATAAAAGAGAGTCTACCCTTCCTGCTGTCTCTCTATCTCATGTACTTTCTGTTCTATCACAGAATGATCCTCACCTGTTGCCAGTACCGTGCTCTTGGACTTTTCAGCCATCAGAACTGTGAGAAATAGATTTATTTTCTTCATAAATTACCCAGTTTGGGGTATTTCATTACAGCAGCAGAAAGTGAACTAAAATATAATAGCATCTGCTTTGTTGTAGCATTGACATCCTGGAAGAACTGACTTCTATCGGTCTTACTTAAGGTTTATTGAGTCTAAAAGCATTATTATTATCTCTATTACTGAATAGTAAGTCCTTGTAACCTATGACATATAAGAAACCTTAAATTACAGTGTTTATTAATTTTTATTTTATTCTGTGACTCAGGAGGTAATAGCAACATATTCATCACATGGTTAGTGTAAAAACTAAGTGAAATAATATTACTGAGATAATTTGTAAATGTACATCCATGCACAAAAGCTATAATACATTATAGAAGTCCAGTGATTATGATCAACTCAATAGACTTTGAAGTTCAGAGGACACCTGCTTTGTGGTAGCTGTATGCTGTTTCTCTTCCTGGCAGTTATCTAATCCCACTCTCCATGCCACCATGACTTCTGGCTGGCAGGGCCTGCTTCTCAATAGAAAAGTTAAAATGTCTGTCACTTCTTCAGCCTCCACTGTAGCGAGAATATAGTTATTGTGAATAATGAAACCTGAGAGAAAAGCCCTTGGAAGATCTGAGCAAAAGCTTTTTATCTTTGAGAGAAGGAGATTAGCAAGGAAAAACTCCTCCCACTTTATTTTATTTTATATTTCATATTTCATTTGTCCGTGCAGACACAATGTGTGAATGAATGTAATATGGCCTGAGTTTCACCTGCCATCTTATAAAAACAAAAAATAGAAGTATGAAAAGAAAGGCCAGCAGATTGAGTATGCCACTGTGGAAATAACAAAGTCTGGGTGCTCAATGAGTTGATTAGGTCTAGTGATTAAGTCTAGATCTAGGTATCAATTATAGAACTATCTTGCTTTTAAAACTTAAGGAAAAATTTATCTTATTGTTTAAGCCAGTATTTGTTGGCAAAAGCATCTTAACTAATGTTCTATTAACTAATCCTTTCTTTACCTTGCACAGATTAAATGCATATTATTTTCACACATTCATTCATGATTATGTTATTCTTTACGTTTGTACAGTTGGTAAAGCAACATATTATTTTTTATTTTGAGGCAAAGAAAGATCTCATGGCACCAAAGCAGCATTATCCAGTTTGTATAACAATAAGCTTAATGAATTCTGCAGGCCTGAGACATGAAATAAATAAGATTAAAATTGAAAGAAGACATGCTTTAAGGAAGAAAAACAAAGCTGATATTAAGATGAAATATATTATATGGAAATTTTGCAGAGAGGTAAATTTTGCAGAGATTAATGGCTTCATACTTAATACTTCAGTTTCCTTCGTCATGATTACTATTCATCTCTGTTTTCCCAAACTTCACACCTTTTACCTGTATGATCAGCATTAACAAAAGTAAGAAAATCATCGCCTATAATTTTAATTCAGAAACACTGACTTAAAATTGTTCAGGACTACTCAGATTTATCAGTCATGCTTTCTTGGAGATGATTCCTTAGATTATCTCAATTATATTATTATAATTTGAGTCAGCTAAGTCAGTTCATCATGAGGATTTCAGAAATTGTTTCTCCGGCTGTATTCTTAACATAAATTGCATCAAATAAATTTTACCAGGTGAGCAATCAAGTGTGCTGAGTATTGCTTTCCAATTCCATCCTAGCCAGCAATTTAGCTCTCAGCAAGAAGACACAATGTTTCTTGAATGGCTGATGAATTATCTTCTCGAATGATTGCAGGCTATTGGATGCATTAATGGCAGGAAAGCTGGCTGCCTGTTTAGTAGCTGAAATGGTTTTATGGTTCACAGAATTGATTAGGAGCGTAATGGTCATCTGCAGCAGTTGACCAAGGCTCCATTTGCTGTCACAATGGAAGCTGCTGGAAGTCATCTCCCAGATGTCAGGGCAGAGAGACCTGCTTTGAAGAGCTCCAGTTAAAGTGGCAGGTGGAATTGCAGGTAGCCTAGGCACCTGCCCCATTTGTTTTGTCTCTTCTCATCTGACCACAACCAAATGTAGAGGTATGTATCATCACTTAAGTCCGAGACAGTAATTCTCTACATTCCACTTGAAAATTGTATTGTACTCAAAAGCTCTGATGCGTCTCTTCAATATAATCATTCTCCATTTTATTTGTGCATGAAAGTTACCCTAATGCTTTTTGAAATGCAGATTTCCTGGTCCATCTTCTGAGATTCAGTCTCGGAATTTGAACAGTCCAAGGTACAATATTTAACAATCACTCTTTTCCTAGATGATTTCTGGTAGATAGTCTGGAACTTTTTAAAAAGTATATGTACTGACATTCCCTACATTTTAATTATTTTTTCTCAAATCTCTAATTCTGTTTCTTGTAATAGAATATCTTTCTAACTAATAGCATTAGGCTTAGGTTTCCTTCAATATATTAGAATATTTTTAAAAGTCACTTTATCTTTTACTTTGGGATCATTTTTTTTCCTGCTATATTGTACTGCTATATCTTTGTCTTCTTTCTTTTTTTTACCTTTTATTTTGTTTCTAATTGACACCTAGTGATAAGTGTACATACCTATGGAATATAGTGTGTTGTTTTGATACACGTGTACATTGTGCAAGAATTAAATAAGGATATTTAGCATAATCATCATCTTGTACATGTTATTAGTTCTTTGTGGTGAAACATTCTAAATCTTCTCTTTTAGCTATTTTAAAATATTTAATACAATATTGTTAGCCATAGTCACCCTAACCTGAAATAGAGTAAAAGAAAGTATTCTTCCTAACTATAACTTTGTAGTCATTCCTGATCTATTTCTATCCTTTCAATTCTCCAACCCTCCCCAGTCTCTCATAACTAGTATACTCCCTACTTCTATGAGATGAACTTTAAATTCCACATATGAATGATGTCATGAGTTATTTGTCTTTCTGTGTCTGGCTTTACTTAGTTTAATATCCTCCAGGTTGGTCCATGTTGCTGCAAAAAATATTTTTTTTTCCTTTTTAGGCTTAACCATATTTCATTGTACAAGCATTCCACATTTTCTTTATCTGTTCAACTCCTGGTAGACACTTAAGGTAGTTTCGCATCTTGACTACTGTGAATAGTGCTGCAATAAATATGAGAGTGCATATCTTTTTGAAATATTGATTTCAAGGTTTTTGGGTATACCCAGTAGTGGGATTGTTGGGCATTATGGTAGTTCAGTATTTATTATGGTGTTTCCTGTACTAGATGTACTAATATTCATTCCTATCAACAGTATATAAGTTTTCTTCTTTCTCCACATCCATGCCAGCATTTGTTATTTTTTGTCTTTTTGATAATAGCCATTCTAATTGGGGTGACTTAATAGCTCATGATTTTGATTTGCATTTTCCTGATAATTAATGATGTTTTCATATTTCTGTTGGACATTTGTATGTCTTCTATTGGGAAACATTTATTCAGGTCTTTTGGACATTGTACTTTTTTTCTTTCCCTCATTGCATTTGAGTTCCTTTCGTGTTCTGGACATAAATCCTTATCAGATGCATAATTCACAAATATTGTCTCCCATTTAGTAGCCGGTATATTCACTCTATTATTTCTTTTGTTAAGAAGAAGCTATTTAGTTTAATAAAATCTCATTTGTCTATTTTACCCTTTGTTGTCTATACTTTTGGGATCTTAAGCAAAAAGATCCTTGCCCAGATGAATGTCATGAAGTATTTCCCTCATGTTTTCTTTTTGTAGGCTTATTATTTTGCTCTTGCATTTAAATGTTCCATGTTCACTTGATTTTTGTAGTGAGAGATTGGAGATATCCCACCTGGGAATATCCAGTTTTCCTGACATCGTTCATTAAAGAGACTCCTTTATCCATTGTGTGTTCCTGATACCTTTATCAAAAGTCAATCAGACATAGTATGTGGATTTATTTCTATAATCGCTAGCATTTATTGGTCTATGTGTCTGTCTTCATGCATCTATCATACAATTTGTGTTACAAAAGCTTTGTAGTGGGACCAGCAGTTAGCATAATGGCTATGTCACTGGACTCCCACGTAGTTGACCGCAGTTCGAGTCCCGGACCCGGCGGCTTAAACTCATGCTGGGAGCGTGTGCATGCGTGCCCAAGATTCCAAGAGGAGAATGGAGGAGAAGGGATTGCGGTGTGGCCATCCCCCCTGGGGAGGGGGTGATTTCTTGCTTTCTGTCTCTCTGTCTCTCTCTCTCTGTCTGGCGAGTGCACGTGCCCTATAGTGAAAACCTCAAAAAAAAAAAAAAAAAGCTTTGTAGCATATTTTGAAATCAGATAATGTGATTCTTCCAGCTTTGTTCTTTTGTTCAAGATTTCTTTCGCTATTCAAGGTTTTCTTGTGTTTCCATACAAATTTTAGGATTTTTTTTTCTATTTCTATGAAGAATGTCATTGGTATTTTTATAAATCTGTAGATTACACTGGGTAACACAGATATTTTAACAATACTAATTAGCAATATTAATTCATCTAATATAAGAGAGTGGAATATCTTTCCACTAATTTGTATCTTCTAAATTACCCAAGTTAAAGTTTTATAGTTTTTAGTACAAAGATCTCTCATGTCCTTGGTTAAATTTCTTTGTAAGTTTGTATTTGCAATGATTATAAATGTAATTGTTCTCTGGATGTCTTTTTCAGATAGTTTGCTATTATTTTGTCAAAATACTGCTGATCTTTGTATATTGATTTGGTGTCCTGCAACCTTACTGAAAATCTTTGTTATGTCTACTAGTATTTTAATGGGAGTCTTTAGGATTTCCTACATAAGATCAAGTTGGCTGTAAACAGATACAATTAAACTTCTTTTTTCCAGTATAGATATCTTTATTTTCTTTCTCTAATAATAATTATTTTAATGTATAAGTATGTTCCATGCAGCATTTGGGACACATTTATACTAAAAACATTATTTGTTATTTTTCTAAAATTCAGACTTAACTGAAGGGTTCTCTATTTTATCTGGCAACACTATCTAGTCAGGATAACCTGGCCATGGTTTTGGGTTAAGGCAGAGCATCACTTAGTGTGTACGAATAAAGTTACACAAGGCTATTGCTAAGATTCTTTAAAGTTATGTTATCTCAGACAGAAATTTGACTCTAAAGATGCAAAACTTTTAAAGAGTTGATTTTTGCTAATCTATGGTTGTTAAATTAATATAACTTGACTATTGAAGGCATATTTATCAAATTTTAAAAGTTGGATCCCAAGAAATTAGTGCATATTTAATGTCTCTGAGATCAGTTCCTCAGTAAGTTCTACTCCTTTCTCCCCACCCTGCAATTACATTGGTTAAAATAAACAAAATTGAGAAAAGATGCTTTATGTGTGGTTTTATTACAACTTAACTATTTATTCTTATTAATAGAAGGAATATAATTCACTGTTGTTTAGTGACACTGTGTCAATTTTATCCTACTTTTTATATGCTCTCCTTTAAACCCTTGCTTAATATCTATATATCTGTCTCACTTTCAAATTCTATTCTATTTGCTTTTTGCTTTCTTTAAAGAATTGGGTTCAATGCTCAGCTCTAGAGCCATAGGCAAATTGTAGGCGAACTATAGGCTGGAAGTCAAATCCACCCGTAGCCTGTTTTGTAAATAAAATTGTATTAGGTCACAGCCACTGCCATTTATTTATATATCAACTTTGGTTGCTTTTGTACTACAATGGCAGAGTAGTGTAGCAGAGATTTTGTAGCCTACACAGTCTAAATTATTCATTATCTGGCCCATCTTGTGCATACATGTACACACACAGACATATGCATAAGATCTGATGGGTACATATCGCAAGAGAGGACAACAGCAGCAGCTGAGGTATGGGAGTGAAGCTCTAGGTGGACCTTTCTCCTCTCTCTCACTGTATGACAAAATCTGTGTTCTGAAGAGAGAAGGGCAGCAAACACTGTGACTCTTAGGTTTCAGCTAAAGACCTGCTCCAGCTGGGAGAAGGGAGATGAAAGAATATTATTTTCCTCAGGCGTAAGAGCAATAACATGCTCTGGGCCAAGACCCAAATCTGGGGACAGAAAAGGAGCACTGAGAGGGCCACAGGGGATGATGCTTCCCTAAAGCCTCAGGACTATGAGGAAAGAGAACACTCTTCTCTCGAGTTCAACCACAAAGCAAACAAGCACCAAGTGCTACCAGTGCAATTCTGCAGGGAGAGTTGCAAAAGCATAGGGACAGGGAGGTCTGATGCAAAGTGCAGAGGGAAAACCTAAAACTGAGAGTGAAACAGTAAAAAAAAAAGAAAGAGAGAAACACTTACTGACAAATTAGCACTTATTCTAAACATACAGATAGAGAAATTTCAAGGTTGCAGTACATTGAGGGTATCCACAGTGATTAAACACTCAGCCTAACTTCTGCCAAGATTCATTCAAACCCAAGATTAAGTTCTAGCACCAAAAAAGAGAGTGCTTGTTTATGGGAATAAAACATAGTTAACTCAGTCTCCCATTTTATACAAGATGTCTAAATCTTTACAAAAAATTAAGAAACGTACAAAAAGGCAAGAATAAATATTAATGCCTTATGCCAAAGAAACCAAGAGAATCATATTCAGCTATGACACAGCTATTGACATAATGAGACAAAACTTTAAAAAAAAAAAAGTGAAGCAGTTAAGCACTGTGCAGGGAAAGCTAGAGAGTACCTAATCAACTAGGGTCCAAGTCCTGGCTCTGGCACCTTGAAAAATATGCTGAAGGGACCAGCAGATGGTGTAGTGGTTAAGTTGCTGAACTCCCATGTGGCCTACCACAGTTCAAGTCCTGGACCCAGTGGTTTAAAGCTCACACCAGGTGCAGGTGCATGTGTGCCCAAAAATCCCAAGAATAGAATGGAGGAGGAGGGATTGTGGCATGACCATACTCCTGTGGGATGATTTCTTACTTTTTGTCTTTCTATCTCTCTCTCCAGTGAGTGTACATGACTTATAGCAAAAATCTCTCCAAAAAAATGTGCTGATCATACTTGCACATGTCCAGGATTTTTTTTTTTTTTTGAGAGGTTTTTCGCTATAAGACGCGTGCGCTCGCCAGACAGACAGAGAGAGACATAGAGACAGAAAGCGAGAAATCACCCCCCAGGGGGGATGGTCATGCCGCAATCCCTTCTCCTCCATTCTCTTCTCGGGATCTTGGGCACGCACGCACACACGCCCGGTGTGAGTTTTAAGCCACCGGGTCCGGGATGCGAACTGCGGTCGACTACATGGGAGTCCAGCGACATAGCCATTATGCTAACTGCTGGTTCCCACATGTCCAGGATTTTGATAGGATAAATAATCAGAGGAGAAAGCATTGTGGCATGACCAGGTGCATGCACATGCATTCTCTGTCTCTCTCTCTCTGTCTCTTCAGCTCTCTGTAGTTATGTTTTGCATGCATCCATGACCTCTGGAATAGAACTAGCATTTGATTCACCCATCCCACCTTTGGATATAAATCCAAAGGACCGGAAATTATTCTGTCAAAGAGATATCTTTACCTTTATGTTTATGTCAGCATTATTTATAATAGCTAAGACATGAAATCAACTTAACTGTCCATTAACAGAAAATGAATTTAAAAAAGCCATTTGCAACCATATAGATGAACCTACAGGACATTATGCTAAGTGAAACAAGCCAGACACAGAAAGATAATACTGTACAGCCTCACTTATATGTGGAATCTAAAACCGTTGAACTATAGAAGCAAAGAGTAAAACCGTGATTGCCAGGGGCTGGTGTATGGAAGATGTGGGGAGGGGTGTTGATGAAAGGGTACACAGTTTTGCTTATAAGTAAGTTCTGGGTATCTATTATACAGCATGGTGTGTTAGTCCAGGGCTTGGTGGATAATGCAGCTGGATCCCACTCGGTAGACTACACACTTCAAGTTTTGTACCTGAAAGCTTGAAAACATGCCAGGTGCATGCATGTGCATGTCTAAAATGCCATAAAGAGGGAGAAATGGATGAGAAAATTTTGCAGCATGAATATATCCCATAATGGATGTTTTCTCTCTTAGCTCTTCCTCTCTGGTAAGTTATATATGCATGTATGTATGTGTGTGTGTGTGTGTGTGTGTGTGTGTGTAATATGTAATAGTTACCATAGTAATACTGTATTGTTTATTGAAACTTGCTAAGAGAGTAGATTCTGAGTGTCCTCACCATACACACACATTATGTGTGATGGATATACTGATTAATTTGATTGTGCTAATGGTTATGTAATATATATGCATATCAAAGCATCATGTTGTACAACTTTTACTCATGTACTTTGTCAATTATACCTCCATAGAGCTGAAACATAATCTATTTTTTCTTACTTTTGACTGATGGTGGTAGTACTGTACTTTCAATTGTATCTGTCTGTTCATTGTTCATATGTAAAAGTACTACTAATCTTTTTATATTTGTTTTGCATCTAGATAGTGATCATGGCAAACTCACTTTCTTAGTGGTTGCTCTTGCTCTTATCAGTCTTCTGTTCCTGACATTTTATCAGTGTGAAGAAGTTAAAAACTTTACCTCCCTTTATATTCCTCTACCCTTTCCTTTCACAATGTAATTTTCTTAAAGAGTACCTGAATAAATTTCCAGCCACATTACTCAGTATTAGAATTGTCGCTTTAACCATCAAATCTAATTTAGAAACTCAAGCAACAACACAAAGAATTATGTTTATGCTTGCCTGTATTTGTATCTTTTCCATTATTTTTATTTGCTTGTTTGTTTTCTAAGAGATTTTTGCTATAGGGCACGTGTGCTCGCTGGAGAGACAGACACAGTGCGAAATCATCCCCCGAGGGGGATGGCCATGCCACAGTCCCCTCTTCTCCATTCTCTTCTTGGGATTTTGAGCATGCTCGCACGTGCACCTGGCGTGAGTTTTCAGCTACTGAGTCCAGGACTCAAGCCATGATCAACTACATAAGGGTACTAAAACCATGATCAACTACATGAGAGTCCAGTAACATAACCATTACAACATCTGTTGGTCCCCTCTATATTTTTTTAAAGAACCATTTATTTTATTTTATTTTATTTATTATTAGTATTATTTTTGAACTTGGTATAGTCATAAGAAAGAGAGAGAAAGAAAGGGAAAGTGAAAAAGCAAGCCACCAGATTTGAGACTCGAACTGCGGTTGACCATGTGGGAGTCCAACACCTTAACTACCACACCGCCTATTGGGCCCTCCTTTCCATTTTTTAACCTTCACTCATGATGTTGCAAGATTCCTGCTATTATTATTATTATTATTATTATTATTATTATTATTTAGGTTTTTGCCATAGGGTGCATGCATTCACTAGAGACAGAGAGAGGTAGAGTGAGAAATCACCTCCAGGGGCAATGGCCATGCTGCAATCCCCTCTCTTCCATTCTCCTCTTGGGAGTCTGAGCATGCAGGCTCAGGAACCCAGCAGGATCCCCAAGTTATAAGGTTCTGAACTCAAATTCTGCGTTCTGCCACGTGGGATCCAGTGCCTTAACTACCACTCCAGCTGCTGGCCCCACTGGATTCCTGCTTTTACAATATCCTTTCTGTTAAAAGAACTTCTCATAGTCATTCTTTTTAAGGTAGTCCATTGTGGATCAATTCTCTTAGCTTTCTTGCTTCTGAGAATCTCCTAATTTCCCCTCCATTCTGTTGTTATTTTCACTGGATGTAGAATTCTAGGTTGATAGTTCTTATCTTTCAGCAGTTGAAAGATGTGTGCTCCTCTTTCTGGACTCCATGGATTCTGATGAAAAAAATCTGTCATTTAAATAGTTTCTCCCATGTAGGCAAGGTATTATTTTTTACTCATTGATTTCAGATTTATTTTTTCCATGAGTCAGAAGTTTGACTGCACTATGGCTTGGAGTAGATTTCTTACCATTTATCAGATTGGGCTCACTTCACTTACTGAGTCTTTAAGGTTATATATTTTACCATATTTGTTAGACATTTTAACTTTTATTTCTTTGAGTACATTTTCAGTCCCCTCCTCTCTCTCTCTGTCTTCTGGGACTCTGATGACACAAACATTAAATGAGGGCACAGGCTCTCTATATCATATGAGTCATTTGTAATTTAAACAATAATATTGAACAGCTCATATGGTTAAATGTCCAGTGTAAGAAAAATCAGAAACAACTGATAGTCCAAAGGAAATAAAAATCATACCTTTTCTACTTCTACCCAATTCCATATACACCATGATTAACTTCATCTTTACTTGTCTCTGGGAATAAACATACCCATAAGTATACAGGTATAATTAAGTAAAATAAACTCATATAGTAAACATATTTTGTTAAATGCTTTTCCCACATACTAACAGATTTTTAGCTACTTTCTTAGTGTCACAATAATGTTAAACTCCTTTTCTTTGTATGTCACAAGATATCACCTATTTGCTCTGCAACAACGCTATCTCCTGCTTCAAGTCTGTCTGAGAGGATTCACAACAGAGTCTAACCCCTGCCTTTGCCAGATTTTAAGTCCTTCTATTGCTCCTCACAGTTCGCAGCTGACTAACAAATTTTCTTCCCAAAATGCTGAATATGGCTCTTGACATCTGCTCTGCTCCTGTGTCTCTGCCAGAAGAGAAAAACGAAGGGCAAAGTTGCTTTTCCTTTTTTATTTTCCCTGTAATCCTGTAGCACTTAAGAAATGTGTTATCTCTCACAGTACAGGAAAAAATTCCATTAATTTTTGCTACTCATTAAAAAATTTAATAATTATTTCCTTTAATTTTATTTATTCATTTATTTTAATTTGACCAGAGAGGATCAGAGAGAGAGCGAGAAAGCAAGCCACCAGGTCTGGGACTCAAACCACAGTCAGCCATGTGGGAGTCCAGCACCCTTAACCACCATGCCACCTGCCAGCCCCAATTTTTGCCACTGAATCTAAAATAATTGAAATCAGTGTGGCCTTAATTTTTTTAGCTTTAAGATCTAGGAAAAAGGAGATTTTCTTAAAATAAAACTAGTTTGAAGTTTTTTATGAATGCAACTTATATAAATATTGATATTCTAATTATGATCACTCATGTATTTTTATGAAATCATGTTTCTCAATACTTTCTACTTGAAAATTCTTAACATAAACTCAGACTCTGAATATCCAATATCCAAGTTCAAATCCCAGCTCTTTCCTCACTACACATGTAACACATATGCACACACCTACTCTGTGGCCAGTCATTGAACTTCTTTGATCTGTAACTTCTTCATCTAAAAAAAGAGAGGAATAACATTTTCAACAGAATATCAAAAATCACAAATTATAAGGTATTTACTAAGATTTTAAATGTGGGAATCTTTATACAGTGGAAGTTCTTCCTAGTGATTTAGACCAGTAGCAGTTAATTTACACACTAAATAAAATAAAGTGTAGTTAATGTGCCTCTTTGAACAATTCAGATTTGCTCAGTATTTTGAAGTAATGTTACTGCCAGGAATAATTAATACAGTTAAATTCATTTTAATAATACAGTTTTGTGTTTCTCTAGTATTTCAAGATTTTTTTTAAATTTATTTCTTCCATGAAGATATATATGTATACACACTCATACACACACACACACACACACACACACACACACATATATATATAAATGAGAGGTAGAGACAGCAACCCCAACTGGATCTTGATACTGCGATCCACCCTCAGCCTCCGTCAGCTCTGGATCATAGACACACGCATGCCCAGTGTACTGAGGGAGGTCTCCTAGAACCTTCCCTTGTACATCATCCTCATGGAATGTCATGTTTTGCTGCTGTGCCCCCTTCCGACCCTCTGGCATTTCTTCCTTCTTTTAAGAATTATTTATTTATTTATTTATTATTTTTTGTATTATTACTCCATTTGAACAGAGGGAGAGATAGGGAGGGTGAGAAAGCAAGCCATCGGGTCCAGGACTCAAACCTACATGGTTGGCCATGTAGGAGTCCAGAGCCTTAACCATCTCACCACTGGCCCCTAGTGTTTCTTCTTAATAAATATTTTCTTCAACACGAAACATTTGTATTTTCCTGAAGAGATCATAAATAGAAGTCAAGGATAAGTCCAAGCCAGCTAGTTAATTAGGAGGAGGCAGAATAATGGTGAAACTTCACAATGTCCCCATCTATAGACTTGCTTTCCATGGGTTCTTATACAGAATGAGCAGCAAACATTTGATTGTTTAAATCTGCAAGGTCTTCATGAAAGTGTCATTTTTCTGGAGCCTCTAGTCCTATATACCTCAAATACTATTTCTCATGTAGATGCAAATGTTCTTAAACAAGGGTGATTCTGCTTCCCAGAGGACGTTTGTATACTTGACATTTTTAGTTGTCACTGGGAAATTGCAACCTGAGTCTAGGGAGTAGAGGCCAGGATACTGCTAAATCTTCTTCAACGTACTTGACAACACCCACCCCAAATAAAAATCAGCTCAAAATGTTTTTATTGGTTCAGTACTGGAATGAATGAGGCCCTTCTCTCCAGGGTGGTAGAGTGATAGGCCATCAACTCAAAACTGAGGGAGGCACTAACATGACAGAGAATCTGTCTTCGCCCTTATTCTGTTAAATTCCTAATGCAAGTGAGCCAGTGGGGACTTTACTCATCTTGCCAGAGTTGTTCCTATCATCCTGGCTGTTTCCCACAATTAAGGAATAGTCCCTTTTTACCACCTTGCCGTCTAGGTTTGATTTAGTCATTGTTCATCTTACATATTTGATTTTTTTTAAAGTGCTCAGATAGGCTGATATAACTTTAGAGTTAGGATCAGGAGAGAGTTTTGCTAATATTGACCACTGACCCACCAAAGTTATATTTCAGACACTATACTTTTCTGGTCTTTTTCAAGATTCTTTTATTCTTTGTTGTTTTTTATATAAGTGCATATATAACTTTATTTATTACAATGATTTCTATGCTCACATTCTGTTAATTGTATTGTCAGATGCATGTTATTTATTGTTGACATAGGGTGCATGCACACACCAAGACAAACAGAGAAAGACAGTGAGAGGGAAAGTAAGAAATCATCCACCCAGGGGATGGCTGACCCACCCTCCTTTCTCCTATATTCTCCTCCTAGGATTCATGGACACACACTTGCCTGGCATGATTTTCAAGTCACCAAGTACAGTACTCGAACTGCATTAGACCATGTGGGAGTCCAGTGCCTTAAACATCACACCACCTGCTGGCCTTTATCATTTATTTTTTAATAATGCTATTAGTGATCTTTCACCTCCATTTCTGGCAACTCTGTTTTGAATCTCTGTTCTTATTTGCCATCATCTTGTTAATGAAAGATTATTCCAAGCTGTCAGTCTTCAGATTATGAAGTTTATTGGAGTCTTCATAAGGTCACTTGACATGTTCATCATTTCCCTTCGATTATAAAAAAAATTTTGACTGGTTGACTTACTGATCCAAACTGATAATGTAAGAAAATATTCCATAGATGTATCAATTGCAAAAAAATATATGAGAACCAAGAATTTTTTTCCACACTTTATTGATTCACACTTTATTGATTCATTAATTAAATGAAATATTTTAAATGGTAAGTACAATTAATATAAACATATCTGTGAACACATGTCTGACTTGAGGCATAAAACTCAGTGAGTAGAATGAACATCCTATAAAGTAGCACCTAGCTGAGACTATATAGCTTACTTATTTTTTTTATTTATTTGGTTTATTTATTTATTTTTAATTTCAAGAAAAGCAATTTTAGCTTTAATAAATCAAAAGTCAAAAATATTAAGAAAAATTTCGTTGAGACATAAAGCCAGGAAAAGGGTTAGGATTCTGTTCAAACAGTAGGTAGATATGAAAAAGTCAAAAAACAGATATGAACAAAGCTAAAATCTACTAACAAGTGCACTACAATTTTCTTCTGAAACATTTTTTCCTCTCTCTATTCCCCCTTTAAAAAAAAAAGAGGCATAAACTAACTTGTTTGCAAAAAAAATAATATGTATGTTTAGTCCCAATTTGGTGTTATTTGCACAAAGTCTCATAAAAATACTCATTGATTTAGTTGGCTTGGCTGGAACCTTTAATAAGGAACTTACGATTAGACTCTGAAAGGCCTCCCAAGGCTACTGGGCTAAGGCAAGAATTCGCCATCTGACTGTACTTTTAAGTACCTGTTCTTGAGAGATTTTTGGGCTGGTCAAGAAACATTCTTTACTTAAGACTGGTATTACTGACCTTAAGCAAATAACCATTGTGCCACAAAATAAGGGGGCTCAAATATTTTCCAACTGCAGAGAGGTCAGGAAAAAAGAAAAGTTTATGCTTCAATTTAAAAAACAAACAAACAAACAACTTGTTAGAGAACCAGGAATTTTTATTAAAAAAAAAATTTATACCGTTTTTCACTTTTGCTCAGAAGATTCGGAGATTATTATGTTAACCTTTACAATACTGAGATATTCTCTCAGATTCACTTTCTCAACAACTGACTACGAAATGAATCTAACTTATGTTTAATTGTTCTTTCTGTTAAAAAATAAATTGCCTCCACCTTAGATTTTTCAATTTAGTGATTTAATATTTGACACTCAAGAATAGACATGCACTTAGCATATGACAGTTATTTGAGCCTGAGGTTTGGAGTAAAAGTGATGTTATTTTCAAAAAATTAAAATAGATATTGAACAATAAATTATAAAACACCTTTTAAAACAAATATTTAACTACAATTTAATAATTTTGAAAATATATTTTAGTTTTACTACGATCTTATCACCAAAACATAAGAAAACTTATTTGTTTTTTTTTTTATTTTAGAGAGAGATTTTAGCTAGAAATCATCCCCCAGGGTTGATGGCCACAGTGCAATCCCTTCTCCTCTTTTCTCCTTCAAGATCTTGGGCACACATGCGCCTGAGGTGAGTTTGAAGCCACAGGGTCCAAGACTCAAACCTCAGTTGGTCATGTGGGAGTCCAGCAATATAACCACTACATCATCTGCTGGTCCCCAGGAGAAAATGTTTTATTATATGTTAGATATTAACTTAAAACCAGGTTTCTTCTAGAGTAAAGATGGGCTTTTAGAGCTTTTTACTGGCTTTGTGTCCAAGATCTTCCTGACCCTTTGGTTTTAATCTCTAGTTCGATTGACATTAATGTAATTTTTAAAGAACTTTTCTCTTTATCCTAAGTTATTTCATTAGCATCATTCAACATTGCTAGCTACTTATTTTTTAAAAACTAATTTCCTTGGATCCTATGTTCTGACACTCATTATTTTCCTCCTACTTCTTTATTTTCTTGTCTTTCCATTTTTAGATTGATCTTTATCTTCTCAATCAGAAATTATAAAGTTCTTCAAGGCTGAGTTCTATATCCTCACATTACTAAATTCATATTTATTTTCTAAATTAATGTTTGTTCTAAATTAATATTTGTTGCATAAATGAATAAAGTCACAATCTATGACTAGTATTTAGCCTTTATGGATACCTATCATTATTTCTCAATATTTTGATGTTAAAGGTATATTTTAAATGTTCAGAATAACTAAATTTATGATGTAGAGCTACAAATCACATTATTTAGTCTATAAAAATAGAAACTCAAGAAAACAATTGTTTAGAATTATCCCATCTATCATTTCCAATATGTTAATGTTTTTTTAATTTTAATTTTGCATAAAATTTAACAGTGGTAATTTTTACACAGTTAACAAAGGAAAACTATAGTTCCTCAATGGAAGGTAAAATAAATATATATGTAAATATATATATATATTATGTGATTCTCATTTATATTAGATTACACTTGCATCATATTTCAAAAAGCCTTTCTATTGCTATCATATCTAGTATATTTTTTCTTCTTTATATCTATTTTTTAAATAAATACACTAATAAAATTAAATAGCAAAATGTAGCTGAATGTATAACAATAAAGTATCTATACACATTGTCTATTAGACTAATCAATGCTAATAACTTATTCCAATATTTATACTTGTTTAAAAGTAGCAAACCATTATTTTCTATATCATCAGTGTTGTATCATTTTTTTTTTCTATTTGCTAATACCAACGTACTTCTTTCTTTAGCTATAATAAGAAATCTGGTGATATACAGCATCAATTTACCTCTTGCACTTAATTTAAAAACTAATTTCTATTTAGAATTGGTCTGGTTTGGAGGTAAAAAGTGGTAGTTGTTCTTTTTAGTAATCCATATTGGTACTTTCCAAATGATTCTTTCTGGAAGAAAATTAAACAGGGCAAAAGAGTTCTGAGTTTCTCAGTTATTGAGAAACTGTTAATATACTTCCTCTTATGAAGGAGACACATAACCAATTATGATAGCAAATGTTTTAAGTTCTGCAATTAAACATACCAGTTAAATTTTTAAAAATTGCTGTTTTCTAAAATAAAAAAAAAAAGTTCTTAGGGAGCCAATTTATGTACCACAATATGCATTATATAAAATGGTAAATTACATAACATAATACATTTTATATAACACATTTCCCTACTAGTGACAGTTGGGAAATGACAGCTATGTCTTGAGACTGCAGCTTTTTGCTCTTTGAACAGTTGGATTATATAACTTTCCTCACACCTTCATAAGCCTGGTTGTTTCAACAAGTCTAACCTGTGTCTGTGAGGCCGAGTATAAACAGTTTCACAGCATGACCATCTGTTCCAAATTCTTTGTATAAAAATTTCCATTAATCTAACTCAGAAGCATTTCCTATATAGCAAATTAATAGACTGGAAATTCATGGTGAGTGAATCCAGGGTCATTCTGTTCCATGAAATAACTTTGTTTTCAGGGACAGTGGGGGGAGGAGCATGTTCTGTTGTTTCTTGGTCATCTCTACCTTACTTCCTGCAATGAGACATCTGGAGGCCAAAGACTAATATTAGTACTGCCACTTGTAGTTGCAAACAGTCCTGACTACAACATAGAGATCAATCCTCTTATGTACAGTTAAGACCAATATTGAATTAAAAACCTCCAGAAAAGAGGATGTTGTATTTTATATTTCATAGAAGTAATAATTCCCCAACTTTTACTATTTACTGCTCTATCCTTGAAAGTTAATGTACGTTGGGACCAGCAGTTAGTGTAATGGCTATGTTGCTGGACTCCCACGTAGTCGACCGCGGTTCGAGTCCCGGACCCGGTGGCTTAAACTCACGCCGGGTGCGTGTGCGTGCGTGCCCAAGATCCCAAGAGGAGAATGGAGGAGAAGGGATTGCGGCATGGCCATCCCCCCTGGGGGGTGATTTCTCGCTTTCTGTCTCTCTGTCTCTCTCTGTCTGTCTGGCAAGTGCACGCGCCCTATAGCAAAAACCTCTCCAAAAAAATAAAAGAAAAATAAAAAAAAGAAAGTTAATGTATGTTGAAAATTTGAAAATGTAACATAGCATTTATTTATATATTTATTTAATATTTTCCTAGATTCTACATATTCCTGCCAGAAAGAGACAGAGTGAAGAGAAAGCACCAGCCATAGGAATGGTCACACTGCAATTCTTCATTGCCCCTCCTTGTGGGATTTTGGGTACACATGCACATGTGCCAGTGTGTTCTTCAAGGACTAGAATTGCATGGTCTGCCATGTGGCATCCATCTCCTTAACCACTAAGCCATGGGCTAGCTCATACCATTTTTATTTAAAATACATTTGAAATTTTTTACACTTGTGAGTATCTATGAACATATTTTAGTTGTACAGTGAGATTTTTAAATTACAACATTTAACATAAAGACTGCTCATCCATTGGATCATAGGAAAAGTCATGACATATTTTTCTGTTTTTCTGCACAAAAATGCATCATGACTTTTCTGACAATCCAACATTTTGATAAAATTTAATTTCTCTAATTCTAACTGCATGTTTTTGTTTCTCAGAGAAAATATAGAGTGTCAACCTTCTGCATTTTGTGGCAGCTGCTAATGAATGTTCCTCTCAGGGTTTTGGTGGTCCAGTGCAGAGTGCCATCGCTATCTTAGACATAGTCACACTTCCATAGTCACCACATCTTGTTTTTTCCTTACTCTTCATGTTGGGTGACTTTTTTTTTGGAGAGGTTTTTGCTATAGGGTGCATGCGCTCGCCAGAAAGACAGAAAGAGACAGAGAGATAGAAAGCGAGAAGTCACCCTTCAGGGGGGATGGCCACGCTGCAATCCCTTCTCCTCTCGGGATCTTGGACATGCACGCACACGCGCCCAGCATGACCTTAAGCCACCGGGTCCGGCACTCAAACCGCGGTAAAGTACATGGAAGTTCAGCGTCATAGCCATTACGCTAACTACTGGTCCCCACGTTAGGTGACGTTTTTTGGAGTTTGATTTAACATGCTCCACTAAACTAGCTTACAGTTGCTGAAAACTTCTTGATAAGCTTTTCTCAACAAATTGTACTAAGGTGATTTGATGCAAGAGAGAGTGGTAGTCTTCACATAGAAGATAATTTCAAAAACAAATGCTGAAAATTATTTAATAATTATTAAGGAAATGAGAATCAAAAAAGTTGAGTGAATTTGATTGCAATTTTTTCTGAAAGACTATGAGCTATTCCAAGGCCTGATGATATCCCGATTGGTATCATAGGCACTGACATCTTCAGGTGCTCAATACATATGTGTTGATTGAATGAATGAATGAAAAAATGACTATATGGGAAGATTCATCACTGTTTGAAATTTTATGAAATAACTTCATGCCAATTAAACATAAAGAGGCAACTAGGGAATGCTGAACTGAGAATCAAGAATGTCCTAAATTTTGATCAATCTCTCAAAATTGAAAGACTGAGGGACCAGCAGTTAGCGTAATGGCTGTGTTGCTGGACTCCCATGTAGCTGACCGTGGTTCAAGTTCTGGACCCGGCGGCTTAAACTCACGGCCACATGTGCGTGCATGCCCAAGATCCTGAGAGAAGAATGGAGGAGAAGGGATTGCGGCATTGCGACATGGCCATCCCATGTGCCCTATAGCAAAAAAAAAAAAAAAAAAAAAAAAAAAAACCCTCTCCCAAAAAAGAAAAAAAAAAGACTGACAAAAGGCAGGAAATTGACAAAAAAAAAAAAAAAAAAAAAAAAAAAAAAAAAAAAAAAAAAAAAATTTCAGTACTCCTACTTGGCTTCATTAACTGAGACCTTTATTATAGCTAAGACTGCTGTGTTCTTTATGCTAGGTTACAGCCTATCACAGCAGCTAGGCTCTTCACTCAATCACAGGCATCCCACCTTTTAAACTGTGTTAATGCAGACAAATTTTGGAGTAACCAACCCAAGTTGTTTTTTTCTCTTTCTCTTTTTTTTAAGAGACTTTTGCTATAGGGCACATGCACCTGTCAGAGAGACAGAGGGAGAGAAAAAGAGAGAAATCATCCCCTGGGGGGATGCTCAAGCCAAAGTCTCTTCTCCACAATTCTTCTCCTCTTGGGACTTCGGACACACATGGACACATGCCCAACATGAGTTTTAAACTGCCAGATCTGGAACTCGAACCAGGGTTAACTACCTGAGAGTCCAGCAACGTAACCATTATGCCATCTGCTTGTTCCAAAAATTGTTTTTCTACCTCATTCTTTCACTTTCGTTTTTATACGTCATTTTCTTGTTCTCATACACATCACTTTCCTTTCTGGAACTTAAATACTATGTGATCATGAGGCTACCTGGAGTTGCTTGGTAGTTGGTCCAGAAAACTGCCCGATTTGAATCATAAAGATTTTCTCAATTAAGATCCACTAAATTGTGGTCAGCAGGTGGCACAGTGATTAAGTCGGACTCCCACATGGTGGACTACAGTACGAGTCCTGTACCCAGTGGCTTAAAATTCACACCTATTGTACGTGCATGCCCAAAATCCCAAGACGAAAATGGAAGCAAAGGGACTGCAGCATGGCCATCCCCAATGAAGGGTGATTTCTCACTTTCTGTCTCTCTCTGTCTCTCTGGTAAGCACAAACACCCTATAGCGAAAATCTCTAATAAAATAAATAAATAAATCATTCACTAAATTTTTAAAAGATAATAAAATAAAAGATAACAGCCCAAATTTAAAGACCTAACATTCAAGACTTCCAGTTAAAAAACTTGAAACTGGTATGAATATTAAGAAAATGCTATTCGGGTCCAAATAAGTAGTTTGTGGATGCCAGGTTCTACTTTTTCCCTTATGTCTCGCATGAATACTAGCGAGTAAAGAAAAAACAACTATTTCCTATTAACTAATGTAACAGAATATCAGCATCACTCACATTATTTCTTAACTATGTTAGTTTTATTGTCCTAATATCTATAGGCATGAATTAGTCCCTTACTAATTTATGAGTTCCATCCTTCTCATCCAGGGAATCTAAAAGTCAAATATCATGTTTAGGTGTTTTTCCCATGAATACTTCAAATCTCTTTAGTCCACATATTCTTCCAGAATATGATTATTTTATTTAATTGAATTATCAGTCTAGAATCGGATTAAAGAACTGTAAAAAATGCCACATGTGAAAATAATTATAAAACTTAAAAGTCATCCTCAGAGGTCTGGTATTGTCATCAACCATTTTTCCAAGAAAATATTGTTAGACAACAATAATTTTTCCTAATTTTTTTTAAATTAGGAAACCAACTCCATAGTCTATGGTTGAGACAGCCAGATCCCACATGGCCCATCGGTTCAAGTCCCAGATCATGTGGCTTGAGAAGCACACATGCGCGTATGTGCCCAAAATCATGAAAAGGGGGAGAGATAGAGAAGTGATTGTCGCATGCCCATTCCCATGGGAGTGTTTTCTCTTCTCCTTTTTTTCTGTTTCTCTCTCTCTCTCTGGTGAGCAAACATACCATCTAGCAAGAAAAACAAACAAAAAAACAAAGAAAAAATCTTATGAAAAAATACCCTCCAATGGCCCTAACATAAATTCAAAGGAGCAGTTCATGTCAGAACATTCTAGCCACCATTAAAACAGTAGGGTCCTCAGACTGTTCCCCTCTAGTATAAGAACTACCTTGTGCAAATTCGTAAAGCTGACTCGAGGGCAGTTGAGAAGTAGACAAGCTATCCTTCCTTCAGAAATTTTAGTGTCTGCACTTATCAGTCTTGCACTAATCAATATGCAACATAATAATTATAGCAAATTGTACTATTTTTCTGACATGATTAAAAAAAATAAGAAAAGGTAAGAATTTAGTTAGTGTCAAAGGGCTAAACCTCATAAAAACATTTGCAAAACCACAACCAAGTTTAGAAAAAATATATTAAAAGTAAAAAGTCAAAAAAAGTTAAGTAAAGAACAAGCAAAATCTCAAAATAAAAGGCAGTTACAAAGATAAGGGCCAAAGGTCAGGCCCGAAGCATCTGTGCTGTATGAAACACAACAAAATAAAACAAATTTGGAATTGAACTGTGGTAAAGATAAACATATAGAATAGTAGATGAGATCAACAATGAGATGCATAATTATAGCTTAAAGGAGTCACACATGTGGTTTTCTTCACTGGTCTTTTCCCCTAGGGAGCCTATATATGGAGTAAAATTAAAAATATTCTATCTAATCCAAATTTATCTAAATGATTTTTTTCATCCAAAAACTTTGTATTAATTGAAAACTCTTGGCAAAAGAGAATAACTGAGTGAAAGAATATTGTATGTTCCTGCGGGCAGGGGGAAGTAGGTGGAAGAGCCAGTCCTTACTCAGTGCAGTTGAAACCACAGGAGCTGATGTGCAATTTCCATACGTGCTTGGGTGGGATAGGGCAGGTATTGCCAAGACTGCTTTCTGTTTTTAGACACCATTTCCTTGATTCTTTGGCTAGGGGGAACAGGGTTTTTGTATGTGTTTGCTCTTGCAGAGATTTTTGTTATGGGGTGTGAACACTCACCAGAGAGACAGAAGAAAATGAGATATCACCCCCTGGGGGGGATGGCCATGCCACATCCATTCTCCTTTTGGAATTTTGGGCATGCACGCATCCCCCGTGTGAGATGCTGGATCTGGGACTCAAACCACAGTCAAGTATATGGGAGTCCAGAGACTTAACCATTATGCCATCTGCTCGTCCCTGGATTTTATTTACTTATTTTTGAGATTTGTTTTTTCTGTGTCTATTGGAAGTTCCAGTGTAGAAGCGTCTTTGGTGCCTTCTCTGGTTATATGAGGGAGCAATAAGAAACCCAGGGGACTTACTGCCATGCCAATATTTGTCTCAAGGTCCCTGGGCTGTCTGACATTCCCCCTTTCACACTCTCCCTATGCTGAGGTTATGATATACCCTGGGTTATTTTGTTGTACAAGGGAGGATCTAGGAAGGATTAGGCTATTCCTACCTGGTAGAATTAGGTATTATTATTATTAATCTTTTAAAATGTTTAAATATTATAAGAGAACTTCTAAAAATGAAGAACATATTTATGTTACAAAATACAGAGTCAAAATTTATAGGACAAAACTAAAAAAAAACTGCTTAAACCAAGGAGTAGATAGTAAGAGGTAGTAATGACTGGGACAAACTGAATGGTGCATATCAGGTCTAAGAACATTTAGATTCAAGTGCTGTGAAATGACTAGCCCAGTCAAACTTTGGTCTAAGAATAGTAAGTTTGAATCTAAGGGAATGTACAATGCTTGACTCTAGTTTTTTCTTCCTCTTGCACTTATATCTTAATTCTATCCTCAAAGATGTACTTCCTTGTTAACGACTGAAATGTAGAAAATAAATGTGCTCTCTAAAGGGGCAAGTTATTTCATCTTTTTTATTATTTATTTTTTTAATACATTCGATCACATTATTTAGCTTACAAGGTGATCATTTCAATATAAGCGCATTTCTCCCCAGTCAAGTTGGTAAAAACATAACAGCACTACCTCCCTGTCTCAACAATGCTGTCTTCGTATTCCTACTCCAAATGTTCTTCCCCAGGCCCCACTCCTCCACACACACCACATCTGGCATTCACATCCACCTCTTGTGTTTGTACATCCTTTAGCCCATTAGTTTCAGTTATAGAGTGCGGACATTCGGTATATATTAAGTGGGGACATACAGAGTCTCTCCTTCATAGCCTGGCTTGCTTCACTCAGCAGTAAATCTTCCATATTTTTCCACTTTCTGTCAAAAGTCAGGGTTTTGTTGTTCTTAACGGCTGAATAGTATTCCATAGAGTATACGTGCCACAGTTTTTCAATCCATTCAGCCACACGAGGGCATTTGGGTTGGTTCCATGTCTTAGCAATCGTGAAAAGTGCCGCAATAAACATTGATGTACGAGCACTTTTCCAATGAGAAATTCTTCTATCCTTTGGGTAGATGCCAAGAAATGGGATCGCTGGATCATATGGCAGTTCTATTTGTAGATTTTTGAGGAATCTCCAAATCGTTCTCCAGAGTGGTTGGACTAATTTACATTCCCACCAGCAGTGTAAGAGAGTTCCCCTTTCACCACATCCCACCAGCACTTACCATTCTTTGTTTTTTTAATCTTCCCCATTCTGACTAGGGTTAGGTGGTATCTCATTGTTGGTTTGATCTGCATTTCCCTTACAATGAGGGATGTCAAGCATTTTTTCATATGCCTTCTGGCTATTCTTATGTCATCTTTTTTTTTTTTTCTTTCTTTCTTCTTTTTTGGGGGGGAGAGGTTTTTGCTATAGGGCGCGTGCGCTCCCAGACAGACAGAGAGACAGAAAGCGAGAAATCACCCCCCAGAGGGGATGGCCACGCCGCAATCCCTTCTCCTCCATTCTCCTCTTGGGATCTTGGGCACGCACGCACACGCGCCCAGCGTGAGTTTTAAGCCACCGGTCCGGGACGTGAACCGCGGTCAACTGCGTGGGAGTCCAGCGACATAGCCATTACGCTAACTGCTGGTCCCTTATGTCATCTTTAGTGAGTGTTCTTTTCAACTCCTTCTCCCATCTTTTAATAGGGTTCATCATCTTTTTTTCCAAACAGCTTCTTTAGTTCCTTATGTATTCTGGTTATCAATCCCTTATCTGATGCATAGTTTACAAAAATATTTTCCCATTCTGAGGTCTGTTGATTCACACTTATTACTGTGTCTTTTGCCATGCAGAAACTTCTTAGTCTGATGTAATCCCACTTGTCTATTTTGAGGATTATCCACTGTGCTTTTGGGGTCTTATGTAAGAAGTCTTTCCCTACCCCAGTGTCTCCCAGAGTTTTGCCAGTGTTTTCTAGAAGCAGTTTAATAGTTTGGGGTCTTAGATTTAGATCCTTGATCCACCTTGACTTGATTTTTGTCAAAGGTGAGAGTAGAGGTTCAGATTCATCTTTCTGCAGGTGGAAATCCAGTTTTTCCAGCACCATTTGCTGAAGAAGTTTTCCTTTTCCCACTGGATTGACTGGTACCCCTTGTCAAAAATAAGTTGACTGAATGATTGGGAATTTATTCCTGTGGACTCAATTCTGTTCCATCGGTCCACATGTCTGTTCTTGTGCCAATACCACAGCTTTGTAGTATATTTTTGGGTCAGAGAGTGAGATGCCGCCCACTCCACTCTTCTTTTGTAGAATTGCTTTGGCAATGTGGGGTCTTTTATTATTCCAGATGAATTTTATAATTGTCTTTTCTATATCTGTGAAGAATGTGTCTGGTACTTTGATTGGCATTGCATTAAATAGGTAGATTAATTTGGGTAGAATTGCCATTTTGGTTATATTAATTCTTCCATCCAGGAACACGGGATGTCCTTCCACTTTTTTGTGTCATTTTCAATTTCTTTTTTTAGCTTCTCATAGTTTTCCTTGTGGAGGTCTTTAACTTCTTTGGTTAGATTTATCCCTAAGTATCTTATACTTTTTGTGGCTATGGTAAATGGAACAACTTTTTTCAGTTCTATCTCCGTCTACCTGTTGTTTCTATATAGAAACGCTATAGACTTCTGTATATTAATTTTGTATCCTGCAACTTTACTGTATTCGTGCATTACTTCCAGAAATTTCTTCATGGAAATCATTGGGTCTTCTATGTACACAATCATGTCATCTGCGAATAGAGAGAGTTTCACCTCTTCTTTTCCTATTTGGATGCCTTTAATTTTTTCCTCTTTTCTGATTGCATTGGCGAGGACTTCCAGTACTGTATTGAAAAGGAGTGGAGAAAGTGGGCCTCCTTGTCTTGTACCCGTTTTTAGTGGGAAAGCTTTCAGCTTTTCTCCATTCAGGATGATATTCGCAATAGGTTTTTCATAGATAGCTTTTATTGTGTTGAGAAATGACCCTTGTATGCCAATTTTGCTGAGTGTCTTGAGCATAAAGGGATGTTGTATCTTGTCAAATGTTTTTTCTGCATCAATCGATAGGACCATATGGTTTTTGTCTTTTTTCCTGTTAATATGGTGAATTACATGTATGGTTTTACATATGTTGAACCAACCTTGCATTCCTGGAATAAAGCCTACCTGATCATGATGTATAATCTTTTTTATAAGTTGTTGGATACGGTTTGCTAGTATCTTGTTAAGAATCTTTGAGTCTATATTCATCAGAGATATTGGTCTATAGTTTTCCTTCCTTGTCCTGTCCTTATCTGTTTTGAGGATAAGGGTAATGGAAGCTTCATAGAATGAATTCGGGAGAGATTCACCCTTTTGGATCTTTAGAAATAAGTTGAGCAGAATGGGGGTTAACTCTTCTTTGAAAGTTTTATAGAACTCAGAGGTGAATCCATCTGGGCCAGGACTTTTCTTTGTTGGAAGGCTATTTATTACTGATTCAATCTCCTGGCTTGTTATGGGCCTATTTAGGCTTTCTATATCCTCCTCGCTCAATCTTGGTAGATTATACATGTCCAGGAATTTGTCCATCTCGTCCAGATTGTCTTGTTTCTTGGCATATAGTTGTTCATAATATCCTCTAATTATGTTCTGTATTTCTTCTTTGTCTGTTGTTATATTTCCTGCTTCATTGCAGATTTGATTCACCTGGTTCCTTTCTCTCTTCTTCTTAATAAGTCTCGCTAGTGGTGTATCAATTTTGTTTATCTTTTCAAAGAACCAGCTTTTACTTTCATTTATTTTCTGTATAGTTCGCTTATTTTCTATTTCATTTATTTCTGCTCGGATCTTTATTATTTCCGTTCTCCTGGAGTTTTTTGGATCATTTTGCTGTTGCTTCTCCAATTCTCTGAGGCATGATGTTAAGTGATCCATTTGCCTTCTTTCTTCCTCTTATGAGCACTAATTGCTATAAACTTCCCTCTTATGACTGCTTTTGCAGTGTCCCAAAGATTATGGAAACTCGTGTCCTCATTGTCATTAGCTTCCATGAATCTTTTGATTTCGGACTTTATTTCATCAGTAGTTGTGGAGTCATTCAGTAGTAAGTTATTTAGTTTCCATGTATATGAGTATTTTTGAGGATTTCTCTTGAAATTAAACTCAATTCCATCATGGTCAGAGAAGATGCTGGGAATAGTTTCTATGCCTTTGAATCTGTAAAGGCTTGCTTTGTGCCCTATGATGTGGTCAATCTTCAAGAAGGTTGTGGGGGTGAGAAAAAAGTGTATCTCGTGGTTTTTGGATGGAAAGTTCTATAGATGTCTGTTAAGTCCATTTCATTTGTGGTATCATTCAGATCCTTTATCTCTTTATCTATTTTTTTTTTGTCTAGATGACCTGTCCTGAGGGGATAGTGCACTGTTGAGGTCTCCAACAATTAGTGTATTGCAGTCTATCTCCCCTTTTAGATCTAACAGTCTTTCCTTCACATATTTGGGTGCTCCTCTGTTGGACGCATAGATATTTACAAGGGTTATATCTTCTTGATCGATTGACCCTTTTACTACAATATAGTGCCCTTCTTTGTCTCTTCGAACAGTTTTTGTTTTAAAGGCTATATTGTCAGAAATTAGTATCGCTACTCCAGCTTTTTTTTGGTTCCCTATTGCATGGTAAACCTTTTTCCAACCCTTCACTTTCAATCTATGTATGTCTTTATTGATGAGGTGGGTTTCCTGTGGGCAACAGATAGAGGGTCTCTCTGTTTTTTTTATCCATTCGGCCAGTCTGTGTCTCTTGATTGGGGAATTTAATCCATTCACATTCAATGTTATTATTGTTGTAACTAGATCTGTCCCGAAGTTTAACTTAGCCATTGTCAAAGCAGAATTTTATTCCTTTGTTTCTGTCTGTTAGCTCTTTAGTTTTCCTGGAACAGTACTTTCTTCAGGGTTTCTTGAAGAGCTGGTCTAGTGCTGGCGAATTCTTTCAGGTCTTGTTTGTCTGAGAAGATTTTAATCTTCTTTTTTCATATGAAGGATAATCTTGCAGGGTACAATAATCTTGGTTGAAATTGTTTCTCTCTTAGCACTTTCAATACATCTTCCCATTCTTTCCTTGCTTGCATTGTTTCCGTTGAGAGGTCTGGAGTTAGCCTGATGGGATGACCTTTGGATGTCACTTCTCCTTTCTCTCTTGCCAGTTTTAGTATCATGTCTTTGTCTGTGGTCTTGGATAGTCTGGCTATGATGTGCCTTGAGGAAGATCCTCTGGGATTGATTCTAACTGAGGTCCTTTGTATTTCTTGGGTCTTGATACTTGAGTGCCTCTCTAGACTCGGGAAATTTTCTTCCAGGATTTGATAGAATAGATTTTCCATGCCGTTATTGGTTTCTTCACCTTCTGGGATACCAATTATTTTGATATTAGGGCGTCTTATGGAATCTAGTATTTCTCGTATATTATCCTCGAGTTTTTTAGTTATTTTCTCTATCTTCTTCGTGGTTCTTTCTAGGTCAGAGGTTTTATCTTCTACATCAGAGATTCGATCTTCAGCATGATCTAATCGACTTTTAATACTTTCAAGGGAGTTTTTGATTTCCTCTATTCCAGACTTTATCTCTAATAGCTCCATCTGGTTCTTTCTCAGAGTGTCCATTTCTTCTTTCATATCTTGGAATGACTTTCTCATCTCCTGTAGTTTGCTGTCTGTTTTCTGTTCCAATTCGAAAAATTTGTTCACCATAAATGTTCGAAATTCTTTGTCTGACATCTTGGTAACATCGTCCATTAGTCCTGAAGATGGAAGGGAGTTACTCTGTGCCTTTGATGGAGATGTATTTCCTTGTTTATTCATACTGGAAGCACTTCTACTTCTAGCCATTTGGAAGATGTACTGACTTTTAAGTACCTGTCAGGCCAGTGCTTTCACTGGCTAGGCGTGTCTTTCCCTTTTGTTGGGAATTGACAACTGCCAAAGTCTCTGTTCTGTTGTTTTTAGTAATGGGGTCTCAAAAAAGATACTGTAGTCAGGTGTCTGAAGAGCAGAATCTCCTTTTTTACAGTTGGTTCTGTAAAAAGGAGGAACCAATATAACTTCATATGACTAGAAAAGTTCAGATCTCCAATTCTAGGATGAGCTAGTCCCTCTGGCAAAATGGAAGAAGACGGTGCCTTGAGATGTGCCAGGCAGCTGCTGCCAAAGGTGCAAGCTGCCTAGAGGTCTGGGTGGGTCCTGGGCTGGAGGTCTGGATGGAAGCAGTGGGCACAGTGTGCCCCCTTGCTCACCAGGTGCCTTGAGATGTGCTAGGCAGCTGCCGCCAAAGGTGCAAGCTCAAATTATTTCATCTTAACTTTGAAGACGAAGACATAATCAAAGTCAGGATAATAAAAATTAAAACAATAAAAAATAATTGTACTGTAGTTTGTCTATTTCCACAAAGAATTTATCAGTTTGGAAAAATATATTTTAATTTTTCAAGTGTACTAGAATTCTAGTCTCTTCCCTGGTCTCTACTAACTTACAGTTGTTTTTCATGGAAAATAAAAAAAAAAATAGGAAACTTTTCAGTTTTGTAGATACTTCATTAAGTAAACTAAGAACTAATGTTTGCTTTATGATTCAAATACATTTATAAATTTTAAATTTTGTTCAAAAATTATACTCATGGAAAAAGAAAACTTCATTGTTACAGAAATATTCTCCTTTTTTAATTTTTTTTGGAGAGGTTTTCGCTATAGGGCGTGTGCGCTCGCCAGACAGAGAGAGACAGAGACAGAAAGCGAGAAATCATCCCCCAGGGGGGATGGCCACGCCGCAATCCCTTCTCCTCCATTCTCCTCTCGGGATCTTGGGCATGCACACACACGCGCCCGGCGTGAGTTTTAAGCCACCGGGTCCGGGACGCGAACCACAGTCGACTATGTGGGAGTCCAGCGACATAGCCATTACGCTAACTGCTGGTTCCCCAGAAATATTCTCTTGATCTGAAAAATGTCTCTTCAATTTCTTCTAAATCTAATCACTGTGATAATGACCCATCATGTATCTCTGGGCATGATGAAGCACACTGGCCTAATGACTAATTTCCGTTCAAATTCTTTCTGGCTTACATTTAATATTTGGATTTAAGTTGCATCTTATGTTTCCACCGTGGTCTCTACAAAGGAATCTCCGAAGAATGGACACTGCATCAACAGGTTCTTTTGCCTTATGCCTTCCCTTTGGATTCAGTCAATGAGTGGCAATGGCAAGAGGTCAGAATTAGGAGCTTTGCAGTCAGAGTATTCCTCCTTATTAGACACAGATTAGCAGTGATTGCATTCTCCTAGCGAAAGCCAAACTCCTGTGAGGTGCCTCTTACACAGTTTTCTATTATCTCTACATTCTCCTAGAATTTGAGTAAGCACCTCTTCATCTACCTCCTACCAATATGGAGGTGATAACTTCATTTCTTGATATCAGGGATGCTGCTTTAGCCCTTTTGAAAATATACTCTTAATTTTACCAAAACGTTGAATTTTCTGTTCTCTGAAAGTCCTTCATCTGATGCAATTCCATTTCCTACATTACATTTCTATGATAGGCCTCTATACACTTCACAAAAGGAAGACTGTTCAAGTATAGTATTAACAAGCACTGTAGAAAATGAGCATTTTGTAATTAAAACGCAGACAAATTCTTACACTTCAAAGCATATGCTGACTTCCCAGATGGCACTCCAAGCCAACTTTGCTTACTTTATAATTTGCCTGAAGTGTACTTGACACCAATGGTGTAAATTTGAATTACATCCTTATCATGTATTAGCTGAATAATGTACAAATGGCTAAATAATGACAATTCCTATCACCTATCTGAGCTGCAGTTTCCCATTGTCTAAACAAGCAATGAGGGTGCTTAAATACACTGTGTCGTGGTGTCGGTGAATGTTGTACAATACCAGCACATCGTTTCTTAGTACATATCATTCACTTGGTAAAAGAATTCATTAGTTACCTTTTCGTCTTCTTTCTCATACGGATAATCAGATATTGTTCTATCATTCTGTATATCTAGGCAAGTTTCTACACCTGTCTTCTTGTCCCTTGAGAAGTTCTGCATAAAGGGTTGGTTTCTTGAAATTAGATAGAACTACTATTTTGTATTAATTTGGAAAAAAATTACACTTTCAGCACTTACATATTTCTCCTTGGATTTGAGTCTAATAATAAAGAAGTGTAAGTGATTTTTGATTCATTATCTTCCTACCAGAGGACTTCCAAAAGTTCTTAGAAAATGTGCACTCTGAAAAAAAAACTATGCATGCATTTCAAAATGCTTTTCTATCAAAATAAATGCATACTTCATTTCTATTTTCTCCACAAACTTTTTAAGTACCCTCAGATTTGTTCATCAAATATAGGGGGAAATGATCTAATTGGGTATAGAGTTTTTGTGTTTTCAACTATAAAAGGAGAAGATTAAAATACATAATATTTTGGAATCTTTACAATTCTAAGACCAAATAAAATATTTAAATTATTTTTAAATGGTTCTAAAATCAGTTACTGATGTCATATAGGATTATTTGCTATTTGTTAAAATACTATTTATTTTATCTTATTTATTATTATTATTATTTATTATTATTTATTATTATTATCATTATAATTATTTAATTTACTATAGTGCATGCATGCTCACCAGAGAGAGAGAGAAAGTAGAAAGCAAGCTGCCAGGTCAAGGACTCAAAATGTGGTCAGCCATGTGGGAGTCCAATGCCTTAACTACCACACCTCCTGCTGGCTTTATTAATTGCTATTTTTTTTTTCCCAGTCATGGTTGAGAGTTGATGTCCAGCCTGTTGAATAAACTGAAGTTCCCTATCAGTGTGCTAATGTGCAGTAGGTTGACTGCTATAAATAGAGAAGATTATATAAAGAATTGTATATTTAGAAATATTACAATTATACAATTCTTTATATAATCTTCTCTATTTATATTGTGACCAGACATAAATATATGACTCTGTCTCGCTTTATCTTTTTGACTCTATAAATCTATGAAATATTTTTCATTTTGTTTGTTTTAATTGAACCAAGAAGGTGAAAGATTTGTACAATAGAACTTATGAAATATTAATAAAGGAAATTTAACAAGACACAAAATATGCCAATACACCCTGTGTTCATGGATACAAAAAAGTAATATTGTTAAAATGTCATACTACCGAAAGCTGTACACAGATTAAGTGCAGTTCCTATCCAAATTTAAATGACATTCTTCTCATTAATTGAAAAATGTATATGGAACCAAAGCAAAAGAAACACTAAGAAAGAAAAGCAAAAGTTGGAGTATCACATTTCCTGACTTAAAATTATGTTGCAATGCCTCAGTAATCAAAACATGGTACAGGCATAAAAACAGAACTATAGCTTAATGGAGCAGAATAGAGATCCTACGAATAAATCTAAATATATCTGGACTAGTTTTTGACAAGGGCATCAAGAAAACACATGAAAAAAGAGTAGTCTCTTCAACAAATGGTGCCAGGAAGACTGGTTTTCCACATGTAAAAGAATGTACCATTATAGACCATTATCTTAAACCATACACAAAAAATTGACTCAAAATATATAACCTAAATGAAAGACCTGAAAGCATAAAACTCATAAAAGAGAACAGAGTGGGAAAACTCCTTGACATTGGCCCTGCAGTGATTTTTTTTGGATATCTTACCAAAAGTTCAAGCTATAAATACAAAAGGAAATTAACTACATCAAACAAAAATCTTGTGAGTGACAGAAGAAACAATCACAAAGACAAAAAGTCAATCTAAAAAGTGGGAAAAATAATTGCAAATTATGTATCTGACAAGCAGTTAATATCCAAAATTTATAAAGAATTCTTAAAACTTTATTTCTTGGGGTTGGCAGAGAGTGTGTGGCTAAGGTTGCTGGATTCCCACATGGCCGAACACAGTTCTAGTACCGGACCTGGTTGCATACTCTCTCTCTCTCTCTCTCTCTCTCACACACACACACACACACGCACACACTCCATTCATCTCTGGTCAAATTAAAATAAATAATTAAGTAAATAAAGTTAAATAAAGTATTTTTTAATTAAAAAAATTATTTCTTAATTGTTCATAATATGATTGTGCACTTACAGTCAAATTCCTCTTAGATGTAAAGTTGTAAGGTATTTCTTCTTCAAGGACAGTACTGTTCATATCCCTCCAGACTAAATATGTCTTTCATGGAAAGTGTTGTATATCTTCCAAAAGTTGTATTATCTAGCATCTATGTTGACAGACTATTTAAATACAGCAATATAATTGCTTCTACTATGGTTGAGTTGTTTTCCCTATGAATTTGGAAGACAATTTTCTTTCCCATTTTGTGATAATCCAATTGGTTGTATTCTCAGAATACAGTTACACCCTAAAATTTACCAATCATTACTGCATACTGAAGTCAAGCAAGGAAAGAAAATAGGGCCAGTGAGATTGCTATGCTGAACTGAGATAATATTCCTAGATCAGGAACCAGATTTGTTCAGATCCAGGAAGAAGAGATGAGGCTAAATTATTGAAAATTTTTGTTGTAATAGAACCATAGCATTGTTTATTTTGTATTCTTTTTTTACAAAAAAAAAAAATGTTCCTAAGGCAAAGCTTTTCCAGTTATAACTGTCAGTTCAAAAACATCTAGGTATATTTTATAGTTTTATAGATAATTGATCCAACTAAAGGAGAAACTTACCTTTATTACTTACGTTCTTAGTGTAATAAAAATGGACACTTCTAAAATCTAAATTTCTGGGTCCAGCAGTTGGCCCTCTGGCATGGTGGTTAAGGTGCTAGATTCCCACGTGGATGGCTGAGGTTCAAGTCCTGGACTTGGCAACCTGAAAAACCACACTGGGCGTGTGTGTGTGTGTGTGTGTGTGCCTAAAAATCCAAGAGGAAAATGAAGAAGAGATTGTGGCATGGCCATCCCCCCTGAGGAGTGATTTCTCACTTTCCCCCTCTGTCTTTCTCTGTCAAAAACCTAACAAAATTGGAAAAATCTAAATTTCTTTTCCTTGAAGACAGGATTTCATTTCAGCTCCCAAAATATTAGAAAAATAATCTCATTCATTCAACAAACAGTTACTGAATATCTGTTTAGTGTATGATAGGCAAGCCACTGACCACTGGGCATTTGAATATCAATAATACGAGCCTCTTGCCCTCAAATATTTAATGCAAAATTTTAATAGTTACAGTATAATGGTGTTAACTAGTAGATTTAACTGGAAATAAAGAAATATATTTCAAAGGTTTCAGCTAACAAACAAAATAAGTCTCCATTTTCTCATGAAATAGAGTATTAATAAAAAGTATTAAAAAATAGCTGGTATAGTTACTCAGTGCTGGTGTCACAGATCTATGTTCTTTTATTAATGGTTCAAATATAATTTCCTCTTATAAATGTTTGACTTTTCTCTTATTTACTGAAACACATGATCAGCTCTCTCCACTGTTTAAAAAAGATATGTTTAAATAATACAAAATAATTATTGCACATACAAGGAGAACCATGTAGCTCTACCCATCTGACATGTGGAACTTATAAAAATTCTTTCGATTATCTGGTTTGTCTGGCATCCTGCCTTTAGTTGCCATGGCCTACAGACAACATTTCCCGAACATGACTACTCAACCATTCACACCATTAGTGACAGAATAGATTCTCAGAGCAGCTGAGGGCCAGATGGTGGCTAGATGTGCATTAAGTAGACCAAAGAATTACCTGAAGATCCTCTTTTGAGAAAAAAAAAAAGATGGAAGATAATCTGGCCCTGAATCATTAAGGAGTCTTATTAAGATGCTTCATCATATCCTTGATTCTGCTGTAAGTACACCTTAGCCATCTGCCATAGGATATGTCATTTTATGTAGCGACATAAAAGAAATTAGTTGCTTGAAATTTAATCCTATATCACTACATATAACCTCAACACATGGAAAGCATGTAGAAATCTCATTTTTGAATCTGTAGTTATGTATATAGTGAGAATTTTGTCAATTATTTAATAATAAACCCTACTTCTGTGACAGTGGCTACATCTATGCTATCTACAAAACAAAGACACACAGGCATACATGGTCATGTTTCTAATAATGTTTTCAAAGACTAATATTTGTAGATAATGCCAATATATTGGTCATCCTTTTTATTAGGTAGTATTACGGTATATGAAATAATCTATAAAATAATGTACAGACATGTTTTGTGTTTACCAATAAGATATTCAGATTTATTTATATTTTTAAAAGAATTATTTATTTAAGAGACAGAGAGAGAGAAAAGGAAAATGAGCAAGCTCCCAGGTCTGGGTCTCAAACCACAGTTGGTCACGTGAGAATCTAGTGCCTTAACCACCACATCATCTGCTGCCACCCCAGATTTATTTATAAACAATCACTCTGGGGACCAGCAGATAGCATAATGGTTACATCATTAAACTCTCATGGAGTCAACAGTGGTTTGAATCCCAGACCCAATAGCTTAAAATTCATGCCAGACGTGTGTGTGTGCATGTCCAAAATCCCAGAGGAGAGTAGAGGAGAAGAGATTGTGGTGTGGCCATCTCACCTGGGGGTGATTTCTCACTTTTGTCTCTCTGGCAGGCATGCATGCCCTATAGCAAAAATATCTCAAAAAGAAAAATCACTCTGCAAAAGAAGAGTCATTATCCACCATCAAAATGTTTGCTATGATATAAAATATTTGTATAGTTTTTTGATAGATTTTTCTGACAAGACTGGCAATATGTTGCATTAATTAACATCTATTTACAAAATCTAGACCAAATAATGATTTATTTTTATCTAGTAACATGAAACCCAAAGACGGATAGACAGCTGGGTCAGTGGCTCTGAACTGTCCTCAATGTTCTAGGTGCCCTCTGTCTGTCTGATTCACCATCTATAGCATAGAACTCTGATCCCCATGTTACCCACCTGAGCACAAGAATATTGCCCACCACTGGCTCCTGTCTGCAGTGATAGAGGAAGAGAACATATCAAGTTGGTCATGATGTCCCCTATATCAGGAAAGGAATATCAGAACTTGAACCTTCAACCATTTGGAAGGAATAACTAAAATACAGTTTTGTTTTGTTTTACTTGGTCATATAGTGTAAATAAAAGTGATTCTTTTCATAAGCAAAATAAAAAGAATTAATATTTTGAAATCAACTGGTACAGTTTACCATAGTGTTTTTACATTTTTATTAACATTAATGTTTTCTCTATCCAATTACAAAATTTCAAAAAAATGTAATCCAGTGATCTAATTGGCTTTTATTAGCAATTCATGAATTGGGCAGCATTCATTCGATAAAATAGAAAGGTGTCCCAATCAGCTAAGCAGAGATGGTAGGCTTTATAGAAAAAGACTAGAGGAGGCAAAAACAAAGAAAAAGAAGTAGATCGGTCATTTCAAAGTTATTATCTTTATAGGATTAAAACAGAGAGGACTTTCTAATCACGCTGATGCAGCTTCAATAAGCCTCTTCTGATTGATTACTGTGCATCTCACATCTTATGGAAAATTGTCCTGTTTCAAAGTCCGCTGAGTTCGTGATGACCTAACACAAAAGTGTAAATTTGGTCTGATTTGTTGAGGCCTAATGTAAAACTTTAGGCCAAACAATGGCCTCCCATAAATTTTATTTAAAATTTCATTTCTTTCCTTAACTTCATATATCATTTTCATTGATTTTGTGGACTTAAGAATTCTTCCATTAAAAACCCAAAAGTCAGAGCCAGCAGATGGCATAGTGGTTAAGGAGCTGGACTCCCACTTGGTCAACGGCAGTTTGAGTCTCAAACTCAATGGCTTTAAACTCATGCCAGATGCAAGTGCATGCATGACCAAAATCCCAAGAAGAGAATTAAGGAGAATGGATTACGGTGTGGGCATCCCTCTAGGGGGTGATTTCTCACACTCTCTTTCTCTCCGTGCCTCTTTCTGTGTCTCCAGTGAGTACACATGGCCGATAGCAAAAATCTCTGTTTAAAGAAAAAGAAAAGCCCAGAAGTGGGATTACTGGATCGAATGGTAGTTCTATTTGTAGATCTTTGAGGAACCTCCATATTGTTCTCCACAGTGGTTGAACTAGTTTACATTCCCACCAACAGTGTAGGAGGGTTCCCTTTTCACCACATCCCCGCCAACACTTATCACTTTTTATATTCTTAATCTTTGCCATTCTGACAGGGGTTAGGTGGTATCTCATTGTAGTTTTTATCTGCATCTCCCTTATGATGAGGGATGTTGAGCATTTCCTCATATGCTTTTTGGCTATTCGTATGTCTTCCTTAGAGAGACTTTTGTTCAGCTCATTTTCCCACCTTTTAATTGGGTTAATCATTTTTTTTTCGCATAAGGCACTTGAGTTCCCTTTGTATTCTGGTTATCAGTCCCTTGTCTGAGGCATATTTAACAAAAATATTTTCCCATTCTGAGGGTTGTCGGTTCACACTTGTTACTGTGTCCTTTGCTGTGCAGAAACTTCTTAGTCTAATATAGTCCCACTTGTCTATTTTAGGGATTATTGCCTGTGCCTTGGGAGTCTTATTTAAGAAGTCTTTGCCTACTCCAATGTCCCCCAGAGTTTCCCCAGCATTTTCCACCAGTAGTTTTATTGTTTGAGGTTTTAGGTTAAGATCTTTGATCCATTTTGAGTTGACTGTTGTTAGTGGTGAAAGATGGGGGTTCAGTTTCATCTTTCTGCAGGTGGATACCCAGTTTTTCCAGCACCATTTACTAAAGATGTTTTCCTTTTCCCAATGGATTGACTGATATCCTTTGTCAAAGATCAGTTGGCTGTAAGCTTTGGGTGTTATTTCTGGGGTCTCTATTCTCTTCCATTGGTCCACATGTCTGTTTTTATGCCAATACCATGCTGTTTTGATGACCACAGCTTTATAGTATATCTTGGGATCAGGGAGTGATATGCCTCCTACTCCACTCTTCTTGCGCAGGATTGCTTTTGCAATACGAGGTCTTTTATGGTTCCAGACAAATTCTATGATTGCCCTTTCTAGATCTCTGAAGAATATCTCTGGTACGCTCAGTCAGAAAAGTGCTTGCACATCAATGTTTATTGCAGCATTATTCACAATTGCCAAGACATGGAACCAACCTAAATGTCCACAAACTGATGAATGGATTGGAAAAGTGTGGTATATATACTCTATGGAATACTACTCAGCCATAAAAAATAACAAGGCCCTGGAATTTGATAGAAAGTGGTCAGATACGGAGGATATATTGCTGAGTGAAGTAAGCCAGGATATGAAAGAAAGATATTGTATGTATCCACTCAATATATACCAACTATCAGCATTCTATGATAGTAAAAAAAAATTGGAGGACATAAAAGCAGTGAAGATACTTAATGAGAATAGGACAGTGTGGAATGGGGGAAGTGAAGAGAAGAGGATAGAGAAAGATAACAAATGAACAATAGAGAGGTAGGACATTAGTTTTTTTTTTTTTTTTTTTTTTTTTTTTTTTTTGGAGAGGTTTTTTTTTTGCTATAGGGCGCGTGCGCTCGCCAGACAGAGAGAGAGAGACAGAGAGATAGAAAGCAGGAAATCACCCCCCAGGGGGGATGGCCACGCCGCAATCCCTTCTCCTCCATTCTCCTCTCGGGATCTTGGGCACGCACGCACATGCGCCCGGCGTGAGTTTAAGCCGCCAGGTCCGGGACTCGAACCGCGGTCGACTATGTGGGAGTCCAGCGACATAGCCATTACGCTAACTGCTGGTCCCTAGAGGTAGGACATTAGTGAGAAACAGATATGGCTTATTAACTGTTGATGTTGACATGTATAGTATTCTCAACTGGATTTGTCTGAGAAGTATTTCATGATGGGCAAAGTATTTGTACAAGCAACATGAGAAATAGCAATGGACTGTCTTAAAAAATAATTAGAATAATAATAATGATTGGGGAAAACATAGAAAAGATATTGAATGTTGAAGCGGGGAGATTAATGTCTCTGTACTGACTGACATGCATGGCATTCCCTTTTGAAAAAGTAATGTAATACAATGTAAAGTTATATGTAATTCAATGTAATATAAAGAAGAATATGATGATAATAAAAAAAAGTAAAAAATAAATAAATAAATAAATAAATAAATTAACTCACAAAAAAAAAAAAAAAAAAAAAACATCCTTATAATATTGACTCTCCTATGAACATTCCTCAAATTATGTAGATCTTTTTAAATTTCTCGCAATGTTTTTGCCCTATGGCAAAAACCGTAAATATATATATATATATGTATGTATATGTGTGTATATATATGTATATATACACACAAATATATATATATATACACACACACACAAATACACATGTATATGTACATATGTATATGTGTGTTTGTGTGTGTGTATATATGTATGTGTATATATATGTGTGTGTGTGTATATATGTATATATATATATATACATATATACACACACTTGGTCAAACTGCACAGTTGACCAAATGGGATCCAGTCACCTTAACCTCCACACCACCGGCTGGCCCAATATCTTTTCTTTCTATTATTTCTTTTACTTATATTTTTCTTGCACTAGCTGTAATGTCCAGAACAATGAATAGAAATGGTGACTACAAGCATTCCTTTCTTGTTGTCAATCTCAAGAGGAAAGTTTTTAATATTTCACTGTTAGAAATTAGACAATGATTTTCATTAAAGATATTCTCACCATATTAAAAAAAAAAAAAAAAAGAAAAGCCAAAAGTCAGTGATACATTTCTAAGGAGGAAATTATTTTCCATTTCAAATTGGAATTATTGAATAAATATGTTTCTTTAGTGGTTCATTTTCAAGAAAACAGCATCTTTTTGGTGAAAAGTTTGCCAAAATTAATAATTTTCCCCAAAATGTAAAGCTTAATCAAATAATCACTAAAAATATAACCTCAAGAATGCAATTATAAATGTCACAAGATGCAATATTAAGCACTCTCCTTATTAATTTGCTTTTTCCATTAGGAAAAAAATTTTTCCCAAACCAAAGAAATGATCTTTTTCATGAATGAGTATTTTAAATATAAAATAAAGCATTATTTTTATTCCATAACACTGCAGTAGAAAATCCCCAATTTTAATTCCCATGCAATTCAATTATAAAAGTTATATTGAGGATCCAGCAGGTGGCATGGTGGTTAAGGCGCTGGACTCCCAAATAACCCAGCATGGTTAGAATCCTGGACCAGGTTCATGTGTGTGAGTACCCCAAATACTAGGAGGAGAATGGAGGAGAAGGGACTGTGGCGTGGCCATCTCTGGTGAGTGGAGGTGGTGATTTCTCACTTTCCCTCTCACTGTCTCTTTCTCTCTGGTGAGCACATGCACCCTATGGCAAAAACTTGAGAAAAATGAATAAAAAGCTATATTTATATCTGAATTAACAATAAAATTATTTCTTCTTAGGAATGTACCCTATTGGAAGTAATCTCTGTCCTGTCTGTCATTAATGGAAGACATAAATAAACTTAGAAAATATATTTTTTATGGCTGAGTAGTATTCCATAGAGTATATATACCACACTTTTCCAATCCATTCATCAGTTTGTGGACATTTAGGTTGGTTCCATGTCTTGGCAATTGTGAATAATGCTGCAATAAACATTGATGTGCAAGCACTTTTCTGACTGAGCGTTCTCCTGTCTTTTGGGTAAATACCCAGAAGCGGGATTGCTGGGTCAAATGGTAGTTCTATTTGGATCAGTTTTGGTTCTAACTAAAAGTTAGTAAATGACAAAAAGAAAATTACTTTTAATGATTTATTTACTTTCTGAATTATACTGAAATATTCTTCCAAATTTAGAGAACTTTAAGAGGCAATCTTCCCAGCTTGCTAAATTTTGTTGAAATGGTCGTACAGTCTCACAACTATCAACTCTGGATTGTAATACCAAATTCATCATAGATAATTTAGAGAGACACTCATATTGCTGTGGTTCAGTAAAACTTCATTTATAAACAGAGCAAATAGGCTTGATTTGGCCCAAGCACTGTAGTTTTCCTGTCCCTAATCGAATACAGATGGCCCTTCTTTGTCTGAGTTGTGTGACTGGCCCAGGTTATCCAGGGAAAAGCAGAAACAGTGTGGGAAGAACGGATCTGGGGAGCCACCTTAAGACCTTAGACCACTCTGCATTACCTGTGTTTTTGGTTACTTGAATCATTTAAGCACATTACTAAAGACTAAGACTGGGTGAAATTTCCACGTCTAATCCTTTGTGCTAACACAGATTTTCACTTCACAAGAAAAACTGAGAAAATTATTTGAATGATTCAATTTAGTGAGTGAATGTATGCTAAAGAGATGAATGAGTTATCTATAGACCCATATTTACTCTTTATTTTGTAACCACAGCAAGGTTTTCAAATTTCGCATGATATAAAATGTACACTTTGGCTCAGCTGCACTAATTTACCACATATATTACCCAAACACTGACCTGCCTTACACTATCCTAATAGTGATATTCATAAAAAAAATCTCTCTAATTAAGGGTCTGAGATATTTCAGCATCTTCTAACTAGTTTTATCAATGGTTGTTTTGCCATTCTTTATCACGTAGATTTTTTAGTTCTTCTAATGTTAGTTCTGGCTCTATCAGAATCATTAAAATTCATGTGATAGATGGTAATAGCAACCATATACATGGCCAGCATTGTATAATTTATGAAGTTATTGCCCATGTAAGTGTCATTTGGACATATATATGATTTAATAACCTAAAGATAAATAAATATTTTATTTTAGTGGAATGTAGCATCATTTTATTAAAAGAGGCTTTTGCCTTAGTGTGTGTGTGTGCTCACCAGAGAGACAGAAAGAGAGGGTCAGAGACAGTAAGAGGGGAAGTGAGAAATCACCCCCAAGGAAGATGGGGGGGATAGTCATACTGCAATCTCTTCTCCTCCATTCTCCTCCCAGGATCTTGGGCATACACGCCCGTCATGATTTTTAAGCCACCGGATCATAGACTCAACCCCTGGTTGGCCATGTGGGGGTCCAGTGACATAAGCGCTATGCCACCTGCTGGCCTCAGAATTTAGAATCTTTTATCCATTCACATATTTTTAAGAGCTACAACAACCCCTTTACTCTTGAGTTGGTTCTAGGGCCAGTAGCACATCAGGTGACATTTCAGTGTCACATCACAACTCTAAACTCTAAAGCAGACTGAATTAAGACATGCAGGTCCTACATGTAGGACCAGCATATGGCCTGATGGTTATGTCACTGACTCACACATGGTCAACCGCAGTTTGAGCTTTGGATCCAGAAACCTGAAACTCACACCAGTTGCATGTGTATGTAGGCCCAAAATCACAAGAGGAGAATGGAAGAGAAGGGATTGAGGCATGGCCATTACCCCCAGAAGGTAACTGCTCACTTTCTGTCTCTCTGTCTCTCTGTCTGTCTCTCCAGTGAGCACACGTGCCCTAGAGCTAAAATCTCTCTTAAAAAAAAAAAAAAAGGACATGTAGGTCCTACGGATGCTCTTTAGAGTGAGATATAGTCATAAGTTCATAGGTAGCTTCTGTACCACGGAGACAAAATAATACCTCCATGCATCTCAAGTATGTTCTCTGAACGAACCATTCATTTATTATGTAATTATTTGAGTAAGAAATGTTCTCTTTCTCCAGTCTTCATAACATAGAGAGAAGAATGAATCTAGAGCTCTGTGGCCTGAACATCCAGCTTGGTACTTTCTAGTTATATATTCATAAAATATTAATCATGGCTTTCTATTTAATATCTCCTTGATAAAGGGAAAAAAAAAAACAAGAGAAATAGATGTCTCTAATCTAAATAAAAGATGAACTGCTGCAATTTTTTGCAGTGAGGAAAACAGGAAGATATTGATCCATGTCCTCCAGTTTCAGGAGGGTACTCCAGTGTTACATGTTCTTAAAGCAGTGTGAGCTAAGTACACTATTAAGACCCTTTATGAATTAACCATTTACTTTAAACTAACTCTGGAATTAATATAAAAAGCAAATTGCTACTAAAATTCAAGACATCTATAATAAAACTTCTATCTCTAGGCATAACTAAAACAAGATTTTACATTGAAATATAAAAGTACACTCATTAAATACTCATTGCCAAAACCCTGGAAAAAGGTCCTCATTTTTCAAATGCAAACATCTGAAAAAAAATTGTGTCCAAGCTTTGTCATTTTGATTCATGCTCATATTCCAAGTTTATCTTAACATTGCTGGCTAAATCACCATGGGCCAGATGAATACAACTGATGGAATGATTATCATCCATTATGGATTTTAAAATAAAGTAACTAGAAAGATGAAATATCATCCTATCTGAAAAAAACGTTTTACTAATAGAATTCATATTGTCACTCCAAATATATTCATGGCATGGAGGAAAATAGTCATTTACACTCTCGTTCAATGATAATTACCCAGTTTCATAGAAATATATAGCTATTCCTATGATTATGACAAAGATTAACAGGATCGATTTTATAAGATGTTGGCATTTTTATTTCTGCAAGAATATACGACCTCCATTAATTTGGAAAAAAAAATTATTATCAAAGAAGTTCGGCCAAGTTCCAAAATCAATGTTTTAAAAGAAGCTGCCAGTTGTTTAAGTTATGGTTGAGATGGGGTGCTGTAGACAGAAAGAAATAGGAAGGCAGCGATGAGTAACCACTTCATCCTGACCAACCAAAAAACATTCTGAGAGGAAAGTAAGTTACCAGAGCCTTGCAGCATGGCTAGAATACTTTTCCTAATGCTTTCAGGTGTCCCGGCTGGACTGAAAGAGGTATACTTTTTCCGGTATACTGATACAGAAAAAGAGGCAGCAAAGCATTTTGAAGGTATCTTTTCAATTCTCTTTCTCAGAAAATAAGCATCTCTTCTTGCTCAGGAATATACTGGCTTTACGCACACAGCCCTAGGCAGACAACTATTGTGGATGTCATCTCTCTGGGCTGCCAAAACTTGTTTTCTTTAGTTACAGCCTGAGCTTGTTACATCTTCAATCATGTTTTGCTGGACATATCAAAAGAAAGAAAGAAAGAAAGAAAGAAAGAAAGAAAGAAAGAAAGAAAGAAAGAAAGAAAGAAAGAAAGAAAGAAGGAAAGAAAGAAAGGCACAAAGCAAAGGGCTTTCAACATGATAGAATTTAATTTTGATATCTTAAGTTTACAAATACTGATTTCTTAGAATGTTTGAAATTGCATTTTATATTAAATTGGGTCTATTTTACTTAGTTTTAAAAACATCATTTTAATTTTTTTTTTCTATAGGGCACATGGGCTTGCTGGAGAGAGAAAGACTGTGAGAAAGAAAGCAAAAGATCACCCCACAGGGGAATGGCCATGCAGTAATCCCTTCTCCTCCTTTCTCCTCTTGGGATTTTGGGCACGCATGCACATGCATCAGATGTGATTCTTCAAGCCACCATGTCCAGGATTAGAGCCACAGTATGCCATGTGGAGGTCCAACACCTTAATCACTATGCTATCTGCTGGTCCCAAATCATATGTAATTTTTGCAATTTATGAGTTGTACTCTCTATATTTCAAGATAAAGTCTTTAGTGTTGTTGCGAACTGATAAAATCCAATTTGGCCATTTATATTTTAAGGTTACTTTCCATATATTTGTAGCATCCAGTAATGAAAAATGTGTAGATCTCCTACTGTAACATTGACTAATGACAAGGAATGCAAGTCACAAATTCAGCTGTGTATATAAGGGTTCTAGTATAAACTGGAACAAAAATAGTCCAATAACTGTTCTGCAAATTCAGTGCACTCCGAATCTGTCTTCTAGGCTGTGGGACAATCGTCTTCCCTGAAAGGTGCAGTAAAGCCAGAAATTTAACGTTCTTGTATCTTTGTTCTAGGATCTAGGATCAGTCAAGTGTCAGCAGATTTTATAGGCTGCTGAGCAGAGGAGCAGTTAGAATCCAGGGACCAGCAGATGGCGTAGTGGTTAGGTTGCTGGACTCCCACGTAGCTGACCAAAGTTTAAGTCTCAGACCCAAGTGGCTTCAATGATTTCTCACTTTCTGTCTCTCTCTCTCTCTGCCAAATGCATACACCCTATAGCAAAAATCTCTACCCCCCCCCCCAAATAAAGAATCCTAAACCCAGGTAGCCATTCCAAATTATAGAGACCACTGTATTCTGACACTCATATTTATATCAGATGAGAATTATGGCGGCCAGTAGGTGGCATGATGGTTAAGGGCACTTGACTCTCACATGGTCCACAATAGTTTGATTTCTGGACCTGGTGGCTCACTTTCTCACTTTCTCTCTCTCCCCCTCAAGCTCTAACCCTCTCTGGTCAAGTTTTTAAAAGTAAATAAATGAAGATAATTCCTAAAAAAAAAAAAAAAAAATACAATATTTTTGCCATATTTGTTCTCCATTCATTTTGCTAATTAATAAACACACTGACACTGACTGGAGAAAAACACAATTGAAAATTTTGGTACAGAACCATCTCAGATTCATTGGACTAATTTTATAAAAGTTTTTTATGTAGAGCACGCATGCTCACGAGACAGAGAGAAATGGTGAGAAAGTAAGGAAGCATCCCGTGAGGAAAAATAGCCACCTTGCAATCCCTTCTCCATTTTGCAACTGGAATTTGGGGCACACATGCACAAGTGCCCAGAGTGTGTTTCAAATCACTGAGTCTGGAACTTGGACTATGTATTTGGCTGTATGGGATTCAGCCACTTTAACCAACATTTTACCAGCTGACCCAGGAATTGTTGAACTTTGCATAGCATCTAGCACCCTACCCTAGATGTGTATCCTAAATTACGAAACATTCAGGGCTAACTAACTATTGCTAGGGTATAAATTAAATCCACACACTGTCACATTAAAAAATAATTATAGACAAGTTAACTAGAACCTAAAATGCAACTAAGTTCACATTATTATAAAAATTAATATTTTGTAGCAAGAATACTTATTCAAATCCTATAATGTTAGATAAATGGCTTTATTAAATAAAAGTCTAGGCACAATCAGTAGTTGTATTTTCTGTTTCAGGTATATAATTAATTAACCATTTTCCTCTATTCTCAGAATTGCTTTAATCTTACTTCAATTTAAAAAGAAAAAGAAAAATTAAAGAGGTAGTGTTTGGTACCAGAAGATGACATGGTGGTTAAGACAATTAACTTCCACATGGTAGACAGTGGTTCGAGTCTCAGACCTAGCAACTTGAAACATGCTGGGCACGTGTGTCTACATGCCCTGCCCAAAATCCTGAGAGGAGAGTGGAGGAGAAGGGATTGCATTGTGGCCATCTCCCGCCCCGAGGGTGATTTCTTGCTCTAATTCTGTTCCTCTTTGTGTCTCAAAAAAAAAAAAAAAAAAAAAAACCTCAAAATAATTAATGAAAAAAAACAGGTAATGGGACCAGCAGTTAGCGTAATGGCTATGTCGCTGGACTCCCACGTAGTCGACCGCGGTTCGAGTCCCGGACCCAGCGGCTTAAACTCACGCCGGGCGCGTGTGCGTGCGTGCCCAAGATCCCGAGAGGAGAATGGAGGAGAAGGGATTGCGGCGTGGCCATCCCCCCTGGGGGGTGATTTCCTGCTTTCTATCTCTCTGTCTTTCTCTGTCTGTCTGAATAAGGATATACAATGTGTATCTTACAAAGTCTGACTCTGTTTGCTTAACATTAAATCTTCTAAATTGATCCAAGTTGAATCACATTATGGGGTCTCATCATTTCTTATGATTGAGTAATATCCCATAGTATGCATATGTGTGTATGTATGTGTATGTGTGTGTGTGTGTGTGTGTGGTGTGTGTATGTGTGTATATAATTATATATATGTGTATGTGTATGTGTATATATATATATATATATATATATATGCCAGTTTTTCAACCCAGTCATTAGTTTTGGTACACATAAATTGATTCCATGTCTGAGCAGTTGTGAATAACGCTGCAATAAACATGGATGGGCGAGTGCCTTTCTGACTCTTTTTCAATTCTTAGGATAAATACCAAAAATAAAAAATGGGGTTACTGAGTCCTATAGTAATTCTATTTGTAAGCTTTTGAGGAACCTTCACATTGTTTTCCACAGAGGTTGTACTAATTTACATTCCCACCAACATTGTAAGAGGGATCCCTTTTCACCACAGCCTCTCAGGCACTTCTCATTCTTTGCTTTTTGATCCCAGCCATTTTAACTGAAATTAATTGGTATATCACTGTAGTTTTAATTTATATTTCCCTTAGGTTAAGAGACCTTGAACATTTTTTCGTTTGCCTTTTGGCCACTTGTAATTCTTTCTTGGAGAGTTATAATACACAGTTCATTTGTCCGTTTGTTAATTAGATTATTCATTTTTTATGAGTGAGTTGCTTGAGTTCCCTATATATTCTATTTACCAATCTCTAGTCTGAGGAATAATTATCAAATATTTTACCCCATTCTGAGGGTTGTCTTTTTCACTCTAATTATTGTCTACATGGCTAAGCAAAAGCTTTTTAGCTTGATGTAATCTCATTTGTCTATTTTGGGCTTATTGTCTGTGCTTTAGAGACCTTATTTAAGAAATCCTTGCCTACTCAGATGTTTTTAAGAGTTTTCCACCAGCACTTTTATAGTTTGAGTCTTTACATTTAAATACTCAATTCATTTTCAATTGATTATTATTAATGATGAAATAGAGCAGTTCATTCTCATTTTTATGCAAGTGGCTATCCAGTTTTTCCAGCACCATTTGCTGAATCGACTTTTTTTCTCTCTCTGACATTGTCTTGGACCCTTTGTCGAAGCTCAGTTGGCTGTATGATCTGTAGTTTATTTGTGGCTCCTCTATTCTGTTCAACTGTCTGTGTTTCTATTTTTGTGCCAGCGCCATGCTGTTTTGGTTATCACCACATTGTAATATATTTTGAAATCCAGTAGCAAGACCTGTCCTACTTTATTCATTTATTGCACAGTATTGCCTTGGCAATATGGGGTCTTTAATAATTACGGACACATTTTATGATTTTTTTTCAATTTCTGTGAAGAACATCACTATTAATTTGATCAGAATTGAGTTGAATACGTAAATTAATTTAGTTATAACTGACATTTTTTATTGTACTGATTCTTCCAGTCCTAGAGCATGGGATAGCTTTCTATTTTCTCTCTATCATATTCAATTTCTTTTTACAGTTTTTCATAATTTTCCTTATAGAGGTCTTTAGCCTCTTTTGTTAGGTTTATTTCTAAGTATCTCATTCTTATTGTGTTTATTATAAATGAGATTGCTTTCTTCAATTCTGTCTCAATCTGTTCATTGTTGATGTATAAAAATGCTATAGATTTTTTTCATATTGATTTTATATCCTGTTACTTTACTGAATTCATTTATCACTTCTAAGAGTTTTTTTTTGTGGATTCTTCTGTATTTTCTGTATATACATTCATAAAATCTGCAAATAGGACAGTTTAGCTTTTACTTTTTCTATATGAATACCTTTTATTTTGTTCTCTTGTCTGATTTCTGATTACATTAGCTAAGAATTCCAGAACTATGTTGAAAAGGAGTGGAGAAAATAGGAAGCCTTGTCCTTTTCCTATTTTTAGTGAGAAAGCTTTCAACTTTTCCACATTCAGTATGATATTAGCAATGTGTCTGTCATATATAGCTTTTATTGTGTTGAGGAATGTTCATTCTATTTTTATTTTGCTTAATAGACCTTGAAGAGATTATTTTTATCTAATTCTTTATTTGCTGCTATAGATATGATCATATGGTTTGTATCTTTCTGTTAATGTGATATGTTATATTTATTGTTTTGTATATCTTGCATCCGTGGGATAAACCCTACCTGTTCATGGTGTATAATCTTTTTAATGTACTGTTGAATTTGGTCTGCTAGCATCTTGTTGAGAATTTGCAGCAGTATTTGTCAAGGTTATTAGTCTGTAATTTGTTCTTGTTGTTGTTTTTATTATGTCCTTGCCTTGTTTCAATATCAAAGTAATGGAGTCATTATAGAATGAGTTTGGGAAGGTTCATTCTTTTATAATCTTTAGAAATAATTTGAGGAGATTGGGGCTATCTCAATGAATATTTTTATTTCAGTCCTAACAGTAGGTAGTTTGAAAATCATTCAGAAATTTGTTGTTTAGTTTCAATGATTTCATGTCCTCTAGTTCTCTTTCTGCAATAGAGTTTAATTCCATTGTTGTCAGAGAAGATGCTGGATATAGTTTCTATACTATTCAATTTGTAGAGGCTGGGACCAGCAGATGGTGTAATGGTTACATCATTACATGGTTGCATCACTGGACTCCCACATAGTCAACCGTGGTTTAAACTACCGGACCTGGTGGCTTATAACTCACACTGGACGTGTGTGTGCGTGTGCCCAAAATCTCAGGAGAATGGAGAAGTGTTGCAGGGTAGCCATTCCCCCTGGAGGGTGATTTCTTGCTTTCTGTATTTCTGTCTCTCTCTGTATCTCTAGGAAGTGCATGTGCCCTATAGAAAAATCTCTCTAAAAAAATTTGTATAGGCTAATTTTGTGCCCTATTACATGGTCAATCTTTGATAATGTTCTAGGTGGAGATGAAAATAAATTGTGTTTTGTAGTTACTGGGTGAAATGTTCTATGTATGTGTCTGTCAGATCAATTTGGTTTATGGTACCAATTAACTCCTGTGTCTCTTTATCTTTTGCCTATATGACCAGTCTAGTCATGATTTGAGATGTTGAAATCCCCAACAATTAATATATTCTGGTCTGTATCTCTCTTTAGATTTACCAGTCTTTCTTCTATATAGTTGGGTGCTCTGGCTTTGGGTGCATAAATATTTCTGATTGTTATATTTTCAAGGTGAACTAATCCTCTGAGAACTATGTAGTCCCCTTCCTAGTCTCTTTTCACATTTCTTATACTAAAGTCTATTTTTCTGATATCGAAGTCTTGTCTCCCATCTTTTTTTCCCATTTTTTGCATGTATGAAATGTATTTTTCTAGTCTTTCACTTTCAGTCTATGTATATCTTTGTCATGAGGTGTGTCTACTGTAAGCAACATATAGAAAGTTCCTGTTTTTTTATCCATGGAGTCAACTATGTCTTTTAGTCAAGGGATTAAGTCCATGAACATTCAGTACTATTATTGATATGTATGGTGTTATCCCTGTCATTAAGTTACTCTTATTTTTCTACCCGTTTTGTGTTTTCTTACTTCCATTTATCTCCCTTTAATTTTCCAGGTGTAGTATTCCCTTAAGTACTTCCTAAAGAGCTGGTCTACTTTTTATGAATTAACAATTTTGCTTATCTAGGAATTATTTTATTTCTCCTTCCCATTCGCAGTATAATCTTGCCAGGTATAATGTTCTTGGCTAAAATTGCTTTTATTTTAGAGTTTTAAATATGCCTACCCTATTCTTTCTTTGCCTACATTGTTTGAATTGAGAGGTTTGATGTTAGTCTAATGAGATCAACTTTGTAAGTAACTTATCATTTCTTTCATCATTTTTAGAATATTGCCTTTGTCTGATTTTTACCAGTTCAACTATGGAGAATCTTGGAGAGTATCTTCTTATGTTAAATCTATTTAGTGTTATTTGTATTTATTTTACTTGGATTTCCATACGCCTCTTTAAATTTGGAAAGTTTTCACTTAATATATCATAGAAGAGATTTTCTAAGCCTTTACCAATCTCTTTGTCTTCTGGAATAACCACTATGCAAATATTTGGCTGTTTATTGGTGTCTAGGATTTCTTTTATGTTGTCCTTATTTTTAATGTTCATTTTCCCATTCTTCTCAGTTGCTAAGTAAAAAGTTTTGTCTTCAAGGTCAGAGAATCTTTCTTCTGTATGGTTTAATCTATTGTTAATATTTTCAAGGGAGGTTTTGATTTCCTGCATTGTATTTTTTATCTCTAGAGGTTCTGTTTGATTCTTTTTCAAGGTGTGTATATCTCTTTATGGATTTCCTCCTTCAAGTCATGGAAAGATTTTCTTATATCCTGAAATTGATTGTCTGTTTTCTCTTGCATCTTACTGAGTGTAGTTATGATACATAGTCTAACATTTCTATGACTTCTTGTGTTTTATCCACTGTTGGTGAGGAATTATTGTGCTCCTTTGGGGGGAAGTATTTCCTGGTTTCCTCATAGTTCTTGAGTTTCTACTGTGACTTTTAGACATCTGGTGATGTACTCACTTTTTGCTGTTTGTTTGGAGTAGATTTCTGTAGTTATGAGCTTGTGTGCTTCCCTATGATATGAATTAACTTTGTGCCAGTTTCCTTCTCCTTCTCCTTCTCCTTCTCCTTCTCCTTCTCCTTCTCCTTCTCCTTCTCCTTCTCCCTCTCCCTCTCCTTCTCCTTCTCCTTTGCTCCTTCCCCTTCCCCTTCTCCTCCTTTTTCTTCTTCCAGTATGATATCCATAGTGGGAGTTTTGGTTCTGATTTAGAGTGAAGAGTTTCTCTCCTTTTTCTGCTGCACTTAGTGTAGAGAAGGAATTCCTCAGAGACTTTCTGTGTTCAGCTGTTTGGTTTCTAGTACCCAAAAGTCTCTGATCCCAATGTAGCTGGGGGCTGAGTTGGGAAACAAGAATGTAAGGTGGTAGCCAAATTCTCTCCTCCCATAGGAACTGGGTTGGTGGTCTTCAAGGCTGAGGCGACCCCTCCTCCCACACTCTAGGCTGAGCAGGAGGCTTTGTGGATCAGCTTGGCTGGAGCAGCCTTGCTTTCCTTTTGCTCCTGGATGAGTGGAGGATAGGGCAGAGTCAGCACAAGAAATATGACCTCTCCTACCTTCGAACTCTGTGACAGAAGGATTGAAGTGGTGGTCTTGAAGACTGAGGAAGTCCCTTCTCCCACATTCTAGCTTGTCAGGGGGATTAGAAGATCAACTTAGGCTGGTATGACCCTACTTTCCTTTTGCTTCTTCAAACTCTCATAGGCCAAATCTTAAAACACCACTTGTTTTTGTACAATCTTTGAAGTAAGAATTTTACAATTTTGAATGATTGAAAAGAATCAACATTAAGAGAGACAAATCAAAACTAAGAGAAATTCAACATTGCGTTTTTAAACTTGTATTCACATGTAGCCACTCTGTACATACTACATACATATTGGCTATTCTATGGCTATTTTATGCTACAATGGCAAAGGTTAGTAGTTGCAACAGAGAAGATTTGGCCTACAAAGCATAATATGTTTACTTTCTGGTCCCTTAAAAAAAATAAAAAATGCAAACCCTTGTTTTATACCACAGGCATTATATGTATTAATCAGCCCTTTGCATTCATACTGAGATCCATTTGTCTGATGGTGGTAGATTTATTCTAAACTCTTATTTTCTCTCTTAATACATGGCTCTTCCTTTACATAACCTATGCTGTGCTTTATTAAAGGATTGTGTTTAATTTCACTTTCTATATTTTTCTTAGACTATGAACTCCACAAAAGAGAAGGTGGGTGCTGAAAAACCTACAACCTCATTGTCGATACTAACTCATATTCCCAAAAAGATGGAATAAAGAATGAACAAAATATAAGAACATAAAGCATTTTTTTTCTATTTTACCTAAGGATAACTTTAGCAAGGTTTTTCATTCTTGCCAAGAAGAAAATATAGCTTGTTATTTAAGAAGTTAAACATTCACCTCAATAATTGGCATGGCTATTTCATTATAAAAAGGAATTCTGAATTTTCTTACATCAATATAATTCTTGCACATGAAAAAAGGTTAAGTGCTGAGAGCTGTCAGCTTTATTTCTTCATTATGAATTCCTTTCATATAGATGGAACATTTATTATCTCTGTATTGAGCCACTTCCAATTACAAGACACTTTAATAAAAGATCCTAGAGTGACCTGATTGATGAGTCATTGATTATTCTGAAAGATGGTCAAAGGTTGAGAGTTAAATCTCTTCGAGATAGAAAAGTAATCTAATGAGTCTTGTATCCTGCTGTGCTTTTACTACACTTGTTATTCAAATGCTTTTTGTTAGAGCTAAAAATATAATTCATTTAGCTGAGAAAGAATTGAAGCTTAGTCTTTCTTTCCCTACCTAGAATAACAATGATTAGTGAAGTATCTTTCAGAAAACTGTAGGATTTATCTTGAAGGAACAGATGAAGAAAACAATAGAAGTAAATGATTCAAGAAAGAGTCAAGGATTGAAATACATTTGCGAAAGTACAGGCATGCTGAGATTTGCTTCAGATACCAAGATTAATGTGTAGAGCTATTATTAGATATTACTTTTTAAAAGTTCATAGAAATACTTATTATGGGAGAAACTATCTATGTATTTAAAAAGTTTTTGTACCAAAATAAACTCTTTAACTTCATTTTTCCGTGAAATTATGTAGTCCTCTAGATATCTAAGTTACCTCAGAAGCCATCTTTTTTCATAACTATACTGCATTAAGCATTGGAATTTAGCTCAGGATTTCCAGAGCATACCTCGTAAAAGTCTCAGTTTTTCCAAATTAAATGAATACAATCCAAATGGTTCATTCTCTTGGTGCTAGACTTAATGTAAGAACATATTTTCTTATTTTCTATTTATCATGGCTATCCTAACATTCTTTCCTGCTCACCAAAAAGATCTAAATTCTCATTATTTATGGAAAATCTGAACCCAGATATATATAAAAGGACAAATAATATGAAAAGTTCTCACAATATCCATACATTACTAGATGTTATTCTCTGTTAGGTTTTTTCCCACAAGGTGTATACACTTGCCAGAGAGAAACAGAGAGAGGGAAAGTGAGAAATCACCCCCTGGAGAGGATGGCTATACTGTAATTGACTTTCTCCTTCTCTCTCCATTCAGTATTTGGGGCATGCACGTGCATGAGTCTGGCATGGTTTTCAAACTGCCAGATCCAGGATTTGAACCATGGTCAGCCAAGTGGGAGTTCAGCACCTTAACCACCACACCACCTGCTGGCCCCAATGCCCAACATGATTTTCAAGCTACTGGGTCAGGGACTTGAACTGTGGTTAGCCATGCGGGAATACAGCACCTTAATCACCATGCCACCCTGCTAGTTCCACTTTACTAGGATTTTAAGTATATCTTATTCTCCCTAATGAGATGAATACATTTGAGTTCCATGTCTTCCTTTTCTTTTTTCTTTCTTTCTTTCTTTCTTTCTTTTTTTTTTTTTTTTGAGAGGTTTTAGCTATAGGGCACATGCGTTTGCCAGAAAGACAGAGAGACAGAGAAACAGAAAGCAAGAAATCACCCACCAGGGGAGATGGCCATGCCACAATCCCTTCTCTAGTCTCTTCTCGGGATCTTGGGCACACACACACATGCGCCCGGCGTGAGTTTAAGCCACTTGGTCTGGGACTCAAACCGCAGTTGGCTACATTGGAGTCCAGTGATAAAGCCATTACGCCAACTGCTGGTCCCTTAGTTTTGTTTTGTTTTTGTTTTTTGTTTTTTTTTGTGTGTCTTTCTTTTCTGAATAGATAAGCTGAGTGTCATCCTTATGTCTTCAAACATCACCTTGCAGTGATACCAAACTTTTGTATTCTATTGAACAAAAAAGGTGATTCCAATAATGCAACAAATTTGAGCAATCAATTCCCTTCAAAGGTAGAAGTAAGTATAAAAGAATCTCCTTTCTCAACCTACAGGTTATCCCTAGGCATATACATTTAATTGGAGATCTACGGGGCATGAAGAACTCAGTTTATTAAAACCTCAGGAGATGCAGACATTCCTTATCTCAAAGGAGTCAGATTATTTCTTTTTTTTTTTTTTTTTAGAGGTTTTTCGCTATAGGGCGCGTGCGCTCGCCAGACAGACAGAGAGAGACATAGAGACAGAAAGCGAGAAATCACCCCCCAGGGGGGATGGTCACGCCGCAATCCCTTCTCCTCCATTCTCCTCTCGGGATCCTGGGCACGCACGCACACGCGCCCGGCGTGAGTTGTAAGCCACCGGGTCCGAGACGCGAACCGCGGTCGACTACGTGGGAGTCCAGCGACATAGCCATTACGCTAACTGCTGGTTCCCAGATTATTTCTGAAAATAAACAGAGTATGAACCAGAACTCACAGGAATTTACTGCTCCAAATGGACTTCAAATCACAGATCTGTGAAACTAAAGTGAAAAATGATTTATTGATTTGCTTGATATCATATGTCTATTAATTAAAAACTCTGGCCCTTGTCTCTGATGTTAGAAGACCATGTATCGATCTAGCATCTGTCCTTTTAGTATTTATAATTTTTTTAAATATTCATGACACAGGCCTCTGGGCCTGCGCGGGACCGGGGCCGCCCGCCTCTGGGCCCGCGGCCAGCGCGCGGGGCCGCCGGCCTCTGGGCCCGCCGGGACCGGGGCCGCCCGCCTCTGGGCCTGCGTGGGACCGGGGCCGGCGCGCTGGGCCTCTCGCCTCTGGGCCTGCGCGGGACCGGGGCCGCCGGCCTCTGGGCCCGCGCGGGACCGGGGCCACCCGCCTCTGGCCCTGCGTGGGACCGGGGCCGGCGCGCTGGGCCTCTCGCCTCTGGGCCTGCGCGGGACCGGGGCCGCCCGCCTCTGGGCCCGCGCGGGACCGGGGCCGCCCGCCTCTGGGCGCACGCGGGACCGGGGCCGGCGCGCTAGGCCGCCCGCCCCTGGGCCCGCGCGGGACCGGGGCCGCCCGCCTCTGGGCCCGCGGCCAGCGCGCGGGGCCGCCGGCCTCTGGGCCCGCGCGGGACCGGGGCCGCCCGCCTCTGGGCGCACGCGGGACCGGGGCCGGCGCGCTAGGCCGCCCGCCTCTGGGCCCGCGCGGGACCGGGGCCGCCCGCCTCTGGGCCCGCGGCCAGCGCGCGGGGCCGCCGGCCTCTGGGCCCGCGCGGGACCGGGGCCGCCCGCCTCTGGGCCTGCGTGGGACCGGGGCCGGCGCGCTGGGCCTCTCGCCTCTGGGCCTGCGCGGGACCGGGGCCGCCCGCCTCTGGGCCCGCGCGGGACCGGGGCTGCCCGCCTCTGGGCGCGCGGGACCGGGGCCAGCGCGCTGGGCCGGCCGCCTCTGGGCCTGCGCGGGACCGGGGCCGCCCGCCTCTGGGCCTGCGCGGGACCGGGGCTGCCCGACTCTGGGCACTCGGCGCCTCTGCTTCGCGTTCCGCAGTCGAGGCCGCCCAGCCCCTGCTGCCCCTCCGGCGCTGGGTGTGTCCCGCGCTCGGCGCCGACGCTGCCTGGCAGCACTCTGACCAGGCAGGCGAACCGGAGGTGGCGCTGGGTCCCGCGCGCATTCGCGTGCTCGGGGGCTGGTGTGTGCCCGCTGGGCCCGCGCGTGGCCGCCGGGCCTGAGCGTGGTTGCGCGTGCTTGGGGCTGACGAGTGGCCGTCGGGCCTACACATGACTGCCGGGTCAGCGCATGGCCGCTGGGTCTGCGAGTGGCCGCTGGGCACACGCATGGCCCCCAGACTGGCGAGTGGCTGCCGGGTCTGAGTGTGGCTGCCGGGCCCGCTCCTGTGCATGGCCACCGGGCCTGCGCCTACACATGGCTCCCGGGCCGGAGCGTGGTCACTGGGCCGGCGCACGCCGGGCCTGCGTGTGGCTCCCGGGCCTGCGAGTGGCCACCGGGCCTGTGCATGACCTCCAGGTTGGCGAGTGGCCACCAGGTCTGAGCATGGCCGCCGGTCCTGTGTGTGGCCGCCGGGCCTGTGCCCGTGCGTGGCCGCCGGGCCTGTGTGTGATCGCCGGGCCTGTGCGTGGTCGCCGGGCATGCGCCCACGCGTGGCCGCCGGGCCCGCGCATGGCTGCCGGGCCTGCGCCCAGGCGTGGCCAACGAGCCTGCCAGTGACCGCCGGGCCTGCACGTGACCGGCGGTTGCGAGCAGCAAACTGAAGCCGAAAACAAGGATTAAGATCTTGCAAATATAAGCAGAAGAAGGAAACCTTGGATGTCTTAAACCAATTGAGAAATGTATGGTATAGGAGGATTTTCGCTGCCTATGGGCAGTGAGAAGGCGATGGTACCAGCCCTGCATTACCTCAGGGAAAAATAAGAACTATTCTACCATTCTTAAGGAAGCCAGATACTCGAGGATGACTCACGCTGCAGATCCCCACAACACCATCCTCGGTAATCACAGGATGGATGCTGTGCTGCATCAGCTGATAACCGTCTCTGCCTACCAGAACTGCGTTCCTGAAACTGTACTCCATAGAGACTCACCTACAACTGCGGAGCTGCACGAGACCCACCCTTGACCCAACCCTGAATAGAACCTATGTTTCCTATTGTGGAAAACTTTATGAGCTCATAATTGAAAAAGGAAAAAAAAAAAAAAAAATGAAAGATATGGAGGGTATGGTCGCAGGGATGGCAACTGCGGATGCTGGAGACAGCACGGGAGAGGTAATGGGAATGAATGATGGAGGGCGGTTCAGGGAACGATCATCACGTTTGATGGACACGGGTGAAGGGTGGTCTGTTGAAGATGATGTATGTGGGGGTATCATTGTCTTGGCTAATGTTAACTATACTCATGCTGGAAGGGACCATGCTGTACACTGTAAAGATGTCCAATGAAAAAAAAAATAATGATAACATTATCGGCACTCTGGCAGAAGGAGAAAGATCCAATGATATGATAGCGGAAAGGATAAATGTGGATGCCGGAGCCTGTAAGGGAGGGGAGTGGGTGGTCAGGAGAGGGTGGTAGAAAGTGGGCGTGGGGGGCAAAAGGAGGAATCAGTTAACACCAAAAAAAGTAGAGTTCTCTGTTGAAAACTATATACATATATGTATATTGTATACATCATAATGGGAACTTTATGTAAAATGAATTTAATTAATCTGAGAAAAATAAAATAAAATAAAATAAAAAATAAATAAATAAATAAATAAATAAATATTCATGACACAGAGACTATGGACTTAACCATGAGGTTGGGATTAATGAGGCTGAAGACCTAGGAAGACATCCAAAATCTCCAAATCTAACTCTACTCTAAAACAATGGACTTAAGCCTGCTGCCCAAATTCATTTGTCTAAATACTAAGAATCTAAATACTAAACTTATTTAAAAAAAAAAAAAAAGGCTAAGGACACTAATATAGATATAGACATGAAAAATTATAACAAATATAAAATACATATTTTTTCTCCCCTGATTCACTGTGAGAGGGGAATAAGCAATTCAGATAAAAGCATCTTCTTCCAAATTTTATTTTATAATGGCAGACATTGAGTGAATCCATAGAAAAATAGAAAAGGTCCAAATAATAGTTATTTAGCCAAGTGAATCTACAATACCTAAAACACTTCCTTTAACAGTCATTTGAAAACGTTACCTCCTGCATCTTTTCATTTTACTGCATAGACAATGGTCAAATGATTTTTTTCTTGGGAAAGATATCTAAAATCTCAGGAACCATGAGAGCTTTGATTGTATGTCATTACCACTAGAAAAACACAGCCAGAAATGAATGTTGAAGGTCCTACTATATGGACAGCAATCTTAGAGACACCTGATTTAACTGCTCCCCTTTGAAACCTAATGGGGAGGAGATAAGTGCTAATTTCAATTATTTTCTTTCAAGCAGATATAAAATTCCCCCATATTCCCAGTTAACAAAGTCTTTACATCTTAAGAACTACACAACACTGCCTTTTTTGTTTTCTTTAACCACATTGACTTTACGGAAAATGATGAAAATTAGGGGCCTGATTGTGAGGGGTGGGGGGGACTTTACCAAGAATCAAGATTAAAATATAGTAAGAATTTGAGGAAAAGCACTAGATTAAGGACTAGTTATTTTTATGCTTCTATATTCTAATAGGTAAACTAAGATACAGAGATATTAGTTAATTGTATAAAGTAGTACAATTCACTAATGATAAGACTTAAAATAAATCAGGTTTTCTGACACTCAAATTTCTTATTTTCTACAAAGTAACACTACATAATGTTTAATATTTTACAGTGACTTATAATTTATAGAACTCATTTAACATAATTTCCTTCTTAAAATTTTACATTACCTGTCTGCAAAAGACAGTCCAAATATGTGTTTAAAAAATATAAAAAAAAAAGAAAAAAAAAAAAAAAAACGCCCCCGTACTCCTGCTTGGTTTCCATAAACAAACTGCAACCTCATTTTTTTTCTTTTTTGCTAGGTTGCAGCCAATCACAGCCACCAGGCTTCAGTAATTACAGACATCCTGCCTATTAAACTGTATTTATGCTGACAAACTTTGGAATGTAACCAACCCTAATTGTTTCTCTATCTCATTCTTTCATTTTTGTTATACTTATTTCTCCATTCCTGTACAAGTAATTTTCCTTTTCTGAAATTTAAATACTATGTGACCATGAGGCTATATAGAGTTTTCTGGAACTCTGGGGACAAATGCCTGATTTAAATCATGTTAAAATTTGCTCAATTAAAACTCTGCTCTATAAAATTGGCTTTTTTTTTCTTTTAACATATGTCAATATTCAAATCTAATCTTATAAGCTAATTTTAAAAAGTCTAGGGTCAGCAGGTGGTGTGGAGGTTAAGGCAGCTGGATCCCAGATGTCCAATTCAGCAGTTTGAGTCCCAGAGCAGGTGGCTTGTAAACCACACTTGGCATGTGTGCATGCATGCCAAAAAAATCACAAGAGGAAAATGGAGGAAAAGGGATTACAGCATGGCCTTTCCTCCTGAGAGTGATTTCTCACTTTCCCTCTCTCTTTTTCTCTCTCTCTCACAGGTGCCCTATAGCAAAAATTAAATTTAAAAGACTCAAGTAGGTTTAGTGGCAAATGGCACATAGTAAATGCACAAGTGAAATTTGTTCTTTATATTTCACCTTAGTGCTAACAATTTGATATCTGAAAATATTTAGTGGACATGTACCTACTAAGTACTTGCTGCATGGAAGTAAATCTGCTTATCCTAAAACGTACAAGAACCAGGGCCAGCAGATGGTGTAGTGGTTGTGTTGCTGAATTCCCACATGGACAACCACAGTTCAAATACCAGACCCAATGACTTGAAAATCACACCAGGAGTGTATTCATACATGCCAAAGATCCCAGGGAAGAGAATGGAGGAGAAAGGATTGTGGAGTGGTTATCCCCCTCTCCCTAGGGGAGTGATTGCTCACTTTCCCTCTCACTGTCTCTGTCTCCCTATCTCTCACAAGAAAGTGCACTCACCCTATGGCAAAACCTGTTAAAAAAAAATGTCCAACGGAGACCAGCAGTTAGTGTAATGGCTATGTCGCTGGACTCCCACGTAGTCGACCATGGTTCGTGTCTTGGACCCTGTGGCTTAAACTCACGCCAGGCATGTGTGCGTGCGTGCCCAAGATCCCGAGAGGAGAATGGAGGAGAAGGGATTGCGGCGTGGCCATCCACCCTGGGGGGTGATTTCTCGCTTTCTGTCTCTCTGTCTCTCTCTGTCTGTCTGGCGAGCGCATGGGCCCTATAGCAAAAACCTCTCAAAAAAAAAAAAAATGTCCAAAAACCACTTACATTCACCCTGTTGGAAATGCTGTATATGTTTTGTTTGTTTGTTTGTTTGTTTGTTTTCATGTAACAGTTGCAGAAATAAAAAAGGCCCCACAGAGTCAAAAGAAGAATTTTTTTTCTTGAATCTAGCACTTTCCATTTGACTGAATTTTGTTTTTGAGGTTTGAAGTTAAGATTGATATGTATATTTCTTGCTTTTGATATTTTACTTGTGCTTTTTATTTGTTAATTTTTGTGATCCCTAAGAAAGATCTCTTTATTTTTCTAATACTTTGTAAGAATAATAGCCTCCATTTGATATGCAGCTTGGTTCTGCCTTTGCTAATGGACAAAAGTTATCTTCTTTAAGGTTTATTTACCTCATCTAAAAATATGCATGTGGCTATCTCAAAGATATAACATGAGAAAATATGTGAAAATGTCTTAGTATAAATACTATATATTCATCTTGATTATGATAATGAAGACAATACACAACATTTGATAAATAGGTATTTTGAAAGACTATAGATTCTTTTTTCTTTCCTTTCCCTCTCTTTTTTTTTTCTTTTTTTCTTTTTTGAAATCTGCTTCAAAACAACCTCCAGGTAAACTAGAATGTTCATTTCCCTCATTTAGATGAGGCAATCAGAATCAAATCTGGGAGTCAGTAGAAACCATGCATGTGACATAAATATTGTAGAAAAAAGATGCAGGAACAAATACATCAGACAGGAAACTTGCTCTTTCCCAGTTCATACAATGACTTTGTCAAAGCACTCATTCATAAATGACTGCAATTTCTCAAAAGTTAATAGGATTGTTATTGTCCATTACTTTTTGGCCAATGGTTTTTAAATGTCCTTGTATATAATAAAGTGGATTTAAATAGCAGTTAAATTACTAAAGAAATCTGTTAACTGAAAAATGTCTAAAAAAGTTAATTATAGCCTGTGGAATATTTTAAATACTCATTTGTTCTCCTCAATTGGAGCAACAGAATTTTGCTCTGGTTCATAACTTAAATATCCCAAAAATACATTTTCAAATGACTAGAACCAAAAAAGGTATATCACACATTAATATAAAGACTCAAAACTTTCTGAAGAATGAATGAAAAAGAAAATGAATGAAAAAGAAAATGAACAAATAAGTCAGGTAGGTAGATGTCATGATGGCTCCTAATGATCGCCACCTCTCACTAATTATCTCATCGATTAGTGACTAATTAGCTCTTTCCCAGTGTCTATATAAGAATAAAACTGGAACTTTGTTGAAGCATTTGTTATATAGCACTGTAAGTAAAGCTGATTTAAAATGTGTATTTGGGGGAACTATATGTCACATGTGATTATGGAAAAAAACATGAAAAGCTATTACATGTATGTGTATCATATATACATATATATGCACAAATATATATGCTAACTCTTTCCCAGTTCACACAATGTGTGTGTGTATATAAATATATATATATATATGTGTGTGTGTGTGTGTGTGTGTGTGTGTATATATCTCACAATAATAAATAGCCATATTTACAGCAGAAGGAATAGGTAATTTATGAAAGGATAGTTAAAGGACATAACCCATTTGAAATGTTAATATATAACAGACTGAATTAAGAAAGAAAATTCAGGTCAGGGCAGTGGCATATTGGTTATCATGGCTAGATTCCACATGGCCGAGAATAGTTGGAGTCCTGGACTCAGTAACTTGAAAAACAGGCCAGGAGAGTGTGTGTGTGTGTGTGCCCAAAGTTCCAAGAAGAGAATGAAGCAAAAGGGATTGCAGTGTAGCCATCCTCCCAGTCAGTGCTTTCCTTTTCCCTCTCTCTCTCTGTCACTCGGTTGAGCACATGTGTCTTACAGAAAAAATTAAATTAAATTAAAAAAGACAAATTTATTTCAAATAAATGAAAGCAAACTGATGAGTTCAGAAGTTCTCAATTCTAGTTTGATAAATGTAATTTGGTAAATGATTTTTTTTCAAGAACTATTAGAAATTTTCTGATAATCCTACATTAAAATCTGTTTATAAACCCTAAAAATTTATTTTTTTTGGAGAGGTTTTTGCTATAGGGTGCACGCGCTCGCCAGACAGAAAGAGACAGAGAGACAGAAAGCGAGAAATCACCCCCCAGGGGGGATGGCCATGCCACAATCCCTTCTCCTCCATCTCCTCTCGGGATCTTGGGCATGCACACACACGCGCCCGGCGTCAGTTTTAAGCCACCAGGTCTGGGACGCAAACCACGGTCGACTACATGGGAGTCCAGCAACATAGCCATTACACTAACTGCTGGTCCCTATAAACCCTAAAACATTTTTAAAGGAGCAAAGATCATGTTCACAAAATCAAAATGAAACAAATAAAATTTGCCTCTGTAAATGGACTTACAAAATGAATGCCCTCTGATAGCACACAACCACCTCTATGCATATCATATTTTTAACAAAGTATTCAAAATACCAACTATAAAGAATTCGTTTGTTACATTATTCACAGGTTTTCATTAATGATAGGGCTGTCTCTGTGAATGGATGCTTTGCAGTCATATTTTCAATTGAGCTTACAACAGGACTGTCCTCTAAAAGAGATGTAATTTCATAATTGCAGAATAACAGAGAAGAAAGGACCTGGCCCAGGAAACCAGGAGCTGCAATCGATCTTGGCTATTGGTGATTTTATGACATGCGCATCAGATTAAAACCATCTGAGATTGATCTAAATTGCACTTCATCTATTCTCAACAATGTCAGTAGATCAATTAAGCTTGAATCTATAAAAGAGAAAAGGCTTTATTAATTGAATATATTTAAGGCCATTTTATTTCATATTCTTCTTCTGTAAAAGATATAATGAACTGAGGGGTCAGCAGGTGGTGTTGAGTTTAAGGTGCATCTGTATTCATCAGAGATATTGGTCTGTAGTTTTCCTTTTTTTTTTTTTTTTTATGTCCTTATCTGTTTTGGGAATGAAGATGATGGAGGCTTCATAAAATGAATTTGGAAGGTTTCCTTCCTTTTGTATTTTTAGGAATAATTTGAGTAGGATAGGAGTTAACTTTTCCTTAAAAGTTTTGTAGAATTGAGAAGTGAAGCCATCCAGCCCTGGGCTTTTCTTTGTTGGGAGGTTATTTATTACTGATTCAATCTCATGGTGTGTTAAGGGTCTATTGAGGTTTTCTATGTCCTCCTGATTCAATCTTCGTAGGTTATTTACATCCAAGAATTTGTCCATCTCTTCATGTTCTCTTGTTTGTTGGTGTGTCAATCTTGTTAACCTTTTCAAAGAATCAAACTTTGCCTTCATTTATTCTCTGTATAGTTCATTTATTTTCTATTTCATTTATTTCTGGTCAAATCTATGATTTCTTTTCACCTGGCTTGTTGTTGTTGTTGTTATTTTTCCAATTTTCTGAGACATGATGTTAGGTTATCTATTTGCCACCTTTCCATCTCTTTCTTGTCTGTGTTAATTGCTATGAATTTCCCTCTTATGATTGCTTTTCCCATTCCATAGACTATGGAAACTCGTGTACTCATTATCATTTGTTTCTATAAATTTTTTTTATTTCAGACTTAATTTCTTCAGTAGTTAAGAAGTCATTCAGAAGTAGGTTGTTTAGTTTCCATGTGTTTGTGGTTTTTTCGAGGATGTTTTTTGAAATTAATGTCGAGTTTAATTCCATCATGGACAGAGAACATGGTGGATATAGTTTCTAAGTCTTTGAATCTGTAAAGGCTTGATCTGTGTTCTATCATATAGTCAATCTTTGAAAAAGTTCCATGTGGGGGTGAGAAAAATGAATATTTTGTGATCTTACAGTGGTAAGTTCTATAAATGTCTGTCAAGCTCATTCAACTTATAGTATCATTTAGGTCCTATATTTCTCTATTTATTTTTTATCTAGATGATCTGCCTAAAGGAGATAATGAGGTGTTGAGGTTCCAATAATGATAGTGTTGCACCCTACCTTTCCTTTTGGCTCCAGGACTCTTTCCTTTATGTATTTAGATGCTCCTGAGTTGGGTGCATAGATATTTATAAGTGTTATGTCTTCTTGCTGAATTAACCCATGTACTATTTTATAATGCCCTTTTTTGTCTCTTCTTACAGTTTTTGTCTTTAAGCCTATTTTGTCTGAAATCAGACAAATTCCAACTCTTTTTTGATTTCCATTTGCATGGGATTTCTTTTTCTGGCCCTTCACTTTTAGTCTATGTATGTCTTTATCCATAAGGTGCATTTCTTGTAGGCAGCAGATTTCTGGTTTTTTTTGTTTGTTTGTTTTTTTGTTTTGTTTTTATCCATTCAACCAGTCTGTATCTCTTACTTGGAGAATTCAATCCATTAACATTCAATATCATTATTGATATTTCTGGACCTGTTCCTATCATTAAGTGAGTCATTTTCTTGGTTGGTGTTTGTTCTCTTATAAATGTCTGTCTGACTTTTTAGTTTTCCTGATTTAGCACTCCCTTCAGAAACTCTTGAAGAGCTGGTCTGGTGTTGGTAAATTCTTTTAGGTTTTGTTTATCCGAGAATGTTTTTATCTTTTTATTTCCCACATGAAGGATAATATTTCTGGCTATAGTATTCTTGGTTGAAATTGTTTTCCATTTAACATTTTGACTATATTTCCCCATTCTTTCCTTGTCTGCATTGTTTCCAATGAGAGGTCCAGTGTTAGCCTAATGGGATGACCTTTGTAGGTAACTTGATGTTTCCCTCTTGCTAATTTTAGTATCTTGTCTTTGACTATGGTTTTTTCCAACCTGGCTATGATGTACCTTGGAGAGGATCTTCTTGGGTTGATCCTATTTGGTGTCCTATGTATTTCTTGGGTCTGGATATTTGAATGCCTCTCTATATTTGGAAAGTTTTCTTCCACAATTTCAAGAAATAAATTATCAATGCCCTTATTATTCTCTTCCTCTTCCGGGATACCAATTATCTGGATGTTGGGGTGTTTGATGGTATCCAGCAGGTTTTTTTCTGGAGAGGTTTTTGCTATAGGGCATGTGCACTCACCAGAAAGACAGAGAGAGACAGAAAGAAAGTGAGATATCACCCCCCAGGGCAGGGTGGCCACACCGCAATCCCTTCTCCTCCATTCTCCTCTCAGGATTTGGGGTATGCACACACATGTGTCCAGCGTGAGTTTAAGCCAACGGGTCTAGGACTCGAACTGCAGTAGACTACATGGGAGTCAAGTGACATAGCCATTACACTAACTGCTGGTCCTCAGTATCTAGAGTTTCTTGTATATTATCCTCAATTTTCTTGGTTGGTTTCTCAATGTTTTTGATACTTTTTTCTACGTCAGAGGTTTTGCCTTCTACATTCAAGATTCAATATTCTGCATGATCTAATCTACTTTTAATACTTTTGAAGGAAGTTTTAATTTCCTGTATCATGTCCTTCATCCCTAACAGTTCTGTTTGATTCATTTTTTTATGCTGGCTATATCTTCTTTCAAATTGTGAAAGGAATTCCTCATCTCCTGGAGCTCATTGTCTCTTTTCTCTTTCATCTCAATTAATTTGGTCACTAAAAATATTCTGAATTGCTTATATGACATACCCATGACTTGCATTGTGTCATCTGTGGAGGATGCAGTAGTGATGTTTTCCTTTGGGGAAAAGATATTTTGTTGTGCCTCTGTGATTGTTCCTAGTCATCTGGTGATCTATACATTCCTTTCTAAGTTATTCAGGTTATCTCTGAGTGTTCGAAGGTGTGCAGGGGTAGAAAATTAGGTATCTCTCTTTTGCTTTGACTCCCTCTGATTCAACAGCAGCCTGCACTATTGGCATTGGTTCTGGGAGACCCAAAGTCCTCACTATTTCTAAAGAACAGTTGTGCCTCAAACTGAGCTGTTGAACTTCACCTCAGAAGCAAAGAAAAAAAATCCAAAACACGAAAGTTCTGAAAGTTCAAAGGCAAGTGGGGAAGGGAATATCCATGGGTCCTCATAGGGAGCCTGGCGACTGGCAAGGCCATCCCCTTGAACTGTCTCCAAATGGGGTTGGGAGAGCACACGTTTGTCTTAAAGTCCCAAGACACAAAACTGAAGTCCAAAGGTGAGTGGGGGAGGGGTGAGCTATGGGTCCTGGCCATTAGGCCCTGCAGCCACAGGCAGACTGGCATCTGGCAAGGCAGTTCACTTGAACCATCACTGGTTGGGGTGGGATGGGGTGCAAGTTCTCACTTTTTCTTAAGAGATATTTTTGCTATAAGGCACATGCACTCACCAGAGAGATGAAGAGAGACAAAAAGTGAAAAATCAGCCCCCAGGGGTGATGGCCATGCCACAATCCCTTCTCCTCCATTCACTTCGCAGGATTTTAGGCATGTGTGTACGTGCACCCAGCGTGAGTTTTAAGCCGCAGGGTGCAGGACTCAAACTGTGATCAACCATATGAGAGTTCAGAGACATAACCATTATGCCATCTGCTGGTCCTGAGAATTACACTTTTATTAGTAGCCTTTAGCCCTTAATTCAGATGCACTGTCTACTTGGGACTTTCAAGGATAATTTTCAACGAGATGAGGATCTCCCTTTAGTCTGGAGAGATGAAATGGGTAACTAAAATGTCAGGTGAAGCAGAGATTGATCAGCTGATCCCAAAACAATGTCTGCTCTCTTCTGGGCCAGCACTAGGCCACATTTCCCAGCCTGCTTTGCAAGAGGAAAGAGTTCTGTCCAGTGGGATGTGGGCCGAGGTGATGTAAGCCATTTCCACAGCTGGTCTATACACACTCCTGCATATTCCTTTATGTCCCTCTTTCCCATGTACTTCTGGATGTTAATGATTAGGATGACCTTGAAAGAGAAGAGTTAAAGGTGCCAGTGAGTCTAGAGCTGGCCCCAATTAAGCACTGTACATAGGAAACCAGACCTCACATGGGTGACCACAACTCATAGACCTGTCCTGAGTTTGAAAAGCATGCCAAGTATATCCTTGGTAACTGACTAGGTAATAGCTCAAATTGAGAAATTGGGGCAAAACTATCAAGGCTCTAAGGATCACCAAGGATCCAAGATTTGAACAATTACCATGCACACACAAAGGAACATATGCAGATACCTGCTTAGTACAGAGGGGAACTCGGCATGAGAGTTCTATTGTGGCCACAGTTGACCAACTGATGAATCTAGAAGATCCCAGGAGTTCCAGTCATGGACATTTCATGTAGATACAACATTGAGCAGATGCCAGGTGATTATGGAGCCCCTCAATTTTAATTCTTGAAGACAAAGTTCCTCTGCCTTTCTTTCACCAGATTTCTTCGTTGCCAATTCATTAAATATTCTTTATGTCATAAATTATTATTCTGATTACCTGCTTGCTATATTATGAACTGAGCACAGTTAAATACACTTACTTTCAATGCTGTTTTGAAAAAGAAGAAGCAAAAAGCATGCTGGGCACCTGCATTCCCTAAATCCTGATGGAATCAAGAAATGGTGGAAAAGGGGTTGTGTCATGACCGTGTTCCATGGGGGAGGAGTTCTCTCTCTCTGTGTCTGTCTCTCTCTTCTGGTAAGTATATGCACCTCTGGCAATTTACAAAAAAAAAAAAAAAAAAAAAAAAAAAAAAAAAAAAAGAGAAAAAGAAAAGGAAGGAAAGATAAGAAAGAAATGCCAAAGGCTCCAGATCAGTTCATATACTTTCCTAGCCTAAAGCCAAGACGGCATTCTCTTTGTTTTCTGAAAGACTTTTGTGTGCTATCTCCTAGTCTAGTTGGAATCCATTCTTGTAAGTGGTGTTAGATAAGAGGTTAAAAAAAAAATACATTCCATATGGATAAAAAATTCAACCTGTGCTGTTTATTTTGAAGTCCATCTTTCTCCTACACTGATCTAAGTAATAAATGCTCAACTTTTCTGAAAATTCTATTTTCATATTTTTAACTAGTATCTATTTCACAACCAATACCATGCAGTCTTAATTATTGCAACTTTCTGATAGCTTTGATATGTGGTATAATATGTCCTCCACCTCTTCTTTACCAGTATCATTGCTCTCCTTGACATTTTACAATTTCATATACATTTTAGAATTAACTTATCACATGTCACAAAAAATAAATTACAGTAATTTACTGGGATTACATAGAACCTACTAATAAAAATGTGGAGACTTGACATTTTTATTGAGTTATTCATTTCTTGAACTGATTATAATGCTCCAATATTTTATATCTTAACATCTCTCAATAGTTTTATCATTTTCTTGCATACATTTTATAAAATATAATTCTAAGTCTGGGATGTATTTTTCTGCTTATGTAAATAAACCCCTATAAATTTTTTGTGTATGAATATTGATTTTGAGTACAATAACTATTCTATTCTTAACTATCAATTCTAGTAAATTACCTGTACGAGGATGTTCTAAACATACAATTCTACCTTCTGTTTATTAGGTCTTTTCCAGTCCTAGCAGGTTTTATTTACTTTTCTCCCTACTTCACAGTGGGACAGCCAGTATAATGCTGAATAGAAATGTTCTTAGTAAGATATACCTGTTTTGTTCTTGATCCCAGAAGTAATACTATCAAAGTTTTACACCTTAATTATCACATTTGCTGTAGATGTTTTGTAACAAATCCCATACCCAGTTAGAAGAGGCTTCATACTTCTAATACTTAATTTTTATAAAAAATTCAATAGTGAGTATTAAATTAGAATAAATGGCTTTCTGCACCTAAGGAGTATGTAATGATCACTTTTTTTTCTTTTATCTAGTAACATGTTGAATGACATTAATGTCTTTAAAGATGAAATAATACTGAATTATCCTTATGTTTGTATTCTTCAGGAGAATCCATCTTGTTATTTTGTATTTCTTTATTCAGCTCTGAGTTTTTTATTTAACAGTGCATTAGTAATGTCCTTACAAATTTGATATCTAGTTAATCAGACAGATCACCTTGCATTTCCAAATGAGTTGGGGATTTCTGTTTGTATAATCTCTGAAAGTAATTTTGTAAGGTTGGAATTATTACTTTATTGGGTGTTTGATTAAAATCAGTGATAAAGTTATCTGGATCTGATTAAATGTATAGGGAGGAAGAGTGATTTTGAATTATTTACTCAATTTATTAAATAACTATATTTCTCAGGTTTTTCATTTCTTTTTTAAATCATTTGATAAACTAAATTTTACTATAAAATTATTCATTGTATCTAATTTTTAAAAATTCTTGGCATAAAATTGTTTACATTTTCTTGTTATTTTTCAATGTTGTAGAATCTCTATGTCTAGTATTTCATGTACTTATATTAGTATTTTTGCATATTTTCTTTGATTGTTTTTGTTAAATTTTATGAAGGTGAATTTTTTAATTTTTTCTCTTTCTTTTCTGCTTTTCAAAGAGCCAATATATCAGTATTCTTTTTTTTTTTTTTTGGAGAGGTATTTGCTATAAGGTGTATGTGCTTGCCAGAAAGACAGAGAGACAGAAAGTGAGAAATGAACCCCGAGGGGGGCATGCCTACACTGCATTCCCTTCTCCATTCTCTTCTCAGGATCTTAGGCATGCACACACACACACACACACCCAGTGTGTGTTTAAGCCACTGGGTCCAGGACTCAAACCGCGGTCAACTACATGGGAGTCCAGCAACATAGCCATTACACCAACTGCTGGTCCCAATATTTTTTTCAAAAGAACCAATTTTTGGCTTTACTTCACAGAATGGCTGCTACTCTACCTTTGGTTGATTTTAGGGTAATTTAGACACCTAGCTTCTTTCTAGTACTTAAGCACTGCACCCTTATTTCTACAGTTTCAGGGTACTATCGTTCCATTGCTAGTGATGAACTGAGTTCTATGATAGCCTCTCCCACCTTTAACAATGGCCTACAGAGAACATTCATCACTAAGGTTTTTAGTGAGTTTCCCTTTCACAGCACATTCTCAAAGTCCTGGACCTTCTTAGAAAATACCATCTTCTGATAAGTCTTTTAACCTCACTTCCATATCAGCATGCCCAAGTCCTTGAGTATTTAGTCCTTGCTCCACTATTTAATTGCAATTCAGGCATTTTGCTTTTATTCCCCGTGAGTAATCACTTCCTACAGGCTTCTAAGGGCCATTGCAGGAGCATGCTTATAGTGTCACCAATTGATCTAGTTGCAGGCTAAATATCATATTCTAAAATATATATTTAAAACTAAAAATTGCACCATAATTTATAATAGTTAAAAGCAATGGGATTCAATGGTTTTGGCACCAGGGACCAGTTTCATGGAAAACAATTTTTCCATGGACTAGGGGCATGGGGGATGGACCTAGGTTGCTCACATATGCAATTCACAATAGGGCTCATGCTCCCATGAGACTCTAATGTTGCTGCTGATCTTATAGAGGCAGAGCTTAGGTGGTAATGCCAGTGATGGGAAATGGCTGTAAATACAGATGAATCAACCCTTGTTCATCTGCCACTCAATCCCTGCAGTGTGACCCAGTTCCTGGATGGAGGGTTGGCAACCCCTGGTTAAAGGATTTAATAATGTGTCCAGGTTCAGAGCTTTGGAAACCCTTCTATACTATGTGTCTACTTCAGGCACAGTTGGCTCGGAGACTGGAAGAGTGACATACTAAAGTCACACAGGGCCAGCCCGATGTGGTGATGAAGGCCGCTGGATCCCCACATGGCTGATCTCATTATTTGTGTCCTAGTCCTGGTAGCTTGGAAAACACACCAGGCACATTTGCATGCATTCCCAAAATTCCCAAAGGAGGAAGAGATAGAGGAGAAGGGATTGCAATGTGACCCTGTCCCATGGGAAAGGGTGCTTTCTCACTTTCCCTGTTTCTCTCCCTATCTCTCTCAGGTGAGTGTCTATACATTCTGGCAAAATTTTTCAAAGAAATAAAAACAGAAAAGAAAAATTAAAGTCATACACTACAAAATAATTTGATAAAATAGAGGCTGTTCCTGTGGCTTAGTAGCTAAGAGAGTTCATATGACAGCACCCTTGAATCATCACTCCAATATTCTGAAAAACATTCCAGGCACATGTGTATGCAAGCTTCCAAAATCCTGATGGATGGAAAAATGGAGGAGAAGAATTATGGTGTGACCACCCATTGAAGGGTATTTTCTCTTCATCTCTCCCTCTCTGTCTCTTTGTCTCTCTCTGGTGAGCACATGTGCCCTCTGGCAATAATAATAATAATGTAAAAAAATGGGTTTGAGCCCATAGGTGGTGTTACAAGAGGAAAGCCTTTACCATGATACAATGGAGGATAGGTTATTTTATCTGAGAGAACATTAATGAGGTCACTATTATGTTTTTCTGATAGCTGCAAGTTTCTAATGAAATCAAAGTCTGTTTAACTTTGTCATTCTAAGCATAATTTTATTTGATAACAAGGATTTATCCCATGATCTTTTCTAACCAAAAAAAAAAGTTATCTTAAAATAGGAGAATAAGAAAAGGAATGCCAGGCCCCCCAACTCAAGATCTATTGCTGGTAATTCATATGGTGTGAATAACATTTTTACCTTTAAAAATTGTATTTTTTTCCTTTCTAAAGAGACTTTTAAAAATTCTCAAATTACAAATTAAATTGCCCCATCCATTCAGGAGCTGCTCTTTATTTATGGCATGTCTAACGGTGTCATTAAAAATATTAAAACTTTGCTCCATCAGAATCTGCATGTAAAGCAATTAAGTAATTAAAAAAGCATGTCTATACTTGCTGAATAAATGCTGCTGAAGTAATAATTTGTTTATTTTAAAATGAATATATTAAAATATGAATATGTAACTAATTTTGTCAACATCATTTGATAATATAAACTTACCCAAATGTGAATAATCAAGATAAAGTTTGGTTCACCATCCTCATACAATTCTCACTTCAAATATTTTTTTTAATTACTGAGGCAACAACATATAAACAGAAATAAGCTATTGGTCAAATGCCCAGTGCTAATATTTCTAATCCTTTCTTTTAGGTTTACTACTACCACCACAGTAATAAATCCATACTTTCAGCTGTTAGATGGAAATAATGACATCCAGCTGTTAACCATTTGCCTGTGATAAACAGAAGAATGGATGGGGAAGAGGTGAATTATCACCAAATTGAAGACAGTAACATTGTTTACAGGGAGAAGTATGGTTAGATTCTATAAAATACACTAGTGGCTTATTGGTCTCTCTGCCTTTTCTTATATTTTGAAATAATCCTTGAAGCCATATTGGAGACTACCAAATCCTAGAAGTAACAGTCTACTAACACATAAAACTATATGATGCTTTTAAAAAATAACTTCTGTTTAAAGCACAAGGATTTTATTTCTAGGAATGACTAAGAGCCATGCTGGGAAGGGATAGGTTATAGAAATAAGATTTCAGGTGAGAACATTTTGGTGTAAGATTCTCAAAAACGAAAATTTCTTGCAAGTCCTACAAATGGAAAGGTAGGTATGTTTCTATTTTAAATTATTTATATTTAATAATAATTTTATAAGATCACTGAAATTCTCTATAAACCTAATGAAGAAACATCTGAATGTGAGATTCTGGGGAGTGAGCATGCATCCTTGAAGATAAATATGAAACACACTTGTTAGCCTTTGCTGCCCATGAATAACCTAAACCCCTCAGGACCAGTCTCGCAGTGAGTTCTGAGCCATCTCTGACCGAGGCAGGAACTATCAATTACATAGACCAAGCTTCTGCTGAGGCTTATAAGAATGCACCCACTGAGATTGGTACCTGCTGACTAATACATTATTTATTCTCTTGACTGTGTTTATTTGCTTCATAAATGGAAAATCACTTTGGAAAATACTAAGTAATTCCTGAAAGAAAAACTATGATCATGTTATACCAGAATGGTCTATTCAGGTCAGACTCCAAACTGAGGATGTGTTGAGAGTAATATTCTTTGAAGAATATTATAAAACTGTGTTTTATTCCTATTTGAAGTAGAAAGACTAGAATATTCTGCCTGCTTCTCATTGTTTTATATATCCTCTGTATAAGTGGGCATTGTATGCCTTGTTTGTTATTGCTTCCAGTTTAAAATTTCTTCTATTTACTACAGGTCCAGATCAAACTGTACCTTCTCTGAGTCTTCTTATCTGATCCAGCCCACAGGAAGTGTTCTTATTTCTTAGTTGCTAGAATACCTTTTTTCTTACCCTCTCTTAAGAGCTTTCATTAAATTTTTACATGTGTATGTCATTTCACAAGTGAGACTTAAAGACAGTGCTAGTCTCTACTATTTCTTTGTATCTCTCTTAAGACATTCAAATACTAATTATTCAACATAAATCTGATAAATGAGTAAACATCTTACTGTCATGCATTTAAATACATGATATTTCATTACCAGTTCCATTTACTAATCCTATAACTAAGAATGTTCAAGATTAAAATCCACAACAATCGTCCTTTTCTTGAGAGAGAGATTTTTAGTAGGTACGTGCACTTGTCAAAGAGACAGAGACAGAAAGTGTGAAATCATCCCCCCCCCCAGAAGGAATGACCATGCCACAATCTTTTCTACTCTATTCTCCTTTCAGGATTTTTTGGCTTGCACACGTACATACCTGGTGTGAATTTCAAACTACCAGATCCAGGACTAAAACTGCAGTTTACTACATGGGAGTCCAGCACCTTAACAACCACACTACCTGCTGGCCCTGCAACAATCATTTTTAAGTTTGTGTACCCTGTGTCTTATTTTTTCCAGTCATTTGGCATTTCATTAATTCCAGCATGAAGAGAAAGAATTTCATTGTGATTCACAGAAACCATTATCTTTATGGCTAGTTTCTTTTTACCATGAACAACAATGTTTCTCAAAATTTAAAGTGTATAAAAATTCTCTGAAGAATTTATTTTGAGTTATATTCTTTATTTTAAGAATTATTTTATTTAACTTATTTATTTATTTAAATTTGACCAGAGAGGGACAGAGTGAGTGAGAGAGAAGAGAGAGAAAGAGAGAAAGTGAGAAAGCAAGACGCCAGGTCTGGGACTTGAACTGCAGTCGCCCTTAACAACCATGCCACCTGCCAGCCCCATAAAGAGAATCATATTCTGATGTCTTACTCACAGAGTTTTTGATTTCACGAATTGCGGATGGGACCTGGAAGTCTTCATTTAATGGGAGCATAAGTATTCTGAATTCAGGTGGTCACCGTTATACCCAATGTTTTTGCTTCTAAATTATTTCCTAAACAGGACTACTTGTGTGTGCTTGAACAGACCATACTACTACCTGGCTATGCCAAAAAATAAAGATCTAAATATATATAACAAAGGTATAGGTATGGATATGGATCTTGATGATATAGATACAGATAGCAATAGATATAAAATAAAGAATTAATTTTTGTTTCCTTTTTTTTGGGGGGGGGGGTTACCTGTAGTCCCTGTTGTCAGTCATGTGTTCTAACTTCAACACATCAGTACAATGTTGCTCTTTTGTTAATATATACTTGCTGGGTAGTTTTTTATAAAGAGATGAGAATGAGTTATAGGTCTTGAAGAGGTCTATAAAACTGAGATGGTTATCACAGTACCATTATGAGAAAATAAATAAATAATGAACCTCATAATTTTTTAGTAATTACAAGCACCACTTTTGTACAAGCAGTATATGCCATTTTTTCTAAAAGAAAATATTTAATAACTTTCCTGTCTGTATTATTGAAACTAAAATGAACAAATCAATATAAATTATTTTGTAAATAATAAATTTACAAAAAATGGTGATAGTAAAAAATATTTTCACCAATAGTTTCTTTTGCAAAAGATGGTTTCTTTCATTAGCAATTACAAATCTAAGGACGAAACATATTTTAAAACTTAACGAAGCAGCAGGTGCTGAAAATGCTCCAGTCTGTATTATCTGACCAACCATTCAATATTTTATATCCAGGAACAATTTCTATTGCATTGTTTTGTTTGAATAACTTTCAACTTAGGAGGCATCTCTTTGATTTTTTTTCCTTCTTGGAGATTTTGAAATAGCCTACAATTTATCTATTATATATTTTTCTATTAGGGAAGAAAAAGGACATGAACTCCTCAATCTGGTACCAAAATTGTAATGTGTTAAAATAGAGAAAAGCATAGAATTCAGTTTTTGTCTCAGCCTGATTCTTTTTTTTTTTTTTTTTTTTTTTTTTTTGGAGAGGTTTTCGCTGTTGGGCTCGTGCACTTGCCAGACAGAGAGAGAGAGAGACAGAGAGACAGAAAGTGAGAAATCACACCCCCCCCAGGGGAAATGGCCACGCCGAAATCCCTTCTCCTCCATTCTCCTCTCGGGATCTTGGGCACGCACGCACACGCGCCGGCATGAGTTTTAAGCCACCCGGTCCGGGACACGAACCGCGGTCGACTACGTGGGAGTCCAGCGACATAGCCATTACGCTAACTGCTGGTCCCTCAGCCTGATTCTTTAGCCCAAGTCATTGCTCTTAGATTGCTTTATTATAATTTCTGTGCAGCTTTAAACAATTTTTGCAACCATGTCACCACACTATTCAATGGCTTTTAGAATAGGCTTCATGAACAAATCTCTAGCAATTTCAATTTTATTCCCTAAATTTCAACTACATAACCTGAGTTAAGATATTTGAAATGTGGCATTCAAAAGAAAAAAAAAAAAAACTTCAGCAGATGTTAAGAATAAGAGCCACTCTAAGACAATGGCTGTCTGTGATTCCTGCCACAGACATCTTAGTAAAATTTTACAAGAGGATAAGCTTGTTTATAGTACTTTCTTACAGAGGAGGAACAACTTTCTAAAGAAATTTAAAGTTTTATTCAAAAACCAAAATCTGATGTCTCTTAAAGCTTTCTGTTATTTTTTTTTGTTACTTTGTTTGTTTTTTAAAAAAGATGACTAGAAACTGATCAGAATTGTCTAGTTTAATGTTACCATTTTGAACTGCTCTAGTGAAGATTCTTTTCAGTTCTACTCACAGTACGGCCTTCACGCAGTTTAGACTCACTGAACATACTTGCTATCTAACCTGGGCTGCCATTTTAGATTCAATCTTAAAACAGACCTAGAGTTTCCTCATATGTAAATTAACATAATAATTCTATTTTGAGCCATAATTTTGAGGCCTAAGTGTGGTAAAATAGGGGGAGTGTTTTTAAAAATTCATGAAAAATAGAATTAAAGTACCAGTTTATTTTGTTGCAAAAAAATTGAAATCCATGCATAGTTTCTTTCATAACATGCATTTTCAATGAATGCATTTTGAAGACCACATAGATATAAAACCATTTGGAACAATGGCTGATACACTGCAGGAAATAAGTGATAGTTTTTCATTCTTAGGCTACTGATTATATCATGGGATAGAGATTTCTGTCAATGCATTCTACTATAAAGTGTAGCACTACTGCAGAGTGTCAGTATAAATCTCAAATATACGCCTAAAAAATTATGAAGAAGATTAAAGAAATGAGATTCGACATGAAGAATTTTTTTCAGAAATTGAAATTGAAAATGTGCTAGATGTGCTCTCTCTGTCACAAAACATCTCTGACCCCCAGCTCCTCCATAAAGCAGTAATAATAATATATGCCAATAAGGGCTCTCAACAATCTGAAAGAAGAAAGTATTTGTTATTTTGAAAGTGCTAGACATGTTAATTTTACCCATAATGTAAAAAGTTCCACAGCAATTTGATTTTAGGTGAAATGGAGTAAACATCTATTTATATATATGGGTTTTATAAAATTTTCCTTTACCCTCCCCTTTATTATGTGGGTTTCTTAGGACAATAAGAGGAGAGACCAGAAGATGACATAGTGGTTACATTGCTAGACTACCACATGGCCCACCATGGTTCGAGTCCCAGACCCTGTGGCTTGAAACTGACATCAGGAGCACTTGAGTGCATGCTCAAGATCTCAGGAGGAGAATGGAGGCAAAGAGATTGTGGCATGGCCATCCTCACTGGGAGGGAGGGAGTAATTTCTCACTTATTTCTCACTTTCTCTCTCACTGTGTCTGTATCTCTGTCTGGCGAGTACATGTACCCTAAAGCAAAAAAAAAAAAAAAAAAAAAAAAAGTCTAAAACCAAAGAAGGATAATAAGAGGAGTGAAAAAGAACAATAAGAGGAGTGAAATATTGATACATTTTGGAGACAAGATTTTTTTTATAATCATTACTGCACTCTATGCAAATACTGAAATAAAAATTATATATTTGCACACTTGTATATTTCACTCGCTCTATTTCACTCAGTGTATGTGACCTACTGTGTTTTCCCAAAAGGCCACAACGATAACTTTCATCCTACATGTTATTGTGCACTGGGATCTTGACCTGATGTCATCCATAAGTGTGGTTTAATGCCATCGCCTTAAATCTGGGCAGGCTTGTAACCACTTCAAGTACAGCAAAAATGACACCATGATTTCTGACGATGACTCGGTCATTAAAGGAAATACAGTTTCCTTTTGTTTTATCAATCAGAACGATCATCTTGGACCTTGACCCCATGGTCTATCCTGATGTACCATACGGTGAGGAAACGACGCCACACGGAGACCACACATAGGTTCCTCGGAGTTATCTCTGCCCAAGTGCCAGATGTATGACTGAACATGTGTCAGATAATCCCATTTCCCAGCTTTTGCTTAATCCCCACCTTCAAATCTTCCAAATGGAGATCCCAGACATCATGGAATTGAAACAAGAAAACACTGCTTATTTGCTCTGTTTGAGTCTGGTCACCACTAAACCTTAGAACTTTATAAAAAGGGCTTCCTTAAATTTCTAATTATACTTTACCTTGTTGTCTAGGCAGAGTAACTGGAATAAGACATTTAGGAACCTTAATATTTTCCTAATGAATACAATACTACCAATGTACTGCTAAAATGATTAATAGGAGAGGAATGTATTTTACATAAGCAAGGGCAGGTTAGAAATAAATGATATTTTACTGACTGGGTTAAGAGATATAAGACAAATTAGGAAAAGTGATTCTGAAATAACCAAATAAGACATATTTGAAGAAACAGACTTCTGTGACTTCTCTCAATAGATTCAAAGACTTTCTTATTAGTAAGAGGAAAAACTAGTTAACCCTAAAAGTCCTTTCCAAACCTGTGCTTCATGACTGTTAAGGAGTATAATGCTCATCAGCAATGGAACTAAACACAGAACTTGATTCAGCTATTCAGCTAATTAAGAACGAAAGAAATGTAAGGAGATGTCCAGAATGTGTCCTTTTTGTTGGAACCTCAGGTATCTCAGCACTGAAGCCACTGGACAACATATAGAAGGAATAGCCGGGGCCAGCAGGTGGTGTGGTGGTTAAGGGCACTGGAGTCCCACGTGGCCAACTGCAGTTAAAGTCCAAGACCTGGGTGCTTGCATTCATAGTTTAGAGACTGCAATCAGTCAAAACCATAGGTAAAATACCTCCCAAATTTCACATGGGGATTATTAGTTCTATTTGATTTTGAAATGAATAACACTGGTATTTCTGGCTCAGATGGTGCAGAGATAGCATCACAGTTTGGGGATGGGAAGTCAGATGGGAGCATGGTTTGGTTCCTGGGCCAATCAGAACATTCAGAGCATGGTTGTGTCCAATTGCGATCCCAGGCAATTGAGAGGCGGATGTAGGAGGATCCTGCCAAAAACAAAACAAAACACACAAAAACCTACTTCTGTCTTTTTTTCTCTCTTAAAAACAAGACGCTAATTTTTAAAAATCATTTAGTTGGGACCAGTAGATGGCGTAATGGTTAAGTCGCTGGACTCCCACATAGTTTAGCACTTTGAGTCCTGATGGCTTAAAATTCATGCTGGGGTGTGGGTGTATGTGTATGTGTGCGCAAGATGCTGAGAGGAGAATGGAGGAGAAGGGATTGTGGCGTGGCCATCCCCCCGCAATCCCAGATTTATCACTTTCTGTCTCTCTCTCTGTATGGTAAGCACATGCGCCCTATAGTAAAAACTCTCTCTAAAAAACATTATTTTCTTTATTCTTGATAGAGTGTACAAACTGCTGTTGCCATATAGGATCCAGCTTCTCTTAAGCAGTCCATTATTACTGTGCTATAAGCTGGACCAAACTGCTATTTCTGATCCACAACACAGAAAAGAAGTCAGTCACAAAAGACCATGGAGACAGGGAACCAGCAGTTAGCGTAATGGCTATGTCGCTGGACTCCCACGTAGTCGACCGCGGTTCGCGTCTCGGACCCGGTGGCTTACAACTCACGCCGGGCGCGTGTGCATGCGTGCCCAAGATCCCGAGAGGAGAATGGAGGAGAAGGGATTGCAGCGTGACCATCCCCCCTGGGGGGTGATTTCTCGCTTTCTGTCTCTCTGTCTCTGTCTGTCTGTCTGGCGAGCGCACGCGCCCTATAGCAAAAAAAAAAAAAAAAAAAAAAAAAAAAAAACCTCTCCCAAAAAAAAAAAAAAAAATAAGGACCATGGAGACAAATGCACTATATCCTAAGTGAAAGAAGTCAGTCACAAAAGATATTTGGAGCCATGCTGCTAGCTTCCTTGGGTGTCTAGCTTGTTGATTTCTGTCCACTTGTCATATTTGAACATAGCTTTCCTCCCTTCTGAAGGATGCAGTCCTCCCCAGAAAAGCTAAACTGCCGGAAACTTCTTGGACTTCTCAGGCTTTGAGACTGTGAACAACTTAGTTTCTGTTCTTTATCAATGATCTAGTCTCAAATATTCTGTTAGAGCAGCACAAAGAGACAAAGACAATTCCTCAAGTCTATCTAACAGGGTACTGGAAGCTTTAACTGACTGAGATCTTTGTGATTTTAAAATGACATAATAGCGAATAGGCTATATATTAAGTTAGCAACTAAAACAAAAAGATTTGGTTTATTACTATACTTAGATGGAGTATGTAGTGTAAAGATAAATGGTATTTACTCATATCATATAGGGTATAAATAAAAAATTAGGTTATCAGAAAAGTTATAACATTTTTTTGGTTTTCTATGCAAAAATGAGTCATAACTTTTCTAACAACTCAATATATTTGATAATGATTGTGAGTGTACTAACAACATCAATAAATTTTTTTAGCATTATGAAGAAATTTTCTAATCATATTCTGTTTCTTTTTACAATGGCCTTATGAGATAAGTACAAGCAGACTTCAAAAAGTTTGTGTAAAATGAAATTAAAGTAAAAGCTTATTCTGATTCAAAAAATTTTGTAATCTACACATACAATTTTTTATAATTTGCATTTTCCTTTAATTTTTTAAAAACCCTTCATACTATTACTACCCATATGCCATGTTGTGAAAACTGAGACACAGAGAAATTAATTTGTACAAGATCGCACAGTGTATACCAATGAAAACTTATGTGCTGGTTGAAACTTACACATGAATGTACATAGCAGCATTATTTATAATGCCCATAAAAACTGAAAACAACCCAAACTTCCATTAACTGAAGAATAAATAAGTGAAATATGGTATATCCATACAATAAAAGATAATTTGACAAGAATATGTGCTATAACATAGATGAACTTTGAAAGCACTATCCTAAATGAAAGAAGTCAGTCACAAAAGATCACAAATAATAAAATTCAATGGATATAAAATGCCCAAAATAGACAAATCTATAGATACAGAAAGCAAATCAGTGGTTTTCATTGGCTGAGATGAAGGGGAAATGGGAAATGAGAGTAACCATGAATGGAAATAAGGTTTTGTTGGGGTATGATGAAAATGTTTTTGATGTTTTAATTTTACCAGAGGGCATGTACATTCACTGGAGAGAGACATAGAGAGAAAGAGAAAGAAGCAGTGAGAAGGAATCCCCCCTGGGGTGAGTCACCAGACAATCCCTTCTCTATTTTCCTCCTTTTTGGACTTTTGGGCACATGTGCATGTACACCCAGAGTGTTTTTCAAGCTGCTGGGTCAGGGATTGGAACTGCACTGTCAGCCGTATGGTAACTTGATACCTTAACAACCAGGCCACAGACTGGCCCTGAAAAGGTTTTCATACCAAGAAACTGTACTGGTTCTGCAACTCTATGAATATACTAAAAAACATGAATCATACATTTTAAAAAGGGTAAATCGCAGGTATGTGCATTATATATCAGTACAGTTGTAAACAAAAGTGTGCTAAAATCACTACAAGAGAAGTTAAAGATAAAAGACAACCTGGAATATTTTTAGGTTTATTTCTTTCTTTCTACTGAGAGAAAGAGAGAGAGAGAGAGAGACAGAGAAAGACCCCCCCCTCAACAGGGTCTTTATACTACAGTGTACCTCAGTTTCAGTCAGCCCAGATCACAGACATGTGCCCACATGCACTGTGTACAGGAGCCTTTGGGATGTGACCTGTGACCTTCCCATATGGATTCAGCATCCCAGAATGTTGTACTGCTGGGATGGTCCAGACAGCCTGGAAGATGTAGCCAACCTTTATCACAGCAATTAATATCGCTGATATAGAATTTACTTCAAAAAAAGCCAATAACCCACCAGAACACTCCAACAGGAAAAGACCAAATCCCAATAAGATTATGTAAAAGTGGACAGGTTCACAGCATTTCTTTCTTGCTTTCTTTCTTCTTTCTCTCTTTCTTTCTTTCTTCACTCTTTCTTTCTTTCTTTTTCTTTTTCTTTTTCTTTTTCTTTTTCTTTTTCTTTTTCTTTTTTTTTTTGAGAGGTTTTCACTATAGGGTGTGTGTGTGCGTGCATCAGAAAGATAAAGATAGACATAGAGATAGAAAGCAAGAAATCACCCCCCCCCCCACCCAGGGGAATGGCCACGCTGCAATCCCTTCTCCTCCATTGTCCTCTTGGGAACTTGGGCACACACGGACATGAGCCCGAAGTGAGTTTAAGTCACTGGGTCCAGGACTAGAATCGTGGTTGACTACATGGGAGTCCAGCAACAGAGCCATTATGCCAACTACTGGGCCCATGTTTTCGCTTACATTTCTAACTTGGCTTTGAACTCTCTAGGTCAAAAATGTCTTCTTTCCCTTCAAAACGTATTGTTCTTATATTTCCAATTGCTCTTAACATAATTCTGATGGAGTTAATAGCAGTTGGCCCAGATTTGCTCCATTTTGTTATTATTCATGGATATGTCTACCACTCTGTTTTAGAACAGGAAGCTACCTATCACGTAATATCCTCAGCTTTGGGCTTTTAGATCATTTCCAAACAGGAAAAAGTCCAGTCCATATCATATTACATATGTTTATATCCAAGGATATACAGTAGATTCTAAAGAAGAAAAAACTTTAACCAAAGTGATGCAGAGAATAGTATTTATATTGTTCTACTTCTCTTCTTGATTGTCCAACAATAGGAACATTACTATTGAATCACTTCAGCCAAATTATTTGAATTATACCATCTACTACAGAGCACACACACATGCACACACATACACATATTTATTATATATTATATAATATTTATATAAAGAAGACAAGAACTTTTGAAATTGGCATGCCTTGGGGCCAGCAGATGACAGAGTGCTTATTTTGCTGGACTCCCATATGGCTCACCATGGTTTGAGTCCCGGACCCGGTGGCTTGAAAATCATGACGGATATGTATGTGTGTGTGTGTGTACCCAAGATCTCAGAAGGAGAATGTAAGAGAAAGGACTGTGGCATGGCCATTCCTCCTGGAGGGGGTAATTTCTCACTTTTCCTCTCACTTTTTCTATCTCTTTCTGGCAAGCACATGAGCCTTCAGGCAAAACTTCTCAAAACATATGTATATAGACATGCCTTTACATCAAAACTCCAACACAAATTTGCTCTTGATTTGGATGAGTTAATTCTCTATTTTTCACCTGGTTGGCATCACCCAGACTAACCCTAGCCCCAGCATCACTGGATTTTGTTCTCTCAACCTGACAGGGTGGAAAGGGTGTTGCACTAGCAAGGAAAAGCTCTCACTAGAAGGCAATTTTTTTAAACAAAAATTTAGAAAGGTGGGACCAGCAGTTAGCGTAATGGTTATGTCGCTGAACTCCCATGTAGTTGACCACGGTTCGAATCCTGGACCTGGTGGTTTAAACTTACGCCGGGCGTGTGTGTGTGCATGTCCAAGATCCCAAGAGGAGAACAGAGAAGGGATTGCAGCATGGCCATCCCCCCGGGGAGTGATTTCTCGCTTTCTATCTCTCTGTCTCTCTCTCTCTGTCTTTCTGGCGAGTGCACGCTCCCTATGGCAAAAACCTCTCCAAAAAAAGAAAAAAAAATTAGAAAGATAAAAATCTAACAGGCAAAGATGTCATTAAAATAGAAAGTTATAACCTTGTTTGGCTACCATTAACATTCAAAAAGATGATAATGAATCTCCCCCCCAAAAATGTCTTAAATCATACAGAAAGCAACTCATATTAAAATTGTTTCAAATAACCCAGAGATAGATCTAAAACATCCCTTTTCTAATGAAATTCCCCTCTGGCCCTCAGGACTAAGAGAAGAGTTTGGGAATCTCTTTCATTACTTTACAATTGTACCACACGTGTTTCCATGGTAAGAGTCAAGATCAAGAAAAAGAAATATTTTAAGGCAATTTTAAAAGAAAATTAGGCCTTGTATAACTTTAAGTCATTATCAGCATTACTCTTGTCCAGAAGGAAAAAGAATAAATAAGACAGGACATAGTATGGCTTGCTGCTCAGTATGTCAAGCTAAGATTAACACACAAGAATTTTTTTTTTTGAGAGGTTTTTGCTATAGGGTGCGTGCGCTCGCCAGACAGACAGAGAGAGACATAGAGACAGAAAACGAGAAATCACCCCCCAGGCGTGATGGCCACACTGCAATCCCTTCTCCTCCATTCTCCTCTTGGGATCTTGGGCATGCACGCACATGCGCCCGGCATGAGTTTTAAGCCACCAGGTCCGGGACTCGAACCGCAGTCGACTACGTGGGAGTCCAGTGACATAGCCATTACGCTAACTGCTGGTTCCCAACACACAAGAATTTTTTAATTAAGATTTTGTATTGTAAACCTAATGAAGACAATGTCTTTTAAAAAATTATTTTTCTCATTTTTGCTGTAGGATGGGCACACACACAATAGAAAGAGAAAGAGAGAGAGAGAGAGAAAGAGAGAGAGAAAGAGAGAGAGAGAGAGAAAAGAAAAAAAGCACCCCTCTAGGGTAATGGCCATGCTTCTCTTCTGTTCTCCTCTCAGGATTTTGGGCTCTCAGGCACACACATTTGGAGTGTTTTTGAAGTCACTGGGTCCAGGACTCAAACTGCGTGTTCAGCTGTGTTGACTCCAACTGCCTTAATGACCATACCACTTGCTAGCCTTGAAATGCCACTTTTAAAGTCCTTCAAGGATATTTTTTCATAACCTCACAGGAGGATTGTCTATAGAGCTGTGTTAGCCCTTAAGTCTGTGACTAATAAATGCTGAATTCAACAGAGCATGATCAACATGGATAGAAAATAAATCCTTGGAACTGCCAGGTGGTGTGGTGGTTAAGGGCGCTGGACTCCCACATGGCTGACCACAGTTCAAGTCCCAGAATTGGTGGCTTGCTTTCTCACTTTCTCTCTCTCTCTGTCCCTCTATGGTCAAATTGAAATAAATAAATAAAGTTAAATAAAATAATTCTTTAAAAAAAGAAGATAAATCCTTTAGCAACTGAGATTCTAATAATATATTTTTCCTGAAGTTTCTAACAACATGAAAAAACATAAAATTCAATAAAAATGAGCTTGTATTTTTATAGTTTATTTTCACACTGACTCCTGATTTTTAAAACACACTGTGATCAAACGTTATGGCTGAATGAATGGATTTAAGTTGAAAATGAGAGAACATTTCCAAATGGAACAGGAACACTGCTGCAGAGGATTTCATGCATGTTTCAGCATCAGTATTACCACACGTCCTAATACATACTGAGGGATTTTTATGGGAATAGAGTATAGAAATGTTTGTCTGAAAACTAAGTCATTCTAGTTTTCATGAGAATATTTTCCATAACAGTAATCAAATTTCCATTCCCAGCATGATCATATATTGGAAAGATTTTTTTTTAATGTTTAGGCTAGGAAAAGATAAATGCCCCCTAGACATATTCATAGAGGAACAGTTTAGAAATAGAATTTGAAATTGCTTTTGCTCATATAAATCAGATACAATGGGTTTTCCTAGATGAAGGAGATAAATAACTGTTTAAAGATTGCAGCAGCATTCTGGATTCCGTGATCTTTAAAATAATGCAGTTGATTTTAAAATGATCATCTCTATTCCCTTTGCATTCTGGTGAAATCATTCTAAATTCATATCTGTAGCAGATTTTTCAACAAGTCCCAGCCAATTATCAATACTCACATGCAATGTTTTAAAGATGTCCTTATTTGACAGTCAATAGTTCTGGTTCTAGTTAGGCATTTCTTGTGGGAGCTATTGATTAGAGAGATGGGGGAAAAGTTCAATATTTCCACAATAACCTCTGAAAGGGGGACCTTCATGAGTTTCTAATAGTTGCTCTAATTTTTAAAATACAAAAGATACAAAAGAAATCTAAGTAATTAAAGAATGATATTTTTGTGGACCTTTGACAAAAGAGTATTTTTTTTCTATCCTGACTTGCAAATATGGGAAGACAAGATTTTTGTTAAAATGTAAGTGAACCTGATTAGAATTGGAATAAATAGGTCCTGGTTGAAGCAAATGCCCACATGCATTTTAATTACTAAAATTCTGAAGCCACTTATTTTTTTAAATAAACTGAGTAAGCATGTTCAGTTAGATAACTTCTAGAGTACCCACATGTACATTTTATATTAAGAAGTAAAACATACACTCATAGAAATATTAATGTTTTAATGCTATTTCTACCTGAAAACTTCAGTGTACTTGTGTTTACTCTAAAGAAATTTTATTAAAATTCTGACCTCCTCTGACCATTATTGGTTTGAAATCTGTTATAAGATAGGGCATATGATGAAAATTACAAAGAAAGACATTTGGCATATTGTCATGAACTGATTTTCTCTCCAGACTACCCATCTCTTTTCTGCTATGATTGTTCAATATAAACACAATGCTATAAAATGCAGTGTATCCCTTCTCCTCAAATCTTGCTAGTCTTTGAAAAACAAGCTTTGAAACTACTTACAATAAGATTTGAGATTCACACAGTCAAGTATTTTTATACGATTATGGATTGAATTGTGTCCTCGTAAAATATGTGGCAGTACTAACTCCAATTGCTTGTGAATGTGATCCTATCTGGAAATAGATCTTTGCAGATAATCACCTAAACATGAGGTCTATTGTGAGCCCTAACCCAATGTGATTGCCCTTAGAAATGGGGAAAACTTAAACATAGAGACAGACACTGCCAGGGAGAATACCATGTGGAGGCAAAGGCCAGGACAATATATCTACTAGCCAAGGAAGGCTGAAAATTGTAGCAAACCCTTAGAAGTGAGGAAGCATACAAGAAACAGATAATTTCTTGAACAATCCAGAAGAAACTAACACTGATGACACACTTTGGTCTTAAATATTTAGCTTCCAGAACTGTAAAAAAGAAAAAAAAAATTCCTGTTGTTTAAGTCATCTAGTTTGAAATGCAGCCTCATGAAACTAATACATAGATATTTACTAATAAGAATATCAGGTATTCTCTAACAATGCTGTCCTTTTAGGAATCTTAATGGCTTATATGTATAAGTGGGAAAAACATTAGGAAAATGTAAGAAATTGAGATTATTTAATCAGTTAAATATATGTACACACTCAACAAATTTTCTAGATTGAACTAGAGCAAACTTTCTATAAAGGTACAGACAGAATTTTAGGGGTTGCAGGACAACGGTCTTTTTTGCAACTATTAAACTGTACCATTATAGCAGAAAATCAGACACAGACTATACATAAATTAATGAGAGTAGCTGTGCTCCAATCAGATTTATTTACAAAAAAAGGCAGCAGGCTTGCTTTGGCCATTAAGCCATAATATTTTGACCTCTCCTCTAGGTCATCAACTACTTAGTGACAAAGCCAGCATAGTTTTTAAGCTTTTCAATATGTATTTTCTACCTACTCATATTCACATATCTGCATGTACTGCAGTTTGAATATGTCCCCTAAATTCATGTGTCTAGACATCGTATCAGAATGAAGAGAGTGGAAACAACCTGATTATGGTGTCAAAAGGTGGGTCTTTGGGAAGAGATTAGTGCCTGGGGGGGTTAAGACAGAACCTCCATGACTGAGTTCTGGTATGTGTACAAAGAGGAAAATAAAGCAGGCAGAAGCCACTTAGATGCAGGCCACACTCAGCTCTGCTTCCCCACCAGAAGCTGGAGCCTATATGCTGGGTTTCCAAACCATGAGCTGAATAAACCTGCATTTCTTTGTAAAGTCACTTAGGTTCAGGTATTACTGTTAGCAACCCAAAAAGGGACTGAGATACTCTGGCTTCACTGGAATAGATTTTACCTCTTATCCTCGACTTGGGATCAGTCGTTAACCTGCTTTAAACAATGACATCCAGGTGAAGGTGGCAGGGGTCAGTCTGAGTTTAAGCCCAAAGGGCCTCACACATGGTATTTACACTTTCTCTTTAGACAGTCAAAAATGAGATCAACAGTAAATGATGGCTGCTTGAACTTGTGCGTTATGTGGTAATTTTTTACATGATAACAGAAAATACCATTAAAGAACAAACACCGTATTCATGTATTCAACTTTTAACTATTTTATTCAGTCACGGGAAAAGTCATGATGTATGTTTCTATGTTTTTCTATACAGAAATGTGTCATGACTTTTCTGATGACCCAATTGGACTCACATGTGAAAATACACCAAGTGCAGAGGCACGTGACCTTTACAAAGAACCCTGCCTGAATTCCAAAGGCTCCATCACATGTTGTTGTTCTGCCTCTGGGAAGTCATTTAATAACCCCAAGTTTCAGCTTCCTCTACTGCAAAATGGAATTAAGACCATTTCTTGCATGCCTTCAGGAGTATCATAAGAAATCAGGCAATCAAGAGATGCTGTTTCATACATTTTAAAGATTGTGCTAATGGTACTTGTTAATGTTATTGGCACCAAGGGATCACGAAATGGAAAGAATTGTTGCCATAACGTCAGTCAGAAGAAAATGTCCTAGAATCACAACGATTTTAACAACCATAATAAGGCACTTTCTTCTTGCTCTGTCTTCGAACAGTACTGCCCAAACACAGCTTATTTGGGCAGTATTGTTATTACGGGTAGTGAATGTATCTGAGTGCAGTTGAGTCCAAAGTTAACAATGTAAAAATGAATGAACGGGGGCCACCAGGTGGCGTGATGGTTAGGGGTGCTGGACTCCCACATGGTCGACCGCAGTTTGAATCCTGGACCTGGTGGCTTGCTTTCTCACTTTCTCTCTCTCTTTCTCTCACTCTGTCCCTCTCTGGTCAAATTAAAATGAATGAATAAATAAATAAATAAATAAAGTTAAATAAAATCATTCTTGAAAAGAAAATGGAAGAGTATATAGTGTCCCTACATAGCGACTCTAATGTTAGTGAGAATTGTATTTATGTAGTTAAATGCTTAAAAGGATTTTACAGCAAAATAATAAAATAACATGCCCACTATTTTTATATTCCCCTGGTAGTAGGGAGGAACGTGAAGATCAGTGAGATCTAGCACAGTGACTGCTTTCCCCACAAGGGAAACTCTCCTCACTCTGAAACTATTGGAAGTTTCAGAGCACTGTTTACTAGAATGCTGCTCTACAGATAACATTCGCTTAGAAGAGGTTGCAAAGGTGATATTCCACCACCCTCTCACCTTACCCCAACCTGCAAGTGGTTGTCTTTTCTGTCACTGACAACTTCAACTATCTTTTTTTGTCTTGAACATGCTTAGTTCGGTAATATTCTAGCTGGTAATCTATAAAAAGAAAAGGTGCCTCATCAAACCATGGTGAACAGTCCTCCAAATCATGACACTGTGCTCTGCTAACCTCTCTGGTTCTTTTCATTCAAATAGAGAGAGCTGGGGGATATAAATCCCCCTTTATAACAAGGGTAAATATAAAATTCCTTAATGAAAAGTCAATTTTTTTATAAAATTTCTTTTAGAAAATCTGGTATAAAATACACTTTACAGGAGAATTAAAACTAGATATTCACTGTTCTAGCCTGTGGCCTAGTGGTTACGGTAGCTGGATCCTTCATGATTCACTACATGGTGACTTAGGAAAACCACGCTGGGTGCATGTACACACGTGGCCAAAATCCTGAAAGGAGGGAGAACAGGAAGAGATGGGATTGCAGCATGACCCTGCTCCCAAAGGTGCTTTCTCACTTTCCCTGCCACCCTTGCTCCATTGGAGAGCTCATGTGCCCTCTGCTAATTGTTCTGATTTTTTTTTTCATTTAGATACTGTTAATCCCAGAGATAGTGGTTAATTCCTCCCTGAGTATGAGAAGGGCTTAGTGACTTAATTGCAGAAAATAGTCTGAAAAGATAAAAGTAATCACTGTACAATGGAGAACAATAGCAAAACTTACCTCAACCAAATGAAAAAGGTCAACATCACTAGTAATAATTCATATCATTTTCAAGTGCCTACTGACAAGGGGACTATATCTCTGTGGAATTTCTTTTCCCCAAAGTCTGATAATCCAATCTACTAATAAGGAAAAGATCACACAGACTCAAATTGAGAGAAATTCTACAAAATATACTTGTAGTTGGGACCAGCAGTTAGCGTAATGGCTATGTCGCTGGACTCCCATGTGGTCAATCACGGTTCGAGTCCTGGACCTGGTGGCTTAAACTCATGCCGGGACTGTGTGCGTGCGTGCCCAAGATCCCGAGAGGAGAATGGAGGAGAAGGGATTGCGGCGTGACCATCCCCCCTGGGGCGTGATTTCTCACTTTCTGTCTCTCTGTCTCTCTCTGTCTTTCTGGCGAGCACACTCGCCCTATAGCAAAAACCTCTCAAAAAAAAAAAAATATATATATATAAATATATATATACTTGTACTTTCAAAATGGCTGATGTTATAAAATGCAAAGAAAGACTAAGAAAGAGTCAAGGAGTGGAAACTGAGGATGCATGATAAGTAATACGATACGCCCAATCCTGGATTGGTTCCTTGAATAGAAGGGAAAAGACATTAATGCAAAAAATGGTAAAATCCAAACATAGCCTTTAATTTTGTTTATAAGATTTTGCCGATGTGAATGTCTTAGTTTTTAACAACTGTATCATGGTCTTGTAAAATGTAACAAAGGTGAAGCTGAATAAAGGGTTTAAAATTCTGTACTTTTTTTATCAATTTTTCTATACATCTAAAATCATATCAAAATAAAAACTCTTCATAAACTATAGGTCAACGCTTATCTAGAATCATAAGAATGTCATTATTTTTCTTTTGCTGCTCCAGGTATTTTTTTTTTTTATAAAAATATCAAGTTGTTGGAAGTCAAGCAGTTGAACAGACTACAGGATAATAAGCAAAGATCAGACATTCAATCTTGTTTCTATTCTGTCCATAAATGATCCATTCATATTGTAGTATTTACTCCTATTACAATGTGCCCTTTCTCACAAGAAAGCGAAGGTAAAAAAACAATCCAGGTAGCTTAAAACTATCATTCACATATCATTATCACAACACAAAGTAAAATACAAGCACTGCTGTCATTAGGCTAGGAAAGATGATCTTGTATGAAAAACATAGCAGCCACTTTTGAGATAAAACATATGGAGAGAAATTTTAACACGCATTTTAAACAAAAAGGCAGAAAAAAAAAAAACATGAAAACCCTAGAAACAAACACGTGAATGCATAATAGGACAGACCATAAAATAAGTCTTACTGTAAAAAAAAATTACTGTTCATAGCCATGTAAGATAAAATTAAAATCATACAGTGATGGAAAGATGATCACGATGCTGACATTTTTGAACTCTTCAGAATTTCCACACATAATTTAATGTAACAGGAAAAGGACAGTATTTACAACAAAACTAAGTGACAGTATATTATTATGAGTCCCTAACTACAAGTGCATAAGAAAAAAAGAAAGCAAATAGTGACAAAATCTGTGTAATACTTGAATCTGCTCAGGTGAAAGTCAAAAAAAGAAACATCTCCAATTTCAAGAAAGTACCCAGGCAGCAAAATACTGATGGCATCACCCATCACTGATCACACTGGCATCCTGGGAAACCCTCAGGGGTGTTCTAATAGTTGCAGAGCCCAAATCAGCCTCACACCCTAATAGAAATTGAGCAGCTGTTTTCATCTATGTACTCTCTGGAGCAGGACCACACTATTTGTGCAAAATGACAACTTTGCTGAGAAAGCTATTTCCAAAGGTCAGGAGGGAAAGGAAAACTATCTGAGTAATCTTGGAGGAAACATGAGCATTGAAATAATGTTAGGACATGTTAAATAGTTTCAGTTTAGCAAGAGGAAAATTTTTGTTTTTCTTTGGTTTTATTTTTATTAAAATTTTGGTAAAATAATAATGTCAATACCCTCATGCAATGTTTGCCATATTACTTAGTCTGTTTGCCAAACACGGTTACTGAGTTTGTATCTGCCTGGTCAATTTTCCTGTACCCCCCTGAATATCAGGGACAGTACACGATTATGTCTACACTGGTAGCAGTGAAAGTCCATCCCGAGCCAGTGAACTATGACTTCTACCAGCCGTAAACACTTAGCGTGTTGAGCCCAGCAGTTGGCATGGTGGTTAAGGTGTTGAACTCCCACATGGTAGCGATTCGAGTCCTGGACCCGGGAGCTTGAAAATCAAGCCTGGCTCATGTGCATGTGTGCCCAAAATTCCAAGAGAAGAATGAAGAAGGGTGGTGTACCTATCTCTCCAGGAGTAGGGAGATTTCTCACTTTTACCTTTCTGTCTCTCAGGTCTCTCTCTGACAAGTGCACACACCCTACAACAACAACAACAAAAAATAACCCTTGAGGTGCTGAACCATGCTGTATTTCTTATACTGCTTAAGTTTACATCACACTATTATTGGAAATTAGAAGATGCCCCATTGGGACCAGCAGATGGCATAATGGTTATGTTGCTGGACTCCCACAAGGCCAACCACAGTTCTAATCCCGGACTCTTTGGCTTGAAGCTCACACTGGGTGTGTGTGCACGCCTGCCCAAAATCCCAAAAGGAGAATAGAGGAGAAGGGATTGTGGTGGGGCATCCCTCCTGGGGGAGGGTGGGTGTCATTTCTTGCCTTCTGTCTCTCTGTCTCTCTTTGTCTCTCCACCGAGCACATGCACCCTATAGGAAAAAAATCTCTCTTGAAAAAAAAAAAAGAAGATGCCCCATAAATGTACACTAGTTTTAATTCAGTAAATATTCAGGAAAAAGTGGAAGACAACTCTGGATAAACTAAGATTAGAAGGTAACCCCCCCACTTTTTTTTTTTTTTTTTCCTGGAAAAGCTCCTAGGTATTCCAGTAAAAGGATACATTTGTGATTCACAAGAACTAAATGGCATTGTGGTTGTCACCCTCTGCAGGAAGGGCCTTGCTCCTGATTTCTTCCAGTTGTCCCTTCTTTCTAGAAGGAATTAACAAGGAAACATCAGTTGCTTTGACCTGAGCCCTAATTCTCACTGTGACCTGAGTGCCTTCGTTTTAAGTGAAATTGGTCTTTCTCACTTCAGAGGGTTTCATTTATGTCCATTGAACAAATACATTTCTCTCATTTTTTTGGTCTCATCTTTGATTCCTCTTTTTCTTCCAAACCATGGTTCATTAAATATATTCTTTGTGCTTTAACTATGGAATATGAACAGTTTTAGAATTTAAGGTCTTCCATTATTTACCTGCAAGGTACTTTTCTAACTTTATCTTTTACTGATCACTATTTTTATTGTTTTTATTTTTTACTGTTAAGACATAATAGACACTTGTGGGACACAGATAAGGTTTATTATCTGTTGGCAAGGATGTGTATGGTGGTCTCAAATGGGCTGGACTGAGGTGTATCTCATGCTGGGTAAAGTCTCTTCACAATCTAAATGATGTATAGTGATTTAATGTATGAATAATAAGAAAAATAAATAAAATAAAATAAAACAATAAAAAAGATAATAATTATACATACTTGTGTAGGTACAATATGATTTTTAAGTTCATAAATAGAATATATAATAATTAAATCAAGGTACTTACTATACCCATTATTTTAACCACTTGTCATTACTTTGTGTTGTGGACATTCAAAATTCTCACTCAGCTACTCTGATATATATAGTAGTTAGCAACATTCTTTTTCTATTATGTTTTGTAACATGAGATATTGTTTCTTTTATCTATTTGTAATTTTGTTCCTGTCAATCAAAATCTCTCTATTCGTTTCACTGCTATCTGTCCCAACCTTTAATAGTCATTTTTAATCTATTTCAATGAGGTGTTCCCACATACAGTATTTCTTTCACTGTGCCTGGTTTATTTCACTTAGTATAATGTCCTCCAGGCTTTACCATTTGACCTCAAATGACAAGGTATTTTGTTTTGTTTTGTTTTAATGATTGCTATTCCCTTTTTCAATCTCTCTTGTTGATTTAATTTCCTTGTTGCTTCCCCAAACATACCATAGTAATTCTTACTATTGCTTATTCTCCTTTTCTTCGTATCCAAGACTTTCTCTTCTTGAAAAAAGATTTCTTTTTCCTCCATGCGAGAGAGAGAGAGAGAGAAATGAATAGAGAGACAGAGAGACAGGTACTCCCAACAGGGTCCTCTTGCTGTGACCTACTCCAGCTCCAGCATCCCCAGATCATGAGCGCCTGGTATGTTCAAAGAGGTCTCTGAATGCGAAGCTGGAATCTTCCCTCATGGTTCAGCCTCACAGGGCATTATTCTACATTGCACTATTAACTGGCTCCCAGACTTTGTTTTCTTAATATTCTTCACTACAAGGTGGTTTATATTGACTTCCCAATTCAATAGAAACCAACTTATTATTATTATTATTATTATTATTATTATTATTATTGTTTTTTATAGAGGTTTTTGCCATAGGCCATGTGCACTTGCCAGAGAGAGAAAGAGAGACAGTGAGAGGGAAAGTGAGAAGTCACCCCCTATGGGGAATGACCACACCACAATCCTTTCCCCTTCATTCTCCTCTTGGGATTGGGCACACACGCTCACATGCCCACCATGAGTTTCAAGCCACCAGATCTGGGACACAAACCATGGTCAATTATGTCTGCTGACCCCCAGGAACCAGATTTTGAGATTTATTGAATCAGGGACCTGCAGATGGCTTAATAGTTATGTCATTGGACTCCCACATAGTTGACTGTAGTTCAAGTCCCAGACCTGGCAGCTTAAAACTCACACTAGGTGCATGTGTGTGCATGCCCAAGGTCCTGAGACAAAAATGGAGGAGAAGGGGTTGCAGTGTGGTCATCAGCACTGGGAGATGATTTCTCCCTTTCTGTCTCTCTGTGTTTCTCAGTCTCTCTGGCAAGCTTATGTGCCCCATAGCAAAAATCTCTCCTAAAAAAAAAAAAAAAAAAAAAAAAGATTTACTGCATCTGTAGAATAAATTACAACCTCCAGTAAATGTAAACATTTAAGAATTTCCATTTTTTTCTTGTAAGAATGGACAAAGGCTCTTTCCTGCCAGATTTCTTATTGGTAGATAATCTAATTAACTATTTGTACATTGATGCAGAATCCTTGGGTAATTATTATAGGGAAGAGAGCTCTGAAAAGATACTGTCTCTTATTTGTAACTCAATTCTCAACTTACATTAGGAAAATAATTCTATATACATGAAAATTATGATGTGAAACATAAGGAGAAAAAACAATTTGTTTAATTTAGTTTCTTGATTAAGTCATCATCCTGGGATTATTTTTCTATAGGTAACCTTCAGAAATAGTATTCCCACAGTCTGTAATAATCAAATGAGTTACAGTAACTCATAAACCTAATTTATAGATTCCCTGAAAAGGTTTTTTGAAAGTGTCCTTTTTTCAGTTATAAATGTTTATGTACATATATTTATAAAACATAAAATTTATTCACTAATATGAATATCTATTTGTAACATATTTAAAGAACAGAGAAGCATATTATCTGCAGACTTACATTTATGAAAACTACCAGATACTCAAAGAGCATCTTTTTCCTTCTGAAAGTAACCATTCTGAATAAAAAAGGTTATAAAACAGACACAGAAGATTTCAGCACATAATTCAGTAACTACCACTAATAGGTTTTTTATTTGTTTGTTTGTTTTGCTTTTTTGGTTTTTGTTCGGTTTTGTTTTGTTTCAGGTTTTACCATAGGAAGCCTCCGCTCACCAGAGAGGAAAGAGAGAGAGAAAAAGTGAGCAATCAGCCCCTATGAGATTGGCCATGCCACGATCCCTTCCCCTCCAGTCTCCTCGTGGGATGTGTGCCATGCACAACACTCCTCGCATGATTTTCAAGCCACCAGACCCAGGACTCAGACCATGGACAACTATCTAGAAATCCAGCACCTAAACCACCATGTCACATGCTGGCCTTAAGCTATTTTTTTTTAATCCAAAGAAAATGACATTTTGAACTACAATAGTTGTTTTTAGTTTTAGGGTAAGAATCTAGGACACCTTTGAAAATCTACTGGAAATTAGAAACTTTTCTACCAGGATATGTTCTGCCTTTAGTTATGCACCATTTACATGAAATTTTAGGGAATTTCTGGAATCAGCATAAATTGTTTTTTCTTCTCTGACCATTTGTTTTAATCTACGATGCCATGATTAGTGGTGATTATTTCCAGGTTATCCATGATGGTAGTAGTTCTATCCTTGGACTATGAAAATTAATTAGAAACTAGAACCATTCAAATTGTGATATTTATGGAAAGAAGCATTCAGGGCCTAGAAAATTGACCTGTATAGTCTAGTTCCCTCCCCCACTGTATATAGTGATTCACAAACAATTTTCAATGGTAACCAAAAATAGCAGTATAAAACACATGAGAGACCTTAAAGAAAATACACCACGAAAAAAGAGAAGGCATTCTGAATACAAGCTAAGTATATCAAGGCCATGTTTTCCTTGCAAAGTAATGATCTTGATGGATACTCATTTAGATAATACATGACAGCAAACACTAACCCACCAGACGGTATGAAAGCAAATGTTACTATTGAAGGTCAGGGGAAAAATAGATCTTTATTACCCATAGTTAAGTATCTATTTCTTTTGAATAAATAACAGCTGTTCCTGATGTTTTGGAAAGTAAAATAAATACACGGAAAGATAAAACTATCACTAACTCTGACAATAAAAGAATGTAAAAAGGTTATAAAAATGCAAATTCACACAGTCTATGCAATGTAAGATGGCTTATTTTAAAGACAAAAGCCTCGTGCTCGTGGGTCATATCTTACAGAAAACATATAATAAAAGTAGCAACGAACTAGATTAACGATTCTTATTATAATAATAGCATTCAAGGGGGAAAAAGATATGCTAGTGATTAAAGCAAGGATGGAGTTTAAATGGCAAATGAGTCAAGGTGTAATATGAGAAGTTCTGAAGAAAGAAAGCGATTAAAAATAATGTTAAGCCCCTCACCACTCATTATAAAAATGTTCTTGGTAATGAGTAAAGATTACAAAATTGAAATTTAAAAAGAGACATAATTCTTTGCATTTGGAAGAACTACCTTTAAATATATCTTTAAAATGTACAGATCAGATATGTAACCACTGAAAATTTAGCATCATTAATGAATAAATGAATGTTTGCCAAAGGAAGGGATGGGGGGAAAAGGAAGCAAAAGGTGTTCAGTTCCGTCAGCTTGAAACTTACCCTTCTTCAATACTGCCCTGCGTGGGATCAGCCACCTTGTTCCTACCATCCCCCATAGAGCTAATCTTAAGTGTGTCCTCATTTTTGTTTTTCATTCAAATAATTCAGAAAACTAAAAAGGAAGAGAGAAAAAGAAGAAAGGAAGAAAGGAAGGGAGAGGACAGGGGGAAGGAAGGAAAGACGAGCTATGGCCTGGGCTCCAGTTGCTGACATAGTTAGAACCCTGGCACCCAACACTCATCTGCACAGAATCATTCTCATTGGCATCTTCTAATACTATTTCTAATTTTGTGAATCACAGTGCTGAACAGCTCAATTTTGACTTTTGTGTTTTAACTTCCTTGCAGGTTTCTTAGATAGCTTATATGCATACATATTAAGTAATTATTAGTGAAGAAATACTCACCATTAAACTGTGTGTTAATGCCATGTGGGCTTGGGTAGTTTTCTACTCTTGCATCTGGAGATGTGCCCACAATCCAGGCAGAAGCAGTGCTAATCTCAGGGAAACAGCCAGCCAGACTATTTTGATCAATTATTAGTGTTCAGAAAATTTTTTTCTGCTGGGGTAAAAAATAAATTTACACTGACAGGAATCCCCTACTAGTCCATTATTCCCTGTTCAGAAAGAGACTACCTAGGAGAAACTGACACCCACCTTGTTGTTTGTTTGTTTGTTTTTCCCTTCAAATTCTAAAGTCTGTAATTATAAATGTGCTCAAAGTCAACGTTTAACATCAGAAATAGAATTCCAAGAAAGCACCCTCCCAACACACCAATGGAGCATGATCATCCCACAATCCCTTCTCCATTTCCTGTTGGGTTTTGGAGCATACACACCGTACTCCACCTGTTTCTCAAGCTACTGGAGCTAGGACTTGACCCCAGCCAGTCATGTAGGACCCAGATCCTTTAACCACTAGGCCATAGGGCTGGCTCAAGGTTCTGCATCTTTTTTGTTCTTTTCCTTTCCTTTTCTTTTTTTTTAAATTTTTGCTAGAGCGCATATACTCCCCCGAGAGAAAAAGAAAGGGAAAAAGAGAAAAAGTGAAAAATCATTCCCCAAGGGGATACTGATACCCATTTTTTACACTGAAAAGAGGCACCGGTTTAGAAAATATCTAAAGTCCCTTCTTTGAAATCTGGGTTGAGAAGGCAGATATCCAGATATTCAAATTAAGATGTTTTTCTTCATAACAAGATTATAGCAGTTTCTGAAGTTTAGGCCTTCCTAGAGCAGTAGAAGATCAAAATAAATTTCAAAGAGAGAGAAAAAAATCTTTATGGGGTTGGCAGGTCGCATAATAGTGGAGGCACTGGACTTCCACATGGCTGACCATGGTTCGAGTCCCAGACCTAGCTAATTACTTTTTCATTTTCTCTCTCTCTTTTTCTTTCTCTGGTCAAATTAAAATAAATAATGATTTTTTAAAAATCTTTATACATTCAAAACACATGAAAGACTATTTAGAAAATACGTTTCAGAAGAAAATGTCTAGTCTACCCATAGCTACTCATGAAAAGCTTTAGAGTCCACAAGATGATACAAGCATTTCCAAAAGGATCGCTTGGATCCAGTTAGAATAGAATCAATAACTATACCATCACTTCTCAGCTACAACGCCTCTCGGGCTCTTATTTGTTTTTGTTTATGCTGATCAAGTACTCTGGGACTGGGCAAATTGGAAAATGGCATAAGAAGCAGGTGGAAACACATTAAGTGTTAACAAAATATTTTAAAATTATTATTTATTTAATTTTGTTTATGTATTTGTTTATTTTAATTTGACCAGAGAGAGACAGAGAGAGAGAAAGAGGGAAAGTGGGAAAGCAAGCCACCAGGTCCAGGACTCAAACCACAGATGGCCATGTGGGAGCATACATTACCTTAACCACCAAACCACCTTCTAGTGCCCCAAACATTTTACTTATGTTCTCAAATGTTACCTTCAACACTTACAGTTGCTAAATTTTATTTTATTCTTTCAAATTAAAAAAATAAACATGGGAACCAGCAGTTAGTGTAATGGCTATGTCGCTGGACTCTCACGTAGTCAACTGCAGTTCACATCCCGGACCTGTTGGCTTAAAACTCACGCCGGGCGCATGTGTGTGCGTGCCCAAGATCCTGAGAGGAGAATGGAGGAGAAGGGATTGCAGCGTGACCGTCCACCCTGGGGGGTGATTTCTCGCTTTCTGTTTCTATGTCTCTCTCTGTCTGTCTGGCGAGCGCATACGCCCTATAGTGAAAACCTCTCAAAGAAAAAAAAAAAACATAAAATATTTTTCATATGAAACAACTTGCGGGTATAAAAGTATCATAATAATAATTACGATAAAATGATAACTAGGTGATAACTGCCCTTCTGATTGTCCCACGACTGTTATCATTTTTCTTTTCTACTCCTGATGTTAGTTTCATAGAAACCTGACCAAGAAATTCCCACACCTCGATAAGTCTCATAATTTTTTGCTCAAGAAATGCCCTGCTACTTCTCCATCCTCCCTTTTGACCTATACTTCATCGAGGCAGAGCAAATATCACCCACCTCCATTTATGTAAAGAGTGGAAAAAGTAATGTTGCTCAGAGAGCTCAGACCTTACAAATACACTAAGAACATGGTTCTTGCCATTGTTTTAAAGGTATCCTCTCCTGCAGACTTGGGGAGTGGATTCACAAATAAATCCAGATACACTGCTCTATAGTCACAATCACCCTCCTTTTGTCTAATGGTCGTTGCTCACTTTTAAGCTTTTATCTTTCTGTTCTGGCTCAGAAGAGTTTCTTTCCAAAATTCTCATTCTCTCATGAAATAAATGTCATGGGCATGTGCCCTCAAATCTCTCCATATATTACTAGGAACGCCCACATTGATAGTGAGTATAGATTTAGATTGATCCCTTGTTTCAATATACTTCAATATACTTGTTTCAATATATTAGTATTTACCTCCTTGTATATACAGAGAAGTAACACTTAAATGGGGCCCATCACCTAGCCTTCCCCCAGGTCTTCAGCTTGGATCATTTATATTTCAGACATAATCCCAGTGGCATCAACAAACTGAGCCTAGAAACAGAGGGAAACAAGGTTTAGTTCCATTTCAAATACTGATCTTCATTTGTAAACACCAGGAAAAAAAATCTAATAAACTCATTATAAAGCAAAATGATCATCCCTATTTATAAGAAAAATGTCTTTTTATTTCTGACAAAAATTTATGCAAATGGAATTTAGATGCAAAGTTTTGAATAATCAATTTACCAAATCCCTGGCTTGCATAAAATGGAGATGGCGCACAGGGACAAAACTTGTTCTGGAAAGGCCAGAAGACATTACTTATTGCCAAACAGCATAAGATTAAGAAAACACTGATCTCTTTTAGCAGCGTGTGATGGGAAACATCTCTTTGTTCTATTTCTATGACAGAATTGACACTTGAGATGTCAGATCTATTATCGGACATCTCTAAATACAAATACATCACCAATCTCTGTAAGTAGCAATTTGACAAGAAAAAAAAGACAAAAGCCATTTTTAATCTTATGACCCATTTCTTTCTGCCTTTAAATGTCAATCACTGTAATAAAAACTTGGCTTTATGTGTCATATAGATTATTATTATAATAATGCTTTTTAAACCAAAATATTTTAGAACTGTTCAGATCTTTATCCTGCCCTTCATCTCTTCTTCCCTCCCTCATTGCTTCTTTTTTCCTTTTAATTTTCAGATTTAGTTCTTCCCTTTCATTCTTCCTCTACTCCTTCCTTTCTTCCTTCACTTTTTGATATTTTTTAAATTTCCAGAGGGTGCATGCATGTGCCAGAGACAGAGAAACAGAAAGAGGGAGAGAATACCCTCCCATGAGGTATGGTCACACCACAATCCCTTCTCCTTCAATTCTCTATCCTGTCAGGACTTGGGGCATGCACACACACATGCCTAGTGTGTTTTTCAGTCTGTGTGCCAGGATTTGAACAGTCAGCCAGATGGAATACTGCTTTCTTAACTATAGGACCATGGGGCTGGGCCTCCTTCCTTTCTTCTCTTCCATTTTGTCCTACCATGTTTCAAAAAGAACCCATAAGGGCCTGGACAGTAATGCAGTGGTAAAATTCAATGCTCTGCAAGGCAGACCTATGTGGGTAGGTTACTGGTTGGCATCTGGAGACCTCTCTGAGTACACAGGGCACACGTGCTCATGACCTGGGGCTGGCTGAAGCTAAGGGTAGAATGTGGTATCAAAATCCTGTTGAAGTTATACTCTCTCTCTAAACATACACACACACACACACACACACACACACACACACACACAGATGGATGACCAGACTGTGTAACTGAAAATAGAAAATGCACAGAAAGAGAAAGAACGAAAACAAGGTATGGTGTCTGGCTCAAAGTTAAGAAGGAATAAGCACTCAAGAACCTGACTCTCCCACTGAACTGCGACTATAAAACCTTGACAGACTGTTTGGAGCAGCAATGTTAAGACTCTGAAAAGCAAACAACAATGGATGAGTTGGTGAAGAAGGACAGATTTCCAAGTGCCACTGGGCTAGCAGAGTATTTATCATCTGTTTTTCTCTTTCCTCCAGAATCCTAGGATTTCCACTCAATTCATACTAAAACCTGAAAGTAGACATTAGTGTCAACAGAGAGACTGAAGAACTGCTTTTATTGACTTGAGGGGCAGGTAAGGGGTCCCTTACACAGAGAATGGGGGAAATCACTAATCTGGCTTTTTTTTTTGGTCTTTTTTGCAGCTTCCCCTCCACCACAGAATCTTTTGGTGGTAGCAGCAGTGACTGCAGCAACAGGAACTCCCGGAAACTGAAATCACTGTCAGAGAGCAATCTCCCTCTCTCATTAGAGCAGCTGTGTGTTCAACCACATCCTTCTCTCCTTCTCTCTCTTCTCTGTCAACAAATTGCCCCACCCTTCCAACCCCATTACCCCTTCACCAAGGGTTTTCATGCTAAATGGGTTCTGAGTCAGGTCAAATACAGAGAGCATTGCACATGGGGTCTTACAGGGAACTACTGGCAGGTCAAATGATCATCAAACGGGAATGAGGCACTCAGCCAACTTGAGTTTGAATCTGCTCTCTCCAGTGGTTTCCAGGCTTGCTGATTTTTGCCAAAAATGCTGGCTGTTTTTGTTTGGTTTTTTTTTTTTGAGGCTACTGAAGAGCTGAAAGCATGGGATGAAACTAGGCTTGGTTAAAATACCACTGTTTGGAGACCAGCAGATGGTTATGTCACTTGACTCCCACGTAGTCAACCACAGTTCTAGTCCCAGACCTAGTGGCTTAAAACTCATGCCGGGCACATGTGCATGCATGCCCAAAACCCCTAGAGGAGAATGGAGGGGAAGGGATTGAAGCATGGCCATTTCCCCTGGGAGGGGAGGTGATTTCTCACTTTCTGTCTGGGTCTCCTTGTCTCTCCAGCAATGCATGTGCCCTATAGCAAAAATCTCTCCTAAATAAATAAATAAATAAATAATGCCACTTTTTATTTTTACATCTAATTTAATATTTTTACTTGCTTACAATCTAGGTCTTCTCTCTCCCTTCCCCCTTCTCTCTCCCTCCTTCTTCTTCCACTTTCTCCCTTTCCCACTCTTTCCCTTCCATTCTCTCTTTTTCAATAAATGACAAATGCCTCTCCCTCTTTACACCAGCAAAAAGGTTTTTCACACTGAATTTCATTGCTTAGATTAGAATCTCTTCTTTCACTTAACAGTTACATGTGACTATTTTTTCTGAATCCACAGTGGGATATTTTCTATCTCCCCTTTATTTTTTTTTTCTCTTTTTCTTTCTTTTTTCTTTTTCCTCCTAGACAGGGGCACAGCCTCATTACGTCATAATCCTCCTTCCATAGTTTCCCAGCTGGGACTACAGGCATGCCCCACCACACATCCTCCTCTTCTTTTTAAACAGGGTCTCCCTCTGCTGCCCAGGCCAGCCTTGAGCTTGCAGTCCTCTGGCTTCAGTCTCCCAATGCATCACAGTCTGTAGAGCCAGGTGTCTAACATCTAGCAGTGCACACCATGCGCTAGGCCTCTGTCCTTTTCTGAAAGTTTCAAGTTTTCATTTCTTCTTCCCCATTGTGTTATGGAAAGTATAACACAATGATACTGAACTGTTCTTGTGAGCTGACTCGAGAGCATGATCTGTCCCCAGGTAGTACCATGTAATACCGCTCAGAAAGTATAGCTCACCTCATCAGAACCATGCCCATAGAACTGCCTGAGTCTTTGCAAATGTCGCCTCTGCCACCCTCTTTGATATTCGCTCCCTACTCTATTTCTCAGTTTCAGCATTTGACCTTGTTAGTCTTCCAATTCAATGACCAAACACACTTAATTCTTTACTCCCACATTGTCTTTACATTTTTGTTTCCTTGGCTTGAATATTTTCTATCATATAATAGAATTATTAGATGATTTTTTTTTTGCCAGTTTCAATACCAATTTCAGACAGCATCTCTGGGTGGAAGAAATTTCCCCATTCATTGTATTTAGGTAAGAGCACCATTTAAACTATGAGACATTCCAGCAGATAAAAATGAGTCCTATGGTTATACGCAGGTTACATCCTGCATGAAATAGTCTATTTCATGGTTACTTGGCTTTGGGGATTATTGTTATCAACTTTAGATTTTCAATAAGTTTTTGTTTAAAATTAAAATTAAAGTAATCTCTTGTATTTGTTCTGTGTCAGTAAGATCAATGTCCAATCGAGTATATATCTGATTTTAGCTTCCTACAATTGAAATGAACATTTTTACAACTTTCTCCTTAGAATTCTGGGATGAACAGAAATATATATTCTGTTAAGACACTACTTGGCTTGGAATTCCAAAAACTATAGCTTCTTTTTTGCTATTCATGTCGATTCCAGAACCAGAAAAAAGAAAATGCAGCTACCTGATATAGTTGTTTAATGAATGAACAAGAAAAATAATTAACCTGGACAGGAGATATATGGCTACATTGGAGAATAAAATTCTCTTGTATATCAGGGAAAATACAAACTCTTCACTATTTGTAAGTTGTTTTTTTATTCCTATTTTCTTAATAAGCTGGAAACATTAATTTCAAATGCTAATAAGAATTACTAAAATGCTCCTAGATACAGGATAGGTTCCAAATTCAGTCTTCGCAGCTGGAGGCAATCATCACACTGAATTACCTGGAGGGATATGGGAAGGGGGCAGATGCTGGTCAATTACCATAGCCTCATTGCATGTACCAGGGCAGCTGGGACAGATAGGCTAGTAAAGTTTTTATTAGGCTGGAAAAGATTACCATTTGGGAGAATTCCAAGCTGTTTCTGCCTACCAGAGAAGGAACTTAAATCTGCCTTTGAGAAAAAGACTCTTTTGTTCCAAGAAAGCCCTTTTGTTAATGTACCTACTTGTTATTTAGAGGGGCCCTTCATATATAGAGCAGTAACCCAAATATAGACACTTCAGAATGAGCTTAATATTATGAATGGAAGAGCTTTGACAGAACCATGACACTGTGACATTAGAATCAGAGATCTGTGTTTCCAAACCTAGATTATAAATAACTTCCAAACCTGGATTATAAATAACTTCCAATTATTTTTAAAAATTATTAGTTAATCTTGATAGGTCTAGGATCCTTGTTTAAGTGACTTCCTCACAGAAAATTAGAAGTAGAGATACCAGAGGAAAAAATGTGGAAGAATGTACTCACCTTGACAATAAAGAGTCTAACTGCAATGTTGTCATTGAAGGTTAAATGACATAAATTTGTGAAATGTACCTCAGTGATTATTCTGTCTGGGTCTTGAGAACTATCTCACAGTCATGGATGTGGTGGAGCTGTCTTAGAAAAAGAATAGACATTTTGCTGTCAATCATCCTTGGAAAGTTTAGTTAGGAGGCAGAAAATATAGTGAACATTGAATAAAGAAATAAAAGTATTTCCTTTTGTTGTCGTTGCTGTTGCTGGTTGGAAAAATGTTAGCCAGTCTACATAGGCATAGAACATTAGAAACATTCCTGAATGTTGGGGTGTTCTGAGCCATAGTCAAAAGCAAATGAAGAGCAGAGAGGGGTAAACTCCCAAAACACTCTATGGCTAGGTTTGACCCTGAAGGCCCTAACATTTCCATCAGCTTGACTGAACCTCAGATGGATGTCTTTCTGACTCTAGGTCTCTTTCTTCCCTTCTCTTGGAACATTTATTTTAGAAAACTTGTGATCTTATTTCTTTCTCTTTCTTTCTTTCTCTCTCTTTCTTTCTCTCTCTCTCTCTCTCTCTCTCTCTCTCTCTCTCTCTCTCTTTCTTTCTTTCTTTCTTTCTTTCTTTCTAAATAAACCTCACCAGTTTTACAACCTAGGATATATCTTTCTCAAGTACCTGAGAGCTGTCCCCTTGAAGTATAATCATCAAGGGAGATAGTCCATTTTCTCCCACCCAGGCCTGGTCGATGATAGGAACCTAACCTAGATGAGCACTTTGCTCCAAGTTCTAGAAGTACCTCCTTCCTGAAAAGTAGGAAAAAGGTTAAGGTTACTTTTTCTATGAGTTAGAGCAGTTAACCACCAGTTAACCAAATCGATTAGCCTATACTCCTCTTTCTTCCCCACCCCAGCACACCCCACATCTAAGCTTCTTAAAACTCATTGTTTCTGTGGAGTTGAGCTCAGATTGAGTTCTGGTTTCTCTGCCCCCTTGCAATAGCCTTGAACAAAATTTTCTTTACTTTTGTAACTTTATCCAGTGCAATCTTTGTTTTAACACAACATTGTGAAATGTACAAATTAAAACACATGCTTACTGGGGAAGAGCAGATGGCATAGCAGTTACATCACCGGACTTCCATCTAGTCTACCATGGTTCAAGTTCCAGATGTGGTGGCTTGAAACTCATGCATGGTGCTTGCGCATGTGTGTCCAAGATGCCGAGAGGAGAGTGGAAGAGGAGAGGTTTCAACATGGCCATCCTCCCAGGGGATGATTTCCTAGCTTTCTGTCTTTCTCTGTCTCTCAAGCAAGCGCACACACCCTGTAGCAAAAACTTTTCTCTAAAACAACAGCAAAAATGTGCTTATCAGTACTCAAAGTACCTTTTATTCAAAATTAGGAAAGCAGATATTGTTCTCATTATGCAGGGTTATTCTTCCTTTGTACCTAACTTAGCAAACATTTTGTCACTCTTTAGTTTTTGTTGCCTTTCTTTATCTTCCATTTGTAATGGAGGTAAGCATCTTAGGAAAGAAGTCCCTGTTTAAAAGTAAAAGGGGAGATTTGTAAGTTTATCTAATTTATGTGACATATCTACATTATGAATTATGCCTACAAGTTTCTTAGTTAAGTACTTTAGTTTTGTATTATGTAAATAGTTAAAGGTCTGATATATTAAATTTTTAATTTCATAGACTATTTTATGTGTCTTTGACTACATTTAGCTGAGACTTAATATGCCCCATAATTTTAAAAATGAGACACAGAGGCTAGCAGGTGGAGTGGTTGTTAAGTTGCTAGACCCCCACATGGCTAACTGCAGTTTGAGTCCCAGACCTGGTAGCTTAAAAATCAAGCCAAGCACTTGTACATGAGCGCCCAAAGTCTGGAGAGGAAAATGGAAGAGGGATAGCAGCATGGCCATCTCCCTGAGGGAGTGATTTCTCACTTTCACTCTCACTGTCTCTCTCTGTCTCTCTCTAGTGAGTAAATACATCCTATGGCAAAAACCTTTAAAAAAATGAGATACAAAAATTTGAAATACTTGGTGGTTCAGTGAGACTGCATTATTAAAGATACTTATACTTTTTAGAAAGACCAAAAGAAATCTGCATTTGTTATTCTATTTGCAAATATAGTAAAAAAAATCTATTTGTTTTGGAGGAAATATCTTACAATATACTGGGTATTATATGTATACTGTGTCTTATTTTTTCCACTCAGCCTTTCATCTCTTACAATAGGATTTCAGGTACGAAGACTGAGAATTTGGTCCCCTGTCCTGAGATGAGGGGACTTCAAAAATTTCATGGAAAAGTGGAATTAAAAGACAAGTTTATTTTGATGGAAACTAAAAAGATTTTCAAATACATGCATAGTGCTTAATAATATGTAGTTTCTGTGAACTTTTTGAAGGCTCCCTGCATATATGTATAACAAAATTGTGAATTTGACAGCATAGCATAAGACATCAGATAAGATGTTGTAGGGTTGGGACCAGCAGTTAGCGTAATGACTATGTTGCTGGACTCCCACGTAGTCGACCGCAGTTCGCGTCCCGGACCTGGTGGCTTAAACTCATGCCTGGCGCATGTGCGTGCCCAAGATCCCGAGAGGAGAATGGAGGAGAAGGGATTGCGGCGTGGCCAGCCCCCCTGGGGGGTGATTTCTCGCTTTCTGTTTCTCTGTCTCTCTCTGTCTGTCTGGCAAGCTCATGCGCCCTATGGCAAAAACCTCTCAAAAAAAAAAAAAAAATATGTTGTAGGGTTTACAAAGAGTGGCCAGAATATGGCAAGACTCCTATCATAGGAAACATCTGACAAAAATTGAAAAAGGAAGATACATAGGAAGTATAGACATAGCAAAGAGACAACCGTGTTCAGTGCAAATGCAAATAGTAGAGCTAAAATAAATGAGTCTAAATTACAAGGCGGTAGACAGCAGCTCAATCAGAGAAGGAAATTTTTAGCAGAGTTGTCCACAAATGGAAATGGCTCCTTAAAATGTTAGTAAAGTTTTATAAATTACTTAACGATAAAGGTATTCGAGCAAAGTCTATGCTGATGTTTACTATGACGTTGCAAACTTCAGACAACAAATCCTGCATAAACTAATGTGAGACCGCTCTCAGCCTTCTGCCTACCTCACCGCAGGATCACTCCTGCTTTTCAGTTCTAGCGACTTAAGACTTTTTCCTAGTGTCTTGGAGACCATGACAGAAGACCTTGGGGTCTTGTGTTTCAACTGGGAAAGCAGAAATCAGCTCAGAAACCATACATGGCAGCGGATTATCATCCACACTCTCTACTCTGAATTGCAGAATCCTGTCTCTTGAGAAATCTTCCTTCCCTTCTCTAACTAAGGAATACCTTGCCAATGAAGTTGTGCAGTACCCATACCTTGGCGGTGTTTCAATTATTTTCTAAATAGCATAAGCAGATATAAATTTCCATACAAGGGACTCATTGCACTTAGTGCCTTTTGAGGTAACTATTTGTTTTCTATAAGCCCAGAAGACTTGAATGTCACATTTACCTAAACAAGATACTTACACATGACCCAGGCTCCCTGTTCTTCTCACACCTCTGTTTCCTGCTTCCTTTCCTTTCTGCCACATTGTTACCTTTTCTCCCTTTTACTGATTCATTCTTACCTGCAAAAAAACAGGTAAGAGACTTATTTCTTCCTTCACAGAACTCCATCTCTGCCTACTTCTCCTTCTTTGCTATTTGTGTTATTTTCTTCACATTTTTATATTTTTCCTGTACTGTATCTTATTTTCTTCCCTTCTGTCTCCCATTTCTGAACACTTACAAATACCTTTAAGTTCTTAAGTCTACAAAGAAAAATAAAACATGTCTTTTATTTTTCTGAAAAAGGTCATAGCCCCTTTCATTTTCTTTCTCTATGGCTTTATTTCAGAAAAAAAGTTGAGAATGTGCAGGCAAAGAAGAAAGCCCATGGGCAGCAAGGTACAGGCTGGACTGACAGCGCAGAAAGCAGACTAGCTGCAAGTCCAGCCTATAAAATGATCATTGTTTTTCACAAGGTTCACATTGTGCACATCTTCAGGGAAAACTAAGTTCCATCACCAGCAGTTAGCGTAATGGCTATGTCGCTGGATTCCCACGTAGTCGACCGCAGTTCGAGTCCCGGATCCGGTGGCTTAAACTCATGCCGGGCGCGTGTGCGTGTGTGCCCAAGATCCCGAGAGGAGAATGGAGGAGAAGGGATTGCGGCATGGCTATCCCCTCTGGGGGGTGATTTCTCGCTTTCTATCTCTCTGTCTCTCTCTGTCTGTCTGGCAAGTGCACACGCCCTATAGAAAAACCTCTCCAAAAAAAGAAGAAAAAAAAAGTGCAATATAATACACCCTGTTCCTTGTGACTGAAGCATTTGAAGGTATAATAGATAAACCCAATTTACTGCAACCCCTGCTCTTTAGTTTTATAAGGGTAGCACAAGATCTTTCTTAGATGACCTGTGATCGTTACAATTACTAAGCAAGCAAATTAAACTATGAAGTGATAATTAAGTTGCTAACAGCAGCCTTGAGTAATAGGACAAGTGTTAAACTGCCCCAGTTCTCTGGCTATTTTCAGAGCAACAGATGACCCAGAACAGGGGTGGCATATAAAATTCAGTAGGTGGTTAAAGTGTATCAAGGAAAAAAATTTCCATTTTCAATAACATCCATATTTTTCTAGTAAAAAAATACTTTGTCTCTCACATTCCATACTTGCTAATTTCTGATGCCTCTTCCTCTTAATATTTTATGTTTTCCTGCCCATTCCTGAATTCCCATTGATATACAGTGTAAATTCTTTTCCCTCATTGTCTCTACTTTATAAAATCTTTTGCATTACCAACAAAGCTATAGTGTTAAAAGTTTTGAATATATCATTTTAAACAGAAAATATTTAATTACTGGTTGGTGTATGAAGTTAGAGGTCAAAATAAAACCCTTACGATATTCACATACTATTACCTCAACCTGGAAAATATTGTTTTATCATTTTCATAACTATCACATATTGTGGTAGGCCAATGTGATAAAATAATAATCAAAAATATACATAATGGCACTTTCATCCTAATACAGGAAACAGATATTAATCAAATAATTGCAAAATAGAATTCAACTAGAGAAAAAACTATGTGAGTTTTTCTTTTCCTTTTTTTTTTTCTTTTTTTTTTGCGAAGTTTCTGCCTCAGGGCATGTGTACTCACTGGAGAGAGAAAGAGATAGTGAGAGGGAAAGTGAGAAATAACCTTATGGGGGATGGCCATGCCGTAATCCCTTCTCCTCCATTCTCCTCCTGGGATCTTGGGCACCCACACGTATCCACCCAGCATGAATTTCAAGTCACCAGGTAAGGAATTTGAACCACAGTCAGTCATGTGGAAGTCCAGAGACATAACTGCTACATCATCTGCTGGCCTCTCTGTGAGTTTTTAATAGGGAAGCTTGAACTGAAAAATCAATGACAATCATACGTACCCTGAGGAGGAAAAGATTTTCCTAGTATGTGCACATTCCAGTGCACACTAAGCAAATCTCCCACCAACCCACCTCGAGTGAAGATTATTTATTAGAGAAGGCCTGTACTGGTAGAAATGGTAAGGTGGGCTAGTAGGTGGTGTGGTGGGTAAGATGCTGATCTCCCACATGGCTGACCACAGCTGGAGGAAAACGTCATCAAGATATCAGAATATGAGTTTTCAACCATCCTCTCCCCACAATGATCTGATCTGTGCAACAACCACAGATGAGGGGGAGGAAAAAAAATAAAAATTCCCACCAAGAAAATTATTTCTATAAAATTGTCCTTCAAAAATGTAAAAGAATGGGAACCAGCAGTTAGCGTACTGGCTCTGTCGCTGGACTCCCACATAGTCGACCGCGGTTCGCGTCCTGGACCCGGTGGCTTAAAACTCACGCCGGGTGCGTGTGCGTGCATGCCCAAGATCCCGAGAGGAGAATGGAGGAGAAGGGATTGCCGCGTGACCATACCCCCAGGGGGGTGATTTCTCGCTTTCTGTCTCTATGTCTCTGTCTGTCTGGCGAGCGCACACGCCCTATAGCGAAAATCTCTCCAAAAAAAAAAAAAAAAAAGTAAAAAGATCATGAATTTTCTAGACAAAGTTAGAATACACCACCACTAACTACATCTACTTTACAAAAAAGTTAATAAGAATTCTTCAGGTAAAAATGAAAGAATACAAAAAACATGAAAACATAGAATAGTATAAAACTCACTGTGACAGTAAGAATATAGACAAATCAAGGTATTCTTATACTGTACTGGTGATACATAAATCACTTTTTATTCCACTATAAAAGTTAAAAGACAAATGACTAAAAATAACTACAGTATAGTATTGTTAATAAGTACACAACACAAAAAATAAAAATGGGACATTAAAAGAAAAGAGATTGTGGCATAACCATGCCCCCTAGGGGATGATTATTCTCTTTCTCTCTCTAGTGAATACACATGCCCTATGACAAAAAAACAAAAAAGAAAAAAAAAAGATAATTACTAAGCAATGGTAGGATTTCAGTAACAACAAATCAACAAATCATTTTTACCCTACTTATATCCTACTCTAAAAGGAAAATAAATATAGGGAAGCATCGAATACATTTGAAATAAATATTAGAAAAAATGCATTTTTTACATTTTGAAGAAGAATAAATATCAATTAAAAAATAGACTCAACTAGAGTTATAGCTGGTAATACTGCTGTTCTCTAAATATATCTACTAAGAGAAATTTATTCTTTCAGATGGTTTTATGTCACAGACTGAAAATCCTTGCTACTAATCTTTTTTTTTAAACATTTTAATTGTCAAAAAGCACTTATACTCTCCAGATGACAGAGAGACAGAAAGAGAAAAAGAGAGAAAGAGAATGAAGTGTGGTCATACCACAGTTATTTTCCTCCATTTTCCATTCAGTTGGGATTTTGCAGCATGTTTTTCAAGCCACCAGAGTGGAATTCGAACTGAGTATGACCAGTCATGTGGGATCCAGCCCCCCCAACTACTATGCTATTGGGCCAGCTCAATTGTGACTGATCTTGTTCAACATCTTTATTCAAATAAAAAGCAATTGGTATAAATTATGCTCCCTACATATGCAGATGGCATAGAGCTTGAAGGAAGGAACCCACTGGGAGACAAAATGAATCTTCAAAGCAAGCTCAATGTACTAGAACAATAAGCCCAAATGCACAAAATTTTAAAAGATTCCCCCGGCTGTGAAAGAAAAAAAAGAAATCAGTTATCTTAATGGGAATGGATAATATCTGATTGGCAAAATTTGCCAGAAAAAAAATTGTTCAAGAGCAAACCAAGGTGACTTTGATATAAGTTTTAAAGCACTGAGCCCAAAGCAGTGCTCTTAACAATATGGTTGACTTTGGGCCAGAGGGATATAGTGAATTCAGATGAGCCAGCCAGGTGCCAGGCCAAGTTAGGCTTCTCCCCATCACAGAAACTACAGAACCCTGTGCTATCTCCCTTGATGTTTACATTTTGAAGAGATTCTCAGGTCCCTGAGTAGAACATTTCTGATTTACAAAGTGCATAGAAGGCTTAAAAAAATAAACATATTTACATAATTCTCCAAAAGGCAGAGAAACAAATGTACATTTACAAGTTTATGAAAGAAAATGTTCAGGGCCACCAGATGGCATGGTGGGTAAGGCAGCTGGATCCCACATGGCCAACTGCACAGTTCAAGTCCTAGACCTACTGGCTTGAAAAACACACCAGGTATGTGTGAGTGTGTACCCAAAATCCCAAGAGGAAGAATGGAGGAGAAGAGATTGCAGTGTGGCTATGCCTCCTGGGGGGAAAAGGGTGCTTTCTCACTTTTCCTCTCTCTGTCTGTATTTCTCTCTCTTTCCAGCTAGCACACAGGGTCTAAGCCAAAACAAAACAAAAAAAGGAAGAAAAGAAAATACACTAAGATAAGGGAAAAGAAACATCTGTTCCTTTTTTTTTTTTTTTTCTAGAGGGCATAGGCACTGGCCAGAGAAAGACAACACAGAGAGACAGAGACAGAGACAGAGACAGAGGGAAAGGAGAAAGTACCGCCAAGGAGGACTGGTCACACTGTAATCAATTTTTCCCTGTTTTTCCCTCCTTTTGAGATTTGGGGCAGACACGCTTGCATGCCTGGCATGTTTCTCAAGCTGCCGGGTCTGGGACTTGAACTGTAGGGTTAGTCATGTGAGATCATGCTACCTCAACCCCCAGGCCAAGGAGCCAGTCCACTTCTCTTATTTTTAACAAACATACAAAAAAAAAAAAAAAAAAAAAGCTTATTTTAAATTTTTATTTGTCCTTAAAATTTATTAGAAATGTATATACTTCAGTGTGATTTCTGTTTTTAGATTTGTTTCTTATTGTGAAATATTATTGGAGGCTAGCCTCATGGACTAGGGACTAAGGGACCCAGATTCCACATGGCCAACTGCATGGTTAGAGTCCTGGTAGCTTGAAAACCATGCTGGGTGAATGTGTGTACTCAGGTGTGCATGATACCCAAAATTACGACAGGGAGAAGAAATGGAGAAGGGATGCTGCGTGACCGTACTCCACTAGGCAGTGCTTTCTTCTACTCTCTCTGTCTCTTTCTGTTTCTGTCTCTCTCTTGTGAGTTCATGTGACCTCTGGTAATTTAAAAATTGTACCTGTACTTGAGGGCAGGTACAACATGCCCTCACCTTCATTTTCGTAGCCAATTCCTCTGGCCCCTAAGAGTTCTCCTCTCGAGGTCGTTCCTCCTTGCTGCATGGTTACATACTCTAGGCAGTATAAAGCTTCAGTATTAATAGGACCGTCGGGTGGTAGAAGGTATCAACAACAAACTGTTGTCGAACAGACTGTGCCATGGGCATGCAGATTTGATGCTATCGTCCTTCCCATGAGCTTCATTGGAGAAGAACAAGTTGCATGGTAGAGAGTAAAGGAGCAACCACCACTGGGAGTACCAGAAGCTCCTTTAGCTCTAGGATAAATTTGCCAAACACTGGGATTTCTTTGTTAGCAGAAGGGTTTTACTTTGACTTAACATTTACCCTAACTTGACCCAGTAGACATACACTGAGTACTTTTTTTCTCGACAATGAAGAATCTGAAGGAATTAAGCAGGCAGGGGATTAACAAAAGTAGATTTAACACTGAAAAAAAAAAAATGAACTGACATCAACATCTTCAAAACTGAACAAAAAACTCTTCAAATAACTTTTATTCTGGTTAAGGGAAAGAATAAAAATGGAGTACTGAAGCACATTAAAAGAGTGTTTTTCCTTTATTAAGAATTGTATTCAGACTTCTTTAAAATATTCAGTGTCATTTAATTCTTACAGCAACTCTCTGAAGGAAATAATATTATTAATATTTTACAGGTAAGGAAATTGGGCTTTCAAGAACAGTAACATGGTCAAGTACAAACATAACTACAAAGAAAAGGTCAAATCCAAAATTATCTGTCCAACACACAGCGGAATAATTCAAAGGTATGAATCATTCAAACACTTAAAAGAAATTCCATGCTACTTTTCCACAAGAAAAGAATGTTCAAATCAAAATTTTATGGTCTATTTCATATCTGTGTAGGACAATTATCTTTTGTGTTTAGAATCTCTTTCTTTAGAAATTATTTACTATACTATGAGGAATCTGCTCCATTTAGTCAGGAAATTAGGTTCCAACTCTGCTCTAAAATGAACATGACAAGTGACCTTTGACTTTAAGTTTCTGTGATTGGTTCTTGGTAAATAATGAAAATGAGAAGTTGTGCTGTTTTGTTTTTAATTCCCCTCCTGTAACTGAATCACCTGGAAAGCTCTTACAAACCGTGATGGACTCCACTTCAAACCAATAAATCAGAAGTTTTGGTTATGGATTGTACGTGTCATATGTTTTAAAAGCCCTCCAGCTATTGAACTGCTAGAGTTGCTAGTTATTAGATGACATAAATAAGTAGACGCCTGATGAATAAGGACTTTTCCAGTTCTAACCATTTGTAATTCTATGAACAGCCCAACCGCTCCTCATACTATTTCTTTTATCAAGATAAATTTTTGAGTGCTTATTATAAATCTGCAAATATGCCAAACAGAAAGGACAAAATAAACTTTCCCTGCTGTTCAAGATACTTACAGTCCTGAAGAAATCTAAGACTCTCTTATTAGCATCCTGGGTGGATCCTATGAATGTATATTTTTCCACCAAACTTTATCAGGTATGATGCTACAAGTCATTACACTTATATATCCACTTTGTATAATTTTGCTTCTGCAAAGAGACGTGATGGAGTACATTTCTTTTCTTGTATCTTGTATGTAAATGTCTAAACTAAATTAAGTATTGCCTGTTCTCTTGCATTTTGACCAATGACAGATTTATATCTTTTATCCACAATAACATGAAAAGTTTAAACCAAAGTTTAACTGCTTTGGCCCGGCAGTTGTTTAGAAGTCATTGATCCAATTTTCCCATCAATGAACAGATTACTACAGTAAAGCAATTTGCCCACCGTCATATTACGGCTCATTCTTATTATTTGACAGAGTGTAGGTGCTGTGGTCTCAGAACAGTGACCATCCTATCAGTTTCACCCATCAGGACCTTCAAATATGTAATATGAACAAACTTCAAAAAGTTCAAGAAAAATGGGATTAAAGTATTTCTAGTTTTTTTATGTAAAAATATTGAAACTCATAGTCTTTTCATTATACTCATTTTCCATAAACTGTCTGATGTCTCCTCATATATCTCTTGCCTAACTAACAAAAGATGTGAAATTGTGAGTTACACCTGCCTGTTACTCCTTGTTGCAACCATACTATATATAATTCAAAACTGTTTGAAAAGGTACTTCTTTTCAGATATTCATTTGACCTCAAATCTGAAATAGAGTAATATTTTAAATCAAGAAGGACATATTACAGATAATTATATTCCTCTGCATTTTCTTTGTTATGCATCTTATTTTATCTTTCTAAATTGATAACTACCTGTTTTTATGCAAATATATGTTGAAAAGTTGTTATTATTCATAGCCTCCAAAATAAGCGCTATAAATTTGCACTTCCTCTTTTCTGTGTGTCAAGTTTTATAGGCATTCTTTTATTGCTGGAAGTTAAGAGGTAGAAAGACTAGGATTTTGTTTATGTTTTAAGCTTCTTTCTTTCTTTTTTCCATGACATAGAAGCAAAGGTAGAGCAAACATGCCCCCAAGAGAGCCTCTATGCTGCAACCCACCCCCAGGCTCAGCTGGCCAGGATCGCAGGCAGACATGAGTGTACCCAGCATGCTTAGGGAGGTCCCCAGATACAAATTCAGAACCTTCACCTTGTGGGTCCAATTGTGTTACAACTGAACCCCTACCTGGGCCCTCTTTTTTTCACTTTTTATTTTAATTTTCTTTCAGATCTCTGAGGAAGACAGTTTTATATCTGGGAACTCAAGGTTCTTATTTTGCCTTGTAAAATAACTTAACTCTCAATATCAATATTAATTAATTTGGACGATGCAGATGACATCAAAGAGTGATAGATATGCAGAAAAAAAAAAAAAAGGTTCAGCTGAACACTTTAAAATGACCATGATTGGGGCCAGCAGATGGTATAGCAGTTACATTGCTAGACTCCTACGTAATTGGATTCCATTTGAGTCCCAGACCTGCTGGCTTGAAAATCACAGTGGGCACAAGTGTGTGTGTGGCCACGATCCCAAGAAAAGAATGGAGGAGAAGGGACTTCAACATGACCATCCACCTTGGGTGATGATTTCTCACATCCCCCCTCATTGTCTATGTCTCTCTGGCGAGTGCCTAAAACCTATTAAAAAAAATGATTATCACTTTCAACAATTTGATGTCACTGGTGACCTGTAACAAAATACAGGAAATATTACACCAAAGTAGGGCTCTTGGTATTTAAGAAAATAGTAAAAACATGAAGCTCTCTTTGACATTCTCCCTCTATTATCCTTTACCAGGTCATATAACCTAGACTGTTTGGGGCCAGCGGGTGGTATGGTGGTTAAGGTGCTAGACTCCCACATGTCCCACTGTGGTTTGTAGTCCCAGACCAGAGGCTTGAAACTCACTCAGGGTGCATGTGCCTGTCTGTCTGGTGAGTGCATGAGCCCTATAGCAAAAATCTCTCTCTCTGAAAAAAAAAAAACATAAAACAAAAAACCTAGGATATTTATATCATGCTCACTGTCACTGACAGGTACCCTTACTATACCTGAGGTAAAGAAAATACAAAGAATCTGAACAAATAGGCCCCTGCTAACCAATGTGCCATTTCTCCCCACCCCACCCCAGTTTATTACCAATAGATCATGATCCCTTTTTGTCTAACTATACTTCTACATAACTATTTATTCTTCATTGATCCTAAGGATCAAAAAACACAGTTTACCTGGCTCTCTAAATATTCATTCCTGAAGATTCATGTGTCCTATAAATGTTTATTAAATAAATTTCAAGCTTTTCTGTTGCTAGTCTGTCTTGTTACAATGGTGTCAGCCATTGCAATGGGTGAAGAAAGAAATCGTTTTACTCCTACAGTACACTGAGAAGACTTTTCATTTGACTGACCTGTTAAAAGACTAATCAGGAGACCAGCAGTTCATGTAATGGCTATGTCGCTGGACTCCCATGTATTTGACTGCAGTTCAAGTCCCAGAACCGGTGGCTTAAACTCACACTGGGTGTGTGTGCGTGCGTGCCCAAAATCCCAAGACGAGAATGGAAGAGAAGAGATTGCGGCATGGCCATCCCACTCCCCCCAAGGTGGGGGTTGGCTTCTCACTTTCTGTCTTTCTGGCAAGCACATGCCCCATAGCAAAAACCTCTCCAAGAATAAAAAGACTAGTCAGAGTGGACTCAAGATCAGTAATCTGAGAAAATGAGTAGAGATACTTATTTTGAGATGCTTTGTTACAATTTGGAACAAATGAATGAAACAGAAATTGGAGAAAAAAATGGTGTCAGCAAATGTGTTTTTTTAATTATTATTATTTTAAGGTGACAAAGCTAGTAACGTATCTATAATTGGTGAAAATGATCCAGTGTGTGTGTGGGTGTGTGAGGGGTGACCATGTAAAAGACAAAGGGGACCTTTGCTGAAATGATAACCTGAACTGGATGAGGAAAGTTATGGGATTTAGACAGACCAAGGTTTTTAATCTTTCTAACATAATAAAATGCAAACTATAAAGTGCAAACTATTGTTGATAGCTAAAATAATGACAATCTTCTGGTTGCTTCCATTTTATTTCTTTTTTTAGCAAGTAGGAAGTTTATCTCCTGAGATAAAGAATGTGAGAGTAAGTCTCAGAATTTTTAGGAATAAGAAGAACGTGAAAAATGTAGAGGGAAACACAGCTTGATCATTCTGTACTTTAAGAGTATATATAAAATAGTATGTGGGATCAGCAATTAGCCTAATGCCTATGTCGCTGGACTCCCACATAGTCGACCGCGGTTCGAGTCCCAGACCCGGTGGCTTAAACTCACGCCGGGCGCGTGTGCGTGCGTGCCCAAGATCCCGAGAGGAGAATGGAGGAGAAGGGATTGCAGCGTGGCCATCCCCCCTGGGGGGTGATTTCTCGCTTTCTGTCTCTCTATCTCTCTCTGTCTGGCGAGCACACGTGCCCTAAAGTGAAAACCTCTCCAAAAAAAAAATAGTATGGAAAAGGGGACTAGCAGGTGGCATGGTGGTTAAGGCGCTGGACACTACCACATGGCCAATCATTGTTTGAGTCCCAAACCTGGAGGCTTGCTTTCTCATTTTCCTTCCTTCTCTCTCTGTGTCTCTCTGGTCCAAATAAAATAAGTGAGTGAATAAATAAAATTAAATAAATAATTCTTTATAAAAAATAGCTTGAAAAAACAAGTAAAAATGGGACCAGCATTTAGCGTAATGGCTGTGTCACTGGACTCCCATATAGTCGATCGCAGTTCGTGTCCTGGACCCAGTGGCTTAAAACTCACGCTCGGCACATATGAGTGCGTGCCCAAGATCCCCAGAGGAGAATGGAGGAAAAGGGATTGCAGCATGGCCATCCCCCCTGGGGGGTGATTTCTCACTTTCTATCTCTCTGTCTCTCTCTGTCTGTCTGGCGAGTGCATGCACCCTATAGAAAAAACCTCTTTCTCAAAAAAAAAAAAAAAAAAAAAAAAAACCAAGTAAAAGTATGCTTAACCAAAAAAAATGAAAGGCTATTTGCTGATAAGTTACAGAGTAATATCTTTGGCTTGACTGACATGTATAATATTTGTGCTGGAAAAAAAAATGTTGTACACTGTAAAGATGTGATTAAATTGTAAATAAATTAATTTAAAAAGAAAACAAAAGGGACCAGCAGCTGGTGTAATGGCTATGTCACTGGACTCCCAGGTAGTTGACTGTTTTTGAGTCCCAGACCCAGTGGCTTAAACTCACGCCGAGCGTTTGTGCACATGTGTCCAAGATCCAGAGAGGAGAATGGAGGAGAAGGTATTACAGAGTAGCCATGCCCCCTGGTGGGTGATTTCTCACTTTCTATCTCTCTGTCTCTGTCTCTATCTTTCTGGCAAGCGCACGTGCCCTATAGAAAAAAACTCTCCAAAAAAAGAAAAAAATAAAATAATATGTACACAAATTTAAATAGATATGATAGGCTTGTCTTTTTTTAATAATTATTTTATTTAACTTTATTTATTTATTTTAACTTGATCAGAGAAGGACAGAGTAAGAGACAGAGAGGAAAAGTGAGAAAGCAAGCTGCCAGGTCTGGGATGCAAACTGTGGTCAGCCATATGGGAATCCAGTGCCCTTAACCACCATGCCCCCTGCCGGCCCCCGTTATAGACTTATTTTATGCTCTCCGATAACTTTCAAATAGATGCAGGAGCAGAAATGGTGGAGAAGTAAATGAATCCATGTTACAATATTTTTCCAGGATAATACAAAAAATGCAATGGAGGAGCAAGGATGTTGAAAGCATAGGCAAAAGAGCTAAGTATAATAATCGAATATAACATTACCCTGGGTATTGTAAAAAGAGTGCATAACAAGATGAGAACCATCGAAGAGGTGTTTTAATATATAGTACTCCTAATAACTGAAAATACCTGAGTCTGGGTAATTCAAGAGAATAGAGGCCTATTCTGCCCTCAGTCTGGATGTCCAAGATCCACCGGGCACATGTGGTAAGGGTTTTCTATTGGTAATGTCCCAAGGCTATGCAGGGCATTGTAATGTGAAAAACAAGAGTGCAAGTGTCTATGAGCTCATTCATGGGTCTGTCACACTCCTTCCTCTTCTTAAAAACCCACCAGCAGTCAATCATAGGAGCCCCACCTTAATCTCTTAACTACTTCCAAGTACTCCACCTTTTGACACCATGAAGGTATTAAGTTTCCCATCAATATCTTCACCATCAAAACTCAACCCAGGAATTGGGGAGTGGAGGGGATGGATACAAAGCAAAGCAGGGCTAATCAGATCAAAGGATTGACAGTTCAATGGAATTAAAGTCCTGATCAGGGGGACAGTAAGTGGAAAAGTTAAGAGGTAATAGATGAAAGAGTAGTATTCATAAAACTGAAATTGACTGAGGTCTCGTAATTTGTATTTCTCCATAGGTTAGCAGTATTAGAGTCTGTATAGCACAGAGTAATTTCTCAATGAAGGTTGGTAGAATGTATTATTTAATCTTGGACATATGTGGATGAGCTTCTTATTTTTTTCAAAGTTCAAAAGCTAGGAAAGATAGCATCAGAAATAGTATGCATTTGTGTTCCCCTAAGTGTTGATGTGGTCAAAGTCACCCCTATGATAAAATATAAAGGTGGAAATCATCAGTTTGATTCTTTTATTACCCAGTTGAACTACAGTCCCATGAATTTTAGTCTGACATAATAATCTAATCTGGGCCATTTGGATTTTGGGGGCAGGGATCCCCTGGCCCCCTACATGCCCTCATTGAAATGAGTAAGATCATCACGTACAATTAATTATACACAAGCCTAGGCAATTCCTAGAAGTGTACACACCACACAAATTGCAGAGGTTGGGGAGAAAGAGTAAAAGAAAAAGAAAGAGGAAGAGAGAAAGAGCATCCTCAAGTGGATGTTGAAGGAGAGCAGAGAAATAAGATCTAAAAAGAGGTATGAAAAGGGGAATTTAAACCTAAACCAAATGAAGTACATAATGTGAGCCTGTACTCTTGCATTATCAGTGAGCAATAGTTTGACTCTGGGTGCCCCCACACTCAACTAAAATTTAGACATGCATTGGAGCGTGTCTGAATGCTCCACAGGAGGAAACAAAGCTAAAATTCCTGTGAATTTGCACACGTTCTTTTTTTTTTTTCATTTCTATTTACATCTTTACATCGCACAACATGTTTTTTTTCCCAGCATGAACACAGTGCATAATAGTCAAGGCAAAAACATTACCATATACATTATCATCCACAGCTCACTTTTCATTTTCATGCACACATCCTTAAATTTAAATTGGGAGCATCCTGTTTCATGTGTGGAGTTGTTCCTAGGGGCAGAATCCCAAAAGTAAAATGTTTTAAAGACCTCAGCTGACTTCCTTTCTCTCTAAATTCGTGTTCCCTGGCAAGAATCAGCAAAAAGTTACCTGAGGGAAGTCCAATGGAACCTGGGGAAGTTTTCTGTGTCCTGACAGCCTTGTGAGTGTCAAAAGATAATGCCTAGTTTATTTACCGTGCATTACGACAGTTATAGATGTATCACAGCTCTTCTCAATCATCATGAGCTTATTAACTTTCCCAGCAGCTGGAGTAAATCTCACTATTTGGAAAGGAAAGATGTATTAGTGATTAAATGGCTTAACAAACTGCCTGTCACATTTTATGTTTTACTAAACTAGAACACATTTATGAAGGACAAGGAGGTAGATTCCTTTAGTACACTAGATGTAAATCCCATGAGACTTGAGGAAAGGATAATGTCAGAGGGACCTCAGATTCTCTTCCTCATTTACATTTATTACATCATAAAGTAGAGGGAGATGATACCTATTTAGAAACTAAATCCCATATTGGCTATTGAGTAAATAAGGAAAACAAAAAATCATATATCCTCTTATATTCATATTATGCACACACACACACACAACATTTGAAACATTAAAGGTGAAGAAACAATCCATTTTAGCTAAGAGACAATTGTTGACCTAGAATCCTCAAATTCCAAGTGTGCCATTTACTGCGTATGTGGTCCTAGGCAGGTTACAAAAAGCCCTGTGATTCTGTTTTCTTCTTCATTACATGGACTTAATACTAGTACTTATCAGCAAGGACTGTTTGGAAGAGTAAAATTATTTTAAAAATATTTATAATAGTGCCTAGCATGTAAAAAGTACTGAATGGGTGGTAACATTTCTTTTTGAGATTTTTGTTCATTTTTGTTTTTGTTTTTGTTTTTCTGGCCATAGGGTGTGTGTGCTCACCAGAGAGAAACAGAAAGAGGGAAGGTGAGATGTTACTACCCCAGGAGAGATGGCTATGCTGCAATACTTTCTCCTTCATTCTCCTGGCATTTGGATCACACATATACATGTGCCCAGCTTGATTTTCAAGCTGCCAGGTGTGGGACTCAAACTATGTCATGTGGGAATCCAGCAACTTAACCGCCACACCACCTACAGGCCCCAGTAGCAATTTTTATTACTCAAAGATGGCCCAAATATTGGGTCATCAGAAAAGACATGACATATTTTTGCATAGAAAAACAGAAAAATATATCATGACTTTTCCGATGATCCAATATGAACTTTGTTAGGCAAGTCAGCCTTTAAATAAATCAACCATAATTCTTGTTCACTGGGTAAGAGATTTATGTATTTGCAGTATTCTATGCTACTTTGGTATTCCTCTCCAGTGGGACAAATTGGAGCAATATGAAAACTGAGTTTTCTCTATCAGAAAGTAGCAGGAACTCTCCTCTGCGTCTCTGCTCCAGAAAATACTAATGTTGTGAAGTCAAGAGAAAACTATTTCATAGTCTTTAAAAACTAGGATTCTTTACACATTTGTTATAGTTGCTGTAATATTTTTGACAGATGGGGGGAGCCTTACTTTGTGAGCAAACCTTTCTGTGTCCTTCCACAATTGAACTCCATTGGTAAATATATAAATAGCTGAAAGAACGAGTCTCTGAACTATGACATCATTTTGTATTTATAAATATACTTTCCTACCTATGGGGATAACCATCACAGTACTTTTCAATCTAGTTTCATACAGAATTTCTTTTTATTTAATTATTCTTTTGTTGTTGTTGAGAGGATTTTGCTATAGGGTGCATGTGCTCTCCAGAAAGAGAGAGACAGAAAGTGAGAAATCAGCCTTCTGGATGGCCACACCGTAATCCCTTCTCTTCCATTCTCCTCTAAGGATCTTGGGCACGCACGCAAGTTTAAGCCACTGAATCCGAGACTTGAACCACAGTAGACTATATGGAAGTCCAGCGACATAGCCATTACACCAACTGCTGGTCTCTTTTTAAATTATTGTATTTAACTTTTTGTTTATTTATTTTAACTTGATCAAAGAGGGACAAAGTGAGAGATAGAGAGAGAGGGAAAGTGAGAAGGTAAGCTGCCAGGTCTGGGATTTGAACCACGGTCGGCCATATGGGAGTCCAGAGCCCTTAACCTTCACGCCACCTGCTGGCCCCTGGCTTCATATAGAATCTCAAGGGTCTAAATTAAGCTGATTGCTAGTCTGAATAAGAAAAACGCACAGAAGCATTAATCATACACTTTTATTTCCTGCAGAATTTGCAACTGAGTTATGGAAACTCTGCAGGATCTCCTTATGCTGCCATCATTTCTCAAACAGTGTGTAGCCAGTGCATCATTTGAAGCATAAAATTCTTTGCTATGTTAATTGCACAGCCAGTGACATGAATACCAATGTAGAAAAAATGGATCAGAATAACATTGCAAAGCCTTCTTGGCTTACTGGTTAAGGGAGCCAGATCCCAAATTGTTGACCACATGGTTCAAATTCTGCCCTAGTAACTGAGAGAAAATCTAAGCCTGCACACTCATGTGTGTGTGTGTGTGTGTGTGTGTGTGTGTATGCTCAAAATCCTGATAGGTCAAGAAATGGAGGAGAAGGAACTGCAGCATGACCATGCCTCATGGGGAGGGGTGCTTTCTCACTCTCTTTCTCCCTGTCTTCCTCTAGCAAGTGCATACACTCTCTGGCAGATCATAATAACAGAATTATAATGTGTTATGTTGCACAAAATATTGATTGGTATAAAACCAAATCTTGGCAGTCTGACTATAAAGGAAGATATCATTTTTTTTTTAATTTGCTACAGGTCATATGTGCTCCCCAAGGGAAAGACAGTCAGAGACAGAGAGAAAAAAAGTGAGAAAGCCTCTCCCAGAGGAGATGGCCTCCATTCTCTTCTTGGGATTTTGGGTATGCACACACGTGTCTGCATGTTTCTCAACTCACCAGGTCTAGAGCTTGAATTGCGGAGTTGGCCATGTGGGATCCAGCTGCCTTAAACATCATACTACCAGGGCCAGCAGGGAACATGGTGGTTAAGGTGCTGGACTAGCACATGGTTGATCACAGTTCAATTTTCAGACCGTGCAGCTTGTTTTCTCACTTTCTTGCTCTGTGGATGTGTACCCTATACAGAAATCTAAAATATATGTAACATAATAATTACAATGAAATAAATATTAAACACACACACACACTGCCTGCTGCTCCAAAGATGTCTATTTCCTTTTTTCTTTTAGAGTTTTTTGCCTTAGGGTGTGTGCACTTGCTAGAGAGAGACGGAGAAAGTGAGAAATCATACCACAGGGCGGCCATGCTGCAGTCTCTTCTCTATTCTCCTTCCTGGATCTTAGGTGCACACACACATTCCCATCATGAGTGTCAAGCCACCGGGTCTAGGACTCAAACCCTGGGCAGCCATGTGGAAATTCAGTGATGTAACCACTAAGGCATCTGCTGGTCTCAAGATGACTATTTTTTAAAAACTAAATTAAAATCACCACTTTTTTTGAGCTCACCTACATCTTGAAAGAACTCCTGATAAATCTCTCATTCATTTTGACTTAACACTTGTTATTTTTAAAGACTGAGTTTCTTTTATAAGACAGAAAATTTTTTACACAAAATAGTTTATTATTCTCCTTCATTTTAACTTTTTTATAAGGTAAAAACCATAGAACTTTTTTAATAAGACAAAAACTTTAACCACTTTCTCAGAGTCCTTCCTTGTCAGCAGCGTCTTCCACACTTGATTGCATCTGAAGTTACCACCCTGAGGGAAGTATGCTGTGGTGGTCTTTTCAGTCCCCTGTCTGGGGCCAGCCAGTCACTTACCCTGGACATGCCAAGCCTAGTACCATTGACTGCTTGTGCCCAGCCAGACCGATCTGCTGCACAATCAAAGATTTTGCTTCCTTACCCTTCCAAATTTGGATGAAATATTACACCTTAGGAAGGGATTTGGCATCCTGGGTTCCTGCAGAAAGAGCCAAATGATGCATTGTAGAGTATAAGGGACTTAATTCCCACAAAGAGTTTGACTAATGAGAAACAAAAACAAGAGAGCTAAGCAAATTAATTCCCTCTCCTTCTTCCTTCCCATAGATACTCAAAATTATAGTCTGTTTCTCCTCACAGTGCTGCAGAGTAGTCCCTGTGTCCAGCAACGTCCCTGCTGAGAAACTACTGCCTCTTGGCAGCTGCCAAGTAGTAGGAGCCAGGTGGCCATGGTTCCAGTTGCTTCAGCTCCAACATTGCCTCAATTCCCTTTTTCTCACCAGTAGCTGCTGGATATCGCCTTCCAAATGCCTTATCACTTTAATCCTTGCCTCAGGCTCTTTTCTAGGAAAAGTATGCAGTGACAATTATATTTTTCTTGTGTTTTGAGATGGGAAGGCCTATCTTAACCATTTTACTCTTTTTGGCTTAAATAGAGTTATTACTTTCAGGGATTAAGAACATTAGACTATATAGTATCTTAATTAAGGTGAGGAGAAATATTGTTATGATCAGTATAAACAAATAACTTGATAAAACCTGGATAAAAATAGATAATTAGATGTCCACTCTCAGTTTCTCAGGAGACCAAGATGGTTCAGAGCACAGCAATGTATTTATTCATAATCACTCTTAGAAAGAAAGAAAAATAAAATTATTTAAAAACAAGGATCATGCCTTTTACTTTTCCAGTACATATAGGAAAAAAGCTAGCCCCAGACATCAGTAGAAAATGGTTACTGAGGCAAAGATAACCATTCATAATGCATTGAATGAACTCCATAAAGGCAGAGATAAGTGATTATTTTTGTAGTTAGGGAAAAAATGTTTAATTCATGAGGAAAATGTAAGATCTGAATGTTTACGTTCTTATAAACTTGTACTCAAAATATTAATGGAAAAATTGATGAAAATATACGAAAAAATAGACATATTTATCATTATACATGAGGTTACAACAACTAGTAGCTCAAACAAAAATTAATAGTAGTAATAAAATATTATAATAATTGTTATATTCTGTTCTGTTGCCAGTAAGAGATATTGCTACCTTATCAAAATACCTGCATCTTGATAATGGAAATTTATTCAGTTCTCAGTTTGGAGATCTGAGAGTTAGGAGCCATGTTTGGTGGGCTGCTTACAGAGTCTAGAGGCCACACATCCCAAGGCCAAGAGCAGAGTATGTCCTAAGTATGTCTGTTTCATTCCCTCCTTATAAACCCAGCAGGAGTTAATAGTGAGAGCTCTACTCTGATGACTTTAATTCTAATCTCCTACCCAAAAGTCCCATTGTTGCAACACCATAATCAGATTACATTTTCACCTTGTTAATACCATCACAACTGTATCTCCATATTCAGGGTGGGAGAAACATTCAAACCACTATAAAAATATGTAAGCAATATGAACAAATTATCATGAGCAAAAAAATCTATGATTCTTAAGAGCAGCAAAAAATATTTTTACAAAAGATAATAAACCCGATTTACTGGCTCTATGATAAACAATGGACTCATAAAAGCCTGCAGGAGTGGGGCCTGCAGGTAGTGAGGTGGTTAAATCACTGGATTCCCACATGGCTGACCACAGTTCAAGTCCAGACCCAGAGGCTTGGACATCACACTGGGTGCATTTGTTCGCATGCCCCAAATCCCAAGAAAATGGAGAAGGGATTGCAGCAAGATCATACTCCCCTTCCCCAGGGGATGATTTCTTATTTTCCTTTTCAGTGTCTATCTCTGTTTCTCCAGTGAGCGCACATGTCCTATGGAAAACAAAACAAAACAAAAAAGCAAAACAAACAAACAAACAAAAGAAAAGAACACCTGCAGGAGCTTGCTTCTTTTTGTTGGTTTTGTTTTCTGTGTATCTCTAGTTTATTTATTGGTAAAGGAAGATGAGGAGATTTGCAACTTTCCCCTTCCTGCAACTTCACTCCTTGAAAGAGGCTGGTGATTTTTTTTTTTCTTTTCTTTTTTTGGAAAGGTTTTTGCTATAGGGCGCGTGCGCTCGCCAGACAGACAGAGAGAGACAGAGAGATAGAAAGCAGGAAATCACCCCCCAGGGGGGATGGCCACGCCGCAATCCCTTCTCCTCCATTCTTCTCTCGGGATCTTGGGCACGCACACACACGTGCCCGGCGTGAGTTTAAGCCGCCGGGTCCGGGACTCAAACTGCAGTCGACTACGTGGGAGTCCAGCGACATAGCCATTACGCTAACTGCTGGTCCCAAGAGGCTGGTGATTTTTGAATATTCTCCTTCACCCCTCACTTCTTCTTCAAGACAGAAAGGATCTGTCATGGAGTAGCTCAGCGGTGACCTTTTAAATTATCTCAAATACATGACCTAAAATAAAGTAACTAAATATATTTTGACAATTGACTATCTTGTCATAATCTGGCGGGGGTGTGGTGCCAAAGGAACTCTCTTACACTGCTGGTAGGAATGGAAATTGGTCCAACCACTGTGGAGAACAATTTGGAAATTCCTCAAAAATCTACAAATAGAACTACCATATGAACCAGCAATCCCACTCCTTGGTATCTACCCAAAGGACAGAAGAATACTTAATTGGTAAAGTGCTTGCACATCGATGTTTATTGCGGCACTATTCACAATTGCTAAGTCATGGAAACAACCCAAATGCCCACAAAGTGATGAATGGCTAGAAAAACTGTGGCACATATACTCAATGGAATACTATTCATCCACAAAAAACAACAAAACCCTGGCTTTTGACAGGAAGTGGATGAACATGGAAGACTTACTGTTGAGTGAAGCAAGCCATGCTATGAAGGAGAGACATTGTATGTCCCCACTTAATATATACCAAGTATCTGCACTCTATAACTGAAACTAATTGACTAAAGGATATAGAAACACAGTATATAGAGGTAAATACCAGATATAGTGTGTGTGAAAAAGAGTCTGAGGAAGGACATTTGGGAGCGACAGGGAGGCAAAGCATTAATGGCACAAAGAGGTGTGGTATTATCTGTTGAAGATATTTCATAGTTTTATCAATAGTACTAGGGAGAAATGTTCACCTGTTGAAATATCCATTTTGTAAGACAAATAATAATGTGATTGAATGTATGGAAGAAAATGAAATAAAAAAATTAAAATAAATAAATAAATAAGAGAAAAAAAGAAAAAAAAATTATAATGTATCTCAGAGAAGAGCAAGAGAAGAACCTCTTAAATGTTCTGATCCACCTTTATTTCCCCCTTATCTAACAGACAGCAATTCTGCTGAAAAAAAAATAAATAATAAGTTTCACTTCCCTTCATCTTCTCCCCAGTGTAATCTGACTCCTGCTCAGCCACAGTTTGAAGCAGAATCAGTGGTAACAGCTGCGCGTTGAGCAACTGGAGTCCTCAACCTTGGATCTGCACAGAAGAGGAGGTAATCAGTTGACACAGGATGCAACAATCAACTAAATGATCTTTTCCAGTTCTGTGTGGGCTGTTGAGCAGGAAAGATTATTTCTCAGTTGCGGACTGTGGAGAGGAACAATAGTAATATAAAAGGAATAGTCAGCTTGTGTTTTCTCATAAAAATGAAAAGTGTTTATAACCACTGTAAATGATAAATACTTAGTTTTCATCCGAATGTCACATTTGATGCACCTCTCTTTTTTTTTTTGGAGAGGTTTCTTTTGCTATAGGGTGCGTGCGCTCGCCAAACAGACAGAGAGAAACAGAGAGACAGAAAGCGAGAAATCACCCCCCAGGGGGGATGGTCACACTGCAATCCCTTCTCCTCCATTCTCCTCTTGGGATCTTGGGCATGCACGCACACTCGCCCGGCGTGAGTTTTAAGCCACCGGGTCTGGGACGCAAACCGCGGTCGACTACGTGGGAGTCCAGCAACATAGCCATTACACTAACTGCTGGTCCCACTTTTTCTCTCTTGATTTCAGAGAAATTCTTCTTTCCTGCATGATTCTTTTGTTTGCATTCATTTCATTCAGTAAATGCGAGTTTTTTGTGTCTTGTTTCAGTAAATGTTAGCTTTCTCTGGGTTTCTGATCTTATCCTTATTTAAGTAACATAGAGGAAATGTCTGACACAGTATCTTAGTCTGTTTGGGCTGCTATAACAAAATTCTGTAAAATGGATAACTTATCACCAACCAATGTTTCTCTTATGTCTGGACACTATGTAATTTGAGTCCAAAGCACTAACGAAGTGACAAAGTCAGCATCTGGTGAGGACATGTTCCTCATAGAAGAAAGCCTTCATGCCCTAATAATCTCCCAAAGGCCTCACTTCCTAATATTAACACCTGGAAGTTTAGGATTTTAATGTACTATTTGGAGGAGAGGGATACAAACATTCAGATCCTAGTAAACTGTGTATGACATAAGGTCTTCCTCACTTCCCCTCTTCTCAGTCTTAGCCTTTGGAGGGCTTAGTCACCACCACCAATTTAGCTATCATCTCCATTAGGAGCCTGCAAATCCGTCTTCTGTGCCAAAAGCTCTACAAGACCCAGGCTTAGGAAGAAAAATGTCTTATAGTCACTTTCTCATCATGTTTAAAGTAACTTCCACCAAACTAAAAGTGTTCATTCCCAATACCTTAAATTCTTCCCCTCTTCTGTGATTTCTATAGATGTACAAATGATCATATTTTAGTTCCCACTATGAAGATAACAATCTATTCGATTCTTTGTTTCCTCTCCTGTCTTTTTCTTACTGCTACATCTGCTACTTCAGTGAGCAATTTCTCACTAAGATGGTGCCTTTTTAACACTAGTTCCTGCTCTCCGTCTCCCTCAACTCCAAGTTGCCTATTCTATGTTGTATCAGAAATACATTTTTATAATCCTTTCTTAACCATTTCTTGCATTGCTCATAAGTCATGTAAAGTTTCTCATTGAGTGTCATACTCAACCTCTAGTTACTGTTAATATATTTGTAGCACAGCACTGTTACTGAAGCTATTTCTTCTGCCTGAAATATCACTCTCTGGTTAAACAAAATTTATGTTCCATTAATCTCCTAACATAAATTTTATCTTTTCATTGAAACTTTCAAAGATTTTCTTGTTTGGCCATGATTCACCACTCCTTTCTCTATATTTCCGTAGTAAATTATCATACATGCTACAGATTTGAATGAATACATACAATTAATGCATTTCAGTTTCTTTACATTTACCATCAGATTAAAGTGTTATAATTACAAGAATTAGTATACTACATCATTGGTCTATGTGTATACAGGAGAACTTTAAAAAGTTTGTGTGAAAATGGACTTAAAGTGAGTTTATTTTGGTGCAAACATGTTTTTGAAATCTATGTATAGTATTTTCATAATATGCATTTTCTATGGACCTTTTAAGATCCATCATATATCATTTTCCCTTCCTATACACGTCAGCTCCTTAAGAAAAAGATCAAAATACTTGTCATCTTGTTATTCTCAGCATCTGCCACCAATGCCTTGCTTGGAGAGGGTTCTGGTGATATTGTTACTCAGTAAACGTTATTACCCAAGAGTTTTCATTAGGTAATTTGAACTTCTGTGTGAATATTTCATTTTTTAATATAATTACTCTTGATTGTCTGATTGCATACCCCTTACTACTCAACTTAGAAAATAAACCCCAATCCTTCTAGTCTATGTGAGAAGTAATTTCACTTGATAAATATTAAAGAATGTTAATTGGATTAATCATATAATTCTTTGTCTCTTAATCATAAGATGGCATAAGATGCTTTCTTTTGCATATTTTCGGTTGGACTTTTTTCTCATTTGTTAGACTGGGGCAAAAAACTCCCAGTTAAAATATTACTGATTAATATTCCAGATATAATACACAATATTTACCCTTGTGAGTGAAAAAGCCTTCAAAAATAAATAGACTTTGCCTGTGTATAGGCAAGTACAGGGTGAGGCATGTAAATAACATGCTCAAAGCCAAATGGATCAAGAGATAAACAGAGGTACCAGCAGTCATATGAAACAGAACTCAAAACAAAAATTTAGATTCAGACACTAGACATATTTCATGGAAGGGGTGGTCATTTGGGGAATATTTACCAAGCCAGACCCTGCCTTATGGTTCATTTAAGTGGCGATTACCTTACTTTGTACTCTTACTCAGTTTTTTAAAATTATTTTCCCTCCAAATAGCAACTTGCTTCTTTTTCTTTCATTCTATCATCTCATGGGGTGACAGAACCTTGCACATTATTTTTAGTTATTAATTGTTGTTCAACTATTGTGGATACAGTTATTTGAGGTGTTAGGCACTATTAAGCACCACTTAGCAGGTTGTATAAAACTTTCATCAAGTTAATTCCCTTCAGCAATTCTATTAACCTCACATTTCTGAACTCAGGATCATTTATAACAGCTGTTTGGAGAATAATCTCAAAGAAATACTGCACACTTTGCTGATCAGGTTTTGTAATAAATGTCAGATTTCCTTATGAATTCTCACATACTAAAATTTTAATTGCTTGAGGTAGGTCAATCCACCTTGAGTAAATGTTATGTAATATCAATCAGGGAATAAAAATTAAATTTTTGAAGACAAATATTCACTTATTGATTGTAATCAGAATGTTATGGACTCACCTCTTTTGTGGACTACCTAAAATTATCATCCTACCACATAAAAGAAAAAAGTATTTTAAAAAGATTTCTCTAATACTTATTTCTAAACAACTAAAGTAGATAGCCAATAATTAAATTAATGTATTTTTGTGTTTATGTTGTCAGTATAAGTAAACTGGAATGTTCTAAAATGTTTTAAATTACTTACAACTTCTTCCCTACATCTCTGACACTCTACCAATTCCCACATATAATTTACAAAATTTTCTCTTGTAATCAATAGACATAAGGAATCTCATCCTTAGAACAAATTTATTTTAGAGTAAGTTAAAATGAAGAAAATTTTCAATGCTCATAAAAATCAATAACATTTTTGCTGTCTTGTTTTATATCTTAATTAAATGTGCTTTCAGATTTGAAAATATAAAGGTAGAAGCTAGTGCTAGCACAATAATATTGAAAAACTAAAGGGAAAATTCTGAGTATTTTGAAATAAATGCATGCTATTTCCTCCAATCCTGACTTCTGAAAATACGCCCTCATTCAGCAAGTAGCAGCCAGATCGGTCATTGCCCATTTTCCCTCAGGATTGAGAGATTTTTCTAAGAATAGGGAGGGACTGAAACAGAGCAAGAACCCCCTAATGTATTTCCTAGGGTTCCTGAAATATAAAGTCCATTTGCATTGTAAGGGCCCAGAGTAAGGAGTAAGTCTTCAGACTTTGGTTATGATAATGACCAACAGGGACCATGAGTGAGGGCCATTTGACCTCTACAACTCTCACGTAAAGGAAAAAAGGTTTTCATTTCAATATGTAAGATGTTTTGTAGACTGGAAACTGCTGGTTGTGAGCTCAGAGACTCCCGGCTGAATGGTTCCAGACACCTGAAGAGGAATTTGATTATCTAAGGCCTCACCAATCAAGAATGCTCAGGAGCTGATCACGCCCTCTTAAACCAATCACTGAACTGATCATGCACCTGGGACCTCTGCCCCTAATTTTGCCCTTAAAAACGCATGTGGGGAACATCTCGGGGAGACCGGGTCTTTTCAGTATGAGCTGCCCGGTCTCCTTGCTTTGCGCTTTGCAATAAAGCTGTACTTGCCTTCATCAAAAAAAATAAAAAAATAAATAAAATAAATTTTAAAAAAATAAAAAAATAAGAATCAATAACATTTTACAAGCAACCTAGTACAAATTTGTAATCCTTGTGATGGAGGAGGTGGGGAATAGGGAAAATATGGTGTGTTCTCTAAGTGTGTTCAGTTATAAATTCTTACCTAAGTCTCTGAAATACTAAAAACGTTCTCTACTTCATTAACGTAGTCATGCCGAGAAAAGGCAAACAAAGAAACTTCTTAAATAATACCTTCCTCCTAGAAACAAAATAAATCTCTGATAAAACAAAGCACTAGCTTCTCATTAGAGACTGTGTCCATGAACAGAACTACTGTTTGAACCTCAGTTAATAATTCTTTGTTGGGGAACCAGAAGATGGCTTAATGGTTACTTAGCTGGACGCCCACAGAGCCTACCGCAGTTCAAGTCCCAGACCCAGCGGCTTGAAACACACTGGTTGTGTGTGCATGCATGCCCAAAATTCTAAGAGGATAATGGAGGAGAAGGAATTGCAGCGTGGCCATCCCCCCAGGGGTAATTTTTTGTTTTCTCTCTCTCTCTGTCACTCCAGCAAGTACATGTGTCCTATAGCAAAAATCTCTCTAAAACTAATAAAAATAATAATTCTGTGTTGTTGGCAGGATATGTTTTCTCTCTGACTCAATATTTTCATATATACATATATACACATACATACTTTAAAGTTTTTGCCATATCATATGTGTGCTACTGGAGAGAGACAGAGAGAGAAAGTGAAGAATCACCTCCTGGGGAGATGGCCCTGCCACAATCCCTTCTCCTCCATTATCCTCTCAGAATTTTTGTCACACACACACACACACACACACACACACTGCTGGCATGAAAGCCACTGGGCTCAGGATTTGAACTGCTATAGTCCATGTGGGAGTCCAGTGCCTTAACCATCATGTCACCTGCTAGCACTCTGACTCAATTATCTTAAACATAAACCATGCACAGACAAAATTTCCAAAAAGCTTCAAAGAATATAAGAGTTTGCATAGATTTTCTAGAAATTAGTTTTAATACACTAGAGATTATATCATTTTACAATAACAGAGCTTATCATTTTTTTTTTTATTTCACGTAGTCTACTCATTGTTTAATTCTCATTATAAACTTTGAACAGCTTGGGGTATATGGTAGAAAAGGTATAATTTATAAGTGACTTAATATTGGTCTTCATAAAAATCATGAGGCATTTTTTTTTGTTTTTCTATGCAAAAGTGCATCATGACTTTTCTGAAAACCTAATTTATACCTGAAACCAGTCCCATGTACTGTTATTTACCCAATAGAAGTACTTCACTTAATTGGAAAGTATTTGTTTTCCTGCTCAATTCTTCATGGCTCAGTAAGAATCAGAAAATGTAGGGAGTATTACAACGCTTCCACAAGAGAAAAAACAGAATCTGTGATCACACTGCTAAGGAGAAACCTTCTTGGGGGCCACTGGCGTATTCCCTAATCACTGCAAGTATGTCTGCTCTAGTGATGGCAGTAAATGTTTATTGAAAGCTAACTATGTGATGGCATTGCACTAAATACTGTACGTGAACTCTTATCTGCCCCTCAGAAGCTCACTATAAAGTAGACATCATTGTTAATCTCTTTTGAACCTCATTTTGGGAGACACAGAAAATGAATTATGGAGAGGTAGTGTTACCTGTATAATGTTCCAAAACTAGTAATTAATGACATGAAGATTCCAAAGTCTGGAAACTTACACATCCTGGATGTTCTTACCTGCCAAAATGTCCAGATGATAAGGAAAGGTATTGAGATCTCCTTTAAACCCTTATATGAAGCTCAAAAAGGAAACTTAGAAAAATCAATCCCAAGGTACTTTTAACCTCATAATAAGAAAAAAAAAATCCATAGCTGGGTTTATATGCTAATCACCCTCCTTTTTTTTTTTTAGTTGCTAGAGGGCACATGCTCTCACCAGAGAAAGAGAGAGAAAGCATCCCCAAAGGGGGTGTGCTCATGTTACAATCCTTTTCTTCTATTTCTCTGTTCTGTCAAGATTTTTGGAACACATACGTACACATGCCAGGCACATTTTTCAAGCTGTCAGGGACAGGATTCAAACTGCCTTTAGCCATGTGGAATCCAGCTCCCTCTGCACAGGGATTAGCTACTGCAATGTGGAGTTAGTCCCTGATACTCCCACTGTCATGAAGTCTCTCCTAAGTTACATTTTCCTAGGATGGTAATAATATTAAGGACTTGAACAGAGTTACAGCTATGACAGGAGCAGGGAGAGGGTCAGGAACAGAACTCAGCAGCTTTCACATTTCCTCCTACTTTCGCCATAAGTACATTCTGAAAAAAAATATAAAAAAGTGTATTATCTATAAATCATTATTCTTACTATGATTCATATTTACAAGGCTGTGAGGTTCTAAAAATGACTTGAATTGAGGTCATTAGTTACCATTTTTTAAATTAAATTTGAAGATGAATTAGGGTCGCCAAAATTTCCCAGCTAACCTAAAGTTAAGCAAAGGAAAATAAATGAGTCACTTTAAATGATTCAATTTCCTGGTCAATCCATTTGTCTTAACTCAGAATAAGAATCCTGACCTAGAAAACCAAAATCAGGGGACTGGGTGGTGATTCAGCAGTAAAATGCAACATTTGGGAAGCTGACCCTCACAGAAAGGCTCCAGATTGTGTCCAAAGAACTCCGTGGGTATGGCAGCCTTGTGCATGCCCCATGCCCATGACTCAGGGCTGGCTCAAGCTAGGGGGTGGATCAAGGGCTGGGATCCTGTTGTGGTGATGTGGAGCAACTGGGAACTTATTAGAAACCTTGAAGCAACCCAGAGCTGATAGATGCCTGGGCTTTCTGTTCCCCAGTGAGTTAGCTGCACCTCCCCTGAATCTTTGAGCAGCCCCTGAGGCCTTGAGCAGGCTGTTAGCTTTGTGTTAGGGTAGACACTGAGCTTTTTCCTTGGTAAGACACTTCCAACATGCTGAAACCACCCCTCCCCAAATTCACCCATAAAAGACTGCACTCAACTCTCAGCTGGGGCTGGAGCTTTCAGAGTGTTAACTCCTCCATGCCCGCTGGTATACTAAAGAGTTCTTTTCCTTTCTAGAGTGCCACTCTTCATTTCTCAGCGTCTGTTTTTCCACAACAGTGGTACTGTCTCTCTTTCTCTGTGTCCCTCTCTTTGTCTCTGTCACACATGGAAAACATAAGTAAACCTAAAAAAATAAAAGAAGAGAAAAAAATCAGAATCAACTTGTGATAATAGTTAAAGGGAAACGATGAGAACTCTTCATTGTCAAGTTTTCATATTTTTTGTAAATGAACATCTTGAGATGTTCTTGGATAAAATGCAGAAAATTGCTATCTGAATCTAATTATTCCCACACTATATATGGAAAGACTGTTAGAGGGTTTAAGTCAACCTTTTGCAACCTTTTATTCTCAAAAATAATCTTAATGTGTATGTGGAAGTGTAAGAAAACAGCTGATGTACTACTAGGACAAAATGAAAGATGAAAAACATGGCAATGGCTTTTGCCATTTCTCTTGTCTCCATAGATACAAAGTAATGGTGCATACTCTGAATGAACACATTTTTCAAAGTATAATAGTTAGTTTTCAGAATTACAGTTGTTGCTTGCTACTTAACTCCTCTTTAATATCAAGGCTAAGACCTATCTAAAGCTATCCATAAGTAAGCCAAGTCATACTCAACATGCTGTTTTTCTCAGAAGGCCACCAAGCAGCTATCCAAAGAAAGAAAGCATAATAAAACTTACTACATACATTTTTTATTTTAAGAATTGAACAGAATTATACAAGTAACTCATTTTATTTTAAGATGATGAATTCCAACTATGTATTTTCAATACTATAAGGAGAAATAAAGTAATAGAGAAAGATCCCAGTCTAGAGATGCATGGAATCTTATACTGTTAGAACTATATGGCACTCTAGGGTTTTTCTACTGTCCATCCCTGATTTTATGAATAAGTCAATAAGAGACTAGGAAAAATGAATGAACAGATATAGTGTCAAAAACTTGACAGGTAGAAACCAAACTGACAATGTCCTATGAAAGAGTAATGCTGTTTGCATTCCATTACTTTCTTTAACTCATTTCTTTGAGAACATTCCTGTAATAGCTTGGCCTAAGCTATTGCAAACTACTTTGTTGAACTCTTTGAAGAGGTGACTTATCTGAAGCACTCACAATATCTAAGGTAATACAATTGTAAAAATATTATATATGAAAGTGTGTATGCATACATATACACATATACTCATTGAAAAAATAAATATGTTAATACCAAGAATACAATGACAACTCAATGAGACTCCAAAAATAGATCTCAATATAGCTGGTAATTTAATAAATAACACCAACATTTTAATTCAGAAAAAATAAATAGATTATAGGAAAACTGGTCATATACCTATGGAAGAAAATATATATTGGTCCCTGTACCTCTTACAATGGCTTTCAATTTTAAGTTACAAAATTGTGTGATAGAGTAGCTTAAACATATTAAGTTTATATTTTCATATAATTTTAGTAGAGTATCATTTGGCCAAGGCCAGCTACCCGAGAATTCAATCCCCTTTCTATCTATCTTTCTGATCCAGTGTCTTCAGTGTATGGTTTTCACTTTCACCATTGCAAGGTGACTACAAAAATTAAAGACATAATATCCATATTACATTCATAAAGAAAGGGAAAAGAGACTTCATGGGGGAGATGTTTATTTTTAATAGGTTTTTGGTTTAACTCACAAAATGAGAGCTGTCCTAGGCACTGCCTATAGTCCAACTAGGATCCTATGACATCCAAATTCCAAAGGAGCCTGAAAGATCAAATATCAGTTTCTCCCCCTAATAATAGGAGCATGCCGGGAGGGCAGTCTTTGGGATATAGTTGTGGAATAAACCAACCCATAGAATCTGTCACTTGTAAAAAAGAAAACTTTAGGTACATTAAAGAATTAAATGTAGAACAGACTAAAAATAAAACTTATTGAAAAAGCACAGGATATTATATATCCATTAAGGAGTGGGAGAAACATCCTTAAGCAAGACTAGAAAATAATATTTAATAAAGGATTATATAACTTAAAAATTATATTTATTATCATTAATATTTTATTTTTTGTTACAGGGAACTGGTGCTCCCCAGAGAGTGAGAGAGAAGGAAAGTAACACACCAAGCCACCAGGTACACGATGTGACCTGCAGTCAGCTACATGGGAGTCCAGCATCTTCTTTTAATTATTATTTACTTATTATCATTATTATTATTATTATTATTTATACATTCAATCAGTATACATCATTTAGACTGTAAAGAGACTTTACCCAGTATGATATACACCTCAGTCCAGTACAGTTAAGAACACTATACACATCCTCATCAACAGATAATAAACACCACCTTACTTACTGGCCTCAATTACATAAACTTTTTAATTTACAGAGAAACAAAAACAACCAACAAAAATTTCAATAACAATATTTGTTATGCATGTTCAACACAGACATGTATATAAACATATAAATGTACATACACACTCAATATAAAGAATTACTAAATTTTTCAAGAGAGAGAAGACGCCCAAATTAATAAATAGGTAAAGGATATGAGATAAATAATTCAGAGAAGAGTAGATTGAAAGAGCAAAATCACATTTAAAAAGATGTTCAATTTCTCTAGTCAGCAGCAAAATGCAAATTACATTAACAATAAAACACCACTTTGCATTTATTAGGTCTACAAACATTTTACAGAAAGAGAGGGGAAAAAACCTTGTACTGAAAAACACCTAGAAAAGGATATTCTTTCCTCTGGTAATAGGAATGTAAATTTGATAGCCTTTTCACAAAGCAATGTAGTAGCAACTTTTTTTCTAGTTTGTTTTTTGTTTTGTTTTTGTTTTTGTTTTTGTTTTTTTAATATCTTCCACAAACATGGAAGACTGAGACAGAGAGACAGTTCCCCCTCGATAAAATCTGATGCCATTATCCCCTTCAGTTTTATCCAGCTTAGATCATGGCACCTGGCAGCATCTTTTAAAATCTGAAGTAAATACATCCTTCACCTTAGAAACAGATTTTTTGGGAACCTATCCCATAAAAGCAAAAGCATTAATACATAAAAATATAACTACAAGGACATTCATGTTGATATTGTTCATAGTAGCAGAACACTGAGAAAAAAGTTTAATACAAATCAATAGGAAAATGTTTGCCTACATTATGCTATATTCACATTCTGGAATACTATATGTAGCCCACTAAAAAAAGGTTATTAAAATTTTACCAATTGATATTAAAGTTGTCCCTGATTTTTTTTGAAATAGCATTTTTATTGTTTATTTTAGATCTTTTTTTTTATATTTCTTTTTCCAGAAGGAATACCATTCATATCAGTCAATACAGAGACATTAAAATCCCCATCATCATCATCCAATAGCTTTTCATTTTTTTCAGATTATTATTCCAATTATTTTTTTAAACATTCAATCACTATCTATAATTTTTCTTGTAAAAAGACTTTACTCAACATGAAATACTTCTCAAACCTGTCCAGTTGAGAATACCATACACGTCATCATCAACAGGTAATAAACCATATCGGAATCCCACTAATGTCATGCCTATTTGTTCTCTTGCTATCCTCCATATTCTTCTCTTCTCCTGTCCTATTCCACACTGTCTTTTTCTTCCCCCCCCTTCCTTGATTCCCTACCTCTTACCCTCAGCCATCTCCCATTCTCCTCCCACCTTGTCTCTGGTATCTAAGTTTGCTTTCTATACTGTTTTTCCCCCACATTTTATTGAATCGCCACCGACCCTAATCAATCCAATTACCCTCATAGCAAATACAGATGATTCACACATTTCCATGAACACAAGTCTAACTTTACGCATCCTATAAAGTAGCACCTAGCTGTGGCTACATGTCCTACTACAGTCATTGAGTAGATATATATTTTTTTTTCCTGAAACTTCTCTTTTTTTTTTTTTTTTTGGTAATTCAATTTACATTCCTTCCCTCAGCATCATCACAGCATACAAAATGCGATCTCCCATCCAGTAAACACTGCATAGTGATTCAATCATGCCCATTACAAAAAATTTTCCATTACTAGTTCCTAGAATTATTTCCACCCCTCTTTCTGACCCTCCATCCCTTCATACCCTCCTTAACAATAGGGAACATAGATTCTATTCAGGGTTAGATTAAGGGTGGGTCTCGTGCAGTTCCAGAATTGTAGGTGAGTCTCCATGTAATACAGTTTCATGCAAGCGGTTTTGGTAAGCAGAGATGATTATCAGTTGATGCGGCACAGCATCCATCTTGTGACCACCGGGAATGGTGTTGTGGGAATCTGTAGTGTGAGTTATCCTCGGGTATCTGGCTTCCTTAAGAATGGTAGAGTAGATCTTGTTTTTCCCTGAGGTAAGCAGGGCTGGTAACCATCATCTTCTCATTGTCCATAAGTAGAGAAAATCCTCCTATACAATGTATTTCTCAATTGGTTTAAGACAGCAAAAGTTTCTTTCTGTTGCTTATAGTTGCAAGTTCTTAATCCTTGTTTTCAGCTTCAGTTTGCCGTCTGCAACCGGCGGCCACGCGCAGGCCCAGCAGCCACGCGCAGGCCCGGCGGCCACACGCAGGCCCGGGGGCCACGCGCAGGCCCGGCGGCCACGCCCAGACACTGCGGCCACGCGCAGGCCTGGGGGCTACACACAGGCCCAGCGGCCACGCGCAGGCGCAGGACCGGCTGCCATGCGCAGGCCCGGCGGCAACATGCAGGCACAGGCCCTACTGTCATGCTCAGGCCCAGGGGTCACGCTCAGGCCTGGGGGCCGCGTGCAGGCCCAGTGGCCGCGCGCCATTGCCAGAGAGGCAGCGGGGGCCGGGCGGCCTGGGCCGTGGAATGCAAAGCAGAGCCCACCCCGGGCCGGCGCCTGCCCCAGGCCAGAGAGCCAGCGGGGGCTGGGCGGCCCGGGCCGCGGAACGCAAAGCGGCGCCTGCCCTGGGCCGGTGCCCGCCCCGGGCCGGCAGCCAAAGCCCTGCATGGTGTGCAGGCCCCTCCCTGATTTTTTCAATGAGAAAAAATTCACAAAAAAGTATGATCATTTCATTTTGAGAAACAACAAATATGTATGTGCACTAGATAGACAAGCATTTGTATGTGTATATACATGTGTTGTATGCAATTATATAACCATGGAAAAATGTTTAAACATGGAAAAATGTAGGCATGTATTCTGGGTTGTTAACATATATGACAGGTTTGGGAGAAAATTGGATGGAGGGTGGAAAGAGATGGGGTATATTTAATTTTTAATTTGTATCTTTTATTACATTTTAAATTTCTATTTTGTAATGGAACCTTACTGTATGCTGAAGTCACGACTTTGCTTCATTTTGCTTTCAGTTTGGATTTTTAACTTTTTATTTAAATTTGTTTCATAATCATGTAAATGATTAATATTTGCATAGTTCTAAAGTCAAACTAAGAAACAAAAGAAGTCTTTCTTTTTCTAGTTTTTTAGAATAAAAAATGCTGAATGGGTTTACATACTGATTCATTGCTTCATGATTTTCAATGACATTTCTAGAACAATAGAACAAAATTATACAAAGTATATAAATAATAATGAAAATAAAAAAGGTGTACTAAACAATGTTTTGAATGAAAGCTGGTATAGCAATATTACTACTGAGACAAAAAGGAATGATTCATTCTGACAATGTGACAAGAAGGAATAACTATGATATCCCTGAATAACACAGCCTAGAAAAATATCAAGGGAAATCAATTAGCAATAAGGACAAATGGAAAAACCCATATACACCTCACACCCACCCTCCACCACACACTCTCTGCCATTCATTCTTATAATGTTTAGCATTTATACCCATCCTTGCCACCATCACATTTTCAAGGCTCTCAATCTCTGCCATAGCACTCAGTACAAACTGAGTGGGGATATACATTATGTATTTTTCAAAGTCTGGCTCACTTTGCTCAATATTAAATCTTCTATATTCATCCATTTTGAGTCAAACGATAGGATCTCACTGTTTCATGTAACTGTGTAATAATCCATTGTATATATGTGCCACAGTTTTTCAATCCAGTCATCAGTTTTGGGGCACTTAGGTTGATTCCATGTTTTAGCAATTATAAATAATCCTACAACAAACATGGGTGTGCAGATGTCTTTCCAAGTGAGTGTTTTCTTATCTTTTGGATAGATACCAAACGTGAGATTGCTTGGTCATATGGAAGTCCTATTAGTAAGTTTTTGAGAAACCTCCATATTGTTTTGCTCAGAGGTTGGCCTAATTTACATTCCTACCAACAGTGTAAAAAAGCTCCATTTTCATCACACTCTCACCAACTTGTTCTTTATTTTTTTGATCCTATTCAATTTAACTGGGGTTAAATGGTATCTCATTGTGGTTTTAATTTGCATTTCCCTTACGACAAAAGACTGAACATTTTTCATATGCCTCTTGGCCAGTTTTAAGTCTTCCTTAGAGACGCCTCTATTCAGCTCATTTGCTCATTTTTAAATTGGATTATTCAATTTTTATAAGTGAGCTGCTTGAGTTCCCAACGCATTATAAATATCAATCCCTAGTCTGAGGAATAATTTGCAAATATCTTCTCCCATTTTAAGGGTTATCTTTTCACTTTAGTAATAGTTTACTTTGCTGTGAAGAAACTTTATAACTTGATGTAATCCCAGTTACCTCTTTTAGAGTCTAGTGCCTGTGCATTAGGGGTCTTATTTAAGAAATCTTTGCCAATGTCTTCAAAAGTTTCTCCTATGTTTTCTACTAATAGTTTTGTGTAATCAGCACCTGTATATTTACATCTTTGATCCATTTTGAGATGGGGTATGTTTAGCCACATAAAAAAAGAAAAAGAAAGAAAGTTCACAAATAACAATATAACAGCAGACATGATCTGCTACTAACTGTGCATTCATGTAAGGTTATAATTGTTTGTACAAATATTAGCACATTTTAAATTTTAAAAATATGGCCACTTTGTTATAATTACTGTAGCCATGCCAGGAATATTGTGTATAATTCCAGGCAAATATCTGAAGCATTTCAAAAAACAGAAAATATTAGAATAATGCAACTCCAATCATCACTGAGTAGAGACATTTCAGTCAAGATTTTAGGAAAATAAAAATTGAGATGGATTAAGTTCCTCATTTTCAGAAAACACCATCCTCCCTTTCCTTTCATATGGAACAGATGACTACTGCCTGTTCTAGCAAAAACAGAAATCAATGGACTAAATTCTTCAACTTCCCACTTCTCTTCCTGTGAACATAAACCTATTTGCTTCCATGTACTCCTCTTTCCCTTTTTCTGTCTATAGTTAAACCTCATCTCAAGCTCTGAGATTCCACACATAATGGCCTTCTCTCCCAAGGCGGGAGAGGTTGAAGATTTGAGAGAGAAATGGTTATATTTAATACTAAATATAAAAGTCTTTTGAGAGATCAATACAGTTTGTGTTGGGATATGTAAAAAAGGAAATTAATAAAACATTTATTTTCTCTATATATGTATATATGCCTTTGAGTAACCAAATGGTTAATGAGGAGAAGTCTCTCTGTATAGACTTACTCCACCTAATGAATGAAAGGGGGAATATGAAATTGAAATACTACATTTTGCAACTCAACGAATTAACGCATCTAAATGATAATGCTCAATGGCAGCTAATTTTACGATAGAAGAGATTAGACATTTCTTAACCCCAGATAAGAGAACAAACCACTACATATGAAGTAGTCTTCAAAATAACAATAATTATTGAACTAGAACATGATTAAGACTCCAGATCTAAGTATAAATGTGTAGGAAATATGAGGGACACATCATATATACATGGTTCAGCAACCAGTAATATCCAAATGAACAAAAATTCTGTAGGACGAATGAACTAGTTTCTTAAATTAATCAATCTTAAAAGAAAAGAACAAAATGGGGAAGAAGAAACTTATATTTTAATTCTTTAATTATATATTTAACTAATATATTTAATTCTTTTTCCAATCCTGAATGAATAAATTACAGTTAAAATAATTTTGAGAGGGACCAGCAGTTAGCGTAATGGCTATGCCGCTGGACTCCCACATAGTCGACCGTGGTTCGAGTCCTGGATCTGGTGGCTAAAAACTCACACCAGACGTGAGTGAGTGTGTGCCCAAGATGCCGAGAGGAGAATGGAGGAGAAGGGAAGGAGGCATGGCCGTCCCCCTTGGGGAGGGGGTGATTTCTCGCTTTCTGCCTTTCTGTCTCTCTCTGTCTGTCTGGCGAGAGCAGGTGCCCTATAGCAAAAACTCTCCAAAAAAGAAAAAAAAAGAAAAAAAAAACTCTCAAATAAATAAATAAATAATAAAATGAGTAGCTTTGACTATATAAACAATCTATAGAAAGAAAGTGAACATACCACCTTTCTTCTCACTCTCAATGAGAAAAATATTTGACTCATAGAAGTGAGGCTATGGTTAGGAATAGGTCTAGCATTTGAGTTAGGGTCAAAGTAATGTTTGGTTTGGGGTTAGGGTTAGGGTGTATGATTAGGGTTACAGTTAGATTTAGGTTTGGTGTTAGTGTTTGAGTTAGATCAGGGTTAGGTTAGTGTTCGTGTCAGGGTTCAGGTGTAGGGCTAGGGTTAGGGTTAGGTCTAGCATTTGAGTTAGGGTTAAAGTAATGTTAGGATTCGGGTTAGGGTTAGGGTGTAAGATTAGGGTTAAGTTTAGATTTAGATTTAATGTTAGTATTTGAGTTACAGTCAGGTTTAGGTTAGTGTTTGGGTATGGATTCAGGTGCAGGGCTAGTATTAGGGTTAAGTCTAGCATTTGAGTTAGGGTTAAAGAAATGTTAGGTTTTGGGTTAGGGTGTAATATTAGGGTTAAGGTTACATTTAGGTTTGGTGTTAGTGTTTGAGTTAGAGTCAAGTTTATGTTAGGGTTCGGGTCTTGGTTCAGGTGTAGAGCTAGGGTTAGGGTTAGGTCTAGCATTTGAGTTAGGGTTAAAGAAATGTTAGGTTTCAGGTTAGGGTTAGTGTGTAAGATTATGGTTACAGTTAGATTTAGGTTTACTGTTAGTGTTTTTGTTAGAGTCAGCGTTAGGTTACAGTTCGGGTCAGGGTTGAGGTATAGGGCTAGGGTCAGGGTGAGTTTTGGCATTTGAGTTAGGGTTATAGTAATGTTATATTTCAGGATAGGGTAATGGTGTAAGATTGGGGTTAAGGTTAGATTTAGGTTTAGTGTTAGTGTTTGAGTTAGAGTCAGGATTAGGTTAGGGTTCAGATCAGGGTTTAGTTGTAGGCCAAGGGTTAGGGTTAGGTGTAGCATTTGAGTTAGGGTTAAATTAATGTTAGGATTCGTGTTAGGGTTAGGGTGTAAGATTAGGGTTAAGGTTAGATTTAGGTTTAGTGTTAGTGTTTGAGTTAGAGTCAGGTTTAGGTTCGGGTTCGGGTCAGGGTTAATGTGTACGGCTAGTGTTAGGGTTAGGTCTAGCATTTGAGTTAAGGTTAAAGTAATGTTAGGCTTCAGGTTATGGTGTAAGATTAGGGTTAAGGTTAAATTTAGGTTTACTGTTAGTGTTTGAGTTAGAGTCAGGGTTAGTTTAGTGTTTGGGTCAGGGTTAAGGTGTAGGGCTAGGGTTAGGGTTAGTTCTAGCATTTGAATTAGAGTTAAAGTATTGTTAGATTTCGAGTTACGGTTAGTGTGTAAGACTACGGTTAAAGTTAGTTTTAGGTTTAGTGTAAGTGTATGAATTAGAGTCAGAAATAGGTTACGGTTTGCGTCAGGGTTAAGGTATAGGGATAGGGTTAGGGTTAGGTCTAGCATTAGAGTTTGGGTGAAAGTAATGTTACAGTTCGCATAAGGGTTAGGGTGTAAGATTAGGGTTACAGTTAGATTTGGGTTTAGTGTTAGTGTTTCAGTTAGAGTCAGGGAAAGGTTAGGGTTCGGGTCTGTGTTCAGGTTTAGGGCTAGGTCTAGCAATTGAGTTAGGGTTGATGTAATGTTAGTTTTCGGGTTAGGGTTATAGTGTAATACTAGAGATACAGTTAGATTTAGGTTTAGAGTTAGTGTTTTATTTAGAGTCAGGGATATCTTAGGGTTCGGGTCAGGCTTAAGGTATAGGGCTAGGGTTAGGGTTAGGTCTAGCATTTGAGTTATGGTTACAGTAATCTTAGGATTCGGGTTAGGTTTATGGTGTATGATTAGGGTTGCAGGTAGATTTAGATTTAGTGTTAGCTTTTGAGTTAGAGTCAGGGTTATGCTAGGGTTTGGGTTAGTTTTAAGGTGTAGTGCTAGGGTTAGGGTTAGGTCTAGCATTAGAGTTAGGGTTAAAGAAATGTTAGGTTTCAGGTTAAGTTTAGGGTGTAAGATTAGGGTGTAAGATTAGGGTTACAGTTAGATTAGGTTTAGTGTTAGTGTTTAAGGTAGAGTCGGGGATAGGTTAGGGTTCGGGTCAGGGTTAAGGTGTAGGGCTAGGGTTAGCGTTAGGTCTAGCATTTGAGTTAGGGTTAAAGTAATGTTAGGATTCAGGTTAGGCTTATGGTGTAAGATTAGGGTTGCAGTTAGATTTAAGTTTAGTGTTAGTGTTTGAGTAAGAGTCAGGCTTAGGTTAGGGTTCGAGTCAGGGTTAAGGTGTAGGGCTAGAGTTAGGTTTAGTTATCTCATTTGAGTTAGGGTTAAAGCAATGATGGGTTTCGGTTTATGGTTAGTGTGTAAGATTAGGGTTAAGATTAGATTTTGGTGTACTGTAAGTGTTTGATTTAGAGTCGGGGATAGGTTAGGGTTCGGGTAAGGGTTAAGCTATAGTGCTAGGGTTAGGGTTAAGTCTAGCATTTGAGTTAGGGTGAAAGTAATGTTAGGATTTGGGTAGGGTTAGGGTGTAAGATTAGGGGTACAGTTAGATTTAGGTTTAGTGTTAGTGTTTTATTTAGATTCAGACTTAGGTTAGGGTTCGGGTCAGGGTTCTAGTGTAGGACTAGGGTTAGGGATAGGTGTAGCATTGGAGTTAGGGTGAAAGTAATGTTAGGTTTCGGGTTAGGGTTAGGGTGTAATGTTAGGGGTACAGTTAGATTTAGGTTTAGTATTATTGTTTGAATTAGAGTCAGGGATACGTTACGGTTCGGGTCAGGGTTAAGGTATAGGGCCAGGGTTAGGGTTAGTTCTATCATTTGAGTTATGGTTAAAGTAATGTTAGGATTCAGGTTATGATTATGTTGTAAGATTAGGGTTGCACTTAGATTTAGGTTTATTGTTAGTGTTTGAGTTAGATTCAGGCTTAAGTTAGGGTTCGGGTCATGTTTACGGGGTAAGGCTAGGGTTAGTTTTAGGTCTAGGATTTGAATTAGGGATAAAGTAATGTTAGTATTCTGGTTATGGTTAGTGTGTAAGATTAGGGTTGCAGTTAGATTTAATTTTAGTGTTAGTGTTTGAGTAAGAATCAGGCTTAGGTTAGGGTTTGGGTCTGGGTTCTGGTGTAGGGCTAGGGTTAGGGATACGTCTAGCATTTGAGTTAGGGTCAAAGTAATGTTTGGTTTGGGGTTAGGATTAGGGTGTAAGATTAGGGCTACAGTTAAATTTAGTTTTAGTGTTAGTGTTTCATTTAGAGTCAGGGTTAGGTTAGTGTTCATTTCTGGGTCCAAGTGCAGGGCTAGGGTTAGGGTGAGGTCTAGCATTAGAGTAAAGGTTAAAGTAATGTTAGGTTTCTTGTTAGGGTTAGGGTATAAGATTAGGGTTATGGTTAGATTTAGGTTTAGTGTTAGCGTTTGAGTTAGAGTCAGGTTTAGGTTAGTGTTCGGGTCTGGATTCAGGTGCAGGGCTAGGGTTAGGGTTAAGTCTAGAATTTGAATTAGGGTTAAAGAAATGTTACGTTTCGGGTTAGGGTGTAATATTAGGGTTAAGGTTAGATTTAGGTTTGGTGTTAGTGTTAGAGTTAGATTCAGGTTTGAGTTAGGGTTCGGGTCTTCATTCAGGTGTAGAGCTAGGGTTAGGGTTAGCTCTACCATTTGAGTTAAGGTTAAAGAAATGTTAGGTTTCAGGTTAGGGTTAGTGTGTAAAATTATGGTTACAGTTTGATTTAGGTTTAGTTTTAGTGTTTTTGTTAGAGTCAGCGTTAGGTTACGGTTCGGGTCAGGGTTCAGGTATAGGACTAGGGTCAGGGTGAGTTTTAGCATTTGAGTTAGGGTTAAAGTAATGTTAGATTTAGGGATAAGGTAATGGTGTAAGATTAAGGTTAACATTAGATTTAGGTTTAGTGTTAGTGTTTGAGTTAGAGTCAGGTTTAGGTCAGGTTTCCAGTCAGTGTTAAGTTGTAGGGGTAGGGTTAGGGTTAGGTCTAGCATTTTAGTTAGGGTTAAAGTAAGGTTAGGTTTCGGGTTATGGTTAGTGTGTAAGATTAGGGTTAAGGTTAGATTAGGTTTAGTGTTAGTGTCTGAGTTAGAGTCAGGATTAGGTTAGGGTATAGGTCAGGGTTTAGGTGTAGGGCTAGCTTTAGGGTTAGGTCTAACATTTGAGTTAGGGTTAAAGTAATGTTAGGATTTGGGTTAGGGTGTAAGACTCGTGTTACAGTTAGATTTAGGTTTAGTGTTAGTGTTTGAGTTAAGGTAAGGTTTAGGTTAGCCTTCGGGTCAGGGTTAAGGTGTACAGCTAGGGTTAGGGTTAGGTCTAGCATTTGAGTTAGGGTTAAAGTAATGTTAGGATTCGGGTTAGGGTTAGGGTGTAAGATTAGGGTTAAGTTTAGATTTAGATTTAATGTTAGTATTTGAGTTACAGTCAGGTTTAGGTTAGTGTTTGGGTATGGATTCAGGTGCAGGGCTAGTATTAGGGTTAAGTCTAGCATTTGAGTTAGGGTTAAAGAAATGTTAGGTTTTGGGTTAGGGTGTAATATTAGGGTTAAGGTTACATTTAGGTTTGGTGTTAGTGTTTGAGTTAGAGTCAAGTTTATGTTAGGGTTCGGGTCTTGGTTCAGGTGGAGCTAGGGTTAGGGTTAGGTCTAGCATTTGAGTTAGGGTTAAAGAAATGTTAGGTTTCAGGTTAGGGTTAGTGTGTAAGATTATGGTTACAGTTAGATTTAGGTTTACTGTTAGTGTTTTTGTTAGAGTCAGCGTTAGGTTACGGTTCGGGTCAGGGTTGAGGTATAGGGCTAGGGTCAGGGTGAGTTTTGGCATTTGAGTTAGGGTTATAGTAATGTTATATTTCAGGATAGGGTAATGGTGTAAGATTGGGGTTAAGGTTAGATTTAGGTTTAGTGTTAGTGTTTGAGTTAGAGTCAGGATTAGGTTAGGGTTCAGATCAGGGTTTAGTTGTAGGCCAAGGGTTAGGGTTAGGTGTAGCATTTGAGTTAGGGTTAAATTAATGTTAGGATTCGTGTTAGGGTTAGGGTGTAAGATTAGGGTTAAGGTTAGATTTAGGTTTAGTGTTAGTGTTTGAGTTAGAGTCAGGTTTAGGTTCGGGTTCGGGTCAGGGTTAATGTGTACGGCTAGTGTTAGGGTTAGGTCTAGCATTTGAGTTAAGGTTAAAGTAATGTTAGGCTTCAGGTTATGGTGTAAGATTAGGGTTAAGGTTAAATTTAGGTTTACTGTTAGTGTTTGAGTTAGAGTCAGGGTTAGTTTAGTGTTTGGGTCAGGGTTAAGGTGTAGGGCTAGGGTTAGGGTTAGTTCTAGCATTTGAATTAGAGTTAAAGTATTGTTAGATTTCGAGTTACGGTTAGTGTGTAAGACTACGGTTAAAGTTAGTTTTAGGTTTAGTGTAAGTGTATGAATTAGAGTCAGAAATAGGTTACGGTTTGCGTCAGGGTTAAGGTATAGGGATAGGGTTAGGGTTAGGTCTAGCATTAGAGTTTGGGTGAAAGTAATGTTACAGTTCGCATAAGGGTTAGGGTGTAAGATTAGGGTTACAGTTAGATTTGGGTTTAGTGTTAGTGTTTCAGTTAGAGTCAGGGAAAGGTTAGGGTTCGGGTCTGTGTTCAGGTTTAGGGCTAGGTCTAGCAATTGAGTTAGGGTTGATGTAATGTTAGTTTTCGGGTTAGGGTTATAGTGTAATACTAGAGATACAGTTAGATTTAGGTTTAGAGTTAGTGTTTTATTTAGAGTCAGGGATATCTTAGGGTTCGGGTCAGGCTTAAGGTATAGGGCTAGGGTTAGGGTTAGGTCTAGCATTTGAGTTATGGTTACAGTAATCTTAGGATTCGGGTTAGGTTTATGGTGTATGATTAGGGTTGCAGGTAGATTTAGATTTAGTGTTAGCTTTTGAGTTAGAGTCAGGGTTATGCTAGGGTTTGGGTTAGTTTTAAGGTGTAGTGCTAGGGTTAGGGTTAGGTCTAGCATTAGAGTTAGGGTTAAAGAAATGTTAGGTTTCAGGTTAAGTTTAGGGTGTAAGATTAGGGTTACAGTTAGATTAGGTTTAGTGTTAGTGTTTAAGGTAGAGTCGGGGATAGGTTAGGGTTCGGGTCAGGGTTAAGGTGTAGGGCTAGGGTTAGCGTTAGGTCTAGCATTTGAGTTAGGGTTAAAGTAATGTTAGGATTCAGGTTAGGCTTATGGTGTAAGATTAGGGTTGCAGTTAGATTTAAGTTTAGTGTTAGTGTTTGAGTAAGAGTCAGGCTTAGGTTAGGGTTCGAGTCAGGGTTAAGGTGTAGGGCTAGAGTTAGGTTTAGTTATCTCATTTGAGTTAGGGTTAAAGCAATGATGGGTTTCGGTTTATGGTTAGTGTGTAAGATTAGGGTTAAGATTAGATTTTGGTGTACTGTAAGTGTTTGATTTAGAGTCGGGGATAGGTTAGGGTTCGGGTAAGGGTTAAGCTATAGTGCTAGGGTTAGGGTTAAGTCTAGCATTTGAGTTAGGGTGAAAGTAATGTTAGGATTTGGGTAGGGTTAGGGTGTAAGATTAGGGGTACAGTTAGATTTAGGTTTAGTGTTAGTGTTTTATTTAGATTCAGACTTAGGTTAGGGTTCGGGTCAGGGTTCTAGTGTAGGACTAGGGTTAGGGATAGGTGTAGCATTGGAGTTAGGGTGAAAGTAATGTTAGGTTTCGGGTTAGGGTTAGGGTGTAATGTTAGGGGTACAGTTAGATTTAGGTTTAGTATTATTGTTTGAATTAGAGTCAGGGATACGTTACGGTTCGGGTCAGGGTTAAGGTATAGGGCCAGGGTTAGGGTTAGTTCTATCATTTGAGTTATGGTTAAAGTAATGTTAGGATTCAGGTTATGATTATGTTGTAAGATTAGGGTTGCACTTAGATTTAGGTTTATTGTTAGTGTTTGAGTTAGATTCAGGCTTAAGTTAGGGTTCGGGTCATGTTTACGGGGTAAGGCTAGGGTTAGTTTTAGGTCTAGGATTTGAATTAGGGATAAAGTAATGTTAGTATTCTGGTTATGGTTAGTGTGTAAGATTAGGGTTGCAGTTAGATTTAATTTTAGTGTTAGTGTTTGAGTAAGAATCAGGCTTAGGTTAGGGTTTGGGTCTGGGTTCTGGTGTAGGGCTAGGGTTAGGGATACGTCTAGCATTTGAGTTAGGGTCAAAGTAATGTTTGGTTTGGGGTTAGGATTAGGGTGTAAGATTAGGGCTACAGTTAAATTTAGTTTTAGTGTTAGTGTTTCATTTAGAGTCAGGGTTAGGTTAGTGTTCATTTCTGGGTCCAAGTGCAGGGCTAGGGTTAGGGTGAGGTCTAGCATTAGAGTAAAGGTTAAAGTAATGTTAGGTTTCTTGTTAGGGTTAGGGTATAAGATTAGGGTTATGGTTAGATTTAGGTTTAGTGTTAGCGTTTGAGTTAGAGTCAGGTTTAGGTTAGTGTTCGGGTCTGGATTCAGGTGCAGGGCTAGGGTTAGGGTTAAGTCTAGAATTTGAATTAGGGTTAAAGAAATGTTACGTTTCGGGTTAGGGTGTAATATTAGGGTTAAGGTTAGATTTAGGTTTGGTGTTAGTGTTAGAGTTAGATTCAGGTTTGAGTTAGGGTTCGGGTCTTCATTCAGGTGTAGAGCTAGGGTTAGGGTTAGCTCTACCATTTGAGTTAAGGTTAAAGAAATGTTAGGTTTCAGGTTAGGGTTAGTGTGTAAAATTATGGTTACAGTTTGATTTAGGTTTAGTTTTAGTGTTTTTGTTAGAGTCAGCGTTAGGTTACGGTTCGGGTCAGGGTTCAGGTATAGGACTAGGGTCAGGGTGAGTTTTAGCATTTGAGTTAGGGTTAAAGTAATGTTAGATTTAGGGATAAGGTAATGGTGTAAGATTAAGGTTAACATTAGATTTAGGTTTAGTGTTAGTGTTTGAGTTAGAGTCAGGTTTAGGTCAGGTTTCCAGTCAGTGTTAAGTTGTAGGGGTAGGGTTAGGGTTAGGTCTAGCATTTTAGTTAGGGTTAAAGTAAGGTTAGGTTTCGGGTTATGGTTAGTGTGTAAGATTAGGGTTAAGGTTAGATTAGGTTTAGTGTTAGTGTCTGAGTTAGAGTCAGGATTAGGTTAGGGTATAGGTCAGGGTTTAGGTGTAGGGCTAGCTTTAGGGTTAGGTCTAACATTTGAGTTAGGGTTAAAGTAATGTTAGGATTTGGGTTAGGGTGTAAGACTCGTGTTACAGTTAGATTTAGGTTTAGTGTTAGTGTTTGAGTTAAGGTAAGGTTTAGGTTAGCCTTCGGGTCAGGGTTAAGGTGTACAGCTAGGGTTAGGGTTAGGTCTAGCATTTGAGTTAGGGTTAAAGTAATGTTAGGATTCGGGTTAGGGTTAGGGTGTAAGATTAGGGTTAAGTTTAGATTTAGATTTAATGTTAGTATTTGAGTTACAGTCAGGTTTAGGTTAGTGTTTGGGTATGGATTCAGGTGCAGGGCTAGTATTAGGGTTAAGTCTAGCATTTGAGTTAGGGTTAAAGAAATGTTAGGTTTTGGGTTAGGGTGTAATATTAGGGTTAAGGTTACATTTAGGTTTGGTGTTAGTGTTTGAGTTAGAGTCAAGTTTATGTTAGGGTTCGGGTCTTGGTTCAGGTGGAGCTAGGGTTAGGGTTAGGTCTAGCATTTGAGTTAGGGTTAAAGAAATGTTAGGTTTCAGGTTAGGGTTAGTGTGTAAGATTATGGTTACAGTTAGATTTAGGTTTACTGTTAGTGTTTTTGTTAGAGTCAGCGTTAGGTTACGGTTCGGGTCAGGGTTGAGGTATAGGGCTAGGGTCAGGGTGAGTTTGGCATTTGAGTTAGGGTTATAGTAATGTTATATTTCAGGATAGGGTAATGGTGTAAGATTGGGGTTAAGGTTAGATTTAGGTTTAGTGTTAGTGTTTGAGTTAGAGTCAGGATTAGGTTAGGGTTCAGATCAGGGTTTAGTTGTAGGCCAAGGGTTAGGGTTAGGTGTAGCATTTGAGTTAGGGTTAAATTAATGTTAGGATTCGTGTTAGGGTTAGGGTGTAAGATTAGGGTTAAGGTTAGATTTAGGTTTAGTGTTAGTGTTTGAGTTAGAGTCAGGTTTAGGTTCGGGTTCGGGTCAGGGTTAATGTGTACGGCTAGTGTTAGGGTTAGGTCTAGCATTTGAGTTAAGGTTAAAGTAATGTTAGGCTTCAGGTTATGGTGTAAGATTAGGGTTAAGGTTAAATTTAGGTTTACTGTTAGTGTTTGAGTTAGAGTCAGGGTTAGTTTAGTGTTTGGGTCAGGGTTAAGGTGTAGGGCTAGGGTTAGGGTTAGTTCTAGCATTTGAATTAGAGTTAAAGTATTGTTAGATTTCGAGTTACGGTTAGTGTGTAAGACTACGGTTAAAGTTAGTTTTAGGTTTAGTGTAAGTGTATGAATTAGAGTCAGAAATAGGTTACGGTTTGCGTCAGGGTTAAGGTATAGGGATAGGGTTAGGGTTAGGTCTAGCATTAGAGTTTGGGTGAAAGTAATGTTACAGTTCGCATAAGGGTTAGGGTGTAAGATTAGGGTTACAGTTAGATTTGGGTTTAGTGTTAGTGTTTCAGTTAGAGTCAGGGAAAGGTTAGGGTTCGGGTCTGTGTTCAGGTTTAGGGCTAGGTCTAGCAATTGAGTTAGGGTTGATGTAATGTTAGTTTTCGGGTTAGGGTTATAGTGTAATACTAGAGATACAGTTAGATTTAGGTTTAGAGTTAGTGTTTTATTTAGAGTCAGGGATATCTTAGGGTTCGGGTCAGGCTTAAGGTATAGGGCTAGGGTTAGGGTTAGGTCTAGCATTTGAGTTATGGTTACAGTAATCTTAGGATTCGGGTTAGGTTTATGGTGTATGATTAGGGTTGCAGGTAGATTTAGATTTAGTGTTAGCTTTTGAGTTAGAGTCAGGGTTATGCTAGGGTTTGGGTTAGTTTTAAGGTGTAGTGCTAGGGTTAGGGTTAGGTCTAGCATTAGAGTTAGGGTTAAAGAAATGTTAGGTTTCAGGTTAAGTTTAGGGTGTAAGATTAGGGTGTAAGATTAGGGTTACAGTTAGATTAGGTTTAGTGTTAGTGTTTAAGTTAGAGTCGGGGATAGGTTAGGGTTCGGGTCAGGGTTAATGTGTAGGGCTAGGGTTAGCGTTAGGTCTAGCATTTGAGTTAGGGTTAAAGTAATGTTAGGATTCAGATTAGGCTTATGGTGTAAGATTAGGGTTGCAGTTAGATTTAAGTTTAGTGTTAGTGTTTGAGTAAGAGTCAGGCTTAGGTTAGGGTTCGAGTCAGGGTTAAGGTGTAGGGCTAGAGTTAGGTTTAGTTATCTCATTTGAGTTAGGGTTAAAGCAATGATGGGTTTCGGTTTATGGTTAGTGTGTAAGATTAGGGTTAAGATTAGATTTTGGTGTACTGTAAGTGTTTGATTTAGAGTCGGGGATAGGTTAGGGTTCGGGTAAGGGTTAAGCTATAGTGCTAGGGTTAGGGTTAAGTCTAGCATTTGAGTTAGGGTGAAAGTAATGTTAGGATTTGGGTAGGGTTAGGGTGTAAGATTAGGGGTACAGTTAGATTTAGGTTTAGTGTTAGTGTTTTATTTAGATTCAGACTTAGGTTAGGGTTCGGGTCAGGGTTCTAGTGTAGGACTAGGGTTAGGGATAGGTGTAGCATTGGAGTTAGGGTGAAAGTAATGTTAGGTTTCGGGTTAGGGTTAGGGTGTAATGTTAGGGGTACAGTTAGATTTAGGTTTAGTATTATTGTTTGAATTAGAGTCAGGGATACGTTACGGTTCGGGTCAGGGTTAAGGTATAGGGCCAGGGTTAGGGTTAGTTCTATCATTTGAGTTATGGTTAAAGTAATGTTAGGATTCAGGTTATGATTATGTTGTAAGATTAGGGTTGCACTTAGATTTAGGTTTATTGTTAGTGTTTGAGTTAGATTCAGGCTTAAGTTAGGGTTCGGGTCATGTTTACGGGGTAAGGCTAGGGTTAGTTTTAGGTCTAGGATTTGAATTAGGGATAAAGTAATGTTAGTATTCTGGTTATGGTTAGTGTGTAAGATTAGGGTTGCAGTTAGATTTAATTTTAGTGTTAGTGTTTGAGTAAGAATCAGGCTTAGGTTAGGGTTTGGGTCTGGGTTCTGGTGTAGGGCTAGGGTTAGGGATACGTCTAGCATTTGAGTTAGGGTCAAAGTAATGTTTGGTTTGGGGTTAGGATTAGGGTGTAAGATTAGGGCTACAGTTAAATTTAGTTTTAGTGTTAGTGTTTCATTTAGAGTCAGGGTTAGGTTAGTGTTCATTTCTGGGTCCAAGTGCAGGGCTAGGGTTAGGGTGAGGTCTAGCATTAGAGTAAAGGTTAAAGTAATGTTAGGTTTCTTGTTAGGGTTAGGGTATAAGATTAGGGTTATGGTTAGATTTAGGTTTTTAGTGTTAGCGTTTGAGTTAGAGTCAGGTTTAGGTTAGTGTTCGGGTCTGGATTCAGGTGCAGGGCTAGGGTTAGGGTTAAGTCTAGAATTTGAATTAGGGTTAAAGAAATGTTACGTTTCGGGTTAGGGTGTAATATTAGGGTTAAGGTTAGATTTAGGTTTGGTGTTAGTGTTAGAGTTAGATTCAGGTTTGAGTTAGGGTTCGGGTCTTCATTCAGGTGTAGAGCTAGGGTTAGGGTTAGCTCTACCATTTGAGTTAAGGTTAAAGAAATGTTAGGTTTCAGGTTAGGGTTAGTGTGTAAAATTATGGTTACAGTTTGATTTAGGTTTAGTTTTAGTGTTTTTGTTAGAGTCAGCGTTAGGTTACGGTTCGGGTCAGGGTTCAGGTATAGGACTAGGGTCAGGGTGAGTTTTAGCATTTGAGTTAGGGTTAAAGTAATGTTAGATTTAGGGATAAGGTAATGGTGTAAGATTAAGGTTAACATTAGATTTAGGTTTAGTGTTAGTGTTTGAGTTAGAGTCAGGTTTAGGTCAGGTTTCCAGTCAGTGTTAAGTTGTAGGGGTAGGGTTAGGGTTAGGTCTAGCATTTTAGTTAGGGTTAAAGTAAGGTTAGGTTTCGGGTTATGGTTAGTGTGTAAGATTAGGGTTAAGGTTAGATTAGGTTTAGTGTTAGTGTCTGAGTTAGAGTCAGGATTAGGTTAGGGTATAGGTCAGGGTTTAGGTGTAGGGCTAGCTTTAGGGTTAGGTCTAACATTTGAGTTAGGGTTAAAGTAATGTTAGGATTTGGGTTAGGGTGTAAGACTCGTGTTACAGTTAGATTTAGGTTTAGTGTTAGTGTTTGAGTTAAGGTAAGGTTTAGGTTAGCCTTCGGGTCAGGGTTAAGGTGTACAGCTAGGGTTAGGGTTAGGTCTAGCATTTGAGTTAGGGTTAAAGTAATGTTAGGATTCGGGTTAGGGTGTAATATTAGGGTTAAGGTTACATTTAGGTTTGGTGTTAGTGTTTGAGTTAGAGTCAAGTTTATGTTAGGGTTCGGGTCTTGGTTCAGGTGTAGAGCTAGGGTTAGGGTTAGGTCTAGCATTTGAGTTAGGGTTAAAGAAATGTTAGGTTTCAGGTTAGGGTTAGTGTGTAAGATTATGGTTACAGTTAGATTTAGGTTTACTGTTAGTGTTTTTGTTAGAGTCAGCGTTAGGTTACGGTTCGGGTCAGGGTTGAGGTATAGGGCTAGGGTCAGGGTGAGTTTTGGCATTTGAGTTAGGGTTATAGTAATGTTATATTTCAGGATAGGGTAATGGTGTAAGATTGGGGTTAAGGTTAGATTTAGGTTTAGTGTTAGTGTTTGAGTTAGAGTCAGGATTAGGTTAGGGTTCAGATCAGGGTTTAGTTGTAGGCCAAGGGTTAGGGTTAGGTGTAGCATTTGAGTTAGGGTTAAATTAATGTTAGGATTCGTGTTAGGGTTAGGGTGTAAGATTAGGGTTAAGGTTAGATTTAGGTTTAGTGTTAGTGTTTGAGTTAGAGTCAGGTTTAGGTTCGGGTTCGGGTCAGGGTTAATGTGTACGGCTAGTGTTAGGGTTAGGTCTAGCATTTGAGTTAAGGTTAAAGTAATGTTAGGCTTCAGGTTATGGTGTAAGATTAGGGTTAAGGTTAAATTTAGGTTTACTGTTAGTGTTTGAGTTAGAGTCAGGGTTAGTTTAGTGTTTGGGTCAGGGTTAAGGTGTAGGGCTAGGGTTAGGGTTAGTTCTAGCATTTGAATTAGAGTTAAAGTATTGTTAGATTTCGAGTTACGGTTAGTGTGTAAGACTACGGTTAAAGTTAGTTTTAGGTTTAGTGTAAGTGTATGAATTAGAGTCAGAAATAGGTTACGGTTTGCGTCAGGGTTAAGGTATAGGGATAGGGTTAGGGTTAGGTCTAGCATTAGAGTTTGGGTGAAAGTAATGTTACAGTTCGCATAAGGGTTAGGGTGTAAGATTAGGGTTACAGTTAGATTTGGGTTTAGTGTTAGTGTTTCAGTTAGAGTCAGGGAAAGGTTAGGGTTCGGGTCTGTGTTCAGGTTTAGGGCTAGGTCTAGCAATTGAGTTAGGGTTGATGTAATGTTAGTTTTCGGGTTAGGGTTATAGTGTAATACTAGAGATACAGTTAGATTTAGGTTTAGAGTTAGTGTTTTATTTAGAGTCAGGGATATCTTAGGGTTCGGGTCAGGCTTAAGGTATAGGGCTAGGGTTAGGGTTAGGTCTAGCATTTGAGTTATGGTTACAGTAATCTTAGGATTCGGGTTAGGTTTATGGTGTATGATTAGGGTTGCAGGTAGATTTAGATTTAGTGTTAGCTTTTGAGTTAGAGTCAGGGTTATGCTAGGGTTTGGGTTAGTTTTAAGGTGTAGTGCTAGGGTTAGGGTTAGGTCTAGCATTAGAGTTAGGGTTAAAGAAATGTTAGGTTTCAGGTTAAGTTTAGGGTGTAAGATTAGGGTGTAAGATTAGGGTTACAGTTAGATTAGGTTTAGTGTTAGTGTTTAAGTTAGAGTCGGGGATAGGTTAGGGTTCGGGTCAGGGTTAAGGTGTAGGGCTAGGGTTAGCGTTAGGTCTAGCATTTGAGTTAGGGTTAAAGTAATGTTAGGATTCAGGTTAGGCTTATGGTGTAAGATTAGGGTTGCAGTTAGATTTAAGTTTAGTGTTAGTGTTTGAGTAAGAGTCAGGCTTAGGTTAGGGTTCGAGTCAGGGTTAAGGTGTAGGGCTAGAGTTAGGTTTAGTTATCTCATTTGAGTTAGGGTTAAAGCAATGATGGGTTTCGGTTTATGGTTAGTGTGTAAGATTAGGGTTAAGATTAGATTTTGGTGTACTGTAAGTGTTTGATTTAGAGTCGGGGATAGGTTAGGGTTCGGGTAAGGGTTAAGCTATAGTGCTAGGGTTAGGGTTAAGTCTAGCATTTGAGTTAGGGTGAAAGTAATGTTAGGATTTGGGTAGGGTTAGGGTGTAAGATTAGGGGTACAGTTAGATTTAGGTTTAGTGTTAGTGTTTTATTTAGATTCAGACTTAGGTTAGGGTTCGGGTCAGGGTTCTAGTGTAGGACTAGGGTTAGGGATAGGTGTAGCATTGGAGTTAGGGTGAAAGTAATGTTAGGTTTCGGGTTAGGGTTAGGGTGTAATGTTAGGGGTACAGTTAGATTTAGGTTTAGTATTATTGTTTGAATTAGAGTCAGGGATACGTTACGGTTCGGGTCAGGGTTAAGGTATAGGGCCAGGGTTAGGGTTAGTTCTATCATTTGAGTTATGGTTAAAGTAATGTTAGGATTCAGGTTATGATTATGTTGTAAGATTAGGGTTGCACTTAGATTTAGGTTTATTGTTAGTGTTTGAGTTAGATTCAGGCTTAAGTTAGGGTTCGGGTCATGTTTACGGGGTAAGGCTAGGGTTAGTTTTAGGTCTAGGATTTGAATTAGGGATAAAGTAATGTTAGTATTCTGGTTATGGTTAGTGTGTAAGATTAGGGTTGCAGTTAGATTTAATTTTAGTGTTAGTGTTTGAGTAAGAATCAGGCTTAGGTTAGGGTTTGGGTCTGGGTTCTGGTGTAGGGCTAGGGTTAGGGATACGTCTAGCATTTGAGTTAGGGTCAAAGTAATGTTTGGTTTGGGGTTAGGATTAGGGTGTAAGATTAGGGCTACAGTTAAATTTAGTTTTAGTGTTAGTGTTTCATTTAGAGTCAGGGTTAGGTTAGTGTTCATTTCTGGGTCCAAGTGCAGGGCTAGGGTTAGGGTGAGGTCTAGCATTAGAGTAAAGGTTAAAGTAATGTTAGGTTTCTTGTTAGGGTTAGGGTATAAGATTAGGGTTATGGTTAGATTTAGGTTTTTAGTGTTAGCGTTTGAGTTAGAGTCAGGTTTAGGTTAGTGTTCGGGTCTGGATTCAGGTGCAGGGCTAGGGTTAGGGTTAAGTCTAGAATTTGAATTAGGGTTAAAGAAATGTTACGTTTCGGGTTAGGGTGTAATATTAGGGTTAAGGTTAGATTTAGGTTTGGTGTTAGTGTTAGAGTTAGATTCAGGTTTGAGTTAGGGTTCGGGTCTTCATTCAGGTGTAGAGCTAGGGTTAGGGTTAGCTCTACCATTTGAGTTAAGGTTAAAGAAATGTTAGGTTTCAGGTTAGGGTTAGTGTGTAAAATTATGGTTACAGTTTGATTTAGGTTTAGTTTTAGTGTTTTTGTTAGAGTCAGCGTTAGGTTACGGTTCGGGTCAGGGTTCAGGTATAGGACTAGGGTCAGGGTGAGTTTTAGCATTTGAGTTAGGGTTAAAGTAATGTTAGATTTAGGGATAAGGTAATGGTGTAAGATTAAGGTTAACATTAGATTTAGGTTTAGTGTTAGTGTTTGAGTTAGAGTCAGGTTTAGGTCAGGTTTCCAGTCAGTGTTAAGTTGTAGGGGTAGGGTTAGGGTTAGGTCTAGCATTTTAGTTAGGGTTAAAGTAAGGTTAGGTTTCGGGTTATGGTTAGTGTGTAAGATTAGGGTTAAGGTTAGATTAGGTTTAGTGTTAGTGTCTGAGTTAGAGTCAGGATTAGGTTAGGGTATAGGTCAGGGTTTAGGTGTAGGGCTAGCTTTAGGGTTAGGTCTAACATTTGAGTTAGGGTTAAAGTAATGTTAGGATTTGGGTTAGGGTGTAAGACTCGTGTTACAGTTAGATTTAGGTTTAGTGTTAGTGTTTGAGTTAAGGTAAGGTTTAGGTTAGCCTTCGGGTCAGGGTTAAGGTGTACAGCTAGGGTTAGGGTTAGGTCTAGCATTTGAGTTAGGGTTAAAGTAATGTTAGGATTCGGGTTAGGGTGTAATATTAGGGTTAAGGTTACATTTAGGTTTGGTGTTAGTGTTTGAGTTAGAGTCAAGTTTATGTTAGGGTTCGGGTCTTGGTTCAGGTGTAGAGCTAGGGTTAGGGTTAGGTCTAGCATTTGAGTTAGGGTTAAAGAAATGTTAGGTTTCAGGTTAGGGTTAGTGTGTAAGATTATGGTTACAGTTAGATTTAGGTTTACTGTTAGTGTTTTTGTTAGAGTCAGCGTTAGGTTACGGTTCGGGTCAGGGTTGAGGTATAGGGCTAGGGTCAGGGTGAGTTTTGGCATTTGAGTTAGGGTTATAGTAATGTTATATTTCAGGATAGGGTAATGGTGTAAGATTGGGGTTAAGGTTAGATTTAGGTTTAGTGTTAGTGTTTGAGTTAGAGTCAGGATTAGGTTAGGGTTCAGATCAGGGTTTAGTTGTAGGCCAAGGGTTAGGGTTAGGTGTAGCATTTGAGTTAGGGTTAAATTAATGTTAGGATTCGTGTTAGGGTTAGGGTGTAAGATTAGGGTTAAGGTTAGATTTAGGTTTAGTGTTAGTGTTTGAGTTAGAGTCAGGTTTAGGTTCGGGTTCGGGTCAGGGTTAATGTGTACGGCTAGTGTTAGGGTTAGGTCTAGCATTTGAGTTAAGGTTAAAGTAATGTTAGGCTTCAGGTTATGGTGTAAGATTAGGGTTAAGGTTAAATTTAGGTTTACTGTTAGTGTTTGAGTTAGAGTCAGGGTTAGTTTAGTGTTTGGGTCAGGGTTAAGGTGTAGGGCTAGGGTTAGGGTTAGTTCTAGCATTTGAATTAGAGTTAAAGTATTGTTAGATTTCGAGTTACGGTTAGTGTGTAAGACTACGGTTAAAGTTAGTTTTAGGTTTAGTGTAAGTGTATGAATTAGAGTCAGAAATAGGTTACGGTTTGCGTCAGGGTTAAGGTATAGGGATAGGGTTAGGGTTAGGTCTAGCATTAGAGTTTGGGTGAAAGTAATGTTACAGTTCGCATAAGGGTTAGGGTGTAAGATTAGGGTTACAGTTAGATTTGGGTTTAGTGTTAGTGTTTCAGTTAGAGTCAGGGAAAGGTTAGGGTTCGGGTCTGTGTTCAGGTTTAGGGCTAGGTCTAGCAATTGAGTTAGGGTTGATGTAATGTTAGTTTTCGGGTTAGGGTTATAGTGTAATACTAGAGATACAGTTAGATTTAGGTTTAGAGTTAGTGTTTTATTTAGAGTCAGGGATATCTTAGGGTTCGGGTCAGGCTTAAGGTATAGGGCTAGGGTTAGGGTTAGGTCTAGCATTTGAGTTATGGTTACAGTAATCTTAGGATTCGGGTTAGGTTTATGGTGTATGATTAGGGTTGCAGGTAGATTTAGATTTAGTGTTAGCTTTTGAGTTAGAGTCAGGGTTATGCTAGGGTTTGGGTTAGTTTTAAGGTGTAGTGCTAGGGTTAGGGTTAGGTCTAGCATTAGAGTTAGGGTTAAAGAAATGTTAGGTTTCAGGTTAAGTTTAGGGTGTAAGATTAGGGTGTAAGATTAGGGTTACAGTTAGATTAGGTTTAGTGTTAGTGTTTAAGGTAGAGTCGGGGATAGGTTAGGGTTCGGGTCAGGGTTAAGGTGTAGGGCTAGGGTTAGCGTTAGGTCTAGCATTTGAGTTAGGGTTAAAGTAATGTTAGGATTCAGGTTAGGCTTATGGTGTAAGATTAGGGTTGCAGTTAGATTTAAGTTTAGTGTTAGTGTTTGAGTAAGAGTCAGGCTTAGGTTAGGGTTCGAGTCAGGGTTAAGGTGTAGGGCTAGAGTTAGGTTTAGTTATCTCATTTGAGTTAGGGTTAAAGCAATGATGGGTTTCGGTTTATGGTTAGTGTGTAAGATTAGGGTTAAGATTAGATTTTGGTGTACTGTAAGTGTTTGATTTAGAGTCGGGGATAGGTTAGGGTTCGGGTAAGGGTTAAGCTATAGTGCTAGGGTTAGGGTTAAGTCTAGCATTTGAGTTAGGGTGAAAGTAATGTTAGGATTTGGGTAGGGTTAGGGTGTAAGATTAGGGGTACAGTTAGATTTAGGTTTAGTGTTAGTGTTTTATTTAGATTCAGACTTAGGTTAGGGTTCGGGTCAGGGTTCTAGTGTAGGACTAGGGTTAGGGATAGGTGTAGCATTGGAGTTAGGGTGAAAGTAATGTTAGGTTTCGGGTTAGGGTTAGGGTGTAATGTTAGGGGTACAGTTAGATTTAGGTTTAGTATTATTGTTTGAATTAGAGTCAGGGATACGTTACGGTTCGGGTCAGGGTTAAGGTATAGGGCCAGGGTTAGGGTTAGTTCTATCATTTGAGTTATGGTTAAAGTAATGTTAGGATTCAGGTTATGATTATGTTGTAAGATTAGGGTTGCACTTAGATTTAGGTTTATTGTTAGTGTTTGAGTTAGATTCAGGCTTAAGTTAGGGTTCGGGTCATGTTTACGGGGTAAGGCTAGGGTTAGTTTTAGGTCTAGGATTTGAATTAGGGATAAAGTAATGTTAGTATTCTGGTTATGGTTAGTGTGTAAGATTAGGGTTGCAGTTAGATTTAATTTTAGTGTTAGTGTTTGAGTAAGAATCAGGCTTAGGTTAGGGTTTGGGTCTGGGTTCTGGTGTAGGGCTAGGGTTAGGGATACGTCTAGCATTTGAGTTAGGGTCAAAGTAATGTTTGGTTTGGGGTTAGGATTAGGGTGTAAGATTAGGGCTACAGTTAAATTTAGTTTTAGTGTTAGTGTTTCATTTAGAGTCAGGGTTAGGTTAGTGTTCATTTCTGGGTCCAAGTGCAGGGCTAGGGTTAGGGTGAGGTCTAGCATTAGAGTAAAGGTTAAAGTAATGTTAGGTTTCTTGTTAGGGTTAGGGTATAAGATTAGGGTTATGGTTAGATTTAGGTTTTTAGTGTTAGCGTTTGAGTTAGAGTCAGGTTTAGGTTAGTGTTCGGGTCTGGATTCAGGTGCAGGGCTAGGGTTAGGGTTAAGTCTAGAATTTGAATTAGGGTTAAAGAAATGTTACGTTTCGGGTTAGGGTGTAATATTAGGGTTAAGGTTAGATTTAGGTTTGGTGTTAGTGTTAGAGTTAGATTCAGGTTTGAGTTAGGGTTCGGGTCTTCATTCAGGTGTAGAGCTAGGGTTAGGGTTAGCTCTACCATTTGAGTTAAGGTTAAAGAAATGTTAGGTTTCAGGTTAGGGTTAGTGTGTAAAATTATGGTTACAGTTTGATTTAGGTTTAGTTTTAGTGTTTTTGTTAGAGTCAGCGTTAGGTTACGGTTCGGGTCAGGGTTCAGGTATAGGACTAGGGTCAGGGTGAGTTTTAGCATTTGAGTTAGGGTTAAAGTAATGTTAGATTTAGGGATAAGGTAATGGTGTAAGATTAAGGTTAACATTAGATTTAGGTTTAGTGTTAGTGTTTGAGTTAGAGTCAGGTTTAGGTCAGGTTTCCAGTCAGTGTTAAGTTGTAGGGGTAGGGTTAGGGTTAGGTCTAGCATTTTAGTTAGGGTTAAAGTAAGGTTAGGTTTCGGGTTATGGTTAGTGTGTAAGATTAGGGTTAAGGTTAGATTAGGTTTAGTGTTAGTGTCTGAGTTAGAGTCAGGATTAGGTTAGGGTATAGGTCAGGGTTTAGGTGTAGGGCTAGCTTTAGGGTTAGGTCTAACATTTGAGTTAGGGTTAAAGTAATGTTAGGATTTGGGTTAGGGTGTAAGACTCGTGTTACAGTTAGATTTAGGTTTAGTGTTAGTGTTTGAGTTAAGGTAAGGTTTAGGTTAGCCTTCGGGTCAGGGTTAAGGTGTACAGCTAGGGTTAGGGTTAGGTCTAGCATTTGAGTTAGGGTTAAAGTAATGTTAGGATTCGGGTTAGGGTGTAATATTAGGGTTAAGGTTACATTTAGGTTTGGTGTTAGTGTTTGAGTTAGAGTCAAGTTTATGTTAGGGTTCGGGTCTTGGTTCAGGTGTAGAGCTAGGGTTAGGGTTAGGTCTAGCATTTGAGTTAGGGTTAAAGAAATGTTAGGTTTCAGGTTAGGGTTAGTGTGTAAGATTATGGTTACAGTTAGATTTAGGTTTACTGTTAGTGTTTTTGTTAGAGTCAGCGTTAGGTTACGGTTCGGGTCAGGGTTGAGGTATAGGGCTAGGGTCAGGGTGAGTTTTGGCATTTGAGTTAGGGTTATAGTAATGTTATATTTCAGGATAGGGTAATGGTGTAAGATTGGGGTTAAGGTTAGATTTAGGTTTAGTGTTAGTGTTTGAGTTAGAGTCAGGATTAGGTTAGGGTTCAGATCAGGGTTTAGTTGTAGGCCAAGGGTTAGGGTTAGGTGTAGCATTTGAGTTAGGGTTAAATTAATGTTAGGATTCGTGTTAGGGTTAGGGTGTAAGATTAGGGTTAAGGTTAGATTTAGGTTTAGTGTTAGTGTTTGAGTTAGAGTCAGGTTTAGGTTCGGGTTCGGGTCAGGGTTAATGTGTACGGCTAGTGTTAGGGTTAGGTCTAGCATTTGAGTTAAGGTTAAAGTAATGTTAGGCTTCAGGTTATGGTGTAAGATTAGGGTTAAGGTTAAATTTAGGTTTACTGTTAGTGTTTGAGTTAGAGTCAGGGTTAGTTTAGTGTTTGGGTCAGGGTTAAGGTGTAGGGCTAGGGTTAGGGTTAGTTCTAGCATTTGAATTAGAGTTAAAGTATTGTTAGATTTCGAGTTACGGTTAGTGTGTAAGACTACGGTTAAAGTTAGTTTTAGGTTTAGTGTAAGTGTATGAATTAGAGTCAGAAATAGGTTACGGTTTGCGTCAGGGTTAAGGTATAGGGATAGGGTTAGGGTTAGGTCTAGCATTAGAGTTTGGGTGAAAGTAATGTTACAGTTCGCATAAGGGTTAGGGTGTAAGATTAGGGTTACAGTTAGATTTGGGTTTAGTGTTAGTGTTTCAGTTAGAGTCAGGGAAAGGTTAGGGTTCGGGTCTGTGTTCAGGTTTAGGGCTAGGTCTAGCAATTGAGTTAGGGTTGATGTAATGTTAGTTTTCGGGTTAGGGTTATAGTGTAATACTAGAGATACAGTTAGATTTAGGTTTAGAGTTAGTGTTTTATTTAGAGTCAGGGATATCTTAGGGTTCGGGTCAGGCTTAAGGTATAGGGCTAGGGTTAGGGTTAGGTCTAGCATTTGAGTTATGGTTACAGTAATCTTAGGATTCGGGTTAGGTTTATGGTGTATGATTAGGGTTGCAGGTAGATTTAGATTTAGTGTTAGCTTTTGAGTTAGAGTCAGGGTTATGCTAGGGTTTGGGTTAGTTTTAAGGTGTAGTGCTAGGGTTAGGGTTAGGTCTAGCATTAGAGTTAGGGTTAAAGAAATGTTAGGTTTCAGGTTAAGTTTAGGGTGTAAGATTAGGGTGTAAGATTAGGGTTACAGTTAGATTAGGTTTAGTGTTAGTGTTTAAGGTAGAGTCGGGGATAGGTTAGGGTTCGGGTCAGGGTTAAGGTGTAGGGCTAGGGTTAGCGTTAGGTCTAGCATTTGAGTTAGGGTTAAAGTAATGTTAGGATTCAGGTTAGGCTTATGGTGTAAGATTAGGGTTGCAGTTAGATTTAAGTTTAGTGTTAGTGTTTGAGTAAGAGTCAGGCTTAGGTTAGGGTTCGAGTCAGGGTTAAGGTGTAGGGCTAGAGTTAGGTTTAGTTATCTCATTTGAGTTAGGGTTAAAGCAATGATGGGTTTCGGTTTATGGTTAGTGTGTAAGATTAGGGTTAAGATTAGATTTTGGTGTACTGTAAGTGTTTGATTTAGAGTCGGGGATAGGTTAGGGTTCGGGTAAGGGTTAAGCTATAGTGCTAGGGTTAGGGTTAAGTCTAGCATTTGAGTTAGGGTGAAAGTAATGTTAGGATTTGGGTAGGGTTAGGGTGTAAGATTAGGGGTACAGTTAGATTTAGGTTTAGTGTTAGTGTTTTATTTAGATTCAGACTTAGGTTAGGGTTCGGGTCAGGGTTCTAGTGTAGGACTAGGGTTAGGGATAGGTGTAGCATTGGAGTTAGGGTGAAAGTAATGTTAGGTTTCGGGTTAGGGTTAGGGTGTAATGTTAGGGGTACAGTTAGATTTAGGTTTAGTATTATTGTTTGAATTAGAGTCAGGGATACGTTACGGTTCGGGTCAGGGTTAAGGTATAGGGCCAGGGTTAGGGTTAGTTCTATCATTTGAGTTATGGTTAAAGTAATGTTAGGATTCAGGTTATGATTATGTTGTAAGATTAGGGTTGCACTTAGATTTAGGTTTATTGTTAGTGTTTGAGTTAGATTCAGGCTTAAGTTAGGGTTCGGGTCATGTTTACGGGGTAAGGCTAGGGTTAGTTTTAGGTCTAGGATTTGAATTAGGGATAAAGTAATGTTAGTATTCTGGTTATGGTTAGTGTGTAAGATTAGGGTTGCAGTTAGATTTAATTTTAGTGTTAGTGTTTGAGTAAGAATCAGGCTTAGGTTAGGGTTTGGGTCTGGGTTCTGGTGTAGGGCTAGGGTTAGGGATACGTCTAGCATTTGAGTTAGGGTCAAAGTAATGTTTGGTTTGGGGTTAGGATTAGGGTGTAAGATTAGGGCTACAGTTAAATTTAGTTTTAATGTTAGTGTTTCATTTAGAGTCAGGGTTAGGTTAGTGTTCATTTCTGGGTCCAAGTGCAGGGCTAGGGTTAGGGTGAGGTCTAGCATTAGAGTAAAGGTTAAAGTAATGTTAGGTTTCTTGTTAGGGTTAGGGTATAAGATTAGGGTTATGGTTAGATTTAGGTTTTTAGTGTTAGCGTTTGAGTTAGAGTCAGGTTTAGGTTAGTGTTCGGGTCTGGATTCAGGTGCAGGGCTAGGGTTAGGGTTAAGTCTAGAATTTGAATTAGGGTTAAAGAAATGTTACGTTTCGGGTTAGGGTGTAATATTAGGGTTAAGGTTAGATTTAGGTTTGGTGTTAGTGTTAGAGTTAGATTCAGGTTTGAGTTAGGGTTCGGGTCTTCATTCAGGTGTAGAGCTAGGGTTAGGGTTAGCTCTACCATTTGAGTTAAGGTTAAAGAAATGTTAGGTTTCAGGTTAGGGTTAGTGTGTAAAATTATGGTTACAGTTTGATTTAGGTTTAGTTTTAGTGTTTTTGTTAGAGTCAGCGTTAGGTTACGGTTCGGGTCAGGGTTCAGGTATAGGACTAGGGTCAGGGTGAGTTTTAGCATTTGAGTTAGGGTTAAAGTAATGTTAGATTTAGGGATAAGGTAATGGTGTAAGATTAAGGTTAACATTAGATTTAGGTTTAGTGTTAGTGTTTGAGTTAGAGTCAGGTTTAGGTCAGGTTTCCAGTCAGTGTTAAGTTGTAGGGGTAGGGTTAGGGTTAGGTCTAGCATTTTAGTTAGGGTTAAAGTAAGGTTAGGTTTCGGGTTATGGTTAGTGTGTAAGATTAGGGTTAAGGTTAGATTAGGTTTAGTGTTAGTGTCTGAGTTAGAGTCAGGATTAGGTTAGGGTATAGGTCAGGGTTTAGGTGTAGGGCTAGCTTTAGGGTTAGGTCTAACATTTGAGTTAGGGTTAAAGTAATGTTAGGATTTGGGTTAGGGTGTAAGACTCGTGTTACAGTTAGATTTAGGTTTAGTGTTAGTGTTTGAGTTAAGGTAAGGTTTAGGTTAGCCTTCGGGTCAGGGTTAAGGTGTACAGCTAGGGTTAGGGTTAGGTCTAGCATTTGAGTTAGGGTTAAAGTAATGTTAGGATTCGGGTTAGGGTGTAATATTAGGGTTAAGGTTACATTTAGGTTTGGTGTTAGTGTTTGAGTTAGAGTCAAGTTTATGTTAGGGTTCGGGTCTTGGTTCAGGTGTAGAGCTAGGGTTAGGGTTAGGTCTAGCATTTGAGTTAGGGTTAAAGAAATGTTAGGTTTCAGGTTAGGGTTAGTGTGTAAGATTATGGTTACAGTTAGATTTAGGTTTACTGTTAGTGTTTTTGTTAGAGTCAGCGTTAGGTTACGGTTCGGGTCAGGGTTGAGGTATAGGGCTAGGGTCAGGGTGAGTTTTGGCATTTGAGTTAGGGTTATAGTAATGTTATATTTCAGGATAGGGTAATGGTGTAAGATTGGGGTTAAGGTTAGATTTAGGTTTAGTGTTAGTGTTTGAGTTAGAGTCAGGATTAGGTTAGGGTTCAGATCAGGGTTTAGTTGTAGGCCAAGGGTTAGGGTTAGGTGTAGCATTTGAGTTAGGGTTAAATTAATGTTAGGATTCGTGTTAGGGTTAGGGTGTAAGATTAGGGTTAAGGTTAGATTTAGGTTTAGTGTTAGTGTTTGAGTTAGAGTCAGGTTTAGGTTCGGGTTCGGGTCAGGGTTAATGTGTACGGCTAGTGTTAGGGTTAGGTCTAGCATTTGAGTTAAGGTTAAAGTAATGTTAGGCTTCAGGTTATGGTGTAAGATTAGGGTTAAGGTTAAATTTAGGTTTACTGTTAGTGTTTGAGTTAGAGTCAGGGTTAGTTTAGTGTTTGGGTCAGGGTTAAGGTGTAGGGCTAGGGTTAGGGTTAGTTCTAGCATTTGAATTAGAGTTAAAGTATTGTTAGATTTCGAGTTACGGTTAGTGTGTAAGACTACGGTTAAAGTTAGTTTTAGGTTTAGTGTAAGTGTATGAATTAGAGTCAGAAATAGGTTACGGTTTGCGTCAGGGTTAAGGTATAGGGATAGGGTTAGGGTTAGGTCTAGCATTAGAGTTTGGGTGAAAGTAATGCTACAGTTCGCATAAGGGTTAGGGTGTAAGATGAGGGTTACAGTTAGATTTGGGTTTAGTGTTAGTGTTTCAGTTAGAGTCAGGGAAAGGTTAGGGTTCGGGTCTGTGTTCAGGTTTAGGGCTAGGTCTAGCAATTGAGTTAGGGTTGATGTAATGTTAGTTTTCGGGTTAGGGTTATAGTGTAATACTAGAGATACAGTTAGATTTAGGTTTAGAGTTAGTGTTTTATTTAGAGTCAGGGATATCTTAGGGTTCGGGTCAGGCTTAAGGTATAGGGCTAGGGTTAGGGTTAGGTCTAGCATTTGAGTTATGGTTACAGTAATCTTAGGATTCGGGTTAGGTTTATGGTGTATGATTAGGGTTGCAGGTAGATTTAGATTTAGTGTTAGCTTTTGAGTTAGAGTCAGGGTTATGCTAGGGTTTGGGTTAGTTTTAAGGTGTAGTGCTAGGGTTAGGGTTAGGTCTAGCATTAGAGTTAGGGTTAAAGAAATGTTAGGTTTCAGGTTAAGTTTAGGGTGTAAGATTAGGGTGTAAGATTAGGGTTACAGTTAGATTAGGTTTAGTGTTAGTGTTTAAGTTAGAGTCGGGGATAGATTAGGGTTCGGGTCAGGGTTAAGGTGTAGGGCTAGGGTTAGCGTTAGGTCTAGCATTTGAGTTAGGGTTAAAGTAATGTTAGGATTCAGGTTAGGCTTATGGTGTAAGATTAGGGTTGCAGTTAGATTTAAGTTTAGTGTTAGTGTTTGAGTAAGAGTCAGGCTTAGGTTAGGGTTCGAGTCAGGGTTAAGGTGTAGGGCTAGAGTTAGGTTTAGTTATCTCATTTGAGTTAGGGTTAAAGCAATGATGGGTTTCGGTTTATGGTTAGTGTGTAAGATTAGGGTTAAGATTAGATTTTGGTGTACTGTAAGTGTTTGATTTAGAGTCGGGGATAGGTTAGGGTTCGGGTAAGGGTTAAGCTATAGTGCTAGGGTTAGGGTTAAGTCTAGCATTTGAGTTAGGGTGAAAGTAATGTTAGGATTTGGGTAGGGTTAGGGTGTAAGATTAGGGGTACAGTTAGATTTAGGTTTAGTGTTAGTGTTTTATTTAGATTCAGACTTAGGTTAGGGTTCGGGTCAGGGTTCTAGTGTAGGACTAGGGTTAGGGATAGGTGTAGCATTGGAGTTAGGGTGAAAGTAATGTTAGGTTTCGGGTTAGGGTTAGGGTGTAATGTTAGGGGTACAGTTAGATTTAGGTTTAGTATTATTGTTTGAATTAGAGTCAGGGATACGTTACGGTTCGGGTCAGGGTTAAGGTATAGGGCCAGGGTTAGGGTTAGTTCTATCATTTGAGTTATGGTTAAAGTAATGTTAGGATTCAGGTTATGATTATGTTGTAAGATTAGGGTTGCACTTAGATTTAGGTTTATTGTTAGTGTTTGAGTTAGATTCAGGCTTAAGTTAGGGTTCGGGTCATGTTTACGGGGTAAGGCTAGGGTTAGTTTTAGGTCTAGGATTTGAATTAGGGATAAAGTAATGTTAGTATTCTGGTTATGGTTAGTGTGTAAGATTAGGGTTGCAGTTAGATTTAATTTTAGTGTTAGTGTTTGAGTAAGAATCAGGCTTAGGTTAGGGTTTGGGTCTGGGTTCTGGTGTAGGGCTAGGGTTAGGGATACGTCTAGCATTTGAGTTAGGGTCAAAGTAATGTTTGGTTTGGGGTTAGGATTAGGGTGTAAGATTAGGGCTACAGTTAAATTTAGTTTTAGTGTTAGTGTTTCATTTAGAGTCAGGGTTAGGTTAGTGTTCATTTCTGGGTCCAAGTGCAGGGCTAGGGTTAGGGTGAGGTCTAGCATTAGAGTAAAGGTTAAAGTAATGTTAGGTTTCTTGTTAGGGTTAGGGTATAAGATTAGGGTTATGGTTAGATTTAGGTTTTTAGTGTTAGCGTTTGAGTTAGAGTCAGGTTTAGGTTAGTGTTCGGGTCTGGATTCAGGTGCAGGGCTAGGGTTAGGGTTAAGTCTAGAATTTGAATTAGGGTTAAAGAAATGTTACGTTTCGGGTTAGGGTGTAATATTAGGGTTAAGGTTAGATTTAGGTTTGGTGTTAGTGTTAGAGTTAGATTCAGGTTTGAGTTAGGGTTCGGGTCTTCATTCAGGTGTAGAGCTAGGGTTAGGGTTAGCTCTACCATTTGAGTTAAGGTTAAAGAAATGTTAGGTTTCAGGTTAGGGTTAGTGTGTAAAATTATGGTTACAGTTTGATTTAGGTTTAGTTTTAGTGTTTTTGTTAGAGTCAGCGTTAGGTTACGGTTCGGGTCAGGGTTCAGGTATAGGACTAGGGTCAGGGTGAGTTTTAGCATTTGAGTTAGGGTTAAAGTAATGTTAGATTTAGGGATAAGGTAATGGTGTAAGATTAAGGTTAACATTAGATTTAGGTTTAGTGTTAGTGTTTGAGTTAGAGTCAGGTTTAGGTCAGGTTTCCAGTCAGTGTTAAGTTGTAGGGGTAGGGTTAGGGTTAGGTCTAGCATTTTAGTTAGGGTTAAAGTAAGGTTAGGTTTCGGGTTATGGTTAGTGTGTAAGATTAGGGTTAAGGTTAGATTAGGTTTAGTGTTAGTGTCTGAGTTAGAGTCAGGATTAGGTTAGGGTATAGGTCAGGGTTTAGGTGTAGGGCTAGCTTTAGGGTTAGGTCTAACATTTGAGTTAGGGTTAAAGTAATGTTAGGATTTGGGTTAGGGTGTAAGACTCGTGTTACAGTTAGATTTAGGTTTAGTGTTAGTGTTTGAGTTAAGGTAAGGTTTAGGTTAGCCTTCGGGTCAGGGTTAAGGTGTACAGCTAGGGTTAGGGTTAGGTCTAGCATTTGAGTTAGGGTTAAAGTAATGTTAGGATTCGGGTTAGGGTTAGGGTGTAAGATTAGGGTTAAGTTTAGATTTAGATTTAATGTTAGTATTTGAGTTACAGTCAGGTTTAGGTTAGTGTTTGGGTATGGATTCAGGTGCAGGGCTAGTATTAGGGTTAAGTCTAGCATTTGAGTTAGGGTTAAAGAAATGTTAGGTTTTGGGTTAGGGTGTAATATTAGGGTTAAGGTTACATTTAGGTTTGGTGTTAGTGTTTGAGTTAGAGTCAAGTTTATGTTATGGTTCGGGTCTTGGTTCAGGTGTAGAGCTAGGGTTAGGGTTAGGTCTAGCATTTGAGTTAGGGTTAAAGAAATGTTAGGTTTCAGGTTAGGGTTAGTGTGTAAGATTATGGTTACAGTTAGATTTAGGTTTACTGTTAGTGTTTTTGTTAGAGTCAGCGTTAGGTTACGGTTCGGGTCAGGGTTGAGGTATAGGGCTAGGGTCAGGGTGAGTTTTGGCATTTGAGTTAGGGTTATAGTAATGTTATATTTTAGGATAGGGTAATGGTGTAAGATTGGGGTTAAGGTTAGATTTAGGTTTAGTGTTAGTGTTTGAGTTAGAGTCAGGATTAGGTTAGGGTTCAGATCAGGGTTTAGTTGTAGGCCAAGGGTTAGGGTTAGGTGTAGCATTTGAGTTAGGGTTAAATTAATGTTAGGATTCGTGTTAGGGTTAGGGTGTAAGATTAGGGTTAAGGTTAGATTTAGGTTTAGTGTTAGTGTTTGAGTTAGAGTCAGGTTTAGGTTCGGGTTCGGGTCAGGGTTAATGTGTACGGCTAGTGTTAGGGTTAGGTCTAGCATTTGAGTTAAGGTTAAAGTAATGTTAGGCTTCAGGTTATGGTGTAAGATTAGGGTTAAGGTTAAATTTAGGTTTACTGTTAGTGTTTGAGTTAGAGTCAGGGTTAGTTTAGTGTTTGGGTCAGGGTTAAGGTGTAGGGCTAGGGTTAGGGTTAGTTCTAGCATTTGAATTAGAGTTAAAGTATTGTTAGATTTCGAGTTACGGTTAGTGTGTAAGACTACGGTTAAAGTTAGTTTTAGGTTTAGTGTAAGTGTATGAATTAGAGTCAGAAATAGGTTACGGTTTGCGTCAGGGTTAAGGTATAGGGATAGGGTTAGGGTTAGGTCTAGCATTAGAGTTTGGGTGAAAGTAATGTTACAGTTCGCATAAGGGTTAGGGTGTAAGATTAGGGTTACAGTTAGATTTGGGTTTAGTGTTAGTGTTTCAGTTAGAGTCAGGGAAAGGTTAGGGTTCGGGTCTGTGTTCAGGTTTAGGGCTAGGTCTAGCAATTGAGTTAGGGTTGATGTAATGTTAGTTTTCGGGTTAGGGTTATAGTGTAATACTAGAGATACAGTTAGATTTAGGTTTAGAGTTAGTGTTTTATTTAGAGTCAGGGATATCTTAGGGTTCGGGTCAGGCTTAAGGTATAGGGCTAGGGTTAGGGTTAGGTCTAGCATTTGAGTTATGGTTACAGTAATCTTAGGATTCGGGTTAGGTTTATGGTGTATGATTAGGGTTGCAGGTAGATTTAGATTTAGTGTTAGCTTTTGAGTTAGAGTCAGGGTTATGCTAGGGTTTGGGTTAGTTTTAAGGTGTAGTGCTAGGGTTAGGGTTAGGTCTAGCATTAGAGTTAGGGTTAAAGAAATGTTAGGTTTCAGGTTAAGTTTAGGGTGTAAGATTAGGGTGTAAGATTAGGGTTACAGTTAGATTAGGTTTAGTGTTAGTGTTTAAGGTAGAGTCGGGGATAGGTTAGGGTTCGGGTCAGGGTTAAGGTGTAGGGCTAGGGTTAGCGTTAGGTCTAGCATTTGAGTTAGGGTTAAAGTAATGTTAGGATTCAGGTTAGGCTTATGGTGTAAGATTAGGGTTGCAGTTAGATTTAAGTTTAGTGTTAGTGTTTGAGTAAGAGTCAGGCTTAGGTTAGGGTTCGAGTCAAGGTTAAGGTGTAGGGCTAGAGTTAGGTTTAGTTATCTCATTTGAGTTAGGGTTAAAGCAATGATGGGTTTCGGTTTATGGTTAGTGTGTAAGATTAGGGTTAAGATTAGATTTTGGTGTACTGTAAGTGTTTGATTTAGAGTCGGGGATAGGTTAGGGTTCGGGTAAGGGTTAAGCTATAGTGCTAGGGTTAGGGTTAAGTCTAGCATTTGAGTTAGGGTGAAAGTAATGTTAGGATTTGGGTAGGGTTAGGGTGTAAGATTAGGGGTACAGTTAGATTTAGGTTTAGTGTTAGTGTTTTATTTAGATTCAGACTTAGGTTAGGGTTCGGGTCAGGGTTCTAGTGTAGGACTAGGGTTAGGGATAGGTGTAGCATTGGAGTTAGGGTGAAAGTAATGTTAGGTTTCGGGTTAGGGTTAGGGTGTAATGTTAGGGGTACAGTTAGATTTAGGTTTAGTATTATTGTTTGAATTAGAGTCAGGGATACGTTACGGTTCGGGTCAGGGTTAAGGTATAGGGCCAGGGTTAGGGTTAGTTCTATCATTTGAGTTATGGTTAAAGTAATGTTAGGATTCAGGTTATGATTATGTTGTAAGATTAGGGTTGCACTTAGATTTAGGTTTATTGTTAGTGTTTGAGTTAGATTCAGGCTTAAGTTAGGGTTCGGGTCATGTTTACGGGGTAAGGCTAGGGTTAGTTTTAGGTCTAGGATTTGAATTAGGGATAAAGTAATGTTAGTATTCTGGTTATGGTTAGTGTGTAAGATTAGGGTTGCAGTTAGATTTAATTTTAGTGTTAGTGTTTGAGTAAGAATCAGGCTTAGGTTAGGGTTTGGGTCTGGGTTCTGGTGTAGGGCTAGGGTTAGGGATACGTCTAGCATTTGAGTTAGGGTCAAAGTAATGTTTGGTTTGGGGTTAGGATTAGGGTGTAAGATTAGGGCTACAGTTAAATTTAGTTTTAATGTTAGTGTTTCATTTAGAGTCAGGGTTAGGTTAGTGTTCATTTCTGGGTCCAAGTGCAGGGCTAGGGTTAGGGTGAGGTCTAGCATTAGAGTAAAGGTTAAAGTAATGTTAGGTTTCTTGTTAGGGTTAGGGTATAAGATTAGGGTTATGGTTAGATTTAGGTTTTTAGTGTTAGCGTTTGAGTTAGAGTCAGGTTTAGGTTAGTGTTCGGGTCTGGATTCAGGTGCAGGGCTAGGGTTAGGGTTAAGTCTAGAATTTGAATTAGGGTTAAAGAAATGTTACGTTTCGGGTTAGGGTGTAATATTAGGGTTAAGGTTAGATTTAGGTTTGGTGTTAGTGTTAGAGTTAGATTCAGGTTTGAGTTAGGGTTCGGGTCTTCATTCAGGTGTAGAGCTAGGGTTAGGGTTAGCTCTACCATTTGAGTTAAGGTTAAAGAAATGTTAGGTTTCAGGTTAGGGTTAGTGTGTAAAATTATGGTTACAGTTTGATTTAGGTTTAGTTTTAGTGTTTTTGTTAGAGTCAGCGTTAGGTTACGGTTCGGGTCAGGGTTCAGGTATAGGACTAGGGTCAGGGTGAGTTTTAGCATTTGAGTTAGGGTTAAAGTAATGTTAGATTTAGGGATAAGGTAATGGTGTAAGATTAAGGTTAACATTAGATTTAGGTTTAGTGTTAGTGTTTGAGTTAGAGTCAGGTTTAGGTCAGGTTTCCAGTCAGTGTTAAGTTGTAGGGGTAGGGTTAGGGTTAGGTCTAGCATTTTAGTTAGGGTTAAAGTAAGGTTAGGTTTCGGGTTATGGTTAGTGTGTAAGATTAGGGTTAAGGTTAGATTAGGTTTAGTGTTAGTGTCTGAGTTAGAGTCAGGATTAGGTTAGGGTATAGGTCAGGGTTTAGGTGTAGGGCTAGCTTTAGGGTTAGGTCTAACATTTGAGTTAGGGTTAAAGTAATGTTAGGATTTGGGTTAGGGTGTAAGACTCGTGTTACAGTTAGATTTAGGTTTAGTGTTAGTGTTTGAGTTAAGGTAAGGTTTAGGTTAGCCTTCGGGTCAGGGTTAAGGTGTACAGCTAGGGTTAGGGTTAGGTCTAGCATTTGAGTTAGGGTTAAAGTAATGTTAGGATTCGTGTTATGGTTATCGTGTAAGATTAGGCTTAAGGTTAGATCTAGGTTTAGTGTTAGTGTTTGAGTTAGTGTCAGGATTAGTTTAATGTTCGGGTCAGGGTTAAGTTGTAGGGCTAGTGTTAGGGTTAGGTCTAGAATTTGAGTTACGGTTAAAGTATGGTTAGATTTCTGGTTACGGTTAGTGAGTAAGATTATGGTTAAGGTTAGATTTAGGTTTAGTGTATGTGTTAAAGTCAGAAATAGCTTAGGGTTAAGGTATAGGGATAGGGTTAGAGTTAGGTCAAGAATAAGAGGTAGTGTGAAAGTAATGTTACGAATCATCTAAGGGTTAGTGTGTAAGATTAGGGTTACAAGTATATTTAGGTTTAGTGTTAGTGTTTTAGTTAGAGTCAGGGAAAAGTTAGAGTTTGGGTCACGGTTCAGATGTAGGGCTAGGGTTAGGGTTAGGTCTCCAATTGACTTAGGATTAATGTAATGTTAGTTTTCGGGTTAGGGTTATAGTGTAATACTAGGGATACAGTTAGAATTCGGTTTAGAGTTAGTGTTTTATTTAGAGTCAGGAATACCTTAAGGTTCGGTTCAGGGTTAAGGTATAGGGCTAGGATTAGGGTTAGGTCTAGCATTTGAGTTATGGTTACAGTAATCTTATGATTCGGGTTAGGTTTAGGGTGTATGATTAGTGTTGCAGGTAGATTTAGGTTCAGTGTTAGTGTTTCAGTTAGAGTCAGGGTTATGTTACGGTTCGGGTTAGTTTTATTGTGTAGTGCTAGGATTAGGGTTAGGTCTAGCATTAGAGTTAGGGTTAAAGAAATATTAGGTTTCGGGTTAAGTTTAGGGTGTAAGACTAGGGTTACAGTTAGATTTAGGTTTAGTGTTAGTGTTTAAGTTGGAGTCAGGGTTAGTTTAGCGTTCGGGTCAGGGTTAATGTGCAGGGCTCGGGTAAGGCTAAGGTCAAGCATTTGAGTTAGGGTTAAAGTAATGTTAGGCTTCGGGTTAGGGTAATGGTGTAAGATTAGGGTTAAGGTTAGATTTAGGTTTAGTGTTAGTGTTTGAGTTAGAGTCAGGTTTAGGTTAGGGTTCGGGTCTGAGTTCTGGTGTAGTACTAGGATTAGGGTTCGGTCTAGCATATGAGTTAGGGTTAAAGTAATGTTGGGTTTTGGGTTAGGATTATAGTGTAATATTAGGGATACAATTAGATTTCCTTTTAGAGTTAGTGTTTGAGTTAGATTCAGGGACAGGTTTGGGTTCGGGTCAGGGTTAAGGTGTAGGGCTAGTGTTAGGGTTATGTCTAGCATTTGTGTTAAGGTTAAAGTAATGTTAGGTTTCGGGATATTGTACGGTGTAAGATTAGGGTTAAGGTTAGTTTTAGGTTTAGTGTTAGTTTTTGAGTTAGCGTCAGGTTTAGGTTATGTTTCGGGTCAGGGTTAAGGTGTAGGGCTAGGGTTAGGGTTAGGTCTAGCATTTGAGTAAGGCTTAAAGTAACGCTAGGTTTCGGGTTACGGTTAGTGTGTAAGATTAGGTTTAAGGGTAGATTTAGGTTTAGTGTTAGTGATTGAATGAGAATCAGGTATAGTTTAGGGTTTGGGTCAGGGTTAAGGTATAGAGCTAGGGTTAGGTTTAGTTCTAGCATTTGAGTTAGGGTGAAAGTAATGTTACAATTCAGATTATGGTTAGGGTGTAAGATTGGGGTTACAGTTAGATTGAGGTTTAATGTTAGTGTGTTATTTAGAGTCAGGTTTAGGTTATGTTTTGGATCAGGGTTCTAGTGTAGGGCTAGGGTTAGGGATAGGTGTAGCATTGGAGTTAGTGTGAAAGTAATGTTAGGTTTCGAGTTAGGGTTAGGGTGCAAGATTAGTGTTGCAGTTAGATTTATGTTTAGTGTTAGTGTTTCATCTAGAGTCAGGGTTAGGTTAGGGTTCAGGTCAGGGTTAAGGTGTAGGTCTAGGGTCAGGGTTAGGTCTTGCAATTGAGTTAGGGTTATTGTAATGTTAGGTTACAGGTTAGGGTTAGGGTGTAAGTTTAAGGATAGAGTTAGATTTACCTTTAGTGTTAGTGTTTGAGTTAGAGTCTGGTTTAGGTTAGGGTTTGGGTCTGGGTTCAGGTGTAGGGCTAGGGTTAGGGTTAGGTCTTGCAATTGAGTTAGGGTTATGGTCATGTTAGGTTTTGGGTTAGGGTTAGGGTGTAAGTTAAAGGATACAGTTAGATTTACGTTTAGTGTTACTGGTTGAATTAGAGTCAGGGATAGTTTAGGGTTTGGGTCAAGGTTAAGGTGTAGGGCTATGGTTAGGATTCAGTCTAGCATTTGAGTTAGGGTTAAAATAATGTTAGGTTTTGGGTTAGGATTATAGTGTAATATTAGGGACACAATTAGATTTGGGTTTATAGTTAGTGTTTGAGTAAGAGTCAGGAATATGTTAGGGTTCGGGTCAGGGTAAAGTTGTAGGGCTAGCGTTAGGATTAGGTCTAGCATTTGAGTTAGGGTAAAAGTAACGTTAGGTTTCGGGTTATGGCTATGGTGTAAGATTAGGGTTAAGGTTAGATTTATGTTTAGTGTTAGTTTTAGAGATAGAGACAGGTTTAGGTTAGGGTTCTTGTTAGGGTTAAGGTATAGGGCTCGAGTTAGGGTTAGTTCTAGCATTTGTGTTAGGGTGAAAGTAATGTTACAATTCATGTTAGGGTTAGGGTGTAAGATTAGGGTTACAGTTAGATTGAGGTTTAGTGTTAGTGTGTTATTTAGAGTCTGGTTTAGGTTATTTTTCGGATCAGGGTTCTAGTATAGGGATACGGTTAGGGATAGGTGCAGCATTTGAGTTAGGGTGAAAGTAATGTTAGGTTTCTGGTTAGGGTTAGGGTGTAAGTTTAAGGATAAAATTAGATTTACGTTTAGTGTTAGTGTTTGAGTTGTAGTCAGTTTTAGGTTAGGGTTTGGATCTGGGTTCAGGTGTAGGGCTATGTTTAGGGTTCGGTCTGGCATTTGAGTTAGAGTTAAAGTAATGCAAGGTTTTGGGTTAGGATTCTAGTGTAATATTAGGGATACAATTAGATTTGCGTTTAGAGTTAGTGTTTGAGTTAGAGTCAGGGTAGGTTAGGGTTCGGGTCTGGGTTCAGGTGTAGGGCTATGGTTAGGGATCGGTCTAGCATTTGAGTTAGGGTTAAAGTAATGTTAGGTTTCGTTTTAGGGTAATGGTGTAAGGTTAGGCTTAAGGTTAGATTTAGGTTTAGTGTTAGTGTTTGAGTTAGAGTCAGGTTTAGGTTAGGGTTCAGGTCAGGGTTAAGGTGTAGTGCCAGTGTTAGTGTTAGGTATAGCATTTGAGTTAGGGTTAAAGTAACATTACGTTTTGGGTTACGGTTAGTATGTAAAACTAGGGTTAAGGTTAGATTTAGGTTTAGTGTTAGTGTTTGAATAAGAGTCAGGGATAGGTTAGGGTTCGGGTCAGTGTTAAGGTATAGTTCTAGGGTTAGGGTAAGTTCTAGCATTTGAGTTAGGGTGAAAGTGACATTACAATTCAGGTTAGGGTTAGGGTGTAAGATTAGGGTAACAGTTAGATTTAGGTTTAGTGTTAGTGTTCTATATAGAGTCAGGTATAAGTTAGGGTTCGGGTCAGTGTTCTAGTGTAGGGCTAGGGTTAGGGTAAGGTTTAGCATTTGAGTTAGGGTTAAAGTAATGTTAGGTTTCGGATTAGGGTTAGTGTTTATTAATAGGGTTGCAGTTAGATTTAGGTTTAGTGTTAGTGTTTGATTTAGAGTCAGGCTTAGGTTAGGGTTGGGGTCAGGGTTAAGTTGTAGGGCTATGGTTAGGGTTAGATCTCGCAATTGAGTTAGTGTCATGGTAATGTTAGGTGTCCGGTTAGGGTTAGGGTGTAAGTTCAAGGATAGAGTTAGATTTACGTTTAGTGTTAGTGTTCGAGTTAGAGTCAGGTTTAGGTTAGGGTTCAGGTTTGGGTTCAGGTGTAGTTCTTTGGTTGCGGTTCAGTCTAGCATTTGAGTTAGGGTTAAAGTAATGTTAGGTTTTGGGTTAAGATTATAGTGTAATATTAGGGACACAATTAGATTTGGGTTTAGAGTTAGTGTTTGAGTTAGAGTCAGGGATAGGTTAGGGTTCGGTTCAGGGTTAAGGAGTAGGACTAGGGTAAAGGTTAGATCTATCATTTGAGTTAGGGTTAAAGTAATGTTAGGTTTCGGTTTAGGGTAATGGTGTAAAATTAGTGTTAAGTCTACATTTAGATTTAGTGTTAGTGTTAGTGTTAGAGATAGAGTGAGGGTTAGTTTAGGGTTCGGGTCACGGTTTAGGTGCAGGGCTAGGGTTAGGGATAGGTCTAGATTTTTAGTTAGGGTTAATGTAATGTGAGGTTTCGGGTTAGGGTTAGGTTGTAAGTTTAGGAATATTGTTAGATTTACGTTCAGTGTTAGTGCTTGAGTTAGAATCATGTGTAGGATAGGGTTCTGTCTGGATTCAAGAGTAGGTCTGAGGTTAGGGTTCAGTCTCGAAATTGAGTTAGGGTTATTTTAATGTTAGGTTTCAGGCTAAGGTTAGCGTGTAAGTTTAAGGATACAGTTAGATTTACGTTTAGTGTTAGTGTTTGAGTTAGAGTCAGGTTTAAGTTAGGTTTTGGGTCTGGGTTCAGGTGTACGGCTAGGATTAGGGTTCGGTCTAGCATTTGAGTTAGGGTTAAAGTAATGTTGGGTTTTCTATTAGGATTATAGTGTAATATTAGGGATACAATTAGATTTGGGTTTAGAGTTAGTGTTTGAGTTAGAATCAGGGATAGGTTAGGTTTCGGGTCAGGGTTAAGGTGCAGGTCTAGGTACAGGTTTAGGTCTAGCATTTGAGTTAGGGTTAAAGTAATGTTAGGTTTTGATTTAGGGTAATGGTGTAAACTTTGAGTAAAGGTTAGATTTAGGTTTAGTGTTAGTGTTAGAGATAGAGTGAGGGTTAGGTTAGGGTTCGGGTCAGGGTTGACGTGTTGGGCTAGGGTTAGGGTTAGGTCTAGAATTTGAATTAGGGTTAATGTAATGTTAGGTTTCCGGTTAGCATTAGGGTGTAAGTTTAGAAATACCGTTAGATTTACGTTCTGTGTTAGTGCTCGAGTTAGAGAGAGGTTAGGATAGGGTTCGGGTCTGGGTTCAATTGTAGGGCTAGGGTTCGGTCTTGCAAGTGAGTTAGGGTTATTGTAATGTTAGGTTTCGGGTTACGGTTAAGGTGTAATTTTAAGGATACAGTTAGATTTACATTTAGTGTTAGTGTTTGAGTTAGAGTCAGGTTTAGGTTAGGGTTCGGGTCTGGGTTCAGGTGTAGGGCTAGGGTTAGGGTTCGGTCTACATTTGAGTTAGGCTTAAAGTAATGTTAGGTTTTGGATTAGTATTATAGTGTAATATTAGGGATACCATTAGATTTGGGTTTAGAGTTAGTGTTTGAGTTAGAGTCAGGGATAGGTTAGGGTTCGGGTCAGGGTTAGTTGCAGGACTAGGGTCAGTGTTAGGTCTAGAATTTGAGTTAGGGTTAATGTAATCTTAAGTTTCGGGTTTGGGTTAGGGTGTACGTTTGCAAATACATTTAGATTTATGTTCAGTGTTAGTCCTTGAGTTAGAGTCAGATTTAGGTTAGAGTTCAGGTCTGCGTTCAAGTGTAGGCCTAGGATTAGGTTTCGGTCTCTCAGTTGAGTTAGGGTTAAATTAATGTTAGATTTCGGGTTAGTTTAATGGTGTAAGATTAGGGTTAAGGTTAGATTTTGGTTTAGCATTAGTGTTTGAGTTAGAGTCATGGTTAGTTTAGGGTTTAGGTCAAGGTTAAGGTGTAGGGCTATGGTTAGGTCTAGTCCTTGCGTTTGAGTTATGTTTAAAGTAATGTAAGATTTTGGGTTAGGCTAATGGTCTAAATTTGTGTTAAGGTTAGATTTTGAATTAGTATTAGTGTTTGAGTTAGAGTCAGGTTTAGGTTAGGGTATGGTCAGGGTTCAAGTGTAGGGCTAGGGTTAGGGATAGGTGTAGTATTTGAGTTAGGTTGAAAGTAATGTTAGGTTTCAGGTTAGGGTTTAAGTTTAGGGTTTCAGTTAGATTTAGGTTTAGTGTTAGTGCTTGATTTAGAGTCAGGGTAAGGTTAGGGTTCCGGTCAGGGTTAAGGTGTAGGGCTAGGGTTAGGTTTAGGTTTCACAATTGAGTTAGGGTTATTGTAATGTTAGTTTTTGGGTTAGGGTTAGGGTGTAAGTTTAAGGATACAGTGAGATTTATGTTTAGTGTTAGTGTTTGAGTTAGATTCAGGTTTAGGTTAGGGTTCAGGTCTAGGTTCAGGTGTGGGGCTAGGGTTAGTGTTAGTTCCAGAATTTGAGTTAGGGTTAAGGTAATGTTAGGTTTTGGATTAGGATTATAGTGTAATATTAGGGATACAATTATATTCGGGTTTAGAGTTAGTGTTTGAGTTAGAGTCAGGAAGGTTTAGGTTTGTGTCAGGGTTAAGGTGTAGGGCTCGGGTTAGCGTTAGGTCTAGCATTTGAGTTAGGGTTAAAGTAATGTTAGGTTTCAGTTTAGAGTAATGATGTAAAATTAGGTTAAAGTTAGATTTAGATTTAGTGTTAGAGTTAGAGATAGAGTGAGGATTAGGTTAGGGTTTGTGTCAGGGTTTAGGTGTAGGGCTAGGGTTTGTGTTAGGTCTAGAATTTGCGTTAGGGTTTATGTGATGTTAGGTTTCGGGTTAGGGTTAGGGTCTAAATTTACCAATACATTTAGATTTACGTTCAGTGTTAGTGCTTGAGTTAGAGTCAGGTTTAGTTTAGGGTTCGGGTCTGGGTTCAAGTGTAGTTAGGTTTTGGATTAGGATTATAGTGTAATATTAAGGATACAATTAGATTCGGGTTTAGAGTTAGTGTTTGAGTTAGAGTCAGAGTAGGTTAGGGTTTGGGTCTGGGTTCAGGTGTAGGGCTATGGTTAGGGATTGGTCTAGCATTTGAGTTAGGGTTAAAGTAATGTTAGGTTTCGTTTTAGGGTAATGGTGTAAGGTTAGGCTTAAGGTTAGATTTAGGTTTAGTGTTAGTGTTTGAGTTAAAGTCAGGTTTAGGTTAGGGTTCAGGTCAGGGTTAAGGTGTAGTGCCAGTGTTAGTGTTAGGTATAGCATTTGAGTTAGGGTTAAAGTAACATTAGGTTTCGGGTTACGGTTAGTATGTAAAACTAGGGTTAAAGTTAGATTTAGGTTTAGTGTTAGTGTTTGAATAAGATTCAGGGATAGGTTAGAGTTCGGATCAGGGTTAAGGTATAGTTCTAGGGTTAGGGAAAGTTCTAGCATTTGAGTTAGGGTGAAAGTGACATTACAATTCAGGTTAGGGTTAGGGTGTAAGATTAGGGTAACAGTTAGATTTAGGTTTAGTGTTAGTGTTCTATTTAGAGTCAGGTATAAGTTAGGGTTCGGGTCGGTGTTCTAGTGTAGGGCTCGGGTTAGGGTTAGGTCTAGCATTTGATTTAGGGTTAAAGTAATGTTAGGTTTCAGGTTAGGGTAATGGTGTAAAATTAGGGTTAAGTTTAGATTTAGGTTTATTGTTAGTGTTAGGGATAGAGTGAGGTTTAGGTTAGGTTTTGGGTCAGGGGTTAGGTGTAGGGCTACGGTTAGGGTTAGGTTTAGAATTTGCGTTAGGGTTAATGTAATGTTAGGTTTCAGGTTAGGGTTAGGGTGTAAGTTTCTGAATACTGTTAGACTTACGCTCACTGTTAGTGCTTCAGTTAGAGTCAGGTGTAGGATAGGATTCTAACTGTATCCTTCAAAACCTAACAATACTTTGACCATAACTACAATGCTAGACCGCACCCTAAGCCTCGGCCTACACCTGAACCCAGACTCGAACCCTAACCTAAATCTGAATCTATCTCAAACACTAACACTAAACGTAAATCTTACTGTATCCTTAAACTTACACCCTAACCCTAAGCTGAAACCTAACATTACAATAACCCTAATTCAATTGCGAACGAACCCTAACCCTAGCCCTACACTTCAACCCAGACCCGAACTCTATCCTACACCTGACTCTAACTGAAGCACTAACACTGAACATAAATCTAACTGTATTCCTAAACTCACACCCTAACCCAAACCCTAAATCTAACATTACATTAACCCTACCTCAAATTCTTAACCTAACCCTCACCCTAGCCCTACACCTAAACCCTGACCCGAACCCTAACTTAACCCTCACTCTATATCTAACACTAACACTAAAAGTAAAGCTAACCTTAACCCTAATTTTACACTATTACTCTAACCTGAAACATAACATTATTTAACCCTAACTCAAATGCTAGACCTAACCCTAACCCTAGCCCTATACCTTAACCCTGACCCGAACCCTAAACTATCCCTGACTCTAACTCAAACACTAACTCTAAACACAAATCTAATTGTAATTGTAATATTACACTATAAACCTAATTCAAAACCTAACAGTACTTTAACCCTAACTCCAATGCTAGACCAAACCCTAACCCTAGGCCTACACCTGAACACAGACCAGAACCCTAACCTAAACCTGACTCTAACTCAAACCCTAACACTAAACGTAAATCTGTTTCCTTAAACTTACACCCTTACCCTAACCCGAAACTTAACATTACAAGAACACTAAGTCAATTTCGAAATCGAACACTAACCCTAGCCCTACACTTGAACCCAGACCTGAAACCTATCCTCCACCTGACCCTAACTCAAGCACTAACACTGAACGTAAAATTAAATGTATTCGTAAACTTACACTTTAACTCTAAACCGAAACCTAACATTACAATAAACCTAACCCAATTGTGAGACCGAACCCTAACCATAGACCTACACTGGAACACAGACCCGAACCCTATCCTACACCTGACTCTAACTCAAGCACTAACAGTGAACGTAAATCTAACAGTATTCCTAAACTTACACCCCCTAACCCTAACCTGAAACCTAACATTACATTAACCCTAACTCAAATTCTAGACCTAACCCTAACACAAGCCCTACAACTAAACCCTGACCAAAACCCTAACCTAACACTCACTCTATCTCTAACTCTAATAAACCTAAATCTAACCTTAACCCTAATTTTACACCATTACTCTAACCCGAAACCTAACATTAATTTAACCATAACTTAAATGTTAGACCTAACCCTAACCCTAGCCCTACACCATAACCCTGACCCGAACCCTAACCTCTCCCTGACTCTAACTCAAACACTCACTCTAAACACAAATCTAATTTCATCCCTAATATTACACTACAATCCTAATCCAAAACCTAACATTACTTTATGTCTAACTCAAATGCTAAACCGAACCCTAACCCTAGCCCTTAACCAGAACCCAGACCAGAATCCTAACCTAAACCTGACTCTAACTCAAACACTAACACTAAACGTAAATCTAACTGTATCCTGAAACTTACACCCTAACCCTTACCCTAAACCCAACATTACATTAATCCTAACTCAATTGCGAGACCGAAGCCTAACCCAAGCCCTACACCTAAACGGTGACCCGAACCATAATCTAACCCACACTCCATGTAGAAAACTAACACTAAACCTAAATCTAAACTTAACACTAATTTTACACCATTACAGTAACCCGAAACCTAACATTACTTTAACCCTAACTGGAATGCTAGACCTAATCTGAATCCTAGCCCTACTCCTTAACCCTGACCCAAACCCTAACCTATCCCTGGCTCTAAATTAAACACTAACTCTAAACACAAATCTAATTGTTTCCCTAGTATTACACTCTAATCCTAATTCAAAACCTAACATTACTTTCACCCTTACTCCAATGGTAGACCTAACCCTAACCCTAGCCCTACACCTGAACACAGACCCGAACCCTAACCTAAACTTGAATCTAACTCAAACACTAACACTAAACGTAAATCTAACTGAGTCCTTAAATTTACACCCAAGCCCTATCACGAAAACTAACATTACAATAAAACTAACTCAATTGCGAGACCGAACCATAACCGTAGCCCTACACTTGAATCCAGACCCGAACCATATGCTACACCTGATTCTAACTCAAGCACTCACACTGAAAGTAAATCTAACAGTATTCCTAAACTTACACCCTAACCCTAACCTGAAACCTAACATTACATTAACCCAAACTAAAATTCTACTCGTAATCCTAAGCCTAGCCCTACAACTAAACCCTGACCAGAGCCCTAACCTAACCCTCACTATTTCTCTAACACTAACAATAAACCTAAATCTAACCTTAACCCTAATTTTACACCATTACCCTACCCGAAACCGAACATTACTTTAACCCTAAATCAAATGCTAGACCTAACCCTAACCCTGCCCTAAACCCTAACCCTAACCTAAATCTGACTCTAACTCAAACACTAGAACTAAACGTAAATCTAACTGTATCCTTAAACTTACACCTAACTCTAAACTGAAACCTAACATTACAATAACCCTAACTCAATTGCAATACTGAACCCTAACCCTAGCCCTACAATTGAACCCAGACCCGAACTCTAACCTACACCTGACTCTAACTCAAGCACTAACACTGAACGTAAACCTAAGGGTATTCCTAAACTTACACCCTAAACCTAACCCCAAAACTAACATTACTTTAACCTTACCTCAATTGCTAGACCTATCCCTAACCCTAGCCCTACACCTTAACCCTGATCCAAACGCTAACCTATCCCTGACTCTAACTCAAACACTAACTCTAAACCCAAATCTAATTTTATCCCAAATCTTACACTATAAACCTAATCCATAACCTAACAATTCTTTAACTATATCTCCAATGCTAGACCAATCCCTAACCCTAGCCCTACACCTGGACCCAAACCCAAACGCTAACCTAAACCTGACTCTAAATCAAGCAATAACACTGAACGTAAATCAAACTGTATTCCTAAACTTACACCCTAACCCTTATCCGAAACCTAACATTACATTAAACCTAACTCAATTGTGAGACAGAACCCTAACACAAGCCCTACAGCTAAACCGTAACCTGAACCAGAATCTAACCCTCACTTTTTGTATAAAACTAACACTAAACCTAAATCTAAACTTAACCCTAATTTTACACCATTACATCAACATGATACCTTACATTACTTTAACCCTAACTCAAATGCTAGACCTAACCCGAACCCTAGCCCTACAGCTTAACCCTGACTCGAACCCTAACGTATTCCTGACTCTAAAATAAACAATAACTCTAAACCCAAATCAAATTGTTTCCCTAATATTACACTATAATCCTAATCCAAAACCTAATATTACTTTAACACTAACTCAAATGGTAGACCTAATCCTAACCCTAGCACTGCACCTTAACCCTGACCCAAACCCTAAACTATCCATGATTCTAACTCAAACACTAACTCTAAACCCAAATCTAATTGTATTCCTAATATTACACTATAATCCTAATCCAAAACCTAACATTACTTTAACACAAACTCAAATGCGAGACCGAACCCTAACCCTAGCACTACACTTGAATCCATACCCAAACCGTATCCGACACCTGACTCTAACTCAAGCACTAACACTGAACGTATATCTAACAGCATTCCTAAACTTACACCCTAACCCTAACCCGAAACCTAACATTATATTAACCCTAACTCAAATTCTAGACCTAACCCTAACCCTATCCCTACAACTAAACCCTGACCAGAACCCTAACCTAACCCTCAGTCTATCTCTAACATTAACAATAAACCTAAATCTAACCCTAACTCTAATTTTACACCATTACCCTAACCCAAAACCTAACATTACTTTAACCCTAACTCAAATGCTAGACCTAACCTTTACCCTAGCCCTACACCTTAATCCTGACTTGAACACTAACCTATCCCTAACTCTATCTCAAACACTAACTCTAAACCCAAATCTAATTGTATACCTAATATTACACTATAATCCTAATCCAAAACCTGACATTACATTAACCCTAACTCAATTGCGAGACCGAACCCTAACCCTAGCCCTACACCTACACAGTGACCCAAACCATAACCTAACCCTCACTCTATGTATAACACTAACACTAAACCTAAATCTAACCTTAACCCTAAATTAACACCATTACCCTAACCCGAAACCTAACATTACTTTAACCCTAACTCAAATGCGAGACCTAACCCTAACCCTAGCCCTACAACTTAACCCTGACCCGAAACATAGAGATAGAGTGAGGGTTAGGTTAGGGTTTGGGTCAGGGTTTAGGTGTAGGGCTAGTGTTAGGGTTAGGTCTAGAATTTGAGGTAGGTTTAGTGTAATATTAGGTTCTGGGTTAGGGTTAGGGTGTAAGTTTAGGAATACAGTTAGATTTACGTTCAGTGTTAGTGCTTGAATTAGAGTCAGGTGTAGGATAGGGTTCGGGTCTCGGTTCAAGTATAAGGCTAGGGTTAGGGTTCGGTCTCACAATTGAGTTAGGGTTATTGTAATGTTAGGTTTTGGGTTAGTGTTTGGTGTAAGTTTAAGGATACAGTTAGATTTACGTTTAGTGTTAGTGTTAGAGTCTGGTTTAGGTTAGGGTTCAGGTCGGGGTTCAGTTGTAGGGCTAGGGTCAGGGTTCAGTCTAGCATTTTACTTAGGGTTAAAGTAATGTTAGTTTTTCGATTAGGATTATAGTGTAATATTAGGCATAGAATTAGATTTGGGTTTAGAGTTAGTGTTTGAGTTAGAGTCAGGGATAGGTTAGGGTTCTGGTCAGGGTTAAGGTGTCGGGCTAGGTTAGGTTTCGGTCTAGCATTTGAGTTAGGGTTAGAGTAATGTTAGGTTTTGGATTAGGATTATAGTGTAATATTAGGGAAACAAATAGATTTGGGTTTAGAGTTAGTGTTTGAGTTAGAGTCAGGGATAGATTAGGGTTTGGGTCAGGGTTAATATGTAGGGCTAGGGTTATGGTTAGGTCTAGCATTTGAGTTAGGGTAAAAGTAATGTTAGGTTTTGGGTTAGGGTAATGGTGTAAAATTAGGGTTAAGGTTAGATTTAGGTTTAGTGTTAGCGTTATAGGTAGAGTGAGGGTTAGGTTATGGTTCGGGTTACGGTTTAGGTGTAGGGCTATGGTTAGGGTTCGGTCTAGCATTTGAGTTAGGGTTTAAGTAATGTTAGGTTTTGTATTAGGATTATAGTGTAATATTAGGGAAACAATTAGATTTGGGTTTAGAGTTAGTGTTTGAGTTAGAGTCAGGTATAGGTTAGGGTTCAGGACAGGGTTATGGTGTAGGGCTAGGGTTAGGTCTAGCATTTGAGTTAGGGTTAAAGTAATGTTATGTTTCGGGTTAGGGTAATGGTGTTAAATTAGTGTTAAGGTTAGATTTGGGTTTAGTGTTAGTGTTAGTGTTAGAGATAGAGTGAGGTTTAGGTCAGGGTTCAGGTCAGGGTTTAGGCTAGGATTAGGGTTAGGTCTAGAATTTGAGTTAGGTTTAATGTAATGTTAAGTTTCAGGTTAGGGTTAGGGTGTAAGTTTAGGAATACTGTTAGATTTACTTTCAGTGTTAGTGCTTGAGTTAGAGTCAGGTGTAAGTTAGGGTTGGGGTCTGGATTCAAGTGTAGGGCTACGGTTAGGGTTCGGTCTCGCAATTGAGTTAGGTTTATTGTAATGTTAGATTTCGTGTTAGGGTTAGGTTGTAAGTTTAAGGATACAGTTAGATTTACGTTTAGTGTTAATGTTTGAGTTAGAGTCAGGTTTAGGTTAGGGTTCAGGTCTGGGTTTAGATGTAGTGCTAGGGTTAGTGTTCGGTCTAGCATTTGTGTTAGGGTTAAAGTCATGTTAGGTTTTGGATTAGGATTGTAGTGTAATATTAAGGAAACAATTTGATTTGGGTTTATAATTATTCTTTGAGTTAGAGTCAGGGATAGGTGATGGTTTGGGTCAGGGTTATGCTCTAGGGCTAGGGTGAGGGTTAGGTCTAGCATTTGAGTTAGGGTTAAAGTAATTTTAAGTTTCTGGTTAGGGTAATTGTGTAAAATTAGGGTTAAGGTTATATTTAGGTTTAGTGTTAGTGTTAGAGATAGCGTGAGGTTTAGGTTAGGGTTCCGGTCAGGGTTTAGGTGTAGGACTAGGGTTATGGCTCGGTCTAGTATTTGAGTTAGGGTTAATGTAATTTTAGGTTTCGGAGTAGGGTTAGGGTGGAAGATTAGGGTTGCAGTTAGATTTATGTTTAGTGTTAGTGTTTGATTTAGATTCAGGGTTAGATTAGGGTTTGGGTCAGGGTTAAGGTGTAGGGCTAGGGTTAGGGTTCGGTCTCGCTATTGAGTTAGGGTTATTGTAATATTAGTTTTCGGGTTAGGGTTAGGGTTTAAGTTTAAGGATACAGTTAGATTTATATTTAGTGTTAGTGTTTGAATTAGAGTCAGGTTTAAGTTAGGTTTCGGTTTTGGGTTCAGTTGTAGGTCTAAGGTTAGGGTTTGGACTAGCATTTGAGTTATGGTTAAAGTAATGTTAGGTTTTGGGTTAGGATTATATTGTATTTTTAGGGATACAATTAGATTTGTGTTTAGAGTTATTGTTTGAGTTAGAGTCAAGGATAGGTTAGGGTTCGAGTAATGGTTAAAGTGTGGGCTATGTTTAGGGTTAGGTCTAGCATTTGAGTTAGAGTTAAAGTAATGTTAGGTTGCGGGTTAGGGTAATGGTATAAGATTAAGGTTAGATTTAAATTTAGTGTTACTGTTTGAATCAGAGTCAGGTACAGGTTAGGGTTCGGGTCATGGTCAAGGTATAGCGCTAGGGCTCGGTTTAGTTCTAGCATTTGAGTTAGGATGAAAGTAACGTTACAATTCAGGTTAGGGTTATCGTGTGAGATTAGGGTTACAGTTAGATTCAGGTTTAGTGTTAGTGTTTTATTTAGAATCAGGTTTAGGTTAGGGTTCAGGTCAGGGTTCTAGTGTAGGGCTAGGGTTAGGGATAGTTGTAGCATTTGAGTTAGGGTGAAAGTAATGTTTGGTTTCGAGTTAGGGTTAGGGTACAAGATTAGTGTTGCAGTTAGATTTATGTTTAGTGTTAGTGTTTGATCTAGAGTCAGGGTTAGGTTAGGGTTTAGGTCAGGGTTAAGGTGTAGGTCTAGGGTTAGGGTTAGGTCTTGCAATTGAGTTAAGGTTATTGTAATGTTAGTTTTCAGGTTAGGGTTAGGGTGTTAGTTTAAAGATACAGTTAGATTTACTTTTAGTATTAGAGTTTGAGTTAGAGTCTGGTTTAGGTTAGGATACGGGTCTGGGTTCAGGGGTAGGGCTAGGTTTAGGGTGCGTTCTAGAATTTGAGTTAGGGTTAATGTAATGTTAGCTTTTGGGTTAGGATTATAGTATAATATTAGGGATTCTATTAGACTTGGGTTTAGAGTTAGTGTTTTAGTTAGAGTCAGGGTTAGGTTAGGGTTCGGGTCAGGGTTATGATATAGAGATAGGGTTTGGGTTAGGTCTAGCATTTGAGTTAGGGTTAAAGTAATGTTCGTTTTCGGGTTAGGGTAATGGTGTAAGATTAGGGTTAAATTTAAGTTTAGTTTTAGTGTTAGTGTTTGAGTTAGAGTCAGGTTTAGGTTAGGGTTCAGGTCAGGGTAAAGGTGCAGTGCTATGGTTAGGGTTAGGTCTAGCATTTGAGTTAGGGTTAAAGTATTGTTAGGTTTTGACTTAGGGTAATGGTGTAAGATTAGGGTTAAAGTTAGATTTAGGTTTAGTGTTACTGTTTTAATTAGAGTCAGGTATAGGTTAGGGTTCGGGTCAGGGTTAAGGTATAGGGCTAGGGTTACGTTTATTTCTAGCATTTCAGTTAGGATGAAAGTAATGTTACAAATCAGGTTAGGGTTAGGGTGTAAGATTAGTGTTACAGTTAGAATTTGGTTTATTGTTAGTGTTTTATTTAGAGTCAGGTTTAGGTTAGTGTTTGGGTCCGGGTTCTAGTGTAGGGCTATGGTTAGGAATAGGTGTAGCATTTGAGTTAGGGTGAAAGTAACGTTAGGTTGGGGTTATGGTTATGGTGTAAGTTTAGGGTTAAGGTTAGATTTAGGTTTAGTGTTAATGTTAGAGATAGAGTCAGGGTAAGGGTAGGGTTTGGGTCAGGGTTAAAGTATAGGGCTAGGGTTAGGGTTAGCTCTAGCATTTGAGATAGGGTAAAAGTAATTTTAGGATTCGGGTTAGGGTGTAAGATTAGGGTTACAGTTAGATTTTGGTTTAGTATTACTCTTTGAGTTAGAGTCAGGGTTAGGGTAGCATTCAGGTCTGGGTTAAGGTGTAGGGCTAGGTTTAGGGTTAGGTCTAACATTTGAGTTAGGGTTAAATTAATGTTAGATTTCGGGTTAGGTTAATGGTGTAAGATTAGGGTTAAGGTTAGATTTAGGTTTAGTATTAGTGTTTGAATTAGAGTCAGGGTTAGTTTAGGGTTTGGTCAGGGTTAAGGTGTAGGGCTAGGATTAGTGCTAGTTCTAGTGTTTGAGTTAGGGTTATATTATTCTAAGATTTTGGGTTAGGCTAATGGTGTAAGATTAGCATTAAGGTTAGATTTAGGATTTGTGTTAGTGTTTGAGTTAGAGTCAAGTTTAGGTTAGGGTTCAGGTCAGGGTTCTAGTGTAGGGCTAGGGTAAGGGATAGGTGTACCATTTGAGTTAGGGTGAAACTAATGTTAGGTTTTGGGTTAGGGTTAGGGTGTAAGATTAGGTTGAAGTTAGATTTATGTTTAGTGTTAGTGTTTGATTTAGAGTCAGGGTTTGGTTATGGTTCGGGTCAGGGTTAAGGTATAGGGCTTGGGTTAGGGTTAGTCTCGCAACTGAGTAAGGGTTATTGTAATGTTAGGTTTCGGGTTAGGGTTAGGGTGTAAGTTTAAGGATATAGTTTTATTTATGTTTAGTGTTAGTGTTTGAGTTAGAGTCTGGTTTAGGTTAGGTTTCGGGTCTGGGTTCAGGTGTAGGGCTAGGGTTAGGGTTCGGTCTAGCTTTTGAGTTAGGGTTTAGATTTTGGATTAGGATTATAGTGTAATATTATGATACAATTAGATTTGGGTTTAGAGTTAGTGTTTGAGTTAGAGTCAGGGATATGTTAGGCTTCAGGTCAGTGTTAAGGTGTAGGGCTAGGTTTAGTGTTAGGTCTATCATTTGAGTTAGTGTTAAAGTAATGTTAGGATTCAGGTTAGGGTGTAAGATTAGGGTTGCAGTTAGATTTAGGTTTAATGTTAGTGTTTGAGTTAGAGTCAGGCTAGGATTAGGGTTCAGGTCAGGGTTAAGTTGTCCGGCTATGGTTTGTGTTACGTCTACCATTTGAGTTAGGGTTAAAGTAATGTTATGTTTTGGGTTAAGGATAGTGTGTACGATTAGGTTTAAGGTTAGATTTAGGTTTAATTTTTGTCTTATACTTAGAGTCAGGGATAGGTTAGGGTTTGTGTCAGAATTAATGCTTAGTTCAAGTGTTAGGGTTAGGTCTAGAATTTGAGTTAGGGTGAAAGTAATGTTAGGTTTCTGGTTAGGGTTAGGGTGTAAGATTAGGGTAGCAGTTAGATTTAGATTTAGTGTTATTGTTTGATTTAGAGTCAGGGTTAGGTTAGGGTTCTGGCCAGGGTTAAGGTGTAGGGCTAGGTTTAGGGTTAGGACTAGCATTTGAGTTAGGGTTAAAGTAATGTTAGGATTAGGGTTAGAGTTTAAGATTATGGTTACAGTTAGATTTAGGTTTAGTGTTAGTGTTTGAATTAGAGTCAGGGATAGGTTAGGGTTTGAGTCAGGGTTCAGGTATAGGGCTAGGGTTAAGGTTAGGTCTAACAATTGAGTTAGGGTTAATGTAATGTTATGTTTTGGCTCAGGGTCTATGTTGTAAGATTAGGGTTCCAGTTAGATTTAGGTTTAGTGTTACTGTTTGAGTTAGAATCAGGGATTGGTTAGAGTTTGGTTCAGGTTTCTGGTGTAGGGCTAGGGTTAAGGTTAGTTCTAGCATTTGAGTTAGGGTAAATGTAATGTTAGGTTTTGGGTTAGGGTAATGATGTAAAATTAGGGTTAAGTTTAGATTTGGGTTTAGTGTTAGTGTTTGAGTTAGACTCAGGTTTAGGTTAGGGTTCGGGTTTGGGTTCAGGTGGAGGGCTAGGGTTAGCGTTAGGTCTAGCATTTGAGTTCAACTTAATGTAATGTTAGGTTTTTTGTTAGGGTTATGGTGTAATATTAGGGATACAATTAGATTTATGTTTAGAGTTAGTGTTTGAGTTAGAGTCAGGGTAGGTTAGGGTTTGGGTCTGGGTTCAGGTGTAGGGCAAGAATTGAGGTTAGGTCTAGCATTTGATTTAGGGTTAAAGTAATGTTAGGATTTTGGTTAGGGTTAGGGTGTAAGATTAGGGTTACAGTTAGATTTAGGTTTAGTGTTAGTGTTTGAGTTAGAGTCTGGTTTAGGTTAGGGTTGGTGTCAGGGTTAAGGTGTAGTGATAGGGTTAATGTTAAGTTTACCATGTGTGTTAGGGTTAAAGTAATGTTAGGTTTCGGGTTACAGTTAGTGTGTAAGATTAGAGTTCAGGTTAGATTTAGGTTCAGTGTTACTGTTTGAGTTAGCGTCAGGTTTAGGTTACGGTTCAGGTCTGGGTTTAAGTGTATGGCTAGGGTTAGGGTTAGGTCTAGCATTTGAGTTAGGGTTACAGTAGTGTTAGGTTTTGTGTTAGAGTTAGGATGTAAGATTAGGGTGACAGTTAGATTTAGGTTTAGTGTTAGTGTTTGAGTTAGAGTCAGGTTTAGTTTAGTGTTGATGTCAGGGTTAAGGTGTTGTGCTAAGGATAGGGTTAGGTCTAGCATTTGAGTTAGGGTTAAAGTAATATTAAGTTTTGGTTTAAGGTTACAGTTTAAGATTAGGGTGAAGGTTAGATTTAGGTTTAGTGTTAGTGTTTGAGTTAGAGTCAGGTTAGGTTAGGATTCGGGTCAGGGTTAAAGTGTAGGGGTTGTGTTAGGGTTAGGTCTAGCATTTGAGTTAGGGTTAAAGTAATGATAGGTTTCGGGTTAGGGTTAGTCTATAATATAGGCTTAAGGTTAGATTTAGGTTTAGTGTTAGTGTTTGAGTTAGAGTCATGCATAAGTTCGGTTTAGGGTCAGTTTTCAGTTGTAGTGCTAGGGTTAGGGTCAGGTCTGGCATTTTAGTTAGGGTTAAAGTAATATTGTGTTTCGGGTTAGGGTTAGGGATTAAGTTTTGCGTTACAGTTAGATTTAGTTTTAGTGTTAATGTTTGAGTTAGAGTCAGGTTAGGTTAGAATTCGGGTCAGGGTTAAAGTGTAAGAGTAGTGTTGGGGTTAGGTCTAGCATTTGAGTTAGGGTTAATGTAATGTTAGGATTCGAGTTAGGGTTTGTGTGTAAGATTAGGGTTAAGGTTAGATTTAGGTTGAGTGTTAATGTTTGATTTAGAGTTAGATTTAGGTTTAGTGTGAGTGTTTGAGGTAGAGTCAGAATTAGGTTAGGATTCAGGTCAGGGTTAAGGTGTAGGTCTAGGGTTAGGGATAGGTCTAGCATTTGAGTTAGCATTAAAGTAATGTTAGGTTTCGGGTTAGGGTTAGGGTGTAAGATTAGGGTTAAGGTTAGATTAGGTTTGGTGTTAGAGTTTGAGATAGCGTCAGAATTACGTGAGGTTCGGGTCTGGGTTCAGGTATAGGGCTAGGGTTAGGGTTAGGTCTAGCATTTGAGTTAGAGTTAAAGTAATGTTATGTTTCCAGTTAGGGTTAGTGTGTAAGTTTAGTGATGTAGTTAGATTTAGGTTTAGTGTTAGTGTTTGAGTTAGAGTCAAGGATAGGCTCGGGTTCGGGTCAGGGTTGAGGTGAAGGGCTAGGGTTAGGGTTAGGTCTAGCATTTGAATTATGGTTAAAGAATTGTTAGTTTCGGGTTAGGGTTAGCGTGTAAGATTTGGGTTACAATTAGATTTATGTTTAGTGTTAGTATTTGAGTTAGAGTCAGGTTAGGTTAGGGTTCAGGTCCGGGTTAAAGTGTAGGGGTAGTCTTGGGTTTAGGTCTAGCATTTGAGTTAGGGTTAAGGTAATGTTAGGATTCGGGTTAGGGTTAGTGTGTAAGATTAGGGTTAAGGTTTGATTTAGGTTTAGTGTTAGTGTTTGAGTTAGAGTCAGGGATTGGGTAGGGTTCGAGTCAGGGTTCAGGTTAAGGGCTTGGGTTAGGTTTATGTCTACCATTTGAGTTAGGGTTAAAGTAATGTTAGGTTTTGGGTTAGGTTAGGGTGTAAGATTAGGTTTACAGTTAGATTTAGGTTTAGTATTAGTGTTTGAGTTACAGGGTTAGGTTAGTGTTCAGGTTAGGTTTAAGATGTTGAGCCAAGGTTTCGGTTAGGTCTAGCATTTGAGTTAGGGTTAAAGTAATGTTTGGTTTTGGGTTAGGGTTACTGTGTAAGATTAAGGTTAAGGTTAGATTTAGTTTTAGTGTTAGCGTTAGCTTCCAGAGATGGAAGAAACCCTAGAATTCAACCAGACTAATCCTCACAATTCAAAGATGAGTAAATCACAATCCAGAGAATACGTGATTTGACTGAAGACCTAGAGCAACGTAGTGGCAAAGCTAATACTAAAGCCTGTTTTCTTTTCTGTTTGTTTTTGATATCTGTTTGTTTTTTATATCTTGTTTTGTTATTACTTGTTTTTGATATGTTTGTTATTACTTTTAAAAGTTAATGGACACATAATAATTGCACATATTTATAGGGTACAGTGTGATTTTTCAGTATTGGATCAGAATAATGAGCATATCTATACCTCAGACATTTATCTTTACTTTAAGGTCCTCATTCTCTGATATTCTTCTTTAGAACCCATTACAAAAAGCCACAGCAAAAGTTTACGACATTTATTCTGTGTATTATAAAGGGTAAATAAGGTTCTATTTAGCCCGTAAATTGCCATGTGATCTTTACATATGACTGTTAGATGTACCTGTGAAGAGAGACCACAAAGTCCTATAATAAAGACTAAATAACATGTTTTATATATGTACCACATTATTTATGTTAGTATGATAGTAGTTAAAATACTACTAATAAGTTTCATATCACTAATTATTTTTCAAAGATAAAAATATGTCCAATAGAAATCATTAATGGGGCTCACATGCAATCAGAAGTCTAAATCAAATGTGTCAAACAAAGTAAAGATTATTTTTGCCCTCAATGGCAGTGATTATGCAGTATATGATATTATTTGATAATATATTTTTGGAAGTGCTAAATAATTCTTTGAAGTATCCATCCTCTGTGATTCTGATTCTGTTTTTCCCTGTCATCTCTTTGATTAAGACTCAAGGTGTAATAGGAGAGTCCAGTAGGCTGAAAGGAAGCTGAGTCTCTGGCACTTGGGACTATATGAAAGAGAAATATGGTCTAATAAAAATTTGTTTTAATAATAAAACAAAACTGTGAATTTGTTTTAACATCGGAAAATCTTTCATGAACAGACATCAGCAATGCAAAAGCATTCAAAAACGTATCCATAAAACTAAACCTGATTATAAACAGCATCTGAAACCAAGGAAATCACTTCCCTTTGAAAAAACAAAGCATTGATTTCACCATAGATATATTTAGAATATATCCATTTATCTTATAGGTTTCAAGGTTATGCCATGAAGATGATGCCATAAAAACATACAGAGTGATTGCTACTTTCTTTCTTTTTTTATTTTTAGTTCATGTAAAAAACAATTTCGACATCCATTATAGAGTTTATATCTTTTGGTTGTAAAACATTCTTTCTGACCTTGATTCCTGTGTTAGAAGTTTTCAAAACACTGACAATTTAGTTTCTGTGCTAAGATTAAGATATTCAACGTGTGAACAAGCTTATTTGTTTCTACTTTCCATATTCAACCTACAAAAGATGATTCTAAAAAAAAAAATATTTGGCTCAGTGCCTTCTGCTCATTGAGCCCCCTAATGTCAAGTGTTGAAATGGTTTCAAGCAGAAGCCCAAAGCAAAGCTCCAAGAAAGTAACAAGATGCTATTTACATAGGTCATTATCAACAATTTTTATGAAGCCTCCAAAATGTAATACCTATTTGGACTCACTTGTTAGCTTGAGGACAATTTTTTCCTCTTCAATAGACATCAAAATAGTTCTTATCAATCATCATTTTTCTTCCAACAAACAACAGCCCAAATAATGAGGCAGTACATGCTTAACTATCACAATGACAACATAAGACTTGAATGTAATGTGGTCACCTTTTCCCTACCCCTGCCATATCATTGTAACTAACACTGCCTTGTAATTCAGTGCTATGTGTGATTTGTTTGCATTCTTTTTTTTTTTTTTTTTTGAGAGGTTTTTCGCTATAGGGCGAGTGTGCTTGCCAGACAGAGAGAAACAGAGAGACAGAAAGTGAGAAATCACTCCCCAGGGAGGATGGCCATGCCGCAATCCCTTCTCTTCCGTTCTCCTCTTGGGATCTTGGGCATGCACGCACACACTCCTGGCATGAGTTTTAAGCCACCGGGTCTGGGACGTGAACCGTGGTCAACTACGTGCAAGTCCAGCGACATAGCCATTATGCTAACTGCTGGTCCCTGTTTGCATTCTTAAACATAAAGAACAAACTTAGTAAAAATATTACCATGACCAGGGCATTTGATTTTGTATCTTCTATCTCCACCTGTCCTTCATTGTCTATGTTTGACCGGGACCCCAGGAAGAGAACTATTTTTGAAAGTGAGAGAGAATAGAATAGAATCAGATTTTGAAAGTCAGAGTAGGGAAAGGTCATGAAACCAAAGTAAACACCATGAGTAAAACCCTTGTAATGCAGTTAGACAGCCTGACCCCATATGGTTGACCACGGTTTGAATCTCAACCCAGTGGCTTGACTGACACACATGTGCATGTGTAGCCCAAATAGTGATGGGATGGAGAAATGGAGGAAAAAGGGTTGTAGTATAATCATTCTCCATTGGGGGGATGTTTACTCTCATCTCTCCGTTAGCAAGTGCACAAGTTCTCTGGCAATATTAACCTTAGAAAGGGCCATAAACTAACAGATTTGAACATAGAAGTAGGGCTTGGGAAGAGAGGAATGAGGGCTGCACTAATGGGATTGAAGAAACAGGAAGATGACTAGGAATTAGCAGAAAATGAGATGGAAATATTTTACACACTTATGAAAAGCTTGCTTAACAGGGCAGTATATAAATCCCTTCTTGGAAAAGATTAGAAAATACGTCCAAGACAGAAATCATCACTACATTTTGGCACAGGCTGGAAGACATTTTCTTCTCTGTGGTTAATTTGGACTCAAGTACAAGAAGCATCTTTTTAGATTCAAAGTGTTTTCTAAGAAAATTGCATGTTTAATCTTCCTTAGTGGAATTTAAGTGGAGCTGTCACCTATTTCCACCAGGTTACTTTAGATGCTATCAGTTTCATTAAAATCCATATTCAAAAGGAACGAACTACTTCTGCAGGGGTTATTTCCAACCACCGAGAGTATATATGTTGGCATATATATAATCTACATACTTAATTTAAAAATTCAAAACAATGTTAGTTTGTACAATATGCCTTATATTTTCTATTTTATATTCTATTTTATTCTTATGTCATTAAAAATATTCTAAATTCCAGGCCAGCTGGTGGTATGGAGGTTAAGGCTGTTCAGTCTACCTGACTGAATGTGCAGTTCGAGTCCTAGACCCAGCAATTTGGAAATCATGGCAGGAGTGTATGCATACATGCCCAAAATCCCAAGAAGAGAATGGAAAAGAAAGAACTGTGATGTGGTCATCCCTTCTGGGAGTTGATTTCTCACTTTCTCTATCTTTCTCTCTCTCCCTCTTTCTGACAAGTGCAAGTATCCTATATCAAAACCTAAATATAGGGACCAGCAGGGCATAATGGCTATGTCGTTGGACTCCCATGTAGCCAACCATGGTTCAAGTCCCGGACCTGGTTGCTTAAACTCATGCCAGGTGCATGTGCGTACGTGCCCAAGATCCTGAGAGGAGAATGGTGGAGAAGGGGTTGCAGCATGGCCATCTCCCCGGGGGGTGATTTCTCACTTTCTGTCTCTCTGTCTCTCTTTGTCTTCCTGGTGAGCGCACATGCCCTATAGCAAAATCTCTAAAAAAAAACCCTAAATATAGAATATTTAGAAAACAAACACACACACATTAAATTGACTTCAATACCCACTAATGTGTAGGAGCATTCCTAAAATCTGAAAACATAGATCTAATTTGTTCTTAAAATCAATTTGTGATTTTTCTTTTTCTTTTCTTTTTTTAATTTCTTGTTCTTTTATACATTCAATTGCGTTATTTAGCTTACAAAGTGAATATTCCAACATGTGTACATTTTTACCTAGTCCAGTTGATAATACTATAAAATTATCTTCAACACATAATACCACATTTCTTTGTCTCACTAATGCATTGCCTCTCTATTTTTTTTCTAAATGTCCTTCCTCAAACTCTACTCTTTCACCTACAGTGTATCTAGTATTCACAACCATTTTCTGTGTTTCTATATCCTTTAGTTAATCGGTTTCGGTCATAGAGTGCAGACACTTGGTATATGTTAAATGGGGACAAACAATGACTCTCCTTCGTAGCCTGGCTTGCTTCACTCAGAAGTAAATCTTCCATATTCATCCATTTTCTATCAAAAGCCAGGGATTTTTTTTAAGGCTTAATAGTATTCCATAGAGTATATATGCAACACTTTTTCAAGCCATTCATCTGTTTGTGGGCATTCAGGTTCCTTCCACGTCTTAGAAATTGTGAATAATGCAGCAATAAACAGAGGTATGCAAGCAGTTTTCCGATTAAGAAGTCTTCTGTCCTTTGGGCAGATACCAAGGAGTGGGATTGCTGGATCATATGGTAGTTCTATTTGTAGAGTTTTGAGTTATCTCCAAATTGTTCTCCACAATGGCTGGACCAATTTACATTCCCACCAGCAGTATAAGAGAGTTCCCCTTTCACCACACCCCCGCCAGCACTTACCTTATTATTTTTTTTAATCTTAGTCATTCTGACTGGGGTTAGAAGGTATCTTATTGTTGTTTTGATCTGCATTTCCCTTACAATGAGGATGCTGAGCATTTTTTTTCATATGGCTTTTGGCTATTGGAATGTCATCCTTAGAGAGTGGTTTTTTCAACTCATTCTCCCACTTTTTAATAGGGTGGATCACCTTTTTTTGGAACAGCTGCTTGAGTTCCTTGTGTATTCTGGTTATGAGTCCCTTATCTGATCCATAGTTTACAAAAATATTTTCCCATTCTGAGGGCTGTTGATTCACAGTAATTACTGTGTCTACTGCCATGCAGAAACTTCTTAGTCTGATGTAATCCCACTTGTCTATTTTGGGGATTATCAACTGTGATTTGGGAGTCTTATTTAAGAAGTCTTTGCCTACCCCAATGTCTCCCAGAGTTTCCCCAGTGTTTTCCAGAAGTAGTTTTATAGTTTGAGGTCCTAGGTTTAGATCTTTATCCACCTTGAGTTGATTTTTGCTAATGGTGAGAGGTAGGGGTTCAGATTCATCTTTCTGAAGGTGGAAATCCAGTTTTTCCAGCACCATTTGTTGAAGAGATCCCACCCCCATTGGATTGACTGGTACCCCTTGTCAAAAATCAGTTGATTATATGTTTGGGTGCCGGGGTCCAGCCTCGGCGGGGGTGGGTTGACTCGCTGGAGGCGGCGCAGGTGAACAGAAACAAAAATTAGACTAAGACCTCAATGCCTTTTTGCATGTTCTTAGCCGGCCACAGCCAGAGTTAGCTCCAGGCTGCTGTGCTGGCAGCTTTCAAACACACGTATTTATTGAGGGGTGTCTTACAAGAGTAGGAGGGTTGAAGGGGGAAATAAAAGATTTACTCTAAGAAAAAGGGAATTCAAGGCACAGAAACAATAATCACAAAACATGATGTCTGTCTTATATGATCAGGTATAATCAATTACAGTTCTCAGGATGAAGGCGTCTATTTGTCTGGTGCATTTTCTTCTTAAATCTTGATTGCTAGACAGGGCCTTTTCAGGTGAGGGGTCTTGTAGCTCAGGAGACAACACAGGGTGTTTTATTAGCAGTTTTTCATAGTTAACAGCACACAGGGGAGAAACTGCTTGTAATTAGGTACTATCCCTTGCTTGCCTCGGACCAGATAAGAACTTTTTTTTTTTGGGGGGGGGGGAGAGGTTTTTTTGCTATAGGGCGCGTGTGCTCGCCAGACAGACAGAGAGAGACAGAGAGACAGAAAGCGAGAAATCACCCCCCAGGGGGAATGGTCACGCCGCAATCCCTTCTCCTCCATTCTCCTCTCAGGATCTTGGGCATGCACACACACGCGCCCGGCGTGAGTTTTAAGCCACCGGGTCCGGGACGTGAACCGCGGTCGACTACGTGGGAGTCCAGCGACATAGCCATTACGCTAACTGCTGGTTCCCCAGATGAGAACTTTCAGCTAAGGTAGTTACTCTTCCTCCTGGAGCCTTCAGGTTTGTTTTTCCTGTCCTGTTAGCTAGATCTGTCCTTCCTCTATTTACCAATGGGTCTCTATATTTATTTGCTGAATTCTTTGTCTGTTAATCAGTGAATTCTTGTGCTAATTTGGCCTAATATAAGTTAACCTTGGCCTGTAGCTTTAACAAGGGGTATTAAAAAAAAAAGGAGGGGTATTTACGTAAAACTAGCCTTAAACTAACTTAGTCTACATATGTTACTAACGCTAATTATACTAACTCAACTTAACATATGTTAATTTTAGTTTAAGACAGGCAGGTGCGGGAGTCTGTCTCAGGTTCCCTGGCCCTTTTCCCTTGCAGGGTACCGTAATAACAGTAAAGCTCACGGCAGAGAAATTGAGTGCAGGCCAGTACAGTGACACAATGGAGGGCTCGTACCAGCTTGTGTTGTCTGCATGGCCCCGTCATTTGGGAATTTATTTCTGGGAACTCTATTCTGTTCCATTGGTCCACCTGTCTGTTTCTGTGCCAGTACCATGCTGTTTTGATTAACACAGCTTCATAGTATATTTTTGGGTCTGGGAGTGAGATGCCGCCCACTCCACTCTTCTTGTGCAGGATTAAAATTGGCAATATCAGGTCTTTTATGATTCCAGACAAATTATTGTCTTTTCTAGATAGGTGAAGAATATGTCTGGTACTTTGATTGAGATTACATTAAATATGTAGATTAATTTGGGTAAAATTACCATTTTGATTATATTAATTCTTCCAATCCAGGAACATGGAATGTCCTTCCACTTCTTTGTGTCATTTTCAATTTCTATTTTTTAGCTTCTCATAGGTTCCCTTGTAGAGGTCTTCAACTTCTTTGGTTAGATTTATTCCTAACTATCTTATACTTTTTGTGGCTATGGTAAGTAACTTTTTTTCAGTTCTATCTCAGTCTGCCTGTTCTTCATATATAGAAATGTTATAGATTTATGTATGTTGATTTTGTATCCTGCAACTTTACTGTATTCATGCATTACTTCCAGAAATTTTTTCATGGAAACCATTAGGTCTTCTATGTATACTGTCATGTCATATGCAAAAAGAGAGTTTCACCTCTTCTTTTCCTATTCAAATATCTTTTATTTTTTCCTCTTTTCTGATTGTGTTGGCAAGGACTTCCAGTATATTGAAAAGGAGTGGAGAAAGTGGGCATCCCTGTCTTGTACCTGTTTTTAGTGAAAAAGCTTTCAGCTTTTCTCCATTCAGGATTATGTTCACTATGGGTTTTTCATAGATAGTTTTTATTGTGTTGAGAAATGACCCTTCTATGCTGATTTTGCTGAGAGTCTTTATCATGAAGGGGTGTTGTATCTTATCAAGTGCTTTTTTTTGCATCAATTGATAAGATAATATGGTTTTTATCTTTTTTCCTGTTAATATGGTGTACTACAGTTACAGTTTTGCATATGTTGAACCAACCTTGTATTCCTGGAATAAAGCCTACCTGATCATGATGTATAATTTTTTTTATAAGTTGTTGGATATGATTTGCTAGTATCTTGTTGAGAATTTTAGCATCTATAATCATCAGAGATATTGGTCTATAGTTTTCCTTCCTTCTCCTATCCTTATGTGTCTTAAGGGTAATTGTGATAGAGGCTTCATAGAATGAATTAGGGAGAGATTCACCCTTTTGGATCTTTAGAAATAACTTGAGAAGAATGGGCATTAGCTTTTCTTTGAATGTTTTGTAGAATTCAGAGGTGAAGCCATCAGGGCCAGGGCTTTTCTTTGTTGGGAGCTTGCTTACTACTGATTGAATCTCCTGGCTTGTTATGTGCCTATTCAGACTTTCTATATCCTCCTGGCTCAATCTTGGTAGATGATACGTGTCCAGAAATTTGTCCATCTCATCCAGATTGTCTTGTTTCTTGGTGTATACTTGTTCATAGTATTCTCTAATGATGTTTTGTATTTCTATGTCTGTTGCTATATTGCCTGCTTTATTGCAGATTTGATTCACCTGGTTCCTTTCTTTCTTTTTAATAAGTCTTACTAGTGGTGTATCAATTCTTTTTTATCTTTTCAAAGAACCAGCTTTTACTTTCATTTATTTTCTGTATAGTTTGCTTATTTTCTATTTTGTTTATTTCTGCTCGTATCTTTATTATTTCCTTTCTTTTGGAGTTTTTTGTTGTTTTTTTGTTGTTTTTTGTTTGTTTGTTTTTGTTTGTTTGTTTGTTTTTCTGTTTCTTTTCCAGTTCTCTGAGGCACAATGTTCGGTAATCCATTTTTCTTCTTTCCGTCTTCCTCTTATGTGCAATAATTGCTATGAACTTCTCTCTTATGACTGCTTTAGCAGTGTCTCAAAAATTATGGAAGATCCCGTCCTCAGTATCATTGACTTCCATTAATTTTTTTTTTGGAGAGGTTTTTGCTATAGGGCGCGTGCGCTCACCAGACAGACAGAGAGAGACATAGAGACAGAAAGCAAGAAATCACCCCCCGGGGGGATGGCCACGCCGCAATCCCTTCTCCTCCGTTCTCCTCTCGGGATCTTGGGCACACACGCTCACGCGCCTGGCATGAGTTTTAAGCCACCGGGTCCAGGACACGAACCACGGTCGACTACATGGGAGTCCAGCAACATAGCAATTACGCTAACTGCTGGTCCCACTTCCACTAATCTTTTTTTTTTTTTTTTTTGGAGAGGTTTTTGCTATAGGGCGCGTGCGCTCGCCAGACAGACAGAGAGAGACAGAGAGATAGAAAGCAGGAAATCACCCCCCAGGGGGGATGGCCACGCCGCAATCCCTTCTCCTCCATTCTCCTCTCGGGATCTTGGGCACGCACGCACACGCGCCCGGCGTGAGTTTAAGCCACCGGGTCCGGGACTCGAACCACGGTCGACTACGTGGGAGTCCAGCGACATAGCCATTACGCTAACTGCTGGTCCCACTCTTATATTCTTAAGGTTACTAAATGTTTAAACTTCAAAGTTATATCAGTCTGCATATCTGCAGAGTAGTTACTAATTTCTAAAATGGTTGACTACATTAAACATACAGCATTAAAAAAAACATGGACCTTAAAGCTTCTCAAAATAAATATGGATATTTTTCTATTTTCCAAACCACTTGCACAAGTTTCTTCTTTTTTTTTCTACTAATGCTTGATAGATCTTATTTGCCCTTTAGAGAAACCATGGTCAAATGCAAGAGTCCAAAACCCGAAATACCATGCATTCTCAATTCCTTTTTAATACACCTAAAAATGTGATCTTTAAAAAAATAAATATTTCAAAAATGGAACAGATATGTTATGATCTATTTTAGATGATATTTACCTTTCTTATATATTTCCTGAAAACAGAAAAGGTAAACTTCAGAAAAAAAGAGAGAGACACAAGGTCACTCTTGAGACTCTGTCTTATCTATATCTCCACTACCAGGAGTTCCCAGCTTATATTTGACTTCTAAATATAAACAAGCATATAAATATTAATGCATTTTCTACTTGTAATTCCTATCATGTATCTTGCAGATAGTCACCAATCAATGAGTATTTCTTAAATGGTAGCCTAATTTCATCTGCTGTCATACTGCCAAAGCTCCAACTGAATTTTGTTCATAAATTCCCCATATTTTCACTGTGTCTTAATTTTGAGTTGTCCAGCAATACTAGCAGTGAAATTTACTTGAAATAGGTTTTGACATTCTTATATTGTTATTAAACACAGACAGAAATCTAAACAGCTTTATAATTATAACAGGTTTATAATTATAAGCCCAAGCTATTTAGATATATAACTATAATCCTACTTGATCAACTAATATTTACTGGGATTAGACTAAAGAAATTTCAATAATTGAAATAGCTCTCTTGCATAAAATAATGCCTTTACAGCGGTATTTACTCAAATGTTTTACACTCTACCATCTCTGCCACAGCAAAATGTTTGTAAGACCTCATTACTGATAATATTACTTTCCTATCACTAGAAGTAATGCATACAGCAAACAGCAAAAACTTATCAATTCAGGCTTCAGATGTTCAATTCCAGTTAGGATATGGAAAGTTGTCAAATAACATTGCTCTTGCTAAACAACAAAAAAATGTCACATAACTTTTTAAGAACTATAACTTTCTTTTTCTTTTTAAAAGAAATGTCTTATTATAATGCACATGACTCACCAGAAACAGAGGAAGAGAAACCACTTTCCACGGGGGATGGCCTCACTGCAATCCCTTCTCTTCCATTCTCCTCTCAAGATTTTGGGAAGGCACATACCTGTACTTGGCATGAGTTTCAAGCCAGTGGATTTGGGTTTCAAACTGTGGTCAACCATGTGGGAGTTCAGCACCTTAACCACTATGCTACTTTCTGGACCCAAGAACTAAAACTTTCATTAAAGTCACTGAAGAGAATAAGGCATACAGTGGCATTTTCATTTTCCTAGAGTTAATAGCTTAGACTGGGTGTTGGTACTTGGAAGAGATTAGGAGACATTAGTGTAACAAGGAAACACAAGCTGATTTTTCACAATAGTGTAGATTGGCACGATAAACTGAAATCAATAGAAGCTACAAACATGAAGATCATTTTCTCCCATCAACTATTGGCCCCAAAAAGACTTTTACTGAGAAAGTCATATAATGGAAAACTGAAAGCCAGACTGGAAATTGATATATTTTTAGTTATTCAATGTTTAGAATCCAAAACATTGCTGGACAAAGTAGCCTAATCCCATTCCCAAAACATTATCTTAGATGAATCATATCATGTAAGGCTGTAGGCCATGTCCAAAGCAGTTCAACTTATATTGAGCAAAGAGGTACCTGAGGGACCAGCAGTTAGTGTAATGGCTATGTCGCTGGACTCCCATGTAGTCGACCGCGGTTCGCGTCCCGGCCCCGGTGGCTTAAAACTAACGCCGGGAACATGTGCGTGTGTGCCCAAGATCCCGATTGGAGAATGGAGGAGAAGGGATTGCAGCATGGCCATCTCCCCTGGGGGGGGTGATTTCTCGCTTTCTGTCTCTCTGTCTCTCTCTGTCTGGCGAGCGCACATGCCCTATAGCAAAAACCTCTCAAAAAAAAAAAAAAAAAAAAAAAGAGGTACCTGAACTATCTGACAGTGGAAATGATGAGTACCATTTGGGAAACTCATTTCCCTTCCTAATATTTTGTAAACAATGTTTGACATAAAATAAACATTAAGAGGGATACAAAGCAGAAATGCAAGGGGACTTAAGGTTGTGGAAAAAGGAATTAAAGTATGAATTTACTTTGGTGGAAAAAAATTGGAATTTCATGTAATTTTTGTCATAATATACATTTTCATGAGTTTTTTGAAGACCCCTTGTATGTGTCCCTTAGTCAGACAATACAATGAGGATATAAGCTTACGAACAGATGCCTTATATGTCCAAACTAGCAGACAATGACTTTAAAATACCATTATAAATGACAAAGGATTTAGAAAACAAAATAAAGTGAAATGAAATTCTAAAAGATCAATAGAAATTGTGTAATAAATACATATTATTTGAAAAAATGGATTTCATTGTAGACTAGCCAAAGAATAAAAGATTAATTAATCAGATCCCTATTGACAATATCAATAATCTACAGCATGCATAATTGAAATCTCAGAGGGAAAGAAGAAAGAAATGCATGTAAGAGATTATGGCTAAATTGCTTTGTAAAATCTATGAAAGACATCAACTACACATTGAAGAATCTCAAAAAAAGACGCAAGCAGGAGAAATACAAAGTTAACCACAGTTAACTAAAAATTTTCTACTAAAAATCAGAAAATATTATAAAGTATTAAAAGTAACTAGAAAAACAAGGCATATTACTTGTACAAAAAAAATTAAAAAGGTATTTCTCATCAGAAACCATTGAAATAAACATAATACTGCAACTTATAATTCTATGTTTAATGTAACTATGCTTCAAAAATGACTCTGAAATAAAGATACTTTTAAAAAAACAAAAGTTCCCAGAATTTATTAGCAGCAGACCTATACAATGAAAAACTAAGCAAAATTCCCAAGATAAAATAAACATGTGCTCATACACACACACATCCACACACACACACACAGTATAAAATACATGTATATGTATCATTATAATAATATATAGTTTATGTATTAGAAGTAAATTACATGGGAACAATAGGATAATAACTATTCAGTGCACTAAATAGGATTATAATATGTTTTTCAGATTCTTGCCTTGTTCATGGAATGATATACTACTAACTAAATTAGTCTGTCATAAAATGAATGTGCATGTTATAATCCATAGATTAACTATTAATAACAAAACAGAGAAATGTAGCTTAAAAACTAATATAGAAGATGAAAGGGAACACTAATAAATACTTTATTTTTTAAGGCAGGAAAGAAGTAACAATCAATACATAAATCCAATAGAAAACAAACAGTAAGAAGGTAAACTTAAGATAAAAACAAAATAGATGTAGCTTCTTAAAAACTTATTGTTCAGCTGCTTTTACAAAAGTCCTTGTAAAATAGATAGCAATGCTATAAAAGCACAATTTAAATTTGAGTGACTGCAAGATTATACACAGTGACCAAAATAACTCTGTACATCTTTTGGTTGGAACCACCATCTTTCAATAATTCATCAAAATGATGAACGTAAAGGGAAAGAGGAGAGGCACCCGATATGTGTTCTCTAGGCCTTTCAGAAAACATGGAGTGGTTTCTTAGGATACATAAGTGTGGATCTACAAGAAAGGTGATACTGTAGACATCAAGGGAATGGACATTGTTCAAGAAGGAATGCCCCAGGGACAAGCAGTTAGCGTAATGGCTATGTCGCTGGACTCCCACATAGTCGACTACGGTTTGAGTCCCAGACCCGGTGGCTTAAACTCACGCTGGGCGCATGTGCCTGCGTACCCAAGATCCCGAGAGGAGAATGGAGGAGAAGGGATTGCGGCGTGGCCATCCCCTCTGGGGGGTGATTTCTCGCTTTCTATCTCTCTGTCTCTCTCTCTCTCTGTCTGGCAAGCGCATGCGCGCTATAGCAAAAACCTCTCCAAAAAAAAAGAAAAAAAAAAAAAAAGAAGAAGGAATGTCCCACAAATACTATCATGGCAAAACTGGAAGAGTCTACAATGTTACCCAGCATGCTGTTGGCATTGCTGTAAACAAATAAGTAAAGGGCAAGATTCTTGCCGAGAGAATTAAAGTGCATATTGAACTCATTAAGCATTCCAAGAGCAGAGATAGCTTCCTAAAACTTGCGAAGGAAAACAACCAGAAAAAGAAGGAAGCCAAAGAGAAAGGTACCTGTGTTCAGCTGAAGCACAAGCCTGCTCCACCGAGAAAAGCACACTTTGTGAGAACCAATGGAAAGGAGCCTGAGCTACTAGAACCTATTCCATATGAATTCATGGCATGATGGGTGTTCAAAATAAACTAAACTATATTTTACTACTACTACTACTAATAATAATAATAATAATAATAAAACTCTATACATGTAGATGCTTGATTCAACTTCTTCTTCATTACTTGAAATGGTCTGGAAAATGGGAATGATATTCTGATATATATATATATATATATATATTTTACTTTTCAACCTAAGGATGCAAGCAAATTACACTATAATAAAATGTAAAACATATAATCTTTTCAGGTGAAAACTGAGATACCTACTTCTGTCTATCTATCTATAGAATTTTGTAAACTATATATTATTAAAAAAATTTTGTCATAAGGCACATGTGCTCACAAGAGAGAGAAGAAAGAGGAGGAGGAGGGGGAGGAGGAGGAGAAGGAAGAGGAAGAGGAGGAGAAGGAGGAGGAGGAGAAGAATAAAATACCTCCCATGGGGAATGGTCACACCTTAATTCCTTTTCCTCTATTTTTCTATCCCGTTTGGATTTTGGGTATGCACATACACCCACCCAGTGTATTTTTCAAGCCACCAGGTCCAGGACTTGAACTGTAGGATTGACTTTGTAGGATTCAGTGTCCTTAACAACCAGACTATAGAAATATATATCTTACGATATATATATATATATATATATATATATATATATATATATATGTGTGTGTATATATATATATATATATGATATATGTTTTAATGTATCTGACAAAGACTGGTGATGCGAGCTGGAAAGAGAATGCACAGTCTTCATATGGAAGGTCACAACTCTATTTACATAATCTACATTTGTAGAACTACATTCTTACTGTAATTCTCAAACACCTACATTAATAATAATGCTTATTTCACTCTATGTGATAGCCTGTGATCCATCCACTCACTCTGACACTTAAAGCAGAAAACTGTGAATAAACTGATCTTATGAGACAGATATTTTCACTTTACAGCAGTTACGCCCTCTGAAATTAAAGTTCTAGTGCTTTTTATTCCACAAATAGGTATTATTCCTAAGAATCTATTCTCTAATTTCAACCTGCCAAAGGATAAGATGGCTGTAATGTCTCAAAGACTAAGATAGCTATAATATAGAAGAATCTATATGACAATTCCAAAAATTGGGTCAAGTCATCATAAGGAAGAGAGCTGAGAAAAGAGTAGAGAAGATAGAATAACAAATCATGAGCAGGATGGCAAAGCAACACTCCATGAGGCTGACCCATATGGGAAGGTTAAGGGCTCAAATTAGAGACCTAAATATGTCAGCCACATGTGTGTCCACGATCCAGGCATGGCTGAGACTAAGACTGGATCATGGCATTAGGGCCTTGTTAAGGATCCTCTCTCTCTGTCCCTTTGTCTGTTTCTCCTATACTCATGGGAGAGACAAATAAATTTTCAAGTATTACAAATCACTAAACAATCTTTATAAATACCCAGTAAATCTGCTTTTTATCACTGTTTCTGCTAATTCTCTCAACAGCTTCAGATACTATGCTTCAGCAACTTAACAGGTCGTTCTCATGAATTTTTCATGTCAATACAAATTTCTGCAATATTGATGAGTTGTTGAATTGTTTTCATCTTTATGGCAATCCTAACTCCTTCTTCCTTCTTCTTCTTCTTCTTCTTTTTCAGTTTGCTATAGGATACATGAGCTCACTGGAGAGAGAGAGAAAGAAGAAAGAAAGAAAGAAAGAAAGAAAGAAAGAAAGAAAGAAAGAAAGAAAGAAAGAGAGAGAGAGAGAGAGAGAGAGAGAGAGAGAGAGAGAGAGAGGGAGGGAGGGAGGGAGGGAGGGAGGGAGGGAGGGAGGGAGGGAGGAAGGAAGGAAGGAAGGAAGGAAGGAAGGAAGGAAGGAAAGAAAGAAAGAAAGAAAGAAAGAAAGAAAGAAAGAAAGAAAGAAAGAAAGAAAGAAAGAAAGAAAGAAAGAAAGAAAGAAAGAAAAGAAAAAGAAAGAAAGAAAGAAAGAAAGAAAGAAAGAAAGAAAGAAAGAAAGAAAGAAAGAAAGAAAGACAGGAAAAGTGATAAATCACTCCCCCAGGGTAGATGGCAATGCCTTAATACTTTCTCCATTCTCTTCTCAGGATTTTGGACATGCACACACATGCAAACAGCATGATGTTCAAGCCACCAGGTCCAGGACTCGAACTATGCAGTTAGCCATGTAGAATTCAGTTGCCTTGACCTGCATGCCATCTACAGGCCCCTAAATTATAATTTCTGATCATTGGTTGGATATTCTAGTTGGTATTTGCGTTGATATAAGCAGGTTGATAACACTGGAAACTCTAGAAAGAAATGGGGGTTATACAAAGATTGTGGGAGGGGAAGAAATAAGAAAATAGATAAAAGGTACGAAGTTAAATCAAAAACTGATAAGACTGATTTACTTACAAGGTATAGTTGGGAATGTGGAAGAAAAAAAATGATAGAATGCAAATGGGGTAGGAAAGGATGTTCTGATTTTTGCTTGTGGATATAGTTCTGACTTTTAGTACCATGGTAAAAATATACACAACACTCAAACTGAAATAATTAAAATCAACCAAAATGTAGGAAGAGCAGACATGGGATTCAAACAGCAATAAAGGCACTGTTACAGTCTGAATGGTTTGGTGCCCCACTGTAATGGTGTTGACACAGTGGACAGATACTTAATCTGATTATGGTGTTGAATGGTGGGGCCATCTGGAGGTTATTAGGATTGGATAAAGTTACCAGAGTGGTGCCTCATGATTGACTCTTGGTAGCTTTGTAAGAAGGGCAGACATAGATGGCATAGTGGTTACATTGCTGGACTCCCACATAGTAAATCTAGGTTCAATTCCTGGACTCAGCTTCTTAAAACTCATGCCAGGAACATGTGCATGCATGCCTGAAATCACGAGAGGAGAATGGAGGAGAAAGGATTGCGGCATGGCCATCATCCTGGGGGGAGTGATTTCCCCTTTCTATCTCTCTGTTGAGCACATGTGCCCTAAAGCAAATCTCTCTCTCTCTGTAAAAAAAAAAAAAAGGCAGAAATATAAATACACATGCTTCATTGTTGCTATCTTCACATGTGGTACTTTGAACTGCCTTGAGACTTTGCTGGGAATCCCCACCATCAAAACTTCCCTCACCAGATATGATACCTTAATCTTGTACCTCCAAAACTGTGAGCAAAATAAACCTCTATTCTTTATAGGAGAGGTATTTCTGTTATTAGCAACAGATAAAAAGCTAAACCAGGAAACTAAATATGCTACAAATGAAAAACAAAACCACAGAAAAGTGTGATATAAAGAAAAGCACTTGAGACCAGCAGTTGGCATAATGGCTGTGTTGCTGGACTCCCATGTAATCAACCATGGTTCAAGTCCTGGACCCGGTGGCTTAAACTCACGCCGGGCACATGCATGTGTGCCCAAGATCCCAAGAGGAGAGTGGAGGAGAAGGGATTGTGGCCTGGTCATCCCTCCTACCCCCCACCGCCCGAGGGGTAATTTCTCACTTTCTGTCTCTCTGTCTCTCTCTGTCTTTCTGGTGAGTGCACACTCCCTATAGCAAAAACCTCTCAGAAAAAAAAAAAAAAAAAAGAAAAGAAAAAGAAAAGCACTAATTCTAACAACTCAAAAAAACATCCAAATAAGACACTTCTGTGCAATATAAAGTATAATCTAATAGGTGATTTCTGATGTACTTATTAAAATATGTCTCATTATTTTGTAGCTGCCTAGTAAACTGTTTTAAGTAATTATAAAAATTGTTTTTTTAATTTTGAAATAGTTTGACATACAAAAAGTTGCAAAATGAGAACAGAAAGTTCATGCACAACTAATACTTTATTTAACCTAAGCATTAGATATCAAAACCAGAAAAGTAACACTGATAAACACTATGAACTCATTTACAGACCTTATTCAGAGTCAAAATTGTCCAATCCAGAATGTTACACTGCATTTAGTTGTCTGGTTTCCTGTCTCGTCCATCCTAAGAAAACACATTTGAAGACAACCACCAACTATTTTGTAGAATATTTTCCAACTTCAATTTATCTAATATTTCTTGATGATTATATTCAGGTCTATTCAAGGCGTGGTGCAAAACACCTTAAGAATCCAGGAGTGCATTCTAAAATCTGTAATTCAACAGTGCCAAGCTAAAAGTGCTCAACTTATTTGTCAGATAAGATTTCCAGCTATGATTATGACATAAATCAGTATGACCAAAACCAATTTACATTAGTTGGTTACATTAGAAAAGGACAGAGGAATTATGGATAACAGCAGTAACTCCAAATGTTCCTATAAAAACCTACATTATGGTTTCCTCTACCCAATAAAAAAAGTAATGACTGACTTTTGCATTTCAATTATTGTGCAAAAGCATTTCTAGGGTATTAGCAACCAGCTGGTAATGGCCTTTTTAATTTCATGGCATAACATTGCTTAATTTTAGAATAGCAATCATGTTTTATGTCACTTTTGCCATTAGTGTTGCACTTTCCTCTTTCCATTCTTAGCAATTCTTATGGAAAAATTTGCATGAAATGTCTTTAATGGCTTAGTTGTATGAAATATCAATGAAGTGTTATTTATATACTCAATAGCATAAACATAATTACTAATTAACTGGATTAATTTCATTAATCCAAAATAACTGCATGTTAAAAAAATAGTGACAGGGACCAGCAGTTAGCGTAATGGCTATGTCGCTGTACTCCCACGTAGTCAATAGCGGTTCGTGTCCCGGACCAGGTGGCTTAAACTCACGCCGGGCACGTGTGCGTGCGTGCCCAAGATCCCGAGAGGATAATGGAGGAGAAGGGATTGCGGCGTGGCCATCCCCCCTGGGGGGTGATTTCCTGCTTTCTATCTCTCTGTCTCTCTCTGTCTGTCTGGCGAGCGCACGCGCCCTATAGCAAAAACCTCTCCAAAAAAAGAAAAAAAAAATAGTGACATTATTTTTCATTTTGAATTTATTTTGTTCTATGTAAAATGTACAGTAATTATATTATTTCAAACACAAAGAATTTGAGAAGTCATTCATTTTTATTCAATATCCATTTACTTAGCACCCTTAGTGATGTAAAATAATTTGGGATCTTCTCAAAGGTGTGGCTTTAGGCACCACTAGAAATAGCAAAATTCTATTCCGGTATGACATAATACATTAAAAATATATCATGTATTCTCTTATTTAATATTTGTCTTCAAATTTCAGGTCTTTCTTAGAATTTAGGGCCTAGAAGTAGCTCTCATTACTTTTGGGCTCTACATGTAACTTAAGATATTTGAGTCATTTGCCTCTTGAAAATAATATTTTAAGTGTTTTATAATTAGAAAGACTCTATTATCCTGTCATCACAAGGCTAAAAATGCTAAGCACCAGAAAACTACATATTTTGCCCAGGATTTGGAAATGCAAGGTGAAAGAACAAAGATTCAGTATGTGTTTCCTGATTTAAATGTTTTCTTTTCTCAATGTGAAATAGTCATCCGCCCTTACCAGGCAATTTGACAACCCTTCCAGCTTGTCTTGGTTGAGGAAGAAAAACATCCAAAGAAGGATTTTGCTAAATAAACTATTTGCCTAAGACCATTGCATAAAGGGGGAGGGGGGAGAGCACTATATAGCTAATGCAGCCAAGCTATAAATTTAATATTCCAGCATATACATATACATAAGAATCATGATCAACTGGAGATCAATCCTGACTCAAGCATTTTCTGCCTGGACTTGAAGATATATATATATATATATATATATATATATATATATATATATATATATATAAAGGTTTTTGCCATAGGGGAATGTGTTTGCCAGAGAGAGATGGAGAGAAAGTGAGAAGGAAAGGAGGGAGAGTGAGAACTCACACTCAGAGGAGATGGCCATGTTGCAATTCTTCTCCTGGGACTTTGGGCATGCATGCACACATTCCCAGAATGATTTTCAAGTCACCAGGTCAGGACCTGAACCTTGGCTATGTAGTTCAACCCCTCAACCACCACACCACCTGCTGGTCTCAAGGGTTCATATCCTTTTATGGCTACATATGCCTCCTTTAGTTTGTGTATCATTGGATATGATAGCATTGCAAAACAGTACAGGATCTGAGCTCAGAGGTTGGGAGTGGTCAACAAACAACATTACTTTCACATTCCAAATGCAGTTGGCCTTATTTTTACCATCCCTAATCACTCAGTTGGTTTGATTTTAGAGGCTTAAGATGGTTCAAACTCCTAATATATTATGAGATGCTAAATTTTATTCTCTTTATGTAAAATTTGAACTTAAGATTGATACTGCTTTGAAGTCACTGCCATCTGGTTTTGTATTTGCTGTTCAGAAGTCAGCTATTATTTTTATTATTGTTCCACAAAATGTAAAGCTTTTTTAGTCTACATATAACATATTCTTTACTTTTTTTCCACAGGTTCAAACATATTATGCCTAGGTGTAATTTATTTGAGCTGAGAGTTTGATTCTGTGGATTGATATCTTTCATTCAGTTTCAAAAACATTTTTTATTATTATTTCAAATATTTCTTCTCTTCCCTTTCTTCTCATCTCCTACCAGATCTTCAGTTACATGTATGTAAGATATTTTAAACATTATATAATTAAAACTTAAGTCTCAGTGTTTTCCTTCTTGAAAAATTAATTTACATCCAAGCTCCCTTCTGTCTAGTTGAGCAAGAATTCCAACATCCCCCAGATATGGTGTAACCTCTGAAATCTCTTCACTTGTCAGCCTCCTAGATCTTTTCTACCAAAAGTTCAATAGCCTCAGTACCAAGAGATGGCATAATGGCTACATTGTTGGACTCCCACATAGTTGACTGCAGTTCAAGTCCCAGACTTGGTGGCTTAAAACTCATACTGGGCATGTGTGCATGAATGCCCCAAATCCTGAGAGAAGAATGGAGGAGAAGGGATTGCAACATGGCCATCCCCTCTGAGGAGTGATTTCTTGTTTCCTGTCTCTCTGTCTGTCTCCTGGCAAGCTCTATAGCAAAAGTGTACTTAAAACAACAAAAAAAGTTTCTTAGCCTCCTTATGTGCTTGGAGAATGGAGGTGGACTTGAAAGAAATTTCTTCATACCATTTTGGGATATTTTTCTCTGTGACTTTTTCCCCTGCGGTAACCAACTTCCGAAATCCAATCTGCTTTGTCTGTCCAGAACTCTTAACACCCTTTTCTCTTCCAAAAACAATATTCTAGCTTTTGCTTGAGCTCTTAATTTTTCCCCTCATCCGATTGTAAGTCCTTCAAACTTAATGTTCAATACTGGTAGTATTATAGTGTTTCATTTTTTGCAGTATTTTCAGTTTATACAATGATAGCATAGACATAACAGCAGTAAAATAAATATTGTTAAATAATTCATTCATTCATCCAATCATGACAATAAGTGTACACTACTGCAAGACATGTTTCCTTGGAACAATCCAGAATGAGTGTGGAATTCATCACATGTGATTCCTTCAAATCTAGAATTATAGCTCAGTATAAGTCTCTCTATAATACCTACAAATCACTCTTCGAAACATTAATTTTAGGGTTTATATTAATTTGTAACCACACGATAAGCTGATGATAATCACTTAGTTACTCTATCATGATCAGAAATAGAAGTCCCTAACAACACTTCAGGGAAGTTAATTTTGTACTTTTCAAGATAAGGTTTATGAAGTTCAGAGAGGTTCTTAATCTTTCCATTGTTACATCTGTGTCAGAACTAGGATTTTATCTTTATATTTCTACATTTTCATTTTTATCCTTTTTTTTCATGTTTTGTCTGCAGGGTACATATGCTTGCCAAAGAGAGACACAGAGCAGTGAGAAATCAACCTCCAGAAGGTATGACCATGCCATAATCCCTTCTCCTCCACTTTTCTCTCTGGATGTTGGGCATACGCACACACCTGCCCAGTGTGTTTTTCAAGTCACTGGTCTCTAACTGGGTAACAATAATCATGGGATCAGCCCATCTCCTAGCCTAAATTTCTGCATTTTCTACATTGTCAGCAATGCCTGCTTTCTATACAGGATACTTTCTTCAAAGCTTCTTATATTTGTCCACCAGAATGCATTGTTCATTTTCTTATCTTGAGTAGTATTTTTTAATTATTATTATTTCTATACTTAAATCTTACTTAGTTTCTGAGTCTATCATCATTTCCAATATATATACATATGTGTATATATATATATATATATATATATATATATATATGTATATATATATATATATACACATACACACACACATATATATTTGCTAGAGAATGTGTGCACTTACCAGAGAGAAACAGAGATTAGAAAGAGGAGAAAGTAGCCCCCATGAGGAATGGTCATGATGCAATCCCTTCTTTTCCATCTCTCCCTTCTTTGGGGATTTTGGGCATATATGCACATGTGTCCAGTGTGTTTCTCTAAATGCTGGAACAGGGACTTGAAAATCTTGATATTGGCCATGTAGGACCTGGCTGCCTTAATTACCAGGACACAGAGCCAGCCCCATCATCTACTTTTTAAATGAAATAATGTAACAACTCCACATTAATTGCTTCATTTTATGGCTCACTAATGTAGTTTTGGACAATATTAACCTGCTCTATTGAGTCATAATTTTTCTATGCTTAATTTTCCCCTCATCTGATTGTAAGTCCTTCAAACTTAATGTTCAATACTGGTAGTATTATAGTGTTTCTTTTTTTGTAGTACTTTCAGTTTATGCAATGATAGCATAGACATAACAGCAGTAAAATAAATACTATTGAATAATTCATTCATTCATCCAATCATGACAATAAGTGTACATATTTATACCTCTTGCAAATTAGTCAAACAGTATGTGACTCATGTATATTTTATTACTGACCAAAGTTAGTTTATATTTCAGCCAAGAGTGGAAAGGATTACTTGTATTGCACATACTATCCAATAAAAGCAGCTTATTATAGCAGAGATACAAATATACAATTAGGTAAGGATATAATACTGAAATAAAGGTCAAACCAGAATAAAAATTGTGAGTTATTGGGGACAGCAGGTGGCTCAATGTTTGGGGTCACTGGATTCCCACATGGTCAACCATGGTTCGAGTCCCGGACCTGGCAGCTTGCTTTCTAGTTTTTCCTTTCTCTCTCCCTCTCTATCTCTGTCTGATCGAATTGAAAAATAATAATAATAATAAGTGGAATTAAATAAATATTTTTTAAAAAAATTATGAGTCATTAATGGTAAGCCAAAGCAAAAGAATGTTGATTTGGGATGACTGTTGGTACTGGGAAATATATCCTAATATACAAGTCTCTCAAGACAACCACAGCATAGTGACAAGTACTTCACTACGGCAAGACATAGATAGATGAAAATACTCAGGTGGGACATGATGATGAATACTGTTAAAGGAAGATGGAATTAACTCTGCAAAATCCAGAAGTCAGAGAGTAGGTAGAAATGTGGCATCATCTTTAAGAAAAAGAAGTAGGTAATTTCAAGTAGGATTTTTCAGAATCTTAGGCACCTTTTCAGTTAGCTTTTAAAAACATGTATAAGAATTTATATTGTATAATTCTGAGATAAAGGATGATGGAAATGAATTCTGAAACTTTATTTTTGGGTACAATGTAAACTCATTAAACGTAATCTATCTATATAGCTAGCTAGCTATATACTCTAAAATTTATGAGCCAGTGCCACAGTTTTAATTTTTAAGCAGTATATGGTTTACAAAGAAGTTATGAAAAGGACAAGAAGTCAATCTTTTCCTTTACACAGCTACTTACCATTTATGATGTTCTTTATGTTTCCTGAAAATACAAGTTTCACTCTGGAATTAACTTTCCTTCATCTTGAAAAACTTGCTTTAGTATTTTTAATGCTATAAGTCTACTGGAGGAAATTCTCTTTGTTTCGTTTTAAAATATCTTCATTTTATCTTCATTATTGCATGATATTTTCATTAGGTATGAAATTCTGGACTGGGTGTGTTTAATTTTCCCCTAAGATTTTTAAGGTGATGTTACATTCTCTTCTGACTTTCATGGTTTCTCCTGATTAAAAAAAAAAAAAAAAACATCAATTATATTGTTGTTCCCCTGTATGTAATATGCTATCTTTCTGTTATTGCTTGCAAGATTTATTCTTTATCACTGGCTTTTGACAGTGACTATGATATACCTTAGCTTAGACCTCTTTGTGTTTATTCTGCTTGATATTCACTTAGTATCTGGTATCTGTAAAGTACTCTCTTTTATCAAATTTAGTAATTTTTCTATCATTATTTCTTCAAATATTTGTTTCTGTCTGATTGATTCTCCTCTCCTTTTAATGGACATTACAATCACATAAGTATTTGATTGTTGGATATCATTTAACAAGTTGCCGAATTTCTATATTTTTATTTTTATTTTTTACTTTTCAGATTTTTTTTCTCATAGGGCACATGTGCTTGCCAAAGAGAAACAGAGGGAGAAAGTTAGAAATCACTCCTCTGGGGACCAGCAGTTAGCATAATGGCTATGTCGCTGGACTCCCACGTAGTTGACCGCGGTTCGTGTCCCGGATCTGGTGGCTTAAACTCACGCCGGGCGCGTGTGCGTGTGTGCCCAAGATCCCAAGAGGAGAATGGAGGAGAAGGGATTGCGATGTGGCCATCCCCCCTGGGGGTTGATTTCTCGCTTTCTGTCTCTCTGTTTCTCTCTGTCTGTCTGGTGAACGCACGCGTCCTATAGCAAAAAAAAACCTCTTCAAAAAAAAAAAATGAAATCACTCCTCTGAGTGAAGTGAATAGCCATGCCAAATCCCTTCTCCTTTATCCTTTTGGGATTTGGGATGCACATGTATGCACACGCACACACACAAGCACCCAGTGTGTTTTTTAAATCACCAAGTCTGAGACTTGAACCATGGATTCAGCCACATAGGACCTAGTGCCTTAACCATCGCACAAGCTGCAGGGCCTTCTATTTTAAGTTTTGCAGAAGGTGCATGCATTTGTCAAGGAGCGACAGAGATACAGAAAGGGAAATGAAGAAATCACTCCTCAGTGAGTCACACAGCCATCCCTTCCTCTCCATTTCTCCATCCTGTCAGGATTTAGGGCATGCACATGTATGTAATTGGCATGTTTCTCAAGTACCAGATCTGGTATTCAAACTGCACTTGTCAGCCATATGGTATTTGACTCCTTTAATCTCTAAGCCATGAGCCAGCTCTCTCTGTTGTTCATTGTCCATCTTTTTTTTCCTCTCCATTCTTTTTGTGGATGATTTCTCTTAAGCAGTATTCAACTTCACTTACTCTTTTCTCTTTCTAACCATTGACTAGCTCATTTCAGAAATTGTTTTTTTCAGTTCCCAAGTTTCAATCTGGCACTTTTTTATTTTTTCCGTCTTACTCTTGACAGTTACCATTTACTTGATGAGTTTTATGCATTGGAAACATGTTTTATGTTACTTCATTGGCAGGTGTTACATAATAGCTTCTCTAAAAACCTCCTTAGTTCCAGCACCTGGCTCATCTAAGAGTCATATTTCATTGACTATTTATTTTCTCTCAAGAATGTGTTCCATTTATTTCGTTCCTCATCCATCAAGAAATTTTGAATTGTATCCTAGTTATCCTCAATGCTAAGTTGGAAAGATTCTGGATTCTTTTTTTTTCTCAAGTGACTATTTCCTTTGTTTTGGCAAGTAATTTTCTTAACTGGTTTTATATTGCAATAATTTTTCTGGGTTGGTAGCCCCAGCCTCAGTTTAGATATTTTATGCTTAGTAAGACTACTCAAGGCCTGTTTCTCATATGCATGGCACAATGGTGAGCCAAAAATATACATAGGGGCCAGCAGGTGGCATGATGGGTAAGGTACTGAACTCACATGATCTACTGCAGTTCATATCTTGGACCCGACAGCTTGAAAATCACACTGAGCAGGTGCACTTGAGTGCCAAAAATCTCAAGAGAAGAATGAAAGGATTACAGTGTGGCCATTCCCCCATGGGGTGATTTCTCACTTTCCTTCTCTGTATCTCTCTGTCTCTGGTGAACCCATGCACCCTGTGGCAAAACAAAAACAAAAACCTGAAGAAAAAAATGTATGCATAAACAGTTGGATGATTCTTTCCTTGGCTCCTTCTCCCAAAGGATTACTTAATCCTCTAAGGTAGTCTTTTCTTTCTGCCTTTCTTTTCCTTTCTTTCTTTCTTTTTTATTTTTGTTTGTTTTTATATTTTTTGCTGTAAGGTGCATGTGCTCACTAAAGAGACACAGAGAGAGGGAAAGTGAGAAATCACCCTCCAGGTGGAATGGCCAGGCCACAATTCCTTCTTCATTTTCCTCTCAGGATTTTGGGCATGCACACACACACACACACACACAGTGTGATTTTCAAGACGCTCAGTTTCAGGACTTGAATCATGGAGGCCATGTGGGAATCCTACACCTTAAACAGCAAGCCATCTGCTGACCCCAAGTGTGGTTTTCATAGCTTCACTTTTTTGTTTCCCAAGACAAAAAGATGTCATTTTTTACATGTGCCCCATTGATCTGCTGCCAGGTGGACTACTTTGTCCAGACTAAAAGATAAAACCATAGAAACTTAGTGAACATATCCCAACTTTTCCTCATGTAAAATAATATGGACTCCTAGCCAGAGTCTGACTGATTCTATTTATTCTCCAGTATCTCTAGGTAGTTTTGTGCTTTTTGTTTATTATTTTTCCTATGTCTCAGCTTTATTTTTTACTGGAGAGGAGATGAGAGAGAGTCATCCTATTTTGTCTTTGTCCCTGTCTGACAAAGGCTGGAAAGATGTAAATGAATGCTTAGATTTTCACTGGCAAGAAGCCAATTGTAGAATTAGGTAGTTTTCACCTCTTTGCTCATAATTCTAGCCTTCATTGTCCATAATTAATAAAGATTTATTAATATATTATTTTATTTGGAGCAACAGATTTTATAAAGATAGAAGGGACCAGAATAGTACCCTAAAGTAATGCATAGCCATTAAAAATTCCTCATTACTAGTACACCCTCTATATCACTTTTCCTATTAAAAGCACTATAAATATATTTCAGCAAGTCATGAACACCTTGGAGGGCCATACAGTAAAAAGGTTAAGAAAAATGAATTACTGAGAGAAAAGAATAAAATATGGTGTTGAAGTATTCTGTTCTCTCATTTACCACTATGGACCATCATTCACGACTTTAAATGTAATCACTGGTTTTGAATTTTTCTGGAGTTAGGCTAGATCCTTTCATTCAGATCTTCAATGACTGTTGTGAGCCTGCCTGGCACATAATTTTTCTCAGTGTGGGGTCCCTTAAGATGAAGGAAATGCTTTAACTATGCAAAATTTTGAGTCTTTGGCAGCTGTTCATTGCAGCCCTTTAGTATGAGAGAATACATAAACCTCTAATAGTCTTGTCAAAGCACTTAATGCATTTAACATTAGGAAATTTTAGAGCCTATTTCCCTCAAAACCAAAAAAAATTAAAAACAAAAGAAGTGATATATCTTTTACCAGTGCATTGAAATATTAAGAATCCCTATCATATTAGAAAAATTATGAATATTGGATGCATTTCAAAGATTTGAAAGCATTTATAATTTTATTAATGTCGTTGATTGGCACTTTTCAGTTACATTCAGCAAGCTGATATCTTACAGCAGTTGAATAGTCATGCTCGCGTATATTATAATATATTACAATTAATAAATGGTGTTTAGGTTTTTCACGACTGTGCTGAAAAAAGAAATTCCACAGAGATTATTCTCTGATTCCATTTTAAAATGTTCACACTAAGTCAATATTAAAACTGTAATACATTTTTTTTCTTCTGGAGAGGTTTTTGCAATAGGGCGCGTGCACTCGCCAGACAGATAGATACAGAAAGACAGAAAGTGAAGAAATCACCCCCCAGGGGGGATGGCCACGCCGCAATCCCTTCTCCTCCTCCTCCGTTCTCCTCTCGGGATCTTGGGCACGCACGCACACGTGCCCGGCGTGAGTTTAAGCCACCGGGTCTGGGACTCGAACCACGGTCAACTACGTGGGAGTCCAGCAACATAGCCATTACACTAACTGCTGAGCCCAAGCTGTAATACATTTTTCAAAGCATAATTTCTCATAATCAGAGATAAAAAATAATAATGTTTGACTTGAAGAAAATAAATTTAATTCTAATTTTAACAAATTGAATCAGTTTTTAAAACTTTTTTAGTAAACTAAGGACACTAAAACTTGAAGATAAAAATTGCACATATTTCATTTAAGTTATCTGAGTACAGACATAAAGGAAACATTTGCAGTTTATTTCTTTCTAAATACATTTTTGATAGCCAATGAAGACAAGGTATATTTTTTAAAAAATAATGTATCACAAACAGTTAAGTCTATAGACACTAAAGAAAGAATAGTGAGATTTTAATTAAAATAGTATAGACAATAACATCTTTGTAATTATTTTTACTTTTAGAATTGTTTTACTTGGCGCTGGCACTGGGGCCGGGGCCCCGCCTCGCGCACCGCGGCCGGGGCCCCCGCCTCGCATGCCACGGCTCGGACCACCCGGCCCCCACTGCCTCTCCGGTGCTGGGTGTGTCCCGCACTCAGCGCTGATGCGGGCCGGCGGCGGACTGGCTGAGCTCACCGTCCTTCCTTTCTCAGGCCGGGCGGGCGAGCAGGGGGTGGCGCTGGATCCTGCACACGTTCGCGTGCTCGGGGCTGGTGTGTGGCCACCGGGCCTGTGTGTGGCCGCCGGGCCTGCGCCTGCATGTGGCCACCGGCCTCGGGTGGCAAACTGAAGCCAAAAACTAGGACTGAGAACTTGTAGCTACAAGCAACAGAAAGAAACTTTAGGTGTCTTAAACCAATTGAGAAATATATTGTATGGGAGGATTTTCTCTGCCTATGGACAGTGAGAAGATGATGGTTGCCAGTCCTGCATTACCTCAGGAGAAAGCAGGAACTACTCTACCATTCTTAGGGAAGCCAGATACCCGAGGATGACTCACGCTGCAGATCCCCACAACACCATTCCTGGTAATCACAAGATGGATACTGTGCCGCATCACTGATAATCATCTCTGCTTTCCAGAGCCGCTTTCCTGAGACTGTATTCCATGGAAATTCACCTGCAATTGCGGAACTGCACGAGACCCACCCTGAATCCAACCCTGAATGGAATCTATACTCCCTATTGTTAAAAACTTTGTGAGCTGATGATTGAAGAAAAAAAAAATAAAAATTGAAAGAACCAGAGGGTATGATGGCAGGGAAGGCAACTGCAGCTACTAGAGACAGTATGGGAGAGGTAATGGGAGTGAGTGGTTGAGGACGGAGGGGAGGGATTCAGGGAACAAACAACACATTTGGTGGACACAGGAGTGAAAAGTTGTCTGTTGATGTATATGGTGATGTCATTGTTTTGACTGATGTGCACTGTATTCATGCTGGGAAAAACCATGTTGTACACGGTAAAAAGGTGCAATGATTGAATGTGAATATAGAAAGAGAAAAAAAAGAAATGGCAGAGGGTGAGAAGTAGGGAATCAAGGGGGGGGAGAAGTAAAATACGTAAGAAACGAGAAATGAAAAATTATTTGTTGAAGATAACATGTATGGTAATATCTTTGATTGAGTCAATTTACTGTGTATTCTGGATGGGAAAACTCATTTTGTATGCTGCAATGAGAGATAGTGAATTAATGTAAAAAATAAATTTTAAATAAAAAAAAAACTGCAAAAAAAAAAAGAAAAAAAGAGAGTGATCGGCCAAGAAATGGAAATTCTAAAGCTCCAAAGGGAATATAGAGAGATAAAACATGAAGATAATAACTAAGGGTTGTTTCTCTTAATATCCTCATTTGCCACACATTTAACAAATGAATGGTATTCAATGAATCAGACAAAAGTAAAGAAATCAATAGGGGATATATTAAAAAAAAGAATTGTTTTACTTAACTTTATTTATTTATTTAACTTGATGAAAGTGAGAGAAAGAAAGAGAGAGAGAGAGAGAATGAGAAAGCAAGCCACCATGTCCAGGACTTGAACCACAGCCATGTGGGAGTCCAGCACCTTTAACCACCATGCCACCTGTCAGCCCCACACCTTTGTAATTTCTGTAAGTCTTATTTATGATATGCTAATTTGAGCTTGAGATGTTTCACTACAATAGATTTCAAAACAAAATCTAATTTATTAGTACATACATTAGCTCTAGATATGTGAATGTCAGTAATAAGTGATATAAATTACCCCTGTGTATGCAAGTTAAATGGCTTAATTGGATCCTTTAAGATAAAATGTCAGTGGTTTGTTATGCAGCGATATATGTGATACACATATGTAAAATGGAAAAAAATTATTAAGGCATTAAGTATTGTAGTCTTTGAGGGCATATTTAGTGTTCAAGTTAGGCAAAATGCTGGAATTGTAAAAGTGAATCTAAAATAATAGAAAATTATTATTTAAATTCCAATATCAGAGATTTTAAAAAGAGGAATAAAAATACCTCTTTCAAAAAGAACCCAACAAATAAGCATAGAACAGGAAAGACTAACTGAAACCACATAAGAAAGAAAAGTGAACCAATATTAAACTAATTACACTATATATAAAAAACAAAGCAACAATTAAAAAGTCATTTGAGATTCAATTAATTTTTCAAAATAATTCAACCATATGAATTTATAAAAGACACACAACAAAAATGAATATATTGAGTGCCCGACAGTGATACAGGGATAAAATGCTACATTCTGCAAAGCCAATTCATATGGGAAGATTCTGGGTTCACATACAGAGACTGCTCTAAGTATATACACTAAGTATGCATACACCAATGATCTGGGGCTGGCTAAAGTTGTAGATAAATCACAGAAGCAAGATCCTGTTGGGGGTGCTGTCTGTCTGTCTTCTGTGTCAGTTTTGTTCACTAAAGAAATAGATTAAATAAACTTAAAATGATGTATTTAAAAGCTAACAATAAGAGGATAGAAAAATGCATTATATTAACCAAATAAACTTCATAGTTTTATGTTTTTACAAGACAAAATAGACTTTATATCCAAAAACATTATCAAATAATGAATGCAATTATATATTGAGAAATGACTTAGTTTAGTAAAGGAATATAATAAATCTAAAATTTTTTATGTACTAAGAGCCTAAAATTTAAAAAGGATTAAAAGCACATGTAAATAAACTAATCCAGCATCATAATAAAAGTTTTGATGTACTTGCATAAATAACTAAAAATTTTAAAAAGTAATAGAAAGACATTGAATTTGAAGAATCAATATAATGAAAATGTCAATTTACCCTAATTGATTTACACATTTAATGCAATTTCTATCAAATTACCATTGGCATTCTTCATAGAAAAGAAAAAAAATATACAAATCTGCTGGGAATCATAAAAGATCCCACATTATAAAGCAATATTGTGCAAATAGAATAAAATTGGAGGTGTCTCACTACCTGATCTCAAAATACATTACAATGCAATGATAAGCCAAACAGCATCATACTGGCATGAAAACAGATACCCAGACCACTAGAACAGAATAGAAAATCTAGACATAACCCTAAAATACACACCCAACTGATTTTTTTTTTAGAGGTTTTTGCTACAGGACGTGTGCACTTGCCAGAAAGACAGAGAGAGACAGAGAGATAGAAAGCAAGAAATCACACCCCAGGGGGGATTGTCATGCCGCAATCCCTTCTCCTCCATTCTCCTCTCGGGACCTTGGGCACACACGCACATGCCCCTGGCGTGAGATTAAGCCACCAGGTCTGGGACTCGAACTGTGGTCGGCTACATGGGAGTTCAGCGACATAGCCATTATGCTAAGCGCTGGTCCCTACCCAACTGATCTTTGATAAGGGCACAATTTGGTGGAGAAAACAAAGTATTTTCAGCAAATGGTACCGGAAAAACGAGATCCATCTGTAGAAAAATGAAACTGGACCACTATCTCTCACCATTACATATGTCAACTAAAAATGGATCAAAGATCTAAATGTAAAGGTTAAAACTATAAAGTTACCTGTGGAAAATACAAGTGAAACACATGAAGATATTCGAATAGGAAAATATTTGTTAAATAAGACCCCTAAAGCACAAGCAAAAATTCCAAAAATAGACAAGCAAGATTACATCAATCTAAAAAGTTTCTGCACAGCAAAAGGAACCATAGAGTGAAGAGACAACCCTCAAAATGGGATAAAATATTTGCAAACTATGCTTTGGGTAAGGGATTGATAACCAGAATATATAGGCATCCCAAGCAACTCACTCACACAAAAATACTAGTAATCCAATTAAACAATGAATCTATGAGCTGAACAGATGTCTTTCAAAGGAAAGTACATGAATTGTCAAAAAACTTTTAAAAAAAGTTCAATGTCTCTTATCATAAGAGAAATGAAAATTAATACCACAAGGAAGTATTACCTAATCCCAGTCAACATGGCTATGACAATAAATAAATAAATAAATAAATAAATAAATAAATAAAAACAAACAACAATCAAAACAAACAAAGGACAAGTGATTGGGAGACTGTAGTGTAAAGGGAACCCTGCTGAACTGTTCATAGGAATGTAAATAAGTATAGTCACTGTAAAAAACAATATGAAAGTTTCTCAAAAATTCAGACAGAACATGACTTAGTAACCATACTTCCAGGTATTTACTCAAAGGATAGAAAATCACTCAGTTGGAAGGACACTTGCACGTCCATGTTTGTTACAGCATTACTCACAATAGGTAAGTCATGGAATCAACCAAATGGTCAATAACTGATGACTAGAGTAAATAAATATGACATATAGACAAACTGGAATACTGTTCATCCATAAGGAACAGTGATACTCAGTCATTAAATAGAAAGTGGATGAATCTAGACCATTTAATACAAAGTAAAATAAGCTAGACATACAATGAAAGACAAACATTGTATGTCTCTGCTCAATATATACTGAACACCTGCACTCTTTGGCAGAAATGGAAAGAGTCAAAGATATAAAAGTAGAAAGGACAAGTGTAGAGACAGGAGATTGTATGGGATGAGGAGGGTGGGAGGCGTAAATGTGGGAAATGAGTAGTAGAGACTCAGGGACAAAAAGATGTTACAGACACAAGAAAGTAACGTTCTTCATTGGAAATAACATGTACAGAATATCCTTAGTTTTATTATCACACACTGCATGCATGCTTTGAAAACCCATATTGTATGCCACAAAAATGCACAAGTATATGTACATAAGAAACTATAAAATTAAAAGAAAAAATTGGAAAACAATAAAAAATTTAATAAAAACATAAAAAGTAGTAAGTTTTGTATTAACAAGTTTCATCTATGGAATTAGGAAATATTCATTCATTCTGTTCCAGTACAGGTGAACATTTTTAAAAACCACCTAAAAACAAGTTTCAATATGTTGATGCTAGAAATCAGGATGGTAAGTAACTCTGGGTGCAGAGTCTCTGGTACACCTCAAAAAGAAAATCAAGGGATTATAGAGCAAGTCATTGCTTCTGCAGCAGGAAACTATTTGCTATTTTTTTTTTCAATTTAAAAAGTCTAGTTTGATTCCAAGAGATTAATCCAGAATGAGTAGTATAACTTTCTACTATTTCTACTTGCACAATGAGCAGCAAAGAAACAATTTTCTCTAATATATACCACAAAATTGCTATTTAAAATACCATTTCTGGCAGGTTCCTGAACTCTGGAATGACTTCCCAGCAGACATCAGGTTACAATGCAACTAGAAATATCCATCATACGGTATGTATTGTCAAATCCAACAAACCCTAAAACTGGCCCATTACTACTAATTCATTTTCTGATAAAAATTAGTACATTTTGGATTTTAACCAAGCAGATTCAGTGGTTATAAGTAAATTATCTGAACAGGTAATTCAGACCCTCTTGTTATCCAACTTTGCTCTTGTACTCTTGCTTAATATATTTGTAATACAATGAACTCCAAATGATGTAAGGTCTTTGAAACTTGCCAAAAGTTTTATAGCTTGTAGGCGTTTTTTTTTAACCTTTAGATTTTAGTAATTTGAACAAAATGTGCTGGTGTGTGTGTGTGTGTGTGTACATGTTTCCTTATCCTGCTTAGATTTTCTTGAGGTTTTTTATATCTCTTAGTTAATACCTTTTAACAAATTTCAAGTGCTTTACTATTTTTTGAATACTTATTTTTCTCTGTTTTCTCCTTTGTCTCTTTCTGAGACTTCAATAATATGTAATTTAGATCGTTATTACTGTGTAATAGACTTGTTGCCTCTGTCTTTTTTAATTTTTTTTTATATTGTAGCTTGGACAATTATGTTCATCTCTTCAGATTCCCTTAGTCTTTACTTAGCTCTAATACGCTCTAAACTTTATTCAGTGCATTTTTAAATTAGTTTTTGTACACTGCAGTTGTGGAATTCCCACTTTATTCATTATTAGAGTTTTTAATTCTTTTAATTCATTCATTATGAAAATTTGTCTATAAACCTTTAACAAATTTATACTGGATTTGAATAATTGTAACATCTTAGTTACCTCAGGGTTGGTTACTACTGAATGCTTTATTCTTAAGTATTGGTCACGTTTTTCTATTTATTCACATAAATAAGAGTATTCTATCATCTGCAAGTAATGCCTTTTGTTCTAATGTAGTTAAATTAGATAAACTTGAACTCCAAATCTCAGCTTCTGTATAATGGGCAGCAACTAAATTTCTATTTAGATATTTTCAGCTTCCAGCTGTTGTTTTCTAAACTGGGCCCTTTCATGTCTCCTCTTTGTGGATATAATTTAATAATCAGACAGTTATTTGAGCATGCAGGGGCTCAGATTCCATGTGACTCTCTCTTTTCTTGGATTTTCCCTTTTCTTACAGCCCTTAACACTGTACTTTGAAACCACAAGCTTATGAGTTTGTACTTCTTTGATGAACAAGTTATCTCTGAATCAAGGAATGCTCTCAGGAAGAAGGCCACAAAGTTACTACCTTTCCCATTCCAATTCTCTTTTCAAGGGTAAACACCTGTATAGTTTGCATACTTTTTACTGCTATGCAGTGTCTATAAATACAGTAGTTGGGTTTTATCGTTGTTATCTATAGGAGTATTAGTCTATCTTGCCAAGCTACTCTGCCATTACCAGAAGCTAAAACTCATATTTTTAAATCTATAAACACTTAACTATGTAACACCAAGAGCATGAAATAAGTTTAATCTTTCTCTTCTCGAAATTTTCTGAGAGATGTCATAATTTTCTTATCTTAAATCTTCCAGGTTGCTCCAGTTTTCATAGCTACTTCTTAGTTTACTATTTTTTTTTCTTTTCAGTGTATGGATGTTCAAATCATGAAATAATATTTTCTTACATGAAGTAAATTACATTCATTTCATTTCTAATCAGGGATGGCGCTACACTAAGCATTTTCCATGTTTTTTGTTTATTGTTTTTGTTTTTACCATGTGTCTTCTGGTCCAAAGTTCATACGTGACCTGAACCATGAGGCTCCAATTTACTTCTGTATAGACTTGCATGATAATAATGGTGAAAACAACTGCTCTTTGAACTGCTATCTTATATGCCAAATTGTTGGAGCTTCCATCCCTACCAGTATAGATTTTCTTTCATTACAGATGTTTCCTGAAGAAACAACTGCCCTACACTATGTTATATCCTAGTGGATTTAGATACTGCTCTCTTGCTATTTCTTTCAGTTGTAACAACTAACCTTGGAGGGACTTTGAAGATTGCGGCGTTGACATCACTCCTTCTGCCTTCAATTTCACAAATCCATGTGCTGCTTGTGCTCTCAGAACAATATTTTCCTTCAATGGTATTAAAATTACTTTAAATTTCTAAACACAATGATCTTGTTCTCATATTTGAACAGACCTGTGGTATTATTAGTACTGAACTTGACTAATACTTTCATTTTTTTAAAAGAAATTTTGGAAAATTTCCTTCTGATATGACACGAAAATGATTATATAGCTATAAAAAGGCTTCTTCTGAGGAAAATTAATACTATTAAATAGAATTATTAACTTAGCAAATGTTAGTAGATTTAACATTTACCCATGATTTGCATTGCAAGGACATTTCTTGGCCCATAGAGAAGATATTTTACCTGTATTACTTCAGTGTAGAAATCAGGTCTTTGGGAAGATGACTGTTAATTGTGAAACTCTTCCAATTGTTTTGCCCATGGGGGTCATCAGGTTCTTATGTAAAATCTACCCTCTGGAAGATAAAAATGTGCATTCGTTGCCAGGGCTCACAGTTAATTCAACATTTACCATGGGTATTTGCTATAGATTTATCTGTTACCAATGGCTCCAAGGAGTGATAGGATCAAACTTTTAGGGTAATATGAGTGCTGTGGAAGGATGAAAGGATCAGACAAATAGGTTATGCAGGAAGAAAATGTCCCTGAATCACTCCACAGCTAGTGTAGATGGAGACATTACCCTCACTGTATTTCAGTACAGATGCTACAACTTGCACCACTGATGCTGGGCATTAAATGTTAACATTCCAGCTTAGTCCACCTCAGAAAATTGAATGATTCTGAGGACACTCCAACAAGAGTAGATTCCAAGATTCTGTTTCTTCACCTGCACTTCTGAATCAGTCTTAAATGATGTGTCTGATGGATAAAACCTGGGTCACACAAGCTTATGCCTCAGCTGCTAGGGAAACAGTGAAGGTATTTCTGGAACTTATCTTGGGTAATCACAGACAAGCAACTTAAAAATTCCATAAACAATGAGTTTTCAAAGGTTCAGGGAAGCCAAAAGCCAGGCACATTTCAACTAGACAGTCATTAGCATATGGGTGGAAATTGGGGCAACCACCCAGGAAAAGCAGGGAGTATGATGGTTCACCTTGCTTCTTCATTGTAATTTGCTTTCTGTTATTCCTAAAAGACAGTTTGGATATTATGCTATTTGTTTGACTAAGGCAGAGTGCATAGCAATATGTTGGAAAGATGTAGACATAAGGAAAGATCATCAATAAAGTTGTAGCCCATGAAGAAATATATATATATATATATATATATATATATATATATATATATATATATATGTGTGTGTGTGTGTGTGTGTGTGTGTATGTTACCCACCAGGAAGAAGGTCCTCATCAGATGTGGCCCCTGGACCTTAGGTCTCCAAAGAAAGACTAAATCTCTATTCTCTATTCTCTATTCTCTTTAATTACCTAGACTCAGATATTTTTTGTTATTAGCCGTGGGATGGACTAGAACAGTTTTCCAACCTCTACAAGACTGTCTTCTACAGAGACCTATAGACATGTTTGTTCTTCAAGGAAAAAGCATTAAGATATGATGTGATATAAAATTAAAATTAACTTGAATATTTTGTGGTTCCCTTTTAAAGATTCCCTAGAACTCTCAATTAGGAAAACAAGAGGAAAGGAAAATTCCTAATACGCAGAGTTTATTTACTTAATATTGGTGATTTTGTTTGTTTCATTTGTTCTGGTCTTGTTATCTCAAGACTCCTGAGTTTCTTTACCGCTGAGATTTTATTTCAACAATCTGCTAAAACAGTACCTCCTGATGGGCTCAGTGTACAACTTTCAGGGATCTTTCTATGTATCTATCTATATCATCAGGTATATTCCAGATCCTTACACACATTTATAAATATTTCTCTCATCATTCTCTCTGTATAAAATTAAAGTAGACATTTAGTTTGGTGCAATTATTTTAATCCATGCATATTTTTTTCATAGTATACCTTTTCTATGAATTTTTGAAGACCCCCCCCATACAATCTTATTCACTTATATCTATTCAGGTCTCTTAAGAAATAGAGAGAGGGATTTCTCATTCTTTTTTTAATTTATTATCGTCATAATCTTGTTTATATTACATTGAATCACATATAAATTTACAGTGTATTATAGTTCTTTTTCCAAAAGGAATACCATGCATATCAGTCAATACAAAGACATTAAAATCCCCATCATCATCCTCAAATAGCTTTTCATTATTTTTTCCAGATTATTATTTTTATTATTATTCCAATGTTTTTTTAAAAACATTCTATCACTACTTATAATTTTGCTTATAAACAGACTTTTTCCCAACATGAAATATTTCTCAGACCAGTCCAGTTGAGAACATTATACATGTCATCATCAACAGGGAATAAACCATTTCTGTTTCCTACTAAAGTCATGCCTCTCTATTTGTTCTCTTGCTATCCTTCTCCATACACTTCTCTTTTCCCACCCTGTGCCATACAGTCTTCATCATCGCTAACTATGTTCACTGCTTTTATGCCCTCCAACATTTCTATCTCTACCATAAAGTGTGAATAGTTGGTATATATTAAGTGGATACATACAATATCTTTCTTTCATATCCTGGCTTGCTTCACTCAGCAATAACTCCTCCATATCCGACTACTTTCTATCAAATGCCAGGATATTGTTTTTGTTTGTTTGTTTGTTTGTTTTTTATGGCTGAATAGTATTCCATGGAGTATATATTATTGCCACACTTTTTCAATCCATTCATCAGTTTGTGGACATTTGGGTTGGTTCCATGTCTTCATGATCATGAATAATGCTGCAATAAACAGTGATGTGCAAGTGCTTTTCTGACTGAGAATTCTCCTATCCTTTGGATAGATACCCAGAAGTGGGATTGCTGGATCAAATGGTAGTTCTATCTGTAGATCTTTGAGGAACCTCCACATTGTTCTCCACAGTTGCTGAACCAGTTTACATTCCCACCAACAGTGTAGGCGAGCTTCCTTTTCACTACATCCCCGCCAACACTTATCACTTTTTATATTTTTAATCTTTGCCATTCTGACAGGGGTAAGGTGATATCTCATTGTGGTTTTAATCTGCATCTCCCTTATGATAAGGGATGTTGAGCATTTCCTCTTTGTTCATACGTCTTCCTTAGAGAGATTTTTGTTTAGCTCATTTTCCCATCTTTTAATTGGGTTGATCATTTTTTGTTTTCACATAAGGTGCTTGAGTTCTTTGTGTATTCTAGTTATTAGTTCCTTGTCTGAGGCATATTTTACAATATTCTCCCATTCTGAGGGTTGTAGAGTCATACTTGTTCCTGTGTCCTTCACTGTGCAGAAATTTCTGATATAATCCCTCTTGTCTATTTTAGGGATTATTGCCTGTGCTTTGGGAGTCTTATTTAAGAAGTCTTTGCCTACTCCAATGTCTCCCAGAGTTTCCCCAGAATTTTCCACCAGTAGTTTTATAGTTTGAGGTCTTAGGTTCAGATCTTTGATCCATTTTGAGTTGACTTTTGTTAATGGTGAAAGATGGGGATTCAGTTTCATCTTTCTGCAGGTGGATACCCAATTTTTCCAGCACCATTTACTAAAGATGTTTTCCTTTTCCCAATGGGTTGACTAGTATTTTTGTCAAAAATCAGTTGGCTGTAAGTTTTGGGGTTTATTTCTGGGGTCTTTATTCTTTTCCATTGGTCCACGTGTCTGTTTTTGTGCCAATATATCATGCTATTTTGATGATCACAGCTTTATAATATATCTTGGGATCAGGGAGTGATATGCCTCCCACTCCACTCTTCTTGTGCAAGATTTCTTTGGCAATAAGAGGTCTTTTGTGATTCCAGACAAATTCTATGATGTCTTTTCTAGATCTGGGAAGAATATCCTTGATATTTTTTATTGAAATTGCATTAAATATGGGTAGAATTGCTATTTTGATTATGTTAATTCTTCCAATCCAGGAACATGGGATGTCCTTCCACTTTTTTATGTCCTTATCAATATAGTTTTCAAGATTTTCATGGTTTTCTTTGTAAAGGTTATTGACTTCCTAAGTTAGGTTTATCCCTAGGTATCTTACACATTTTGTGGCTATGGTGGCTTTCTTCAGCTCTACTTCATTCCACTTGTTCACATGTAGAAATGCTATAGATATTTGGATGTTTAGGCTTTCATATTCTTGACCTACTCACCATTAATGAATTATTGTTTCATTAATGTCCACAGATCACTAAAGATTATACATTACCTAGTGACTTTATACATTTTCCTAGAATGTTTGATTTTTCCATTATCCAAAAGGATTGATTCTTTGTTTTTTTTTAGTTTTTGCTCTAGGACTAATGTGCTCACCAGAGAGAGAGAGAGAGAGACAGAAAGAAAGAAAGGAAATGTGAGAAATCACCTTCCCCAGAAGGGCATGGGATGCAGTAATCCCTTCTCTTCCATTCTACTTTCAGGATTTAGGGCATGCATGTACATACACTCAGTGTGATTTTCAGGCTACTGGATTCAGAATTCCAAGCATGAAGTTGGCCATGTAGGATCCAGACACATTAACCTCCATGCTACCTGCTGGCCCCAAAATGACTGTTTTATACTTTCTCTTCTACAGACAAGTCTGCCTCCCACAACCTGCCAGCAAATAGATTTATTTCTTACTTTATTAGGAAAACAGACCCACCACAAGAAACCACTCATCTAGCAATCCACTTGTATCTCTTTTCATTCATGTAACAGCTAAGCCTCTGTACCACAGTGATGAGTACGAGGCCTTTTCTCCGCTCTAATCCTCTCTAATTAGAATGTCATTTCTTCCTCAAATTATCTTTTTCCTTCAATTTTCTCTTATGCCTTTTAAGACCCATTGTTGTCTTAGTAGATACTTCTTAAGCAGCTGTGAGTTCAGTTATGTACCACATACTCTCTAGTGTATCATTCTCAAAAGCAGCATATGAACCTAATAACTCCCACCTTAATGAAAAATTACATAGGGACCAGCAGATGGCATAATAGTTCCATTCCTGGACTCTCACGGTTCAAGTCCCTGACCCTGGGGCTTAAACTCATGCCAGGAGTGTGTGCATACATGCCCAAAGTCCCAAGAGGAGAATGGATGAGAAGGGTTTGTGGTGTGGTCACCCCCATGGAGTGAAGGGGCAATTTCTCACTTTTTGTCTTTCTGTCTCTCGGGCAAGTGCATGCACCATATAGCAAATATCTCTCTAAAAAAATAAAATATATAAACAAAAAATTATTTTTTCGTATTGTATTCAGTTACTGAAACAAGAGTTCGACTCAATGAGTAGGTAAATAGGGCAGGGGCCCCTGTGGAAGAGTCACTATAATAGGAAATAGACATACACATATATTAGGATAAAGTCAACTTATATGGTAGATTCACTCAGGTTAAGCTTTTTTTTCTTCTTTGGAGAGGTTTTTGCTATAGGGCGCGTGCACTTGCCAGAAAGACAGAGACAGAGAGACAATATATCCCCCCAAGAGATATCGCCACGCTGCAATCCCTTCTCCTCCATTGTCCTCTTGGGATCTTGGGCACACATGTATACGTGCCCGACATGAGGTGTGAGCTTAAGCCATCGGATCTGGGACTCAAACCATAGTCAACTACATGGGAGTCCAGTGACATAGCCGTTACACAAACTGCTGATCCCCTGGTCAAGCTTTTAATAAAAATCATTCACTACTCTCACTACAAATCAAGTATTAGCTCTTACTGCTTGCTTACACAGAGAGCTGCTTATAATCAGAGCTACTTACAGCTTGCTTGAGATAATGACAGCTTAGCAAAAGAGCAAAGAACCTTGGGCAATAATTTACTCTGCATCTGCAGGATAAGGAGAACCCCTGACATCACAAAAACAAATTTCAAGACCAGTGGTGATATTATGGTAGGTAGTTAGCTAGAAATGAGCAAGCGGCCCTAAGATAATTACAGGAGAACATATGCCACATCAGTCACAGCTTACAGGAGTTACAGTCACTCCTTCCTCTCACACAGCTTCTGGTGCTGGGAAGGTTGTCACCTTCCCTCTAGCCATCCCAAATAGACTCAGAAATTTACCACCAGGAAGGGATGGGATATTAAGTCAACATCCTGATTCCCACTGAGGCAATAAATTAATTGGGCAGTTCATCCAGATATGGATGCTCATACCTTCAAAGGCCACACTGGGTATTCGTAATTAGGATATTCTTCACCTGAGAGAGAGATACAGAAAAAAGCCTGTGAATTCTAGACAAAGAATCCAGACACTGTGACAGACCTTTCCCTGCTAAATATTCATTATCAGCTCTTAGAATAAATGTAACACCTAACCCCATCCCCAGTGCAGTTGTCCTCTGGCAGCTGCCCACCTGCATGCCTTTCACACATGGTGATGCATTTCTTTTCTATTAAAAATCCTCACTTTCCTATTCAAACTTCTCTTTTCTTACTTTACCAGTGTTTGTGGGTTTTAATTCTGTTACTCATCTTTGTGCTGTGGGTCCAAAGAACCAAGTAAAGCCAAGGATGTTACACAGTGCAGCTCAACTTCCCCATCCTGTAACACCACTCCCTACAGGACTCACTCCCTGCAAGCACTAACTTGTCAATGAGCTGGTGTTTCTCATCAATATGATAGCCAGTCTTTCTGCAAGCTGCTTCTCTCTTCTCACATAAAGTCAGCTTCTCAGAGACTGAAGAAGCCTAAATAAAACCAGAAGACTAAAGCCCCTCTTATTCAGATAAAAACCCCTTGCCTCAGTTCTTCATTGGCAACCCATTTTCTGGGACCAACTCCTTGTCTGAATGTTCTGATCTTCCATCCCTCTCCTTAAATAAACTCTCTGCATACTATCCCCTCTCTGTGTCCACGTCTCTAATTCATCATAAGCGTGAGAAGAACCTGCGCCCTTCTGTAGGTGCTAGGCCTGACCACCCCTGCACCCTCATGTTCCTGAGCCATTACTGACTCAATTTTTCAAAATGGCTAGTGAGTAAATATAATTGAAATTTGTACTTCTTATATCACTTCTCCACTGGTTTTCATACTACCTATTTTGCCTCCTTTACAACCTCCTTTCTGCTCAATATGATTAAGGTTGGGACATATTCAAACTTGCCCTGGGCCTCTTTTTCTCATACCTGTATGAGAAAAGACACTGACTTATTGCTCGAGATTATAACTTTCCATAATGTCAGAGTTTATTGCATAATGTAAGGTTTAGCACAGCAAAGCCGCCAAGTCAAAAGATGAGAACTCATGCCAGCTGATCACACTGAGTAGTTTCTAGAGGTGAACAACCAGTCCTAGGTCCCCAGATGTCCTACATGCCTACCTTCAAAGGGAGGGAACCCATCCAGTCCATTCAGGGAGGTCTCACGAGGGGTCTAAAGATGGGTGCCAAAGCATGGATAGAGGCAGCAAATCTCAGGCTGATTCCCAGAAACCAAGGCCCACAAGTCTCTTGGAGAGTGGTTGGGAGACACGTGCCCTGGTGACAGTGCCAGGAGTGAATGGAAAAGTGACTTCAGAGAGGGCTCTTTTTCCACTCCAAGGTGGAGTCTCTTAGATTAGCATCTGCACCTAAGATTAGCACATGGCCAGCCTGTCTTCTGTTACTTGGGTCGAACAGCACTTCTAGAGTTATCAGGTCTGGGTATATCTTTTAGTCATTCAAGATATCCCTGTTATGTCCTTTCAATTTGGCAGGCAAAGGGAAGACTCGGGATGTATATGTCATACTTTTTACAGCTCAGTACAGCCTGATCATTACAGAATTAATTTTGTGTAACATAGTACTCACTACATATGTCAATGAACCCCAAATTACAATATCCTCTCCAAAAGAGAACTTTCAGCTGCACATCAACATCCTTCTAAAACTTCTAAAACTAAGCTAACCTAGGTATGAACTGGGAATCAGTCACTTTCCACCAGAAAAACCTATCTCTGACCATGAGGTTTGTTGCAGAGAGAAGTTATATTACAGATGACATCAATAATGAGACAGAGAATTAGATCGCTTCAAATTGCCTCCTTGAATGTGACAAGTTGAGTCTTCTATAGAGGAATAATTCCTGCCCAAGTCTCCAATGAGATCTTTATATAAAATGGAGGTCTGAAACTTGTGCAGTTCTCTTTAGTTAATTCAAGCAGCAGTCCCTTACTGCTATTAAGGTTTCTATGCAAATGGGGCCAGCAGATGCTGGACTTCCACAGGGTTGACCACAGTTTGAGTCCCAAACCTGGCTTCTTGCTCTCTCGCTCTCTCTCTCTCTCTCTCTCTCTCTCTCTCTTGCTCTCAACTATAGCAAGTTAAAAAACTAATAATAAATAAAATGAAACAATTCTTTAAAAAAGGTACCTATACTAATAGTGGATGGAAACTGGTTCTTCCCTAGCTGGTCACTCAGTTGTAGCTCACATTTTTGCTCCCTTCCTGCAGGTCACTCAGCTTTCTCAGCACGTGTGTCCTGAGGCAAACTTACAAAACAATGATTTCCACTGGATTTTTCTTATTTAGGTTTATTCTGGTAGGTTACACTTCTTACTTAACCCTTTTCTTAAATGTCTAATAGATATTTCTAACTTAATGTGTCCAAGTGAGAAGTCTCACCCTCCATTACCAACAAGCAGTCTTTCTCTGACCAATAAATACTACCACTTTACATACTACATTATAACCCTAATATGCACAAGTTATTATTGCTTTATTTTTTTTACCTCATTTGCCTGGTAGGCACCTGGTTAACTAAATTAGACTGAGAAGAGCTTTATGAACAGTTTTGACTAAGCTATGGCAGGAATCAGACTTACATTAAAATAAAGCTAGCATCCTTGGCCTCTTTACCAGGTCATCACTCTAGCATAAATGTTCTAACTATTACCATCATGGACAGAGCAAAATTCCACAAATGAAGATGATAAGGAATATCACACTAAGCAGAGAGAGTTCACTTATTCCATTATAGGTTTTTTCACTATATGTTGTTTATATATACTTTAATACTTTATTGATATACTTTAGCTAATGTTTCATATAGGTGTCTATATGCCAGATGGTTGTGACTATGGTACTTGTTTGGTAATTGGAATAAGGAGGCCTGAGTTCACCCTAGAGTGTAGTGCATACTGATCTCATTAAAACTTCCCAGATACACGTACACACATGTGTGCACGCACGTACATATTTTGTTTTTTCTTTTCATTTTTTAAAGGTATTCAATTTGTTTCTATGTTATTTTAAGTATGAAACAGGGTTGGATGGACAACATGTGATTGCCTCTAAAATGTTGCAATAAGCTAAAATTTATAATATATTGTTTATGATTTTGTTCTTGATTGTGCATGTTTTCTTTTTCATTCTCTTTTTTGAAATAATGATTAAGTTAATTTTACTTTTATTACTACTTTTTAAAATGTGGTATACAATAAGCACACCCAACAGAGAGAGTCAGAGAAGAAAGGGGGAGGAAGTGAGAAAGCAAGCTTCTGGGTCAGGGATTCGAACCACAGTCGGTCATGTGGAAGTCCAGCACCTTAGCCACCACACCATGAGCTGGCCTCCCATTCTCTTTTTTCTCTATTTTCAATTATTTTATACATTCAATCACTACACATCACTACAGCAGGTAATGTGAATTTACCTAGCATACACTGCACACCAGTCCAGTTAAAGATACCATACATATTATTATCAACAAATTCATCCATTTCTGTGTCCCATAAATGTCTTTCCTCTGTATTTTATCCTTGATTTCTCTCCTCACTCTCTCCCTTTTCCCACCTTCATCCCACACTATCTCCATAACCATTTTCCATAATTCTATATCCTCTTTCAGTTTCTGCCATACAGTGTGGAGAAGTGGTATATATTAAATGAAGATATATAATGTCTCTCTTTCATAGCCTGGCTTGCTTCACTCAGCCATAAATCTTCCATATTAATCTACTTTATATCAAATGCCAAGGTCTTCTTTTTTTTATGGCTGAGTACAATTCCATAAAGTATATGTGCCACCCTTTTTCAATCTATTCATCTGTTCATGGGCATTTGGGTTGGTTCTATGTCTTAGCAATTGTAAATAATACCACAATAAACATAGATGTACAAGCACTTTTATGACTGACCATTTTCCTATCCTTTGGGTAGATACCTAGGAGTGGAATTTCTGGATCATATGGTAGTTCTATTTGTAAATCTTTGAGGAACCTTTATACTATTCTCCACAGTGGCTGGAACAATTTATGTTCCCATCAACAGTGTAGTAGAGTTCCCCTTCACCATGGTCTTGCCAGCACTTATCATTTTCTGCTTTTTTAACCTTAGCCATTCTGACTGGGGTTAGATAGTATCTCATTGTGTTTTTGATCTGCATCTCCCTTATGATGAAGGATGTTGAGCATTTTTTATATGATTTTTGGCTGTTCATATATCTTCTTTAGAGAGTTATTTGTTTCATTCATTTTCCCATCTTTTAATTGAATTTTTTATTCTAGGTAAACTGCTTGAGTTCTTTGTGTATTCTGGTTATCAGTCCCTTATCAGAGACATAGTTTACAAAATATTCTCCCATTCTGAGGGTCATCAATTCACACTAATTACTATATCTCTTGCTATGCAGAAATTTCTTAATCTGATGTAATCCCACTTGTCTATCTTTGGGTGCTCCTGGGTTGGGTGCATAAATATTTATAAGCATTATATATTCTTGAGGAACTAAACCTTTTACTACTAAATAATGCCCTTGTTTGTCTCAAAGTTTTTGTCTCAAAGCTTATTTTGTCTGAAATCAGTGTCACAACTCCAGCACTTTTTGATTTCCATTTGCATGGAATACCTTTTTCCAGTCCTTCACTGTTAGTCTATGTATATCTTTATCCATGAGGTGATTTCATATAGGCAATAAATAGAAGGTTTCTAGTTTTTTAATGCATTCAGCTAGTCTGTATCTCTTGATTGGAGAATTTAATCCATTAACATTCAACATTATTATCAATATTTCCAGACTTGTCCCTACCATTACATTAACCATTTTCTTGGTTGTTGCTTGTACTCTTATTTCTATGTGTCTCTCTTTAGTTTCCTTGGTATAGTACTCTCTGCAGCACTTCTTGACGATATCCATTTGAAGGTTAATCCTGCTAGGTATGTCACCTTGGTTAAAATTGTTCTTCTTTTTTGTTTTAACACTTTGAATATATTTTCCTATTTTTTCCTTGCTTGCATTGTTGTTTTGTTTTGTTTTTTGTTTTCTTTTTTTTTTTTTTTTTTGAGAGGATTTTGCTATAGGGCACGTGTGCTCACCAGACAGACAGAGAGAGAAAGAGAGATAGAAAGCAAGAAATCACCCCCCAGGGGGGATGGCAACGCTGCAGTCCCTTCTCCTCCATTCTCCTCTTGGGATCTTGGGCATGCATGCACACGCGCCCGGCGTGAGTTTAAGCCGTTGGGTCCAGGACTCGAACCACAGTCGACTACATGGGAGTCCAGCGACATAGCCATTATGCTAACTGATGGTCCTGCATTGTTGTTTTTATTGCCTTTTTTCCATTCAAAATTACAGAGCTCTCAACTTTGTTTTTTTGTTATTTTTTTTTTTTTTGGAAAGGTTTTTGCTATAGGGCACGTGCGCTCACCAGAGACAGAGAGACAGAGAGAAAGAAGGTGAGAAATCACCCCCCAGAGGGAATGGCCACACCACAATCTCTTCTCCTCCATTCTCCTCTTGGGATCATGAGCACGCACGCGCACCCAGCGTGCGTTTAAGCCACCAGGTCCGGGACTTGAACTGCGGTCGACTACATGGTAATCCAGCAACATAGCCATTACACTAACTGCTGGTCTCTCAACTTTGATTTTTGAGATACTATGTATACATAAACACTATATCCATCTCAGAGTAAGGTAGAAAATACTTTGGAAGTCAGAAAGACATTTCTTTCTTTTTTTTTTTTTTTTCTTGGAGAGGTTTTCGCTATAGGGCACGTGCGCTCGCCAGACAGACAGAGAGACATAGAGACAGAAAGCGAGAAATCCCCCCCAGGGGGGATGGTCACGCCGCAATCCCTTCTCCTCCATTCTCCTCTCAGGATCTTGGGCACGCACGCACACACGCCTGGCATGAGTTTTAAGCCACCGGGTCCGGGATGCGAACCGCGGTCGACTACGTGGGAGTCCAGCGACATAGCCATTACGCTAACTGCTGGTTCCCAGAAAGACATTTCTGTGACCGTTTATATCACTAATCACTTTAAAGAATGCAATTGTGTTTCCATGTCTCAGTTTTCTCATCTCTGCTTTAACTTTCACAGACTAGTGTAAAAATTTAAGAAAAATACTTAAGCAAAATGGGCTGACATAAAGATTTGCATTGATATTGCAGTTAGAAAAGGCAACATTTGCTTTCCTCTCTGACTTGACTTCAGGAAGCCTATACCTATCCTAATTCTTCATGATTAGGTCAAATTTGAGAACATATTTAAAGAGGAGAATGGAGTAAAGAGTGAAAATTACTAAGACTTTTATTGTCACTCCATATATATATGTCCTGTTCTCCATCTTATTAAAAATACATCAAAACTTTCCTATTGAATATTTATGATGAACTTAAAAGAACTCTTAAAATCTGCACATGAGGGGAGAAAATAAAAACTGGATTTGTTTATTGAAAATCCACTATTATCCAAACCACATTTGGTGGTTTGCTGTATTTTACTATTATCTGTTATCCCATTTTAAAATACAGAATGTAAATCAAAAACTCTGCAGAAAGATATACTCATGTTTGTCCCATCTTAGTCACTTTCTAGTCATGTAGCATTGTACACATTAATTAACTTCTTGGAGCTATATTTTCGTCATTGGTATCTACCTTGTAAGGTTATCATGAGATTTAAAAATGACAGTGCATAAGAGAAAGCCATAGACTCATGTTCTAAATGTTCCCAGATGTGAATTAGCAAATAGTAGCCTTTCATCATACTGAAATAGGACAATTTATATAGGTCCTTTACATTTCATGTCTTTTAAATGAAGTCATTTAAATTGTAATGATTTCCTTTCCTTTCCATATCCAATTTATTTTTCTATCCATTACAATTTTTCAAGTTTTTCAACCACAGGAGATTAATGCAACATGACAAATTCTGTCAGACTAGAAGTGACAATGTCCTTTGGCTTATTTGTAGTAACCATTAACAAACTATTTTGAGAAGTGTCATCTGTAAAAACAAAAGTCTGAATAATCAAGAGTGAATGTATTTTTAATGTACTCTATGACTAATAATAACATATTATATAAGCTGATATAAAATGCCAAAGAGGGGAAAGTGAAAATCTTAGCATTTCTTTCTTCATGTACTCTTATCTTTCACATGATAATATTAATATAATTTTTAAAAGCAGAATGTTCAATGCCCTGTTTGATTTTGAAAATATAATACAACCACTTGACATGCTCACTTTTTGCCAATTGTGGTGTAACAGTGACACAGAAATACACTAAGATCAATGATCTAGTAATGTGTATATAACTTCTTGATTTGTATTTTCTCTATCTCTATAGAGAGCTAAATTTGAACTGGAAAGTAAGTGTGATGTCATTAAGTCATCTCTTCATATAGTTGATTCTTAGGTAGCAATTTTTGGTAGAGAATTTGAAAAAGATCTAAATCAAAGACTATTTTGAGGAGAAACTGAGCAAATTATATGCCTCTGCTTAGTTTGTATTATATCCCAGTGATTTCAATCTTGATTTAAATCTGAGTCATTTAGGTTCATACATTTTAAACTCAAATATTTAAGGATTTATATACATAGAATATATTAAAGATCAACATGTGACCTAATCTACAGAACTAAAAGCTTGCATTTAAATGGAGATATTACATAAATTCTACAGAACTCATAGGGAAAAAAAAAGTGCCTATATAACAAATGCTTTAAAAAAAATCATAACCACATCAGTGGTTTAGTATTTACCTTTTGAAAAAGAATTATTTTATTTCATTTTTTATCAACATTATTATTTGGTTATTTGAACAGAGAGAGAGAAGGGAAAGTAGAAAAGCAAGCCTCCAGGTTCAGGATTTGAACCATGGTTGACCATGTGGGGGCCCAGCACACCAACTACCATGCCACCTGCCAGTCCCATAGGGTTTTAACTTTTAAACACTAAATCAGCTGTGACCAGAGTCGTTAATTATCTCTCACACAAAAAGAAAAGATAAGAACCTTCTTGGCCAATAAGACATTTTTTCAGAAATTATCCTATTTACAGGTTAGTAAAAGAGCTAAAACTAATTTGGGCATTCAATTTTTAAACAGGTAAATTTATTTAAATTTCATTTGCAAAGTGATTATTGGGCATATGCATTTTGAAGTGTTATAATGACACATTTTTCCCAAATATGTTTAGCACAACATTCAATGAGAGACTTTGTAGCCCAAAGTCCTGAGTTTGAGTTTGTGTTTAGCCTATTTTTAAATGTATTATTATTATTATTCTTTATACATTCAATCACTGTATATTATTTAGATTTTAAAGAGACTTTGCCCAGCATGATATACACCTCAGGAAAGCCCAGTTAAAATACTATACACATCAGCAGCAGCAGGTAATAAACAGTATCTGTATCCCACAAATGTCTTACCTCTCTATTTTTTTTCCCCAATTTTCCTTTCCTACACTCTTCACCCTAACACTCTTCTTCCACTTTGGCTCTAGTGTCCATAACAATTTTCAATACTTTTATATCCTCCAGTCTTTCAGTCTCTACCATAGAGTGTGGACAGTCGATAAATGTTAAGTAGAGACATACAATGTCTCTCTTTCATAGCCTGACTTGCTTCACTCAGCAACAAATCTTCCATTTGTCCACTTTCTATCAATTCCAGAGCCTTGTTGTTTTTATGGCTTAATTGGTGAACCTGCGTAAGCCACTTAATCTCTTTGAACATCTGTTTACTCATTGATAGAATAGGATAATGTATCTTTTTTTCTTTTTAAACATTTCATTATTTTAATTTATTTTATACATTCAATCACTATACACCACTAAAGCTTGCTTTCAAAGTGAATTTATCCAACATGTTTTACAGTCTTGCTAAAAGATAAAATTTGGGGACCAGCAGATGACATAATGGCTATGTCACTGGACTCCCATGTAGTAGACTGCAGTTTGAGTCCTGGACCGAGTGGCTTAAAACTCAAACCAGGTGCATGTGTATGCATGCTGAAAGTCCCAAGAAGAGAATGGATTGTGGCATGGCAATCCACCCTTGGGGAGAGTTCTTGCTTTCTGTCTCTCTGTCTCTACAGCAAGCACAAGTGCCCTATAGCAAAAAAAAAAAAAAAAATATATATATATATATATATATATATATATATATATAAAAGATGAAATTTGACTAGATGTGCAAGGTACATTGTAAATAAAAGTACCATGCAAATGGAGTATTACTATTAATAACTTGCCACACATAGCTAAAATATAATCCTTGAGTGACTCCAAGAAGTATCATAAAATGATATTCATAAAAATGACAGATTCAACAAAGGCTGTAATTAAGACAGATTCTGTAAAGAAAATCAGGTTAACCTTGATACTTGCTCTCCTCTCTTCTCTTAGTCTTCTTGCTTCTATTTCTTTGCTCTTCAATTCTACTGCTGCTTCCATGAGAATAAAAATTAAGTAAATAATGAATAAAGCAAAGATGAAAGATCAGCCATACATTGAAATGCTGATCACAAAAATCTCATAGGAAGATCCCCTACTAGGTCAGTCATTGTCTCAAATTAAGTGACTGACAAACACATACAGCTCATACTAGTGAATTATAATAGTTCTGCTCTTTGTTTAGTAGTAAAGAAATAAGAGAAGAATTTATAAGACTATATGCTACAAGAAAGAAAATACCCAGAATAGAATGAGATATTTAACTAAAGCTTATTTGTTTAAGAAATCATGTGGTCACACAACAATGTCAACAACTCATTTTTCTACAGGAATTCTTAGAGTCTTTACTACATCAATTCATCTTGTGAAATTTAGAAAACTAATATGACCCTAGAAAAATATTTGTAGTTTAAAACTTTGTGGACTAAAATCTGTGGAAAACAGAAAATTTATTTAATACTAAGAGTATCTGGCAAAAAGAGGCACAGAGAATGATTGATAGAACAATGTATTTTGAGGTATTAAATAAGTAGCTGAACTAGACCATTGTATTCTTTTTCAAATCCGTGAGATTCTTTCTCTCAAAGTGTTCTGTGGGTTTTTCATAAATGCCCCTTTCCCCATTGTGGGTGCTCTCTCATACACAAATATTTGAAAGGATTGTTTGCCCTGCCAACTGAACAATAATACCAGCAACTACAGCGCCTGGTACATCTCTGCCTAGACACCATCAGAGCACTGCTGTATACCAAACAACCTTCTCAGGCAAAGCCTCTTTAAGATAGCTCTAAGGTACAGTAATACATAATAACCTCCTGATCTGTTAAAACACAACTGTTTTATATTGGCTACTTCTAGCTTCCAATTTTCATTTTAAGCCACTTCCTTTGTAAATAAGCTTAAGTAGTTTTCCACCTTGTTTTGAATACAGGGATTCTTGACATCAACTATTTGGTTCAAAGTTAGACCAAGTACCAAATTAGCCCCCTATTACAACGGTCAAAAGAATGCATTAATTCATAGATATATTTGTTCATTCAACTGAAATTATTGAAGGTTGACTATTGTTTGGGATCTAACATAGAAGGGAATTTGACCTTGGTAAAAAGAGACACTCTTCTTCCCATCTAACAAAAAAATAAATAAACAATAGCTACAGGTGGAGATAGTTTGTAAATATGGTGACAGTTCGAGCTTTTTACTTGTATCCAAATTAGTTTTTCTTTCAACTGCATACAAAAGACGAATTTTAAAAGCCTCATATATTCAAGATCAGATTTTGGCAGGAAAGCTTCAGGAAATACAAACACAACTATCATAATAATTTCTGATGAAAGGGTAAATGTTCTTACTTTAACATTGGATGAGATTAAATATATTATCAACCTATAAGCGTAATCATTAACCAAGCCTTTTTATTACTGTAATAAAAAAATTAAGATGAGAAAAATAAAGCACACAATTTCTTGTGTTTGCTGAAAAGCCAGTATTTTAGGTGCTATCGATTTATTGTCCTCAACAAAGAGCTTTAGGACTCAAAATGATTGTTTTAAGATAGGCTGTAACTTTTATTAAAACTCTCTGAAGAACAATTAAAAGAAAACATTTGGAATGTATAATTAGCATATTGTATATTGTATAATTAGGCCCAAGGAGATCCATTACTTATTCAACACTGTCTAGAATATGTAATTCTTTATGCCTTGCTCTGCTTTATTTTTGTTTGGCAAACACATAGAAAATAAATTTTACTGCATGGTGTATGCTACAGAGGGATATTTCATATTCTCAGAGCGTCATGTGGTTGTAGAGATACATGAGATAGTCCAGTAAGAGAAAAGTTACCTTATGGTTCTGGCATATGAATGACAAAGAAAATCTTTGCTTACCCTTTCAAAGAGTAAAAAAATTCATAGAATTATAGAATTTAAAATTTGAGAATGTCATTAAACTTTTCATGTCAGAAGATAGAAGATAACAAAGACTTCAAACTTTAGGAAAGCAATAATTTAGAACTGCTCATCTCTTAGTGATGTATCAAATCCCAACGCTAACACAGAAATATGAATGAACATTCTAGGGTCTGCTGCGACTCTTTCTGCTTTGACAAACTGTGGTATCTATTTTTCATATCATTCAAAGGCAGAAATGCAATTAAGAACATAGGCTCAGGAGCAGCGGTCCCTGGGTTTGCATTTTGCTCCAGAAGCTCATAGCTGTTAGACATTTCAGCACCTCAGCTCTTTCACATGTCAAATAGAGATATTAATGTGTGTTCCTTGGAGGTTTGGGGAAAATTAAACTGGAACAATAACTGATATATAGGAAATGCCTTCTATATAATCTAACCATTATTATTAATCATGATTTATCATCATTTTCCTTGAGCCTATTTTTGCATTTTCTTTTCTTTACAGTTTTATGTTAAACCACCTCTCACATCCTTAAGTCAGATGTTTTCATTTTTAACCCCTTCGAGCTCAATTCACACAGTGGGAACTCAGAAAAAACTTTTCAAACAAATATATTTGTGTTTAGAAAACTTACTTTGTCTTGGTTAAAAGTGGGAAAAAATGTGTTTTGTACAAAGAGGTTCACTATAAAATAAATTATAAAAACTTTCAATGAATGGATTTAAATCAATAATGAGACAACCACTATTTTCAAAAGACCAAAAACTAAAAGAAGGATCACAGAAAAAATAAAACTGAGTGTAAGAATTTCTGCACACTCACAACCGTAAAAAATGTGTAGCCTGATTTCTTTTCTTTTTCTCTTTCTTTTTTTTAGGGAGAGAGAGATTTTTGCTAAAGGATGTGTGCACTCTACTGGAAAGACAGAGAGACAGAGAGCAAAAAAATCACCCCCCAAGGGGGATACAAATGTTGCAATCCCTCTGCTCCATTCTCCTCTTGGGATTTTGGGCACACGTGCACACGCACACATGGAATTTTAAGCCACCAGGTCCAAGACTCGAACCACGGTTAACTACATGGAAGCCCAGCAACATAACCATTACACCAGCTGCTGGTCCATTTTCTTTAATTTTCTTCTTAATCTCAAACTCAGGGAAGAGGAACTTGAAGCAGAAAGTAAGCCCTTTGTACTAATAAATTACTATGTCAAAATAATCAAATATTTTCTGGAAAAAAATAAGGAAAATAAGTCAATTACTATTAAAGAACTTTTGAATCATTTTTTCCTAAATCTCTGAAAAGTATGGTTGTACAAGAATATAAACATACATTTTTTTTTGAGAGGTTTTTACTATAGGGCACATGCACTCGCCAGAGAGACAGAGACAGAGAGATAGAAAGTAAGAAATCACCCCCCGGGGGGATGGCCACACCACAATCCCTTCTCCACCATTCTCCTCTTGGGATCTTGGGCATGCACGCACACGCACCCGGCATGAGTTTAACCCACCGGGTCCAAGACTTGAACCACAGTCAACAACATGGGAGTTCAGTGACATAACCATTACACTAACTGCTGGTCCCTAAGCATACTTTTTTCTGAGAGAGAGAATTTTGCAATAGGTCATGTGCACTTGACAGAGACACAGTGAGAGTCTTAATCACTATGCTACCTGCTGACCCTGAGCATACTGCTTTTAAAGGTAAAAGACTTAGAGTCAGGTAAGTAGGAAAGTTGTAGGACTACTTCAAGTTGTGTATAGCCAACTTGTTCTTTTTACTTACATATAACTAACCCTGGTGACCCCTGGAAAATTCTTTCATAATTACCACATTCTGATCATTGGTAAATCCTGTTGGTTCTACTTTAAAAATGGTCAATTTGAAATGTTTTCCTAAGCCAGCCGCTACCACCCTGACCCACACCACTAACACCTCGGCCTGGTAAACTGCAATGATATTTTAACTGGTTTGTGTGTGCCTTTGTCCTCCATGAGGACAGCCGAGTGATCTCTTTAAAATACAAATCAGATCCTGACTCTTTCCTCAGAATTTTTTTGAATGATTTCTATCTCAAACAAAGAAACTCTAAATTACTAAAATACCATAAAAGGTACTATGTGACCAACACTCCTCTGCTCATCTCCTTTACTTCTCCCCTTACACTGTTCCAGCAGAGCAGCATTGGCCTCCTGGCTGCTCCTCAGACACACCAAGCCTGGTCTCCTCAGGACTATTGTGCTATTACTCTACCTGCCTAAAATACTATGTATTTGTATATTTCAAATCTAGCTATTTCTAGTCATTCAGGTATCCATTCAAATATCCCTTACATGAGCCTTCCAAGATCATTCTAGCCACATTCCCACTTCTTTCACTTGTTTATTTTTCTTCATGGCACTTATTCTATTTTACATATTTCATAAATGCTGTGTGTGCATGTGTCCCTGGCACTATGTATTTTTCATGAGGCAGAACATGATCTGTATGTCTCAATACTATGTCTTCAGGGATATAACAGTACCTAGATCATAGAAGACACTCAATAAATATATTTCAGATGAATTAAGTAAAATAAATATTGAGATGTGTTTATTCACAATAGCTTAGAAAGCTGATATGATTGATGATTTCCAAAAGAGGCTGCAAAAGTCATCTCACTCACTCTTAGACTTTTCCCACTCCCTGTTGACATGCAAGAGAAGGTCTAAGATCTGAAACAGGTGGTCTTTTGGGAGAGGAAGGCCAGTGTGACCAAGTCGAGAAAACAAACAGATGTAGATGCATCAGAGATGGGGCTGCCAGATAAAACATAGTTATGTTTGAAGTTCAGGTAAATTGTATTTAAATTTGGATACAGTGTACCACGTATTTCTTATTAAAATTTAATTAATATCCATTCATTCTCTATATAAATAATGTAATTCAATACTCATGATAGAATCTGGAAATCTAAGAAGGAAGTTTATAGTGATACCTACATTAGGAAAAATAAAAGATATCAAATAACCTAACTTTACACTTTATAAATTAGAAAAAAATAGCAAACACCATAATGGGAAGGAAATAACAAAGATCAGAGCAGAAAGTAAAACAATCTAGAAAAATGACACAAAAGACAAATTAAACTAAGAGTTGGTTGTTTGAAAAGAGAAAGTTGACAAACCTGTATATAGACTAAGGAAAAAGAGAGAAGACACTAATAAAAAAATTAAAAATGAAAGAGAAGACATTACAGTTGATGCACAGAAATGCAAAGGTTCACAAGAGACTACCATGAATAGTTATTCACCAACAAATAGGATAACTTAAAGGAAATTAGTAAATTCCCAGAAATATACAGCCTACCAAAATTGAATCATAGAAATATAGAAAGTCTAAACAGACTTAGGACAACTAAGGAAGGTAATAAGTGTCTTGTTAAAGAAATGCCAAGAACCTGATGTGTTTAAGGCTGAATTCTACCACATATTAGATAAATAACTTATAGCAATTTTTGTCAAACTCTTCCCCAAGGAAAATGAAGAGAAAGGAATTCTTTGGAATTCATTTTACAAGGCCAGCATTAGTCTTAAAATAAAGATAGACAAGGATACTATAGGAAATTAAAATTACAGGCCAATATCCCTGATAAAGATAAATGCTAAAGTCTTCAACAAAACACTATCAAACCAAATTCAACAGCACATTAAAAAGATTGCTTATCATCAAGTGAGATAAATCTATGGGATGCCAAGATATTTCAACATATGCAAATCAATAAATGTAATATAAAACATTTACAGAATAAAAAATTTAAAAAGACTATCTCAACAGATGCAGTAAAACCATTTGACAAAACTCAACATTCGGGAACCAGCAGTTAGCGTAATGGCTATGTCGCTGGACTCCCACGTAGTCGACCGCGGTTCGCGTCTCGGACCCGGTGGCTTACAACTCACGCCGGGCGCGTGTGCGTGCGTGCCCAAGATCCCAAGAGGAGAATGGAGGAGAAGGGATTGCGGCGTGACCATCCCCCCTGGGGGGGGGGGTGATTTCTCGCTTTCTGTCTCTATGTCTCTCTCTGTCTGTCTGGCGAGCGCACGCGCCCTATAGCGAAAAACCTCTCCAAAAAAAAAAAAAAAAAAAAAAAACTCAACATTCTATTATAAAAATCTCTCAACAAATTAGTATAATAAAAGAACTGTCTCTTAACACAATAAACACATGTATGAGAAGCCCAAAGCTAACAGTGTGCTCAATGTGGAAAAGTAGAAAACTTTTTCCTATAAGATCAGGAACAAGACAAAGATAATATACTCTCAATACATCTATTCACATAGTACTAGAAGTCCTTACCAGAGCAATTAGTCAAGAAAATGAAATAAAATACAGTCAAACAAAAAAGAAGTTAAATTAAGTTTGCAAATGACATGTCCATATAGAAAGAAAATCCTGAAATTTCCACCAAAACAGTTCAAACTAACAAATAAATTCACTAAAGGTGGCAGGCTAGAAAAATCAATGTTCAAAAATTAGTAATATTCTATACACTGACAATGAGCTATCCAAAAAAGAAAACTATTCCAGTTACAATAGCTAAAAAAATAAAGATAAAAAGAAAGAAATTTTTAGGAATAAATTTAATGAAGAAGGCAATACTAAAAACTGAATTATATATTGAGTTTTGAAAGGAATTTAATAAGACATAAGTAGAAAAATATTACATGCTCATGGATTAAAAGATTAATATTATTGGGAACCAGCAGTTAGCGTAATGGCTATATCGCTGGACTCCCACGTAGTCGACCGTGGTTTACGTCTCGGACCTGGTGGCTTAAAACTCACGCCGGGCGCGTGTGCGTGCATGCCCAAGATCCCGAGAGGAGAATGGAGGAGAAGGGATTGCAGCGTGACCATCCCCCCTGGGGGGTGATTTCTCGCTTTCTGTCTCTCTGTCTCTCTCTGTCTGTCTGGCGAGCGCACGCACCCTATAGCGAAAAACCTCTCAAAAAAAAAAAAAATAGGAAGAAAAAAAGAAAAAAAAAAAAGATTAATATTATTAAATGTTCATACTACAATGCAAGCTACATATTCAATGCAATTACTACAAAAATACCATTGACACTTTTCACAGAGATAGAAAAAAATTAAAATTCATATGGAATAACAAAAGATTGCAAAATCCAATCTTCTGCAAAAAGAAAAAAGCTAGGAGCATCATACCACCTGACTTCAAAACAAATATACAGTAATAAAAACAGCAATATTATTTTTCTGATTAAGAATGCTTCTGTCCTTTGGGTAGATTGCTAGATCATATGGTAGTTTTATTTGTAGATCTTTGAGGAATCTCCAAATTGTTCTCCACAGTGGCTGGACCAATTTACATTCCCACCAGCAGTGTGGGAGAGTTTCTCTTTTATTACACCCCTGCCAGCACTTACCATTTTTTGTTTTTTTAATCTTTGTCATTCTGACTGGGGTTTCTCTAAGGAGAAAAATAGAGAGACAAGGCATTTATGGGACAAAGAAATTAATTATTATCTATTGAAGATAACTTTACAGTATTGTCAACTGGCCTGGAGAGAAATGTACACATGTTGGAATAGTCACTTTGTAAGCTAAGTAACATGTGACTGAAAGTATGAAAGAAATTGAAATAAAAAGAAATAAGAAATTTTTAAAAATCCCGCAATATAGTACATAACAATCTATACCATATCTCAGAGTAACTAAAAAAGGAGAATTTCTCTCTCTCTCTCTCTCTCTTTTTTTTTTTTTTTTTTTTTTTTTTTTTTTTTTTTTTTCTGAGAGCTTTTTGCTATAGGGAACATGCAGAGAGAGACAGAGAAACAGAAAGCAAGAAATCACCCCCCAGAGGGGATGGCCACGCTGCAATCCCTTCTCCTCCATTCTCCTCTCGGGATATTGGGCATGCATGCACACGTGCCTGGAGTGAGTTTAAGCCACCGGGTCCAAGACTTGAACCGTGGTCGACTACATGGGAGTCCAGCAATGTAGCCATTATGCCAACTGCTGGTCCCCAAAATTTTTAATACTCCCAGCACAACCAAATGATTAATTGTGGAGTTGATGTAATTTTTACTCTGATTTCATCATTGCAAACTGTAATCTTCTGCAGAAAAATAACATTGTACTCCCAAAAATACGGACAATTATTATATGTCAAAAAATGTTTAAGGAGTAAAAGCAGCATAGTATTGGCACAAAAACAGACACATAAGCTAATAGAACAGAACAGATAGCTCAAAAAAAGAAATATCCACACATGTACAGTCAATTGATTTTTGACAAAGATGCCAAGAGCATACAATCAGGAAGGGATAGCCCATCAATACATGGTTTTGGGAAAAGAATAACATTATACTCTTAGGTAACATCAAATACAAAGTCAACTCAATCAGATGAAATATGTAAACATAAGACGAAACCGAAAAGCTACTAGGAAAATAAAGCATAAGGAGAAAGGTATATGACATTGATCTGGGCTATAATTTTTTTGATATAACCCCAAAAGTAGAGGCAACAAAAGCAAAAGTAGATCAAAGGAATTATATCAAATGAAAAAGCTTCTGCTTTTAGTGAAGGAAATGACCAACAGAGTAAAGAAGCAGCTCACAAAATAGGAGAAAATATTTGTAAACCAATCTGATAAAGGGCTAACATTCAAAATATAAAGAAATTAAACTTGAAAATCCAATCTGGGCAGGCCTTGGGTGAGTCCAAGCTTGTGGCCTGGGAGCAACTCTGGAACTTTCACAACTCCATTGCCCATCGCTCTAGTGGCTTGGGCTAACCCCAACTGTCCACCAGGAGACTTGAGTCCAGTATGGGTAGGCCTTCTTGGATGAGTCCCAGCTTAGGGCCTGGGAGCAACTTTGGGACTTTTGGTACACCAAACCATGCACTGTGCTTTGCACAGCACGCAACTCAATCCTCTTCACTAAGGTATATCTCCTTAGCTTGTGACTATTTCATCAAGAGCTAAATATTTGGTAGAGGAGCCAAGCACCTGGAGTTACCTGTAACTGCTTGACCTAGGAGACATAGCCCTCCAATAGGAACACACCTGGGAACAAAAGGTGTAATTTCTTCTACCAATACTACAGAAGTAACTCCAACAAATAGAAAAAAAAGAGAATATTGCATTCAATGACTAAAAACCAGCACAGATCTTGAAGAAACATGAGAAAACAAGGTAGTTGCTAAGACATGGAACCAACCCAAATGCCCACGAACAGATGAATGGATTGAAAAACTGGCACATACACTCTATGGAATACTATTCAGCCACAAAAAAGCCCTGGTTTTTTGACAGAAAGTGGATAAATATGGAAGATTTACTGCTGAGTGAAGCAAGCCAGGCTATGAAGGAGAGACATTGTATGTCCCCACTTAATATATACCGAATGTCCACACTCTATGACTGAAACTGATTGACTAAAGGATACAAAACACAGTAAATGGATGTGAATACCAGATATAGTGTGTGTGAAAGAGTAGAGTCTGAGGAAAGATATTTAGAAGAAAAATAGAGAGGCAAAGCATTAATGGGACAAAGAAATGTGACATTATCTGTTGAAGATAATTTTATAGTTTTATCAACTGGACTAGGGAGAAATGTTCACATGTTGAAATATTCAATTCATAAGCTAAATAATGTAATTGAATGTATAAAAGAAAATGGATTTATGGGACTGGCAGTTAGCATAATGGTTATGTCGCTGGACTCCCATGTAGTCGACCACGGTTCGAGTCCTGAACCCAGTGGCTTAAACTCACGCCGGGCGCGTGTGCATGCGTGCCCAAGATCCCGAGAGGAGAATGGAGGAGAAGGGATTGCAGCGTGGCCATCCCCTCTGGGGGGTGATTTCTCACTTTCTGTCTCTCTGTCTCTGTCTGGCGAGCGCAAGCGCCTTATAGCAAAAACCTCTCCAAAAAAAAAGAAAAAGAAAAAGGAAAATAAAATGGATTTAAAAAATTTTAAAAAAGGAAAACAAGGGACCAGGAGTTAGCATAATGGCTATGTCTCTGGACTCCCATGTAGTGGACCGCTGTTCGAGTTCCAAATACAGTGGCTTAAACTCATGCTGGGCGCGTGTGTGTGCGTGCCCAAGATCCCGAGAGGAGAAGGGATTACTACGTGACCATCCCCTCAGGGGGTGATTTCTCACTTTCTGTCTCTCTGTCTGTCTCTGTCTTTCTGGCAAGCGCATGCGCCCTATAGCCAAAACCTCTCCAAAAAAAAAAGAAAGAGAACAAGGTGGTAACTCTCCTGCAGTTGAGCATAGTAGTTCCTCCCCAACATTGGATAGCACAGAGAAATACACAGAAATGTCAGAAAAAGAATTCAAAGTATTGATAGTGACAAAACTCAATGAGATATGAGAGAACAGACAATCAGTGCTAGGAAATGAGAAAATTATCTCAGGACATGAAAGAGGAATTTTATAAAGAAATAGACACCCTAAAAAAGAATCAAAAGAACCTCTGGAATTGAAAAATATAATACAAGAAATTAATATCTCCCTAGATAGCATTAACAGCAGATAGGACCACGCCAAAGAACTTCTGACCTTGAAGATAGTCTCCAACATAGAACAAAACATACAAACAAACAAACAAATGAGAACAACATGTGGGAAATTCTAGAAACCATGAAACACCCAAATATCTGTATAATGGTTATTCCACAAGGTGAAGAATCTCCTAAAGACATGGAAAACCTCAGCACAGAAACATCCTCCCCCCAGCATATCATAGCCAGATTGGTAAAAATTAAAGACAAAGACAATATTCTAAAAATCACAAGGAAGAAAATCAACTAATTTATAAAGGTTATCCCATTAGGCTAACATCAAATCTTTCAACTGAAACAACACAGGCAAGAAAAGAATGGGAAGATGTTTATAAAACATTAATAGAAAAACAATTTCAACCAAGTATACTATATCCAGCAAGATTATCCTTCAAATGGAAAAACAAATAAAATTATTCTCAGATAAACAAAAACAGAAAGAATTCTCCAATACTAGACCACCTTTATAGAAAGGAGTGAGAGGAGCATTCTATCAGGATAACTAAAGAGAGACAAACAAAAATAAGAAAACAAAAAAACAACTGAGAAAATGACTAACAAAATGGCAGGCATAAATCTGCAAATGTTGATTAATAATGTTGAATGCTAATGGATTAAATTCTTCCATTAAATGGGACTGGCTAAATGTATACAAAAATAGAAGCCATCTATATGCTGCTTACAAGAGACACACCTCACCAATAAGGACATACATAGACTGAAGGTGAAAGGCTAGAAAAAAATACTCCATGCCAATCAAAACCAAAAAAAAAAAAAAAAAGGCTGGAGTAATGATACTGGTATTAGATAAAATATACTTTCAGTTGAAAGTTGTAACAAGGAAAGACAATATATAGTACTAAAAGGATCTGTTCATCAAGAAGACATAACACTTGTTGTAAATATCAATGCACCAGGACTAGCAGTTAGCGTAATGGCTATGTTGCTGGACTCCCACGTAGTCGACCATGGTTCAAGTCCCGGACCCGGTGGCTTAAACTCACGCCGGGCGCGTGTGCTTGTGTGCCCAAGATCCCTAGAGGAGAATGGAGGAGAAGGGATTGTGGTGTGGCTATCCCCCCTGGGGGGTGATTTCTCGCTTTCTGTCTCTCTGTCTCTCTCTGTCTGTCTGGCAAGCACACATGCCCTATAGCAAAAAAACCTCTCCAAAAAAAAGAAAAAAAAAGTAATGCACTCAACACTGGAGCACCTGAAAACACCAAAGAGAGACTGTTAGATATCAAGGGAGAGATAGACTGAAACTCAATAATTGGAGGGTATCTCAACACCTCTCCAATTATTACTGATTCCTCTGGGAAGATCATCTAGACAAAAAGTAGACAAAAAGATAGAAGATCTACATTGTATCATACATGAAATGGATTTGACAGACATCTACAGAGTATTTCACCCAACTATTACAAAATTTTTTTTCTCACCCCCATATGGGACATTTTCTAAGACTGACTGCATGATAGGGCATAAAACAAGCCTTTACAAATTCAAGGGTATAGAAACTATACCTAGCATCTTTTCTCACCATGATGGAATCAAACCTGAAATCAACTACAGAAAGAGCCCTCAAAAATTCACAAACACATGGAAACTAAGAACTTACTCCTAAATGACTTTACAACTATAAAAATAAATTAAGACTGAAATCAAATGTTTCAAAGAATTCAACGATAACAAACAAGTGTTTACAACCTATGAGACATAGCAAAAACAATAATAGAGATTAAATTCATAGAAATTAGTGCTCACATGAAAAAAGCAGAAAGGTGGCAAATAGGGCCTAGCATATAACATAATGCTTACATCACTGAACTCCCACATAGTCAACTGTGTTTCAAGTCCTGCACCTGGTGGCTTAAAACTCATGCCAGGTGTGTGTGCGTGCATGCCCAAAATCCCAAGAGGAGGATGGAGAAGAAGAGATTGTGGTGTGGCCATCCTCCCTCAGGGTTGATTTCTCACTTTCTGTCTCTGTCTCTCCAGTGAGTGCACGTGCCCTATAGCAAAAACCTCTCTAAAATAAATAAATAAAATAAATAAATAAATAAATAAATAAATAAATAAATAAATAAGAAAGGTGGCAAATAAACAACCTAATGACACAACTCAGGGAACTGAAAGAAAAAAATTCTAGAAGAAAAGAAATAATAAAGATTAAAACAGAAATAAATGAAATAGAGAATAAAAGCTATACAGAAAATAAACCAAATCAAAAATTAGTTCTTTGAGGAGATTAAAAAAAAAAAAATGACACACCGTTAACTAGATTAATCAGGAAGAATGGAGAAAGGAGCCATAGAAATAAAATCAGCAAGGAAACCGGCATTATTACAACAGATATAACAGAAATACAAAATTTCATCAGAGAATACTATGAGTGACTATATGCCAACAAAGAAGAAAACCCAGATGAGATTGACAAATTTCTATAAATGTTTGATTTAGGAAGACTGAAACGGAAAGAAATAGAAAGTTTGAATGGACCCATTACAAGCAATGAGGTTGAATCACTAATAAACAGTCTCCCAACAAAGAAAAGTCCAGGTCCCAGTGACTTTACTTCTGAATTCTACAAAACCTTTACAGAAGAACTAATTGCAATACTCCTTAAACTATTTCTAAAAATTCAAAATGAAGGAACCATCCCGAATTCTTTCTATGAAGCCTCTATTATTTTAATTCTAAAACCAGAAAGGATGTGACAAGAAAAGAAAACTTCAGGCCTATATCCTTAATGAATACAGATGCTAAAATTCTCAACAAGATACTAGCAAATTGTATTCAACAACATATTAAAAAGATTATACACCATGAACAACTGGTTTTATTCCAGAGATGCAAGGTTGGTTCAACACACATAAAACAATAAATGTAATGCATCACATTAAGAAAAAGAAAGATAGAACCATATGACCGTATCAATTAATGCAGAAAAATCCTTAGATAAAATAACGCATTCGTTCATGATCAACACTCTCAGCAAAATACGCATAGAAACGACACTCCTCAGGACCAGCAGTTGGCATAATGGCTATGTCGCTGGACTCCCATGTAGTTGACTGCAGTTTGAGTCCTGGATCCAGTGGCTTAAATTTACGCTGGGCACATGTGCATGTGTGCCCAGGATCCCAAGACGGGAATGGAGGAGAAGGGATTGCAGAGTGTCCATCCCCCCTGGGAGGGTGATTTCTCACTTTCTGTCTCTCTGTTTCTATCTTTCTGGCAAGCATGCATGCCCTGTAGCAAAAACCTTTCCAAAAGAAAAAAGAAAAAGAAAGGACATTCCTCGATACAATAAAAACCATCTATGAAAAACCCATAACTAACAACAACTGGAACAAGACAAAGCTGCCCACTTTCTCCATTCTTTTTTAACATAGTACTGGAAGTTCTAGCCAATGCAATTAGACAAGAGAGTCCAATAAAAGGCATCCAAATAGGAAAAAAATAAGTAAAACAATGTCTATTTTTTTTTGAGAGAGAGAGAGATTTTCGCTATAGGGCGCATGCGCTCGCCAGACAGACAGAGAGAGACATAGAGACAGAAAGCGAGAAATCACCCCCCAGGGGGGATGGTCATGCCACAATCCCTTCTCCTCCATTCTCCTCTCGGGATCTTGGGCACGCACGCACACGCGCCTGGCGTGAGTTTTAAGCCACAGGGTCCGGGACACGAACCGCGGTCGACTACGTGGAAGTCCAGCAACATAGCCATTACACTAACTGCTGGTTCCCTAAAACAATGTCTTTTTATGGATGATATAATACTATACATAGAAAATCCAAAAGAATTTACATAAAAACCCTCCAAGTTCGGGAAGTGATAAATGAATATAGTGAAGTGGCAAATCATGGGGCCAGCAGGTTGTGTAGTGATTAAGGTGTCAGACTCCCACATGGCTGACTGGTTTGAGTCCAGGACCTGGTGGTTTGCTTTCTCACCTCTCTCTCTCTCTCTCTCTCTCTCTCTCTCTCTCTCTCTTTCTCTCTCTCTCTCATGTGCTACAGCAAATTAAAAAATATTAATCATAATTATAAATAAAATTAAATAAATAATCCTTTTTAAAAATTGGGCAAAGGAGCTGAATAGACATTTCTCAAAAGAAGACATACAAATGGCCATCAAAGGAAACATGTTATAGGAAAACATGTTTAATGCCACTAATCAAGGAGATGCAAATTAAAACCACCATAAGATATTCCCTCACGCCTGTTGGAATGACTATTAGCAAACAAAAGGAAGAACGCCAGTTTTACGGCCTGTTAGCTGGGGGAGCCAGAGCCCACATAGCAGACCATAGTTCTAATCCTAGCCCCATTGACTTGAGAAACATGCTAGGCACATATGCATGCCCAGAGTGGAGGAGAGGAGATTGTCACATGATTGTGCCCCACTGGGGTGCTTTTCCTTTTTCTTTTTCTTTCTCTTTTTATTTTTTCTCTTTTTCTCTTTATTTCTCTGGTAAGCATATGCACCCTATGACAATTAAAAACAAAAAACAGATGAAATGTAAGTTGCGAAGAATGTCGACAAAGGAAACTCTTGCACACTCTTGGTGCAATTTAAATTCATATAGCCATTATTGAAAGCAGAAGTTTCCTCAGCAAAATAAAAATAGATTTACTATACAACCCAGCAACCTTATCATTAGGTATTAATCCAAAGGAAATTAAACCAGTATGCTGAAAAGATATCTGTCCACTCAAGTTTATGGAAGCATAATTGACAGTAGCCAAAATATGGAATTAAGCTAAATGTTTATAAATAGAAGGATGGAAAAATAAATGTGGTATATTTATACAAAGAAATACTATTCAAACTTTAAAGGGAAAGGAATTCTGTCATTTGCAAAAACATGAATGAATCTGGAGGACATTACGTTAAGTGAAAAAAACTAGGCACAAAAAGACAAATACTGCATGATCTCACTTATATGAAGAATCTTAAAAAGTCAGTGTCATTGAAGATCAGAGTAAAATGACAGTTACCAAAGGCTGGCTCAGTGTGAGCATGGGAAATGGGGGGTGCTGATCAAAGGATACAAAATTTCACTTAAATAGGAGAAATAAGTTCAAGAAATCTATCGGACAACAGGGTGACTATAGTTAAAAATGTTTACATCCAGATGTCATGTCGTAATGGTTACATTCCTGGACTCCAGAGTAGTCAACCGCAGTACAAGTCCCAGACCCAGTGAGTACACACTCATGCCAGGCATGTGTGCGTGCCTGCCCAAAATCTTGAGAGGAGACTGGAGGAGAAGGGGTTGTGGTGTGGCCATCTCCCCTGGGGGGTGATTATTTTGCTTTCTGTATCTCTGTATCTCTCTCTCTCTCTCTCTCTCTCTCTCACATGCCCTATAACAAAAATCTCTCTTAAAAATAATAATAATAATAATAATAATAATAATAATGTTTACATCCTTGAAAAATATTAAGAGAATAGATTTTAAGTGTTTTTACCACACATAAATATGTGAAGTAATATATTTGTTAACTAGATTTAGGCATTCTGTAATGCATACAGAAATCAAAACATCATGTTGTACACCAGAAATATTTTTAATTTTTGTTAAATGAAATAATGATGTGGCCAGGCCTGTAGCCCAGTGGTTAAGGTAACTGGGTCCCACATAGACAACTGCTATTTGGAATCTTGGACTTGACAGCTTGAAAAACATGCTGAGTGCATGTGTTTGTGTGTACCTCAAATCCCAAGAGGATAAGAAATATAGGAGAAGGAATCGTAGCATAACCATGCCTCATTTAAGGGAGTACTTTTTCCCTTTTGTCTCTCTCAGGCAAATGCATGTGCCCTCTAGGAATCTTTTAAAAAATAAATAAGAAAAAAGAAATGCATTCCCTTCAATACATTCAAAAACTGGATCTAATGTAACTGTTGTCTACTACATGTTATCAGATGTCTTGCTTTAGGAAATAAAAATAATATAGCAACAAAAAGTAACGGGAATTTATGCTATGGGAGTGGACAGATCCACTTACATAGATAGAAATAACAAAGGAAATATTTCGGCCAGAACCCTAAGTATAAGGCTGAATGTGTGTGCAAATATTTGATTACTTCTAAATCTGTATTCCCAGGCTTAAGTAATTTTTCTCAACTCCAACTAAAAACACCCATGTAGATTTCTGCAAGTGCATCAAGTAAATTATTTCCAAAGTTTAATATGCTTCATACCAATGATCCTTTTCCTATGTACCTTCCTACAGGTGTTGAAACTTCTGCAGATGAAATCACAGAAATTCCTGCCCTCTGACTTGTTATGTTTAATCAATAGGAATTCCTGAAAGGGGCTCAAAGGGTGGAAAGAGAGGAATTGGATATTGACTGACCCGTACCCCATTCCACAGAGCTGGGGCAGCCCTAGCTCCTTCCTGCCCAGGGATTGTTGGTAGTGCATGGGTACCTCACAATCTCTAGTTGTCCCTTCACGCAGACACACCTTCGTATATAGCTGCTATTGAATTATTTCTAAAGAAACCCCTCTTAATGTGTCATCTCATTCCCATTGGGGTCCTGATTGACTTATCACTTATAATTTCCAAATCTTATTCTTAGGCAAATGCAAAAGTAATTTTGAATCTCTAAATATCACAAGCTAGCCTCCAATCTTCAAAAATACAAACATAATATGCAGTGAAAAGCAGGAGATTTTCCTCGCACAAGAAGATAAATAATTCAGAAATCATCATCCAGCCTTGAATAAGCGGGCACTCAGCTGCAGACTGTCATTTAGATTCTCTTGATTTTTTTTTCATTCAACCTTCAATAGAATGGTGTTTCCTAGTTCCTTTTATGTGAAGTCTGTTTAACCAAAAGATAAAATAGTAAGAGAGTCTCCTGATGTTTACAGTATTCTCGTTTCATCTCTAAAAGACGTGTATCTTTGAATAGCAATTGTGAACACCAAAGCTATTTTCCATAGGATTTTATATCTTTTGGGCAACCCTCACTGTTTTTTATTCTTTATGTTGTTCATTTCTCTTTCTCAGTGGGAAGCTCCCAGTGCTATTTTTTTTTAAGAAATAACTTATTTCTAGTCTATTGTCAGGACTCTTATCATCTGTTGCATAAAATCCATGCCTCCCATAAATCAACTTGATTTAAAATTTTCCTCTGTCTCTCTCTGCTTCTTTCCCTCTCTCTAATCTTTCTCTCCCCACTGTCTGATCTCCTATTGAGTATTCATGCAACAGAGAGTTAATCTGGCCACTAAGTTATGTGTGACAGATAATTTTCCAAGGTAAGTTATCTTAGCCATTCAGTGTGAAAGCCCTGAATTTTTTTGTTTTTTTGTTTGTTTGTTTGTTTTTTTGGAGAGGTTATTGCTATAGGGCGCATGCACTCGCCAGACAGACAGACAGACAGAAAGCGAGAAATCACCCCCCAGGGGGGATGGCCACGCCGCAATCCCTTCTCCTCCGTTCTCCTCTCGTGATCTTGGGCACGCACGCACACGCGCCCGGCATGAGTTTTAAGCCACCGGGTCCGGGACGCGAACCGCGGTCAACTACATGGGAGTCCAGTGACATAGCCATTATGCTAACTGCTGGTCCCGAGCCCTGAAGTTTTAACAAAGCAGTGCCACAAAGGCTTGCTCACTAGCTCTAGCAACAGAAATGTGAGATTGGGTCAATTGCATAAAATCATCACAACTTTACCTTGTTTCTATTCCTTTGGGAGGTAATACTAATCACAGCAGTTTTTGGAAATACAGGCAGGTTGGCTCTGCTTACAACTTGCCAATAGGAGAATGTTAAAAAGCCAGAACTGGGGCTATCAGATGGTCCAGCAGTTACATTGCTGAACTCTCACAAGACTGATTGAGGTTCAAGTCCTGGACCCGGTGGCATGAAACTCATGCCAGGTGTGTGTGCATGCCCAAGACTCCAGAAGGAAAATGGAGAGACAGGATTGCAGCATGGCCATCCCACCATGGGTGATTTCTCACTTTCTCTCACTGTCTTTGTCTCTCTCTCTCACTCGGGCGAGTGCAAGCACCCTAAGACGAAAATCTCTAAAAAAAAAAAAAAAAAAAAAAAAAAAAAAAAAAAAAAAAAAAGCCGCTGCACTGACCTCTAGTCCCAGTAAAACAGGAAAGCAAACCCAAAAAAAACCTGGAAAACATGGGGAGCATTTAGAGACATTTTTTATCTTCTAAGGAGACAGAGCTTTTATATATAACTTACTAGCACAATATACAATAAGTGCATAGAAGGGCCACTTTTAAATGCACGTACCTGAGAAGGTAACGTCAAATAGAAGAGCATGGTACCAAAACACTCCAATATTCTGTCAATTCAATATTTCAGGAAGACAGAATGGATTCTTTTTCTTGTCTAGGAGTTTAACAATAATACAATATATAACCAAAATAAGTTCCAGTGCTTTGAAGTTCAAGCCTCTGCTGAAGTGGTTAATCCTTTAGACCCACAGAAGAAATACACCCCAGACAATACCACCAGACATACCAGACTATTGGTAACAGAAAGTTTAGTTACTAGCTACAGCCTTAACCATTAACTCTGCCAAAAGCGATTTATATGTCTAAGTGATGTTTCATTCTGAGATCTCAAAGAACATTATTAATAATCAGTGAAATAGAGACTCCCAACTAAAGAAAGTCATATTTGTTGCATTTAACTAATGGTCTCATAATGCTTCCTGATTTCTGAGTATTATTCATCATTTTTCTCACATAAATTTAACCATCTTATAGCTTTTTTTATTTTCACTGCAACCTCGGAAAATACAACTATAATGATAAGGATTTATTTTTTCTTTTTTTGGAGAGGTTTTTGTTTCTGTTTTTTTTGTTTGTTTGTTTGTTTCTGAAAGGTTTTTGCTATAGGGCACCTGAGCTTGCCAGAAAGGCAGAGAGAGACAGAGAGATAGAAAGCGAGAAATCACCCCCCAGGGGGGATGGCCACACCACAATCCCTTCTCCTCCATTCTCTTCTCAGGATTTTTGGCACACACGCATGCACACGCACCCGGTGTGAGCTTAAGCTACCGGGTCCGGTACTCAAACCACGGTCAACTATGTGGGAGTCCAGCAACATAGTCATTATGCCATCTGCTGGTCCCTAATGATAAGGATTTTATTAATAGTATTTTACGGTTTTGGATGCCCGCTCAAGAAATCAACAGAAACAAAGTCGTCTTCATCTCACTCTGAAAAGCCCTCCGACGCCTAGCAGAATCCCAAGATAGCACATGGAATCTTCCAGGAGGATGCCAATATATGGCACTGTTGCTGCAGGGTGATGTGCTCTCTGCATTGCTGTGCTCTAAGCTCTGCTGCACTGCGTTAGCTCCAGCACCGTGTGCGCTGACGTTGGCATGGTTTTGGTAAGTGTAATGATTTTGATTGCTTTCGTCTGAGTTTGTCAGGGCTTTTACCCTGACCATATACCATTTTTCTTCGCTTGCCACCTAATTTAGTCTGTTTAACTGAGGTGTCTTGACAGTATAATGGGTTTTGTTACAAGTTTACAAACTAGACTCTTAGTTTCCTTTTTTTTTTAAGTTTGTTCACATTTTATTCCATGAGTAAGAGAGTCAGAAACAAAAGCCCCAAATAGGTTCTTGGTACTGCAATCCACCCCCCCGCTTCAGCCAGCCCCAGATCGTGGGTGCACACACACGTGCCTGGTATGTTCAGAGCAGTCTCCAGATCCAAACCCAGAACCTTTCTATGTTGTTCAGCTTCACGGAGCATCACAATTTACCTCTGCTATGCTGTACAGCCCTGGCCTTTCAGTTTCTTATGTGACAAAAGAACAACTCTAGTCATTCTTCCTGTTACTAAGCAAATAGAACTTCAGGCAAATCTACAAAGACTGGGTCAGAGATCAAAGCACAGTGTCTCCTTGAACCACACCATTTTCTACTTAAAATCGACAAGTCATTCTGGATAGAACTAACTCCTTCCTATTCCATAGCTTTCTGGTGATTATTAACTAACATAAAAACAATGTACTTGGCTCTTAGCATATAGTAAATGTATAACAGAGTAAATAGTATGATCATTTTATATACAATTGTAATCTTTTTTTTTTTTCTTTTTCTGGAGAGGTTTTTGCTATAGGGCGCGTGCACTCGCCAGACAGGCAGAGAGAGACAGAGAGATAGAAAGCGAGAAATCACCCCCCAGAGGGGATGGTCACGCCGCAATCCCTTCTCCTCCATTCTCCTCTCGGGATCTTGGGCACGCACGCACACGCGCCTGGCGTGAGTTTAAGCCACCGGGTCCAGGACACGAACCGTGGTCGACTACGTGGGAGTCCAGTGACATAGCCATTATGCTAACTGCTGGTCCCAATACAATTGTAATCTTATTATAAAGAGGACGGTTGTTGTAAAGGTAAGAACTTGGATTAAATCAAAATTTTAACTCTACTACTTTTGAAACAACATGCAAGCTGTTTAACCTCTATTTTTTCACCCTGACCCTAATCAAGCTTAACCTACATACACACTTTAATAGTGCTCCCTTCTACAATAGTAAAAACCCAATTCCTATGTACAGAGTATAAGGAACTTAACGATATGTGCTTTGACTTTCTGTTCTCACACCACTGTGATGTACCACAACCGACCAACCATGCACTCTAAACTATTAGCCTCATGCTAGTTCATGTCTTTGAATTTTCACATGATGTTCTTTACTTAAAATTCCCCTTCATCTCTCCTTTTCCAAATAAAGTCTTAGTCATGGAGACCAAGCTAAAATATTCTCTGAAACTCTGAATTCTCCAGTCAGTTACTACCTGTACTGGGCCCACATGTAACTAAATACACATTTATATTTTAGCACCCATGCTACTGTTACCATCCCTATGACATTTTAGGTTTTTACTCCAGAGCAGGAGTCTTACCTTGCTATTTTTTTAACCTCAGGAACTGGTGCTGCTTTTAGCACAAAATAAGTCCCCAACATTTCTAGATAAACAAGTGAGTAACTAAAATGCATTATTCCAAGCTTCAAAACACTCGTTGGTAAAGTCAGGAAGTTAGCATTAATGATCACTTTAGTAAAGTCTATGATGGCATTATTCATGATTAAATTTTATTTAAAAAGATGAATGTTTCTGTTTGACTCAAATCTATGCTTTTTGCAACTTAAATAAGTTGCTATCATATATGTTAATTTTGTTACGATCCTATTGCTGAAAAACATACAACATTGAGAATAATTTTTAGAAAAGTGTTCATTTAAATAATACGAATAATATGATCTGGAGACCTTCCTCTTCAAAGCAGGATGAAGTCATTTGCAGTAGACTAACACTGCTCCCAAGAACAATCAAGAAATTCAAATATAGTTTAAAGGAGTTTCAAGGATGAAATGGTTTTATCAGTTTATGACACCATGAAACTGCAGAAGCAATGAGTACCAGAGTCTAAAATTCTAGGGAAAAAGAGCTTTAAAAAATTACCTTATGAACCTTTTCCTTGTTGGCAGTTGCCAGTTCTAAGAATAGGAAGAGACTTGCCTGTAAGGGACAAAAGAGCCATCACATAAAGCCAAGACTTACTAGAATTAATAGATCTTAACACATGGCAAGTTCCTCAAGAAGTTTGCTAAATGATGACATTGCATGTAACAAGGGATTAAAAAATAAAACACACACACACACACACACACACCCCTCTGAAAAGCGTAACAGAATTTTCCATAGTCTGAAAGGACTAAGACAAAGAATTTCCAGGGAAATGAGCCCCAGTGAACATAGCAGACTATCAGCTGGAGCCCTGGATAGCCATGCTCTGGGAGCAGGGGGTGGAGCAGATGCAGATAGAGTCTTACTTAAAGTGCAATCCTGCGACCATTTGAGATAGTCATTGATTAAATTAGTTGGTTGTCCTCTCGTCTTTCTATGGGGGCTGGTGAACGCTTCCTGGTAGAAGATACCATCTAGAGTCACTACAATATTTTACACTAATCGTACACTTTTCAATCAAAAATTACCACCCATAATTTAGAAACAAGATAAATCTAGATATTTGCCATATACAGGTATTTTAGACATTGGCAATAGAAGGCAATGATTTTAACTACAATATGTAAGGCCAAGAAAATAGAGGGAAAAAAGTTGGATAAAATAGGCAATAAGTAAAAAATCTAAGAGAGAACTGAAATATATAAGAAAAAAGAAGTAGTTCTAAAGTTTATTTTAGAAATATTTACCTTGATTTAACAAATCAATGGATGAGATTAAAGGTAGATTAGACAAAGTAGATTAGATACAAGAAAAAAACAGTATTAGGTAAAGTTAATCATTTAAAAATATGAAAATAGACCAACAGATGGCATAGTAGCTACATCACTGGTCTCCCACGAGGTCAACCATGGGTCAAGTCCTGAAACAGGTGGCTTTAAAATCACACCAGGCATGTGTGTGGGCCTAAGATCCCAGGAAGGAAGTGGAGGAGAAGCGATTGTGGCATGACCATCCCCTCTGGGGAAGGGATTTCTCACTTTCTCTCTCACTGTCTCTGTCTCTCTGTCTCTGGTGAGTGCACATGCACTGCAGTAGAGGGACCAGCAGATGGCGTAATTGTTACATCATTGGACTCCCACGTAGTCAACTGTGGTTCAAGTCTTGAACCCAACAGCGGGATTGTTGTGTGGCCATCCTTTTGGGGGAGTGACTTCTCACTTTCTGCCTCTCTGGTAAGCTCATACACCCTATGGGGGGAAAAAAAAAAAAACACTCTAAAACATCAAAATAAAATAAGCAGTATATAAAATAATGTAAACAATATGTAGAATACAGAAAAGAAACAAAAAAACAGCATTGCTGCAACTGGAGTCTCAAAATGAGAGAACAAAGAAGAAAAGGCAAATACAATATCCAAAGATAAAATGGCCAGGAATTTCCAAAAGCAAGTGAAAGACACCAACCCATAGAATCAAAAACTTCAGCAACAAGCTTGATAAAGAGAAATTATATAACTTGGTAAAAAATAAACTTATATTTAAGATGCCACTCTCCTCTGTTTTTAATATTTACTTTGTTGTGAGATATCAAGCACTAAAATATTTGTTTTCTTATGTTTTTCACCAGCTTTTTTCTATTTCCCATTTTAGAGTTACATCTTTTAAACTTACGAGACACTATAAATTTTAAATTAAAAGTTTGCAAGACCTTAGAAATACAATTAATTAGCTATTAACTAAAGCAATTTTATTTTATAACTAGTACTCTTTCAGAGTAAATAGAAAACTAAATTTATCCATATATAATAAATGCTAACATTTTCATGCAAAATTTTTACTTGCATGCATGGGCAAGTACCTCACGATGGGGCATTGTTGAGTCACAATCCTTTTTCCTTCATTGCTTCAGACTATTAGGATTTAGAGCATGCACACACATGTGGCTAGCATGTTTTTCACGATGACAAATCTGAGTTTTGAACCATGGTTGATTGTGGGATCCAGCTTCCTGGTGCAGGGCCAAGAAAATAATACATAAAATTAAATGTAAAAAAACAAAATAAAGAAGATAATACTTTTGAAAGAAGCTTTAAACACTCACAGTTTCCTCTGAAAGTGATTGGCACAGCATGCCACACAGGGCCACACAAAGGCTGTCACCAGCAGGGGTCAAGAGCAATCAGACATAAGAACCAAAACTATGCCTTGATGATGGTGGTGGGAAGGAACTAGATGGAATGTTCCTTATTGAATATCAATGGGTTATAGGTTGACCAAAATCAGTGACTGGGGAAATTGTATATGACTTCTGAACTCCCTCAAAAGCTAGCTTGCAAATATGTAAACAATTTTGTTGGTCTGGCTCTGTGACTCAGCAGACTTAACAGAGAGGTTAGAATAGAGATATCAAGTACCAAATGCAGAATCCAAAAATATGGTTAATACAAAGGGAAATGACTCACATTCCAGCATTCAGATAGTATACCTCAGTACCTCTTCATGTTGTTGTTATTGGGTCACTGGAAAAGTCATGACATATTTTCCTAAGTTGTTCTATGCAAAAATGTGTCATGACTTTTTGAACAACCCGATAGCTTCATTATATATGCTGTAAGTAGTAAGTAATGAGTTTGTCTTTGAAAATAAAAAGATTTCACAGCATGTATCTAGTGCTTTACTGATAAGGTGTGTTTCTTTTGGTACATGTATAGAATGCATATGTTATGATTTGGAAAATGATTTGTGCCCCAAGGGTTCATATTTTGGAAGATTCACATCCAGTGTAATGGCTTTGGGAATGGTGAGACATTTAAGGGGTAGAGCCTAATGGGAGGGCACTAGCTAATTGGCTGGGGACATGGGAGGGAAAGACACAGGAAGTGAGAATTCTGTTTCCCTTCTCTCTGCATGTGCCCACTTTCCTTTCTTCTTCTATTGACAGTGGAACAATGTAGCACCAGAGGCTGATCAGATACCTGCTCAATGCCTTTGGACTTTCCAGTCACCAGAATCTTGAGCCAAATAAATCTCTAATCTTTACAAATCACTGTCTCAAGAATTTCCATTTACCAATACAATATTGGACTATAATACACTATAAATCTGTTATTTTGGTTCTCATATTAGTGACCTTCCTCTTTTAATTCACTTATAAAGTATTTATCAAAAGCCTGTGTGTCAGAGATTGTACTACATGCCAGAAATATAGTGAGAGAGATAGTGAGAATGCTACAAAAATTCCAAAGGGCTAATCTAAATACGACAATTTTTCCTTTGAATTATTAAGCTATTCCATATCTTTTATGAATTTTGCTCAGCACTCTATGCTAGGAGATAAATGAACAGATTTCATTTATCTTTAATTTATTTGTACCAGTTCACCTGGGTTAAAACAAATTTTGCAATGCCTGACCCAGCCTGACCTGCCCAATGTGTTTATTTTTAGGTGGCCTTCACTAGTGATTACAGGGACTTTAACTTTCAGTGCCAATATGTAAAGACGTTGGATGTTGTCACTCGCATCTTTACAACAACAACAAAAAAGCTAAACAAACTTGAAATGAACAAATTTTCTTGGACACATTAGAAAATTAGATAACAGGGCAAACCCCAGATTCTGAGGAGATTAGAGAATACAGAAATTCAGAACAAAATACAGAATCAGAGCCAGATCAATTTAACAGATACAGAAGCTGCTCAGCCATAAACTGGCACAGATTCTTAAATGGTGATTTTGATGAATTGCTTGAGTCTAAATATGGGTTAGCTTGAGAGTGAAAATTCCTAGGATCCCAGTCCTAGAGAGACTTCCACATTTTCATGGGTTTTATCTGAAGGAGTCTTACCTTGTAAAGATCCAAGAAAAAATATCTTCATATTTCTGACAAGGAGAAATAAAATAAAAATTTTGAAAAAGTTCCAGAGCATTCCTTATAATAAAGTCATACTCTCAGAAGGAAAATATTTAGCAGATCCTTATCTGACCTGGGGTGAGGTTAATTATTCAATTCCAGTTCTATTCAACTTTCCTGAGGAAAGAAAGCTAAGAAATATTCTTGAAAGTCCCAGTCCAGGGACAAAAACATACTAAAATATTCACGCCTAATCACTGTGTTAAAGAGCATTCCATCTTTTCCAATACCTTACAACCGCATCAGTAGGACTCCTGAATAATAGTGATACAGCATGAGGAACAGCAAGCCTCAGGTCCAAAATAAGGAGGAGCCTCTATGGAAATCCGAAGACAACTAGGAAGATTAAAAACAAGGACTCTAGAAGTTGAAACTTCTGGTACCTGTAGCTATAGTGAACATTAAGCATAGCCTAACTCCTAGCCAGATAACATAATTTCTCACACTAAAGATTTATTTATCTCAGTTATTACCAGATACATCATATGTGAATTTCAGGAAAAAAAAAGAAGATTGTGAATATGCTAAAAGGCAAGAAAAATGCAATCTGAAGCATCAGAATCAGATTCAAATATGACACAAAATTTAGAATTATAAAATGGACTTTGACTATGATTCAGATATTAAGAACTTGAATGGAAACACAAGAATAGATGAGTTATATACGCAGAAATAAGAAAACTATGACAGAATAGAAAGAAAATCCTAGAAGCTGAAGAGTCTGATCTGAAGTTCCTTATAAAAGGTTCCAGCAAAGTCAACTAAATCAATCAGTATTGTTGGGCTTTGTGCAAATAATAGACCAAATTGAGACTAAACATATTTATTTCTTGAAAATAAGTTAGTTGATGCTTCTCTTTGGTAAAAGGGGAATGGAGAGAGAAAAAAACTGTTTCACAGAAAGTAAAAGTCCCGAGGGACCAGCAGTTAGCGTAATGGGTATGTCGCTGGACTCTCACGTAGTCGACCGCGGTTCACGTCGCAGACCCGGTGGCTTAAAACTCATGCCGGGTGTGTGTGCGTGCGTGCCCAAGATCCTGAGAGAAGAATGGAGGAGAAGGGATTGTGGCGTGGCCATCCCCCCTGGGGGGTGATTTCTCACTTTCTGTCTCTCTGTCTCTCTCTGTCTGTCTGGCGAGCATACATGCCCTATAGCAAAAACCTCAACAAAGAAAAAGAAAAAAGAAAGTGAAAATCCCTGTGATCACTAGTGAGGGCCACCTAAAATAAATACATTGGGAAGGTCAAGCTGGATCAGGCATTGTAAAGTTTGCTTTAACTCAGGTTAATTGGCACAAATAAATTAAAGATAAATGAAATCTGTTCATGTATCTCCTAACGTAAAGTGCTGAACAAAATTCATAAAAGATATGAAACAGTTTAATAATTGTCCCTTTTCTGCTCAGCCACCAAGCACTGAGTTTCTAGACAGGTCTACGTGCACAGTAGTCAAATAGCTGAATACTTTAAGGGTCAGGTTAATGCTCAATTTCCGCGGAGTCTGCTGCACGAAGGAAGAAGTATGGTACTGCTTAGAGATTGCAGATCACCTCTTCCTGCATGCTTCTGCATGCTCAGATTTAACTCCAAAAAGTAAGAAAAACTGTATAATCCATCAGATGACCAGATACCACCACACAGGCACAAGAAATATGAGAAACCAAGAAAATATCTCTCCTCTAAGGGAAAAGAATAAACTCTCATCCTCCACAGACAATAGAAGGGAACTTGTAAAAATGTTAGATAAAGAATTTTAAGTATTCATAGTGACAAATATAACAGAGATACAAGATAAGAGAGACAACAAACTCCCTAAGATGCAAAATAGAAGAGACAGTGAATTCCAGGAGGTGAGGAAGCTCCTGCACAATCTGCAAGAGGAAATACATACCATAAAAAAAGAATCAAATGAAATTGTTAGAGATGAAAGATGTAATACAGAAAATCAAATCCTTTCAAAGTATTGAAAGCAGATTAGATCATGCAGAAGACTGAATCTCAGATGTAGAAGATAGAAATTCTGACCTAAAAAAAAATTCACCAAAAAGACAGAAAATAACCTATAAAAGTGAAAATAATATATCAGTAATACTAGATACCATTAAATGCCCCAACATCCAGATAATCGGTATAACAGAAGAAACTAATAAGGGCTTTGATAATCTGTTCCATGAAATCCTGGAAGAAAACTTTCCTAACCTAGAGAGGCACTCATATATCCAGACCCAAGAAATACAAAGGACCCCACATAGAATCAACCTAAAAAGATCTTCTCCAAGGCACATCATAGCTAGATTGACCAAAACCACAGATAGAGACAAGACAAATTGGCAAGAGAGAAACGTCAAGTTACTTTCAAAGGATATCTCATCAGGCTAACATTGAACCTTTCATCAGAAACGATGCAAGCAAGGAAAGAACGGGAAAATATATTCCAAGTATTAAGTGAAAAACAATATTAACCAAGAATAATATATCTGGCAAGACAAAAACATTCTCAGATCAACAAAATCTGAAAGAATTTACCAACACCAGGCCAGCTCTCCAAGAAGTGCTGAAATTAAAGTCAGACACACAGAAATAAGAGTACAAAAACAACCAAGAAAAGGACCACCCTAATGGTAGGAACAAGCCTGGTATTGAATGTCAACTTCCAGAGTTTAAACAGAAAGATCAGACCACAGTAACAGTGCAAATTCAAAGAGAGCTTAATTACATGAGACTGAACTAGTGAAATAAAATTTCATAACTTTTTTTTTTTTTAAGAGAGATTTTTGCTACAGGGCACGTGAGCTCGCCAGAAAGACAGAGAGAGAACAGAGACAGAAAGCAAGAAATCACCCCCAGGGGGGATGGCCACACCACAATCCCTTCTCCTCCATTCTCCTTCTGGGATTTTGGGCATGTACTCACACACTCCTGGCATGAGTTTAAGCCACCAGATCCAGGACTCGAACCATGGTTGACTACATGGTAGTCCGGCGACATAGCCATTACACCAACTGCTGGTCTCAGAATTTCATGACTTTTGCTGAAACATTTCTGATTTTCTTCTATGCTTTGTTTTCCAGATTTAAGGATTTTTGTTTTCTCTTGAACTATTGATATTTTCATCTACCTACGGTTTGAACTAAATCCTAAACTTTTTCCTGGCTTTAAGTCTTAAGCAAATTTCTCTTAACGTTTTTTTGATTTTGATCTATTTAAACTAAAATTGTTTTTCTTGAAATTAAAAAGTGAACTTAAAAACTCATTTAATGACTGCAGTACGCTATATAGCCCTGGCTAAGTGCTGCTTTATAGTATGTTCATTTTATTCACTGAGGTTTATGCTTAAAGGCAGACATGTGTTCATAGACATGTATATATCATCTGCACTTGTTATTGAAAGCATTTAGATTAATTAAGATCTTTTATGAATCGATAAAATGTTTTTAAAAAAAAGACACAGAAAGCAACCGTAGATACCAGAAACAGTGTGGGAGGAGGGTGGGAAATGGCAGAGGGTGAAAAATAGGTAATCAAGGGAGAAAAAAAAGAAACGAACTATACAAGAAACAAAAAATTGAAAATTATTTGTTGATGATAACACGTATGGTAATATCCTTGATTGAGCCAATATGCAGTGTATTTTGTATGGAAAATCTCATTTTGTATACTGTAATGATGTACAGTGAATAAATGTAAATAAATAAATTTAAAAAAAGAAAACAATGTAACAGAAATGAAGAATGCCTATGACATGCTCAGCCGGAGACTGGATATTGCTACAGGAGGAATCAGAAAGTTTGAAGATAGGTCCAGAGAAACTTTTCTCAGGGACTTACATGACTGTATAGCCTTAACCAGCAATGGACTCACACTGAACGCTTTTAGGCAATGAATGGGACATGAGTTTAGCGGCAGGAGAAAAAGAATGAAAAGCAAAATTTGTCATTGAGATTACATACAGATTCAACTTAAGGAAATAATACAAGATTAAATCAAAGAGGTGGCAAATAGCACTCTTGAATAATTTATAACAAAAATTACATTCACTAGTTAATTATACCACATACTGCTTCACTTGTTCCTCAGAGAAATGAGCCTAAGCTAATCTTTCTTAGAAGATAACAGAGGCATTACACTCCAGGCATTGAAAAATATCCTGGATATATTAACTGTTAATTGCTATAAATAGTCTTTAAATTACTTTAATTTTATTTATGTCTTCTCCCCTACTCATTGCCATGCCTTTCTCTCTCCCTTCTACTTAACAGTAAAGAGATCAAGGATTCTTCCTCACAGACCATACCTCCAGGAAAATCCTTCCCTCCTCCTGTGTTTAACATTTGTTAAGCTTTCACATACTCAAAATTCCTAATTCTTAGTTTCTCTTGTATCCAGTATCCAGCAATAAATACTCATTTTACAAATGAAGACATTAAGGAGCAAAGAGGTAAGAATGGCTTCTTTAAGGTCATACAATTAGTAAATAGAAAAATTAAGACTCAAAGCTAGTATTCTTAATCCAAACTGCATGTAAATTTCATTTTACTGCATTGTATTTCATATCTCTGATGGGGTTTCTCCTGTCACTTTGCCATCCTCAACACCACATACTAAATCTAGACTCTAAAATGTATAATTAGTAGAAATAAATAATTAGTTGTACCTTCTGAAACTCCAATCAACCTGTGTAGCATAACCATAAAAATCAAAATTTTTTTTCTAATTTTGGTTTTCATTTTTTGGGGGTGTTTTCCAAAATAGCTATTTTGCAAGCTATTGAAAATTTACAAGGCATATTTAGTTTCATCTTTCTTTTATTTTTTTGTACGAGGAAAGCCTAGATATCTTTTCCCCATTGTAAAAGACCGGACATGTTTAATATCACTAGAACAATTCCACCTGAATTTAGAAGGACCTAGCAAGATACTTTGACCAAGTGCTTTTCACTTTCCAAACACATTTAACTACCTCTTATAGACAGAAATATAACACCCCCCCACACCCAGGTTAAAACACATCTTTTATTCTTCTGAGGTTGAATTGCAGAGACTTCAGATCCTGTGTATTTTAAGTGAGATATATTCTTAACAGTAACTTATTTTGCTGACTTCCTTCTTTACTTACTACTATTTTACTTTCTACTTCAATTACTAGTTACAGGCTATCTTTATCTTGACCCATGATCTGGTTTCCTTTACTCACTATTATTTTATAAAGCACTTACTATATTCTAAACCCTGTGATCAGTGCTGTACAGAAAACACAGCTCTTGCCCAAGGAAGTCAAATTCTCCTTCAGCAAATGGACATGTGCACAGATAATGCTAATTCTGAAATATAAATTTCCTAAGAGAAATAAAGTAATATCTCAGAGAGTTTTTCTCATGCACTTATTTCCTTTCCTTTTAATACCCTCGATAGTCCCTAACTTAATTTTATATTTCCAACTTCTTTCACTATTAAGTAGCAAAAAATTACTTACCAATAATTGACCAGAAATAAAAACCAAATGACATTTGCATTATTCTACTTTCTCACCAGACTACATAATCTTCATCACATAGATCACAGAAAGGGAGAAAAGGTTTACCACATATATACATCACTTTCAAACTTCAAGAATAATAATTAAAGAAATGCTGTTATCTCCTAAGCCCAGCCATGTAATCTCTACCAAAGAGTCTTGGCATTGTTTTACTTAATAAACACAGTTCCTAAATATGTGCAAATTAATTGATTTAGTTCATACATATGTTGTAGCAATAGAACTTCAGAGTGATAAATAGAATTAAGAAGAGAACACCAACGTGGCATAGAGTACCCTATAATTTCTATCCATCTGTTATTATTATCCATCAAAATACTCCTCAAAATTTATTATCTCAAATGTTCATGAATCTAAGTAGTTATAATTAAGAGCTCAACTGCTCCTCTAGACTGTTCTGTCTGCTGGAGAGTCTCATGGGCCTCACCGAGAAAGGAGCGATTGGAGAATTACTTTCTTACTGGGAATAGTATCAGGCTGAGCCGATTTTTACATTGAAAGTACCTCGAAACATGCATAAAAGATAAATAAATTAAATGGTTTAAATGGTGCTTTTCATATTTTGCTTTTATTAACTATTTTTAAAAGAGGTTTGGATTCAGCAAAACTCATACACTGAGTAATATTTGAGTTAATGCACAATGTTGATAAAACTATTTGAAACAATTTACAGCATAAAAATACTCACCTGAACTACAGTCATAGACAAATGGTCTTACTGGCGATGCACGACTGATACTTTGAAAGGTGAGTGATCTTCCCTCATAGCTCATCTTAGTTCAAGTGCCTTGTTTCTGAGTGCTGCTTCTTGACTACCCCTACCTCAGTGGACACCAATGTTGCCACAACATGATTGTTGTGAGGCCAAAGACAAAACAAAGAGGGGAGAGACTGGTAAGCAAAATGTTTTGGAAAGCAGATAGATAGAAATCATTGTTGATAAGCATAAAGGTGAAAATGATCTCTTTGAGGTCACACATAAACAAGCATACAACTAGCAACAAACATGTGCATAGACTCAGCTGGTAATCTCAATCCAAAATACATGTGACAGTCTCCTCAAAAATGGCTCCCAGTCATCCTTGCCACTAAGTATGCACATCCTTATTTAATTTCTGCTCATACAGTACCAAGCTCGGCTTTGCGATCACCAGAATATGGCAGAAATAATGGTTATGTTACTCCTGGTATTAGGTTATAAAAGAAATCATGACTTTCACCTTGGTTGTGCTCTCTTACTCATGACCATTTGCTAGGGGAGAAGCCAGCTGTCATGCCATGAGCAGCCCAGTGAAGAGCTACTTGTGATGAACTGAGGTCTCTTGCCAGCAACCATATAAGTGATCTTTAACAGAATGTGTTCAAGAATAGTCATGCTTTCAGACTACTGCAGCTCTGGTCAGAAGCTTGAATAGAATATAATTAGAAGTCCTTAGCCAAAACTACCCCGTAACTACTATATCCTTGGTTTGTAGGAACTATAATATAATGAATACTTGTTTTAAACTTTGAAATTATAGGGAAATTTGTTACGCGTCAATATATAGCTAGTAAAATGGCCATGGGCCTATCTTTTTAAAAAATTCTAATAAATAGATTGGGAGGGGTTATATATATAGTGATATCTGAAAGGAAGAGTCTTCAAGGCAAGTTAAGTATTCAGAGTACTCAGTTCCCATTCTTGCCCATGTCTATGGGCAAGAATCTGTATTTGTATCCTTAAATTCAAGCTCGTAAAATTGATTCATTAAGAAATGGATTCTGATTATAAGATAACATATCTAATTTAGATGCCCATAGAGGATAGAGAAGGATAGGAAGGAAGATAAGAAAGATAGGCAGAAAGGAATACACAAACTTTTTCCAGGGAATGTTCTGGCCCCTGCTAGAACTCCAGCCTCGTCTCATGCCAGTCTCCCTCCCCCCACCCCCCCCCACGGGCTGCCATAATGTAGTCATATTGGTTCTCTATCAGTTCTTACAGAGTCCAAGACCATTCCTCCCTTGAGAACTTTGAAACATTTTTCAAACAAATCTCTATTTTTAAAGAATTATTCCGTTTAATTTTATTTATTTACTTATTTTTTTAATTTGACCAGGGAAGGACAGAGAGAGAAAGAGAAGTAAAGTGAGAAAGCAAACCTCCAAGTCCAGGACTCGAACTGTGGTTGGCCACGTGGGAGTCCAACACACCTAACCAGCATGCCACCTGCCAGCACCTTTTTTAACCGACTCTTAACAGCAATCCCCTTTTCTGACCATACTTTGTAATAGATCCACATTCTGGTATTCCTCTACTAAAATTTATCACAATCTGCAATCATTTATACGTTTATTGCATCTTTACTATTCTTATTAAAAATTAATGAGGGTAGATGACCCTGTCATAGTAGCATGTGCTTGTAGACAGTACTACTCAGCAGGATAACATCATATAGGAGGGTAGGTTCAATTCCCAGCCCACCTTAAAAGCCTAGTTGTGCACATGTCTAGTCTAAGCTATTCTGGAGGCTGAGGCAAGAAGATTCCAATATGACAAGACAGTGTTTTGTTTTGTTTATCTTGTTTTGTTTTGTTTTAAAGAAAAGATTAATAAGAACAGAGATTTGGGGGCCAGCAAGGTGATGTGGTGGTTAAAGCACTGGACTCTCATATGGCCTAACATGGTTCCAGTCCTGGACTTGGTCGCTTGAGAATCATGCTGGGGGCTTGTACATGTGCACCCAAAATCCCAAAAGGAGAATGGAGATGGGATTGCATTGTGGCCATCCATCCTGGGAGGTGGTTTCTCACTTTCTGTCTCTCTGCCTCTCCTCTCCAGGGAGTACACACACCCTCTTGAAAATTCCCCACCCCCACAAAAAAAAGAGAAGTTGTCTTTTTCCTGAGGTTCACTTCTACATTTACTGAGGATAGCATATTTCTTGGCACATGGTAATAGTTAGAAAATGACTGTGGAGGGACCAGCAGTTGGCGTAACATCTATGTCGCTGGACTCCCATGTAGTCAACTGTGGTTTCAGTCCCAGATCCTGTGGCTTAAACTCACACCAGGTTCATGTGCGTGTATGCCCAAGATGCCAAGAGGAGAATGGAGGAGAAGGAATTGCGGTATAGCCATCACCCCTGGGGGGTGATTTCTCACTTTGTGTCTTTCTGTCTCTCTCTGTCTTTCTGGCAAGCACACACACCATATAGCAAAAACCTCTCAAAAAATATAAAAAAGGAAGAAAGAAAAAGGAAAATTACTGTGGAATTGTCATAGAACAGACAATTTCTCACAACCAGAGGTGTAATTTGCTAATCTCAAAAATGGGGTTATCTACCTTCTGTTTGCATTTTAAGAATTTAAGAACAGGGGCCAGTAGGTGGCGTAGTGGTTAAGACACTGGACTCCCATACAGTTGGCTATGGTCTGAGTCCCAGATCTGGTGGGTTGAAACTCATGCCAGGCGCATGTGCATGTGTGCCCAAAATCATGATAGGAAAATGAGGTAGAGGGGATTGTGGTGTGGCCCTCCTCCCTGGTAGGAGCTTTCTTGCTTTCTGTCTGTCTCTCTCTGTCTCTCATGAGTGAACCCACCCTATAGCAAAAGTCTCTTTTAAAATAAATAAAAGAATTTAAGAACAGATATGGTTAACAGGCAAATGTGTTTCCCAAATAGATTAGATCCTCCTATGATGAGGATTTCAACAGAGAGCATTTTCTCTAAGGAAAGGCAGTGGTTCTCAAATGGTACTGTGTATGAGAGTTACCTGAAGGGCTTGTTCAAACACACCTGGCTATTCTCCATCCTAGACTTTCTGATTCAGTTGATGTGACTTGGAGGCTGAACATTTATATCGCTAACAATTTCCCAGGTGATGCTGATAGTGCTGGTGCAGTGATCACACCTGGAGAATCTGGTAGTATTACATATGCCCTTTACTACTCCCATACTTGTTAAAATGGATAGTAATATTAAAAGCAGACAGAAGTATTCACATAGCAATACCTAGGCTTTCTCTTTGGTACCCTTGGAAAAATCAATGGATCTCTGAAAAAAATCATTTTAAACCAGAGGGGAGAATATGTTCATGGTCTATTTCATCTCTCAGCAAAATAAATAACACTCTATGTTCCAAGAAAGCCATAGAATTGATCCTATGACTCTTGGAAATATCAATGAAGACATAATATTAATTGCTCCACAAAGACATTGGGCAGAATTTGGGTTCTGGTAGACTTTTGTTACAGGAAATTTTACATGAGAGCAATTAAATATATAATATATTTTATATATATATATATATATGTCTTAAAATGATAGAATTCTGCCCTTTCATTTTTGGAGATTTTAGCAGGATTATAATTAAGACATGGAAAGTATAAAATTATAACTATCTTGGCACAGGAGCACTGAGCACATAAAAATTGTAGGAAGAGCTATATTGTGGTATCAGTAACAAGAATTGTCTAAGAAATGTCTGGAACCTGACACACATGAACCACTCTGTAAAAACTAACTGATATTATTTCTAGAATCTCTAAAGTGGTCTAATAAATAGCACACTTCTTCCTTTTCCAAAGATCTAAACAAAAATCAGAAATAAGGCATCTTATTTCTCTGGTGGCAGCCAAATACTGCTGTAATAATTAATAAAGACTAAATTAGAGGTGAGAGCTTAATATGAACACTGATGTCTTTCCCACAGGATAATCCGCTTTGTTGAGCCTTACTTCATGAAAGAGTACAAAGTACTCACTCCTGGTTTGTAGTCCTCATAAATTTGCCAGATATCATTACAAAATGAAGAGGTCGGAAGAAAAAACAGTCTTTCATCAGTTTAGCCCCCTCAGAAGTGAGTATCCCCACATTACTGCTATTACTGTTACCGTACTTTTCAAAATCATCTACTTTTTTATTTGAAGAGACATTTCTGTGCTTAAAAGTTCAATAGAAAAAGAAAGTGGCCCTCAAGTTCTTTAACCATGAAATGTGTTTCTCCTTAACATGCATTCAAGATTTTTCATGATCTCATCTGCACTTACCTCGTCATCACCATTGTTCCATGACAATTTCTGCTTCATCCAGGACCGGGAATCTGCTTTATTCCTCCCTCAGTACCCAATTTCTCCTCCAGCTACAGGTGTCCCTACCATGGAACTACAGAAAATACTGATCAGGGAACAGGCACTGACCCTCCCCTATGCTAAAGTGCTGTGTGAACCTTCACATTTCAGAGTACTACGTCTCTCCAAAACAGTAGATTTATATACAATCACATCAGCTCGAATTTCATGAGACTAAACAATGATACTAAGGTTCAGAAACTGTAATAGAAAATGTCTCATCATAAGGGAAATGCAGATCAAAACAATAATGAGATACCACCTAACCCCAGTCAGAATGTCTAAGATTAAAAAAAAAAAAATGGTAAGTGTTGGTGGAGGTGTGGTGAAAGGGGAACTCTCTTACACTGCTGGTGGGAATGTAAATTGGTCCAGCCACTATAGAGAACAATTTGGAGATTCCTCAAAAACCTACAAATAGAACTACCATATGATCCAGCAATCCCACTCCTCGGTATCTACCAGAAGAATTCTTCATTGGAAAAGTGCTTGCACATCGATGTTTATTGCGGCACTATTCACGATTTCTAAGACATGGAATCAACCCAAATGCCCCCGTACAGATGAATGGATTGAAAAACTGTGGCACATATATTCTATGGAATACTATTCAGCCATAAAACCCAACAAAACCCTGGCTTTTGACAGAAAGTGGAAGAATATGGAAGATTTACTGTTGAGTGAAGCAAGCCAGGCTATGAAGGAGAGACATTGTATGTTCCCACTTAATTTATATCGAGTGTCTGCACTCTATGACTGAAACTGATTGACTAAAGGTTGTACAAACACAAGAGATGGGTGTGAATGCCAGATGTGGAGTGTGTGGAGGAGGGGCCCTAAGGAAGGACGTTTGGAGGAGGGATACGGAGGCAGAGCATTGACAGGATGGGGAGGGGTGGTGTTATCGGTTGAAGATATTATGATCAACTGGACTGGGGAGAAATGTTCACATATTGAAATGTTCACTTGGTAAGCTAAATAATGTTATTGAATGCATAAAAATTTAAAAGTAAATAAACATATAAAATTAAATTAAATTAAAAAAAAAGAAAATGTCTATTAACTAAGGTTCTCAATACATTTTATGGGAAAATGGTCATAAAAAAATATGCCTCAGCTAAGACTTAGGTTCCGGCAGCAATTCTTTGAACGTTTGGAAGAAGTTCTCAATGATCTCTTTTAAAGTGAATCAGTCAGCTAATTAAATTTCTGTTTCTCTGAATTGTTCTAATAGGGCAAATGTAAGCTACTAATAGACTTTGCAGCAAACCATATTTAGTATCATCTCACAGGCCCACAGTATAGAACTTTAGAGTTCTAGTGACTGATGCCTAAACCACTGAAAGTATTTATCACTTGTGATTTTTTATTTAAAATGTGTAAATAAACATAAAGTTTTTTACTAAAGCATGTTAATTAGGAAATATTTTCCAAATTCCCTGTGATGATATGTTTTAGATAAAGAATAAGTTTATTCAAGATATTATAGTCAATACTCATTTACTCAACCTCTAAAATATCTATAAAAGCTAGCTAAAATCAGAAAAGATACTAAAATATTCTGAACTCATATGACTGATTAAAACTTAAGATCAGTATAAAAAGCTACCTGTTTACCGGAAAGCTATTTGGGCTCCCTGAAAAAAAAAAAAATGTAGTAACCTAAAACTCCAAAGAGAGAAATCTTGCAATTAATGAGTTCCGGGAATCTCAGACTCCTTAGAGAAATAGAAATAGATTATTTTAGCTAACTTTTAAGTTCATAAAGACAGAACCACAACAGACTACTATGAAATGATAAATGAGTTGGTAAACTGTAGCACTTAATAATAAATACATAAGGATCTATAGTGCAAAAGTATGTCTGGAAAATTTCAGGAAAAAAAAAAAAGTAATCACCAAAATGGAGTTCAGAAAATGTTTGCATAATCCATCAAATTTAGAGAAGTAAAGATGGAAATTTACCTGGACCTCTTGGAAATAAGCCCAAATTTCTCACAGAAAGCTAAGTAGTATGAAAAATGCATTTCTTTCTTCACAGAAAGACTATACTTTTTTTAGTTGAAAATACATTCAATTTGCTCTTTAAAGACTACTTTAATAGACAAAACACACGTTTGGCATTAATAAATTTACCTTTTCAAACATGTATTTGAGTGCATATATTCATTATTACACAGAGAAGTTAAGATACATACAGTTCAGTTGATTCTTCCAGTCATATGTAAAACTTTTGGTTTTTAATGCTCCCTTGTCTTTCTTTCAACATCCCAGTTTTGCCCTCAAACCAGTCCCTGAGCCTAGTGTCTTCATACTGCCCATTATTCCTACTACCCATCAGTTTAGTGCCCTACCTAGTCCTGTGTTTCCAGGATAGTTTCTCCAGTTTCAGAGCTTTATGATTTCCAATCACAAGTGTACATGTCCTCCATCATCCTCTAGCACCATAAAATGTTCCAATTAGAAAGAACCTCAAGGTCATCCAGCCCAACATTGTGTGGGTGAGGAAGGCAGTTTACTCTTAGTGTGACTGCATGATTGAGAGTTTAATTTTCTTTCCTATCATGCTATAACTTTGATTACAGAAAAGGTACACCTCCTGCCAAATGAGGTGCATGTTTTCTAAGCAATCCAAATAGAAATAATGGGCATTAAGGGGAGCCAGGTAGGGATTTAGAACCTTCATATTCTACCATATAGGTAACTACATATTTCAACATTGATTTAAGTAAGTTTTGTGGAAATCACATCACAAATCAGCATGTATAAAATTGGAAAAATACTGTGCACGCACTGGGATAAAACTATTCTTGGCATTCAGTTTTTAGGCATTTTTAAATATACATTTAATAACTCTATATCATTATAGCATGCAAAATGAATTTTCCCAGCATGAATACACTGTATATTCTTCCAGTTAAAGATATTATCATATGCATTATCATCAACAGATAATTTTCCATTTTTATGTCCCTAAAATGTTCTGCTTCTTTTTCCCATTGATTCCCATTGTTTAGTGCTAACTGTATACGATTCACACTATGCTTGAAGCCACATTGTCCCTCCACCCTAATAGCTTAAATTCATTTGAAATACAAACAACGAAGTCCAGTTCCAGTAGCTCAAGTGGTAGGGCACAACCTACCTCCTGCACAACCCTGGATTCATATGGGAAGTCCTAGATCTGGATCCTAGGTAAATCCGAACACACTGGGTGTATCAGCATGTGCCTAGAATCCTGTGGGCTGTAAGATCAGTTGTGGGAATCGTGAATAGCAAGATCCTAGCCAGGGCACCTGTCTCTCTTTTCCGCTTTCTCTTAAAACAAAGAAAGAAACTTTAAATACGGGTATATGTGTGTTATGCATGCTTGTGTAATATAGCAAAAAGAAAAACCAACGGTATTAGGTATAATATTAATGCTTCCGCAATACTTTAATGTGTGATGAAGCATATTGTTCTTATCAACATAAACTCAGCCCCTTGCCATTAGCTCATGCTCCCAAATTCCAGTTTCAAGTGTTTCTACATTTTGCACAATTATCTCATGGATTCTGCTTTATAATATTTTTCTCTTTAATTTTAACATACTTTTGAATATATAATACAATCCTTGTGCAAACAAAACCAAAATTCATATTCTCTCTGAGTGTACATGGCATATTCTCCAAGATAGACTGTTTTCTGAGCCATAAAACAAACTGTAACAAACAGAAACTAATTGAATGCAAAGTACATACTGTGAACCAAGTATATTCTGTATTTGTTTTCTTATTTAGGTATAATTAAAAAATATCAGAAGAATGTTGAAAACATTCTCAAATATTTGGAACTTCTAAAAGACAACTTCTAGGTAACCTGTGGGGGACGATGGTAACACAGCAGTGAAACAGAACATTCAGCAAGGGTGAGCCAATGAGAAGGTTCACATTCACATCTGGAGACCTCCCTGACTACATCAGGCACATGAGTGTTGCTGATGAGGCTAGCTTAGGTTGTGAGTAAATCAAAACTTCAGGATCCCTTTGAGAGCAGTGTATCTCTTCCTGTCTGTCTCTCTCTCTCAGTGTATCTCTGCCTGTCTGTCTCTTTCTCTCTCTGTATCTCATTCATGAGATAAATTTAAAACAACAACAAAAACTATGGTCCAAAGATAAACTGGCTTGGAATATTTAAAAATATTTTTAACTGAGTAAAAATAAAAACAACATAAAAAGAGTAAGAAGCAGCTAGAGAAGTATTTATACTTTTATGGAATCAAATACTTATATATTTTAAAAAGAAAAACATCTCAAACAATCTATGTTTGACCTTAATAAACTAGAAAAATAAAAGCAAATTAAATCCAAAGCAAGCAGAAACAGCAGTATCAATAGTAAAATATATAGTAATTATAATAAATAGGATAAGAGAAATAAATTAAATAGAAAACTAAAGATAATAGAGAAAATGAAACCAAGAGCTGGTTCTTTGAAAGAGTTATAAACCTGAAGAGCCCAGACTAACCAAAAAATAAATTAAAAAAAGATATAAATTACCAACATCAGGAGCAAAAGAGACATTACTACAGGCTAAACATTAAAAGAACAATAAAGAATAAGTACTCTGAACAAAAAAATACTAATAAATTCAGCAGTTGATGAAATGTACCAATTTCTTAAAAATTGTAAACTACAAAAGTATAGTCATGAAGTAATAAGCAACTTTTTTTTAATATATGAACTAAATTGAATTGGTAATACATAAAGAAGTTTCCACAGGAAAAATCTAAGCACAGATGTGTTTAATGGTGAGTCACATTGGTCATATAAAAAGGAATTAATACTGACCTAATATAATATATTCCAGGGAAAAAAGAGAGGAAATATTTGCCAATTTATCAAGTCAGGATTACACTGACACCAAGATCATGCAAGGACATCATTAGAAAATAAAATTACACATAAATATCACCCATGAACACATAAGCAAAAAAATCTCAAAAGGTATCATTGAATTGAATCCAACAATATACAAAGGAGAAGATTTTATGACTATCTGTTATGCATCCTAAATATGCAAGCTTAGTTCAACATGTGTAAATCAAAAATGTAATCTATCATATTAACAGATTAATAAAGAAAACCCAGAGTCATCAAAAAACTGGAAAAAAAATTCACAAAAGTCAGCATACATTCATGAAAAAGCTCTCAGCAAGACAGGAATAGAAGTCAACTTCCTTAGCTTGATAAAGAGGATCTAAAACTAACTATAGCTATGTAGTCAATGCTGTAAGACTAAATGCTTCTCCCTATGCTTGGGAGTGAGACAGGGATGCCTATCCTCAGCCTCCCTAGTGATCATTATACTGAAGTCCTCACTAATGCCTCTAGGCAAGAAAAATAAATAAATAAAAGGCATGAGTATTGAAAAGGAAAAAAAAAATAACCCTCTTTTATGTAAGACATATTTGCCGAGATAGAAAATCAAAAAAAGATTAATAGGTAAAAAATTAACAATGTACATAAAAGTTCTTTAAGCTGAAAATTATAAAATATTGAAGAAAGAAATCAAACATCAACACCCTAGCAGAATTCTTTGTAGCATTTTTTTTAGAATTATTTTATTTAACTTTACTTATTTATTTATTTATTTATTTAGAGGGACAGAGTGAGAGAGGGAAAGAAAGTGAGGGCAAACCGCCAGGTCCAGGACTCGAACCACCGTCTCTCATGTGAAAATCCAGTGACTTTAACCACCATGCCACCTGCCAGCCCCAAAGATTTCTAAAGCTGATTCTAAAATATATGGCCATGCAAAGGGACTAGACTACAAAAGAAATTCTGAAAAATAAGAATACAGTTGGAAAACTAACATTGCCTGATTGCAATTCATACTGTAAGGTTTCAGCAATCAAGACAGAGTGGCATTCATGAAAATACAGAATTAAAGACCAATGGAAGTGAATGGAGGATGCAGAAACAAACCACATGAGTATATTCAATTTAAAAGTTAGTAATTCAATAGAGAAAGAATAAACTTTTCAACAAATCGTGAAGAAACAATTGGACTTCCATAAGCAAGAAAAGAAAAAGAAATATATTTCAAGCTATACTTCATTCCTTACACAAAAAATTAATTCAAAATGTATCATAGACCTAAATATAAAACATAGAAACATAAAATGTCTAGCAAGAGAACATTGAAAACTTCCTTGTGACTTTAGGTTAGGCAAAGTATTCTTAAGTATAACATCCAACACAATTCATTTTTAAAAAATGCATTGAGCTTTATTAAAAAAAAAAAACCTTTTGTTCTGTAAATGACCTACCAAAATAAAGATAAGGCAAGCTATAGATTAGTAAAAGAGTATAGTCAAGTCACATGTAGGAGAAAGCACTTCTATCTAGAATATGTAATGAACTCTCAAAACTCAGTAAGAAAATAATGTATATATTTTTAAATTGGCAAGATATTGAAAAGTCATTTCAGAAAAGAAACTAGAGGCCAGAAAGTGGGTGTAGTGGTTAAGGCATTGGACACACACATGGCTGACCACGGTTTGAGTCCTAGACACAACGGCTTGAAACTCACACAAGGCGTGTGTGCTTGCATGCCCAAAATCCGAAGAGGTGACTTAAGGAAAAGTAATTGCAGTGCGGTCATCCCCCTGTGAATTCATTTCTCACTTTCTCTGTTTCCATTTCTCTCTCCTCTCCAGTGAGCACATGTGCCCTATAGCAAAAATCTATCCAAAATAAGAAAAGAAGCTACATTATTGTAAAAGCACACATACACACACACATACACACACACACACACACACACACACACACACAAAGATGATCAACATCATTAGTTATGAGGAAAATAAGAATTAAAATCATGGGAAGCCACACTAGACATTAGAATGTCTAAAATTAACAAATATAAATCATAATACCAATTTCTGATGAAGAATAAGAGTGACCAGAACTCTCAAACATTGCTAGTGTGAGTGTAAATTGCAGTATACACTTTGAAAAGCAGTTTGTCACTTTCTTGTTAAGTTAAATAAGAAAGTCCAGAATTTACCACCTACGTGCATGTAAAAGAAGAAGAAGAAGAAAAAAAAAAAAACCTAAGAAATTGAAACAAAAATGTTTCAAACACAAATCACTATCAAGATGTAGAAAAATGTGGTACCAGCAGATGGCATAATGGTTACATCTCTGGACTTCCACACTGCCAACTGTGGTTCGAGTCCCAGACCAGCGGCTTCAAACTCACACCACACGCACATTTGTGTGTGCCCAGAATCCCAAGAGGAGAAAAGGAGAATGAAGAAGGGATTATGATATGGCCATTCCCCATGGAAGGTGGTTTCTCACTTTCTATCTCTCTGTCTTTCTCTCACCAGCAAGCGCACGTGACCTATTTTTTTAAAAAAATTAAAAGATGCAGGAAAATGTAATGAATACATAAGGCCCAGTACCATAGGCCTCCTCAGCCTGTAATATCATTGGTTACATTTACATTTTCATGTTTACAGAACAGAACCAATAATAAAGCCAACCAAGAATATTATAAGATTTAAATCAGTTAATAAATCTAGATAATTGTGTAGGTTATTTTAGAATTTAATATAGAATTGTGATACATACAAGATCATATTGAAAAACTTGAACTGGCTTTCCTATGATCCAGAGTGTCAATCTTGCCTCTGAAATAAGAAAAGGATTTATTTTAAAATCTGCCAGTTTACAAAATGGATACAAGCTTTCATATTACTTCATATCTATTTCAGTTGGAAAAAAAGAAAATGAACTTCTTTGAGGGAAAATTTAAATTGGTCACCAAAAAAGAGGTTGTAGTATGGTAATAAGTTAACTAGAAGGTGCATTTTTGAGTAAATGATTGTAAAACAAGGAGAAAAGTAGATATGTACTCTATGACAATTCTGGATAATAAAATTTCTGCTATTATACCTTTTTTGATGCCTTTTGTAGACATTAGTGTATAAAGAGTTGCAACTAGGAAAAATCTAAAGTATCTTATAGATGACTTATAGAGGCATGATCCATCGTGACATGTACTTAACTTTATTCAATGTCACACCGTAGTTTTGACCTATCTTTTTAAATTTAGAGGTGTGTGTGTGTGTGTGTGTGTGTGTGTTCATATTTGAATATACCCTCAGTTATGCTACTACTGCTGGAAAAAATAAAACAGCTAGATATTCTGCATTCTGTAGAACTGGATCTTACACTTTCAGTGTACCCACCATGAAGAACCAGATTTGCTATATGTAGGCTACAGAATAAAATGTAATAAAAGCTAAAATTTTACAAAAATGGAGTATATAAAAGTGGCAGAAAAGAAGGAAATATAATTTATACAGATCATGATAGTGGCAAAGATGAAGAGACACAAAAGCTAAATTGATGATAGGGCAAGAGAAGAAAGACATTTAGCCTAACAACATAGTCTGCTAAAGCAAATTATGTAAAATTGGCAAAGAGAAAGCTTTATTAAATCTTAATTGCTTGCTAATGAAGTCTATGAACAAATAATGTTAATATTTTTAAAGATTTAGGCTATATGGTAATTAGAAGACATAAAAATAGATTGGACAAATAATTAGAGATCAATCATGAAGACAAATTCTATCCTAAATTTCTAGGTTTTTAACCCCCAGAAGGTTACTTTATGGGAACCACTTCTCAGATAGTAAATCTACAAGCTACGAACTTTCCTCATCAATCGTTAAATTAACATATGTTATTGAACCCAGTTTTAATATAAATTCACAGTTTTCTCCTGAAAAGACTTTTTCATATTGTCTTACATAAAGAGTGTCCTCTGTGATTTAACTAACATCTTTCCTCATTTTGCATTGAGAAATAGCTATTTCTTCTAGTTAGGTCATTAGCTTGATTTTGATCTCATTCTCATTTACCCAATCCTAAAGTAGTTAGAAAGTAATCACTGCAAATAAAATGAAATTTAATTAAAAAACATATTCGGCGAATTCTCTAAGAACTAATATCTCATTAATATCCCTAGGCTAGATTTTATACTTTATGATACCATAAAATTGAGTGAAGTCATACATTGGTTATTCAAAAACAATGAATAAAAATTGGAAAAAAAAACAGTTTAATACCAAATGTCGGAAATATTCAGACAAGAAACCATTTTAAAGCTGAGGTGTGTCCTGGCCTGTTCAGGGAAGCTATGCTGTAAACTCCATCTTCTAGACTCTTGAAATATTCAGACAAGTAGCCATTTTAAAGCTGAGGTGTGTCCTGGCCTGTTCATGCTCTAAAGTCCATCTTCTAGATTCCCGAAATATTCAGACAAGGTAGGGCAACCTCTGTCTTCTCTCTGTCTCTAGCCATCTGTCTCGCACACTCTCTCTCTTTTAAGTTTTCAACCACTTCCCCTCACCTTGGGCATTTTCTTTTCACTTACTAATTTCAGAAGCCATTTTAAAGCTAAGGTGTACCCTGGCCTGTTCACACCATGTGGTTTTCATTTTTTATGTGGAAAAAAAAATCCCTCTTTTGGTAGTATTTTCTAGTTTTTTGTTTGTTTGTTTGTTTGTTTGTTTGTTTGCTTTTATTTATTAACCTTACTTTCCAACTCTAAGCTTCACTATCTACACACTGAATGTCTACATAGGCCTTTGTGCACACACAGTAGCCAAGCATCTCAATACTTTTAGAGTCATTGAAATCCTCAATGCTTATTGAACCTCCTGCTTTAAGGAAGAAATTTCTTTTTATAAACTGAACTAGTAATCTCTTTCTGTGGATACCACATTAAAAAGCACAGTGGAGGAGATATTTTTGGTCATAGAATGACCAGAAACCACCACAGAGGCACAAGAAACATGAGAAACCAAGAAAATATCTCTCCCCTAAGGGAAAAGAACAATCCCTCATCATCCACAGACAGTACCGTAGAACTCTTGAAAATGTCTGATAGAGAATTCAGAATATTCATAGTAACAAAACTAAATGAGATGCAAGAGCTGAGAGATAATAAACTCCAGAAGATACAGGAGAAAAGAGACAATGAGTCCCAGGAGGTGTTGAAGTTCTTCCATGACCTGAAAGAGGAAATACACACCATAAAAAAAAAGAATCAAATGGGACTATGAGAGATGAAGGCTGTCACTCAGGAAATAAAACCTCCCTCGAAAGTATTAAAAGCAGACTAGTCCATGCAGAAAATTGAATCTCAGATGTTGAAGGCAAAACCTCTGATCTAGAAAAACAACCAAAAAAACTGAGAAAATAATCCCCCAAATGAGAATACTATACAAGGAATACTAGACAGCATTAAGTGTCCAAACATCTGGATAATCAGTATCCCAGAAGGTGAGGAAATTAATAAGGGCTTTGATAATCTATTCCATGCAATCTTGGAAGAAAACTTCCAAATCTAGAGAGGCATTCAAATATCCAGACCCAATAAATATAAAGGACCCCTAATAGAATCAACCCAAGAAGATCTTCTCCAAGGCACATCATAGCCAGTCTGGCCAAATCTGCAAACAAAGAGGCAAAAATTGGCAAAAGAGAAACGTCAGATTACTTATAAAGGCTATCCTAACAGGCTAACCTCAGACCTCTCATCAGAAACAATGCAAGCGAGGAAAGAATGGGAAAATATATTCAAAGTGTTAAGTGAAAAACAGTTTCAACCAAGGGAACCAGCAGTTAGCGTAATGGCTATGTCACTGGACTCCCACGTAGTCGACCGCGGTTCGCGTCTCGGACCCGGTGGCTTACAACTCACGCCGGGCGCGTGTGCGTGCATGCCCAAGATCCCGAGAGGAGAATGGAGGAGAAGGGATTGCGGCGTGACCATCCCCCCTGGGGGGTGATTTCTCGCTTTCTGTCTCTATGTCTCTCTCTGTCTGGCGAGCGCATGCTCCCTATAGCGAAAAACCTCTCCAAAAACAAAAACAAAAAAAAAAAAAAAAAAAACAGTTTCAACCAAGAATACTATACCCCACGAGATCATCTTTCATATGAAAATAAAAGATAAAAAAAAATTTTCAGATAAACAAGACCTGAAAGAATTTGCCCACAGCAGACCCACTCTTCAAGAAGTTCTGAAAGGAGTGTTCTACCAGGAAAACTAAAGACACATATAGAAATGAGAGAATAAAAGGCAACCATGAAAATGACCAATTTAATACTATGGACAAGAAATAACAATAATAACGTTGAATGTTAACTTCTAGGATTTAAATGGAAAGATTGGACCACAGTAACTAACTGCATATTCAACAGAAGAGAGTTTGAACATAAGACTGAACTGGTGAAATAGAATTTTATGACTTTTTGAGTGAAACAGTACTGCTTTTTTTTTTTTTTTTTTTTTACTATGCTTTGTTTTCCCAATTTAAGCATTTTACTTTCTTTTGAGGTATTGATAGGTTCAGCAATTTGTTAAAATATTTTTCTTGTTTGTTTCTTTAAATGGAAACATAAACTTTTCTTCCTTCCTGACCCCTCTGGAATTAGAAAATATTTGGGAGTATTCTTATGGCAGAAGGGTTATTTTTGTGGCAGAATGGTTATTTGCATAAGTTCAGTAATGCTCGTCACATTGAATCAGAAATTGGAAATATTCATTATTGGACAGGGCTTTGACTGGAATGTATATCTGAAGATTAATCAGAAAACTATTGAACTAAGGTGGATCTCAAATAAGTCAACAGAAGCTCTTAGAAAGATGGCTTGGCACCATAAATAGTTCTGCCTGACAGAGAGGATTAGAGAAGATATATGAAAGAATTTATAACATAAAATAACCTGGACATTTCCAGCCCAGTATTGTAATCAACAGAGATTGCAAAGAAAGCAACCACATCAGAGAATTATCTTGAGAAAGACTTTGAAGGAAGAAAAAGAGACCGATCTTTGCTAGCAGATGGTATATCACAGAATACTTGGTAGGCAGGGCTGAATTGAGAAGGTTTATGTGTGACTTGTATGCTGGGCATTTGCTTTTCAACAAGTTGAATAGATGACATGTAAATATTTTCTTAAGAATATTTAAAACCATACTGTCTCTGTTGTTATAGAGTCACAAACAAAATTATACAAAATTATAAGAAATATCTTCAACATTATCTTTAAAATTCAGTATTTTGAAATTCTGAAAGTTGTTTATTAACTGTCAAGAACTATGGAGTATGAGCTAAAATTTTTTGATATGTAAGTAAATATTCGTGGAAAAGTGCAAAAATAAATAAATTAATGAAAAAAATAACAAATGTCAACTTCGACATACAATCATCCACTGCATAATAATGTTTAGTTAATGATGCGCAGCATACATGATGGTGGTCCTGTAGATTTAATAGGCTATATACTATAGGGTTGTCGGAAAAGTCATGATACACGTTTCTGACAACCCAATATATAGCCAAGGTCTACAGTCATCTACACTATAATTTGTTTAAGTATGCTCTGTATATTCGTACAACAAAATCACTTGATTATATATTTCTCAGAACATATATCACTATACAACACAAGACTGCATTTAAACTCTAAATAAAAGTTCAAAATACTATAACTCAGGGACATTTAATATAAATCCACATCCTACTATGATATCCCCACCCAGATCCCTCAATCTTTTATTCTTTTAACAAATGCTGCATATGATTTCACAATTATAGACAAGGTATGGAAGTAAATAAACTTCTACCCTAACGGAGCTTATACTCTGTTTGGGAGATAGGACCTGCACATGAAAATTTATATAAGAAAAAGTTAAAGAAAAAGGAACAACTGTCATCAAGTGATACAAATGCACACTTTTGAGTTCAAGGGAGAGATTCAACTGAGCTGGACTGTTAGTGGGGCATCTATGTTATGTCGGAGACTGTGCTAGAGTTAGGAACACACAGAATAAGACATGTTTTTGTTTCTCCTGCAGTTGTGTTCACAGACTAGCACAATATAATCACATAAACAATGTAAACTAAGTCTAAAAGTATATGTGTGGTTTAAGTAAGTACATAAAAAGATAGCGGACCTTGAAAATATAAAGACTGGAGAAGGAGAGTAGTGCTTGGAAGATCCCTGGATTAGGCACTTGACACACAGTGCTTTTCAATACAACAGAGTCATTACTATTTTTATCCCCTTTTCCTGATGAGAAGACAAGTTAAGAGAGGTGAAAGACCTTGCTCCAAATCATTTGGCTAGTAAATGGCAGAGTGGAGATGATAATTTGAGCCTAGTTGGCTACAAACCTCCTTTCATAGGCAGAGATGTCAAGAGAGGAGTCCCTTTTCCCACACATTTTATGTAAATAGAAAGTTCCCGCTCAACTCTCATTGGGAACAGGTCTGTGATCATAACATCTAACCCTCCAACATTACTTCTGTGTAAGTGTTTTTATTGTTGTATAACAAATGACTAAAAATGTGGAAATTAAAAATACACATTTATTCTCTCAGTTCATGTGGGTCAGGAGTCTGATAACAGCTTAACTGGATCCTCTGCTAAGGAGCTCACTGGCTGCAATAAAGGCAGAGCACCCTTCCCATTTGAGACTGTGCTCTTGCGAGTTCCCGTGGGAGAACTCAGTCCCTTACAAGGCAGCACCAAAGTGCTCAGCTCTGAGAGCCTGCCTTCAGTTCCCCACTGCGCTGCCCTCTCCAAAGGGAGTTCACACTTTAGCAGCTTGCTTCTTCAAGACTAAGAGGAAAATGTATCATTCACAGGAGACTGTCTCTCTTTTAAGAGCTTCCACTTGATTTCCCCTGATGATCTCCCTCTTTATTACAACAGTCAGTCTTTGTCTTTGGGGGATATCTTTCAAGACCTCCAGTGGATGCCTGAAACCTCACATAATGCTGAACCTTACATGTTTTATCTAATACATACATGCCTATGATGAAGTTTAATCTATAAATTATTCACAGTAAGGGATTAACACTAAAATATAAAATAGAACAATTATAATAATATACTGTAATAAAAGTTATATAAATGTGATCTCTCTCTCTCTCAAAATACCTTATTTTATTATTCTGTGGGTAACCAAAAACATGAAAAGCAAAACTGTAGGTAAAGACTATTATATTTCAAAATCACTGATATTGGTACCATAATAATATATTAAAAAATCCTTCACTTTTGCCAAACAACATAACCTAATCAAGGAGATGACAGTCCCTTACTTTTGCTGTATTCTATTGATTAGCAGCAAGTCACAGGGCCTGCCCGCATTTAAGAGAAGTGGCTTATTCAAGGGCATGAATCTGGAAGGCAGGCTAATGGGAGGTCATCATAGGGTCTGAATTCACAACTTCGTGCATGTTCCTCTTCAGATTAAATACAAAAAGAAAGTTAATGAATGGTTATTTGGAAGTATATAACCCACGCTTATGAATCTCTAGCTAGAGAGTAGGAAATAGAATTTAGCAAGGGCAAATGTCAAGTAATAACTGGTTTTTGTTGGTATACCTGAGATTTTGACACTGAGCAGACGCCAGGCACCCATTTATGAAGCTCTTCTCACAAAATTATTGTAGCAAATCAATTGACCATGATTTGAAACACCAAAAGTTAAAATATCACTTTACACAATGATATATGAATTTCAGAAACAGAAATACTGGAAAAGAATTCGAAATGCATACATCTACCAAGATATAGAGATAGCAAGTGAATAGAAATTCATTACATGACTGTTTTTGGTTTGTTTGTTTTGGTTTTTGTTTGTTTATTTTGTAAATTTTTGCTATAGGACACATGACCTCACCAGAGAGAGTGAGAGAGGGAAAATGAGAAATCACCCCCAGGGGGTATAGTCATACTGCAATCCCTCATTCTGCAATCCCTTCTCCATTCTCTCGGGATATGGGGCACATGCGCACATGTACCCACCACATTTTACGAGCTGCCTGGTCAGGGACTCCAAACAAAGTCAGTCATGTGGGATCCAGCACCTTAACCCATCATGCCATATGCTGGCCCTAGATGACTTGGTAGAGGCACATAAAAAAGTTTATAAATGTTGATTAATTTGGAAATCAAATGCATGAACTACATAATTGAGTCATAGGAAGCTTAAATGCTTTGTATAATGTTTAAATCTCCTATTTGACCAGTGAGAAACCCAAGAGGGATTTCCTACCTTTCACTGGTTCACCTCATGTTTATTACTACAGTGTAAGTGAATCCGAAAAACCAATGAGCCACTATACTCATAATCAAGGAAGTTTATTTTAGGGCAACTCACAGACCTCATCCTGAAATGTTCAGCAAAATTCTTTCAAGTTCAAGCCTGAATACATCCCAGGTCAAACGAAATTGAGTCAACAATAACTGTAACTTTGTTCAGTTTTGGCCTGGTCATTGTCACTTTATACCCAAGAACACTTACTTTGCTCTATGTCATCTCTTTGTTCTGATAAATATCATAAAAGAGACCAAGTAGGTGTTGACCTTCTTTTTTTTCTTTTCTTTTTCTTTTCTTTTCTTTTTTACATTTAATCACTGAACATCTTTACAGCATACAAAATGAATCTTCCCAGCTTGAATACACTGCATATTGGTCCAGTCAAAGATATTACCATACACACCATAATCAACAGATAATTGTCCATTTTTGTGTTCATTAAATGCTTTACATTTTTCTTCAAACTGATTCTCTGCCTTCTGAGAAGCTGTTGACTTTTATTTGCAACATTTTAGAATAAGTTCAGCCTCCAAGATTAGGGAGAGGTGGCATTTCTCAGGATCAGACATTTTACTTAGGAAGCCACATATACCAAGGGATTCTAAGTGCTCCACAAAAGGAATGCAAGCTGGAAGAGTTACTGCTATAACTCTAAACTACCTACTGAACTGGAACACACTCATAAACTTCAATTCCTGTCTCCGGGTTTATATCTACTGTTGTAATAACGGTCTGCACCAAAAAGAGTTTATTCTTTACCTATTTTTTTTAAGCCACAAACATTAATTTGGTTGTGTCCAGAGAATACTGGGCTTAATTATCATATAGATTTTGTTAAATCTAATTTAAAACCATAAAATTGCATCTTATTCAGAACTTGCCCCATTGGAACTTCTAGATATACCTAATACCCTATCCAATACAATCCTCTTATCGAAGAATTAATAGGCTTATAAGACTTGGAAAGAGATTTTGCCATAGGGTGTCACACTGCTATGACTTAGTTGTTCTGAAAAATGCTGTCTCTATGTGTTTCACTATTTCTGAAATACTCTTCTTATAAATCACATTGAGCATCGCTGGCTTTTATTAGGGAACAGAAATGTACTTCTAACCTCCAGGCATAATAGAAAATAACCTCCTTTTCCCATTTAAATTCCTTCAACAAATCAACTCTAAATTTTAATGTCTGAAAACCTTGCCTTTGTACTATGTCACAACCATAGGCTGATGCCCAGGTTAAATTTTCTCTCAAAATACTCTCTTATGCATGAAGTTTCATTATCAATGATTTATAACTTGAAGCTTTTATGATTGTTAAAATGCAAATATTTGTTGGAGAAGAAACACTTTATCCTAACAGTGCTTTTTTTAGTGTTTTGTAGAAACAGAATTTTCTGACAGTGAATGAGAAGAGAGAGCATAAGGATTTAGGACTTGAAACCTATTTATACTGAAGTCACCACTTATTAAATATACAAAGGTATTCCAAAATGTTTAGTGAACAATGGAATTAAAATACATCTTTATTTTGGTGCAAAAACATTTGAAAATCCACATACAGTTTTCATCATAACATATTTTTCCATGAACTTTTTGAAAAATGTCCTTATATTTAGACAGACATAAGAATTTCCATGAATTTCATACTCTTTATAATCATTGACATTGACATTACAGTAAATATGGTCACTGATTCCATACTGCTTCAAAGGAACCATCAAAGCCATGGCAATGAACTGTAACCTAATGGGGGCAAATCTACATATTGAATGGATGTCCGAATTCAAGTCAGAATGGCTTCTCTTCATCTTACATATTTAGAGAATATCCAAGAAGAATATCCCAGAGAAATAAGTAAAAGCAGAAATATGAGAGGTAGAGTTACTGACTCATTACTTCTTTGAGATAACTTAACTGGAGGTTAATACTCCAGAGCAGTTGCTCGGAACAGTATCCACGTCGCATCAAAGCCATAAATCAATTTGATATTTTAAAAAAGCTCAATCAAAATTTCTATTCATAGCAAGTGTGGTGACCTATAGGTATAATTTTTTTTACATAGAGACCATTTATAATGCTGTGTGAAATATTAAAACAGCCTTCATCAATTCATATGTGAACTCACTTTAAAATAAGGACTATTCTCAGAGGTAAGAAATAGCATGAAAAATTAACTCCAAAGAGTTATGCAGAACCCTGAAACAGGAATTTGCTCTGAGTGGGAGTTTCAGAGACCCCTGAATACAGGGGGCAGGAGACAACACCTAGAGATGAAATTGAGTAAAAGATCAAGATGAACATCTCCAAATAAAAGAACGGGGAGGGAAAGGAAATACCAGCAAAAGGTCTACTAGCTAAAAATTGTCCCACAAAAGGAGAATAAATTACTGCCTGTCTAGATCTAAGAAAGTCTATCTAGTAGTCCCAGTTCTGGGTAAGAAAGAATAAGCATACTATAACCTGTCTCTCTCACTGAATGTAGCCATAAAACCTATACAGAATGCATGGACTCTAAAAGAGTAAAGGATAGCGGGTGAACTGGAAAAGAACACAATGCAAAATGCTACCAAGCTGATGGTGAGTGTCTCCATTTGTTTCAAGGTATCACCTATCCAGACTCAAGGTACCCCAAAATATGGACCTGGGGGCACCTGAAGCAATGGAGAGAGTTCCCCAGATGCTCCATTTTATTCAGAGGAATGGGAAAGGAGTTTCCTAATACTTAGAGAAAGCAAGGGCAAAGTTCCCCACTCATCTCTATTGTTTTCTGTTTTGTCATGTCCTGGTCCCCAATCTCCCAGCAGTGACATCCACAGTAACAGTCAGGGCCCCAAGGTTTCTAAAATTCGAGGGAAGCAAAACTCTTTTCGATCAGAGTGGTATTAGTCCCAAAAGGAAGGGACAAGAATGAACATTTGCTTTTTTTTTATTTCTTTTTCTTTCCATCATTTGACTTCAGAAAGGAAGTAGGCAGCAGAGCAGTATAGCAAGAGCCTCAGTTTTAGGCAAGAGGACTGAATAGAGGAATATCAGGGAATCTTTTTAGGAAGCTACAAAATGAAGAGAACTTTCTTAACTGGATAAATAGAATCTATTTTAAAATAATAATAATAATAATAATAATAACAATAATAATGTGGTCCAGCCTAGTGGCACAGATGGAACATCAATGGTGGAAGCCATATGACTGACTATGGGTTCAGATCTCCAGACTGCTTAAAAACACACACGGTGAAGGTGTATGCCCAAGATTCTGATGAGCTGAAAGGCTAGGGAAATAGGATTGTGTCATAATGAGACCTTCTCGAGAGTGCTCGTCTCTCTCTCACACATACATACTCTCTATTATGAATAAAACAAATAAAACTTTTTTGAAAAGGTAATTACAGGGGTCAGTAGGTGCTGGACTCATACATGACCATGGTTAGAGTCTGGGACCCATTGGCTTGAAAAATGCTAGGTGCGTGTGCTTGTGTGCCCAAAATCCTAAGGGATTGCAACATGGCCATCCACTCTGGGGGGTGATTTATCACATTTTCCCTCTCTGTCTCTCTCTGTCTCTCCTGTGAATACCCAGACCCTATAGCAAAACTCTAAAAAACAGAAAAGTAATTAAAATAAAGATCCCCCAAAATTGTGAAATTTGAAAGCATTACATGCAAGTTTCAAGAAGTCAGGTATGCAACTATTGTCATTTGTCTCTTCTAAGCTTCATAGTAGGTGTATCATTGTGTGTCTTATTATTGTCATTACAGCTATTTAAGCTCTCTGTCGTGGATACTTCTGTAATTAAAATATATTTTATCCAAAAAGGAAAAATGCTATAATGGAAAATAAGTATGTTTTCGTTCATGTATATATAAAGCCTATCTATAGTATAAAGTCTACAGTAAAAAGTTGTACTTCGGCATCTTACATGGTAAAATCAGAATCAAAGTGTTTGGATCTCCTATCATTAACTGTCTATATGACTTGTTTGAATCATTTAATACTTCATGGACTCAATGTTTTTTCTAAAAATATAACTGACTTGGACAAATTTTGTTTAAGACATGGTCACACATCCTGCGATTCTTTTAAATTAACTGATCATCAGGCTCTGTTTTCAACCTAACCTGAATATTTCCATGTATTTAGAGTAAAATCTTGCATTCTTGAAAAAGAATAACAAAGTGGAAGTCACATAAAATTCAACTTTTATTGTCCATGAATAAAGTTTTACTGAAACACAGCAATGCTCATTAAATTATGTATTGCCTATGGCTATCTTGGTATTGTAACATCAGAGTTGAGTCCAATGTGTTACTCTCATTACTTTTCACTGCTGTCTAATACACAGGTCTCAATGACATACTGATAACTTGACCATTCATCAAATGCCATAGTTATGTCCATGTTACAATTTGTTTTCTTTTTTATTACCATTGCATACCATCTTGTAAAAACAAGAACAATAAACTTTCTATTTTTAAGACATGGTCAGATATGGATTTTGCTATTGAATTAGATCTCAAAGAATCATGTTCATTATATAATGATACTACCACTGTGCTAAAAGATTACAATATATGTTGATTTTGCAAGATTAAAAACTCATGACAATATTGACGGCTGCACAAGAAATGTGTCAAGAGAAAATGAATGTGTTTAGGACTACTTTCTACAAGTACAGCTGTTTAAAGAATTGAGAGAACATTTGGAGAAAAATCAAGTAATACATTCTTTAAAAAAAGAAAAATGATTTAAAGATCTTTTCTTGGCTCCTGATAAGCTGAGAGATGTTACCAGTACTACTCAGTTGTTTAAAGCTTCAATGCTGAGTTTAAAGTGACTGAAAAACTACTTTGAATAAACTGAATGGAGTAGTACTAGTAAGTAAGAATATTTTTAAAGAAGTTAAGAAAACACTAACTAAATACAAACTGAAGTGAAATCTGCTAAGATATTTTATAATTAATTCTGGTAACAATACGTTTGAAGCATAAAAGTGTTTAGTTGAAGAGATTTACAAAGCCTGTAGAAAGGTAAGCTGTTTAAAATCCTGTGGTTTGGACCAGCATGTGGTATGGTTGTTAAGGCACTGTACTTCCACATGGTCGACCATGGTTCAAGTCCCAGACCCAGAAGCTTGAAAATCATTCTGGGCTCATGCGTGTATGTGCCCAAAATCTCAGGAGGAGAATGGAGGACAAGAGATTGAGGTGTGACCATCCCTCTTAAAAGATGATTTCTCACTTTCCCCTTTACTGTCTCTTTCTCTCTCTGTCTCTCTCCAGTAAGCATAAAGTAAATAAATAAATAAAGTCTGTGATTATTATTGTATCATTTATCAGTAAGTACTATGTAGAGAACATTTGAATTTATCATGTTACTGAACTAGCAGTGCCAAGGGTGAATTTCATCTCTTTTGTGAACTTAATTATTATCAATTCAATGAATAGTTGTCTGAAATATAAACTGACCATCCTAACATGCCTAATTTAAACTTTTTTGTAATTCTTTTTTTAGTTCAAGCCAAGAATAAAATGTTTCAAATTCAGAAGAAATACACTCCAACATTATTATTGAACACTGAATGACTTTGGAAATTAGCTTTTGCTGCAGAAATATATCTAAAACATGTCATGGCAAAGTTATTTCCATGACAACTACAGTCATTGGAGTCAAATGTAATGTTAAGCAGCTTTGTACACAGCCCATGATATCAAGTTATAAAACAAAAATTATACTCCATCCATTCAGAGTTACAGTAGGTATATTTTATAAACCACATTTTCAAAACCTTTATACAAGTGCAAAAAACAAATGCATATTTCAAAATCCACCTAACTGTGCAATTGAGGTGCTTCTATATAATTTTCTATTGTAAGTTACTAGTCTGCAATAAAACTACAGGCTAAAAAGCAAGTATCAAAAGAAGAACTAATAGAAATATAAAAATGCTTTCTTTTATTTTTCCTAAGTTTTTTGCCTTAGAGTACATCTGTTCACCAGAGAAAGACAAAGAGAGAGACAGTGAGAGGGAAAGTGAGAAATAACCACTCAGGATGGATAGCCACATTGCAATCCCTTCTCCACCATTCTTCTTCTGAAATTTTGGGCAGCATACACACACACACACACACACACACACACACACACACACACACAGCTACCAGGTCAGGGACTTGAACCATGGTCAGCTATGTGGAAGTTGAGCACCTTAACCACTACACCACCTGCTGGCCCCAAGTCTATTCTTTTCATTGATAGATTTATAGTGCAAAAATGTACTCAATTATATTATTTTTTTAATCTCACTAGTAAAAATATTAGGGATAATTTGTTTTATCTTTTATTGCATCAGTACCTATCTACTATCCTTGATTTTGCCTTTGGACTGCAAATTCTTAAATATCTTTACTATTAGATCCTTTAAAGTTTACCAACCCCTAGACCTAATTATAAAATTAAAAATACCCAAGTTAGCCCACACGGAGTTATTCACACACTCTTTTACACAAGTACTTTATCAACCCATCTTTCTACATTCTCCTTACTAGGAAATTATCAACATGATAGCATCGACATAACTGATAAACATGATTCTTGGTGGGATGATGAAATGTTTACATTCCCTCTGGTGCATAATTAGCGGAGTTGGAAATTTGCTATAACCCTATGGCAGGATGAAGGAAGGACCCTGCTAAGCCAGTAAGGTAAAATCAAACTGCTCATTAATTCACAGAAAGAAAAAAATCATCACATGAAGTCATATAGATACCATTGGCTATTTATTTACTTCGCTAAATATAACATGTCTGAAATAACAGCTGGAATTGCTGCTACCCACTCATTACATTTTTTACAATCCACTATTCTATAGGCTCTAGCTTTTCAGTGCTGGACAAACTTCAATTTAAATGCACGTGTAAAAGGATCATCACCTGTACATACATCTTCTAAGACTGATAATGCCACTAATCCCTCTGATTTCCCTAGTGATTAGGTATCGACTTTGATTTATTTGGGGGGTATTAATGAGAAATTCCAGCAGCTCCCACATGGCCTTTGTTACCATGAGAGTATTCATTAGTTAAGAGGCAATGCAGTGATTCTGTTAAGTGGCTGAAAATATTTATTTCTATTACTAACTCAGGAACTGAGGAAATAATGACAGAAATACCAGGCCCACTGTGATACGTGGATTTTGACCCAAACTCCATTTATTTAAATACCTTAATTTTGCCATTCTATCTGGTAGTGCTCAATGATATTCCGAATTTGATACTTCAAGAAAAATGAAAAAAAATAGTTTAAATTCTGGTTATGTCACTTTATTCAGTTCAATATTACTTTAGTACATGGTTGCAGGTTTTCAGGAAAAAGACAGAAAGATTTCATAGATGTACACACACATACAAGAGGCAATGGGTCTTACTTACCACAGTGGGTCCTGCTAAGGTATACCTGGCCGCTGCTCTGCTGGAGAAGCGAAGGTCTGTGAACTGGTCTCATGTCAGTTTGAGAAGATATCATTAATTGTGGTGACATAAGTCAGCTTAAAATACTGTTGCTTGAACAGATCAAGGCAAAACCTTTGTGAACTGTCCATTTATTTAATCCTAGATATTGTATGATTAAATAACTATTCCCAAAGGTCAGTTAAATTCAAATCATTCTGATTTCTCAGGGCCAGGCTATATCTTGGTAACCATGTCCACTTATTCTACAGTAATTAAAGGCTTCGTTTTCATCAAGATCAAAATTTTATTTTATTGAAGACTCTCCTACCTTTGTTTCTCCTTTCAAGTCTAGGGAATGCAGGTATTACACAGTTCTTCAGAGTAGCAATATCCTCTGCATCAATGTAACTATCTGTATTCTGGTGAAGGGAAAGTTGGAGCTTTCTCTTTCTAAATATTTAGATTCCTTCCTCTATATTCCATTTAGCAATTTCTGGAATTCCTATCTTTATTCAATATATGCTTCTGTCTAGTCCAGTTTTAGTTAATAAACCAGGCTTTTCTTAGCTACTCAAGGATAGGCCATAATCTTTTTTTTAACAGCTTTAGACTAACAAAAAATAGACTAATTTAAAGTCACAGATTCTTCTCTGTAATGTAGCACCCTTACTATCTATTGCAACACAAACTCTGCAGATTTTAGCTGATACAAGTTTTTTTAGTCTTTCAAAGTACTTCATGTGTAAACCTCTCCTTTGGGTTTGAATTTACAATCAGTCTTGTTCACTGGAGAGCTTTCTGATCCTAGTTATAGAAATAGATGATGAGGATGACAGGTATTGGAAACAAGAATTAATATCTGACTGCAAGATAACAAGTCCATGAGCTTAATGTAGAGTCTTTGAGCAATGCAGATCAGGTTATCAGATAGATGAAGAGGAGAAGAGGGATGGCTTCTACCAATATGGCAAGTTCTAGATCATTTTAGCAAATGGTGCTGGAAAAACTGAGTCCCCATCTTTCACCATTAACACAAATTAACTCAAAATGGATCAAAGATGTGAACCTACGATCTCAAACTATAACACTACTGGTGGAAAACACTGGGGAAACTCTGGGAGACATTGGGGTAAGGAAAGACTTCTTAAATAAGACTCCCAAAGTACAAGCAGTAATCCTTAAAAGAGAAAAGTGGGACTATACCAGATTAAGAAGCTCTGCACAGTAAAGGACACAGTAATTAGTGTGAATTAACAACCCTCAGAATGGAAGAATATTTTTGTAAAACATGCCTCAAAAAAGGGACGGATAACCAGAATACACAGATACTCGGGGAACTGAAGTGGCTTACCCAAAAAAAAAAAAAAAAAAAAAAAAAAAAAAAAAAAAAAAAAAAAAAAAAAAAAAAAAAAAAAAAAAAGTCTAACCCAATTAAAAGATGGGAAAATGAGCTGAACAAAAATCTCTCTAAGGAAGACATATGAGCAGCCAAAACTCATATGAAGAAATGCTCAACATCCCTCATCATAAAGGAGATGCAGCTCAATACAACAAGATATCACCTAACCCTAGTCAGAATGACTAAAATTAAAAAACAAAAAATGGTAAGTGCTGGTGGGGGTGAAAGGGGAATTCTCTTACACTGCTGGTGGGAATGTAAACTGGTCCAGCCACTGTGGAGAACAATTTGGAGATTCCTCAAAAATCTACAAATAGAACTACCATATGATGCAGCAATCCCACTCCTTGGTATCTACCCAAAGGACAGGAGAACACTCAGTCAGAAAAGTGCTTGCACATCCATGTTAATTGTGGCACTATTCACAATTGCTAAGACATGGAACCAACCCAAATGCCCACGAACAGATGAATGGATTGAACAATTGTGGCATATATACTCTGTGGAATACTATTCAGCCATAAACAACAACAAAACCCTGGCTTCTGACAGAAAGTGGAAGAATATGGAAGATTTACTGCTGAGTGAAGCAAGCCAGGCTATGAAGGAGAGACATTGTATGTCCTCACTTAATATATACCGAGTGACTGCACTCTATGACTAAAACTGATTGACTAAAGGACATAGAAACACAGTAAATGGATATAAATACCAGATATAGTGTGTGTGAAATAATAGGGTCTGAGGAAGGACATTTAGAAGAAATAAAAGAGAGGCAAAGCACTAATGGGACAAAGAAACGTGGTATTATCTGTTGAGATATTTTATAGTTTTATCAACTGGACTAGGGAGAAATGTTCACCTGTTGAAATATTCACTTTGTAAGCTAAATAATGTGATTGAATGTATAAAAGAAAATGAAATAAAAATGTAAATAAAAATAATAAAATAAAATTACAAACCCACAGTTAACATTATACTAAACAAAGAAAAGTTAAAAGCTTTTCCTCTAAGACCAGGGACAAGGTAAGGATGTCCACACCACTCTTTTTTTCCCCCTAAGGTTTTTGTCATAGGGCGACTGCCCATGCCTAAGAGACAGAGAGAGAGAGAGACAGTGAGAAAGAAACGAGAAACCATCCCCCAAGGGGAATGGCCATGCCTCAATCCCTTCTCATGCTTTCTCCTCTTGAGATTTGGGCATGTACATACACACACCTGGTGTGATCTCAAGCTTCCATGTCTTGGACTCAAACTATGGTCAGCCATGTAGAAGTCTATTACCTTAACCACCATGCCACCTGCTTACCCCCCAACTGGCACCACTCTTATTCAATCCAGTTCTGAAAAAATCTTTGCCAAAGCAATCAGGTAAGAGATTTAAAGAGAATTCAAATTGTAATACAACAGAGGAAGTCAAAATCAAATTGTTCTTATTTGCAGATGACATCATTTTAAATACAGAAAGACCTACAGACTCTACACACACACTGTTAACTGCTAGAACTAATAAACAAATTAGTAATGTTGAAAGATACAAAATCAACACACCAAAATTAGTAACATTTTCATACACCAAACTAGCTATAAAATGAAATCCCACTTATATCAGTCACCAAAAAATATAAAATAAAATAAAAGAGAGAGAGAGAGAGGATAATTTTAATTAAGGAGGTGAAAAATTTCTACAGTGAAAACTATCTAACATTGATGAAAGTAATAGAAAAAGACACAAACCATGCAAAGACATTCCCTGTTCATGAGTTAGAAGACTATTATTAAAATGTTCATACTCTCAAAAGTGAACTCTGTTGAGCTGCCAAAATACCAATGGTATTCTTCATGAAAAAATTATAAAATTTATGTGGAATCACACACACACACACACACACATAAAAAAAAAAAAAGAAAACAAAAAACATAACAAAGGCAATCCTGAGTAAAAAGAATAAAGCTAAGGGCCAGCCAGAGGTATGATGGTTAAGGCAGCAGGATCCTACATGGCTGACTGTGCAGTTTGAGTCCTGGATACAGTGGCCTGAAAAACATGCTGGATGCAAGTGTGACCAAACTTCCAAAAGAAGAGCAATGGCAAAGAGAGGATTGGAACATCATCACTCCCTGCAAGGGGAGATTTCTCACTTTCTCTTTTTCTTGCAGTCTTTCTGTGGTAAGCACACATGCCCTCTGGTAACAATATTTAAAAATAATTAAAATTTTAAAGAATGAGATAGCGGTACCACATTAATTTACTTCAAAATATACTACAAAGTTATGGCAATTAAAATATAATGGTACCAGCTTAAAACAGACACAGAGGCCAATGAACAAGATAGAAAACCAAGAAATGAATATATATATATATCATATATATGTAAATGATTTTCAACGAAGTTGCCGAGATTATTAATTAATAAAGGCAAAGTCTCCTCGATAAATGATGCTGGACTATTTGGCTATCCACATGCAGAATAATGAATCTAGACTCCTATTTCTAATCTTAAACAAAAATCAACTCAAAATAGAGTAAAGACTTAAACTTAAGACCTCAAACTATGGCACTACTAGGAGAAAACATGGGGAAATATTTTAGGACACTGGTTTATGCAAAGAAACAGTGGTGAAAATCTCAAAAGCACAAGCAAGAAAAGCAAATATAGACAAATAGAAGTATAGCAAACTAAAAAGCTTCTGCATAGCAAAAGAAACAATCAACAGGGCTATGAGATGACTCACAAAATGGTAGAAAATATTTTCAGACTATGCATCCAATAAGGGATTAATAAGATTACACAAAAAATCAATAAGAAAAAAATAACTCTATTAAAAATTATCTGTTGAAGATAACAGATATGGTAATATCTTTTACTAGGCCAATATTCAGTGTATTCTGGATGGGAAAATTAAATTTGTATGCTGCAATGATATACAGTGAATGAGTATAATTTTTTTTTAATGACCAAAGGACATTTCTCGAAATGAGACACACAAATTGCCAATGAATATGTGAAAAAAAAATGCTCAACATTGTGAATTATCAGGGCAATGCAAATCAAAACCACGAAATATATTGCAACAGTATTTTGCCCCTACATTTTTTTCTTTGGGTAAGTAAGAAATAAATAGCACATTCATCTTTGAATTAGAGAATATCATGAGCTTCTATTTGACATTTTTAAAAATATTTCTTTTGTGGATGGATGTAATGGTAGCAGTTACCAAATATTGAACTCCTTTTCATTATTTCTTCCCAGAGGACTCTTTAAATGAAATTTAGCAATCTGGAAACTTTGTCTTTAGTAGTTTTTTAATTTAGGAAGAACGTGCCAGTGAAATTCAGCAAGGAATTAAGTCAGAAAAAGAGCAAGCAATTTTATTGCTAATGAAGTCAGAGATAGCACTTTTGTGATCGATTGAACTACAGGGGGATTAAAATTGCTCTTACCAGCCTGAGTTCTATCAGTACAAGAAAAAAATGCGTGTAATTTTTAAAGATAGTCATATAACCATGTATGTTGAAGATGATTTTTTTCTGGTCCAAGAAACAATTTCATTACATGGCATAGATCAAAAGGTGAGTTTTCAAGGTTAATTAATCTGAAATCATACTTAATATAATAATTTTCTTGGTACTGAAATATTATACATTTGGCAGTACTAATAACATAATTTGGCAATCTCTTCACTGAAAATGGTTCCTTTCATAAAAATGGGTACCTGGAGATATATTTATGCGTATTCTAACTCCATTTTATATGCAAAGAATTACTCTAGATAAATGCATCACTAACTTTTTAGTGGTTAAGTAAACAGTGGTGTTAAGTCCATAAAGTGATAGTCTAAGAGCTGGAAACCCATTTTGTCAGAACGATGGCCTACTTAACATTCATGCTCCCCTTCATTCTTACAGACTTCTTACAGACTGGCAATGCGCCAACTAAAATGAGCATTGTTCAGCCTCCCTTATAACCCTTGGGGCCCTTATGACACATTTCTGATCAATAAAACATAAGCTATGTTCTGCTAGGGCTTTCTGGAAATGCCTTCTATCACTGAGATAAGATTTTCCTCTTTATTGTTTCTGCCTTTGTCTTTATCCTGGAATAGGGTCTGGGGCTTTGGCAGCCACAGTGAAGAGATGAGTATGAGAGCCACATACCAGTGAGCGTGGGACAGAAAACTGAAAGACTGAAAGACGGAAACAGGAATGGTCTCATGGGGCTGCTACCTCAGACCTGGACTACTTACCTCAATAAATTCTTATTTTGTACCAAAATAAATTTCTTCTTGTGTAAGCCACTGTAGTTAAGATTCTGTTACATCACACCAAATACAATTACTAACTGGTGACCATTCTTACTATAACTACTAAAAAATGATAACACGTGTTTTGAATGTGGGCAACCACACATGTGGGCATTCATCAAGCATCTTAAATCATATTGGTGGAAGAAAACCCACTCCATAAGACTATCATGAGCTACTGAAATAGTTGCTCTCCACTCATTTTAAGAATGTTACCAAACCCATTATACAATAAAGTGGGGAAAATTAGGCCAGCTGTGCTGGTACAGATGGTAGGGATACTTTTTTATGATGCTGTAGGCCAGCAGGTAACTCATGCGTAATCCCAGGTGGGAGGTTTAGGCAGGAGAATCATAACATGGTAAGCCCCTGTCATAAAAGTATTTTTAAAATAAGAAATAAAAACCTATTTCTTATCTAATAACATCTGTATGCTGGCCCAATGCTGGGTACCCTGCACACTCGCATCTCATCAAATCCATTTTAATTAGTTACCTAATAGTCACTACCAAATGACTGAGATGAATTTGAAACACAGACCCACTCACACCAACTCCGAAGTCCACAGGTGACTCTCCAATTGAATCTTGCTGACTTCATCTGGAGCCGAAATGTAGTTTAATAATAAAGGACATTCTATAAGAATTCTTGCTAAGATACAGTTATCTAGACAAACCTAGAAAGTCATCATTCTTTTTGTGTTTGGACAGGTTTTTGCTATAGGGCACGTACACTTGCCAGAAAGACAGAGAGAGACAGAGAGACAGAAAGTGAGAAATCACTCCCGGGGGGTGCGGGGAGATGACCACACCACAATCCCTTCTCCTCCATTCTCCTCTTGGGATCTTGGGCATGCACGCACACGTGCTTGGCATCAGTTTAAGCCACCTGGTCCAGGACTCAAGCTGCAGTCGACTACATGGGAGTCCAGCAACATAGCCAATACACCAACTGCTAGACCCGAAAGTCCTAATTCTGAAAGAAGCCTGGAGAACTCATGCAAGTAGGTAAGTGCTTTACTGGATAAAATGAAATGTTATCCCTTACTTCCTCAAGCTAATTTCTTTAAGGCTTCTTAATATGGAAAGCATTACAATGCAGACCAGAAAAGAAATGTTTACTGAGATTAGTAACTTGTCCAACTGATCTTCATATATATAACCTTCAATACATCAACATATGTCAACAATATAGTTTTGATTAAGTTTGGGAACAACGGAAGAAATTTTCCTATCTTCTGGAAAAGGAGAACACCTACAAGCTGAAAATGTTTTATTTTCCTTAATCTACAAAACCAGTTTTACTTTTCCAATGTTATGATTTCAATCAATTCAGAAGCCAAAAGTTCTGTCGTTTGAAACTTATGTTTCTCCAAAACAAATAGATTGGAATTCTTTTTATGAAAGTCATTAATTTCATAGAGTTTTACTAGAAGGGTAAGTCATTTCTTTTCCTGGTTAATACACTGAGTTGTACAAATCACATAGTAAGTATTACTAAGGTATTTGTTTAATTATCACAATGAAAATTAACTAAAGCATAACAAATCTCTTCAAATATATGCCACATTTCTTCTATGAAATTAACCTACTGTGATGCGTAAGAGTGTGATAAAAGTTACCACATCTTAATATGTAAAATTCCACCACCTTTCAGGCTTAACAAAAAATTTCATATTTCTGATCTAACAGTTTCTTCAGAGAGCCAGCCCACCTACTGGACATAAGGCGTTAAGTAGACAGACAACTGGAACGATTTTTGAGACCAAAAAATAGGACCAAATGTTTCCCATTGGAGACTTTTTACATTAGTGAGCTCAAACTGTTGGACTCCAGCCCAGAAATGTGTTTTATTAGAGTCTCACAGTGTTTTGGTTTGAATTTGAATGACTTCATACTCTGCAGGACCTCTGTACCTTGACACAATACCTGCAATTTCTTACTAATTTTTTGCTTTTCTTTTTTATCCTGATCCAAATAGTGATGGTGCCTACTGGACTATGAAAGCAATCAACTTTGTACAGAAGAGCATCAGATTTCAAGAGCCATTTGTCAAAACTTTAAAGATAACAATATCTAGTTTGCCAAGCATGTAGTAAAACAACCATTTTTATATAAATTTAGCTAAAAGAAAATCTTCTTGGAATATAACCAATATGTTTGATTATATTATCTATCAAATTTTTAAATTTTGTACTTTTAATGGAATAATTCTAAGTCTGGGCATTTTTTTCTGAAGAACAACTCACAGAGGTACAAAAACTTTTATGTCTAAAAAATATGCTTGGCTGCATTGTTTAAACAAAATCTAAAAAAAAAAAATCTAAATGTGCATTTATAGGATAGTAATTATAGAAATCACAATTTGGCCACTATAGATGTATGCATCATACTTCATATATCATATAGAATAATTCATATTCATATATATTCATGTATATATATATCATATACAAAATGGCCTGTGCATATAAGATGAATGAGTAATGATTGCATTTACTTGCAAAGAAAGCTCTCTAGCCATGTTGATAAGTAAAGCAAGTTGTAGATGAATATATATAGGATGAACCTATTTTACGTCAAATAAAAATAAAACATATATGTACACATGTATAAAATTCATGTTTAAATTTATAAATATTTAACAATGATTACCTTTAGAAAAGTGAAAGTGATTTTTTAAGTCTTAATGTGTATAATTTTAAGCTATTCGAATCTTATATAATTAGAAAGTTTTCATAGACAGTGTGTACTGTCATTATAATAAAGACAATTTGGAGGAGAAGAGAGTCCTGTGTTAAAATAAAAACAATTTTAGTAGAAATACAACATTATTCACGAACAACGAATTATCTTAACGTGATTCCCATGCTGTTAGTACTCTCTGCTTAAAACGCTCCTTGAATTGCTACACAGTGCTCCCTAGTCATTACCTGCTAATGCTTCGGATCTCATGCAAATACCGTCTTCTCAAGAAAATCTTCCCTAACCAACCTAATCACATTCTCTTGGAGAGATCATATTCTTCCATAGTATTTATCATGACTTATAAGTTCATTAGGAATATTATTTGCTTTTCTTCAATTGCCAGAGGGCATATAAGCTGACCAGAGAGACACAGAGAAACAGAGGAAGAGAGTAAAAGATAAAAACTACTCCTTCGACAGGGCTTATTTCCAACACAAGGCCTTGTCTACTTCTCCATCTCATTAAGATTTTGAGCATTCAAGCACATGTGCCCAGCATGTGTTTTAAAGCCACTGGGGCTGGGGTTCAAATAATGATTGGTTATGTGGGATCTGACTCCCTTAATCATGAGCAAGCCTGAAAATTATTTATTTATATCCATTTGCTTGACTAAAATCATGAGCTCCATGAAGTCAGAGACGACCTCTGTTTCACTGTTTTATCTCTACCATCCGAAACATGTTAAAGTGCACATATAGATACCCAAAATATATTTGTTGAATGAACAAATCATGACTGGATTTATTATTTAACTGATATTAACTGAAACCTTAGGATGTCTGATTTTCTTTTTCAAGTGATATAAAAAGTGGATAAGAGGAAAATCAAGACGTGAAAAGAGGATAAAGTAGCAGCCTAAAAATTTCAACTAGTTTACAATCTCACAGGTCTTGACAAACTAACTCGTATAGCTATTTAGAGTTACTTCTGCATATAAAGGCTAAATGTTCATTCATTCATTCAGTTTATTTATTAATATTTATTTGTTAAACTTCCAGCCTTTTCAGACAGAGAAAACCATTCAGGCAATCTTAGAGTGCAATGTAGTGTTTACTATTTAATTCATAATCAGCTATGTAAGATTTATTTTAAGGCTCTTTTTCCTCAGCTTTTAAAACCATGCATTCCAGTTCTTATGAGCCTCATTCAAATTCTTACCTTGTTGTGTTTTTCCACTCATATCTCTACTCAGTCTGAAGGGTGTCTTACTCAGCATAGCTCCCCAGATTTTATTTTCCCAATTTCATTCTTTTACTGCTATTTATATCAAGAGTTCATTTATCTGTTTTCAAGCTGACTTTTTATTACTGTTTTTCTAGCCTTGGGTCTCTATTTAATGCTTCGAAAGGGTTATGTAACTATCAATAGATAAAAGTTACGTTCTTACCATTTTTTCTGCTCAGTCTCACAAATACAGTGCCATTTTGTGGTAGCCACAATATTTTGTGCCACTTAGGACAGGTCAATAGATGTATGTCAGGTAAGGTCATTTGACTCTTTTGAGACAGAATCCTCCCCTTACTAACACTCCGCTCCCAGGAAAAACTAGCCATCCATCTGGAATATTGCATAGCTCTCTATATTTAAGAGAATATGGCTCAAGGGCCTTGTTTCCATTGAATTACTTTGTGCTCTATTCTCTGAACTATGCCACTCTTTTAATTTTTTAGAAGCATATTCAATGATAACTACTTATTTTCTACAAATTTGTGGTAAATTCTTTGCTAATAGTAATGTTTACTTTTTGACAGATTGCTGAGCTAATGGTAGTATCACATATTTGCAAAACTTGTCGTGGCTTGCAAAATATTGCACTTTCACATCATATCTGTGTCATAAGTTTTCACCACTAAGTCTATTTGAATAATTCAATTGTATAAAATAGTCATGTGAAGATAGGCCCCTATATCTAAGCATCATACCATCTCTGCAGAAGCTAAAAATGACATAAAATCTTATTTGCAAATCCTTGGAGGCTTGGGCTTGATGCATTTGAAACAGTGTTATTGAATTGCTAAATAAAAGTTAGAAGAAAAACTGTGGTACTGATATTTAGTGCCAAAAGTGATCTTATTTGACTGAAATTAAGGGAAATAGATAGGAAAATATTAATCTGACTGCCTTGTTTTTTGGCTGTGTCCATAAATATCTTCTTCATTACTATATTTAATTCTTGCCTAAAATCTTACTTCTACTTGAAATTTCTCCCGAGCTTGGACTATGGTACTCATTTTTAATATCCACCTTTAATAACTCAGTCCCAACTTTCTCATTTGGCTCTTCATGCTCAGTGATGGATGTGATAATACAGCAAGATTACAATGCTGTTAGTATTTCTCCAAAATAATCCTTCCTTTATTCATGCACTTACCCCTTTGTTGAGCCATTCCAATATGCTCAGCATTTTGCTGAACTTCTGAAGTTATAGAATCGATACCTGAAGGAGTTAGAAAGACTGACATAATTAATTAGAAACTATTTTCATCAGTTAAAAATATTCGAATTTTAAAAATATATTGGAATGTTCTTGTTAAACTTTCTGGCAATCTCCACAATGTAAACAAAACAAATACTAGCACTTGTATTAGATACGCATAACTGCTCAAGATATCAAATTAGTCAGTCTACTAGGTGTGTGGTAAATAAATGTCCAAATAAAAGCAAATGCATTTGATTATGAAAAAAGAAATCTGAAGATATAGAAAGGTAATAAAAATTTATCTGACAGAAAAATAAAACACACCATATACCAAAATTGTAAATACACTAAAAGAAAATTAATCAATTGTCAGCCACAAGACTGTCAGAAGGTTGACTTAGTTCCTTTTCCTTGAGAGAGAAAAGTATAGAGGCCTAGACAAATAAAATGCATTGAAGTCATTTGCTTGATTTTCTTTAAAGCAGGTAATTGCATTTAAACATAATTTCAAGCTTGTTATAAATTTTTAAACGTATCCCACTTTTTACTTTCTAAAATTATTTACTTAGGAAGGATATTGAGGAGAAAACTCTTATTCAAAGATAGCAAATTTTTATTAAGAGCCCTGAAAATAATTAAAGGCCCTCTGTTTTTTTGTTTGTTTTTTGTTTTAAATGTCACAGGTGCAATAATCCTCCTTCGATTTTGTAAATAGAAACAATTTTTCTTGAGCAAAATTATGCAAGGAACCATTCTTCATTACTGAAGATGGTGGAAGTATCCTGCGATCGTTAGACTTCCTTCTTGTGCAGAAGACAAAGCTGAGATGACCAGATAAGACACCTGCCATTTCCACCTCTGTCTTCTTTCTTTCCTTGATGAGAGGAAGGCGGGAAAAATATGCCAGGCAAATTTTAATATATTAATTATCTATAAGGTAATTGCTTGAGATTCATTTTATGAACATTTCAAATGCATGGATTAGAAAACATCAACCACATTGTGAAATATCTTACCACTAAAGAATGTAACTAACTGCAGCTCTTTTCTTTCGTTTCCTTTTTCTTTTTTTTTTTTTTTTTTTTGGTTTAAATAGCGGAAATGTATTTTCTCACAGTGGAGGCTGGAAATGAGCCCAAAGTATTGGTAGGCCCATGATCCCCCTGACGGTGCTAGGAAACAGTCTGCTCCAGGTCCCTATCCTTGCTTCTGGGAGTTCCTTGGTGTGGCAGCACAACTGCAGTGGTTACATGGCTTTCTCCCCATGTGTATCTTTCTGTTTGTGTCCAGAATATAAAAGTGCTCCTGAAACAATCAGCTCACACTGTGCAGCCCTGAGACGATTTGAGAAAAGTTATTTTAATCAACTCAATGAATTATAGTCTCAGTGCTTTCTAGTTTATGCATTCCTAAATTATTGTGCATAGAGTACTAGTTTCTAAATAATTTTTAAATGTATTGTGTAAATAAAAAAGTTCTAGAGAAATATATATTAAAAAATATTTAACTTTGTACAAATTCCAGCAGGACTTTGTGAGGTTGCTGAAGTCCCATATATGTTATGTCCTCTTCCGAGAAAGTTAACAATATCTCTCAAAAATATTTGACTATGGCAAACTTTTCTTAAGATAACTGCTCCAAAGTACATTCATGAGGATGATTACTCAAGATGAATGATGAAAAAAAAAACTGACTTCCTGAACTTTAACTCTTATGTCATATCATTTCTAAAGATAATTATTTGTGTGAACAGAATATTGAATCCAAAAGAGACAGTTGCAAAGAGTGAACGTCAATGCAGTTTCAAAATGTAGAAAACATCTATCAGCATAACAGGAGATACTTTATTCCTCTTCCATTCTCACTTTTCAAAAGCAAAAACACAGGCTCTGTTAAAGAATATAGAGATTTGGTATCCTATTCTAAGGGTACTCCAGTTACATGGTGGTTACTCTGAAAGCCAGAGAGAAACTATGCAGATGCCTTTTTTTGCAATGTAAATTTTTTTTATTTCATTATCTTTTATACATTCAATCACATTATTATTTGGCTTACAAAATGGATATTTCAACAGGTAAACATTTCTCCCTAGTACAGTTGATAAAACTACAAAATATCTTCAACAGATAATACCACATTTCTTTGTGCCATTAATGCTTTGCCTCCCTATTTGTCTTCTAAATGTCCTTCCTTAGACCCTCCTCTTTCACACACACTATTTATGGTATTTACATCTATATACTGTGTTTCTATATCCTTTTGCACTATCTAAATCATAACCATTTTCTCATTAAGAAAACATATAGGGGCCTACCCGCGGTGGGGCAAGAGGTAGGGCACTGTTGCATGATGTTAGGGCCATGGGGAAGGCCTGGAGTTCATATTCCAGGTAGACCTGAATACACGGAGTATGTGCACCCGTGATCCAGACTGACAGGCATGAGGTGATGGTGGTGGGTATTGGATCAGGGAATACTGTCACCTTGCCAGTGGTGCTTGTCTCTCCTTCTCTCATAAAAGAGGTAAATGGTTAAACTTGTTTTGTTTTGTTTTAGTTTTTGCTATAGAACATGTACACTCACTGGAGAGAGACAAGAGGACAGAGAGGGAGAGGGAAAGTGAAAAGAGCACCCCTCAAATGTATTACAAAGCTGTGGTAATAAAGACAGCATGGTATTGGCACAGAAACAGACATGTGGACCAATGGAACAGAATAGAGTCCCCAGAAATAAGTGCCCAAACATACAGTCAACTGATCTTTGACAAGGGGTACCAGTCAATCCAGTGGGAAAATGAAAGCCTCTTCAGCAAGTGGTGCTGGAGAAACTGGACTTCCACTTGCAGAAAGATGAATCTGAACCCCTACCTCTCTCCTTTGACAAGAATCAAGTCAAGGTGGATCAAGGATCTAAATCTAAGACCTCAAACTATAAAGCTGCTCCTGGAGAATGCTGGGGAAACTCTGGGAGACATTGGTGTAGGGAAAGACTTCCTAAAGAAGACACTCAAAGCAGAGTCCATCGTCCACAAAATAGACAAGTGGGATTACGTCAGACTAAGAAGTTTCTGCATGGCCAAAGACACAGTAGTTAGTGTGAATCGACAGCCCTCAGAATGGGAAAATATTTTTGTAAATGTTGCATCAGATAAGGGACTGATAACCAGAATACACAAGGAACTAAAAAAGGTGTTTGGAAAAAAGATGATCAACCCTATTAAAAGATGGGAGAAGGAGATGAAGAAAACACTCTCTAAAGATGACATACGAATGGCCAAAAGGCATATGAAAAAATGTTCAACCTCCCTCATCGTAAGGGAAATGCAGACAAAAACAACAATGAGGTACCACCTAACCCCAGTCAGATTGTCTAATATTAAAAAAAACAAAAAATGATAAGTGTTGGCGGGGGTGTGGTGAAAGGGGAACTCTTTTACACTGCTGGTGGGAATGTAGATTGGTCCAACCACTGTGGAGAATAATTTGGAGATTCCTCAAAAATCTACAGATAGATCTGCCATATGATCCAGAGATCCCACTCCTCGGTATCTACCCAAAGGACAGAAGAATTCTTCATTGGAAAAGTGCTTGCACATCGATGTTTATTGCAGCACTATTCACAATTGCTAAGTCTTGGAACCAACCCAGATGTCCCCGTATGGAGGAATGGATTGAAAAACTGTGGCACATATACTCTATGGAATACTACTCAGCCATAAAAACCAACAGAGCCCTGGCTTTTGACAGAAAGTGGAAGAATATGGAAGATGTACTGCTGAGTGAGGCAAGCCAGGCTATGAAGGAGAGACATTGTATGTACCCACTTAACATATACCGTTTGTCTGCATTCTATGTCTGAAACTGATTGACTAACAGTTGAACAAACACAAGAGATGGGTGTGAATGTCAGATGAGGTGTATGTGGAGGAGTGGGGCCCAACGAAAGACATTTAGAGAAGGGATACAGAGATAGAGCATTGACGGGATGGGGAGGTGTGGTGTTATCTGTTGAAGATATTTCGATCAACGGGTCTGGGGAGAAATGTTCACATATCAAAATGGTCTCATTGTAAGCCAAACAATATGATTGAATGTATATACAAAAATAAATAAAAAAAAAAAAAGAGCACCCCTCGAGGGGGTTCGCCAGGCTGCAATACCGGCTCCTCCATTCTCCTCTCAGGATTTTGGACACATGTGCACATGCATACATGCTGAGCATGATTTTTGCAGGGTCAAGACTCCAATCACAGAGTCAGTATGCGGGATCCAGCTACATTAACTTTTTAAGGATAAAATAAAGCAAAAGTTCTTCTGGGATAAAATGAAATATTTAGGGGCCAGCAGGTATTGTAGTGGTTATGATGTTGGATTTCTACATGGCTAAGCATAGTTAAAGTCAAAGACCTGAACTGATTTTAAAAATCATGCTGGGTGCATGTATGTGCGTGTGCCCAAAATCCCAAGAGAAGAATGGAGAAAAGATTGTGGCATGTTCATGCCTACTTGGGGGTGATTTCTCACTTTCCCTCTCTCTTCCTGTCTGTCTCTCACCCTATGGAAAAAATTTTTTAAAAAAGAGAGAAAGAGAATTTATACTGACAATATCAAATGTATGATGGAAAAGGTGTATTAAATTTATTCTTCAACTAGAAACATAGATAAATAAAGTCAGATAAAATATATAAAGCAACTCTTTTCAGGTGCTGGAAAATGAACCATGCAGAAAAACTATTCTTGAAAGAAGGAGAAACATGAAGTAAGTAAACTAAACCTTACTATATCATCCTGGCTTTCTGCCTAGAGGTACTGTTCAATGCATGACATAGGACGTGTAGCCCAAGAAGAGACCAGTAGTTTTACTGGGTGACATAAAACACATATTGGAGATTAGGAATTACTGAGGCAGCCTGAACTTCAGAAGGAGCACAATAGAAAAGATAATACTACATAGACAAAAGCCTTCAGAAATCTATGTAAAAGTGCTATTGAGTTTTTAGCCAAATACTAATTGAGATTGAAAAGTAACAGGACTCACCAAGAAGTCTGGCAAAAAGAAAAATACACTAGGAATTATGAGCTGAATGGAGTTTCTGGAGATTACATAGTTCTGGAAGATGATGGTGTTCAAGACAGATGAGATACTAAATTAGAATCCTCCAAATGGCACATTTTTTTTTTTGGAGAGGTTTTTTTTGCTATAGGGTGCGTGTGCTCACAGACAGACAGAGAGAGACAGAGAGATATAAAGCGAGAAATCACCCCCCAGGGGCATGGCCACGCTGCAATCCCTTCTCGTCCATTCTCCTCTCAGGATCTTGGGCACACACGCACACGCGCCCGGCATGAGTTTAAGCCACCGGGTCCGGGACTCGAACCGCGATCAACTACATGGGAGTCCAGCGACATAGCCATTACACTAACTGCTGGTCCCCCAAATGGCACATTTTAAGAGTAAGTTACTCAGGACCAGCAGATGGCATAGCAGTTACATCATTGGACTACCACGTGACCAAGTTCATTTTGAGTCCTCCACCTAGCAGCTTGAAACTCATGCCGGGCATGTATACATGTGTACCCAAGATCCTGAGAGGATAAAGGAGGAGATGGGATTGCAGTGTGGCCATCTCCCCCCCGCCAGGGGGAGATAAGATACAATATCCTTTCATGATCAAGACTCTCAGCAATATCAGCATAGAAGGGTTATTTCTCAACACAGTAAAAGCTATCTATAAAAAACCCATAGCAAACATCATCCTGAATGGAGAAAAGCTGAAAGTTTTTCCACTAAAAACTGGTACAAGACAAGGAGGCCCACTATCTCCACTTCTTTTCAATATACTACTGGAAATCCTCACCAACTCAATCAGAAAAGAGAATAAAATAAAAGGCATTCAAATAGGAAAAGAAGAGGTGAAACTATTTCTAATTGCAGAGAACATGGTTGTATACATAGAAGACCCAATGGTATCCATGAAAAAACATCCTGGGAGTAATACATGAATACAGTAAAGCTGCAGGATATGATACAAAATCAACATACAGAAACCTAAAGCATTTCTATATACGAACAGCAGGCAAACTGAGATAGAACTGAGAAAAGTAATTCCATTTACCATAGCAACAAAAAGTATATGATACCTAGGAATAAATCTAACCAAAGAAATTAAAGACCTCCACAAGGAAAACTATGAGAAGCTAAAAAAGGAATTGAAAATGATACAAAATAGTGGAAGGCCATCCCATATTCCTGGATTGGAAGAATTAATATAATCAAAATGGCAATTCTACCCAAATTAATCTACATATTTAATGCAATGCCAATCAAACTATCAGACACATTCTTCACAGATGTAGGAAAGACAATCATAAAGTTTGTCTGGAATCATAGAAGACCCCATATTGCCAAAGCAATTCTGCAGAAGAAGAGTGGAGTGGGCAGCATCTCACTCCCTGACCCAAAAATATACTACAAAGCTGTGGTAAACAAAACAGCATGGTACTGGCACAGAAACAGACAGGTGGATCAATGGAACAGAATAGAGTCCCCAGAAATAAATTCCCAAACATACAGTCAAATGATGTTTGACAAAGGGTATCAGTCAGTCCAGTGGGAAAAGAAAAACCTCTTAAGCAAATGGTGCTGGGAAAACTGGATATCCACCTGCAGAAAGTTGAATTTGAACCCCTATCTCTCAATTTAAAAAATCAACTCAAGGTGCATCAAAGATCTAAATCTAAGACCTCAAACTATAAAATTGCTCCTGGAAAGCACTGGGGAAACTCTGGGATCATTGGGGTAGGCAAAGACTTCTTAAATAAGATGCCAAAACACAGTCAATAATCCCCACATCAGACTAAGAAGTTTTTGCATGGCAAAAGACACAATAATTAGTGTGAACAGACAGCCCTCAGAATGGGAAAATATTTTTGTAAAACTTTACATCAGATAAGGGACTGATAACCAGAATACACAAGGAACTCAAGCAGCTATACCGAAAAAAGACGATCAACCGTATTAAAAGATGGGAGAATGAATTGGAAAAAAATTAAAAAAAAAACACTCTCTAAGGATGACATATGAGTAGACAAAAGCCATATGAAAAAATGCTCAACATCCCTCATTGTAAGGGAAATGCAGATCAAAACAACAATGAGATACCACCTTACCCCAGTCAGAATAACTAAGATTAAAAACAAACAAACAAAAAAATGATAAGAGCTGGAGGGGGTGTGGTGAAAGGGGAACTCTCTTACACTGCTGGTGGGAATGTAAATTGGTCCAGCCACTGTGGAGAAGAATTTGGAGATTCCTCAAAAATCTACAAACAGAACTTCCATATGATCCAGAAATCCCACTCCTTGGTATCTACCCAACACACAGAAGAATTCTTAATTGGAAAAGTGCTTGCACATCCATGTTTATTGATGCATTACTCACAATTGCTAAGATGTGAAACCAACCCAAATGCCCACGAACAGATGAATGGATCGAAAAACTGTCGCACATATACTCTATGGAATACTACTCAGCTATAAAAAACAAGACCCTGGCATTTGACAGAAAGTGGATGAATATGGAAGATTTACTACTGAGTGAGGCAAGCCAGGTTATGAAGAAGAGACATTGTATGTTTCCACTTAATATATACCGAGTGTCTGCACTGTATGACCAAAACTGAATGACTAAAGAATATAGAAATACAGTAAATGGTTGTGAATACCAGATATAGTGTGGCAAGAGGGTGATAAAGGAGTAGACTCTGAGGAAGGACATTAAGGAGAAAAATAGAGAGACAAAGCATTAATTGGACAAAGAAAGGAAGTATAATCTGTTAAAGATATCTTTACAGTATTACCAAGTGGACTGTGGAGAAATGTATACATTTGGAATATTCACTTTGCAAGCTAAATAACGTGATTTAATATATATAAGAACTTGAAATAAAATGAAATAAAAAAGGCAGGGAAAAAAAACTAATAGATGTGCTGCCATCATACCCATATCAATAGAAAAGTTAAAGGAAGTTTTTCAGGATGAAGAGAATGACAAGAGATGGAAATTTGAATTCTACCAAGGAATGAAAACTGTTAGGAATTAATAAAACATTCAGAACATTTGAAACACATTTTTTATTTTTTTCTTAACTTATTTCAAAAATAGTTGTTTAATGTAGATCTTGGGAAATTACAATCTATGACCAGATTTAGTCCGTGAGTATTCTTTTACATATTGTCTATGGCTGTTTTCATGCTACAATGGCATTGATAGGTAGCTATGGAAGAAAGTATATGGCCTTCAAAGTTTAATACATTTGCTAAATATTTCATCACATATATTTGTCAACCCTAGCTTAAAGCAAAATGATGACAATGTATTTGGTTTTAAAGTACATGCAGAGGCCAGCACGTAGCATGGTGATTAAGATGCTGGATCCCCCTTGGCCTAGCCATAGTAGTACATGCTGGACACTGTTGCTTGGCAGGCTGAGGTCACATGGGAGGCCTAGATTTGATTCCTGACTTTCCCTAAAAAGCCAGGCATGGTGGCACATGCCTGTCACCTCAGAAAATGGGGAGGCTCAGGCAGGAGGATAACAACATGGTAATAACCTGTCTAAAAATAAAATAATTGTTTTTTTAAGTCACACACAGAGCAGCCAAAAGGTGGTGTGAAGGTTAAGGTGCTGTATCCCACATGACCAGCTACGTGATTCGAGTACTGCACCCAACAGCTTGAAAATCATGCCAGGCATGTATGCATGCCCAAAGTCTCAAGAAGAGAATGAAGGAGAAAGGATTACAGCATGACCATCCCCTGAGGGGATAGCCCCTTTTACCTCTCTCTCTTTATTTCACTTTCTCTTCACTTCTCTCTCTGGTGAGTGCATGTGCTCTATAGATAAAAACTAAAAAAAAAAAAAAAAACCTAAGGGAATAAAAAGCACATAACACAAAATCTCCTAAATTCATGTAAATAGTGTCATCTCATTTTATTTGCATTATACAGCAAGAAGCCTATGTGTTTGCTCATTAAAGTCAATTATACAAAAATTAATCATGTTAGGAAAGTCTAGGAGAGCTTTTGTTGTTATCTATGTCATCAAACACAGTGTTACAGGCTGAACCGTGCCCCCCTAATATTCATATGTTAAGTCCGAACCCACATGCTAAAGAATGAGACCACATTTGGAGGTCTTCACGCAGGTAATTTAAGTAAAATGAGGTCATTAGAATGGACCTTAATTCAATACAACTGGTATCCTTATTAGAAGACATTAGGACACAGATGCAAGAGAAAGACCTTGTGAAGACACAGGGGGAAGAAAGCCATCTACAACACGAGGAGAGACGCTTCAGAAGTTACCAACCTGCTGACAGCTTGTTCTTGGACTTTCCTTCCTGTGAAAATAGGTACCTGCTGTCTGAGCCACCCAGGCTGTAGCACTTAGCTATGCAGCCCAAGCAAATACACATGGCAAGAGATTTCATTTGAACTGATAAATAAAACATGGGGTTTTTAAACCCTGCTTTCTGATTAGGGGGAAGTAGTTTGAGTCAAAGAGAAACAGATAAGAGGGGAACACTACATGTTCATGATTTGCTTTTGGCTATAAACGATATCTCAATTGAAGCATCATTGAATGGACGCTCTGAATATGTAGTTCAAACTTGGAAAAGATCCTCAAGTTTATTTATGAGCCGGCATCCTTCTTTTGTTTTACGTTTGTATCCTTTTCTTGGTAGACAGTCATATACCTTTGTCTTTAAGTAAAGTACATTCATTTTTGAAGGCTGGCCTTGAAAATTTGAGGGTTTTTTACCTTAATATATGGGGAAAATTGTCCAGTTTCATTCTGTTGTTAGTGATAAGGAAGAAAAGCCCGGCATAACTCTGCATATGTTCCTCTGACAGTTGGGAATACCTAATATGGCTCTGGCTTCTGTGTGTGAATCAAAGAGGCTTCAGTGACTTTCCTTGTTTGCTATTTCTGGTCTTCAAAGGTCCTTTGAATTATGCACTGTACAATAGAATATTCTCTTTGACATTAAAACTTTGCTCCGTCAGTCAGTATTTTCAACCAAAATATATTGAACCCCCTCTGAGTAAAGCACAGTCAGAGAAATAAAAATAAAATTCAAAGGATCAGATCGGGCTTTCAAAGAAGCTCCTAATCCAAACATGGACAGGCCTAGAAGGAATCCTCATCAATAAGATAATGGCTACTGAAAGAAAATCCCAAAAGAAAATAGACAGCAACAGAAAAAGGAAGAAAGAGAGAGACTGAAAATGGTTGCACTTCACAATAAAAACGAGTGATGTGACCATAGCGGTTATTTAAGGATGGAAGAACAAGTTGAAACAATAGCTTCTCTGTTACTTGAACAGTTCTGTAAAAAATTAGGAAAATAAAATATGAGAAAGCAAACTGTTCAAATTTTGTGCCTAAAATTCCCTGCTAACAAAAGCCAGGAAGGATCATCTTTCTTTACTCCTAAATCTGATCTTTTCCAAGTCTATTTCCTTCTTTCTTTATTAATTTTTAAATTTTTATTTACATTCAACCATTACATGTTTTTATCATATGCTTATTTCTTTATTAACGACAACCAAGTCTATGCAATAAGCATGAAATGATGTTCTGGAAGCAAATGTTCTAGTACAGCCTGGGTCTAAAAAGCAAACCTAGTGTCTCAGATCGTGGTAGTATGGTTCCTCGCTATTCATGCTTAGCAGAATTTAAGCCAATAGCAAAAATGGAAAAAACAATCCCTGGAAACTTAAGAAAACAGCACTGAGAATATTCAGATTCACCAAAGACCTTTACAGGGAGCCATACATCCTTTTCTCCAAATACTCTGAAAGGCAATCAGTGAATTCATTGAAAGTGAACACTGTAATATCACTTAGTCTTAGATAAAGACCATTTTAAGTTAGTAATAAAATTATTTACATAATGTTTTAAAATGTACAATTCTTATTGTTACACTTACTATAAAGTAGTTGGGACTAAATAACAAGAGGATAAAGCATTTCCATGTATACAGGGCTTCAAGTCTTTGCAGAGGTTTTCAATAACCCTGCTGTGGAAGAGTTATTGTGTTTTCTATTCATAGTTGATGAAACTAAGGCTAACGTACTCAGTGTCTTGCCTGAGTATATTCCTATCATCAATATTTTTCAGGTTTTTGAGATGGCATTAATTTGGGTGATCAAAAAGAAATTCTTTAGCAGCCCTCTGTACTGAAAAGGGTAATTAGTACTCGGAATACAGAGAAGGTTCTAGAGTATAACTATACAAATAGCGTTTGTAAATATATAATGTGCCCAAAGATATGAAAATTATTTTCTTTTCAGTAAATCTAAATTATCTCTTTCTAGGCATGTATATGTTATGAACTTTCTCTAGAAAAATCATTTTTTCCTAGATGCAGTAAGAAAACTTTAGCTCTGTTTCTGTCTGAACTAATGCACGAAACAAGCTTGGGAAATTAATGGGATCTTTTTAAACTGTAGATTAAAAAGGCTGCATGTTTTCTTCATTACATTTTGTCTTAAATGCTTCAGTATTGAAGAAAGTTGGAGCAGAAGAAATGAAGAACAACCTTGCCCTATATTTAACTTTCTCTCTGGCCAAGGTCCAACACAGCAGATGTTAAAAGTAACACTTGGGGTTCTGTGGACCAAACTTAGTATACTGCTACAAAAATGAATCCAACCAAATACAGATAAGAATTACTTCTGGAAAGAAAGAGAGACAGAAGACAGAGATAAAAAGAGAGAGAAAAGGGGGAGAGAGTGAGAGAGAGCTTGTGCACACTGAATTCCCCTGAGGATTATTCCTCTATTGTGTTGCTAAAAGAAATACCAGTGACTGGGCAATTTTGTATAAAAGAAAGCAATCTATTTTTACAAATTCGTAATAATAGTGGCTGAACACTCCAAAGGCCTCAGCCTACAGCATGGCCGATGGAACTACAGAGGATGCAGTACTCGCTCTTCCTCTGTTCACAGCAGCCAGTTCTCACACGAGAACTAATCTCCAAAGTCTAAAACTCACTGGGTTTTGTGAGACATCCCTAATGTATTCATAAAAGTGTTCCATGATGCAGTCACTTTTTGTTTTATTTTTGTTTTTGTTTTATTGACCAATCACTGCCCACTGGACCTCACTGCCTCCTAATATCAAATTCCAAAACGTGAAAGTTTGGGAGACAAACCATCATCCCAACCATGATAAATATCTTAGAAAAAGAGACAAACATTAAAGTAGAAAATGTGAATTTTCAAAATGCAGAATTCTGACAAAAAGGAAAAAGAGAAAGAATTTAAAAACTACTTTTTTTTTTTTTGAGAGGTTTTTGCTATAGGGCGCGTACACTCGCCAGAAAGACAGAGAGAGACAAAGAGACAGAAAGCAAGAAATCACCCCTCAGGGGGTTTGGTCACGCCGCAGTCCCTTCTCCTCCATTCTCCTCTCGGGATCCTGGGCACGCATGCACACACATTCAGCATGAGTTTAAGCCACCGGGTCCAGGACTCGAACTGCGGTCGACTACATGGGAGTTACACTAACTGCTGGTCCCTAAAAACTACTATTTTATGTAGAAAAATATGTCATGACATTTCTGACAACCCAATATATCTATAGAGGGCTGGAGAGTGGTGCAACAGTAGCGTGAAGTGCTATGGGAGGCTGACCCACATGGGAAGGTTGCTAGTTTGCATCCAGAGACATCGCTGAGAAAATGAGGCACACTTGTCCCTGGGATCTTGGACCAGCTAGAGCTGAGGGTGAACTGTGGTATCGAGATCCTGTTGGGAGTGATGTAACTCTACCTCTCTTTTTCTTTCTCTCCCCCTCTCTGTCTCTCCTACTCTCAGAAAATAAATAAACTTTTACAAGTATGGCTATTAAAAACAATTCATAGTTATTGCTGAAGGAAAAGCAAGGTCACAAGACACAACAATACTTAATTTGAGCTACTTTATTTACAAATGTAGATATATAAATATGGGTATAACATATTAATATGAATACAGCATACAAAAAATGAAAATAAATACCATGAATGCCAACAGTGTTTGGAGTATGATTTCTCCTCTCTTTTTGATTGCCTATAACTTCTGAGGTTATCATACAAACATACAGACTTACCTTTTGAAATTTTTAAGGATATGTTTAAATAAATATGGGTAATCTGATGAACCATGACATATATATAAAAGCTAGCACTTGGGACCAGCAGCTAGCGTAATGGCTATGTCGCTGGACTCCCACGTAGTAAACTGCGGTTCGCTTCCCAGACCCGGTGGCTTAAAATTCACACCGGGCACGTGTGCGTGTGTGTCCAAGATCCCGAGAGGAGAATGGAGGAGAAGGGATTGCAGCATGGCCATCCCCCCTGGGGGGTGATTTCTCACTTTCTGTCTCTCTCTGTCTGTCTGGCAAGTGCACGCACCCTGTAGCAAAAATCTCTCCAAAAAAAAAAAAAAGCCAGCACTGTGTGACAGTGACACGCTTACTATTGAAATAGTCAGCACTTGTCGTCTGTCTCCTTCAGTAAATGCCAAGCTCCTTGAGGTTTGGGACAAGGTCTTATGCTTCTGGATACCTTATCCCCACCCACCCTCCCCCCAAAAAAAAGGAAACAGTATGAAATTAATGCATGTTTATATTATCAAATTTAGTTATAATCACCCTGTAATCACTATTATGCCCATTTTACATATGTGAAAATTGAAGCTTATAAATATTAAGTAGTACAGCTAAAGTTCTTTTTTCTTTAAGAGAGAGATTTTTGCTATAGGGCACATCACTCACCAGGGAGACAGACAGAGACAGAGAGACAGAAACCATGAAATCACCCTCCAGGAGGGATGGCCACACTGTAATCCCTTCTTCATTCTCCTCTTAGAATCTAAGTCATGCACACACTTGCACGGCCAGCATGATTTGAAGCCACTGGGTCCAGGACTCGAACTGTGGTCAACTGTGTGGGGGTCCAGTGATGTAACCATTAAGTCATCTGCTGGTTTCTAAAATTCTTCTTTTAAGATACCATAGAGCTTAAATCCAAGTGCATGTCAATCTGAACCCAAACTGGTGATGGTGTTAAATGTTAATGTCTGTTAATTGGAAGAAGGGCAAGTCATGTAGACCTGGGAAATATTTGAAGTTATAATGTGAAGTAAGTGCATAGAATATATAACATATACATTAGCTGTTACTTAAAATATAAATGAAATATGTACATTGTGAGCAAGAATGTTCTCCCTCACTGTTATATCCAGGTGGGAGCTAAATTAGTAGCAATTAAGAAACTTGTAGAAGAAATTCCTGTGATAGGAAGAGTTGCTTTTACGTTAAACAAGAGTCTATCTAACTTTTTTCTTCTATAATATTTTAATAGGACTAGTCTGTGAATTTTTAAAGAAGGTCCCAGGTGATTTTTAAAGACAGAAACTTGTTTCTTTTCTTTGACATGCTCTTTCATTTAGCAGCAATGTATCCCAGAGGTACATGAATAAAACAGCAATCAGAGGAGTTTTAGCAGCAGTGAAAGGACGAATCACAAGAGATTGGCCCTTTGTTTCAATGCATTAGCAAAAATCAGAGATGTAATGCAGTCCCATAGGTTTTGTGGAGTGTTTTTTAATAATTAAAAGTCATGCCATTAGTGATGTCTCTGGGACATTAGACTTGACTATTACAATATCTTTAATTAAAGAGGATTTACCCATAGGTAAATGCTGGGGTTATACTAAGAAAGTAGGACAGACTTAGGTTATCTAAAAGTACACAGGAAGTAGTTGATTTCCTAACTGGGGCTCACATTTGGAATAAGTTTGATAAAAACCAGTTACCGAGTAGTTCAGAAATGTCTATATAAATTAGAGCACTCTAACAAATATTGCAGTTTAGAATGACCTATTATCTAAGTGCACAGCCCTAATTTTGCCTGGGGTAAGCCCTGAGGCATGAAAGTTGATGTGAAAAATGGAAAATCCAGTGATTTTTTTTTTTTAATTTTCTCTGGCATATGCTTCTCACCTCCACTCAGAACATGGAACCTGATCTTTCCTCCTAGATCTCGAGCCACAAGGACACTAACACTAGAAGTACTATTTAATAAATAGAAAGGCCTTTGTGTATTGGCTGCTAATACATGTCAGCATTCTGTAGTAAAACAAATACCTTGGATTCTCATAACACGAGTTTACATAAAATAGTATATGTTTCCACCTACTTTATTTTTTACTTACTCTCTCAATCCTTACAAAATGTTTAATGTTTACAAGTAGAGCAAAAATAAATGTCTAACGGAACTTGACCATTATCAAATTCAAAAAGTTCTAGAAAAATGAAACAAAGAAAGTCAATTTTCTCCTGAGAAATCTTTTTCTGGGACAGTAATAAAGGATCATCTAAATTAACATTCGAGGCGCTATGCTGTGATCAAGGAATACAAAGATGAATAAATAGCTCCTGGTAACAAAAACCTCATCATCTCTGGGGAAGTATGGACCCATAAAGGGATAACTATAATGTATGTGGACCTATAAAGGGATTCTTATAATGTAAGTGCACTGATGGAGACAAGCATATATATTATATGTGCACCAAGGGGTACTCCCTAACTCAGACCATTGGGGTAGTAGGAGGGCTTCCTAAATATCTCCATGAGCTGAGAGCAAGACCATGTACATGTGTTAACCAGATAAAAGAGTGGAAGTGGAGTAGAGTAAAGTGAGGAATGTCGTACAAAGCAGAGGAAGTTTGAACAAAAACAACACACTGAGAAATCAGGGTGGGAACAGCGTGGAAAACCATAAGTTGCCTATTTGTAAATTATAAAGCACAGAATGATAAGGTGCAGAGGGGTGCAGAGCTAGGGACGAAACAGATCACAGAGGAGAATATTTGTCATATTAAAGAGTTTATCCTTGGGGACTCATTAAAGGATTTAGTGCATTCAAGCAGTATCGTCAAACCCACACTCTAAATGGATCACTCTGGTAGACACTTGGAGAATGTGTGTGCAGACTAAGTGCTCCAGGTCGAGTGGGAAATTTAGAGAACCACTCATTTATTTTTAACAGAAAAGGAAATACCCACAAAGAAGAGAAAAGGGAGTGGGCAGAGAAGGATCAAAAGGAGGTATAGATGGCATTGTGATTGTCTAAGAAGTACAATATTTTGAGAAGTTAAAAGAGATCAACAGCAGCAAAGAGATGAAAGCAATCCAAGAAGGCGATTACCAGATTCAGTAGAATTCTAGTTAGAAAGCCAAGAATGCCTTTAATAAAGGGCAGTTTCATTTAAGTGATAAGGGCGGAAGCTACAATGCCATGGATAATGGCATAAATAAGGGGCAGGAAGAGCTGGTGACACAATAAACATAAAGAGAAACTTCTATAAAAAGGGGGAACTACTGGGTGTGAGAATGGCTCTCTTAGCAAGGACAGCACTAGAAGATAAGTCAAACAAACCAACAGAGAGGGAAAGGTTAAAGATGGAAAATAGAAGAGATATTTTAAAAGGCCATGCCCTTGTGGAGATGTGACAACGTAAGACTGTAAGAGGTGGATGAACTGAAAAGCCAACCAAGTCTCCAAAAATGGGATCAAGGAGCTACATATTCCTATATCATCAGTAAAGAAGTAATCATTTGAGTGAAGTAGAATAATTATCAGAGCCTCAATATTTATCAATAAAAAGGTGACACAGTAAAAGGACTGACCTAATGCTAAAAAATAATTTTGGCTTATTTGTATTTTAACTCTTTATAAAAAAATATTAGTCTGAGGCTAGCCAGTGGCTTGGCAGTTAAATCAACTGGACCCCACATGGCCAACTGTGTGGTTCATGTCCCAGACCTGGTAGCTTGAAAAACATGCCAGGCACATGTGCATGCTTGCCCAAAATCCCGAGAGGAGAATGGCAGAGTTGGGATTGCGGTATGGCCATCCTCCTGACAGGTTTTTTTTCCTCAGTTTCCTTCTCTTTCTCTCTTTCACTGTCTGTCTCTGGCACATGCACACACCCTATAGCAAATATATATATATATATATATATATATATATATATATATATACACACACACACACACACACACACACACATACACACACGCACACAATTTTTTTTTTGTTAATAGTTTCAAAGAACATCTGGATGATTAGCTTCTTACACACTAATACAACAGACTTTTATCCTAAGGATCTGATTATGCAACTTCCCACAGGGAAACATTCATCAAATTTAATCCAAATACAGTTATGCATCAGTTCATGTTGGGGATCTTCTCCTTTCTAGGGAAATACACTCATCCAACTCAATACAAGTACAAATACAGTTACGCGTCACTTAATGTTGGGAATATACTTTGAGAGAAGCATCATTAGGCGATTTTCTCATACAAGCATCATAGGGTGTACTTACACAAACCTACTCAGCATTGCCTACCGCATACCTATGCTCTATGGCATAGCCTGTTTTTCCTATGCTGCGAACCTGTACAGCAAACGTGCATATATAAACATTTCTAAGCACAGAAAAGGCAAAGTGAAAGTATAGTATAAAAGATCAAAAACGGTACACCTATGTAGGGCACTTGCCATGAATGGAGTTTCCAGGTCTGGAAGTCGTTCTGGGTGAGTCAGTGAGTGGTGGTGAATGTGAAGGCCTAGGACATTACTGTACACCACGGTAGACTTTATGAACACTAGACACTTAGGCTATACGTTAGGCTTTATGAACACTAGACACTTAGGCTATAAGAAATTTGTTTTAAAAAGTCTTCCAATAGTAAGTTAACCTGATCTAACTGTAACCGTTTACTTTATAAAGATTTTTCAGTTCTTTTTTACTTTCTGACACTTTTGTAATAATGTTTATACAAAAAAATTATACAACTGCCCAAAAATATTTTTTATTTTTTATTCTTCTAAGGTTTTTTTCTATTAAAAAATTATTTTCTTTTACTTTAGAATTTTTGTTGAAAACTGATACGTGGCCAGCTCACGGCATAGCAGTTAAGGCAGATGTATCCCACATTGCTAACTGCACAGTTAGAGTCTCAGACCTGGTGATTTGAGAAACATACTAGGCACATGTGCACATGTGCCCCAAATTTCAAAATGAGGGCATGCTAGAGGAGAAGGGATTACAGTATAACCATTCTCCTTGGGATTGTCTCTTGTATTCTCTCTCTCTCTCTATCTATCTCTCTCTCTCTCTCTCTCTCTAGCGAGTGCACCTGCCCTCTGGCAAATAAAAATAAATTAATTTTAAAAAACTAAGGCACAAGCACATATATTATCCTGGTGCTACACAGGGTCCGGATCATCAATATCACTTTCTCCCACTTCCACAACTTGTCGCAACGGGAGGGCCATGATGTACAAAATGACAGATATGAAATTAAGCAAAAGAGAAAAATGACACACTACAGAGACACAACAAATACAAGAGGTATAATGAGGCTGCTGCTGGCCTAATACTGCACACTGTTTTTACACCCTAAAATCACGATTTAAAAAACAACTGCTATACCGTGTACATAAACCAGTTACGTGGTCATTTACTATAATTATCAAGTATCACAAACGATATGTAATTGTACCTGGTATACTTTTACATGATTGGCAGTGTGGTCTATCAGCCTCACCACAAACACGTGAGCAATGGGTTGAACTATGATGCTATAATGGCTACAACGTCACTTGGTGATGGGACTCTTTCAGCTCCACTATACTCCCAGGAGCACCATGTGCATGCAGTACTTTTTTGACCAAAACATCGTTATGTGGTGCAAGACTGTGCTTGCCCTTTCTCATCGGTTTCTAGTGGATGCCCAGAATACCTGGGCAGTCACCTCCCGTATTAAGCCTTGCTGTGCTGTCAATTAGTCTTGTGACAAAGGGGAATGTCAGGCTTTCACTCATCAAGGGAACTGTTAGAAAATCAACTTGTTAGTGTTTAATTAGCATTGATTTTCTTGAAACTGGCTATTACAGTCAAGTCTTAATATTTTTTATTTCCTCAAAATGTAAAAACACTTTGGCAAGTCTCATAAAAAAGAGTACCATACCTCCTCTTTTTTTCTTCTTCCTTTCTTTTTCTTTCTTTCTTTCTTCCTTTCTTCCTTTCTCTCTTTCTTCCTTCTTTATTTCTTTCTTTTTCTCTTTCTTTTTTGAGAGATCTTTTGCTATAGGGTGCTTGTGCTTGCCAGAGAGACAGACAAAGTGATAGAGAAAGTGAGAATTCCCTCCATGGGGAGATGTTCATGCTGCAATCCCTTCTTTTCCATTCTCCCCTTGGAATTTTGGGCATGCACGCACATGCGCCTGGCATGAGTTTCAACCCACCAGGCTTGGAACTTGAAACACAGTCAGCTATGTGGGAGTTCTGCACCTTAACCATTATACCACCTACTGGTCCCAAGTAGTATGCTTTCTGATGTATTTTGCTAATTAGAGATTTTGCTACTGGTTTGTGTCTCACTTTGTGCTCAAATCTGAACATTTTTCTCATTATCAAAATAATTTTAAAGCATGATATCCAATTGGGGAAAAAAGTACAGAATTATTAAATCTAGGACTTCTCAACCAATACATCTATATATTATGTTGCACTTATCCTCTAGCTCTTTTTGTAAATAATGATTAAATCTCTAGCATCGTTCCATCCCACCAGATACCTAGCATCCTTACTCAGAGGATAAGGCTAACATCAAAGATACCACCAAGGAGCTACAGGGTATAAATGGACCTAATCAACCATCCTTTTCTATGGGTACACCAACCTCTCTGTACCGGAACTATGAAAGCTAACTGCTACATCCTTCTTAGTAAGACAACCAAACCAACGCTTCACAATGGCACTGGGTCAGTCCTTGGGGGTCACCAAGGAAGCTGAAGATTGCTGAATTTTGGATGTTTTGCTCTTAAGAAGTCTAGTCATAAGCAGTATTCACATATCTTTTTCCTACCCAAAAGTCATATCTTGGGGGAAATGTATAGACTCATTTGACATCTTTTCTCTATGTTTCAGGCACTGTCCTAGAGGATTTACATAGATGCAACATTCAATCTCCGCAACAACACTGTGGCATACTTGTTATTAGGCAAGTTTAAAAAAAAAAAAATAAATCAAGAAATAAACTAAGAAATAAAGAAATTTATCCAAGTATCTAGAACTAACTTGCAGCAAAGGAAAGCCCAGAGAATCCAGATGACTAAGTACATAAATGAAGATCCAAACATAGACCTTCTGTCCCTATCAGCAGCTTAGAGCCACCACATTTGGCAACAACCTAGACGGAAATAAATATCCAGTCTGTTGGTAGTCTTGCAAATTTTAAACCTCCAAAGAATATTCTTGGCAGTGATTAATACTGAAGGATGCACTGTCTTTCTTCTCTAGAGAGTAAATGCTCTAAAATATGAAGATGACCATCCACAGAGTGTGTCTGGGGAACCTGGGTGTTTACGCTCAAAACTGTTATCCCAGGCTCTCTCCCTGATTAATACCCATGCCTACTCTGCTGACAAATACAAATTTTGCACTTTTTAAAAATTTTTCACTTCCAGAGCATTTTCACTCACCTCAGGGACGTTTGCAGGTATAACCTGGAGAACATTTATATCACAGTAGGTTTGACTGTAGCTTATGATGTTTTCTCCAAGAGTCCTCAAGGTGTGTTTTTCTCAGAGAACCAGAGCTGCCATCTCTTTGCACAAAAATCTGCTGTTGTTCTGCTCACTCAGGCCACTGACTACATTTTACTTGCAGATCCTCTTAAGGCCTGGCCACCTCTCTAGCAATAGCCTTTGGCTGTTGATCGTTGATTCCCATTTCCGATTTCTTCTCACCATCTCAGTCTCACTCTCACTCTCTGTAGCCATGGGGAAGAGCAGAGCTGGCTTACCCCTCAGTAAATCAAGTTTATCATTCCTCTCCTCTTCCCACGTGAGTAAGAGGAATTGAAGCACAAAGCAACGTAGTGTGAGAATGTTCTACATAGTCTCACCCATCTCTACAGCAGCATGTATCTCATGCTGTCATGATACCCTGTTCATTTACCATGGCTCTACATTTCCCACAACTCCTCCTTGTGTTATGACTGAATTTGGGGCCCATAATTTAGGTGCAAAATCAGTTAATTTGTAAAATAAATAAATAAATGTGACAGCCTTTAACAAACAAAAAGGGTGATTTGTTTGCTTATGTTTGGCATCTGATTTCAGGCACCAGCTTGATCTAGAATTCAAGACATCTAGAATCTAACTCTCTGTTCTCTTTTCTCAACTTTGGCTGCATTCTAGGGTTCTACCTACATCCACCCTCTCCCAACTTGTGGCTCTCCCCCTGTATTTGTGGGAGTCCTAAGTTCCTTCCCTCATTACAGAAGACTCTCATTCTCATCATTTCAGACACAATTCTGATCAGTGTGACTATGGAGAAGACTGCCCTGATTCTTTAAACCAATCAGAACTCACTCCTAAAACTATAAGGTCCAGGACCAATGCTGGGGGCAGAGGGTTATTCCCCAAAAGAAACACAGGATATCGCTACCAAGAAGTATGGGGAAAATAAGTGGCAAGCATGGTGTCCACTGCAGAGTTTAAAATGTCCTTAGGCCTAAGTGTATGTGTCAAACCCCACTCCTGAGAGGAAGTGTTGCCTAAACCAGCACAGCAGCAAATGGAGTCCCAGCTTCATTCACACACCACCACTCTTGGTTGCAATTCTAATGTAAGAGTTAAGTGTGAAACTAGTCCCACTTCTAGCCATCCCTGATAGCCCCATCCATAGGATTCAGCCTGAAGGCAGTTACATGGCCATCTCCCTACTAGCACTATTCTAGGTTACTACTATTAAATGCTTATGTGGCTATTCTCATCTAGTGGTGATAAGATACCTTCTGTAACCAAAATTTAAAATTTGTCCCAAGCAGATGTAGCTGGACTGTAAAGAACTGAGGAAATAAATGAGGCTCAGAGTTGAATGTTTATATGCTATTCCTGGATATCATGCCTCCAAGAGCAAGTTAATCCTGCCAGGGCCACAGGGCATTGTGCCAGACCATTAAAACAATGACTTGCAGTCACTCTTTCCACGGTGTATCCTGGCACCAGCAAATACCTCCCCCAAAGAAATTATTGGCATGAGAAAATTAGAGGACTATTTTCCTCTGAATATGTCATCACCTACCTATCAAAATTCTCGGTCAAATCTAAAGAATTGCATCCTTCCAGGGCAATGGCATGTGCTATTTGGACATAATGTTTGCTCATCCAAGCCTGCCTGCACTAGATCTCTATTCATCAGCTTCAACTCCTAAAGATCTCACTCAAGACTAAATTTTTACAGGTGTGCTGTAAAATGACCAGTGATCATATCCAGGTAACCTATCATCCTGAATCCAGTGTCAGAGAAGATCTGAGCTTCCTAGTCAGGTTGTCAAAGGGTATGCCACACAAACTTTTCATTCTTTTACATAAATCTCAACCAGCACTGAAAATTTTGTCCATTACAAGGAAGGCAAAATGGTATCATGGAGACAAAGTAGATTTTAGCATCAGACAGACCTGAGTCTTCTGGATATTGGGTCTGCACTTTACATACTGGGATGGGGTAGATTTTCAACTTCTCTCACTTCCTGCTTCCTCAAATAAAGAAAAAAAAAGTGATGTAGGTACTTTTATACCTCTTAACATGATTGTGAATATTAAATAAGATCATGAATAAAATGGACCTAGATGCTCAATAAGTTTCAGTTCCCTGACAATCCAAATGATTCTTTGCTGTCCTAGACATGCACAGTGGTAAGGCATGTTGACACCAGGCTTGATATGACATGATAAAATGGCACTTTGTCTCTGTGGTGTTCCTCCCCAGACACATAACCTCAGTGTAATCATGAGGAAAACATCAAACAATTCCCTATTAGAAAATATTCTACAAAATACGTAAACAGTAGTCCTCAAAAATGTCATGCTATCAAAATAAAGTCTGAGAAACCCTCACAGTCAAGTGGAACCCAAGAAGACGTGACAACGAAGTGTAATGTGGCATCCTGGATGGGATCCCAGAAAAGAAAGAGGGCATTAGGTTAAAAGGGGGGGACAAAAATAAAATATGAGTTTTAGTTAATAATTATGTATTAATATTGATATATTGATTGTAACAAATGTACCATACTTGTGTAAGGAATAATAAAGGAAATATAAATTTATTCTATCATCTCAATTTTTCTGTAGATGTAACGTTGTTACAACATAAAAATTTTACTTAAGATATATTTGAATAAAATACTGGCAATTTTCAATCAAGATATTAAGCAATTCCTCTAGAGTTGCCTTCCTTCTCTCCTTCTTTCTTCCTTTTTTTTTCTTCCCCCGAATTCAATTGCTTAGATTGCTGCACATAAGAAGACAGGATTGGGACTGGTTCCCTGAGATCCTTGGAAAAGGATCCACAAAGGTAGGGCATTCTATGTCTACACAGGAGAAGAGGCAGGGAGGGTATCCATCAGGGGGATAGATTCCCAGCCAAGCTCTAAACAGACCATACTGTGTGCCAGCTCCTGTAATAAGGACTGGACAGCAATAATTGGTTACAGTTATTCTTTTTTATATGATTATTTAACTTTATTTAATTTGTTTACTTATTTTAATTTGACCAGAGAGGGACAGAGAGAGAGCAAGAAAGAGAGAGAAGGACAGAGAGAAAGCAAGCTGCCAGGTCCAGGACTCAAATTGTGGTCAGCCATGTGGGAGTCCGGTGCCCTTAACCACTGCACCACATGCCGGCCCCATGACAGTTGTTCTTACAGCATACACATGGATGTAGATAATCTTACTGTAATTCACAGGAAATGCTTACTTCATCATGACCCCACCACTAGCAGGAATCGTAGTTAAACCCCATGCTCTGTGTTTCATAGCCTTACCATAGCACACACTACCTCTTGGTATGCCACAGTAAAATAATGAATTTAGCTACAATGGCCTCATGCTGCTGCTGCTGCTGCTTCTTCGTCTTCTTCTTCTTCTTCTTCTTCTCCTTCTTCTTCTTCTTCTTCATTTTTGCCATAGTATGTGTACATTCACTGGACAGAAACAGAGAAAGACAGAGAGAGGGACAATTACCCCCAGAGGAATGGCCACACCACACAATCCCTTCTCTTCCATTCTCCTCTCAGGATCTTGGGCACGCACACATGAACTCAGCCATGAGGGAGTGCAGTGATGTAATCATTATGCCACCTGCTGGCTCCTCCCACTTCTATTTCTGTGTATCTCCCCATCTCTAGGTATCGAACAACTGATGCCTTTCAAGCCATTCACCCATTTCTCTTATTTTCTTCAAACAAATGAGAACAAGGGAGCATGAAAGGGAGAAATAGGAAGGAAGAAAGTAGAAGAGCCAAGATTTGTTGAGCAGCTACTCTTCGCCAAGACCCTTAGTAGGCCTTTTTACCCTTTTTAACTAGGCCCTCACAGTATCTTCGCAAGAACATAATTTCCATTTTAGACTGATTGTTAATGCTTTTACCTCAGCTGTTATGAAAGGCAAATTGCTTTCTTTCTATCCTTTCCACAATTTGCAGTCTCGCACTGCTTACTCACCCCTGCTTGCCCTCTCGACACGCTCCCTATGCTCTCTGACCTCCTCCTTCACCTTGCTCCAATCGCCTCCTGACTCCTACACTCCCCCGGCCAACTTGCAGGTCTTTCAATGTGGCAAGGGCTTTATTTGTCAGTGTTTTGTTTCCTCCTTTACTGTAAGCGTTAGCAGGTACTGTTCCCTATTGCTTCTCTCCAGGCCTTTACCACCTGACTCCTCAGCACGTGACCTTCACTTACTTGTCAAATGTCACTTACACGTAGGAACACACAGACCTTTCTCAATAGCTCAGATTAAATGAGGTCACTTTTTAGTCCTGTTTATAGCAGCCTGGTTTCTTTTGCTCTAGGTACCAAATGCCGTGTAACTGTGAATGCAATGATGGGGTTATGTCATTAATTTCTGACTCCCGTCTATCAAGAAAGAGAACATACCTGTTTTGTTCATCAGTGCCTAACACAGTGCCTGGCAGACAGCATGGCGTAATGTATATTTATTGAATATAGTTTCTAAAATATTACATAGATGTGGAATAAAGGTAATTCTCTCCGTTCTGACATATACCTTTACTATGCTCATGGCCTATGGCGTGTCCTTTATATTGTAGTTATTTATGCACATGCAACATTTTCTTATCTAGAGTTCAAGTTTTGCACAGAAAAGGTTCTGTAATCTTTCTAACTATACATCCTCTACCCTTCACATGCATACCAAGAAAACCCTATTCATGGATACTAATAATGATGTCTTAGGTAGATGAGAGGAAAAGCATTTCAAAATAAGAGGAGAAATCCTATGATTTCACATTTTTTCCTTCCCAGAATTATTTGCACTTTAAAAAAGTGTTGTTCCTGCAGCTAATTAGAGTGAACAAGCCTAGAGACTAATATATAATGCGAGGTATAGCATTAATAAGGTCATATTGTATTAGGGATATTTCGTCAAGTAAGTAAATTTCAGCTGTTCATATCACAAAAACGTAACTATCCCAGATGATAAATACGTTAATCTGCTTCAATATAGTAACCATTTTACTATCTATATGTGTCCCAGAGCATCAGGTGGCAGCACTCAAATATACACCACATCTATTTTCAAAAATAATTAAGAATATGAAAATTAAAAAGCTATAAAATAAAAGAGCAGGTCCAGGTGGGTAGCACCGTCTGAAGCAAGCTGAACTGAAGTGCTGGAAACCGCATGGCTTACTGAGGGTCACGTTCTCAGGTCGCCTGAAAACACGAGGCAAGTGCGTGGGCACTCAAGATCCCAAGGAACCGGGGGCCTAGAGTAAGGGGGTGACAGCGAGACAAGAACCCTGGCCAGAGGGCTTTCTCTCCCTCTCTCTCCTCAACCCCTCTGTCTTGTATATTTGCACATACTATCATAAAAAAAAAAAAACTTTAAAAAAGTATGTCTGAAGAGCTTAAACCCCACAAAGATGGTTCTTAATGTTGGTATTAGATCATTAATAAGAAGTTAATGGAGTTTGACAGAGTTCAAAGACAATATTTTACTTTTTCAAATCCCATCCCATGAATAGGGTCCTCCTAATATTTTTTCTTTTTCTTTTTTTAAAGTTTATACACACACACACACACACACACACACATACACACACACACACACACACACACACACACATATATGTATTAATCTATTTCATACATTCAATTACTGTACATCACTTCAGCTTATCAGGCCTCTCCTAGTAACCTAAACATGAACTTGGCTCCGTTTGCAAATGACCTTTTCACAATGGCTCTCTTCCCTACTTCAGAATACGATGGTGCCCATAAATCCTGCCAGTACTGCCCATCCCTCCCCTGCCACTCGCAGCTTCCTGGCTTGGTCATGGCCTCATTCCCCTATTCCATCTCAATAATAAAATCATCTGATGGCTTTTCAGTAAAATTCAGAAACATTTTTGCAGTCAAATGAGCACTTACATGATCATCTTAAATTCATTTCCAAGAAAAAAAAACTACAGGATTTTATTTAAAATGTAAGTGCGTGTTTATCTTGCGTTCCACTGCAATCACAGAATGAGCTCATTCACTCTGAATGGCACCCTGGGAGACAGGCTGGACGTTAAGTAACATTATCCTGTCACCGAAAGATTAATGTGCCCAATTATCAGTGGCGCCTTGCCCTCAGTCGAGTGGAAGCTGCAGGGTGACTGAGAAGGGCTCCTCAGTTCCAGGGCTGGTGGTTTTGTGACCTAAACTCAGAAGCTAATTCTGCTTGGCACAATGTGAAATGTCCTGCTGTCTCCCTCCTGCCCCGGAAAGACAGCACTCTGTTAAATCATGGAGCTTAAGATAATCAGCTCACAAGCCTGTGTTGAGTAGCTCCATTCTGGTGAGCTCTCCCTGTTCTGGAAGAGCCAGGCTTTGACACTTGCCTCCTTCTGGTTCATTTTCCAAACCCTGTACGAGAGCTTGTGAGGATTTCCATCTTTGATCTGCCAGTATATCCATGTATATGTACCGAGAGTAGAAGGATGGTGTAAAGAGGAAGAATTCATACAAAACCATGGGAACTAAATGTGGGAAGAGGTGACCTCTGACTTGCCTGATATGGGGCATTATTATATTCATCCAGCAGTAGGCAATGGCTTTAAGAAGAATTGTAGAAGGAGCAAATCAAAACTATAATGAGGGACCACCAGTTAGTATAATGGCTATGTCACTGGACTCCCACGTAGTCAACTATGGTTTGAGCCCCGGACCTGGTGGCTTAAATTCACGCCGGGCACATGTGCGTGCATGCCCAAGATCCTGAGAGGAGAATGGAGAAGGGATTGTGACATGGCTACCCCCTCTAGGGGGTGATTTCTCGCTTTCTGTCTCTCTCTGTCTTTCTGGCAAGCACACACGCCCTATAGCAAAAACCTCTCCAAAAAAGAAAAAAAAAAATTATAATGAGATAGCATCTCACCCCAGTTGGAATGATTATTGTCAGTAAGACAAAAATTTAAAATGCTGGAGACATGGGGCCAGCAAGTAGCATAGTGGTTGAAATGCAGGACTCCCACATGGCTGAGTCCTGGAACCAACAGCCTAAAACTCACCCTGGGCATGTGTGCGTGTGTGCCCAAAACCCCAAGAGGGGGATGGAGGAGAAGAGATTGCAGAGTGCCATTATCCCAGTAGGGGGTGATTTCTCGCTTTCTCTCTCTCTGTGTCTCTCCAGTGAGTGCATGTGTCCTATGGCAAAAATCTCTAAAAAAAAAAGAAAGAAAGAAAGGAAAAAATGCTGGAGAGGATGTGGAGAGATGAGCATTCTTTAATACTGTTGGTGAGAATGTAAATTGGTATAATTATGGGAAACCATTCAGAAGGTCTCAAAAAACTGAAAGTAGAACTTCCGCATGATGCAGCCACCCATTAGCAGGTATATATATCCAGACAAAAAGGAAGAAGTATGTCATAGAGATCTCTGCACTGCAGTGTTCCTCGCAGACTACTCACAACAGCCAAGAGATGGAATAAAAACCTAGGTGTCCATCAACAGGTGAATAAACGAAGAAAATGTGATATGTATAATATATTGCACAATGTGGTACTAGTCAGCTATTACGGAGAATGAAAACCTGTCATTTGTGGCAACATGCACAAGCCTGGAAGACATCGTATTAACTGAAATAATCCGGGAATAGAAACAGAAAAATGCCAAGTACTCGTTCATATGTAGAAATTTTAAAAGGTGACCTCATAGAAGTGGTGAATAGAATAGTGGTTGTCAGAAGATAGGAAATGTAGAGGGGGTGGAGAGAGATATTAGTTAAACAGTGCAAATTCTGGTTAGATAAAATGAATCAGTTCTAACATCCTGTAGCACAGCAGGGTGTCTCTAGTTAACAATAAAGTAGTGTATATTTCAAAATACCTAAATGAGGGGATTTTTTTTTTCTTTTTTTTGGAGAGGTTTTTGCTATAGGGTGGTGCGCTCGCCAGACAGACAGAGAGAGACAGAGAGATAGAAAGTGGGAAATCACCCCCCAGGGGGGATGGCCACGCCGCAATCCCTTCTCCTCCATTCTCCTCTCGGGATCTTGGGCATGCATGCACACGCGTCCAGGGTGAGTTTAAGCCGCCGGGTCCGGGACTCGAACCGCGGTCGACTACGTGGGAGTCCAGCGACATAGCCATTACGCTAACTGCTGGTCCCAATGAGGGGATTTTTAATGCTCTCAATATAAAGTAATGATGAATATACTAACAATGCTGATTTGATCATTACACTGTGTTCACATACTACAAAATAACACTGTACCCCATAAATATGTACAATTATTCTATGTTAATTAAACATTTTTAAATAATTGGAACCAGCAGGTGGCATAGTGATTAAGGCACTGGACTCCCACATGGCCAGCCACAGATAGAGTCCCAGACACTGTGGCTTGAAAATCACACTGGACACGTGTGCCTGAATGTCCAGCATCCAGAGATGGGAATGGAGGAGAAGGGATTGTAGCATGGCCATCTCCCTGGTGGGAGGGTGATTTCTCACTTTTCCTCTCACTGTCTCTCTCCATTTCACTGTGGCAAGTACACACATACTGCAGCAAAAACCTAAATATATATATAAAAATAAAGAAATTTTTAAATAATAAAAAAAGTAGAAGAAGCTCTTTAGTACTTGAAATATATCCCACCAAAGATCAGCCCACATGCTTTTATTGCATCTGTAACTCAGGTAGTAAACTACTCACCAAGCCTACTCCAGAGGTACCAAAGAGGCTGTATATCAAAGTGAAAATGCAAAACTGGGTATGAGTCAAGTTATTTTATAAAATCAAAAACCGTAGCCCAGTCATGGTGGCACAGGCAGTAGGGTGCCACTGATGATACTCAGCCATATGGGAAGTCCCAGAGTTTACGTTCTTAGTTGACTTGAATAAGCTGGGTGCACTCATGGCAAGCCCTCAGTCCTGGCTAGGTGGGAGGCTGGTGTGGTGAGAGGTCCTGTTTCTCTCTCCATCTTTCTTTCTCCTTCTCAATAGAAAGAAAGAAGGAAGGGAGAAAGAGAAAGAAAGAAAAAAGTTTTAAAAAAATCAAAGACTGGAACCAGCAGTTAGAGTAATGGCTATGTCGCTGGACTCCCACGTAGTCGACCACAGTTCGCATCCCGGACCCGGTGGCTTAAAACTCACGCCGGGCGTGTGTGCGTGCGTGCCCAAGATCCCAAGAGGAGAATGGAGGAGAAGGGACTGCGGCGTGGCCATCCCCTCTGGGGGGTGATTTCTCACTTTCTGTCTCTCTGTCTGTCTCTGTCTATCTGGCGAGCGCATGCGCCCTATGGCAAAAACCTCTCCCAAAAAAAGAAAAAAAAAAAAAAAACTCACGCCAGGCGCGTGTTGTGTGCGTGCCCAAGATCCCGAGAGGAGAATGGAGGAGAAGGGATTGCGGCGTGACCATCCCCCCTGGGGGGTGATTTATCGCTTTCTGTCTCTCTGTTTCTCTCTGTTTGTCTGGCGAGTGCACGCGCCCCTATGGCAAAAACCTCTCCTAAATAAATAAATAAATAAATAAATAATAGAAAAAAATCAAAGACCTTGCTGAAATTATGCCATTTATAAATATGAATGAGAATATATAACATAATGACCTCCAAACTGAGTGTCTGTAGGTAATCGACGGTTGTCATTTTCATAGACTTAGTAAGCAGACATTTCTCCTATTGGGTGGGAATCCTAAATCCTAAAGTAAACGTGGGGTTCCATCTCTTCCTTCTTGGGAAAACATAAATTTTTCTCATCATCTCGGTAGCTAGGGCTTGAGTATAGTCATAGTATTAACCAATAGATGTCCCACCTGAGATTCTGAACCTTTGAATGCTGAGAGAAACAAGTTCAGAGAATACTAGAAGAATTATATACCATGGCCAAGTAGTTTAACATTTGAAAATCAGCATAATACACCATATCAGTAGAATAAAGAACAAAACCCACGTGATCACTTCCCTAGCTGCAGAAAAAACATGCCACAAAATCCAGAGCCCCTGCGTTATAAAGCACTCAACAAACTAGAAATAGAAGGCAACTTTCTCAGTCTAATAAATGTCACCTATGCAAAAACTTAGATAAAATCATTCTTAAAGGTGAAATGCTTCCCTTAAGATCAGGAATAATACATTCCCTTGATCATTAATAATGTTGGACATTGTTTTCATATACCTGCTGGCCATTCGTACGTCTTTTTTAGAAAAATCTCTTTTAGAGAAAAACCCTTTGCTCATTTTTTTGTTTGAGTTGTTTATTTGTTTAATGCTAGATTGTAGGTGTTTCTTATCTACTTTTTTTTTTTTAATCAACCATTATCAGAGTTAGGGCTTGCCAATATTTCTCTTGAATCGCTTGTGGCTATCACAGCTTTCCCAAACATCAGTCATGCCACAGCTTTCTAAATACTGGCCTCTCCTGGCCATTTCTGATATTGCAGGTCTTCCCACAGCACACTGTATTGAGGCAGCTGTCAGCCTGTTTACTTCGCAGCTACAGATGAGCTGAAATGACAGGCGGTGCCTGAAAAACTAACCCTGCTAGAACCCCTGGCCAAAAACCTTAAGGCTGCTTTCTGTCACCATTGCCATTATCCAAGTTCATAACGGTGGGCACCCCTAAGAGCTCCTTTGCTCCAGGCTACTGAGATTCCGCTGTTGTAGATTCTTTTAGATTCAGAGAGTTTTCCCAAACTGAGTTTCCATCACTGAGTTCGATTTTCATATTCTCATCTGTGTTCCCCGTGCCACACTCTTTTCACAGCTATGTCTTCTGTCTGCCTAACTGAACACTGTGCCTCGCTTTGGTCATCGAATTTCTGCACTGGATGATAAAATGACTGAATTTGGTAGCAATGCCAATTATGCAAGAAGAAAGACTGAGCTCTTTAATATCTGAAATTCCATCACTTTGGGGGAACATTCACTGTGAAGGGAGCATTCTGTCCTAATATCTGAAAGGTTTCAGAGGTCTCCAACTGTGCTTGAAAAGAGAGCCTTCATTTCGGGCAGTTTCTATGGACAGCCGCTATACTACTAAGCACTTTCATGGGTCATAAAACTTCTGAAGCCGCTAATGACCAGTCCAGTACAATCACTTAATAAGGGTATTTGTCAGTCATTCAAGCAATACTTTCTCTTCATGCTAATAGTTAGGTGCTGGCTGGGATAGAATTAGAAAGCAAAGATTTTAACAATAAAGATTATTCAGTTGGTAAAATGTATTTGCTGTAATGTCATAGCCTGACATTATGGTCATAGCCTGGTGAGCAACTTTTTTTTTTTTTAATTTATTTTTTAGAGAGCTTTGCTATAGGGTGTATGCACTTGCCAGAAAGACAGAGAGACAGAACGTAAGAACCCATCCTCCAGGAGAAATGGCCATGCCACAATCCCTTCTCTTCCATTCTCTTCTCGGGATTTTGGGCACACATACACATGTGCCCTGCATGAGTTTCAAGCACCAGGTTCAGGACTCCAACCATGGTCAACAACATGGGAGTCTGGTGCCTTAACTACTACACCACCTGTTGACCCCTGGTAAATAATTTTATATGCATTATTTGAGTGACACAGGTTTTGAATAATAGGTTTGGAATTTACTAAGGGCATTTCCTTGTAAATCATGTACAAGATTTTGAGCATTGCCAAGTATATTTGTGATCAGTATTTCTGAATATAAATGATAATGTAGACCATTGAATTATATCAATTTGGAACACTCACCTCAGGAATACGCAAGAGGAGTACCAGCAAATGGTGTAATGGTTACATTGCTGGACTCCCACGTGGTCCATCACAGTTCAAGTCCCAGACCCTGTGACTTCAAACTCATGCCAGATGTATGTGCATGTGTGCCAAAGATCCGGAGAGGAGAATGGAGGAGATGGGAATGCAGTGTGGCTGCGCTCCCTGGGGGTGATTTCTCTCTTTCTGTCTCTCTGTCTCTGTCTCTCTGGAGAGCACACGTGCCCTAGAGCAAAAATATGTCTCTTAAAAAAAGGGTGGGGAATAAGCAAGAGAAGGGAGATGTAGCAAGCAATTACCACGATGCAGGGAGTGTGGGATCTGTCTACACAGGAGGGAGAGGGGATTTATGTGGCCAATCTGGCAGAACCACAGTTAGAAACACTGTTGTCTATCATAGTTTTCATTCTAATTAAATCTTCTTATGTTGCCTATAGCATTTCTGCTTTCAGTTTAAGTCTTGTTTATTTTAGGTCCTGGATGTATGACATCCTGTTAATGACATGGTCATATAATCTGAACGATGTATTCATTTTCATGGGTGCAATTTCTTTGCCTTTGCAAGGAGTCTATGGACATTACTACCCTTTCAATAAAAAATGTGATGAAAATGAGTGAGTACAATTATAATAACACAGAGAGCATTAAGAACCTCAGTTTGGTCTTGATACTGTGACGTATGCAATACAAACATATATTAGAATGTTTTGAGGTACAAGAAACAGATAAAGAGTTGAAAGTGGTTTACTTGGTAAAGACACTTTTTTTTTCTCCCACTACACATATTCTGGAGGCAAGGCAGTTTCAGGGTCTGTGTAATACCTCAGTAACAGTAGCAGAGACCTAAGATCCTTACAGCCTTCCACTCTGCCACTCTTAGATTACTGCCACTCATTTGTGGCTTTTTCTCCCTGTAGAGCCAAGGCAGCCACCATGGGTCCAGGCAACCAAGCGGGGAAAAAACAGAGGATTTTATTTTCATGCATTTTTTTCTTTTTCTTTTTTTTTTGGGGGGGGGGGGGTTTCTATAGGGTGCGAGCACTCGCCAGAAAGACAGAGACAGAGAGACAGAAAGTGAGAAATCACCCCCCAAGGAGGGATGGCCACGCCACAATCCCCTCTCCTCCATTCTCCTCTCGGGATCTTGGACACGCACGCACACACACTCAGTATGAGTCTAAGCCACCGGGTCTGGGACTCAAACTGCATTCGACTACATGGGGAGTCCAGTGACATAGCCATTACACCAACTGCTGGTCCCGTATTTTTTTCTTAAATCAAGAAATAATATATTTACCAGAAACCAAAGTTGCTTTCTATTCAGGAATCATTGGCCAGAACTGGCTCCACTGCCCAGGCTCTAGCTGCCAGAGATAGAGGAAAGAGTATTAAGTATCGTCCTTCTCTACTGCAAGGACAGATCTGCCAGCAAAGAAATGCAAAGAAGTAGGCAGGTGCAGGCAGGAATGCACGCAGCCCGCCACACAGCAGAGGTAGATTTTACTCTTGACTTACAATAGACAATCAATAATGTCACTTTGGGGCTAACACCATAGCATAGTGGTTGAACCCTGGGCATAAGGAGACAGACCCCAAATGGCCAACCCTGGTGTGAATTCCAGCCCTGGCAGCTTCAAAAATGCTGGAAACATGTGCTTGTCAGTATTCCCCAAATCTGCATAGGATGGAGAAATGCAGAAAAAAGGATTGCAATGTGACCGGGGGAGTGGTTTTCTCTCTCTCTCTCTCCCTCTCTACATATACATATATATATGTATGTACATATATATATGTATGTATATATATGTGTATATATATATACATACATATATATAAATTTATATATATTTATACATAACAATATATGTAAATATATATATATGTGTATATAAATATATTTAATATATATTCAACTATATTTACATATATATATTTACGTTCTCTCCCTCTGGCAAATGCATGTGCCCTTTAGCAATAAAAAATAAATAATAACCCAGTTTGTATGATGGTTGACAGCTCAAACAATATTTTCAAATTATGAATATAATTATAAGAAAATAAAGTATTAAAAAAATCTAAACTTGGTCTTGATGGTGTGAAGGATACAACAGAGTATATGTTAGAACACTTTGGGATGTTGGGGCCAGAACACTGGTTGAGGTACTGGACTCCCCCAGGGCTGACTACAGTTCAAGTCTTAGACCTGGTGGCTTGTTTCTCACTTTCCCTCTCTCTCTCTCTATCTCTCTCTCTCTCGGCTCAAATTAAAAAAAAAAAATAGTAATAATAAATAAAAATAAATAAATATAAAAAATAATGTTTGGGAGTGCAAGAAACAGAGTATATAGCTAAAAGTGGTTTAATTGGTAAGGGCAGGGTTTTTCTCCCATAACAAAGATTCTGAGGCTGATTTATTACCTCAATTTATTTATCTCCTCACTTTATGGCAAATTATCCTTTTGTAATAAATTATCATTTCTGTATTTTTAACAAGTAAAGTTCATCTCAGTGATAAAAAAAACTAGCAATTAACACAAATTCAGCTTTTTCAGCTTTTTAACTCTAGTAATACACAAATTTAGAAATCACAGACATCAGTTAGAACTAGAATGGAGATATTTAAGACCAGAGACTGAGTCAGGGAAACTAGATGTGACATAGCAGGATTGCTACCAAAAAATTAGCTAATAGTAGAGAGGAGAAGAAATTCACAAATGAGAAACAATTAGCCCCAAATGAGCGGCTAAATTCTAAGATGAACCATAAGTGCAAGCTCAGCTGGGTTTAAATCCACAATATGAAGGATCTTTGGAAAGTTTATGAAAAATTAGAAGTAGAGTACAAGTTTAATTAAAGTCCATGCCCTGTTTTCATAATATGATTTTCCATGAATTTTTTTCAATGTCGCTTATATTTACTAGGCACTTATTCTGTGCAAGATTTAGCCTGTGGGGAAAAATCAGTGTAAACTAGATGTAGAGAGAATAGCCTAACATAAGACCAATTAGTAAATGCCGTCATAGAAAGAGAATCCCGATAGCCCGTGTTCATGGGAAAAGGTGGAAAAATACAGACAGACTTTGTGATAAGAATGTGTTTAGTATCCTCAGCTGGACTAGCGTGAAGTGTATTCATGCTGGGTAAATTCAGCTTACAAGTGGAGTGATGCATAGTGATTAAATGTGTATATATATTTTAAAAAAGTTAGACTGTGCCCAGCTCATGTCACTGTCACTCAGAAGAATTGAAATAACACAACTTAAACTCAAAAAAAGGAGGAAGCAGCATTATTGCTTCACAAGGAAGAAAAGAAGAGAAAGAAGAGAGAAGGAAGAAGAGAAAGAAAGAAAAAAGAAAGAAGAAGAAGAAAGAAAGAAAGAAAGAAAGAAAGAAAGAAAGAAAGAAAGAAAGAAAGAAAGAACAGAGGGAGGGAGGGAGGGAGGGAGGGAGGGAGGGAGGAAGGAAGGAAGGAAGGAAGGAAGGAAGGAAGGAAGGAAGGAGAAAGAATGAAGAAAAAAAAGAAAATGAAAGAAAGACAAAAAAAGGAAAGAGAGAGAAGGAAGGAAGACATGGAAGGAAGGAAGGAAGGAAGGAAGGAAGGAAGGAAGGAAGGAAGGAAGGAAGGAAGGAAGGAAGGAAGGAAGGAGGCAGGCAGAAAGTAAAGGTAGAGCGGGGGGTAATTGGGACTGGAGTGTGTGGAAGAGTAGAAAAGGAAGCCTAACCGAGCAGGTGGAATGTGTAGGTAGGTAGTAACTGATAAGTGAGAAAGGACGAAGAGTGGCACATAAAAGGCAAACGTAAATAAAGCAAAGAGGTGGGAATGAAGAGGAAGGAACCCCAATGGCACACGGACAACTGACCATAGAACTGAGAGTCGTGTGGAGGGGCTCTGGGAGTAAGGCTAGGTGGTTAGTACAGGTTATGGGGCAGGGAGAGCCGTGTACAGGTAGATGAGAATTTGTAAGACACAGTAACGCTGGGGAGGAGAATGCCATGGTGTACGCCGTTCCAAGGGTGCCCAGCTTGCACTTGGCTGACAGACACAGCTTGCTGTGGAAAGGGAAAGCAGGCCTGATACGTGCAATGCCTGAGAGCGCAGAAGGCAGGAGGACTTGAAATTGGAAGGATAAATATTTCAGAAGAAAAAATATGCAGAATCAGATGACAGAGTAGATACAGGGGACTTGAAAGGAAAAAGAGTTTTCAAATATTCTAGCCTGAAATACTAGAACGATGTTGGTGTCATTAAGAGAAATGGGGTTGGTGAGGCAAACAATTTGTTGAGAAGATAAATAAAACATGTCTGGCTTCAGATATACTGAATTTGTGGAAATGGTACAGATTCAAGAACACAGGTTCTCAGACTAGTATTCAATAGTAAGATCAGCACTAGATTTTTGCAGTGTTACTGATAAAGGAATCAGAGTGGAAATGCCCGGAGATGAAAAATATAAAAGCAAATATGACACTAACCTGGCAGGAGAGTAGAAGACTAAGGAAGTCAGCGTGGAGGTGCCAGTAGATATTTTAGATCTAATAGATCCAGTCACTGAAATAAGAGTGACATTGTCAGTATGAATTACAAAAATACAGTTACCTAAGAGCAAAAATGAGAGTGTTTGAAAGAATGACCATGAATTCCGGCCCTTCTCTCATCTGTCTTTCCTCTAATCACCTCCTGTAAAAGGCCTCACTAATCTAGTAATGCTTCTGTTCTGTCTTCATACCCCCATCTTCATACCACTGACCAACTTTTTTTTTTTTTTTTTTTTTTTTTTTGGTTGTTGTTGTAGGGCATGTGCAGCAGAGAGAGATGGGGCAGGGGTGGGGGGGGGAGTGATGAGAAATCATCCTGCGGGTGGGAGTGGTTGGTCACATCACAATTGCCTCTACTCCATTCTCTTCTCAGGGTTTGGGGCATGCATACACACACACACACACACACACACACAGAGTGATTTTCAAGCCACCAGGTCTGGGACTCAGCTAAGTGAGATTCAGCACCTCAATCTCCATGCCACCTGGTAGCCCCAACTACATATCACTATTTATTACATCATTTTGCTTTATTTTTTCATTGTAGTCATCACCATCAAAAAGTATGTTGCTTGGGGCAAGCAGGTGACATGGTGGTTAAGGTGCTGGATTCCCACATGGTTGACTGCAGTTTGAATACTGGACCTGGTGACCTGAAAAATCACACTGGGCACATGGGCGTGTGCGCCCAAAGCCCCAAGAGGAGAGTGGAGGACAAGGGATTTCAGTGTGACCATCCCTCCTGAGAGGTGATTTCTCATTTCCCCTCTCTCTGTCTCTTTTCTATCTCTCTCCATGAGTGCACATGCCATATGGCAAAAACATTTAAAATAAAAAAAAGGTATTTTGCTTAATTAATGGATATATGTCCACTGTCTCCCATATTGGATTGTAACATTGCCTTAGTCAACACTGCTTGTTAGTGCTTATAACATTGTCTGACACATAACAGATAGTTATTTAATATGTACAGAAAAAGAGAGAGAAGAAAGGGAGAGAGGGAAAAACAGAGGGAAGAAGAGATGGAGACAGGAAGGGTGGAAGAGAGACAGGGAAAGAGTGAAGGAGAAGAAACAGAATTCTTATATATGTGTTACATCTAATCAGCTACCTCTCTGTTATATGCTAACATGTAACATATGCTAAATCAATGTTTAATGACAGAGTAAACAAACTAAATAAATGAAAAGGAAACCAAAACAAAATAGGTACATGGTAATGTTTTAGTAAACTCAAGAGATAATCAATTAGTAGCCACATTTTCAGAAGATGCAATAAAAACTAAATGTGTTTCATTTTACCTTATCCCAAAATCACTATCACAGTAGCATTTCCTCAATAAGAGAAATCATAGTGCTATGTCCTCATACAATCTTCAAAACACTGCAAAATTTTCAGTGATTCCAAAAGGAGAACATTTTCCAAACTGTCACCATTGCTTTATCCTCTTGTGTACGTCTTCAGAAACATAAATTAATAATATTCTTGAAATTAAGAAACCGAAACATTCAACCAAGCCCTCTGGCTGAGAGATAGGGAAGAATTCCATGGAACAAAATACACAAAGAAGGCAGACAAACCGTAGTGAGATGCCAAACCTGACTTTGAGAGTAGATCCCGGGACTTAGACTTAGCTGGGCTGTAGTCAATTTCTCAGTCCACTTAGAAAGCAAGTCTCTCCCCTTGCATTTACCCTCTAAATGATGTCCTCTGACATTAGGGCTTATAAAATTAAAACTCCAGCACATGCCCAAAATATCACAAGTAGGGCCAGTAGGTGGCGAGGTGGTTAAGACACTGAACTCCCATATGGCTGACTGTAGTTCGAGTCCCAGACCTGGCAGTTTGCTTTTTCACTCTGTCTCTTGCTCTCACTCTCCCTCTGTGTCTCTCTCTAGTGAGGGCACATGCCCCATAGCAAATTAAAATAATAATAATAAATAAATAAAATTAAATAATTATTTTTAAAAGACTAAGGACTTTACATTCATCACAAGTAAATCATCCTGGTGATTTTCGAAATTCCTGACAAAATATTCTGAATGCTAGACTTCCTTTTTTTTGTCAATCTCACGTCTTTATTCAGTCTTTGTAAGGCAGGGAGTAAAAGTTGCAGATAGGCAAATATGAGACCAAAGGGTATTTCCAAAAACATCGCTTTTTTGTTTTCCACTGAAGGTGACATTTTTAAATAAGCGCATTTTGCTTGCACCTGTTTTCAGGCCTCCCTTGGTGAGGTTTTCCTTGTACTTCAAAGGCCAGAGCAATAGAGCCTATCTTAGGAGAGGTGGACACAGACAAAGCCATCAGACGGAAAACCCCGTGTATGCCCTGGTCCCTGGTCACTGCTGTCCTGGGTACGGTCACCGCCCTCCTCCTTTTATGAAAAGATCGTGCTGACCTACTATTACTTTTCATTTCAAATGTAGGGCACTGAGAAGAGGCTTCTTCTAGTCCTTAATCTTAAAATGAGGATTAATGCTGAAAAGCACTGAACTAATAATGCCAATCTTAGAAATAAATTTGAAATAAATATTCAGACTGGACCCACTCAAACGTTCATCAGCAGAATTATTAGATGACTATTGTCCTGAAATACCATGGAGAATTAAGACTAGAATTCATCCATACACTCTGACAGAAAACATATTACTTTTTTTTATAAAAGACAATTTATAGAACCATACATATAGAAATGGCCATTTATATTAAAACTATGTCAAAAAATTTGAAATCTGTATAAACTATATATACATACATATATACACACACACACACACACACACACACACACACACATATATATATATATATATATATATATATATATATATATATATATATATATATAAAACATACTAGAGTGAACAAATCTGAGAATCTAGATGAAAAAAGGTTTCACATTTGCCCTATACACTTCTATACTTTTTTGCATCATATAATAATCATCTGACCCTTGTCTCACTTGAAAGAAAGGTTCGTGTCTGCACACAAGTGGTGACACACAGGATCCACCCAAGGGCCATGTCCAAGAATCTGGATTGTCGGGACTCAGGAGAGTCTGCACTTCAGGACTGGGGAGAGGATAGGAGAGACTGGAAGGGAAAGCAAGGGAGCATTGATTAGGCTGGACAAAGACGCTGACGTGAGTCTGGCTCCTGTGTGGGCAGAAACTGCTGGTTCGTCATCCTGTCCCACACTGCCCGCTGACTGCGGACAGCTCAGCCTCTAGTCATTGCTCCCCCACAACCTGGCTGTAAAACTTTCAGAAAGATACTTCAGTTTCTCAGAGTCAGTTTCCTCATCTGTTAGAGCAAGAAAGAAGGCCAACTACAGGAAAATGCATACACCCTAGTAAACTTGGGTGAAATTTAGCGCTGTGCCTGTCCCAGTTGAGCTCAAGTCCCTCTGACTTCATATTACCCAACCCACACTTCCCTGAATAAACAAATAGACCTTTCCCACTTGTAAACATTCTCAGAGTATCCTGGCCTTTCTTTGCTGTATTTCAGTCATTTCCTTGCATCTTCTGAACTATTCTTCCTATTTTCTCTTTTAAAAATGTTAATTTCTTTTATACATTTAGTCACTATACATCACTGCAACTTGTAAAGTGAATTTATTGGACCTGAATACACTTCATACCAGTCCAGTTGAAGATAGCATACATGTTATCCTCAACAGAAAATCCTTTATTTCTTGATGAGCCCCTCCTAATTTCCCTTAGGTAACTTAATCAGCGAACAACTGCTTTATTCTTTTTATATCTGAAAGAAAATGCTTTTTAGATTGGGCTTTTGGTACAAAGGTCACCTGAAGCAGGTTACAAGAGATGGTAGCAGAAGTGAGCCATTCTGTACGAGAGGAAAAAGAGAGGCATCTCTCAACTGAGAACAAGACTGTTTCTACCGGGAGGGGAAGGGAACAGCGTGGAGGCTGAGGCAGACTTTGGTAATGCTACTGCTTCCAATGCCTGATTCCACCACTTCACTGAAAAGAAGTTTTAGCCTCTAGGCCTCCTTTCTCCTCTGTAGTGGGGGATCAGGACACATGTTTTAGGGAGATTATGATAGTTCAATGTAAAGTGGCCAGCAAAGTCTGGGCAAATGTCAGATAGCCTAAACCTTTGCTCCAATTCTTTTTAGTTTCCTTCATACCTTTTCATTTTTACTGAAGACTTCAGCTTTACAGGATACCCAAATCTTCTATTCAGCTTCTTCTCTCTGCACACGGGATGTTTATTGTGCGTGGAATTCAGTTCCCAGATCTTTTGATGTGAACATTAACCAATCAGGATGGCTGCTGGCCAGTATGTCATGTTAATGTTTCAAGTACTTTTGGTGAGAGTATGTGTGGGCAGAGCCACATTCCGTGGGTTCATGTGAGGACAGTCATAAGCTGGTCAGAAGAGTCCTTGGCTTCCATTTGATTGGGTACTTTGCTTCTAGTGGCTTTGACTTTTTCCTGTTTGCATCAAGGCCATATCATACCTGGTATTCACAATCTTGATAACTATGTATATCAACACATTTGGGTCTATCCAAACCTTTAACCTAGGATAAGTTTATTAAACTCTGATTTTTCATCTTCTAGTTTCTTTTTTCTTAAGTCTGTACTGATGGGGAACACCGAATGCATTTGCTCTAGAAAGAGCTTAATGAAAGTGGTACAACTAGGGGCCAGTATGTGGCATGGTGGTTAAGGACACTGGACTCCTTCATGGTCAACCGTGGCTTGAATCCTGGACCTGATGGCTTGCTTTCTCACTTTCTCTCTCTTGTTCTCCCTCTGTTCAAACTAAAATAAATAAAGTTAAATAAAATATTTTTTTTAATGGTGCAACTGGAAAAATAGAGATGCATTGGAAATGTCAGGGAATTTCATGGAAAATAGACCAAGATTTTTCTTTGCACTAATACAAAGAGAGGCTAAGAGTTTCTCCTACCTTAAGTATTTTTTAATAACAGTAACCTGACCTGTTTTTTTTTTAAAGAAACTTCTAGTCTTGAGCAGTTGGGATATGCTCAAACAATTTCTTTTTTTCCAATTAAAATTCTGAGATATATTACATGCAATGGAACTTTCATAAATAGGTCAAAAGTAAATATAATTTTTAAAGAAAGGTGTGTGGGGGGTAATATTTACTGACATTGACCTTCAAATACAAAGAGAAAGTCCAGATTTGTGGCCACATGAACTATGTCATGCACATAGTGTTTCCAAAAACATTGCAGGAACCAGTCCTCCAACTGCCACTTACTGTCTAATGCAACAATGATAGCTTATTGCATAGAAAAGTGAATGTTGTTGCTGAGCGGTCCACAGTTGATAGAGAACAGAAGCAGCCTCCTCCTCATGAGCTAATAAAAGGCCATCTGGAAACACCCTTCAACACTGATGTTACATTTCATTTTTTTAATGCACTAGAGATTGCATGGAAAATTAGGTTTTGTGAAAGCTAGCAAAGTGGCATGTCTGTTGCCTTTCCTTGAGACTTTGTCATTTATATTTATGATATTGTTTCTAAACTGACAAGGTGACTCACATCAAATTCATTTGCAGAACTTACTTCAGATGTGCTGCTGTAGATTTTTATATATCACAAATCCACACCTCAGAAACTGACTACGTAAGTATCATACCTTACGGACTAGTGCCCTCTAATATCTTTAGTAGTCAATGTAAAGTAGAAAATCTGATTTTGTCTGCCTTCCGGTCTTAACTGAGTGTAAAACTTTGTCCATTGTGTTATTGGATAACCTTCACATTTGTTTTCTCTCTCCCTAAGGCAAGTAAAACATTTTTTTTTCAGTTTGATCTGAGACACACACTTACATAAAGAGCATTTAAAGAATGTCTTAAAGTATTAAGAAAATTTGACTTACCAGGACAAGCAGATAAGTTGCTCAGAATCCAAAAGCTGGTAAGAGGTTGAAAGAAGTAGAACCCAGGTCAATCTAGTGCCCAGGTGTTCATGGTCTCTTCACAGCATAATATGGTTCTCTGAGAATGAGCCGAGATGCTGTCTCCTGAGTGTATAATTATGAATTCCAAAAGAAGAACAATGGGACAAAAGACAAGAAAGGTAAGTTCATTTTGAAGTTTAAGTGAAGAAACGTGTGCCTGCGTGGAAGAGATGGGCATGCAGCATTTCTTACACACCGTCTCCTGTCCACTATTTGTTTCCTATGGAATGTGGGATCCTCTCTACAGAGTGCCCAGTCACATACATATCGAGATCTCCTTATCCAAATTTGGCCTCAGTAGAGTTGACGCAGGAACTTGGGGACACAGGGGTGACTGGGCCCACACTTGAAGTGAGAAATGGGTTCTTGTCCCATGCCCAGGAAGAATTAGAGTCACAGACACAGGGAGTAGGTTTAGCAAAGTGAGGAGTTTATTAGCAAAATGGGAAATTTATTAACAAAGCACAGAGTTTATTAAAGGAGAGGGAAGAAAAAAACAAAGCTCCCAAGAAGAGAGGGGTCCTGGAAAATAGGTTGCCAAGGAAAAACTGTGGCAAGGGGTTTTTAATTGGGTCAGGAAGGACTTTGTCCAGACTTAGGTTCTAAGCCGGGCTTGTGCACACATTCTCCTCCCGGTAGGGAGGGGCACAGGCTGGATGGATCCAGTTATAATCCTAACTTTGAAGTGGGTACTAAAGTCAGGAGCTTCTTTATCTTGAAGCTTTGGGTCTGAAAACCATTACCTTATCTTCTTCCTAGAATGTCGCGGTGCCTGGAAAAAGCCATTGCTCTAGGTCTAGGTCATGCTGCCTAGGTCAAGCACTGCGCCAACACTCCTCCACCTCAAAACTCAGCCAGTTTGTGATTCCATTTTGGGCCAATACCTTGATTAGTTTTTTAGGGTCTCTATCTCCTACCTCAGAGTCCTGTTTTTATTGAAGGCAAGTGAAGAGGTACCAAGGTAGATGAGAGCCTAATTTGTGCAAAGTTGAATAAAACATACCTTTGCTGTTTCCTATTGTTTAGGAAAACCTAATGCAAGCACATTCCTCAAATGGCCCTCACCACTCCTTTCGCCGTTCTATTACTTATGCATGTCCCCTTTCACATCCTTAGCTCCTTTATACTATCTTCCATATCAAAACATATATGTAGGGGCAGCAGGTTGCATAGTGGTTAAGGTGCTGGATTCCCATATTGCTGACTGTGGTTTGAGTCCCGGACCTGGTGGCTTGCTTTCTCACTTTCTCATTCATATTCTCTCTCTCTCTCTCTCTCTCTCTCTCTCTCTCTCTCTCTCTCTCTCTCATCAAATTAAAAATAAATACATGCAATTTTTTAAAAATAAAAATGTATATGTGTTCAATCAACTAATAAGAATTGTCAACTCCTTTCCCAGAGTTATATATTTTACTCTCAGTTTAAACTGGAAGTAAAGGTGTAGTCTACTGTTAAATTAATGTCAAGCACAACTTAGCATTCAGGAAAACAAATTTTTTTTGGCAACATCTCAGAAATCATGCTAGTTAATTATTTCTCCTTTTGCCCTATAAATGTATTGTCTACCTGAAATAGTACCTTGAGGAGAGTCAGAAGTACTGAATGGATAACACTGCTATTTTTGATCAAATAAATCATGGCCATTGAGCCACATGCTGTAAAATATACATCCATATATATATATATAGATAGATAGATAGATAGAGAGAGAGAGAGAGAGAGAGAGAGAGAGAGAGGGAGAGAGGCAAGGTATTTTAGAGTACCACTTTTTACTCCACTGAAGAGTGGTTCATGCATCTCGGCTACAACTGGATGTTTATGGAATGCTCAGTGGGGCTCTTAATAAATGAAAGGATAGAATTAACTCAAGTGTCTTCCATAGTTAGGTTTGATGTTTTGGAGGACAGATAGGACACTTTGAAACCTGGTATGAAAATAATCTCCTTTCTTCTCCTGTACGTTTTGTTTGATGATCAAATTAAATGTTCTCGTTAAAAAGCCTACTTTCTATGTGGTAAACCGAATAGACATTGATTAAATTTTCTCACCTTAAAAGGCAGTGAACATGGCTTATCACAATTATATATTGCAAACACCATCTCTCTGAACCATTTTATGTGTGAGTGATGCTGCCACATGAAGTCTATACAAGACACATATCTGAAAAGATTTTTCTCACCATAACAATGTAACGGTTTGCCAGTGACTCGGTTTTCAATTTCCTTTGTGATCAATAACACATATTTAATATGATGTCTCTGAGTTTCAGTGTGAGGTTTATCAAGTGGATTGAAACTGGGATCTATTTTGAGTAAAAACTACATTTTTTTAAATTAAGTAATCATAAAGGATTACAAAACTAGTGGGTCATATGGTAAAACTTGGGAAGTATCTCCCTAATGACAGATGCCATAGCCAATCATAAATGAAAAGGAAATACAAAATATCCTGTGAGAGGCAAAAAAAGTCTAATAGCTCAGATATTTTAAATATATCTAGAGGTTTGAGTCCATCAAAAATATACATGTGGGAACTCCATGGAAACATGGAATTAAAGCACAAGTTTGTTTGGGTGCAAAAAGTTTCTAATCTAGGCGTGCTTTTTCCATTTTACACATTTTCTATGATCTTTTCAAAGACCCATTATGTCTTCTACTTGAAATTAGTGTGCTGCCAGGAAGAAATCAATTTTTGTAACAGAACTGAAAGCAGCATGCTAATAAATGATAAAAAGCCTTACTCTATATTTTCAATCCTAACTTCTTCCGTGGGTTGGATGCCTCAGCCATGTCAACTGTTCCTTTTTTCTGAACATGCTCTGCTACCAACTGCCTCTGCAATACATACTCAGATGTCTGCCACTTCATTCTCACGTGGGCTCCAGATGTTGTCTCTCCTCTGAAGCTTTCATTCTTCCCACAGGAAAAAATTTACAACTCCTTCGGTGTTTCCACAGCATTATGCGGAGACCACCTTCATAACATGTAGTCTTTTTCTGCAAATTGGCCACCAGCTCCTCAAGGAGAAGAATCACCTGGTAGGTATAGGTACTCTTTTTTCTTATTATTTCCAAGGACTAAAAGGGAAGCTGTCACAAATTACAATAATAATTTTATAGCAAATATGTATTATGATTTTACTGCATGATACAGAATTCCAAGAGGCTATATAAAGTTATTGCTTTTATCCTTAAACCAGACATGCCACTGAACCTGTTATTATCCCTTTTTTGAGATTTACAAAAACCTGCAACACCCAGTATGCAGAGCTACATACAATGCTCAGCAACAACAAGAAAATAAATAAATAAAACAATTGTTTTCTCTGGAGTTGGACAATGCACACCTATGCATAATTGCAATGGCCCTGTTTTGGGAATTAAATTAAAATGTTCAGGCACAGCTGCAGTGACAGACAGTAGGGATGCTGCTGCACGATGTTGAAGACCATGAGGGCAGGCTCTGGGCTCACATTCTGTGTCTCCCTTGGAAAGTTGTGCACACCCATGGGCACTGAGCATGTATGATCCTGGCTGACAGCAGGGATGGAAAGAGGGTCACAGTGTGAAAATTCTGTCAAGGGTTCTTTCCTCTCTCTTCCTCTCTCCCAGGAATTCTTTTTAAAAAAGGAAAATATGTTCAACTTAATATTGAGTTTTTCTCAGCTTAATCTGCAATTTTAATGAATACTGTTAGAAGCTTTGATGTCCTAAAACAAAGAGAACAAGTTAGAGGCAAAGAGGACCATCTGTCTAGTGTCCTTCAGTACTTAGGGACTATGTAACCATTTATTCTGTCAGGTAGAAAAGTTGCCAGTATTGCTCTGATGACCATATGGTCTAACAGGAATGGCAAATCTGAAGGAGACAATAAGACAAAATGTTTGAAGTCAAGTAAGGATGATTCAGAAAGCCTAAGAATACCATCATGTTAGGACCAGCAGTTAGTGTAATGGCTATGTTGCTGGACTCCCATGTAGTCGACTGTGGTTCGCGTCCCAGACCCGGTGGCTTAAAACTCACGCCCGGCGCATGTGCATGAGTGCCCAAAATCCCAAGAGGAGAATGGAGTAGAAGGGATTGCAGCATGGCCATCCCCCCTGGGGGGTGATTTCTCGCTTTCTATCTCTGGCTCTCTCTGTCTGGCGAGTGCACGTGTCCTATAACAAAAACCTTTCCAAAACAAAACAAACAACAACAAAAAAGAATACCATCATGTTGCTCTTCTCTTTTATCTCCTTTAACAAGGCCTAGGCTGAACTTTCCATTTACAGGAAGAACTGAAGGGCAAAAATATCTGTGCCATAGGGACATGCATTGCTTACTGGGCATGTTTTGTAACTCTGCAAAACACACCCCAAAATTATGTTTTTTATTATCCAAAAGTAATGGTGGCAAAGTTCAATGAGGTTACATGTAGTTGCCTCATTTAATCCTTATAACAAATAACATGTGTTATAACTTAACAAATAATAGTCAACCACAAAAAAGTATACATGGGGTTGTCGGGAAAGTCATGATTCATTTTTGTATAGAAAAACAGAGAAAAGTATGCCATGACTTTTCCAACAACCTAATATTATCTCAAAATTACTGCATTTATTTGAGTTAATATTTTGCCTGTGATCTTAGAATCAAGAGTATTAGAATCATCCTGAAAAATAGTAAATTCTGCATTTCCCGTTTATAAGGACAGCAGAGGAATTGTGTGTTGTGTTTCCTGTATGTAAATACTCTAAATATCACGTCCTGATTTCATGGTAAAGAGTAACACGGGGACTATATAGCAATAAGATGTTTGACTGCAAAGGGAAAATTCAGGCCGTGAAGAAATAATAACTTAAAATGAGTCAGTGTGAGTTAGGGATGGATTTTTCAATATAGAATTTAATATCAATCTCACATTATTCAGGCTTCACTACTAATGAACTGATCATTTCAGTACAACTTGCACAACACTTCATAAATGATTATCAATATTTACTTTTAGTGGCCACAAATCACAAGGATGACACTAGGAGCCCCTAAGTAGATTATTAAACGGAGGTGCTTTTTCTGAAAGTGTTCATCAGCCCTAGGAGGTTTCTAGGATGGGCATTATTTCAAGCGCATTGTCAGGGAAATGGAAGAATTCTGAACTTAGGGAGACACCTACAGGTGCAGTAGAAAACAAAAATAAGTAAAGAAAGAAAGAAAAGGAATAGCAAAGAACCATAAAGTAACTCTTTGAAAATACTTTTTGCATGCTGAGAGCATTTTTTCATAATGATAAACACCACATAGACAGGAATCCCTTAAAAACATATTTATATACATATATATAATACAGGTATTATATATTTACCTATATATTTTTAATTTTATCTCACAAGTTTAGGTTACTTCTTTCTTCCTGTTTTATTTTTATTTATTTTTTATTCCTAGAGGACATGTGCACTTGCCAGAGAGAGCAGAAGAAAAAGCAACCTCCGGTGGGGCATGGTCATACTGCAATTCTTTTTCCTCCATTTCTCCATCTTGTCAGGATTTAGGCACACACTCACATGCACCTGACATGTTTTTCAAGCCACTGGGGCTGAGAATCAAACCTCAGTCAGCCATGTGAGCTATGGCCCCCTGCACACAGGGCTGATCTGTTGTGCTATGGAGCCAGCCTTAGTCTAAATCAAGCTTTTTCTAATAGCTTAAAGGATGGCCTCTAGTTCTTTGAAACTGAGTCTGAATTTACCTATTGGTAGAAATCGCATTAGTTATAGGTGTCATCATAGTCATAGGCAACATCCCCATCATCGTTATTATTTTACTGCTTGCCAAGCAATAATTAAGACATTTATATATTAATTTTTTGATAAATTTTTCCTCAGTTAAAAATATTCCTAGTGGAATAAACATATTCCACATTTATTGGTATTTAAGCCCTAACACATGGTTTGATTAGGTCGTGTTTCAAAGCATTAGTTTTGACTAGTATGAAGTAGATGGGAACTTAAGGATATGAGTAAAGAATGGCATGATGTATGGCATAATAATATCTGTGGATAGAGAGATCTAGAAGCATTTAAAAGCCCCATCCTCCTCTCATTATATGGAATTCCACTCCCTGAAATGGAAATCAAGGAAGGAGTAATGACCAGTTTTCTTTTGCTTCATATCTCCTACTTTCATGCAGGTTTTGCTCAGAAAGTATGCCTTTCCAGATATCGCCTCTACTTCCTGTACTGCCATTGTAATATTTATGTAATACTTAAATTTCTGGAAAGTTGTAAGGGAAAGATTTCGATGTCCTCAGTGACCCCAAAAGATAACATTCTAGCATGATTACATAGCCAGAAAATCCTAGAAAGCCCTAGTCGTGACAAAAATATCACTGGGAGAAAACAGTCTGTAATGTCAACTTTTTCCAACTTTGACATTGTACCAGTGTATTGAGCCATGAAATCACTGCCCATCAAAAGAGATCCACATACAAACCAAAATAGCTGATTGGATAGATCAATAGTAGATTCCACATAGCTAATACCTAAGGATCAAGAGACCTTTTTAGAAAAGATAAAACCCAGGGACCAGTAGATGGCATAATGGTTACGTCACTAGACTCCCACATAGTCATCTGCAGTTCAAGTCCCAGACCCAGCAGCTTAAACTCACACTGGGTGCATGTGCGTGCATGCCCACAATCCCAAAAGGAAAATGAAGGAGAAAGAATTGCAGCATGGCTATCCCCCCTAGGGGTGATTTCTCATTCTCTCTCTCTCTCTCTCTCTCTCTCTCTCTCTCTCTCTCTCTCTCTGGCAAGTACATGCAACCTAGAGCAAAAATCTCCCTTTTCAAAAATAAAAAGCCTGTGAGAAAAGATAAAATCCAGTTTCTGTCAAGTCAGTCTTCTAAATAAGATCATGCTCTCATCACCATCGTCTCTGAGCAGTACCCAAGAAGATAAGCTAAGATCCTTAGAAGGTCTCTGTTAGATCACTGTAACAGTCCTGTAATTCTTACCTCCAGTGTTGCCCCCATCTATCACCCAACTGCTGTACTAAAAAGAAATCACATGATTTCCCTGATTAAAACCCTCCTATGGCTCTATATGACCTTCAGGATAAAAGTCCAAATCCCTTAACAATTTAAGCTGTTAAATGATATGGGTCCTAGCATATTCTCCTTCATATGTAGAAATTGGAGAGAAAATGGTTTTAGAAAGGTAGAGGGATGAAGAATGACTATTAGAGGGTGGGAAGAATGGCAGGGAGGAGTAAGATAGAGGAATATTGATTAACAAATATAAATTTGCAGACAAAAAAACAATTTCTTGTGTTCTAAGATATAGTGGAGAGACTATAGATGGCCACAACTTGCTGTGTATCTCAAACTAAAACAGAATTTTATATATTTTCAACACAAGTAATGACAAATAGTTTAGATGATGGGTATGCTAATTATCCTAAATAAAAAATTACATACTGTAAAATCATATTGTAGCCCATGAGTATGTATAAGTATTACATGTTAATAAAATATCTAAAATTTAAAAAAATCTGAGCCCACTTTCTTAGTTTTATGCCTTACTATTCATTTATTAAAAAAAAAATAATAGGCACAATAATACTGCAGCAATAATAGCCAGAAAATCCTAGAAAGCCCTAGAAGTGACAAAAATGGGGGAAAAAAATCTATAAATGAACATTTTGTAAGCCTGTATTACGTGCCAGAAATTACCCTAAATATATATATTTATTATAGTGAAATATACAGCAGACCTAGGCCATAGACCTATGAATTCTAGTGTCACCTTGGCTAAATCTTTTCTCTATCTCAGTGGGCTAGTTTATAATGAGGGGATATGGCTTAGCTTGACTGAACTCTAGTCTCCAAAATTTCCTTTGGGGCAATATTTCCATTTAGGGTGGGAAACAAAGCATATTCTCTCTTGAAGATTGGAGGGTAGAAAAGAGACATTTAGTACCACACACACACCCTTTCTGTCAGTTAATCAAGCATTAATCTCTAGATTGATGCTGGGGAGGGATTTTGTAGATATAAATAAAGTCCCTAATCAGCTAGTATTAATCAAAAGGAAAACCATCCTGAGTGGTCATCTGACTAAATTAGATAAAAGACTTAAAACTTTCCTGAATACAGAGACTTCAGTAAGTAGCTGGGTTTACAATGGCTCTCTTAACCCTGTGATCTTCTTGATGCCTGACAAAGAGAAAACTTGAGTCTGTGGGGTTCCAGCCTGTCTAGGACTTCCCTTATTTGTTCTGTAGATTTCAGGCAGCTTGGCCAGTCTCCAGAATTGGTTAAGCCAATTCCTCATAATAAGTCATATATAAACATACACACAGCTTACTGCTTTTCCTCTGGGTGAACCCTGATTAAAAGAAGGGTTTAAGTTAGGTAATGTGTGACTTCAGATTGGGGGTAGGGTAGGGAGGAAGGGGTTTCACAGATGGAGTACTCAATTCTTCATTAATCTGTAAACACTTAAAGCAAACAGGTATCTGTATCACCTTGGATATGAATGCCCTCTCTGGAATCAAGCACCATAAAATGAATCATGTAAGATGAAACTGCTACGATTAAGAATGTGAGCTCCAAATGTATTAGGTTGATGAGGATGCTCACCTGTGAAAAGTTGTTTTCTACACCGTTGTTTGTGCTTTATAATTGTCACTGGGATTTTCTATGTTGATTCTAGATGTTCTCATCAGAAATGAATCAGGAAAGAAGGGTCTTCTGGATTCATTAATATGTATTATACTATTTGGTGAATATGGAATAGCTGATCTGAACAAAACTTGTGTTCACTGCCTTATTATACTTGGGCCTCATCCTGATAATTTTCAAAAACCTGCTTATTGGGGGACATACAAGTTTTTATCCAAAAATGAAAATAGTTTAAAAAGTCAGATATAAGATAAAATTTCTTTTGAATTCTTTTGGAATATAAGTAACACTAATGTTTTCTATATATAACGATATTGAGGAAATTTAGAGTAAGAAATATTGGATAATCAGAAAAGTCATGACACTTTCATTGCATAGAAAAATATGTCATGATTTTTCTAGCAACCCAATATTTAATTTCTATGGGTCATACCACTGGTTATTCAGGAAACATGTTTTTAAACATTGGAGTTACTGAAGTCAGTACTTAAGAGTTCAGGTAAAAGATATATAATGGATGTGAAATGTGGTAGCAGGTAGCTGCTATTCTTCCCCAGATGGCCAGTAAGACATTGAATATTAAGAATTGTAAATTCCTCAGGGATGAGTTTATTTCAAATGTCATCCATTACACAACTGCACACATCACAGGAACCACGTACTAAATGAATTATTATCCATTTCTTTATAAATAAAAGTCAATAAAATGGCAGAGCAAATATATCAAAGGACTTGAAGTCAGATTGCTTATCTATAAAATGGAAATGATAATCATGACTTAATACCATTTTAATACTCATATTCTGAAAATGATATGTTGTTATAACATAGATTGCAAAATCTATAGCAATATATTTTATAATACTTTCCAAAAGATTGTTCTCTGACTTAATACAATAGAAATTTGTTATAAAAAACATCATTATAACTTATTGTATATCCACTTAATGGATTATGTTAACAATAAAAAGTAACTTTCCTTCTTTAATGAGCTAATCTTTGAATGAGCAATGTGTAAGTGTTCTTTGAGCTACTTTTATTTTTGGAAAGTATCTTTTTTTCTGTCCCATAGATGAGGCATGTGTGTACTCACTAGGGGGAGGTAGAGAGGGAAAATGGGAACACCTCCTATGGAGCATGGTCACTCCACAATCTCCTTTCCACATCTCCTCTCAGGATTTCGGCATGCGAGCACACACACCTGGCATGTTTTTCACACCACCAGGTCCAGGACTCCAACAGAGCAGTCAGCCCATGTGGGATCTAGCCACCTCGACCACTAGCATATCAAACCATGCCATTGGTTTGCCTACAACTTAATTTTAATGATTGAATCTAAGCAAGATAGCTTAGATTCTGTCTATGTCATAGACATACACACAGCTAAGGAACTCCTACAGCCTCATCACTTCCATTCGTGAGAATGCTCACTAACATCCATTATCCTGTGTCTTCAGCTAAGCCCAGCAACAAGGGGGCCTCCTCATGTTCAGGAAAGCAAAATTAGCATTGAAGAAATCTGCCATCTCACCGATGCACCCATTTCAACCTGCTGGAGATCGGAATTAATATTTTTCTATCAAGATGGTTATGGTAGAGTTTGGCCAAAGCCCACAACCATAAGCTATTTCCCCACATAAACGCCCTGTACTATTTTATCCAAGATAGGTGGCATTACTGTATTAAAAAATATATTTTATTTTCTGGTTTATTCCAACTAAGACAATGAAATGCTAAACTGAATAATGGGACTAGTCAGACTTTTTTAGGTAAAGTCTAATTCTTTTTTCCCTTAATTGCCAGAAGGCTTGTGCTCTCACCAGAAAGAGAGAGAGAGAGGAAGAGAGAGAGAGAGAGAGAGAGAGAGAGAGAGAGAGAGAGAAGGAAAGCACTCTTCAAAAGGGCATGGTCTCACCACAATCCCATCTCCTCCATTTTTCCAACCTGCCAGGATTCTGGGCATACACACATACACACATACACACATGCACTCAGCATGATTATTCTTAAAATAGAAAGGTAGATTTGGCTGGACTGAGGTGTATATCATTCTGGGTAAAGTCTCTTCACAATCGAAATGATGTATAGCGATTTAATGTAAGAATAATAATAAATATACATATTTTAAAAAAGAAAACCTTCTAACAAATATATTACCATGACTTAGAATTTCTGGTAAAGTATTATTAAAGATGCTTTTCTTTAATAATTAAAAGAAAGTATTTAAAGTATTATTAAAAAATGGTTTTCAAACCATTTTTTTCATTTTTAAATTGAAATTGTATACACATACTTATAGCATGACAACATATTTATAAGTAAAGCATTTTAATGTAAATCTGTCAAGGAAAGTATGTATCATGTGTTAGTATTAAATTGAAGACATGGCTTTATGCTCTTCATTGATAATAAAGAACACGTTAGGAAAAAGATAAAACAAAAACAGGATGTTATATAGATTGCTGCTTCTTTTCCAAACACTTCTCAATGTCATCAAGCACTTGAATAGCAGCCTTTGGAATTCGAGTCCCAGGACCAAACACATTGGACACACCAACTTCAAACAGAAATTCGTAATCCTGTGAAAAGAATATGTTCAATTAATGAAAAGACACTATTTCGAATTTTAAGCAAATAAAACAAACAAACAAAAATTAACCCTGCCCTATCTTCTTTGTCCCCAGTGCCCAGAACTTTCTCAACTGGCAGACTATCGACATTTTAGGCTAAAAAATGTTCCCTTCAATGGGACTGCTACTAATAGGCAGTAGCTCCGCCCTCCCACCGCAAGCCATTAAAAGAACAAAACACACACTGCCAGTTTTCCAAATGGTCCCTCGTGGTGTTTGTGGTTGTTTATGGCCCTGACTGAGAACTTCTGAGCCTCAAGCTATCTTTTGTTTCTCACTTACATTTTCACTACTTGTCATTATTTGTGTTAAATTTAGTATCATATTATAGCTTGAGTTTATACATTATTTTTTCCTTCCAGGTATTTTGTCTACAACTAATAAATGGAGATGCTTTGAATTTGGTATTGTGATAATACATATATATATATATATATATATATATATATATATAAACAAACGAAGATTAGCTTTTTTTAAATTTTCTGTCACTGCTACTATTTGTTAGTTTCTTTTAATGGGTAGATGATGTTTGATTGAAAAAACTCCCAGGGCACAAATACTGCTCCAGTCTCTAGGCTATTCTAAGATCAGAACATTTGTAGCTGTAGTATCAAGTTTAGGACCTGCATCAAGGCCTGATCCGTAACCACTAAGTGATCGTGTACACCAGGGAGTCTCATTCGTGCTTACTTTTGTGGTGCGTGGTTTGGCAGCATCATTTCTACTCTCGTGTCATCATAATTGGATGGTTAAGTCATATGGTGACACTAATTATGCACCAACTACTGCTTTTCTGTCTCTCGTATCCTTGTAATATGTTTATAATACAATAATTTTGGAATGGTACTGAACATTCACATCTAACTGAACTTGTCTCTTTCTAGTCTGAAAACTTCTGAAAGCAGAATTCACATCAAATCATCTTTGCATTCCCAGCACTTGACACATAAAGACATTCAAAACATGTCATTGTTTTTGAGCAGGTGCTACAGATTTTAAGAGCTCATAAGAAAACTGGATGAAACACGCAATACAATCATCTGCAAACTGGTGATGGTCAGATTGATAAGTCGTTTCCTTGTCTGTTTCCTAATAATGCTGTGTCATCATTTGTTCTGACATCTGAGTTATAGATTTGGAATAAAAGACTCAATTGGAAAGAACTGCAAAATACAGCAACTGAAAAAGAGGGTTTTCGACTTAGACACATCTGAAATAAGCCTTGTAAAATGTATGTTTGTGAGGAGGAAAATTGTTAGCAATAAGAGACTCTAGATAAAGGTTAAATAGGTATTCTTTGTACTATTTTATTATTATTATACTTAACCTATTAGTTAGAAATTATTTCCAATATAAAATTATTATTTTTAAATGCCCTCTACTTAGCCGGGTCAGGGATTTCAGATTGTCTGTTTCATGATGAAAGTAGCATTCTGAGTCTATTTTAAATTTGCCTAAAATATTTGGAGACCACTGATGCCCACAGAGTTAGGAAATACGATTACAGTAACATACTGGTGAGAATGGACCATATTTTTTAATCAAACAGTAGAAACTGTGAGCTTTTAGAAACCCCTACATTAGCAGGGTTTCATCAATTTAATTAACTAGTATGTATTAGTACCTTCTCATTTAAAAACTAAGTGGCATTCCGTTATAAACAGCATTTTATATATTCAGCTAGGCTGGCCCCAAGGCTTAGCAGTTAAGAGAGATTTTGAAAGTTGTTTGTAAACTGTCAAGAATTATGGAGTATGAGCTAAAATTTTTTGCTACGTCAAGTAAATGTTTGTGGAAAAATGTAAAAATAAATAAATGAAAAAAAAAAAAAAGAGAGAGAGCCAGATCCTACACGGCGAAATGCAGTTTGAATTGAATCTTAGCACAACTGCTTGACAAACCTACTGGCTGTGTGAGTGTGCATGTGGGGAGGTGTAAAATCCTCATGGGAGGGACCAGCAGTTAGCATAACGGCTGTGTCGCTGGACTCCCATGTAGTTGACCATGGTTCGTGTCCCGGACCCGGTGGCTTTAACTCACGCTGGGCGTGTGTGCATGCATGCCCAAGATCCCAGGAGGAGCATGGAGGAGAAGGGATTGCAGTGTGGCCATCCGCCCTGGGGGGTGATTTCTCACTTTCTGTCTCTCTGTCTCTGTCTTTCTGGCGAGCGCACACTCCCTGTAGCAAAAATCTACAAAAAAAAAAAAAAACGATAAAAAAAAAATCCTCATGGGAAGGAGGAATGAAGGAATGGACTACAGTGCGGTCATGTCCATGTGGAGGGTTGGGGCACTTTCTCTCTCTCTCTCTGATAAGCACATGCATCCTCTGGAAATTAAGAAAAAGTTCTAATAATTCAAATATCCAGAAGATTAATTTGACCTTTTTAAAATGTATTTCTTGAAAATGTCAAGACAGAAGCAAGCTAACTAAAGAACTCGCTCCTCTACCAAGACAAGGGGTTCTCGCTGTGAGGGATTGTTACATTCACTGCATAGTTACCATTGCTCTCTAAGTTCAGTGTGATCTTTTATTACTTTGATCATATTCCTTCATCATCACTGTTTATTAAATGTATATTAGGGAAATAGATCTCTACCACAGCTCACTAGTTTGCAAGGAGGAATTTCTTTCACAGGAGCTCTATAAGCCGTTAAAGCATCCATAATGAATGACAACATAGCTTCAACAGAAAACAACATTGTCCATTTTCAGCTTTGTAGAATTTACTTGGTGTAATCTATTACCAGGAAATAATTTGGCTCTAAACCTACAACAAGTTTATCTTTAGAATCACATATCAGCGTTAGCGTAATGGCTATGTCGCTAGATTCCCACGTAGTCGACCGCGGTTCACATCCTGGACCCAGTGGCTTAAAACTCATGCCGGGCGCGTGTGCGTGCGTGCCCAGGATCCTGAGAGGAGAATGGAGGAGAAGGGATTGCGGCCTGACCATCCCCTCTGGGGGTTGATTTCTCGCTTTCTGTCTCTATGCCTCTCTCTGTCTGTCTGGCAAGCGCACCGCGTCCTATAGCAAAAACCTCTCCAAAAAGAAAAAAAAAAAAAAAGAATCATATATCAGCCTTCATTATGCAGGATTCCCATCACAGCACTAGAAAAACAGAGGACAGAAAATACCTGCGGTGGGATCACTCCTCCACACATGACAAGAATATCAGGCCGTCCAAGAGAACTGAGTTCCTTGATGAGCTCAGGAACGAGAGTTTTGTGCCCAGCAGCAAGTGTGCTCACTCCCACAGCATGCACATCTGCGTCCACAGCTTGCTGAGCCACTTCAAGAGGAGTCTGCACAAGCAGAAAGTAAAGAGGCCAGTCGTCATTATCCCTAGGCAGTGGATTAGACAGGACCTATTTCAAAAACGTTACACTACTTAAATCAACATGCCAAGACTTTCCTCATTAAAAATCTTGATATGAATTATCAACTCCATATTTCATCTTTCTCACAAATACCTCTTCTACTACTGATGCAATAAACATCAATGCTATACTTACTTTAGAATTAAATAATTAGGTGACAATTACACCATTAAAAAAAGTTCACAAAAACAATTTTCAAGATCAAGAAGGGAAATATTAATATAGAGAAAGTAGTATCTCTCATTATAATTTATTTAAAGTAAATCTGATGCCATTAGCAGCATTTATCACACAGTACAAGGCAATATGTAACAGTCCCTATGAAGAAGTAAAGAACTAAACACAAAATGCCTTACATGAATCTCAGGTTCAGAATAGAATGGGAGTGATGTCAATAAGAGAGAGGACTAGAAGTTCCAGGTCCTTGTTTTTCCATGAAGATACTGAATTAACTACAATATAGGACCAAAAATACTTTTTTGAGAACTACAGAAACTTTAAGGGGCTATAGTACCCAGGTGCATGCATAAATGAGAGAATGATAGTGCAGAAGAGGCTGTAATTATTTATTAACTGGATTTAACCTGTCTTGGATGCAGAATCATAAAGGAAATTTGAAGTATTCAATGACAAATTGAGAGTTACTCATATCCACTGTCTACAGGATGAGATATTGCTTTACTACTTTTTATGTATTCAAGTAATTTCATACATGTCTCATTGTAGTGTAATTTAAGGTTTGTGAAGAATGATGCCATTTCGGGAACCAGCAGTTAGCGTAATGGCTATGTCGCTGGACTCCCACGTAGTCGACCACGGTTCATGTCCTGGACCCGGTGGCTTAAACTCACGCCGGGCGCGTGTGCGTGCGTGCCCAAGATCCCGAGAGGAGAATGGAGGAGAAGGGATTGTGGCGTGACCATCCCCCCTGGGGGGTGATTTCTCGCTTTCTGTCTCTATGTCTCTCTCTGTCTGTCTGGCGAGCGCACGCGCCCTATAGTGAAAACCTCTCCAAAAAAAAAAAAAAAAAAAAAAAAAAGAATGATGCCATTTCAGAAAACACTGAACAATTATAAGCAAAAAAATATCATCAGTCTGTGAATTGTCTCAGCAAAACCTTAAGGCTCATGATTTAAGTGTGGAAACTAAAGATTCTGCACTCTCAGGTAATACAACCACATTCAAGGGGGTCTCTAGATGAGTCACACAACAAGTAGGTAAAACTCTGAGTCTGTGAAAAATATTAATATGTGAAATTGAAGCCCTTAAAGAAAATGTACATATTCTTGCTATTCATTTCTTAGAAGAAATTTAATTAAGCATGATTTATCATTCATAGCATCCATGTTATCAAAATTTATTATATTAAAATCTTACGTAAGCCATTCAGTCCATGCTTTATGCTTATATAAATTAAACTATATTTTTACACTCCTAAATATTATAACTTTTTAAACTTTAAATCCAAATTTGATTAAATCACTCATTAGCAGACTACATAATTGTACCATTAGCCAAAGATGTGACATACAAGTTGTTTTTTTTAAATGATCCAGTACTACATAAACAAAGTTGTTGATACCAAAAGACAAATTATAAATAAAATATAATGAAAAATGAACTTTTCCATTCTTTGCATATTTCCTTTATGTGCCAATGGCTAACAATAGTTTAAAATAATTTAATGTTATGAAAACTATTTCCCAAAAGCTATCCACTAAATAGAAGTGTGCTATATATGATCACTTTTTAAAATAAAAGACAAAAGTAAAATGGTAGTGGAATATAAAGTTTAATCAAATAAAGCAAGTTTGTTTTAACTGAAAAAATAGAATGGGGGGGACCAGCAGTTAGCATAATGGCTATGTCGCTGGACTCCCACGTAGTCGACCGCGGTTTGCGACCCGGACCTGGTGGCTTAAAACACACCGGGCGCATGTGCATGCGTGCCCAGGATCCTGAGAGGAGAATGGAGGAGAAGGGATTGCAGCGTGGCCATCCCCCCTGAGGGGTGATTTCTCGCTTTTGGTCTGTCTGTCTCTCTCTGTCTGGCGAGCGCACACACCCTATAGTAAAAACCTCTAAAAATAAATAAATAAATAAATAAATAAATAAATAGAATGGGAAAGTATTCAACTTAGAGGAAGAATAAAAGCAATCTTAATACATATATTTGAGGGTTTGTTTTTTTTGTTTGTTTTAAGTTTTTGCTATATGGTGTGTATGCTTGCCAGAGAGAGAGACCGTGAGAGGGAGAGTTAGAAATCACCCCACAAGAGGGTTGGCCACACCTCTCTCTTCTATTCTTCTCTCAAGATTTTGGGCATACATGCACATGTGCCTGATATGATTTTTAAGCCACCAGGTCTGGGACTCAAACAACCGTCAACCATGTGGGAGTACAACACTTTAACCACCATGACACCTGCTGGCCCCATATTTGAAATTCTTAACAAAACCTACATTAATGCATAAAATTAAAGACATTTACATATTTATCTACCAATACAGTTCAAGGACATATCTTCTGAAGTTCAGGATTTTTTTTTTTTTAATTTGCCAGAATTTGCATGTACTCACTACAGAGAGAAAGAAGACAAGAGAAAGAGGAAGGAAGAAATCATCCCAACAAGAAAAATGGTCATGTTGCAATCCCTTCTCCTCTACTTTTCTCACCATTAGGGATTTTAGGCACACATGCACACACACCAGCATGATTTTCCAAGCTTCTAGGCCTGGTACTTGAATTGTGCAGCTGGCTATATGGGATTGAGCTGTCTTAATGACCAGGCTATGGTTGGCCTAGGCTAATTCTTTACAGTAACAATTTCTCCCAGGTATCCTAAAGTAATATTTAAACATTCAAAAGGAGAAAATGTATGCAAGATTCTCCAGAGGCTGGGCCTGTTCAGGAAGGTTTGTTTTTTTACTGGTAAAAATGTAATGAATATAATTTAGTCCTCATTTCAATTGACCTATCTGTAGAATGTAATAATACTATTTCATTCCCAGTTGACATGCTTCTTTCTCCCTTAGCTTTATTCAGCTATTCATCCCATTTCCATTTTACTCCTTTGCTGCCTTCTCCTCTTCTATTTCGTTTTAATGTTTAGGTTCTCGTTTCATCTTGCTGAACATAATCTCCATTTTCATAGTTTAAGTACCATTTACATACAGTTAAGCCTCAAAATCTTTGTGTTTAACTCAAGCCTCTCTTCAATGTTCTAGATGTGTATATCCAACTTATAGTCAACTTCATCTGAAAATTTCACAAGCAGTACAAACTCAACTGATCCAAAAACAACCTCTATATTAGTTTCCTAAGGCTGCAGTAACAAATTACCAAACTGGGTGGCTGAAAACAACAGTTATTTTCAGTCTGGGGTCCCAAGGACAAAATCACACAAGGTTTGGCTCCCTCCAAAGGCTCTAGGAGAAAACCCTTGCTTTCCACTTTCTGCATTCTCTCTTCCAGCAATCAGTGCCCCTCCTTGGTCTGTAATTGCTGTTAGCACACGGGCTTCTTCCTTCTGTGCCTCTGTGTATTTGTCTCCCCTTTCAATAAGGATAATACTCATACTGGATTTAGGATCCATCCTATTCCAGTATTTTAACTTTAGTAATTATACCTTCAAAGACCCTATTTCCAAATAAGGTCACATTCAGAGGCACCAAGTGGACATGAATTCTTGGGAGAACACTCTTCAATCCACTATACCATTTTCTCCAAGAAACCATCTTTACTTCTATAAATAGTATCTCAGAGAATGGCACCAAATTCCAAGCTGGAAATGGGAAATCATTAGACTTCTACATCCATAATAATACCATTAAATGCTACAGGCTATTTGTTAACTACCTTTAAATTGTTTTGCCTTTGAAGCATCCTAAGATTTATTATCTACCCTGCTCAGTATCCCAGAGATCCTATCCCTGTATAAGACTTTCCTGCTTTTTGGCTCTGGATAAATTATTCCCAATGAACGAGAAAGGTCAGTATATCTTTTCCATGTTTTCTCTCTGCCATGGTACTCTGGTTCTAGCAGATGTGTGTCTAATTTTTAATCAGATAATCCTCTTTAAACAGTTTTCTCATAAATGATTAACAACCATTTAGCCAGAAAAAAAGTATATGTAAATATATGTGTGTGTGTGTGTGTGTGTGTGTGTGTACACACACACACACACACACACACACACACATCCATATGTTAATTACGGATTTCACTAATATAAAAGATGCATAGCAGATAATTCATAAATAATAATAAAATATCCAATATTCTTTATTGTAAATAACATAGCTAATTAATTTTCACAGAATGCTGTCATTAATTATTGCCAAACTTCTGTATTTTTAGCCAATCTGTGATTGTAATTCAACCCTGATCTGACAAATCAAACTACTGATAAATGCTTAATTATGGTCTGATTCTGAAAAGCAGCCATTCATGTCATTGATAAATAAGTATTCTGACATGGATTGAGTGATTTTTTTTTTCTTCTTTTTTTGGAGACTTTTTTTTTGCTAAAGGGCGCGTGTGCTCGCCAGACAGACAGACAGAGACAGAGAGACAGAAAGCGAGAAATCACCCCCCAGGGGGAATGACCACGCCGCAATCCCTTCTCCTCCATTCTCTCAGGATCTTGGGCATGCACACACACGCGCCGGGCGTGAGTTTAAGCTGCTGGGTCCAGGACTCGAACCAGGGTCGACTACGTGGGAGTCCAGCGACATAGCCATTACACTAACTGCTGGTCCTTGAGTGATGTTTTTATGTTAGAAAATAAAGTGAAAATAAAACACAGATGTATATAAAAACATAGCATTCAAAAATGATACTAGTTATTTTTTTGCTAAGTCATGTAATACTTTTTGAATACTGAAATAGTATTTTCTCAAATTTTGGAGCTCTTCACACTATTAATGCTACAATATAATAAACTTTTTTAGGCAGATTATCCAAAAAACTTTATTTTTGAACATGCCTCCAATCGGAGTACACACACTGAATATATACACAATCACCTGGGATTCACCCATATGTCATTAACCTGGATGTGATCTTGGAAAAATTCTAACAGACCAATGGCTATGGGCACTCCTTCCTCAATTTGCTGAGTATGAAATAAGGAGAGAGTCATGTATTTTGAAGTCAGATACTTCAAACTGGCAGCACTTCAAGCCTTTTGTGATTGTCAAGAAGGTGACAAGGCTTTCCTCAGATCCCATGCTGCTCAAGTCATGCTGGATCCATATGGAAGACTGCAGATCTGGTTCTGGGTCTACCTGAACATTCCAGGAACATATGTGTTTGTGATGCTGACTGGCCAGGAAAGCTGAGGGGGGAGGGGGCTTGAGGCATGAGACTCTGCTGAGAGTGCTTGTCTCTCTCTCTCCTCTCTCTCTCTCTTTAAAGTTTAAGTGCATTATTTACATTTTCTTCATCCCATTCATATATCCGGATCATCAAGAAGATAATAAATAAATGCCTAAGTTTTAGTGTTTGCTGGTTTCCTTTTTTTAAAGAATTAATTATTTAATTTTATGTGTTACTGGTTTTATTTCTTTTAATTTGACCAGAGAAAGACAGAGAGAGAGACAGAAAGGGAAAGTAAGAAAACAAGCCACCAGGTCTGGGATTCAAACCACAGTCGGTCACGTGGGAGTCCAGATCCTCAACCATCAAGCCACCTGCTGGCCCCAATGCGTTTGATAATTTCTATGCTGTGACTATTACAACCATAGCCAAGTTCAGTTTACCAATGTAGTATTACTAAACGCAAAGCAGGGAAAAGATGAATAGCAGCTCACGGTGATACAGTATCTCCACTGTATACACATGAGTGTGTATGTCTGTACATATCTATGTATCTCCACTGTGTACACATGTGTGTATGTCTATATATATTGTATGTGTACATATGTTTATATAGAAATAACCTCAAGAGTACAGATAACCATAAAATGTATAAGACAAATAGGAAGTGATATTTTTTGAGCATTATCACATTTGCTTTTAATAGAATTTATTTAGCTATGTTAGTGACAATGTGAAATAACTGGTTTGAGAAATTCCTAATAATTTGATTCCTCAGTGCCCATTATTCTTTGTTGGTTTTCTTAATCCTACCGACATCTTTAGATAGCCCTTTCATTAACTTACTTCAAAATCCTAGCTGAGATTTGGTTTCTGCTGAGACCCTGACATTGCCTAAAGACCTTCCTTTTTTTCTCACCAGATTACTGGACAGCTTAACTGAACTTCTTACATGTAGTCACAGAACTCTTCAATCCACTTCAGAAAGTGACTTTATAAGAAAGTGAGATTACTAAGAATATAATTATGTCATGATATCCAAACATCTTAGGGATGGAGTTCAAACTCCTTAAAATAATATTTATAGCTATTCATAATCTACACTACATCCCAAGCACTGCCTTCTAATTCAACTGAACCTCTTACAGCTCTCTAAAAGCATCGTGACTTCTCCTAGCTCTGCACATTCACTTGAGCAAACTCACCATGGAACCCCTTCCCTGTCTTGTTGTCCAGGCTTCTGAAAGGCATAGCTTGAATGCAAGTTCCTAGGATACTTGAACAAATGAGGTGTTCTCCTTGTCCACACCTACATAATTATCATACTGTGCTATGATTACTGGTAATTCTCTTCTTGTTAGAAAATTATAACCTCCCTGGGACCAGCAGTTAGCGTAATGGCTATGTCGCTGGACTCCCACGTAGTTGACCGCGGTTCGAGTCCCGGACCCAGCGGCTTAAACTCACGCCGGGCGCGTGTGCGTGCGTGCCCAAGATCCCGAGAGGAGAATGGAGGAGAAGGGATTGCGGCGTGGCCATCCCCCCTGGGGGGTGATTTCCTGCTTTCTATCTCTCTGTCTCTCTCTGTCTGTCTGGCGAGCGCACGCGCCATATAGCAAAAATCTCTCCAAAAAAAAAGAAAAAAAAAATTTAAAAAAATTAAAAAAAAAAAAAAAGAAAATTATAACCTCCCTGAGGAAAAAAAATCCTATTTTACTCAATTCAAAACCCATTATCTAATATATTATCAATAAACATATAGTGGGTAAAGTTTTTTTGTTTGTTTGTTTGTTTTTGGAGAGGTTTCTTGCTATAGGGCATGTGTGCTCGCCAGAAAGACAGAGAGAGACAGAGAGACAGAAAGCGAGAAATCACCCCCCAGGGGGATGGCCACGCTGCAATCCCTTCTCTTCCATTCTCCTCTCGGGATCTTGGACACACATGCACACACGCCCGGCATGAGTTTAAGCCACCAGGTCCGGGACTCGAACCGTAGTCAGCTACATGGGAGTCCAGCAACATAGCCATTATGCCAACTGCTGGTCCCCATGGATAGAGTTTTTAATATAAGTTTATTACAAGTTTATTTCTGCCCATTTCTTTTTTTTTTTATAACAGAATGATTAATGTATTATCACTCTGTAGAGAATTTCAGTTTCATGTACGTCCAACAAATCACTTTCCTATCTGGGTCTGCTATTCTGTAACTAAACAAAAAAAAACTAGTAGAGACAAAACAAGAGAAAATTTACCCATGCATGCAGCTTATTCTGACGATTTCCTTTTCAAGTCACTGTTCACCAATCTCATGTGAGCTATCTCTCCCACAAAATATTAGTATAATCTCAGTAAAGATTACAAGAACTTTGAAAGTAATCTTCACAATTTCAGGAGTCTAATATCATTTTAGTTTTGAATCCACATTTACAAAGTCTGAATTAACATGACATTTTTATTTATAGTATAATAAATAATTTATATAGTATAAAAAAGCGTAATACAAATAGTATAATATAATAATATACATTATACTATTTATTATATAATAATATAATTTATTGTATTATATATTATAAAATATGTAATATTATACTATATAATTTATTATAACAATATAATAAATAGTATATAATATAGTATAATAATACTATTTATAATAACATAATAAATAGTATAACATATATCATACTATCATTTATAATAAATAACACATAGCATAATATAGTATAATAATAATTGGATCATATGCATTTAAAAGTAGAGAATTTGTTGAACATTTCTTCTTTTATTACTTTAGAAACGTCATCTTGTTTTATCATCTTACCACTTTTTCGTAATGTAAATTACTATGGCACACTTTTTAAAATCCCTCCAAATAATATTTAGTACCTGAAAAAGAGGGCCTATGTCCACATCAAAGCCAAGATCAGCAAATCCTGTGGCAATAACTTTTGCTCCTCTGTCATGGCCATCTTGACCCATTTTTGCCACCAGAAGACGAGGTCTGCGACCTTCACGTTCCATGAAGTCATGAACCCTAAGGACCATTTTAAAATGCAAAATATTGACTGTACAAAGGTAGTGCATAAAAACTAATTTACTCACAGCTAATATTTCAATTTGCTTTTAAAACACCTTATCTGGTTACTTGCATAGTGTTAATATCTCTATTTTTCATCAAGAACTCCATTAAAGCCTGAATATGTTTACCATCTCTCTGTTAGAGAAAAGTTTGGAAGATGGCACAGCCCATAAGCCCATAACACTGAGAATATCACAGTGAAGCAAGATGAAAAAAATGACAAACTTCCATCTTCTTGAGCCAGTCTCCAGAGTAAAATATGCATATCTCACCCACCCTTTACAAATGTGAACTCTCACAAACTGACAACAATATGGTTTCTTATAATAACGTATAATCAAAAGGCTTCCTCGCTCAATTTGACAAGTTTACACCAAACATGAAAGAGTGCTACATTTATTTTCGTTAAAAAAAAAAGTTCCAGTTAGCTGACTTTCACCTTGGCTGTTTTGATATTTATATAGTACATAAGTATTAATGTAAATTTTCTATGGGAAGTTTGTTACAAAAGTTGAGAATAACAATCAACAAGAACCAGATACACTCGAGAAACAGAAATGCATTACATTTTCAAGTCATGCTATGGGAGGTGTTATTTTTCATCAGTTTAGTGAAGATTGATTTTAATTTATGCATAGATGCCAACGCATTTGTACTTTCAAGTAGGAAAATTAAAATTTTATAATTATTCTGTGAATTGAAAAATGAAAATATGAAAGTCTACCATAGTAAATAAGTTAAAATCTAAATACCAGGTGGATATGAAGCAGTATCAGTGCTATGAGGCCATCGGGAAAGTCATGACTTTTTTCCAGTTTCTCTATGCAAAATGCGTGATGACTTTCCCAACCACTCAACAGTTAACTAAACATCTGTCTGAAACATCTGTTTGAAACTCCTAAAGGAGATTGGTGAAAGTTCAAAGCATTTTTAATTTGGGGGACCAGCAGGTAGTGTGGTGGTTGAGGTGCTGAATCCTACATGCCTGACTGTGTGGTTTGAGTCCCAGACCTGGGAGCTATAAAAACACACTGGGTGAGGGTACATGTGTGTCCAAAATCCCAAAAGAGAATGGAGGAGAAGGGACTGTGGGGTGGCTATCCCCCTTTGGGGATGATTTCTCACTTTCCCTCTCTCTCTGTTTCTGTCTCTCTCCAACAATCACATATGCCCTACTGCAAAAGAAAAAAGAAACACTTCATTTTAAAATATAATATTTATTAAGTATTAAATAATATACAATTTATATATTATACAATTTATATATTTTTTATAATAATTATTAATAATATTGGGTTGTTGGGACCAGAAGATGGCATAATGGCTATGTTGCTGGACTCCCAGGTAGTCGGCCATGGTTCAAGTCCCAGATCCAGTGGCTTAAACTCACGCCGGGCACGTATGCATGTGTGTCCAAGATTCCAAGAAGAGAATGGAGGAGAAGGGATTGTGGCATGGCCATCCTCCCTGAGAGGTGATTTCTCGCTTTCTGTCTCTCTGTCTCTCTCTGTCTTTCTGGCAAGCATATGCACTCTATAGCAAAAACCTCTCCAAAAAATGAATAAATAAAAAATAAAAAATAAATATATTGGGTTGTCAGAAAAGTCATGACATATTTTTTTCTGTTTTTCAAAGGTCATTTATATACACAAAGAACAAAGATCAATTAATGGTATAGTGCCCATTTTGTTCAGTAACCTTTTGCCATCTTTCAGTGAGATTTATTATGTCTCGTTCATAGATGGACCTTCTTTATCTGCAAAAAGCTGAACAAAGTGCTGATTTATAGCCTCATCTGAATAGAAAGTTATACAACACAAAGTGTTTTGAAGAAATTAAAATAAATCGAGGTCTGATGGCACAAGGTCAGGGGAGTATGGTGGGTGAGACCATGCATTCTATCCAAGCTCCAGTAATTTTTAATGGGTCATCAGACTTGTGTGTAGCTCACATTGTCATGAAGGAATACAACTACTTCACCATCAACAAGCTCAGATCTTTTCTGGATGATGGATTCTTTCAAACTATCCAGTTGCCAATGGTATACATTAGAACTGATTGTTTGGTTCCTCAGTAGACGTTTGAAAAACACAACACCTTTAAAATCCGACCACACTGAGAGCATAAACTTCCTTTAATGACTATCTGGATTCCGATGTCATTTGAGGCTAATTATTACATCATAACCAAGACCGTCTCTGTGCACCACATCATTGTAAACAATCCACTTTTTTTGAGGGAGAGGTTTTGCTATAGGGTGCGTGCGCTCGCCAGAAAGACAGAGAGAGATAGAGAGGCAGAAAGCGAGAAATCACCCCCCAGGGGGGATGGCCATGCCACAATCCCTTCTCCTCCATTCTCCTCTCAGGATCTTGAGCATACACACACATGCGCCCGGCGTGAGTTCAAGCCACCAGGTCCAGGACTTGAATCACTGTCAACTACATGGGAGTCCAGCAACATAACCATTATACTGACTGCTGGTCCCAACAATCCACTTTTCATCACCAGTTATCAGTTGCTTCAAAAAAGGATCATTTTCCTCATACATGATAAGCGTATTGCAGATGTTTATACACGCCATCAAATGAACTTCTTTGAGATCATAAGGAACTCAAACATTTAGCATCCTTATGTATCCTGCCTTCTTCAGGTGGTCACAAATGCCTGAATGATGGTTGTTCAATGTTTCCTCAGTCTTTCATGTCATGTTTGGGTTTGACTTGATCGAAGCCTTTATTTTGTTGTCATCAATTTCACTGAGTCTCCCTGACCAAGAAGTGTCTTTGAGATTGAAATCACCAGCACAGAATTTCTTTCTTTCTTTTTTTTTTTTGGAGAGGTTTTTGCTATCGGGTGCGTGCACTCGCCAGACAGAGAGAGACAGAGAGACAGAAAGCAAGAAATCATCCCCAGGGGGGATGGTCACGCCACAATCCCTTCTCCTCATTCTCCTCTCAGGATCTTGGGCACACACGCACACGTGCCCGGCGTGAGTTTAAGCCACTGGGTCCGGGACTCGAACCGCGGTCAACTACGCGGGAGTCCAGCAACATAGCCATTACACTAACTGCTGGTCCCAACCAGCACAGAATTTCATGTGCAATTGTTGGCACTGACATTCTTGTAGAGCATTGTTACCATAAACTGTATGCAACTTTTTACAAGCTTGACATGTATTCTTCCCTTTATGGAAGCAAGATAGTAAAATACAGCAAAAATGCAGTCTGGTCTTCCACATTCAAACTGTTGTAAAATCTCCAAAACTCAACCAAATCATTTAATTTTTTTTTTATTGATAGACTAAAGTTAGAACTGTCAGCTATCAATTGACACAGCAATAACATAGATGTGAATGACTCTAGTACTTCCAAAAATGAGCTCGCGCCATGTTGCAAAAATGCATCATGACTTTTCTGACAGGCCAATATATTATTTACTAGTAATTTATAGTTGAATACTATATGAGTTATATATTATATCATAAATTATAGATGAAGTATAAATTTGTGTTCTATATAACATAAAAACATAATTAATATTATACATATTCACTAACTTTACTAGTCAATTAAGATATTTTCTAAGTTATAGGTAAAAAAACTAAACTCCCGGGGCCGGCAAGTGGCATGCTGGTTAAAGGCGCTGGACTCCCACATGGCCGACCACGGTTCAAGTCTCGGACCTGGTGGCTTGCTTTCTCACTTCCTCTCTCTCTCTCTGTGTCTCTGATCAAACTGGAAATTAATAATGATAATAATAATAAATAAAGTTAAATAAAATAATTCTTTAAAAAAATAAATAAATAAATAAACTCCCAGAAGATTCCAGGGCATTGTGCTAACAGAAATAATGGAATTCTGGCTTAAGAAATCTCACACATACCTCTTGATAGCAGATGATATCTCCTTACTTTCTCCAAATTCCTGACGATATGCTCCACTCACCATACGATCACTAGCTTTATGTTCACCAAATACCTTTTTCATGGCATCTGTGATTTCTCCAACTGTACATCTAAAACATGAAATAAAGATTCCATTAATATCTTTATTTTGTGGTAAGATATTTGCTTTCCTTAGTATTTAATACAATTAGACATATTTACTACTTAAGTAAAAGATAAGATGACAGAATCAAAATAAGAATCTTTTTAAAATATATTATGAAAACATGTTTCCTGAGGACACTTATGAAAAAGTAATTTCGAATGTTTTTATGTATTATAATCTATATTTAACACTGTCAACCAAAAAAAAAAAAAACAACAACTGAATGACCTAGAAACAAAATATAAACAAGCATCTGAGGTTTAGTGAATAATTCACCATTTAATAATACAAATGAATAAAGACCAAGACTCCCACTGATATTTTCTGATAAGAAAATCTTTTACCGTACTTCATGTTTGTTCTTTAATTCACTCAACGGTAAGGCGTACACGCTACGTGCCAGCCTCTTACTGACCACTACGCGCGCCCTCCCTCTCCTCCTCCCTCTCATGTGCACGTACATAGGTCCATAGTGATATATAAGACCAAAATGGGCCCTGCTCTGATAGAACGTATCAGTCACTAAGGAATATAAACAATACAGAAGCAAATAGATAAATTAATAAATACTTTTCCATGTAAGTACTGTGAAGACACTAAAACAAGCAACAGTGAAATGGGAGATCTGAAAGAGTAAGTTTGAGGACATGGATGATGTAAAGATATGACTTTACATAAATAATGTGACATAAATAATGATGAGGGACCCATGGGAACACAATGAGGAAGAGTGTTCGAAATAGAAACGCTAAAGGCAAAGGCTCTCAGACACAGGAAGATATGCTTTATGTTCTAAAACCATAAACAAAAACACCAGAGACACAACAGTCAGGAAAGAAGTATAAGATGAGATTAGAGAGATGGGCAAGAGTCACATCTAGCACACCCTGCAGGCTGTTGTAAAATGACAGTAATCTAAAAGGAAAGGGGTACTGTCGGATTTTAAGCAAAGAAATCTGATTTTTTACTCAAAATATTAAAACTGAAAGAAGAAAACATACTATTTTCTTTACCCCTTATACATTTAAAACAACAAGTTTTAAAAAGTTCATTTTAGGGCAGGCCCTGTAGCACAGTGATTAAGCTATGTGGGGGAGGAGCCAGATCCCACATGGCTGATCATAGTTGGAATTCTGACCCCCCATTAGCTTGAAGAAAAACATGTGCATTTGCCTAGGCTCCTGATGGGATGAAGGATGGAAGGGGAAAGAAGAAAGACTGTGGCATAGCTAGGCTCCACTGGCGGGTGCTCTCTCACCTTCTTTCTCTTACTCTCTTCCTCCCTCCTCCCCCCTCCCTCTGTGCATGTACATGCTCTATGGCATTAAAGAAAAAGAAAAAGAAAAAGAAAAAGAAAAAGAAAGAGAAAGAGAAAGAGAAAGAGAAGGAGAAGGAGAAGGAGAAGGAGAAGGAGAAGGAGAAGGAGAAGGAGAAGGAGAAGGAGAAGGAGAAGAGAGAGAGAGAGAGAGAGAGAGAGAGAGAGAGAGAGAGAGAAAGAGAAAGAGAAAGAGAAAGAGAAAGAGAAAGAGAAAGAGAAAGAGAAAGAGAAAGAGAAAGAGAAAGAAAAAAAGGAAAAAGAAAAGGAAAAGGAAAAGGAAAAGGAAAAGGAAAAAAAGAAAAAGAAAAAGAAAAAGAAAAAGAAAAAGAAAAAGAAAAACACAGGGCTGGACCTACAGCCTAATGGTTAAGCAAAGCCAGATCCTACATAGTCAACTGCAATTCAATTCCCAGCCCTGAAGGCTTGAAAAACATGTTAGGCACATATGTATGCATGCCCCGAAATCCCAGCAGGATGGAAAAAATGGAGAAGGAATTGCAGGGTGACCAGATGCCACTGGGGAGTGCTTTCTTTCTCTCCCTCTCTTTATCTCTAGCAACTGTACATGCCCTCTGGTACTTTTTTAAGTTTATTATAATAAGTGATAAACATTTGAATGCCAAAACAGTTTATTTAGTGATATTCCCATATTTAGAAGAAAAGTTTTACATGAGTCACTTACTTTTCTGCATATTCTAGAAAGAAAAAACAATATTCCTTTATTCTGGACTATCTTTATTAAAAGTGCCTGTATAGTGAATAACCTTGGAAAATATACTGTCTGTCTCCAAAACAAAGACTAAGTTTGCTTACTGTCCAATGTAATATTGTATCCCCACAGAATAAAGTAGGCATGTTTCTTACTCATTCTGTATAAAAGATTCAAATTCCATAAGCTGAGGTTTCCTCTCCTGAGATATGACCTAACCCACTGCAAGTAAGGTAAGACTCGACCTTTCTCACATTGCTTTGCAGACACTGGGCTCAGAGGAATTAGCTGCAAAAACTGCTGACACTTTGGCTACTGCTATTGCAATAACTAACTTAACATCTAGTTTTGATCCAAGGATCTCCTATCTTCAATCAGAATCCTACAAAACTGTAGCAGGATAACTTGTTAGCCTGCAAGAAAGGTAAAAACTCAGATCTTTTTCATTTTTTAATATAATAAATCCTTATGAATAATATATTTATCCTATATATCAGAATAATTTTAAAATTGCACAACAAATATAAAGACATTATTACTTAAATACCATTCTGTTCTAGGCACTATTTTTGATTATTTAGTATATCATTATAGCAATCCTATTAGGTAGCAAGTACGAAAACTCCACTTTGCCAGATTGTGACTACAATAACAAGAAACGAGTATGACATGGAATTGGGTTGTTTTCTATTCAGCTTGTTTTTTTGGTTTTTTTTTTTTTTTTTTTGGAGAGGTTTTTTCGCTATAGGGCGCGTGCGCTCGCCAGACAGACAGAGAGAGACATAGAGACAGAAAGCGAGAAATCACCTCCCAGGGGGGATGGTCACGCCGCAATCCCTTCTCCTCCATTCTCCTCTCGGGATCTTGGGCACGCACGCACACGCGCCCGGCGTGAGTTGTAAGCCACCGGGTCCGAGACGCGAACCGCGGTCGACTATGTGGGAGTCTAGCGACATAGCCATTATGCTAACTGCTGGTTCCCTATTCAGCTTGTTTTTAAATACAAGATAGGGAAGGGTAGAGGGTAAAGGAGGACACAAAGGGTTATAAAAGCAAAAGGTTTCAAGAAGGAAAAAGTGGAGCCAACCCATGGCCTGGTGGTTAAGAGAGATAAATCCCACATGACCAACCGCACTGCTGGAGTCCTGGACCTGGTAGCTTGAAAAACACCACAGGTAGGGAACCAGCAGTTAGTGTAATGGCTATGTCGCTGGACTCCCACGTAGTTGACCGCGGTTCGCGTCTTGGACCCAGTGGCTTACAACTCACGCCGGGCGCGTGTGTGTGCGTGCCCAAGATCCCGAGAGGAGAATGGAGGAGAAGGGATTGCGGCGTGACCATCCCCCCCTGGGGGGTGATTTCTCGCTTTCTGTCTCTATGTCTCTCTCTGTCTGTCTGGCGAGCGCACGCGCCCTATAGCGAAAAACCTCTCAAAAAAAAAAAAAAAAAAACACCACAGGTACATGTGTGTACATGTCTAAAATCCCCAGAGGAGGGAGAGACGGAGGAGAAAGGACTGTGAAGTGGCCATGTCCCATGGCGGGTACTTTCTCCCTCTTCCTCCATGTCTCTGGCAATTGCACACACACCCTGGCAAATGAGAAAAAAAAATCGTAAAAGAAGGAACAAGTGATCAGTAATGTTAAATACTATAGTAAAGCCAAAATAAGCACTAAAAGATTTCCACAGTATCTGACAAAGAGGAGGCTGCTGGTAAGGCCAGTCATATTACAACAGAAAACAAAATGCAGTAGGCCAGGAAGTCAACAAGACATAAAAAGCTGCCAACTATTTTAAAAAGTATTCTACTTTTAAAACAATACCTGGCTCTAAATACAAGGGAAGAAGGACTGGAATAAGAGGGTTGGGGGAGCTGGTTGCTCTCTTGGATACTTTATAATGAAGAACAATTTCAAAGGGAAAGCATACCAAGAAGCTTTCCTCTCAGTTCTCAGATAAATGTCCCCTATGTCTTAGGCCCTTTTATCCAGTAAAATATCAAGATGGTAGGGATAATCGCAATGATATACTTCAGAGTAAAAATAAAAAATCAGGGTCCAGCAGGTGGCGTAGTAGTTAATTCCCTCATGGCCAGGACCAGCAGATGGTGTAATGGTTATGTCGCTAGACAAGCACGTGGCCAAATGTGTTTAGAGTACTAGAACTGGAGGCTTGAAACTCACGCTGGGCACATGTGTGTGCATACCTAAAATCCAGAGAAGAAAATAGAGAAGAGATTGCAGCATGGCCATCGCTCCTGGGGGGTGATTTCTCACTTTCTGCCTCTCTGTCTCTCCAGTGAGTGCACATACCCTATAGCAAAAATCTCTTTCAAAAAAAATTTTTTTTAAGTCCCATGTGACTGAACGCAGTTTGTCTCAAACCTGGTCGCTTGGAACTCATGTGGGACGTGACTGCTACCGTGTCCAAAATCCTGAGAGGAGAATGGAGGAGAAGGGTTGTGGCATGGCCATTCCCCTGCAGGGTAATTTCTCACTTTCTCTCTCTCTGTCTCTGTCTCTCTGGCGAATGTATGTGCCCTATATCAGAAATCTCTCCAAAAAGACTCAAAAACTTTCAATCTGCAAATCAGTGAAATGGATTCATTATAAAACATGCAAATGTTCTGAGACTTAGTAAAATAAACAAATGTTAATACTTTATTCAAAATATATGGATTTTTTTATGCACAAATGTTTAAAAGAAACAAGAATTAATTTATTATGGTTTTCCATTATTTTCTCTTGGGCTCTCATGGTTTCTAGGATCAAGGTTTTATTTAAGAATACTCTGAAAAGCTAAACTCATCAATGTGTTGTGCCTGGAAGTCTCCATCGCACATATTCTCACCTTGCACGAGCTGCATCCACAGCAAGAGCCAGAATATTTCCATCCCCACTGGCAGCACATTCGGTTAGTGCAGCAAGACATCGTTCAGCCAAAGCTTGATCCCTGCTGGACTTGACCTTACAACAAAGGTCAAGGAAAAGACAATTTGTGTGAACAGAGAATAAAACACAGATCAGAAGATTAAACCTTGATACATACCGTGTGGAAATTATTCCATAATCCCATCTCAGAAACGGGGGAGGAGGAACAAATGAAGATAATAATATATGACCTAGGAACTCCATTTATCTAATCACTCAAGAATTCCTAAAATAATATTAAATTCAGTGAAATCCTGACAGAAAACAAGCAGGACAAAAATCGTGCTGACTTCCCAAACAGAATAAACTACCTAGGCTTCTCTAAAGTAGTAGGACATTAAAAACAAGTAGGACTTCAATATGAAGCGTTTTAAAGAAACACTAAAGATTAACAGTGACAAAGAAAAAGATACAACAGATCAGAACTTAGAGAATATTTTAATAATGTTTTGTTTCCTTTAGCAAATTAATAATACATCGGTAATACTACGTATGTATGCTGTTATTCTTTGTATTTAAAAATAAGTCTGAGAGAGAAAGAAACACAGGGCCACAGACTGAGAGAGAGAAAAATAAAAAGCATAGCCCAAAACTTCCCTCCAGGTCTTAGCTCCATTCCATTCTGCCAACAACTTGTCAAAATAAAATTATATAAATGAAATTTTTTATAAGCTCACTCCCTGTAAATAGTCTAAAATATGAGCTGCTCAAGATATCACTAAAATATATAGATATCACTAAAATATATAGCATCTATAAGCACAAGTGGGACAGAAAATTTTTATTTGGGCATGGAAAACTGAAGTCCAAATTTTCAAAGAAAATACCCATTTCCTTTACTCTAAAGACCTGCCTACATTTGGGGGGGATCTAAATTTCTAATCTAATGGGAGGCATTATAACATAGTGTGATGCTTATGGAATTGCAAATCCTTTTTGGGGGAAGGAAGTTTTGCTATAGGACATATGCACTCATCAGAGAGACGGAGAGTGAGAAATCACCCCCCAGAAAGGATGGCCACACTGCAGTTCCTTCTCCTTCATTCTCCTCTCAGGACTGGGCACAGATCACATGCACCCGGCATGAGTTTCAAGCCAGTGGGTCCGGACCTTGAACTGCGGTGGGCCATGCTGGAGTCCACTGACACAACCATTATGTCATCTGCTGGTCCCTGGATTTATAAACCCTAATCCATTAGTGAACGACAATATAGAATTAGTAGATTGTGATCATCATTTTTGAATAATTGAAATAGAATAAAGACTAAGAGCATGGCACATAGTCTAGTAAGTACTACTTTGTCAAACTTTTATTTCATTTATGTGTGTCTCATATACATGTGAATTCGCACGTACATATAAGTAGGCATGCAGATAAAATGCATTTCTTATTGTGAGTCATAGTTAAAAGCTGAAAGACACTACTATGGAGTTAAGAACAGAGGCACAGGAGTCAAACCGGAGTCAATTTCCAGTTCTGACATTTGCTAGCTGAATGAACTTAAGAAAGTTACTTAATATCTTGCTCTATCAATCTCCTGTCAAATGGGATTGTGAAAACAATAGTATGGCTCTTAAAATAAATGAGAAAATATATACCTAAGGCAATTCCTAGAATAGCATAGGTACTCAATAAATCTTAATTTTATAAAAATTATAGTAATTACAAGGATATGGAGAGTAATGGTTTTAGGAAACAAGAGCTTCTGTAAATATGACCTACATGTCAGACAAAATAACATCTAGAGGGTGTAAGGATTCAATCCTTAACATGCATATTAGGCAAATATGTTTTAAAATTCAGGATTGTTCCTGAATACACAGAATTCCCAGCTATTCAACATAGACAATAATTATCACATATAGACATTTTCTAATGAAACTAAAATAGATGATAAATATTCATTAAGTACCTATTAATGCCAGAATTTTTCCTAGTCACAGGATGTAGCAATAAACAAAATAAAGCCTATGCCTTCATAGACTTTATATTTAATTGGAGAGAGAAACACTAAACATATAAACAAATAAATATGCAAGTTAACAGAAAAATTAAAGAGTAAATAAAGTGGAGCAAGGTAGTATTACAGATTTGGATCACTGTAAGCTTCCTAGATAAGATGACATTTTTAAAAAGACCTAAGAAATATACCTTTCAGAATTATTAAAAAAAATCTTGTCATCTTGGACTAGCAGGTGGCATAGTGGTTAATAGTGCTGGGCTCCCACATGGCCAACCATGGTTCGAGTCCCAGACCTGGTGGCTTAAAGATCTCACCCGGCGCGTGTGCATGTGTGCCTAGAATTCCAGAAGGAGACTAGAGGAGAAGGGATTGCAGAGTTGTCATCCCCACTTGGAGGTGATTTCTCACTTTCCCTCTCTCTTGTGAGCACATGTGCTCTATAGCAAAAACCTAAAAAAAACAAAACTAAGTTAGCCATCTTTAGATTAGGTGGTTTGCTTTAATTATCTGAATAATAAATAAATCATTAAAATGTATTAAGTAAAAATACGTGCTAAAATTAGCTGGGGCCAAGGATTAGAGAAAAACAATTTAATATAAAGTTAATGTTGGGGGAGTTCAGTTTGAAAAAAATTAAAATATAATTGAAAATATTAATATTGGCATTTATAAAAGGGAAGCATGAGAAGACAAAGTTTAGACTTGTATTGAAAAGAGCTCAGAGTGGTGCAGCAGAAAGATTTCACCATTAAAATATCTCTTGATTTTAGCAATTGGTCTAAGTTAATTTTTATAATAGAAGAATTCTGACTTGGTCATGGTCCTAGGAAGAGACTCTAGGTTCAAATAGGAAAAAAATCATATCAGAACCTCCATTTCTCCTAAACTGGCACTGGAGTCAAGAAACCTGCACTCAAATTCCAGCCTCTCCAGTTATAGTGAACCCTTGAGCAAGTGAAACGCCTCCAGTCGTTTCTCTTATCAATAAATAGGAATAAAAATTGTACCCATTAAGTAAAATACATAAAAACAACTATAATTCAAGAAAAGTACTTAGCCCCATCTGTGACAGTTGGTAAATGGTTAATAAATGTTAACTGTTATTTCTATATTGTTGTTACTGAATTTCTCCTCCCTTGCCCAAAATAAGGTTTATCATTATTTGTGGTAAATGGAACTCAAGTTGTGATACAGAGTTAAAGAATATAAAGTGTAAGAGAAGAAAAAAGAAGTTTTCAGAATATAATACTGAGACTTTTATGATGACTAAAAATAATGTGTTTCATGCTGGGGCCTTTTAAAAAATAACAACATGGGGGCCAGCAGGTGGCATGGTGAATAAGGGCCTTTTTAAAAATAACAAAATGGGTCCAGCAGGTGGCATGGTGAATAAGGCAGCTGGATCCCACATGGCTGACTCCATAGTTTGAGTGCTGGCCTCAGTGGCTTGGAAACCATGCCAGACACATGTGCATGTGTGCCCCAAATCCCAAGAGAAGAATGGAGGAGAACGGACTGCAGTGTGGCCAGCCCCCATGGGATGATGTTTCATTTCCCTCCTCTTTTTCTGTTTCTCTCCAATGAGCACATGTACCCTATGGCAAATGCCTAAAAAAAGACAAAAGAAAATGATAGTTATACATGCAATTTATCTAGATAGTCTATTAGATTTGTATGTAACTAAAAGGGAAAAAAAAATGTACCTTGGCCAGCCAAGCAGCATGATGATTAAGGTGGCTGGATCTCACATGGTTGACTATGTGGTTCAAGTCCTAGGCCAAGTGACTTGAAAAATATGCCAAGCCTATGTGTGTGTGTGTGTGTGTGTGTGTGTGTGTGTGTCCAAAATCCAGAGAGGGGAATGAAGAAGAAGGGATTACAGTATCCATTCTCCATCCCCACTTGGGGGTGCTTTCTTACTTTCCATCTCTCTCAGTGAGTGCTCTATCACAATTTTTTTAAATAAAATAAATAAAACAGTCATATATTAATCACAGGGGAAGTGAATGGAGAAAAACCACTAAGAAATTTCAAGTTTCCTGCTATGGAAATAGCAATATTTACAAAAGCCAAAAATTAGGAGTTCGAGATAGTATCATATAACAGAAATATGTAGCTTGTAACAATGAGAATTAGCATATTGTATCTATTTTAATATTTCTTATACTTTGGATCATCTCAGCGAAAATTTTAAAATAAAAAGGAAATAGCATTCCAGTTTAAATCAAAATAAAGTTCATTATAAACTGCAGCTTGTTAAAGTACTACCAAATATAGCTTAACTTAAACAATCAGAAAGTAAAGGATTCTTTCATAGTAGTATCAGGAACCATAGCCCAGTGGAAGGAAATTATAAGAAGTCTTAAGTTCAAATACTGGCTCTGAATATTATTATGTTTTTAACTTTGAATTATATAATCAGCTAAGCCTTATTTCTAATCTGTAAATTTAGAAGGTATTATTATTATTGTTATTATAGTGTGGTTTCTAACAACATATAAGTTTCTCAGAGGCAGATATTATTTTTGTTAAAAACTAGTTTTTGGTGTCAATAAACCTAAATTGAATCCTGGCTATCTAATCATTTATATCAAGCAAGTTTCTCAACTTATCTTTAGTTTCCTTATCTTTAAAATAATGGAAAATAATACCCACTTCATATGGTTGTTATAAGCCTTAAGCAGGACAATGTGAGGGCTTAGCCAGTACTCAGAACACAAAAAATGCCCAAGAAAAAAAAAAAAAAAAAGCTATTAATACCTTCTTAAGTTTTTCAATCTGCTTGTTACGCACTGAAGTATTATCAATTGCCAGAACTTCTACAGACTCTTCTTTTTCCAACTGGTACTTATTTACTCCAACAATTACTTCAGAACCTGATAATGTTCCAAAGGAAAACAATATGTAGATTCTATATGTAGATTCTATTCACAAATAATCACCAACTGGTAATATGCTAATAATCAAGTATTTCTCTGCAAGTTTAACATGTTTAAGTATTATTCTGAACTCTTACTGAAAATTCAGTATAGATCAGCATATCCCAATTTGGAGTTGGAGTGTGAGGAGAAAAACACGTGTGATTCAAAACTGTTAAAAAAAGGACTTTTATTATTGTCCCAAACTATACATGTTCCCAGAGTTCCTGATAACCCTTTTCTAATAACACAAAATAAAAACAATCAGGGCAGTTACCATTTAAAATTTATAAGGTAGAAAATTAATATCGAATAACTTTTCTACTTATTTTCTTGAATTCTCTTCAGTCAATTGCTTTTAAACAAAAAAGATACTTTTAAACTCTGTAAATGATAAATCACAATGACAAAGATACTTCCTAACATGAAAAAGAATATATTTTATCTCAAATTACCAGATCCTTACTCTTAGCTAAAGCCATTCTACCGCTCTAGGTTATATTCCTTCTTATTTACTTCATAGCACTTATCACAATCTGAAATTATTCTTTACTTGTTTATTTTCTCTTTTATTACAATGCAAGCTCTATGAGCACAGAGACCACATCTATCTTGGTCATAGTTCTATGTCCAGACATAGCAAGTGCCTGAAACATAAAGGACTATGTTTATGACTATGTTTCACTGAATGAATGAATGCTCCAATAAAGAGTACAATGATCATCGATAGCATCATCTTTAAAATGTTGACACTATGATGACACTATTGATGATCACTGTACACATAAATATACATATATGCGTGTTGGTTGTATATAAAGACACGCACACACACAAAATGGGTATATATCCACATGTACTTTATACATGTTTACCTGTGTGCATTCATGCATGCAAAAATGCAAGCACAGATATAGATGTAGATATAAATACACAGATATGAGAAAAAATGAACCCGTTACATTTTTTCATTATTTTTATTTTATTGACTATATATCTTAGCTTTAAACAGAAATTATTTCTTAGATACTAGATTTGATATATAAGCTTTCCCACTTTATCTTACCAGAATCTATTCTAGCTTGTCTTCTGGCAGCACATTCTTCAATTCGAAGTTTAGGTATTCCCTCAGCCACAGCTTTGGCCATTCCACCCATTTCTTCAATTTCATTAATAAGCTAAAAAAAAAAATTGATTAATAAAACTAGAAAAGAATGTAAAAAACTTTTATAAGCTATGCAAAATTTATGAGTTATATAATTACTAATAACAATAAAATTATAAAATAAATATTAATGTGTCAAAAAATAAGTAAACATTAGTACATTAATTAAAATGTGTGTGTTTAAAGTAATTTTAAAATGTAGAATAAAAACCACTAAGTAGGGAACCAGCAGTTAGCGTAATGGCTATGTCGCTGGACTCCCACGTAGTCGACCATGGTTCGCGTCCCAGACCCAGCGGCTTAAAACTCACGTCGGGCGCGTGTGCGTGCGTGCCCAAGATCCTGAGAGGAGAATGGAGAAGGGATTGTGGCGTGACCATCCCCCCTGGGGGGTGATTTCTCGCTTTCTGTCCCTATGTCTCTCTCTCTGTCTGGCGAGCGCATGCACCCTATAGTGAAAACCTCTCCAAAAAAAAAAAAAAAAAACACACTAAGTATATAATGGAAAACACAAAACTTCTCACTTAAGCCTTGGGAGAAAACTCTATTCTTTATTTTTTGTAACGTAAGGTGTTTTTTTTTTTTTTTTTTGCCTTTTTTTTGTTTTGGGTTTTTTTTTTTTGTTTTTTTTTTGAGAAGTTTTTGCTATAGGACACGTGTGCTTGCCAGAAAGACAGAAAGCAAGAAATCAGTCCCCAGTGGGGGATGGCCACATCGCAATCCCTTCTCCTCTATTCTCCTCTCAGGATCTTGGGCATGCACACACATGCGCCCGGCATGAGTTTAAGTCACCGGGTCTGGGACTGGAATCTGCAGTCGACTACATAGGAGTCTAGCAACATAGCCATTATGTCAACTGCTGGTCCCATGCAACATAAGGTTTTCATAGTTACCTACACAAAGAATTATTAAGAAAAATATTTGACATATAATTTTAATTTTGCTTTGAACAGCAAAGAAATTATAACTCCACCTTTAATGAATATTAGAGATAATGCCTATATTAAGTAGCTTAATTTAATTGTACCACATGTTCATAAATCATAATACCACTTTGTACCCCAAAAGTAAATACTATTATAAATTATCAATTTATAATAATTAAAATTTTTAAATAAACATAAAATTAATTGCAGCAATATAATATAATCAAATGGCAAATGCAAAGAGAAGTAAGAACAAGATATCTTAGTGAAATAAATTCTTGTAGTCTCAACACATAATTAGAAGACAGAGAAAAAAAGCAGACAGAGAAAACAGACAATATTGGATACAGAAGAAAACATCAGAAAAATATTATTTATATCCTCAGAATACAAAAAGATCCTGCACATGAATCGAAATGGTATGACATATAAGTGGAAAATTAGAAAATATAAACAAGCTCTTAGAAATTAAAAATATAATAAGTGAATGTTAGAGTACTTAAGTAAAAAGTTAAAAATTGACGAAGCTCAAAAAAAATATATCATAAGGACATAAACTGAATATCTCTTATCCAAAATGGGACCAGAAGTGTTTCAGATTTGAACTCTTGTGAATTTTGAAATATTTGCATATACATAACGAAATATCTTGGAGATAGGACCCAAGTCTAAACATGAAATTCATTTGTTTTCAAAGATACCTTAAACACATAGCCTGAAGACAATTTTATAGAATATTTTTGCATTTTGTAGTGTTTCAACTGTGACCTGTCATATAAAGTCAGATGTAAAATTTTCCACTCATGGCATCAAGTTGGCACTAAGAAAGTAATGAATTTTGGAGAATTTTAGAATTTTGGATTAGAGATGTTCAACTTGTGTTAAAAAGAACAGAACATTAGCTCATTATTCAAGGAGGTCTAACAGCTTACAATTAGGAGTTCTAGAAGAGAAGACATAGATAAATGGCAAGAAAAAAATGATCAGATAAACAGAATTTCCCAGACCTATGAAAATATAAAATAAGGGTAAGGGGAAAAAGACTCATGAAAGGCTCAGCACAATGTAGGAAAAAAGTATACACACCAAGATTTATGCCAATACAAAAAATAAAGAATAGATTCTGATGCTTAGAAGAAATAACCTACATATGCATGGTATCAAATTTCTCAGCCAATAGAGTAAAAAGCAGAATAAAAATAGATCGATACTGATAAACTTGATTATAAATTCCTGAATGGAAATAATTTCAAACTTAGGCTATCGATCAAGTGCAAAATTAGAGAAAAGGTATTTTCAAACATGCAGAATTTCAAATCATTTACCCCCATGTATCATTTTAGGAGGTTGCTGTGAGGTGTTCTTCAAAAAGAAACCCAAAAAAAGCATCTAGCTGACTCCAGAAGGCAGGAGAAAAACAAGTGGAACTAGTTATCCTTTTAACTCTTCAAATAAAATATTTTAATACAAATACAAATGTATTTTTAGATTTCAATTTTGAAATCATATAATCAAATATAAATTTCCCATTTTCTCTCATTTTATAAATCTTTATATAAATCTATAAATGATTTGAGTTATAAATTTTTTAAAAATCTATAAATCATGATTTGAAAATCAATATATAAATCTCCTTTTTAAAGTTTATTTCATTCATGAGAGAGACCCCCAAGAAGCATGTGTGCATGTGTACATAGTGCATGCAAGTATGAAAGAGAGAGGGAGAGAGACAGGCACCATAGACAGGGTCTTGACATGCCATAACCCCTTTCCCCTAGCCCTCCAGCTACTCAGCGTCCTGGGCACAATATGTTTCAAGTTGATTTGGTATCTGAACCCATAGTCAGCAATGTAGCTTCCAGCTCTGCAGATAAGTATACTATACCTGAACTACCGAGGCTGGGCAAAACTGTCAATCTTGAAAGCAGGTTAAAAAGAGGGGGACCGGGACCAGTAGTTGGCATAATGGCTATGTCACTGGACTCCCATGTTGTCTACTGCAGTTTGAGTCCCAGACCTAGTGGCTTAAACTCATGCTGGGTGCACGTGCATGCGTGCCCAAGATCCCAAGAGGAGAATGGAGGAGAAAGGATTGTGGTGTGGCCACCCCATGGGGGTTATTTCTCACTTTCTGGCTCTCTGACTCTCTCTGTCTTTCTGGTAAGTGCACACACCCTATAGCAAAAACCTCTCCAAAAGACAAAAGGGGGGTGGGGTGGGACCAGAAGATGGTGTAGTGATTACATCAATGGACTCCCACATGGCTGACCATGTTTGAGTCCTGGACCTGGCAGACTGAATATCACACTGGGTGCATGTGCATGCGTGCTCAAGATCCTGAGAGGAGAATGGAGGAGAAGGGATTGTGGCATGGTGATCCCCCTGGTGAGTGATTTCTCACTTTCTCTCTCACTGTGTCTGTTCCTCTATCTGGTGAGTATATGTGCCCTAAGGCAAAAAAGCCTCTGGGGAAAAAAAGAAAGAAGAAGAGAAGAAACTGACCTTCAAGGCAGCATCATAAACATCATTTGTGAGAGATTCCATCATATATGAGCCACCCCAAGGATCAGCCACTTTGGGAATCCCTGATTCTTCCTGAATGATGATTTGTGTGTTCCTGGCAATTCTAGCACTTTTCACAGTTGGCAAACCCAAAGCTTCATCAAAAGAATTTGTATGCAGAGACTGAGTCCCTCCAAACACTGCTGCCATTGCTTCTACTGCAGTACGAATAATATTGTTGTAAGGATCCTGAAACATTTGGTAAAAAAAAAGAAAAAGCAAAGAGTTCAGAGATATTTCAATTATAAAAAATAATATGACTAAATAGTAATGGCTGCATACATTCTATGCCAATGTCCACATTAGGTATGGAATATCAAATAAACTTAGACAAATTAGTGAACAAGCCAGAAGTGTGTAGTCTGTGCTGAGGCACTAAAATATTATCTTGTAACCCTGTGATATATGAAATATTTCTTGTGTCTATTTTTATTGGGTTATCAAGAAAGTCACGACACATTTTTGCATAGAAAAATACAGAAAAATGCATCATGACTTTCCTGACAACCTAATATGTTGCCTAAATACTGTTCCATAAGTATATCATGAATGTATACATTTTCTACTTAGACTATATAATCCTTCTTCTTATATATCACTACCTCCTAATTATGTAATATACCTCAAAGTATCTACCACAGTACCATACACTCAATAAGTAGGTAATAAAGCAGATGAACAATGTACAGAGAGGTAAGAAATTTGGGTTATAGTTTACTGTACCCCTGACTTTGAAGTGGGCAAGTCACTTGGCCTTTCAAAACTTCAGTTTCCTTAGCTATAAAAATAAGGAGTTTAAGAAGAAAATTATTATTAAAGTTCCTTCCAGCCCCCCCCCCCAAAAAAAAACTCTATTTCTCCATTTGTAAGGACCTGAAGCTATATTTTAAATGGAATATATTAGCTGTTATTCACTTTTAAATCTATAAAAGCAATATAAATTTTAATTTAGAAATTATTTTTAATATTTCAAAATAAGATGTAAAGTGAGCATGTATAAAAATAAGACCACCAATTTTTAATGGAATGAAATTAAATTAAAATAAATTACCAAGTCTTAGTATTCTTTAAATGGTTGGTTTTAGTATTCATAGTATTCTTTAAATGGTTCTTTAAATGAACACTTTAATAAATAAGCGTGTGTGTGTGTGTATGTGTATGCGTACATGCATAGAAATCTACTTAATTAGGCACTTTAGGTTAAGAATGCTAACTTCTAAAATTATCTAGGATAGTATTAATTAAATTGATTGTGGGTTTTACTCCTTCCTGCACATCAAATTTTTTTTTCTTTTAAAAAAGTATAGCAGTGCTATATGTAAGCTAAGATTTAAATGTTTTTCTATTGTTAACCACTAGAGGGAGTAAATTTTATTTATTTACCACAATATAATATATAAATACAAACCTAAATGTGCATTAAGTTTCAGAATATTGATTATTTTCAAATATTAGCAGATAGGTTCTTACATATATAAGCTGAACATGCCATGTTGTTTGGAAGAAAATATATCACTTAATTAAATCTTTATATTTCGAATTATATACAAACCTGTTCAGTAAGTGACCATCCCGATGTCTGACAATGTGCTCTCAGAAGAAGAGATTTAGAGTTTTTAGGCTGAAACATTTGCTCTATTAAGTGAGCCCAGAGTCTTCTTCCAGCTCTCATCTTTGCTATTTCCATATAAAAGTTCATCCCAATTCCCCAGAAGAAAGACAATCTAAAATAGTAATGATAATAGTAATGTCTAACTTGATTAAATTTAACAATATAAAACAGAAAATAAAACTAGTTATATCACATACTAGAATATCAACATCAAGGGCCAGCCCATGGCATGGTAGTTAAGATGGCTGGATCCCATGCAGCTAATCACATGGTTCAAGTATCCAATCAGAGATTTGAAACACATGCCAGGAGCATGTGTGTGTGCCCAAATCCCAAAATAAAGAAGAAATAGAAAAGAAGGGACTGCAGCGTGACCATGCCCCATGTGGGATGCTTCTCATTTTCTCTCTCTCATTCTCTCTTTCAGGCTAATGTATGTGCCCTAAGGAAAATTAAAAGAAAAAAAAGAAAAATGCACTAGGTGCATGTGTGTATGTGCCCAAAATTCCAAAAGGAGGGGAAGATGGAGGAAGAAGTACTTCAGTGGGACCATGTCCCATGTGGGGGTGGTTACTTTCTCCCGTTCTCTCTCTCACTGGCTCGCTCTCTCTCTGGCACATGAACACAACCTCTAGCAAATACTAAAAAATAAAAAACCCAGATTTTAATTTTAATTTCAAGCAACTTAATTTTCTAAAATTAATGCACATAGGGTGAGACCAGCAGATGGGGTGATAATGGTTATCTCACTGGACTCCCACATAGTCAACTGTAGTTCAAGCCCCAAACCGGGTGGCTTGAAACTCACACTGGGCACATGTGCATGCAAGCCCAAAATCCCAAGAGAACAATGGAAGAGAAGGGACTGCAGTGTGGCCATCACTCCTTGGAGGTGATTTCTCACTTTCTGTCTCTCTGCCTCTCTCTCTCTCTGGTGAGCGCACGTACCCTATTGCAAAAACAAACAAACAAACAAAAAACTAATGCACATAGATTTCAGTAATATGAGATCTAAAAATAAAAATATAATTTATGCTTTCAGAAGAAATAGCTGTGATTATTTGTTCCAGATATGAATTTTTGACTGTGCAATTCATTTTCTTTAAGAATGAATTTCCTTTTATGTTCTTAAATAAAGAAAGATTTACCTTCCAAAAAATGAAAAGAAAAAATTTAAGAATACCTAATAAGTAAAATGGGGCTTATTTATGAAGAGAATAAATGACAAACTTGCTTTATTGGACAGTAAGAAAGTGTTTTTTCTTTATTACTATTATGCGCATGAGCTCACCAGAGACAGAGAAAGACACAGAGAGGGAAAGTGAGAAAACACCTTCTAGGAGATTTGGCCATTCTCCGATCCCTTTTTCCCCATTCTCTTCTAAGGATTTTTGGGCATACACACACACATGCACAGTGTTTTTCAGACCTACATATCTGAGACTCCTGTGCAGTTAGCTGTGAGACCCAGCCATCTTAAACACCATACCACCCATCTGCTGGCCCAAGAAAGCTTTTGAAAGAATAGTTGTGCATTTGGTCCAGGCATATAATTCTCCACTTTGTCTCACTATTCCTTTTTATCTTATATTCTGTAGCTGAATTACACATTTAAGTTATTGCCTGCCTCTAACAACACAAAGGTTGTGATTCCTTACATCAAACAAGATGAGCCTTAATAAGAAACCAAAATAAGGGGCCAGCAGATGGCACAGTGGTTAAGGCGCTGGACTCTCACATGGCAGATCACAGTTCAAGGCAGATCACAGTTGGAGTCCCAGACTCGATGGCTTAAAAAATCACACCAGACACATGTGCGTACATGCCACGAATTCCAGGAAGAGAAGGGATTATGGCATGGCCATCCCTCTTGGGGAGTGACTTTTCACTTTCTCTGTCTCTGTCTCTCTGGTGAGCATATGCATCCTATAGCAAAAATATCTCTCTCTAAAAAGGAAAAAAAATACAAATTCTTGATATACACATAGAAGTTCTTAATGTGGCAGTTCTCAAATATGTTGGTCTCAGGATCCCTTTTCACTCTTAAAAGTTACTTAAAATCCCAAAGAAAGTTTCTTTATTTGGATAATATCTACTTGCAAATACTTAAAAATTTAACAGTAGGGTTGGCCCCATAACCCAATGGCTAAGAGAACCAGAGCCCATACGGCTGACACTGGTTTAAACACCAATCCTGGTCATTTGAACAAAAGGTTAGGTGCGTGTATGTGCATGGCCAATCATCCTGATAGGATGAAGAAATGAAGAAGAGACTGTGACATGATGAAATCCCATCTGGAGTTGCCTTCTCTCTCTCTCTGTCTAGATGACTGTAATAATGAATTCCATATTTTAAAATGGAAAAATTAAAAATTAAAAGCAAAGTTATCTTAATATTGCGGTATATTTCAATATAACTTGTTAAAATGTACTCTCTGTACAATTGTATTAATTGTATTCCCTGTAAAGATACAGACAAGATAGTCCCCAAATTTACAAAGTATGGCCAAATTTAATTCTGAATTTGGATTATGAATATTAGGCTGTCAGAAAAGTTATAATGTACTTTTTCTATGCAAAAATGCATCATGACTTTTCCAACAACCCAACCATATTAGCTTATTTTCTCATTATCACTCAGATAAAACATAAGAGAATCTAAATCTAGCATGACAAAATTATTTACAAATTTGTATATCAATATATTTATTTGTATACTCATATCATTGTCCTCTGCGCTATTTTATGTCAAGGCAATATCTAGGTTTGATTTACTCACCGTGGGGCAAATTCATCAATTGTCAGGCCAGCCTGGAGTCCAGTTCGACAGTACTCTAATCCATCTGCTATGGTGTAGGCCAATTCCAGAATGGCATCAGCCCCTGCTTCCTGCATGTGGTATCCACTAATTGAAATTGAATTAAATTTTGGCATGTACTGTAATAAAATAATTTTTAAAGTGAATAAAAATATTACAATCTTTGATTAAACCCTTTTTCAAAAAGCAAGTATTATTTTTAAATGATGTTCGACTAAGATATACTCTTTAGTTTACAATGTTAGCTGAAAATATTTAATTATTATACTTAATTCATTCTCAGTTTAAATGGACAGTCTATGAACTACCATGTCTATATTTGTGTGTGTGTGTGTATATATATATATTCATATATACACATATATAGCTATCTTATATATGTACATATATATCTATAAACATATACCTTACATTTATAAATATTTTATTTATAACTGAAAGCTCTAAAAAGCTTCTGTCATAAAACCAATAAGGGGATGGAATCACATGGAACTAAAGACCGCTTGAATATATTTGGGGTTTACAAACAAGCAGCAAGGAAACAAACAGGTGCTTCTCTTCGGTGAGAAGTTTAGGAGCAGAATTTAAGAATAACAGAAAGACTGGAATAATGAAGTATCAACCTTAAACAAGAAGGAAATGCTGACACACTGCTAAACATGGATGAAACGTGATGACATTAAGTGAAATAAGCCTGTCACAAAAAGACAAATATTGCATAATTCCATATACTTCAGATTCCTGGAGAAGTCAAATTCTTAGAGACAGAAAGTAGAATGGTGGTTGTCAGGGGCTGGGGCAGGAGGGGAAAATGGGGAATTATTGTTTAATAGGTAAAGAGTGCCAGTTTCTCAAGATGGGAAGAGTTCTGGAGATGGATGGTGGTAATAGTTACACAACACGAACGTACTTGCTGGCACTGGAATTGGACACTTAAAAACTGCACACACAAGATGGTGGCACAAGCAGGAGGGTGCTTCTGTGAGATGGCTAAAGCCATGTGAGTGTCCTGGTTCAATTCTTGATCTCACCTACACAGGTCAGGCACAGCGGTGAAGGCCGGGGATTCAGGATAACTGGGAGACTAGGACAGGAAGATTGCTCCACAGTGAGATCTTATAAAAAATTTTTTTAAAAAAATACCTATTTCTCTTTCTCTCCTATGCCTTTTCTCTAGCATGTTTTTTTTTTTCTCTCTCTCTCTCTCTTTTTTTTTTTAGAAATTTTTGCTATAGTGTGTGTACACTTACCAGCGAGTCAGAATGAGACAGACAGAAAGAGAGAAATCACCCCCCAGGGGGAATGGCCATGCCACAACCCCTTCTCCATTCTTCTCTCAGGATCTTGGGCATGCATGCACACATCTAGTGAGAATTTTAAGCTGCCAAGTCCAGGACTTGAACCACGGTCATCTACATGGGAGTCCAGCAATGTAAACATTACATCATCTGCTGGTCCCTCTCTGCATTTTAAAAAAAATTGGTTAAGATGGTAATTTTAGGACCAGCCAGTAGTGTAGTGGTTAAGACAGATGGATCCCACATGGCCAGCCAACTGCACGTCCCACACCTGGCAGCTTGGAAAAATACACCAGATGCATGTGTTGCTTGCCTGGTCAAAATCCAGAGAGGAAATGGAGGAGGAAGAAGTGTGGTGGGGAAGAAGAAATTGTGGCATGGCATTCCTGGGGACGCTTTCTCACTTTCTCTCACTTTCTTTTTTTCTCTATTTGGAGCACACATGTACCCTATAGGAAACAAAATTATTTTAAAGATGGTGATTTATGGAAACCAGTAGATGGCAAAATAGTTACGTCACTGGACTCCCAACCGTGGTTTGAGTCCCAGACCCAGTGGCTTAAAACTCACCCTAGGTGCATGTGCATGCATGCCCTAATTCTCAAGAGGAAAATGGAGAAGATGGGATTGTGGCATGGCCATGCTCCCTGGGGGGAGTGATTTCTTATTTCCTGTCTTTCTCTCTCTGGAGAGCGCATGTACCCTATAGCAAAAATTTCTCTTAAAAAATAATAATAATGGTAATTTAGGTTCCATGTATTTTAATTAAAAACTTTTCAAAAATACAAAAGTTCAGTTTACAAAGTACTTCAACATAACCTTAATTGATCAGTATCTGAAACCCTCATCTTATCACTTGCAGGAAGGATTATAGACAGCAACTTGGAACTTGTGTAAAGGTTCTAACTTACAAAAAGACTGAACGTAGGGAAGATACTAAGGAGCTTTCAAAAAATAAAATACCCAAGTACATAATAGCACCGACTACTATATGTATTTTAATAACTATTCTGCACTCCCCTCTGTAAGAGCTAAATCTCAATTCAGAGTATGAACGTGCAAGGACCAAATTTCCAGTCTTCTATTACTACTCCATATGTATGTCCCCTGAGATACAAATGGGAGTTTGGTGTGTTCACTTTAAATCACAGGAGCTGGACACCCCTGCCACACCCCTGGCCCGTTTCCTTCCCTAACAATGAGCAGATAACGCTAGCGAAGCAAAAGGAACCTGGAACTCTGATGACCATGGAGTTTCCTTAGAAGCAAGCCCCTGACAGCCTACTTTCAGACTCCATTTAGATGAGAGAGAATTGACTCCTACTTAGCTTAAGCAACTAAATTTGTTTATTTATTTGTAATATGCTGCTAAACACAATTGTCCTGTGCATATGTTCCTGGGATATAAAAAGATGAGAGAAATACACAGTTTACACAACACAATTCATTTGGGCAGATGAAATACATGAAAAATAAATAAAACTGTGAAGTGCAAAGGCTAAATAGTAAATGCGAAGTAGAGGTGATGAGTGCCAGGATTCTGAGATAATAGTAATTACAAGGGGTAAGAGATAAAAAAAGGTCTGATGGAGAAGATATTTTCCCTTTGCATGAAATAATGGTCTAAGGTAGATAAGGAAAAGGCATTGTTATTAGCAAGAAGAAAAGTGTGAAAAAAAGGGGAAGTATATTTGAACTGCTCAAAGGAAAATGAAAATATTTTCCTGTGAATAGACCATTGTTACTATAAGAACACTATATGAACCTTCTTTTCCCAACACTCTGATTGGGGAAGATAAATCTAATTTGACTCTCTAACACTAGAGAGCTGAAGTTACAGATATGTGCTATCTTCCAATTCAGCTTTTAGCAGAAATAAAGCTGCTATTCTGATCTCTAATCTGACACCTAGGTCTACCTTACAACTATATCTGAATTATGGAGCAAAATAAAGAAATGTTAATTATGAAGCCTCCCTGATTCTAATTATTATCAAGAAGCTAAATTTTAACAATAAAGACAAATCTACTATGCAGATACCTACAGGAAATTATAGCCTATAAAATTAGTAATTAAAAACAAAAAAATTGAAAGTATAAAAGTATGGAGAGCAATGGTGATACTAGAGAGTGTGGGAAAAGGATGGGAAATTGGGGAGTGTGAGAGGGAGGGAATTATGAGAAAAAGCAGCAAGACATTTTAGGGACGTAAAACTGGAAAATTATCTGTAGACAATAATGTATATGGTAGTATCTTTGACTGAACCCATATACAGTATATTCATGATGATGAGAAAATTCATTTGGTATGCTGCAATGATCCAGTCATTGATGGTAAAAATAAAAAACAAAACTAACTCACAATAGTAATATATCTTGTCTCTATACTATATTACTACTCAGGCTCAATTAGTACATACAAATTAGGTTACAACATTTTTTTTTTTTTGGAGAGGTTGTTTTTTTTTTTTTTTTTTTTGCGATAGGGCGCAAGCCCTCGCCAGACAGAGAGAGACAGAGAGACAGAAAGCGAGAAATCACCCCCCAGGGGGGGATGGCCATGCCGCAATCCCTTCTCCTCCATTCTCCTCTCGGGATCTTGGGCATGCACGCACACGCGCCCGGCGTGAGTTTTAAGCCACCGGGTCCGGGATGCAAACCGCGGTTGACTACATGGGAGTCCAGCGACATAGCCATTACGCTAACTGCTGGTCCCTAGGTTACAACATTTTATAACCATCCCTACATTTAAAGAAATACAGCAAAACCTATTAAAAATGAAACAAAACACAAAGGATACCTTTGCTGTATACTGAAATATGTCCGCAATAATTTTCATCGATGGTTCTGGAGGAAAAATGTAAGTATTTCTGACCATAAACTCCTTTAGTATATCATTCTGGATTGTACCAGTGAGTTTCTCTTTAGGCACGCCTTGTTCTTCTCCAGTTACTATAAAAGTTGCAAGAACTGGAATAACAGCTCCATTCATGGTCATGGAAACTGACATTTTTTCTAAAGGAATTCCATCAAAAAGAATTTTGGTATCTTCCACAGTGTCAATAGCAACTCCAGCCATTCCAACATCACCACGAACTCGAGGATTGTCTGAATCATAGCCACGATGTGTTGCCAGATCAAAGGCAACTGATAATCCCTGCTGACCAGCTAAATATATAAAGAAAAATAATGTAACATTAAAAAGTCTGATATCAAAGTGAACTGACTTACTTTAATATTACTAAGAGTATTGATTCATGTCATCATGGTATACTGCTATAACATTATTTTTATGCTTACACATGTCAAAATAAATTTAAATATTCCTAAGAGAATCAGATGTTTCCCATATGCTTAAAATGCACAAACTGAGTTTCAGGCCTTACTATAGGACTAGAAAGAACATAATATCTCACTTAACTCATGTCACTTGAGTATTTGGTACTTAAGCATCAGATTATTATTTTTTTAATCTTCACAATTCTTTTTTTTAATTGCCAAAGGGTATGTGCACTTGCCAAAGAGAGCAGGAAAGAGAAAGAGAACGTGCTACCCCCAAGAGAGTATGGCTATGCCACAACTGTTTTTCTTCCATTCCTCCTGCCTGTCAGGATTTTGGGTATGCACATAGATGCAGGTGGCATGTTTTCCAAGCCATTAGTGACAAGACTAGAATCATGGTCAGCCACATGGCATCTGATTCACTTAACCACTGCATTATGGGGCTGACCTTCCTCGTAGCTCTTTTTATTTATCTTATTCACTTTTTTAATTGTCAAAGGGCATGTGCACTCACCAGAGAGAAACAGAAAGATAAGGGATCCCTCCCAATGGGGCACAGTCCCACCCCAATCCCTTTTTCTTCTTTATCCATCCTGTCAGAATTTTTGTCATGCATGCACATGAACTCAACATATTTTTCACATCATCAGGGCTGGAATTTGAATCCTGGTTGACCATGTGGGATCTGGGCTTCCTTACAACCATTAGACTATGGAGCCATCCCCTTCTTCACAGTTCTTCATTGAAGTATTTCTTAAATTAATGAAAATGTCTGACTGTTCATATATGTTAACATAATTTAGATTTGCATGTGTACTTCCTTTTTCTTCTTTGTCTAACATGGCCATAGTGGAATGTATTGGCTGTTCAAATATCCTGGGAAACAGAACTACAAAATCCATATAAGATTTCTGAATAACTATAATAGTCTATACTAAATATAAGTTCACTCCTATACTGGGAATATAAACTTAAAAATCCTCAAGTTTAGCACTCAAACAATATGAATTTATTATAGAACAGAAAGAAGAAATAGTAGATAACATAATTTTCAGAGAATGAATGCTGAATTGTACTTTTATATCACGTTACCCATTACTTCCCCTGAGCATCACGTAAACTATCTTCCCCTTCAGTTCCTATTCTGGCAATGTCAATTAAAAGCTTGTCAAAGGCAAAGCCAATCTCTTTTCTTAACACAATTTGACCTCACCTAAGTCCTTTTACAGAATGTGTACATAATTGCTGTTTACTTTTAAAAATTTAGCACATTATTCTGATTCATTTGTTTTTTGACAAAGGATGTTTTAAAATACCATTTTTTTTTTCAGAGCATTACCTTCAACTGCAAAATTATAAAGTGAATATTATCCTTACAGAGATTAACTAGTCTATCCTCAAAAAATACAAGATTGGAGCCAGTAGATGGCATGGTGGTTAAGATGCTGGACTCCCATGTGGCTGATGGCAATTGGAGTCTCAGACCCAGTGACTTAAAACTCCCACTTGGTATGTGTACCTGCATGCCCAAAATCCCAAGAGGGGAATGGAGGAAAAGGGACTGCAGCATAGCCATCTCTTCTGCAGGGTGATTGCTCACTTCCCCTCTCTGTCTCTCTCTGGTGTGCACATGTGCCTATGGCAAAAACTTTAAAAAAAAAAAAAAAAAGGGTATATGTCTTTTTATAAATAAAATGTATCAGGCCAACTCTGTGACCTAGTAGTTAAGGGAGCTAGATTCTACATAGCTGACCACAGTTAGAATCTCAGCCCTGGAAGCTTGAAGAACACTATGAATGCAACATGTGTGCAGGCCCAGATTCCCAACAGTATGGAAAAATGGAGAAGGGATTATGGCATGACCATGCCTTCTTGGGGGTGCTTCCTCCTTCTCTTTATTTCTCTTAAGCACCCTCTGGCAAACTTTTAAAAAATATACATTTCACATTAAAATCTCACCCTTAATATTGTCTTTATAAAACTTATTACTTTCTTCCACAGTACTAAAGCCAGCATACTGGCGGATGGTCCAGGGCCTAAAGGTATACATGGTAGGATATGGTCCACGTGTGAATGGTTTCACCCCTGGAAGTTCTTCGGGTAAGTCCTTAGTGTCCCTCTTGGAATATAAGGGCTTTATGGAGATTCCTTCTGGGGTACGCCATATGAGTTCTTCTGGGTTTTTGCCTTTCAGCTGCTTTTTAGCCAGAGCAGCCCATTCTGGGTGAAGTGGTTGTTGCTGGTGTAGAAGTCGCTTCCATGTAAGCCTACAGCCTGATGACTCTTTTAGCTGATGCAGGTAATGGGGTGAGAGTAAAAAAAGCTGATTCTTAGCCCTCAACATGGCTGCACATGGACACACCCAACAGGAACAAGAACTGACCTAGAAAAGGAAACACATTTAGAAAAAGGAGGAAAAATGGAAGCTATTGGTTAGAAGGGGAAAGAAAAGGAAGAAGTTTATTAATCAGATTTATGTCTTCAACTGTTTTCTTCCTGTACCTAATTATAACTGTGGACCCACCTGTCAACAGTTACTATTTTTGCTTTAGTTCCATTCTTCTCCCTTGATAGCCTTTTAGCAGGTCTAACAGACCACAGTCTTTGCTCCTCTAATCCATTCTACATGCTGGCACCAAAGAAAATGTATGTCATATTCCCCACAAAAATTTTCAAAGACTCATATGGAATACGCAACACAGCCTTCTAACTTTTTTTTCACTCAAAACACTTTTATTTAATATCTATTTTACGACAGAAATTGGGTTGGGTAATGGAGGAAAAAGTGGCAAAGAGGCATTCAAATCTCCATGCCCCGGTCTCTGTTTACTTGTCAGGTTCATTTCTGTCTTTGTCCTCCACATATATTGTGTTCTGATAATACTAGATGACCTACAATTCACTGCATATGCCAAAGTTTTGTGAATTTTCTCTTGTCCTTCATCTGCCTAGAATGTTCTTCTTTGGCGAATTCAGCTAAGGCAGTATCTGGAATGTGCAGGATTTCTAAGTGCCAGGCACACCGAAAATTCTAACCGGTTTCTTACCTATCAATTTAGAGAAGCTAAAGTAACAATTGAAATCCTCATAACAGCCCCTATAAGTAGGTACTGATATTATCTCCATTTTACAGATTAGAAAACTGAGGCAGATAAGTGCCAGCATTTGAACAAAAGCAGCTGAGTTTCAAAATCACTGGTGTTATCTAATATGTTTATAGCTTCTGCCTGGGCCCACAAATTGTGCTAAATGGGCTCTGGTAATTGACTTCTCTGCTAGTCTATAAACCACTCCAACACTAGAAATGCATACTCCTGATAAGTAACAGCACAGAGTCTTACACTAGGTGACTGGGTCCAATTTCACCATTTTATAGATGCAGACATAAAGATGCAGAGAAATTAAAAAAAAAAATAAAGTGGCTTGATCAAAATCTCACAAAACAAAGCAGTAATCTCTTCACTTGACTTACTAAATAACTTGTCAGAGTCATGGAGTTTCAACACATAGAGCCTATTGATTTAAGTCATTTTGAGATTTAAATTTTATTAATATGCTTATCATATCATATTGTTTTTGTATCTTTAAAGGTTTTTGCCATAGGGCACGTATGCTCACTAGAGAGAGAGAAACAGAGAGAGAGAGAGAAAGTGAAAAATCACCCCCCTTGGAAAGATGGACACACCTCAATCCCTTCTTCTCCATTCTCCTTTTGGGATCTTAGGAATGCATGCACATGTGCCTGGCATGATTTTCAAGGCCCCCAGTTGGAGACTCAAACCGTAATCAGTCATGTGGGTGTCCAACAATTTAACCACTATATCATCTGCTGGTCCCCCATATTGTTTTATATTATGTAAGGTAACAAGTCAATGAGTTAAAAAGTTTATTTTGCATACAGTTTCTTACCTATCAATTTAGAGCAGTTAAAAGAATATAAGAATATAATACCCACAACCAACAGAAGTGTAATGGTTACACTGCTAGACTCCCATGTAGTTGACCGTGTTTTGAGTCCTGGACCCAGTAGCTTAAAACTCAGGTTGGGTGCATGTGCATACATGCCCAAAATCCCACGAGGAGAATAGAGAAGAGATTGTAGTGTGGCCATCCCCCCGGGGGTGATTTCTTGCTTTCAGTCTCTCCGTCAAGCACACATGCCCTGTGGAAAAAATCTCTCTAAAAAATAAATAATGTAATACCCAAGACTTATTGGGTTGAAAATACAAGAGCTATAAACCACTGGTGGGAGTATAACTGTTTTAACTACTTCGGAAAAAAAATTGTCAATACATATATATATAAAGTCTATATATATATATATATATATATATATATATATATATATATATAAAGTCTCAGAAATGTTCATGTCATTCCTCTGAGGAACATCATTCTTGGGAAAGTTACTATAATACAATATAAAAAAGGTGTACCCCATACTCTTACTTGTAATAAAGAAAAGTTAAACATCAGAACTTCTAACAACATGGTAAGTGAATTATAACATACATAAAATGATAGTTTTAGATGTGGCTATTAAAATAGGTTTAGAAATAGAAAATAATCTCTGATGTCAGAAGTCAGAAGAACAGTTACTTACTGTAGCTAATATAGAACAGAAGCAAGAGAGGAGCCTTTGGTATACTTGTCTTAATCTGAAGGTCAATTATATTGACATATTCTGTCTGTGGAAATTTACCAACCTACAATTTGACATGGGCACTTTCTGTAAGTACATCGCATATAAGTAAAAAATTAAAACTATGCTAGGCATACCTTCTATACAAAGAGAACAGGCTCAAAAAGTATTAAGTAAAACAATCAGAGTACAAATTGTAAATGTAATATGTCCAGCTGGGTTAAAAGTGCATAGGGACGGGACCAGCAGTTGGCATAATGGCTATGTCGCTGGACTCCCATGTAGTCGACTTGGGAGCCAGTGGCTTAAACTCACGCCGGGCACGTGTGCGTGTGTGCCCAAGATCCCGAGAGGAGAATGGAGGAGAAGGGATTGCGGCATGGCCATCCCCCTGAGGGGTGATTTCTCACTTTCTGTCTCTCTGTCTCTTTCTGGTGAGAGCACGTGACCTATAGCAAAAACTTCTCAAAAAAAAAAAAAGTGCATAGGGAAAAAGTCTAGACAGCAGTACAACAAAACCAACTTCTATTTTTTAAAACTGTTATGATTTTCATTCTTTTAAATTCACGGGTCTTTGTCACCCATCTCTTTGTAAGCCATTCACTACAATTACTATCTTGAAAAGTGGTTGAAAAAAACAATGAAGTTACAATGGAACTATTTCTATAGTAATTATATAAAAGATTATTTTTCTCAAGGTTTTTTCAGGGTGCATGCACTTGTTAGAGACAGAGAGGAAAAGTGAGAAATCACCCACTGGGGGGAATGGCCACACTGTATCCCTTCTTCTCCATATCCTATTGAGATTTTGGGTACACACACCTGCCCAGCATGAATTTCAAGCCAATGGGTCTAGTAGTACTCAAAACGCAGTAAGCCATGTGGGAGTCCAGCACCTAAACCACTTGCCACCTGCTGGCTCCTATAAAAGGTCATTTGAAAACTGCCTGAGACTAGATCGTCCACAATGAAATACCACCTGCAGTTCACACAAAATAATCATAGAGCTTTATTAAACCCAGACAAATGATGGGGAAAAGCCCAGTTTAACAGCAACTACCTGAAAATGGCATGGCAAATTGGTGGAGTATAGAAATACACTCAACTACTGTTGATGGCAATAAGACTTCTGTATTTTCTCAGAAGGCCCACTTAGAGGCATCATATATTCAAAAAGCAATGCGTAAAGTAAATATGTTAACGATGATTGAAGTGTATCAAAAAGGAATGATAAAAGTTATTCCCACAATTACAAAAAAAATGAGAAAAAAAATTCTGAACTAAATTACTTTCAAGTTTTGACTGTTTACATGTGGTTCCACATTAATGCTTCAGGTGAGGCTAGCTCCTTCAATGTTTGGCCAGTTGGGTTTAGAACTAGGACATGCAGATTAAATTTTTTTCAAGATATCAGATCTGCTATGTTGCCCAGGCTGCCCTGAACTCTCAGTCTTCCTACTGAGTAGCTGGTACTACAGGCACTCACGGCCACACCTGCTCAAATTTAATTTAACATTAGCATAAATAAATCATTAAACACAAAAACAATAATTAGGAGAAAATCAAGTGGTTTTAAAGTTTACACGCATATGCATTATCCAGGGCTTCCCGTTTCTGAAAGACTGCTTTTTTGTTCTAGACAAAACTAAGAACAAGTTCACCCGTTTACGGCAATCTAGACGTGTCTTTCCTATTCCATCCCTCAATCCTAATTCCACATACACACAGGTCACTTTTAGTCCCGACACCTTTTACAAAAACCCGAACGATGATATAAACCGCAGGCTAGACAGGAGGCAGTCTTTGAGCCAGTACACCCCTCTGGGATCTTACAAGAAGTAACCTCTATCTGCGGGAACAGTCGGGGAGCGTGGGTGGCCTGAAAATATAGCAACATAGCCGCTGGAGTGTTAAACCACCTCTTCTCAGTGGAATCCTCGAGTTCCCAAGCATCTCGCCGACAAGGAGAGGTCGAGAAGAGAATCCAAACCTAAGAATGAAGAGAAACTGGGATTCCGATACAGTACCCGTGTAAATCGGGAGGACCGAAAGGACAGATGTGGAGGGAAAGCAGAGGCTCAAAGGACAAGGGTACAAGAGAGGAATCAGAAAAATGGAAGGATCCGAACGGCTGACGTGCCCCAAGGTCCTCAGCCCTACTCACTGGGCAGCCTGCTTCGGGCTCCGCGGTAAAGGACAGTGGTTAGACTTCCAAAGTGACCCCACCTCCAATAGACGGAGGCCCACACAGCTGGACTCACACACTGCACAAGCGCAAGCTGGAACCGGAGGCGTCAGGGGGCGTCGGCCGACAACGCCCTCTCTCCAGCCAATCTAATTGCGCTTCCTCAGGCGCGTTCTGATGACGTCACAGGTGTGGTCATTTTGCCCGACTCCGGCTACAGGCGTTTCCGCTTTCTTCCCGCCCACTTCCGGGTGTCCGCCACTTCTAATTGTTTGGGCGCGAGTTTTTCTTAAGGCGGGTCCCAGAAGAGTTCGAGAGGAATTATCGTGAATGGTGGAAGCGCGTAACTAGCTCGGCGGGTCCACGTTGGAGGGTGAGTATTGTGACCAGCGCGTTTCTAGCAAACTGCGGTTTGTATTTGAGGAGCGCGGTCATTTTTCGTGGGGAGATGTCCGAAGTCAGAACAGAGCTGCCACCTGGGGCCGCTGTTTGAGGTGTTCGGTTCATCAGAAAGGAGTGAAGTCGTTCCTAATTCCTCCTTCCCCAGTAATCTTCATCCTCGTTCCTGAATTTATCCTGCCGCCGGTAGTGAGGCGAAGTGCAGTCTTAGAGATCAGCGTGCGTTTTTTTAGACATAGAGGCCTAGACTTGGATAGATTTCTAGACTTCCACGAGTTTCAGCAAGCTGGTAAAGGAAAGCAAAGACTGTAGGATGCCTCCCTCCCTCTTGCTGACAGTTTGTAGTCTGGTTGCAAGCTACTGTTGCAGCCTTATTTCTTTCCACTCGTCCCATACACTTAAAAGCTTCACTCAACTTTTCCGGTTCCTGAACACATCATTTTCTTTATAGCTGTCCTGTCATCGGCTTTTGGCTGTATTTTTTTTTTCTTGAGTACTTAATTTTTCTTCCTTCTGGGTATTTCAAAACATTAACTCAAAATACTTTTTCTCTGATAACTATATTCCCACACTTACAGATGAACCAATTTGAGATAGTCACTCACTTGTCTCTTATAGCATTTGCCACATTGTATACAGTAACTGTTTTCATATTTATCTCCACCCACCGCCACTGCTAGGTTATGGTGTCCTGTGGGTCTAGGAACAGGACAGAATTTCTAGTGACTGCTACATAAACCACAACCATTCCAACAGTGATAGAAATGATGGCTTTTGTTTGCATTCCTACCGTTCCTTACTCTTTCAGACATGTTTTATATCGTGTACTAAATTACTTTAGCTTTACAGAAGCTTTTGATGTTGGTACTTGTACTAACCCATTTTACCAGTGGGAAAACTGAATTAATTTACTTCCCCAAGGCTATACAGCTAGTTAAGTGGCAGAGTCAATCTGATTTGGAGCCAAGACAATTTATTATCTTCCCTAGCTTTCTCTTAACCACTGTGGCAGAGGTTCTCAACTTGGGATGATTTTGCCTCAGGTGACATTTGACATTGTCTGGAGATGATGTGGTTGTCACTTCTCTGGGTAGGAGGATTTCTGCCATCTGGTAAGTGGAAACCAGGGATGCAACTAAACACCCTATGTACAGTGCACAAGGTAGCTTCCCACAACAAAGATTTATCCCATTCAAAATGTTAATAGTCCCAAGACTGAGAAATTTTTTGCACTCTAGTTTATTGCATAGAGTAAGTATTACCACGAACAGTACTTCTCAAGACTACAATAAAGGACCAATTTTTTTCATTTTCTTTCTTCTCTTTTTTTTTTTTTTTTTTTTTTGAAGAGGTTTTTGCTATAGGGCACGTGCACTCGCCAGACAGACAAAGACAGAGAGACAGAAAGCAAGAAATCACTCACCAGGGGGGATGGCCACGCCACAGTCCCTTCTCCGTTCTCCTCTTGGGATCTTGGGCACACGCGCACACGCGCCCGGTGTGAGTTTAAGCCACCGGGTCCAGGACGCGAACTGCAGTCAACTACATGGGAGTCCAGCAACATAGCCATTATGCTAACTGCCAGTCCCTCTTAAAAAAAAAAAAAAAAAAAAAAAAATACTGCCAGAGGGCACATGTGCTCGGCAGAGAGAGAAAGCACCTCCCAATAGTGGTCATGCTGCAATCTCTTCTCCATTTCTCCATTCTGTTAGGATTTGGGGTATGTGCACTCCCACCTGGCATGTTTCCAGTCCTCCCGGGGCCAAGATTCAAACTGTAATTGGTCACGTTGGACCTGATTCTTTAATGATTAGGCTTTGGGACCAGCCCTGTTTTCCGTTACTAACCAGCCACAACTGACACTTTTTAAAACTACAGTTAAAAATAAATAATTAGTCAAAGCTGTAGAAGAACAACAGCAGGAGTGAACTCTAATGTAAAGGATTTGGGGGGAAAGATGCATCAGTGTAGGTATATTGATTATAGCAAATGTACCTTTTAGATGTAGGATGTTGATATTCAAGAAGAGCGGTGGGAGTAGGGATCAGCAGGGGTATATGGGAACCCTATACTTTCTGTTCAGTTTTGCTGTAAATCTAAAACTGCTCTGAGAAATAAAAGTTTTGGGTTTTTATTTTGTTCTGTTTTCTTGTTTTTGCTAGAGGGTGTGTGCATTTGCAGGAGAGAGACAAAGACAGAGGAAAGTGAGAACACATCCTCTGGGGATTGGCCACACTTCAGTCCCTTCTGCACTCTCTTCTCAGGATTTTGGGCAGGTATGTGCACACATCCAGCATATTTCTCAAGCTGCTTGGTCTGGGACTTGAGTGGTCAGCCATGTGGGATCAAGCTGCCTCAACCACCATGCCACCAGCTGACCCAAAATAAAGTATTTTTTTAAAAATTAGGAAAATAAGATTCAAAAGACAAGATGAATATGGTGATTAGATTCCAGATATATAAAATGACTTTCAGGTTACTATTAAAGTTTCTAAATAATTCATCTAAAGTTCTGTACTTAAGATGATTATACCAAACTGTGCGTGAATCACATTTAGAGTAGCACTGAATAGCGTTTTACTGATTAAAGAATATTTTTAAAACTTGGCAGAACCAGACTATAAATGAATGCCAAATGAGAGAGACGATTAGGGCCCACAGAGTTCTAGGGAGAAATGACATGAGTGGTTAGAAAAGCTTTGGGAAAGAGGTAGCTCATGATCTAAGAGGGTGGGCAGAGACAGGTGAGTGGACTGCCTAGGTAGAGGGTACAGTATGTGCATGGGAGGCAAATTACTCAGAATGTTCAGGAGACCAGATCTACTGAGAAAAGTTTCAGTTCAGGAGTGTAGAAAGAATTGTAGAAAGCTAAGCAGAGCTAGATTGTCAATCACTGTAAATGGTATGGTCAAGGATTTGATTAGAGGAATTGGGATGGGCCTTTTAGTCACTTATTTCATTCCAGAAATTGGATTTGGAAAGTCCTTGGCAGGGCTGGATCATATGTTTTTCCTTGCAGTGTCAGCAGCAACATCAGCTCAGGTACATGCATCATGATGGCCAGCTGCTGCTGTTACCAAGAACGCAGGCCAGGGCTTTTTCTAGAAGTTTCAGTTCCTCTCTATGTTGACTTTCTTCATATACTGGTGACTGGGTTCCAAGAGCAAGTATTTCCAACCAAGACGAAATTGAAGGTGCCTGTCTCATCATGTCTAAGCCCATAATTTGGAACAGAATTATTTCTGCCACATTGTAGTGCTCAAATTACTGTAGAGTTAGCCTAGATGTTAGACAAGTAGACATAGATCCTACCTCTCATTAGCAATAGTGAGAAGGAATTTTGTACCATTTTAAATAAAATCTCTCTTCACTTGCCTCCTTACCTGGTTGTTCTTATTCAGTGAACAACCTGAATTGCTCTACATACCAGCCTTTCCAGGAAGAGGTTCACAAATGAAACTCTGTCATAGGGTTGGGTTTTGTTTGTTTTCTTGTTTTTAAGTGCGGTAAATATGAGAGCATGTATGTCAGGTTCAGGGAAAGAGGGACTTTAAAATTAGAATACAGGATAGAGACTGAGAGTATAGTTAGATACCATATTGTTTAAGAGAAAGGTAAAGTGATATTTTGGTTTCCACTGCTTTCTGTAATGGATCTGACATCATGTAGTCACTGTAGTTTGTGGTATTTCAATCAATTCCCACTGTTTTTTTTGGAAAGTTTTAAAATTTGAGGGACCAGATTTGTCCATAACTCCCTTTATTGTCTAGCTCTAAATCTACCTGTATACAAACAGTAGTCATATGATTGATTCTTTTTTTTTTCTTTTTTTTTTGGAGAAATTTTTGCTATAAGGCACGTGCACTCGCCAGACAGACAGAGAGAGACATAGAGACAGAAAGCGAGAAATCACCCCCCAGGGGGGATGATCATGCCACAATCCCTTCTCCTCCATTCTCCTCTCAGGATCTTGGGCACACACGCACACGCGCGTGGCGTGAGTTTTAAGCCACTGGGTCTGGGACGTGAACCACGGTCAACTACGTGGGAGTCCAGCGACATAGCCATTACGCTAACTGCTGGTTCCCTCATATGATTGATTCTGAATGTATAGAATGGAATGGTGACTGATTATATATCTACTGTATATGCCTAGAAAAAAATCTACACACATACATGTATATTGGTGTATATATATTTTTATATAGTATTTAACTTTTGATTTGTCTACTCCCTATAATCTAATGTAAAAATAAATATCCCATTCCTCTATTTCTTTTACTTTTTTTTTAATAGTAGGAAGTCTGTGTGCATATGCAAGAGAGAAAGTACCCATAGTAAGGTCTCATCTTGCTGAGATCCCCGTTTCCCAGCTCTCCAGCTCAGAATCCTGGATGCCAGTACATATGCATCATGTTTTTCGCCTCACAATCCAAACTGCAACTGCCGAATGGCTTCTAGCCCTGTAAGGCACTCACGTTAGGCCCATGCCTCCTAGCTGATTCCCAATCCTCCATTCTTTTTGAACAGAAATAAGTTAGGTGATACAGGAACATTAGAAATGGTAATGGAGTTATTCTAAATCTTGACATCGACATCCCCATCCCCACTCCTTGAATAATCATTTTTAAATGATTATTTTTTTAGAGAGAGAAATTTTTGTTATAGGGCGTAAGCACACACCAGTGAGACAGAGACGGCGAGCAAGAGATCACCCCTCAGGGGAGATGGCCACGCTGCTTTCCCTTCCCCTCCAGTCTCCTCTTGGAATGCCTGATGTGAGTTTTAAGCCACCGGGTCCAGGACCCAAATCACAGTCAACTACATGGGAGTCCAACGATTTAACCATTATGCCATGTTCTGGCCACTAAAATGTTTTTTAAAAGCCCTATAAAAATAGAAGGAATTTCTAGCAATGAAATTGAGTTAGATATCCTTATTCTGATGACAGCCAAAGTTACTTATTCTTAAATATGTTTAAATGTTTTAAAAACAGACAATAGTATTCCCATACTTTTATTTTTATTATTTTTTAAAAGGAGAATTTGGAACATTTATAGGTAGTTCTTTTTTTTTAAAAAAAAAAAAAAAAAAAACATTGTGCAAACCTCTAGTTTTTTTCTGTGTTCTTTAAATTCTTAACTTTTTTTTTTTTTTTGCATGATTAGAATTATTCCACTTAGATCAAGATGCCTGGTAAAGCAAGTGCTTCCAAGAAAAAGTCTCAACAATTGAAACGAAATCCAAAAAGAAAAACTGATGAAGAAGAAGTGGGATTTTCAGAGAAAGAGGTAATGAACATATCAGGTTTATTATCATTTGAAACTCTGATTAGAAATATCATCTGTTTTATATAAAGAGAGGTATTTGAAGACTAAAGATCAGGTTTACTACAAATTACAGTAGCTCATATCATTGTGTGGGAGCTTTTGAAACATGATTTGTAGAGTTCTCAGGTAAAAATGATTGTTTCCTTCAGTTTGTAAAAATAAGCATTGACCATAGAATTCTTTGGGGCAAAGGGGGTCATGGGGCATTTCTAAGTATTCAAATGGGAGGACAAGGAACAGAGTATACAAATTCTTACAGCATTCATGATAAAAGACAGGATTTATCATTTGCTAGAAGAAATGTTTAACATAGGGAAAAAATAGTTGGGGAGGAATTAGCTTCTTTCTGCCATTATTTTGCCCCTATCTTATGAAAGAATAAATGAATTAATCAAAAAATGTTTCCATGTTTCACCCTGCTAATTAGGTAATGTCTATATTTATTTTTCAGGTAAAGTATATAATGCTATTACAGACAAAGTGAGTAATGAATTATTTAAAACATTCTTTTACATTCTGAATAATTACATTATCAACATTGTCTAAGAACTATGGTAAATATATGCCCTTATTCTATAGAAGTAGCAATGTACTCTTTTTCTACAAGAAGGTATATGAACACTCTTCTACATACATGACAAATCTATTGTAAAAGCCATATCTTTTTATCCAATGTTTAATTCAATATGTGTCTGCACGTATTTTTTTCCTGTAGGTTAGAAACACAGCAAAACGAAATAGAAATCATCTAAAGCGTTTATCTTCTGAAGGTATTTCTTCTTTTACTTGTTTAACCTGTGTCTGTTCATGAAAAATTTTTAACATCCTGTGTATGAGTTTTGCAAAGGCAAAAGGTATAATAAATAGCTGCACTGATCTTTTTGCAACAATAGTGGGTACTAGTTAGTTGATTATTTTGGAAAACTAAAATTTGGGCAAAGTACTGTGGAGACTCCTATGCCACTAAGTAGATGGGACCTAGGGAAAATGAAAGTGTCCTACTGTCTGAATTTGTACTAGTCTACAATATAAGACACATCTGCTGATTTCCCTTGAAGACTAATATGCTTTCTGTTTTGCCATTGCTGAATTGATTAGTTTGGAACCACTATCTAAGTCTTTGTTCGGAGTAGTTTGTCTTTGGTAAGACATCACTTCTCTGAGAGGACTGCCTGCCTGGAGTCACTCAAGACAAATTTAGGTCTTTTGATTTTATTATTCCCTGGCACTTAGTACTTTTTTCTGTTGTAATGCTTTCCATACTTATAACTTGTTTAATATCCCCTCACTCCAGAAGTAATCTTAATGAGGATCAATACTGTATTTCCTTTATCCCTTATAAGTGAAACAGTAAATCAGTAAATACTGTTTGTGGTTTGGTGAGTTTGCTTTGTTGCAGTTTCCATCCAACATGTGGTAGAAATCTTTTTTTTTTTTTTTAGTCTTTGCCATAGAGCACTGTACTTGCCATAGAGAGATAGGGGGAAAGAAAGTGAAAGATCATTCCCCAGCAGGGATGGTCATACCACAATCCCTCCTCTAGTCTCCTCTCAAGATTTTGGGCACACATGCACTGTGCCCAGTGTGATTTTCAAGCCAGGGACTTCAACTGTAGTCAGCCATGTGGGAGTCCAGCACTTTAACCACTACATCACCTGCTAGCTCCAGACATTGTTTTTAGTCTTTTCAGTGAGGCTTTTAAGGAATTCAGGACATTTCTGAGAATAAGAGTTTTAATAAGTATAGCTTTGTCCTCTATTAGTAGTATTTTAGTTAGCAAAAATAGTATATCATATTCAGGTGGCATGTTAGAGCTGCAATAAAATAAATTCAACAGTTTATATAGCTCTCTATAATTTCATTCTGATAATTCCATAAAATGTTTTTAAAAGAATTGCTTTTTAAGTCAAAACACGCAGATGTCTGGATTTATTAGTCTCTTCTATTACCAGTGACAGGACAAACAAAGCATCTAAGACAGATAAAGATAACATCCAAGAAGAGAAAAACATGGCATTCTCTATCAAAGAGTACCAAAGAGCATTTGCAAGCTATTATTGAATCAGCAGTAATGTGAGTACAAAACATTTCCCTTTTACTCTTTTGGTTCCTATTTATGAGTTTCCAATAGAACCATTCTGAATATTACAATCTATTTTAAGATGATAGGGTATTTTTCTATTGGGTCATCGGAAAAGTCATGACACATTTTTGCATAGAAAAACATAGAAAAATTCATCATGACTTTTCCAATGACCCAATATTTTAGAAGTAGATTTACTCTCTTATGATGGCATTAGATTTCAGCAAAAAATATTTGTTAATTTTAGAAAGTTGGGATTCCACCACTGAAATAAAAATCAAGTATATGTGGCCTAATTAGCTATCTATAAAATTTTAACTTATTTTGGCCAACCAGTGGCCTGGAGGTTAAGGCATTGGATCCCACATGACCAAGGGTCCAAGGGTGCAGTTAAAGTTCTGGACCTGATAGCTTAAGAAACATGCCAGGTATATGTGTGCCGAAAATCCGCAAGGGGTAAATGGAGGAGAAATGATTGCCGTGTGACTCCCTCATAGAGAGTGCTGTCTCTCTCTCTCTCTGTATATCTCTGTCTGTATCTAGTAAATTTTTCTTTCTTTTTTTTTTTTGAAAGTAACTTGTTCTGTCAATAAGAGTTCTTAGGAAGAAATTCAATTTAAAGTAATACTTCATGTGGAAGCCACCACATGAAACTAGAGAGAATACAAAGAAAATAAAATAGAATTCTACCGTCACAGAGCCGAACTTCCATCAGAAGAGCCAGCATGGGCTCAGTCATGGTGGTGCTTACTGCTAAGACACTGCTCCACAGCTGGGAGCAGGCAGGGGCCTCGATTTGATTCAAGTTAAATATCAAGCTCAGCAGTGAAGACCTGTAATTCCAACAATCTGAGGTTAAGACAGGAAGATCATGAGCTTGAAACTGACCTAGGCAATACAGACCCTACCTTAAAAGAGCCAGCTGTGGTGCTACAACTCAACTGGGAGACTAAGGATTTCAACAGGGAAATCCTGTCTTTATGAAAAACAAGACAACCAGAGGTTGGGGTGGCAATTAAGACTTTGGCTCAGATATGGCCAACTCCATGATTTGAATCCTGAACCCAGCAACTTGAAAAACACTCTGGGATTTGTGTATGCATGCCCAAAATCCCAAGAAGAAAATGGAGAAGAGTGGATTGCAGTGTAGCCATTCCCCCAAAGGGTGATTTTTCAATATCCCTCTCTCTGTCTCTGGCAATAGCATGCATCCTATGGCAAAAATCTAAAACAACAAAAGATAAGAAAGAGCCAGGCAGTTAGATTGATTGTTACAATACAGTGTGATTTAGGGAGATTAGGGAGTGGGAACGACTCATTGTACCTCTGTTGAAAAGGTTTTTAAAATATTTTTTTCATTTATTTTTTTAAATTTCTATTGCCTGAGGGCACATGCACCCAGTAACAAGAGACGTAAAAGGAGAAGGAGAAAGTACCTCCCCGGACAGGCATTGTCATGTTGCAATTCTGTCTTCCTTTATCCATCCTATTGGGATTTTAGGCATGCATACACATATGCCCATCATGTTTTTTAAGCTGCTGGATCCAGTAGTTGAACCATATGGTTGGCCCTATGGGATCTGGTTTCTTTAATCACAGGGCCACTGACTGGTGAAAATGTTAATATAAAAAGAAAAGTGACACTTTTGTTTGGCTAATGAGGAGGAGCACCTTAGAGAAATCAGAGAAAGTATACACCAATTATGTTATTTGCATTTCAAGCTAATAATTTATTCTATTTCTCTTTTTCTTTTAGAGCAGTTTTGAGTAACAGTATTAGAGAAAAAGAACAAGTTCAATATCATCTCAACTTCCTGAAAAAAAGGTAATACAGTTATGTGATTAAAAATGGTTAAAACAGAAACCAGCAGATGGCATAATGGTTACATCGTTGGACTACCAAACAGTCAACCACAGTTTAAGTCCCAGACCTGGCAACTTAAACTTCACGCCATGTGCATATGCATGTGTGCCCAAAATCTTGAGAGGAGACTGGAGGAGACAGGACTACAGCGTCTGTCTCTCCATCTCTCTCTGTCTGTCTGGCAAGCGTATGCACCCTAGAGCAAAAATAAATGGTTAAAACAGGGCCAGCAGGTGATGTGATGGTTAAAGCACCAGATGCTACATGGCCAACTGTGCACTTTGAGTCTCAGCCCTAGTGGCCTGAAAAACACTCAAGGCACTTGTGCAAATGAGTGTGTGCCCAATTTTCCAAGAGTGGAATGGAGGAGAAAGGATTTGACATAGCCATCTTCCTTAGGGAATGATTTCTCACCTTCCCTCTTGGCAAGCACATAAACCCTATAGCAAAAAATTTGGGAGAAAAAAAATAAAAACTTAATTTTTGAAAATCTGACTTGTTTCTTAGGTTGCCAAAACAGACATATATGGAATCTAAATTTTGATATTTTTTTTATGATGAGCAATTTGTAAATGTGTATTGGTTCTTCCCTAAACTCCTGCTACATGCATTTCTGAAATGAGTTTCAGCAAATCAGTAACAAATAATCTGAAAATCACAAAATACCTGTTTCTATAGTTTGCTCTTCTGTATTCTATAACAAGATATTTTATCAATTTTACCTCCCTTCAATTTCTTTTTTAACAATTTGAAGTTAACATTTCACCACTCTTATCTATCTGATATTTATCCTATTGCTGTTTTTTTTCTTTACTTCATAGTACATTAAATTATTTATACAAGCAACAAATGTAATTTTTTTTAAGATATTCTTTTTCTTCATCTTGTGACAAGTCACTAGTAGAGGTTTCTTTTCAAGTTTTTTAAAAGGATTATTTATTTAATTTTATTTATTCATTCATTTATTTAAATTTGACCAGAGACAGAGACAGAGAGAGAGAAGAAAAGTGAGAAAGCAAGTCACCAAGTCCAGGACTTGAACCACAGTCACACATGTGGGAGTGTCCAGCACCTTCACCACCACGCTACCTGCTGGTCCTGTCTTCATGTGTTTTTAAAAATCACACCACTGCCCATGATTTTCTGTGATTAATTTTCTGTAATATTTATACAACCTTTTCTTTTTATAGAAGAATGTTCTACATGTCAGTTTCTGGTTTGTCAGGAAATGTTTGGGACCCTAGGACTACTTTATTTTGGAGAAGTTATTTGAGTACAATTTCTGTTTACTTTTTAAGTATAATTCTCAGCACATACCAGCAAAATAGAAAGAGTAGGACTGGGTAATGTAGGTATAGGGCACAGGTAGGAGTTTGTTGAGAGTGGTTGATCAGAATAAAGAAAGACTACTGGAAATAGGCTTATAGACTGCTTAAAAATATGACAGCCCAACACTACTTTAAGAAAGAAGATACTAAAAAGATGATAAATAAGGTAATTCAAATAATGACAGGTTAGCTATTTAAAATCTTTTGTTTTGGTGTTTTTTTTTTGTTTTTTTTTTTGGAGAGGTTTTTGCTATAGGGCGTGTGAACTCACCAAAAAGAGAGAGACAGAAAGTGAAAGTGAGAAATCACCCCCCAGGGGGGATGGCCACACTGCATTCCCTTCTCTCAGGATCTTGGGCACTCATGCACATACTCCCGGCATGAGTTTTAAGCCACCAGGTCCAAGGCTCAAACCACGGTTGACTACATGGTAGTCCAGCGACATAGCCATTACGCCAACTGCTGGTCCCTAAAATCTTTTTTTTTTTTTTTTCTGAGAGGTTTTTGCTATAGGGTGCAAGTGCTCTCCAGAAAGACAGAGAGAGACAGAAAGCAAGAAAACACCCCCCCAGGGGGGATTGCCACTTCACAAGCCCTTATCCATTCTCCTCTCAGGATCTTGGGCACGCAGTCACACGCACCCAACCTGAGTTTAAGCCACCAGGTCTGGAACTCAAACCGCAGTCGACTACATGGGAGTCCAGCAATATAGCCGTTATGCCAACTGCTGGTCCCAACTCTGGAATCTTTTTTAATGTAAGGCAAATATTAATAGTTGTGCTTAGAGCATAGTAGCTGTTCAGTGATCACCCTAGATCATCAGAAAATATTAGATTATATGCAGCAGATAGTCTTTTTATCTTATAGCAGCTATGGACCAAGGCCTACCTGTTTTCTCCTCAATTTTACTTTCACAACTCACTTTCTTTAGTTCCCAAAGTAACCGTACCCGAGAGACTTCTAACTGTCCTGAGACAGCAGAGTAGCTGTGCTCAGGACTTGAACCACGCAGTTGACTATGTGGGATCCAGCCACCTTAACCCCCATCCCATCTGCTGTCCTTCCGAAGATCATTTTAATCTTTTGTTAATTCACTATATGGAAGGGTCATTCACTGTTGCAAATATTCTAGATTACCAGACCCAGAGGCTTGAAAATTGTGTCAGATGAGTGTACACTCATGCCCAAAATCCTGACAGGAGAATGGAGATGGGATTGTGGCTATGCACCAGTGCTTTCTCACTTAGCCTGCCTCTGTCTCTCTCTCTCTGTCTAATGAGTATCTGCACCCTATAGCAAAACTAAAAAGTAAAGATAAATTAATTAGTAAAATATAACGACCTTCATAAATTGAACTTTTACTTTAATTTAAAAAAAATAAAAAACATGTTGCTCTTAGATTTTTGCAAAAATGTTATTTGTCCTTAACTATGATTGCCTAATAATGGTTTTCTGGAAAACTGGAATTTCTAACAGTTTAAAGAGAGTAATGATTTGTGGCATTTTGCTGCCTACTTTCTTTTACTCAAAAATTAAGATTTTTGAACAAGTCTTGAGTTTGACTTTTATATTATTAGATAAAAGCAACCAAAAGTCCTTTTCCTCTTGAATTTCTTTTTTATATAATTCAAGAATCAAACACGAAAAAGCGATTTACTCTCCGCTAAAAGTGAGAGGATAATGGGTTTCTTTCCATTGGTGATCCAATCAACCCAAATTCATAGGAGGATTTTTTGTTTCAAGTTTAATATTGAATACCATTCATGTTAATGATACTTTAGAGCAAAACACTTTAATTTTTTTGTTGTTTTAGAGAGAAATATTTGCAATAGGGTACATATGCTCACTAGAGAGACAGAGAGACAGAAAGTGAAAAACCCCCTCCCAGGGGGAGATGTGGCTATGCTGCAGTCCCTTCTCCTCTGTTCTCCTCTTGGAATCTTAGGCACACACACACACATGTGCCCGGCATGGGTTTTAAGCCGCCGGGTCCAGGACTCGAACTGTTGTCGACTACATAGAAGTCCAGTGACAACCATTACGCCACCTGCTGGTACCTAGAGCAAAACACTTTAATTTTAGTTATTTATTTGCCTTGAGCTCTGTGGAGCTCAATTTTCTTTGAAAATGAATGTTAAAAATACCCTTTCATTAGTCATGTTTTCTAAAACAACTGAGAGATGGGAGTCGGGGTCATGATTATGACTTCTAGACTAGCGTTCTCTCACTTGCTCAACAATCTACCATAACTGGTAAACTTATATACTGTAATAGTCTATAAAACATAGATATTAAAGAAAATTTTTACTTTAAAATTTATATAAATTGTGAAATATACATAGAAAAATTTTATTTTACTAAATCGACCAGTAATTTGAGGTAAAATTTTAATTAGTCAAGAGGTTAAATGAGGGCCAACAGGTAGAATAAAAGTTAAGGCTCTGTATCCCACATGGCCAGCTTCTCAGCTCAAGTCCTAGTCCCAGCAGCTTGAAAATCACACTGGACACATGTGTATGCATGTCCAAAATCATGAGAGAAAAAAGGATTATGGCGTGACTGACCCCCCCTGTGGGTGGTGATTTCTTCTCACTTTCCCTCTCTCTGTCTTTGGCAGACACACACGCACTATGGCAAAACCCTGAAAAAATAAAAAGCAAAAATTACACCAGGCACATGTGAATGTGTGACCAAAATCCCAAGAGGACAGTGGAGGAGAAGGGGTTGTGTCATGGCCATCTCTGGAGGGGGATTTCTCACTTTCCCTCTCTCTGACAAACACACACTCCCTAAGCAAACTGTACCCTTCCCCTGCTCCCCCCCAAAAATAATGATTTGTCAGGACTTCATAGGCAGACTTCCTGCCATAGTTAGTTACTGTTAAAAGAATGTTGTAACTCGGGCCAGACAGTGGTGCAGTGATAACATACTAACTGGACCCACAGTGGAAGGTCCTGGGTTCCCAAAGCCTCCCTGTACATGCTGGGAATACACATGCCGGTGATTCGAGTTAGCCGAGACCAGCAATGGGTTAGGGTGTGGAGACCCTGTCAGGGGTGCTTCTCTCTCTTTCTCTTTTTCTGTCTTTCTTTCTCATGGAGGAAATGGATACATTTTTTAAAAATGGGGAAGGAAATGTTACAGCTTTTAGGAATAAGATGACAGGAAAAAAATGAGAACTGCTTCAAACCCAAACAAATGAAAATAATAATAATGATATTCAAAAATATGTAACATAATCATGTTCTGTTATATCTTTAAGATTGCTGCAACGGTGTGAAACCCTGCAAGTCCCTCCAAAAAAGCTGAAAGATTTAACTAATGTGTCAAGTCTTCTGAAAATGGAAATAGTACAGAACAGAGCTAATGAAGAAGGTCTGGCATTACTGCAGGTATGAAATTCAAGCAGTGATTTTACACAGACTTTGGGTAAAAAAGAAAGTGACCAGAACACTTTTTAGACTGTTAGGTTAATCTTCCAATGATAAATACCAGGGGTCAGCCCCATAATGCAATGGTTAAAAGAGCCAAGTCCCACATGGCCAGCTATTGTTAGAATCGTGGTCCCAGTAGCTTGAAAAACATGCAAGCACATGTGTATGCATGCCCATAATCCTAACAGGATGGAGAAATGGAGGAAAGGGATTGACCCTGTCCCATTGGGGAATGATTTCTCTCTCTCTCTCTCCCATCTCTCTGTTTTTCTCTGGCAAATAAACATACCCTCTGGCATACTAGATCTTGGACCATGTTTTCATTAAATTATTTTTATTTACTCAAAGGTGTTTGAAAATGTGTATATGTAATAACATGTGTTAGGGTTTAACTCAATAATATCGTTAATTTAAAACTTTGGACCAGCCTTGCAATCTTGTGTTCAAAAATCCTACTAGGATTCCCACATGGCTATCCACAGTTCAAATCCCAGCTCTGATGGCCTGAAAAACATGTTGGCAGCCTGGGAAATGCTACAAATCCCAACGGGATGGAGAAATAAAAGAAAAGGGATTGCATTTTGACCACGCCCCATTGTGGGACATTTCTCCCTCTTTGTCTCTATTTGTCCAGCCCTTTAGCAATTAAAATATAAATAAAACATTAATTTCTTTTCTGACTCAGGAAGAAATAGATAAAATAGTAGAGACTGTGGAGTCAGTAACTGGAAATATTCAGAGACTAAAGAACAAAGTTCAAATTCTGACAAGTGAAGTGGAAGAAGAGGAGGAGAAGGTAAAACAGGTAATAATTATTTTAAAATGCATTGCTAGAATTTAGATATAATTTTTAATGCTTAAATTCTGCCCTGACAACTTTTGAATATAATAAGAGAAATCGGTGTTTTAAATGATCTGTACCTTTCTTTCTACTTCAGATGTTTCATATGGATAGCACTAGAGTACTGTCTCTTCCAGAACTTCCTCAGAACAGTCTCAAAGCACCCACACTTCAGGTAAGTACTCATTTACCATACTGGCTATGCCCCCTGTTTTCCATTACATACATATAAAACATTATATCATGTTTCCTTAAACAAATGGAATCCTGATATAAACTGACAAATTACTTTTCTTAGTTGACTGTATGGTTTGAACATCGTTCCTTGTCAGCTCATATAGATCTCTCACTCTTGTCAATAGCTATGTAACATTCCATTGCATGGGTATACCATCATATAATTTGTAAATTACTGATGGGAATAATTTTTGTATTACAGATAATGCTGTGTACATCATTGTACATAATTTATGCATGCATGTTTGTGTAGTCTTAATTGTGGGATACATTTCTAGATGTATCTTTTATTATATTTCTAAGTTAGATATAACAGTTGTACATTTTTGGGAACCAGCAGGTAGGGTAATGGCTATGTCGCGGGACTCCCACGTAGTCGACCATGGTTCGCGTCCCGGACCCGGTGGCTTAAAACTCACGCTGGGCGCGTGTGCGTGTGTGCCCAAGATCCCGAGAGGAGAATGGAGGAGAAGGGATTGCGGCATGACCATCCCCCGTGGGGGGTGATTTCTCGCTTTCTGTCTCTCTGTCTCTCTCTGTCTGTCTGGCGAGCGCACGCGCCCTATAGCGAAAACCTCTCAAAAAAAAAAAAAAGCAGTTGTACATTTTTATGGGGTGCAATGTGGTTTTTCAAACCATATATATATTGTGTAGTGATCAAATCAGGCCAATAAATGTATCCACCATCTCAAATATTTTATCATTACTTTGGGCTGTACAAATTCCAAATTCATTCTGTTTTGAAGTACACATTGAACGTCAGTAACCACTGTTCCTAAACTGCAGTGGGCATGGCCCTCTAGAACTCATTCTCCTGGTCTCCCTACACTCCTGTATCTTAACTAAGTCTTTCCAATACCCCCACCCCTCCCCTTTCCCAGCTAGTGTCACCATTGCACTCTCCTTTTCTATGCAATCAAATCTTTAGCTTCTAAAAGCATATTTTTACAGTTGATTTTGTTTATGCTTCTAACAATGGTACTTAAGACTTTTTAAATATAGCATTGTCTTACTTGTAGTATACTTCACTAGTAATTTATCTTTCTTTAAAGACCCTAATAGATACTATAGTGCAATTTTTTTTTTAATTTGCAGGGGAACATGTGTGCTTCCCAGAGAGAGACAGACAGAGAGAGCAAGAGAGAGAGAAAGAGAGAGCAAGTGCAAGCAAGAGCACCTGCATCCCCCAGTGATATGTGGTCACACCACAATCCTTTCTCCATTTGCCCATCCTGCTGGGATTTGGGGAACACATGTGCATGCACCTGGCAAGTTTTTCACGCTGCTGGGACTGGGATTTGAACCAGTCTAGGATTTGGACCAGATTATCAGACATGTAGGACCTAGCTCCCTTGAGAACTAGGCCACAAAGGCAACCCCTAGAGTATAAATAGTTATAGCAGTGGAAAGTCTTCATGTTTTCTCGGAAAGTAATTTAAAATTTTTCTGTCTATAATTTACAAATGATAAAAGAAGCAGAAATGGGGAGAGGGAAGATATATCAGAAAGAATGGCCACTGGTTGACAATTACTGAGTTCAATGATAGGTACTTGAAGTTTATTATACTATTCTCTCTAAAGAATATGCATTTGACATTTCTCATAATAAAACCTTAAAAACTAATTATACTATCTTATCCACAGGAAGAAATTTTGACACTAATTCCAAACCATAACGCTCTTCTAAAAGACTTGGATGTTCTTCATAATTCATCACAGATGAAAAACTTACTAACATTCATCGAAGAAGCCTATAAGAAATTGGATGCCTCTTAAATAGCTTTTACATGTTTCCTATTAATTTAGTGTTTATGAATTTGTAACACTGTTAACCTCTGATGATAAAAAAGAGGCTGAGACTTCTGCAAAATATATTATCCCCCATAATGCACTTTACTGTAGGTCTATTATTTTATTTTTTTTTTTTTTTGGAGAGGTTTTTCGCTATAGGGCGCGTGCGCTCGCCAGACAGACAGAGAGAGACATAGAGACAGAAAGCGAGAAATCACCCCCCAGGGGGGATGGTCACGCCGCAATCCCTTCTCCTCCATTCTCCTCTCGGGATCTTGGGCACGCACGCACACGCGCCCGGCGTGAGTTGTAAGCCACCGGGTCCGAGACGCGAACCGCGGTCGACTACGTGGGAGTCCAGTGACATAGCCATTACGCTAACTGCTGGTTCCCAGGTCTATTATTAATGTAGTCCTGAAAACTGTTTTTAGCAGTTGCCACATCTATGAAATCAACATTTAAATTGCTCCATCTGCTGTTATTTGCCTAAAACCACAAAATAAGAATAGCTATGATCTAATAGTTTAAAATGAAAGAAAGGGGCTCATTTATTAGTTAACACAGAAAGTTGTAAAGTATTTATGTATTGTGCCTAGTGCCTAAAAACAAGTCTTTGCTCTTATTCATTCTTTAGTTGCTGGATGTATTTTCTGTCTAGTCATTTGTCTGGAACTTGAGAACTCCCCAAATGCCTTCACTCTTTCACCTAACTCCCTAGTCTTTTTATGAAATGGTTAAGATTTGTCAGGTATGCTTAAGTTTAGATATAACATCAACATTTTGTTTCTTTCGTTGGTGGTGAATAGATGTTGAATATTTATTTTCCACTGTCATCAAGGTGTATTTTTACTTGAGAAAATTATTTGAAAAGGAAACTAAGTACATTTATTCTGTTAAAATAAAAGCTAATCAAAAAAATCCTTCTTTATAAACTTTTCTTCATAATAGTCTTACTTGTGAATAAATTGTCATTAAATGTATCAAAAATTATATCTAACCAACTGCAGAATATTGTATTGTTCCTTTTATCTATTTGTAATGCAATCACTGCCATTTAATTATTTTACATCTAACCTAGAATATTTTGCTAATTAATTTAGCAGCTTCTACAATTCTACTAATAGCCTCCAGACAGAGATAGCCAGGAACACACTGTTAAACAATCAGGTTTAAAGCTTTTCAGACTGAAGGAAATCACACAGCATGAGGACTCTGGAGCAGCTCAGTACAGGATAAAAAGCAATATCCGCTTAGGAAATAATAGTTAAGAAGGACTGTTAATGGATTTTAGAGGGAAATATTGTCTTCCAAGAAGGAAACCTGGGAAAGCAACTAAAAGTAAAAGATACTGCAAAATGTTTAAAAACTCTTTACTTAGAACTTTAAAGCTTGGGACCAGCAGCTGGTGTGGTGGTTAAGGCACTGGACACGCTCATATGTCTGACCATGGTTCGAGCCCCAGACCTGGCAGCTTATTTTCTGAGTTTCTCTTTCTCTCTCTCTCATCAAAAAATAAATGAATTATTAAATAAAGTTAAATAAATAATTCTTTAAAAAAAGAACTGTAAAGCTTAAACTTTAAAGCTTAAGTTCTTTTTTTTGTAATTAATTACTAGAGCCCTAACTCTTTAATTTTTTAGCATTAATCATGACATGTATAGTAGTTTTTATAGGAAAGGAGGAATTAAACTCATCCAGTTCCCTCAGAGCATCTATTTCACCTATTACTAAAAGTTAACCAGAATTGTACCTTTGTTAGAACTAAATAGTAAACAATGTGATTTTAATATTGTTGCTGAGTAATTACTCTTCACCATTCCTGAACTGGTCATTCTATTTCCTTTGAGCTTTGAAATGTATATAATCTAACTTTAAGAGATCTATAGTATCTATGGCACACATTAGATGACACACAACATCTGCAATATTTTCAAAAGATTGTATTTTGTATACTCTTTGTGAAGAATTTAAGAGTTAACTACAGGCCCAAATAAACTTAAGCTACACATGTTTCCAGTAACTGGGAGCAGTCCTAGCATCCTTTGTTTTCCAGGTTCTCCCATGCATAGGTCATGCCAACAGGACCTATATGCCATTGTCAGAAACTGAGAACTAACCACACAATGTGGTGGTGGTGGGGGGTGGTTTGCAAGGAGATGATTAATTCCTTCCTACGTCAAGCTAGATTCCTAAAAAAATTAGATATAAAAATGAAACCAAAATTAGAAATGAAAGCAGGTATCAGTGTAGCAAAAATTATTTAATTACATGTAAACAAAAATAAAACAAAGGAAAAAATATAACAGCATTACATAAAACTTAGAACTTACATGAAGTAAGACTTTTTTAGAAATATGAAAATCAAGCCTAAGGCAGCACAGACTGAAAAATGCCTACAACATATACAAAACAGCAAAAACTCAGAACTCTAAAATTTAGCGGTAACAGGTTAAATACCAACAAGAAAAAAAAAATTTTTAAAGAATTACTCTATTAAAGTTTATCTACTTCAGTTTGAGCAGAAATGGGGGCAGGGAGGAGAGAGAAAGTGAGAGAGAGGAGCAAGTCGCTAGGTTTGGGACTCAAACTGCAGTCAGCCACGTGGGAATCCAGCACCCTTAACCAACACGCCACCTGCCAGCCCCCAGGAGAATTGTTACAGGGCAGTTGGACTTTAAAATGGTTAATGTGTGCACACCAGAGTGAGATGCTCTGTCCTGAAAACAGGAACACAGGATCAAGAGTTCAGCAAAGCCTAAACATGGCTTACAGTTTCCTATTATCTCAGCAGCTGCAAAAACCTTTAGCAAATGCTTGCTGCCCTTCTGGTGCTTTATTTTTCAATAAATATACAGAATTAAAGATCATTGCTTGTCTTGTGTGTTTTATCTCGCTTGCATTTTCATAGGTCCTACGCTTTGGCTGTGCTGGATGTGGCAAGTGGCGCCTGAACAGGGACTTGAAGCCCTGGAGACCTGAAGAAGATGGGAATGGAAAGGACAAAACTTGACTGGGATCTGCAGCTGCATAAATTGCAGTGAATCAAGTAGTCAAGCCAGGAACACAAATGGGGCAAAATATTTCACAAGAAAAGCATTATGCTCAAATTTTACAGCAATTGCTTCAAGCTTCTGGTGTACGTTAGAAACTGGTTACTAGGCTCAGGTAGGCGAGGGCTTAAAAAAAGTGAGAGACAAGGTCATCGTGTTCCAGCTACAGCTTTTACCATTTGAGGTCTTATTTAAAAGGTTTCAGACTTGTAGACTTCCCCCACCCTCCTCTAACTGAGGAAAACTTGGGTGCTTTTAAGGAAGGAAATAAAGTCATGGTTTTTAAGGCAAAACCCACTAGATGAGGAGAGCCATATGTAATATATACATCATGTACAAAGACTAAGCTAAAAGCTTTAATATCAGGGTTTTCTAACCCAACTCAGGACCCTATTGGGTTTGCAAAGTGTTTGAAATAACCCTCAAAACCTATGACCCAGTATCTTCAGGTCTATATCAGCTAATCCAATTTTTAGCTCCAGGAAACAAGGTAGAAAAATGGTTTAAATTAGCAGATTGAAAAAAATCCTTAATTGATTTTGATAAATGCAAAATCTAAAAACAATGCAGAAAACTTGCAGACCTCCTTTACATTGCTCTGGCTCAAGTTTTTCCTAAGGTTATAAATTGGACAAAAGTAAAACAATCAAAGGCCTGCAATTCTAGGGTTAAAATATGGCAATTTCTCAGCTGTGCAAATTCCCTCTGCTTGCTAATATTCAAGGTCAGTTAAAAATCATTTGCTTTCTAATAGAGCCAGAGGCATAATAAACATCCAAGGGTTAATCTTTGCAACTTTTTTTTAAAAGAGGAAAAGGTGGGACCAGCAGTTGGTGTAATGGCTATATTGCTGGACTCCCATGTAGTTGACCACAGTTCGAGTCCTGAACCCAGTCGCTTAAACTCATGACAAGCGCGTGTGCGTGCATGCTCAAGATCCTGAGAGGAAAATGGAGGAAAATGGATTGCAGCATGGCTATCCCCCATGGGGGTTGAGTTCTCGCTTTCTGTCTCTCTGTCTTTCTCTTTCTGGTGAGTGTATACACCCTATAACAAAAACCTCTCCAAAGAAAAAGAGGAAAGGGCAAAAGAAAAAAAGCATATGAGATCTTTTGTTTGGGTGTGTATATATGTATGTATACATACAAGTTATTTATGTATTGTATGTTGTGTGTCTATGTGGTAAAAGGCCTTGAGGAATTCCATTCAATTGGGTTTATAAAAAGAACACTCATACAAATTAATTTAAATGTTTTTCAAGTTCACATGACTTAAGTCAATAAGCTGACTTCAAATATGATAAAAGAAAAAGGTTTAATAAGTGAAAATCTTCACAGTTTTCGACATATAGTTTGTCCAGGGCTTACTGATAAGGCAACGTTATTTGTTTTAATGTTATTGGCTTAATGAAACAGCTGGTATTTATATATTATGTGTTGTATTTTGCTTGGTGTATATCTAACAGGAAAATAAATTCATGACTATCTTCTTCAGACTTTAATTTTGGTGCTAACAGACACTGAATTAACCTTTTTTCATCCTTAAAGTGCTTGATAACATTTCATTGTCTGGAGACAGTTAAATCAAGCATTTAAGCTTTTCACTATCTTTGACAAGGTTTCCCCAAAATCAAATTCTAAATTAAGTTCTTTGACCTCAAAATAACTTTTGTATGTTTACAGAGGGACCGTGAAACATTCCAAAGAGAAATGTTAAACCAATCAAACTTATTTACACATGTTAAATGATGATGAGAAGCATTGTCAAGTTGAGTAATTTTGATTTTCTTTGCATTATATTTGAATATTTTGTATAGATACATTTATGTATGTCCATATTTATATATGTATTATGTTCCAAAATAATTTGAAATTCCTAGGAATCTATGATGTGATATTTTGTAGGTGTATCACACCTACAAAATGTGTAAAGTGTTATGTTAAACTAGTGATGTCACTGATACAGTCAAATTTCTTTGTCAGTTGTAAATTCTTATCAAATCTTTAACAATGTTAGATTCTCAGCTTATTCTCCATGTATAATTGCTTTGTTTGATGCCTTTCTAAAAGTTTTTTTTTAAATGTCTATAATTCAAACATGTTACATCTTTAAAAAAATATCCACAAATGAATGGAAAGAGAATGTACTCTTACAAGTACATGTTTCTGATAATCTAATCATTTAACTGGGTAAAAATTTTCATGGGAGAAACTGAATTCCTAAGCCAGTCATTAAACAAAAACAAAATTAACCAAAAGCAAAAAAAAAAAAAATGTTTTGACAGAATTGCAGGTTAAATAGCCAATACCAAAATTATGAAGCCATATAGTATTTCTTGACCCACTGCCTAAGATTGCATGTAAATTATTAAAATCTGTAATTTAAGTAAATTCTATGAGATTGTTCTAAGTCCAATTACCTGTGACAATCTATTTAATAAACAATGCTATGCACCTAAATTTAAAAAGGTAAAATTGATATAAAAAGTTGTAAATCCCATATTAAACATAGACTCATAGAGAACCTGGGTACCTGGTTCTTCCTGAATTCTCCTTATAGCTCTTCTTATTAAATTAACATGCTTGATTAACAAGGAATTTAAATATTTCTACTGTCGGTCTTTAAATTTTACAAAAATAAAAAGTATTGGGTTAGATCTAGTAATAAGATGTTATGTTCTACATTGGAAAAATTTGTTCAACAGTTTTTGTCTAAGAAAGACATCTTCATGAGCTGCTAGTACAAAAAACTTAGGTCACTAAGAATTTAAAATTCTGGTTAATATATGAAGTCCTACATGCAAAATTATAAGCTCGGCGGCCTTTTCTAGAGGTATCAGATTCCCCAAGTTGGGAAAAGAAAGAAACAGAGGCTTTGACACTTAATGAACCCTCAAGTAATCCTTAAAATAACAAACAAAAATGTGTTCCTTAAACATGATAGTTTCTACCTAATTGATTGGAAGGAACAATAATTTTATAAAGACAAATTTATAAAGGAAAGACAAGCAAGGTAAAAAGAAAGCAGTAAGTAGAAAAGAGATGTAGAAAGAAAGTTATGGGTACAAGATGTATTTGTGGTAAAAACAATTTTTCTAAAATGCTTAAAAGGAAAGGTTTTGGTATAGAAGGAATTTTGTATGGTAAAAAAAATTTAAGGCAAAATAGCTAGATTATCTCAAAATAAAAGGAAAAGGGGACAAAAACTAAAAGGTCTAAAGCATGTTGTTGAAGGTTTGAGTTATGTGGAAAGAGTTCAAAAAGAGTTACAACAAGTAATAAAATTAATGTTTTATTAATAAATGTTCTAAAGCTAATTGTACCAATGTAATGCCATCAGTCACAAGTCAGATAATTATCTTTAAATGCTATGTACAGTAAAAACAGCGAGATTAGTCTGCTGTTGCGGTTTCCAGTTTTGTCATTCATAGTTTCAAGATTGTTTCCCATGGAAAAGGCTCTAACAAGTACCTACTGCCCCACTAACATGGGATTCTGTAAAAAACATATGTAACGTGGTACAGGAACTTGTTCAACGGACAGGAAAGGTAACCATGCCCAAAGATGTTTTTCTTGCTCTGCCTGCTTTTATCACAGTTTCAGTAAATATTCCCACAGTCTCAGGAGAAAACTGCAGGACACGTAGTGCTCATCCACCTTTACTTCACCCGCTTACTTGGAGAAATTCCCCCCCTTAATGTTTTTTTAATGACACATCTTATTTGCCAGGACCCACGACCTTTGGGGCCCCTGAAAAATACTGTAAAGGAACTAATTATTTCTTTCAGGCAATTTCTGGAGTCCTGCCTATCTGCTTTACTCAGAATAACTCTTCCCCAATCATTTGCCTCTCTCTACACAGATATGGATGCACTACGAACTCCTTCCACAACGTGCTAATAATGCTCATCTTAAATTTATTAAATTAGCAAGACCAGCAGATGGCGGAGTGGTAACATTGCTGGACTCCCACATGACCAACGGTGGTTAATGTCCTAGACCCAAGGGCTTGAAAATCACTCCGGGCACTTGTGTGTGTGTGCCCAAGATCCTGGGAGGAAAATGGAAGAGAAGGGATTACAACATGGCCATCTCCCTGGGAGGTGATTTTTCACTTTCCCTCTCACTGTGTCTCTCTCTCTCTCTATCCAGCAAGCACACATCCCCTAAGGCAAAAACCTCTAAAAAAAAAATAGTATTAAATGAGGAAGTTTTCAACATACTCTCAGTAATAGTTCCTCTCTACCTTTCACAGCCCCTGCTTACAGCTTCTCCTCGGGGTATCCTGTGCAAACTCAGAGCTTTCACTGGGCAAGTTGCAGAGGAAAACAGGCTTAACTTATTCAGTTACAAAGTTAGAACATTTTAGTGAATCTAGAGAAGATAATCATACCCTTCTTTGACATCAGCAGTAGTGGCATATTGGAAATTACTCTCTGGGAGTTGGACATTACTTTTGTGAACCACAGCATTCACTGACATGAATGGCCTCTCTGGCTCACGGCTCCAGTTCTCTCCCAAATTTCCTTACAGGACACAATTGGGAAGGTTACCGTAGCTAGCCAACCCGCACATACCTGCTAGGCTACTTACTTACATTGATCTCCCAATCATACCCAACACTCCAACCTAATGTAACCAGTTATATTCAAGGGAGGACTTAAGCTCCATATGTTTTTGTCCTAGGTCCCTTTCAGGTAACCTACAAGAATAGACTTTTTCATTGTAACTCATCTCAATGTTGTTTCATTGTCTCACCCATACCAGTTTCACTGATTCACTCATCAGCCGCCCTTTGCCTGGGTGCCTGTCAATCTTACCAAAACCTGGGTGGCATCAGTTAATGAAAATCTCATTCTGGAAATAGTCAAAACACTTCCTTGCTGGACCAGGTGATTTGTAGGACTGCTCGTAGCTTCTCTCATTGGCATTCTTGACCTTATAGACACTGCAGCTTCTTCTGCCATTGCCCTCTCCCAACAAGTCCAGACTGCCACATTCGTTAATTCCATAGTTCAAAATTCTTCATGTATGTGACAATTACAAACCCAGGTTGATGGGCAATTTGCTACTGATTTAGTAACTTAAGAATTCAGTCCTCTAGCTGGGCTCCACTGTCAAGGAGCTCATTCATGAACGTATGCTTCTGTGTCACTATAATATCATACAGTTTTGTGTGACTCCTCTTAGGTTCAATTCATAGGAAATTCCTCTTAACAACAACAACAAAAATCCAAGAGCACTTACTTGAAAATTGGTGGACCAATTCTTCCCTTGATATATCTGAATTACAATTTTGACTCTAGAAAGCTGTGAAGAAAAATTGGTTTCTTCCATTCACCATGATTTTTCAACAGCTCTATCTGAAACTTTATCCAATTTCAATCCTATAAAATTTTTTGTATTTATAAAACATGGAACTCTTTTCTCACTGGGATTAATCTTTTTTATCATTTGTTATTTAATTTCACTCATCTGCCAAAAAATATGGGCCTCCTCTTTAGCCCTAGCTGCCTTCATTCTGCTTTCGCAAAACCAAAAAGGGAGAGAGGTTGCAGAGCAGTCAGACCAGAAATGGTTAATGTGTACATCCCAGAATGAGATGCTCTGTCCTGAAAGCAGAAACACGTGACCACATTGGCCGGATCGAGGGTTCAGCATGTTCCCTAATCACGCTTCACAGTCTCCTGTTACCCCAGCAGCTGCAAAAACTTTCAGCAAATGCATACCACTTTTCTGGCACCTTCTTTTTCAGTAAATATATGGAGAATCAACCAGTCTGGGCCGCACTACTCTGAGACTACAAGCCTTCTAGCCTTCCCATTAAAGATCGTTGCTTGTGGGACCAGCTGATGGTGTAATGGTTACATTGCTGGGCTCCCATGTGGTAGACTGCAGTTCAAGTCCTGGACCCAGCTGCTTACACTCACACCGGACCTGCGTGCGTGCATGTGTGCGTACCCAAAATCCTGAGAAGAGAATGGAGAAGGGATTGTGGCATGGCCATTGGCCATGCACCCTGGGGGGTGATTTCTAGATTTCTGTCTCTTGGTCTCTCTCTCTGTCTCTCCAGTGAGTGCACACACCTTGAAGCAAAAATCTCTCTCTAAAAAAAAAAATCATTGCTTGTCTTGTGTGTTTTATCTTGCTCATATTTCCATAGGTCGTACATTTTTGGCTGTCCTGGACTTAGCAGAAAATGAGTGATTCTCAAAGGGAGTTATATTAACTTTGTAATAAGCACTGGAATGCAAATTAAGCCAAATGTTTTTACCTGTTAGATTGACAAAGCTTGGGAAAACTAACAGGGAAAATTTCTGTACATTCTGGAAAACAGGTTCTCAGAAATACTGCTAAAGGAAGACAGATTAGTACAACTTTTATGAGATGCAGACTATAGGAAAGTGCAGAACTTTAGTGTGACGTCTGTTAGTTAAAATTCTTACTTCCTGTGAGCCCTTCCATTTTCCCCAGCTCTCTCAGTGGAGCATATGTTTAACAAACAGGTTTTGTTTAAATATGAGACACCTGCACTGGAACCTCAAATTAAGGGATTTGTTTTCTTTTGTTTGGTTGGATAGGATTTCTTGGCATTTTCTGTTTACCAAAAATATGTAGTGCACCTGTCAAAGTTAGTATTTGAATTATTCAGTTTGGCTTAGTTCCGAAAATTAAATCTTCTCAACCCTCTCATGTTTCATTCATTGTCAAGAAATATCCAGCTCTGGAAAAGATAAAGAAAGAAAGCAAAAGCAGAGAGAAATTCAGATTTTTCTGTTGAGCTTATCAAGTCTGAAGTGACAGTACTTTTTGTTTTCTAACTAGCTTTTTGTTAATAGCTGCAGCTATAGAATATATTTCTTCATTACTAAACCACCCCAGAATCACTTTTCTCTTAACTTCCATGTGTGCACTCCTCATTAAAGTGGTCTCTGCTGCTTTTAGGGTTATGAAATTGTTGTAACAATCATAGCCAAAAATTGGTGATGATTGTTAAAATTGGACAAACAGGAAGATGGAGGGGCATTTTTTTCTTTTTCTTTTTCTTTTTCTTTTTCTTTTTCTTTTTCTTTTTCTTTTTCTTTTTCTTTTTCAGTTTGCAACAAGGCAGATGCACTTGCTGTAAAGAGAGAGAGAGAGAGAAAGGGAAAAATGAGAAAGCATCTTCCCACCCCCACCAAGGGAAATGGCCATGCTGTAATTCCTTCTCCATTCACCTCTCAGGGTTTTGGACACACAGGCACCCAGCGTGTTTTCTAAGCTGTTGGGTCCAGGGTTTGAACCGTGTAGTCAGCTATGTGGAATCCAGCTGCCTTAACCACCACATCACCAGCCAGTCCTGGAGGGGGATTTTCTAAATTCAATAAAACCACTATAGAATATATTTTAAGAGTGAAATTGTTCATATTTTAATTAATAGAAACAAATTTGCCTTAGTCAACTTCACCCCATTGCCACCCCTAAGGAGGTCTTTAAACTTAATGTTTTCAAATGAAATAAAAGGGCTATATGGGGACCAGCAGATGGTGTAATGGTTACATTGCTAGAATCCCACATAGTCAACTGCAGTTCAAGTCCTGCACCTGGTGACTTAAAACTAACGCCGGGTGCATGTGCGCACATATCCAAAATCACAAGGGGAGACTGGAGGAGAAGGGCATGGCCATCCTCCCTGGAGGGTGATTTCTCACTTTCTGTCTCTCTGTCTCTCCAGTGAGCACATGTGCCCTATAGCAAAAACCTCTCTCTTAAAAAAGGGGGGAGGGGAGCTATAAGAGGATAATAACTGACAGACATGGCTGACCTCTACTGAGTGCCTTCTATGGACCAGGCCCTGTTCTAAGCCTATTACATGTATGTATGTATTTATACCATTTTTTATTAATAACCATATGGGGATCAAATTCATAGTCACAGCCACTATTATCTTCATCCTGCAGGTGTAAACACAGGTACATGAAGCGAAGCAACTGTTTTCAGAGCACGTGAATTTTAAGTGCTAAAACTACAAAATGAACAAAATAATTGAAACTTTACTTCTTGGAAATTTTCACATAGAAGGGTCTACTGAATCCAATGCCAATGAGTAAATTCTATTACCAAAAAAAATCAAAGTCCACATGTTTTCCTGGGTATAATGATAATATATGTCACAGATTTATTCACTTGGGTTTGTAGAAGAAAATCCCTTTAAATTTAGCTTACATTGGCAAATTGTCAACAATGGAAACTCACATCTTTATTCCTCTATTGTTTATCTTTTTTTTGAGAGAGAGATTTTTGCTATAAGGCATGTGTGTTTTCCAGAGAGACAGGAGAGAGACAGGAGACAGAAGGTGAGAAGTCACCCCCCTCAGGGGGGAAGGCCACACTTTCCTCCATTCTCCTCTTGGGATTTTGGGCACACATACACATGTACCTGGCGTGAGTTTTAAGCTGCCTGGTCTGGGACTTAAACCATGGTTGACTAGATGAGAGTCCAGAGACATAATCATTACACCATCTTCTGACCCCTTCTTTATTCTTTATATTCTCAATTTAAAGTTCACTTACTCTGATGGATATCTCTCAGATTTAATCAACTTCAACCAATGCAGTTTTCTTTCTTTATTTATTTCCTTCTTTCTTTCTTTCTTTCTTTCTTTCTTTCTTTCTTTCTTTCTTTCTTTCTTTCTTTCTTTCTTTCTTTCTTTTTTAGAGGTTTCTGATATAGGGCACATGCACTCGCCAGAGAGACAGAGAGATAGAAAGTGAGAAATCATCCCCCAGAGGAGATGGCCATGCTGCAATCCCTTCTCCTCCATTCTTCTCTCGGGATCTTGGGCACGCACACACACGCGCCTGGCATGAGTTTAAGCCTCCAGGTCTAGGACTCGAACCGCGGTCAATTACATGGGATTCCAGCAACATAGCTATTACACAAACTGCTGGTCCCCCAATGCAGTTTTCTTAGGAAAATCATATACTTTACCTTTTCAGTTATTTTTCCTTCAGGTAAAAATAAATTGTTCTAACTGTAATGTTCTCATGTTTTATATACAGTGTAAAGAACTCTGAACAAAGGTAAAGAAGCTTCTGTTTTGGATGCTCTTGGAAACTGGATGTAATCTCAACTTGGGGAGATTTTATTGTCTCTTGGGGTGCATAAATAACTGGACCCAAAACTTTTTATTTAGTTTTTCCTAGGATATTGCACTTGATATCTAAAAGGTTTTTTATGATATTCAAATAACAGCATCTATCCATGTTTTTCAACTTACTTTATTCTGTTAATATTTAGAAAAGACTATATAGAAGCCTTCGAACCATGAAAAGTGTATGTTGTTCTCAATAACATCCTTTAAGAAAAAGTTATTGGGGGCCAGAAGATGGCGTAATGGTTATATTACTGAACTTCTACATAGTCGACTGCAGTTTGAGTCCCAAACCTGGCGACCTAAAACTCACGCCGAGCACATGAGCATATGTACCCAAGATCCCAAGAGGAGAATGAAGAGAAGTGATAACAGTGTGACAATCTCCCCAGGGGGTGATTTCTTGCTTGTCTCTCTGTCTGTCTGTCTCTCCAGCAAGTACACATGTCCTGTAGCAAAACCTCTCTATAAAAAAATAAAAATAAATAAAAGTTATTGGGGGCCAGCAGGTGGAATGGTGGTTAAGGGTGATGGACTCTCAGATGTCTAACCACGGTTTAGTCCCATACCTGGCAACTTGCTTTCTCACTTTTCCTTTCTCTCTCTCTCTTTCTCTCTCTCTCTCTCTCTCTCTCTCTCTCTCTCTCTCTCTCTCTCTCTCTCTCCTGCTCTGGTCAAATTAAAATAGATAACATACAATAAAGTTAAATAAAATAACTCTTTAAAAAAATAGTTATTTGGCCAGCCCATCGTATGGTGGTTGTGAAAGTGGCTGCATCCCCCTTGGTTGACTGTGTGGTTGAGTTCCAGAGCCAGCAGCATGCATGTGCATGCCCAGAATCCCTAAGGAGGGAAAAATGAAGGATAAAGAATTGCACATGACCACCTCTCATGGGAGGGCTCTCTCTCTCTATCTCATGTGCTCTCTTTCTCTCTCTCAAGCAAATGCATGCACTCTCGGGAAAAATAAGTTATCAATATACCAAGGTCAAAAACACTTATTTTGACATTCAGTGGTTATCTAATACAATTTCTCCAGTCACTTTCAGCTACCAATTGCTTGTTGTATTACTTGTCTGTTATTAAAGAGTGCCTAACCATTTCATAAATCAATAAAGATGGTAAACAGCATCTTCCCATGTGACCACATTCTAATTAAAGTACTCTCCTTATGCCCTGGTGATGTCTGTACTGTTTATTATTCTAAGACTCAGTATTGTGGGCTGAGAGGTCAGAGTTAATGATGGGCATGGTGTTTGAAGCTAAGGGCATTTGAAGAAAAGTAGCAAACACTTAATGACTTTTCACTTAAAAGAATAGAGTGAAGGAATTTCAATTCTCAAAATTTCTCTCAGTTCCACAAGTACCATCTTTCTAGGTGAGAGGAAGGGAATCAAGGGGAAAAAGAAAGAAGCAAAACATTTAAGGACACAAAAATGGAAAACCATCTGTTGATGATAACGTGTGTGATAATACCTTTGGACTAATATGCTGTATACTCATGTTAGGAAGATTCGTTTTGCATGCTGTAATGATGTACAGTGATTGAATGTATAAAAAACAAACATATAAAAAAGTGAAAGGAATATAAATAGAAATAAGAAAGAGTAAAGCAACTAGGAAAATAATAAAGCATTTATCAAACTTGGAAAACAAAATAAAGATGCTTCTCTTTCCTCCTTGAAAGTTTAGGCCCCAAAATTATTTTCTCAAGAATAGATCAAAATACACAAGGGACTGGTAGCTTCATAGTGCTTTGTTATTGTACCCTTATTTGCCTGGGTCCCCTTTCTTTTTATTCCTTTCTGTGAGATTCTGATAAATACATAGATTTTAATGTCTAGAAAGGGTCTGTCTCTGAATTCATGAGCTTTTACATCAGAAGACTAAATGTGATAGAAAGGAAGAGATGGAATGAAAATACCTTTGCTGTAAATGAGATCATTTTCACCTTAAAGACGTCATAAACTCCACCCCTCTGGGGGTGGGGGGAAGTAGAGGAGGAGTTTTTGTTGTTTTTTTTTCCCCTCTTCTCTTTTCACTAAGGACCAATTAGAGAAGTAGCCTTGAAGAATAAACTTACCATTTATATAGAAGGAGCTACTGCACTGACACACAGCTGGAAAACCTGTTTCAGGCTAAACTCTCAACAGCAGGTAAGCATTTATTTATAAAAGTAATACAGTCCAAATCACCAGCTTATAATTAGAGGAAGAAATGGGAGAAATAGATGAAATTTTATCTGATATAAAAAGAATATAATCCGATTTAGAAGGAAATATTTCTTGGATTTGTTTTGCTTTTTTTTTATTATGTGCTTTTGCCTTTGTTTTTACTCTTAAATTTTAATATAAGAAAAATAAGCATGAAGTATAAAGTTCTTTACACTTAACATGGGCACAGTTAGATCAACAGATAAAAGAGAATAATCTCTGAGAACAAGCACCTTGTAATATAAAAAAAACAATTACTAGCAATGGATTACAAGTCCTTAAAAAGACTTTATTATCATTATTGGATGTTCATCATTATATTGAAAGTGGTGTATTGCTCTATTAAAATAGAGATGTTAGTTTTGTATATAAGAACTAAACATCTCCCGGGAGAGCCTTATGCTTTCATAGTATGATTAATATTAACTGAAATATTTTAAGTGCTTGCTTTATGCTGATGAACATTCAAACGCTCCAAAGAAACTTTATTTCCTAAAACTTACATTACTTTCCTTGGCAAAGAGTGAGCGAGTTAGTGAGTCTGTTATTGGTAGCAGTTTGTTTAAAAGAGTTACGAACCCTTACCTACCAATTCCAGAACACATATTGGAGGATCTTTGAGTGGCAACGTAGGACATTGTGACCTTGTAGCTTTCAGAGTAAATACTGTAGTTGCCACAATGACTTTCTAAAATAATTCAAAAATGTATAAAATTGTTTTCTGTATCTATGAGAATGTCTGTATTTTGCTTGTGGCATTTAAAAAAATCTTCACGAAAGAATTCTATAAAGTTGTTTACTGTTGGGACCAGCAGATGGTGTAATGGTTACATTGCTAGACTCTCAGTAACCGTGGTTCAAGTCCTGGACCTGGAGTCTTGAAACTCAAGCCAAGTGAGTGTGTGTGCATGCCCAAATCCCATGAGGAGAATGGAGGAGAAGGGATTGTGGTGTGGCCATCCCCCCGGAGGGGGATTTCTCACTTTCTGTCTCTGTCTCGCTGTCAAGTGCATGTACCCTATAGCAAAAAAATCTCTCTCTAAAAAAAAAAAAAAAAAAAAAAGAAAGAAAGAAAGAAAGAAAAGAAAAGGGAAGCAAGAAAGAGAGAGAGAGAGAGAGAGAGAGAGAGAGGAAGAAAGGAAGGAAGGAAGGAAGGAAGGAAGGAAGGAAGGAAGGAAGGAAGGAAGGAAGAGAAAGAAAGAGCTTAACTGTTTACTGAAAGGGTAAATGCCAAATGTTGAACATTAATTATAGTGTCCTCTCTCTGTGAACCCATGGGAGAGCTCTCTCTCTGATTTTAATTTGTCACCCCAAGTAATTTGTGAGTTGCAACAGTTGTCTAGACAAAATAGGTTGAAACCTGATCAGGGAGGATTTTAAATGTGATAAAGTTAGAGAACTGTACTTTAGATATGGCATAATTAAAAAAGCAAACAAATGCTAAGAAAAAGCATAAGGATAATTGACGAACAAATTGAACTATATAATTTATCATGTTTGTTTCTCTTTGTAGTAACTACCGGAAAGCTTAGAGTCAAAGTGGTCTCTGGCCTCCGGCAAGTGCATTCAGTTCTCATTATGTGTGAAAGTTATGTTCAATAAAGTCATGTCAAATGCTGATTTGGCTAAGACTGGCACATTGTTCCTGCAAAGAAGTGCAGTTAGGTTCTTGCAAGCCTCTGGCTATAATACTTTCATCACACCAGATCAACACATAACCTTACTTTAATGTGTTTTGTTTAAAGGCACATTATTCAATGTATATCGTTCCCTTGTCGTTGATTTCTTGGTCAAGAGCACTGTAACTCATGCCTGAATGAAACTTACCTAACTCTAGTATTTTCTCCATAAAGTACATCACAGCCTTTTTGTACCAGGAATACATAAATAGCACTTATGCACTATGCTTGGGAGCCATTTTAAATAGCGAAATTTTAAAACACACACACCCAGTACAAAAACTTGAAACACATGGCCCTGAATAGACCACAGGAAGGACCCTTGTTCATGGTCTGAGAGCAGACACAAGGAGGCAGAGCGCACCAAGTTCACCCTTGGCTAGAAATGTGTGTTGAGAGACTCAAATTTTGTGACCACCCTGCGAGTAACTGCAGAAGCACTGACCAGAAGTGTTGATGTAGTGGGTACAAATAAATTTTAGTAAGTTAGTGAATTCACAAAGACAGAGTGAATAAGAAGGGTCAGCAGTACATATGGGACCGTTTTCCGTATGCTTCAGCTGCTAATCTCACTCTTGACTTCATGTTTCTTTTGTACTCCTGTATTTTCTTATTGCTTGAATTTTCATTTAAGCTTAATTTTTCTTGATATAGTTTATCTATTTTCATAAATGGCTTTGGATCTTTTGAGAGGCAAACCAGATAATAAGTAAATTATCCACCAATACTTGTCATTTCTGCTCTTTGCATTAGCTACTTTGCGAACGTATTTTTTTCTGTTTTCCTATGCAAAAATGTGTTATGACTTTTCCAACGACCTAATATTAGGGCACAGAAAGCTCTCTAGACATCATAATGAAGATGATCATATTCAACTGCCCTTTGAAATAATTTTGTTTCACCTTCTATTAAGAGATATTGAATTAGAATAAATAAATGTGTTTAACATAACTATCTGCTCCTAAGTTATCATTTCACTTGGAGTTGACTTGAGTGAAGGAAAAGTCAAGTATATACAGGGGTGAGGAGGTGATAGCTACATTCTTTCTGTGCTCATTCTGAAATCTGGACACTTGATCTTCTCAGAGTTTCTACTATCGGCCCAGATTAAGCACTGGTGTCCAAAATCCTCTTGATATTCTAGTGCTACCCTGGCCCATGGTGTCTCTTCTGACTCCTGTAGAGAACACTAACACTTCAGGTGCACCATTCAGTGAACTAGAGGGCACAGGCGCTGGATCATGCACTTCCTAGAAAGTCAGAGTCACATAAATCTTACGATGGGATTTTATGATAAACTTTGGGGAAAAAAATCACAATCAATGCATTCGTAGTATCTTGTAGTCACAGCGGTATACCACACAGAGAAAGCAAGCACTTTCCTCTATCTGGAAAATGTACCAGAAAGGAAGGATCACAGCTCCCCACCACAACCCCCAAAAGCCCAGGTTCTCGAGCTGAGTTGTCATCACCCCCCCCCCCCACCCCCAGTGCTTGACTGCCATATTGACTGTAGAAAAGAACCTTTGGGGATTTTTGGGTTTGTTTTCTTTCCTTTAATTCAGTCAATTCCTGATTGGAATCCCTGATTGGGGGAAGATTTTTCTTGGGAACAAACAGCAGGTGTAGCCCCAGAATCTAAAAAAATGTAACTACACGAGAATAGATGAGGTCGCGTACATTATATGTAGGCCCTTTTCATCCATCCCTTAATTTTGCCTGAGTATAATGAGCCTAGCCTTTGCTTCCATCTGATTCTTCATCTTTGGTCTAGGTGTTTCTCTCCCAGTCATTCCTCGTAACCACCTGGCCAACTCAAGTCTATCTCCCCTCTTGCCCCACATTGTTTAAAAAGAGCTTGTTGTCCTACCTAACCCCATGACCTGACCCCGAACTTCACATTATCCCTTCAGCCACTATCTAGGACGTTCTGCTGTGTTCCAGGCCCTGTGGCAGGTGCTGTCGATACACTGTAGCACGAAGCAGAAATGGGCCTTTCTACCATGCAGCTCCCCAGCTACTTTAGACACACTTAAGTTAAAGAAAAATAAATATAAAATTATCACTGCTGCAAGTGCCCTGAGAGAAGACTCTGGAGTACAGTGTATGTGTATAATAGAAAGACTTAACGCCATATAGGTATGCACATCTTTCCAGACGTGGGTTCCCAACACTCTCCATTTCCCTGTGTTCTCTGGCTTACCAAACCAGTGCCTCTTCAACTTCCTCCTCCATCCCCCTTCAGAGGGAGCAGTGGCAATTGGAATTATACCAAATGAAACAGGACTACAAGGGTACTTCTAAGTAGGTTCAAAGGTTAACAAGCAAAATTAAATGTATACTTTCAAGTTTCTAATTAGGTGTGGAATTGCAGGATCTCTGGAAAGATGTTGGTGCTAAACTGTTCAACCAAATTACTGATACTGGAGAAAATATTGAAGAATCACTTTCCTGAATCACTCAAGGTACTATAGACTTAAGAATGTTTATTTTAAAAAATAAAGTTAATTTGTTTCTTCCATCAGAGACAGAGAGAGGGCATAGGCCTCCCCCACCCTCCTCTTGCCAGGATCATAAATACAGTTTCTTCTAGTGCGTAGAGGGAAGCCTCAAGACACAGCCTGCACAGTTAACCATGTGGGATCCAACCGCCTTAACCACCGTGCCACAGGCTGGCCCTCTCCCCACATCTTTAATTCCTTCTAGTCATTTTTCTCTCTTAGCTCATTCTCACCCTTTGATTAAATAATATTGATGAGTTTGTTTGTTTGTTCTTAACTGCATACTGAATCTTTCAATTGGTTCCAAATCTTTTCTTTTGAATTACAAAAGGGTGGGGACTAGCAGTTGGCGTAACGGCTATGTCGCTGGATTCCCATGTAGTCAACCGCGGTTTGAGTCCTGGACCTGGTGGCTTAAACTCACATCAGGTACATATGCATGCATGCCCAAGATCCCGAGAAGAGAATGGAGAAGGGATTGCGGCATGGCCATCCTCCCTAGGGGTTGATTTCTCACTTTCTGTCTCTCTGTCTCTCTATCTCTCTCTGTCTTTCTGATAAGTGCACATAGCCTATAGCAAAAACCTCTCCAAAAAAAAGTTACAACAGGGTATGCTTGGAGAGAGAGAGAAAGAAAAGGGGAGAGAGAAAGCACCCCCTTTTGGGGGCATGGTGATGCTGCAATTCTTTCTCCAGGTCTCCGTCCTGTCAGGATTTGGGACATGTGTACACATGTCCCTGGTGAATTTTTCAAGCCATTGGAACTAGGATTCAAACCAGAGTTAGCTGTGTGGGGTACAGCTTCCTTAACCACTAGACTACGGGTCTGCCTTGTTCCAAGTCTTAAGCAAATAAGTTACAAGTTTTTCTTTCAGAATCTGACTAAAAAAATAGTTTTTCCCTTTTAACCTTCTGGACATTTCAATCATAGTTAGGCTACATTCTTAAGGATGTACAGTTTCTTCATATGAATCCATTTTAATAAATATTACTCTGCACAGTATAAACCAGATGAGCAGTGAGGGCATTTAATGATGGGCAGAACATGCACGATCCTTCCAGGTTCTTTTCATTTTTGGATTTACAGTAAGGATGATGGTGATATAAGCCAAAATCAATTTAGAAAGACATATTCTGTAAGAATATTTTAGTGAAGTCCCAGATTAGGTAAAACAGAAGAAAGTTGTGTATAATGTTCTAGGCATTGAGAAGAGGAAAGTGATTCAGACTAAGATAGTGATAAAGAACATAAAATGTAAGTCTCAGTGCCCTTAACATTTTTTTAAAAAATTTTCCTTGAAGTTTAATACATCCTAGCAGGTACACACAGGGTTAGCCCCATACCACAGTGGTTAAGCCCTATACGTAGAAAGCCAGAGCCCACATGGAAGATCGCAGTTCAAATCTTGGTCTTCATGGCTTGAAAAACACACCAGGAGTGTCCGCGTGTGTTTGTGTGTGTGTGTGTGTGTGTGTGTGTGTGTGTGACTATGTGTGTGCCCAAAATTCTGACAGGTTGGAGAAATACAGGAATATAGTATTTTGGGCTTGAACTGTCCTCACTGGGAAGTGCTTTCTCTCTTTCATTTTTTTCTCTCTCTTTGATAAGTGCATGCGTCCTCTAATGAAAAACAAACAAAAAGTACACATAATATAGCTATACAGCTCACTGAATTTTTTAAAGAATTATTTTATTTAATTTTATTTATTCATTACTTATTTTAATTTGACCAGAGAGAGACACACAGAGAGAGAGAATGTGAGAAAGGAAGCCACCAGGTCCAGGACTTGAACCATGGTCGGTCACATGGGAATGTCCAGTGCCTCAACCACCACGCCATCTGCTGGTCCCTAGCTCACTGAATTTTTAAAGTGTATTTATTTCTTCCATGAGTGAGACAGAGAAAGAGAGAGAGAGTACTCCCCACAGCATCTTGATGCTGAGATGCACCCCCAGCCTTTAGCTAACCCTGGATCATGGGCAAACACATGCCTGGCCTACTTAGGGACATCAGACTTGAACCAGAAACCTTCCCATGTGAACCCATCTTGCCTAGCTTCATGTTTTACCACTGTGTACCTGGCCCCACAGTTCAATGAGTTTTTACAAATGGATATCTGTCAAACAGCCACTCATTGAGAAAGAATATATACAAAATGCATAAAATGCTGCTCCTCCCCACCTCCATGCTCCTTTCCAATCTGCCACAACCTGGCAACAGAGAGATGGAGTGCCCTGTGGGGAAGTACAGACCGAGAAAAGTGAGGGTCGGGCAAACCAGGCATCTCTGATGGAGATTACTGTGGCACCAAGTCGTTCTGTGCTCATTCTTTTATAGGGACCAGAAAGCCTCGTGCTTCAGCTGTGGAGCACCTCACATTCCACAGCTTATGGTTCTAAACACGCCTCTCCTGGCCTTCTCTGGTTAATGCTCAGGTTTCTTCTATCTGTAAAGCCCACAGTAGATTATGTGTTTGTTGAGAGCTTTCGCCTGCCCTGCTGTGTAAGCACAAATACTGTATCCACGTTAAGGCACTCCCTACACCAACCACTACCTCTCCCTGCTCCCCCAGTGGCCACTATCCTGACTTCCAAACCCATAATTTAGTGTTGCTAGTTTTGAATATAATATAAATTGGATCACCAATAAATATATTTTGTATCCAGCTTCTTCAGCTCATCATTGTGTTTGTAAGATTCTTAGTGATCCCATGTAGCAGTAGTCTATTCACTTTCATTGCTGTTTTGCAATCCAGTGTGTATGTGCCACAATTTGTGTATTCGTCTTACTGTTGAGGGATATTTAGGTTGTTTCTAGTTTATGTTGATTATGAAAATGCTGTGAACATTGGCCTACAGCTCAGCATCGCTTGTTATCACGACTTTCTCCCACCGCTGCAAGCATACATATAACATGTAAATGTTATTTTGTAGGACAAACATCTTTCTTAGTGGAGAAAGAAATTGTAGAAAGCTATGGACAATTTTAATATTACTCCAGTATTGTTCAGTCACCAAGCCTTTGATCAACTGTATCAGGGTCCTGGATACAGCAACGGGCAAGACATTTAAGGCCCTCAGGGGATGCTTACCGAGCTTTGTTCCATCAGCTGTGAAATGTGGGTTTTTCTTTATCTGGTTGCTTGTTTATCATGTGGGTTTGTTTCACCCTCGCATGATGTTTAATTCTAATTCAGGGTTGAAGAAGAACTTGCGTTTCACAGGGTGGTTTTGTTTTGTTGGTTTTTGTTTTTTTTCTTTCGGATTATAGCCCAGCAGTAGATTCAAAAGCAGTTGATTCAGAGCTTCAAAAGCAACTGAGCATGGGACCAGCAGTTAGTGTAATGACTATGTTGCTGGACTCCCATGTAGTCGATCATGGTTTGAGTCCCGGACCCGGTAGCTTAAACTCATGCCAGGCACATGTGCAATGTGTGCCTAAGAAAACACTCAATTTTGAATATGTATGAATCCTAAATCCACACATCAGATTCTGATTCATTCAGCAAGTGTTTATTCCTGACCTGTCCACTAAGCACCCATCTAGTAAGCGTATGGATTTGGTACCACTCACTCTCATATTATAAAAAATAGGTTTGGGGAGAGATTTCGCAGACTTTCACAGACTTCTCTCTTTTTATATGAACTGATGAAATAGCACAGAGAAGTTTATATGTGTGTGTATATAAGTTTATGTATTTCTCTTGCATAAGAGTGATTCAGAGTGAGAGACAGAGAGACAAGCACCCCAACAGGGCACTCATGCTGCAGTCCACCTCAGCTTCAGCCAGCCCCAGATCACAGGTGTGCACACGCCCGGTGTGTACAGAGGTCTCTGGACACGAACTTGGAACTTTCCCGTGTGAGTCAGCTTCTCGGCGGATTGCATTCCTGCTGCACCACCACCCTGCCCTGTGGGTGTATTTATAACTGTCTCTCACGGCCATAACTGTACGGCAAGAAGCAAAGAGGATAATATGTAGCTGAAACGTCTGGCAGGGTGACGGCTCGTCTCCGGCTTTTCTGGCAGGTTTATGGAGCAGTGATGAACATAAACCGTGGGAATCCCTTTCAAAAGGAAGTGGTATTGGATTCATGGCCAGACTTCAAAGCGGTTATCACCCGGCGATGGAGAGAGGTACTGTTCTGAAAGAAAAGAAATAAAAATAGTTAAGATCTGGCATCAATTAGAAAGAAAGATTAGGTAAAGAAGATAGTATAATCAAAGTAGGCATATACACTATCTTTCTAAAATTTGTATTTCTTTTTATTTCTATTTCTTTGATACATTCTATCACATTCCTGAGCTTACAAAGTGAATATTCCAACATGTGTACATTTTTCCTCAGTCCAGTTCACCGTTCTAGAAAAGTATCTTTACATCCTACTTAATTCACTGTTAGTTTCTTATTTTACTGGCTTTGGCGTGTCAGGCCTTTATAATATAAACTTCTAGTTCAAACACATTTAATAATAACATTTCCCTAGTGCTTCTTACTAGCTGTTCCGCTGGATATATGATTCCTTATAATTGATGACTCTTGTCATGTGTGTAAGCATTGAAGAAGATTAATAAAACAATTTTCACTCCATTCTGCCTGTGAGAACAAGGAGAGGCTCAAGTGGTCAAAAATGTACTGTCCTCACCACATTAAGAACTTCTGAGAGTTTTGATTTTGGGAGGTAGATCTGTTAAGATAAACATTTTTCATTTTTTTTTAAGTTCCCTTGTTTGTTTGCTTAAAGAATCATCCCTGAGCAGGCACCACACCACAGCCCTCCCCAGCCTTCCAGTCAGCCAGGATCACAGGGGTGCCAGTGGATTCAGGTCAACCCAGGATCCAAACCTGGGGCCTTCCAAATGGCTCCAGTATTGCTCAGTATGCCCTACCCCCTGTGTGGCTGCGGCTGGACAGATGTCCTTTTTGTTTTTACAAATAAATAAAATGCTAGGAAAATATGAAATAAATGTCTTAAAACCTCCCCAATTCCAGATGAAGAAATGAAGCAAAAGTTACAAACTATCTGCTCTTCCCTTCACTGCAGCATATTGGTCCCATTCCCATTTGGCCATTGTTTTATAGGTAAGAAAAAATTAGCTCTATGTGCCTGGCTGATCGTATCTAATTTATCTAGGATTTGAGTTAGCCAGAGAATATGTTTTTATGACTTTACCTTCTGTCCTAGGCCGAGACAGACGATCTTGACCATTACACCAACGCCTATGCTGTGTTCTACAAGGACGTCAGGGCTTACCGACAGCTGTTGGAAGAACGTGATGTTGTTAACTGGGACCAGGTTTTCCAAATACAAGGTGAGATCAAGTGCAAGTTATACATTATGCATTTTTCTCCTTTTTATTATATATATAGCAGATAGATATTGCATATATATGTGTATTTATAAATATGTATATTCATGCATTAGAGTCAATTGTAAGAACACTTGTTACTCTTTTTTTATTTTAATTTGCTAGAGACCAATATGCTCACCAGAGACAGACAGAGAGAGAAAGAGAGAGAGAAGAGAGAAAGCATCCCCCCCCCATGACCAAACCACAATCCCTTCACTTTCATTTCTCATCTCAGAATTTGGGGTACACAGGCACATGCACATACAACCGACATGTCCTCCAGTTGCACAGCTGTCCGTGTGGGATCCAGCTACCTTTACCACCTTGACACCGGCTGGACTCTCAATAAGGCTTGGTCTTCAGAGAAGATGGCGGCCATCTAAATGGATCTACTTTTATGTGATATGTTTTTTTCTACCGTTATGGTAATATGAATATCAGTGACTATCAAAATATATTTTTCCAGCCAAATGATGTATAGCAATCAATGTATAATAATAATAGTAATAAAATTTTAAAAACATATTTTCCTTATTTTTTTAAATTTTTTTCTTTTTTTTCATTTCATTAACATATTTTCCTTATTGCTTTTAATCTTTTCCATCACAATCTTTCAAAATAATTAGTTTAAGTTTAACCAATATGTAAGCCATTTATTCATTCTGAAGCAGATAATTCTGGGAAGAAGTATCAATCTATCTTTAGAGAATGTTTTATAAAGCAGGAACCTATGTGAATTTTGCAGAGGTAACTGAGTGGTCACCAGTGCTAGTGGCAGAGCATTGTGCTGAGAAAGTGGAACAGTGATAGCTTCTTACAGTTTGGATGGGGTGTTCCAGTCTCAGCATATCAATTACTCCTTACATTTCACAATGAATGGGGGTTGACACAGGCAATGAAGTTGCTGTTTATGACTGTCTCCATGAAGTGAGTTAGTTTCTTGGTCATTTGACAGGAAAGTAGGTTTTCTATGTTGGAAGTATAAAATCTCTCACTTTTACAAATTCACTCCAGTTGGGGCCAGCAGGTGGCGTGGTGGTTAAATTTGCTTGCTTATTTGAATTCCCACATGGATGACTATAGTTTGAGTCCCAGGCTGGCAGCTTGCTTTCTCACTACCACTTCCCTCCACCCTCTGCTCTCTGCTTCTCTTGGTGAGCACAGGTGCCCTTTAACAAATTTAAAAATAATAATAATAATAAATAAAATAATCTTTAAAAAAATAAATTGGGGAATGATAATTCTCATTTTAAAAAAAATTACCCCAGTTATGCTGGTTAGAAATAAGACATTGTTCTAGTCTTTTAGCCAGTTTAGAAGAAAAAATTCACTAGTATTACTTTAATTGGGAAATAAATAAATTTCTTCCTAAGTATGAGAAATAAGTAATTGGATGGATCTTGATGCTACATGCCAACCAATATTAAATTACCTCCATCATTCATTACAAAGAGGACATACTTATAATTGCCAATACTTTTTCCAGGAGACTGAACTAATAGTCATGAGTCCGTAACAGCCATCTAAATTGACCCAGTCATCCTTCCTAAAGATTTGGTAGGGGTAGATGTGAATTATCAGCATCTAATATAGCTGGATTGGTAAAGTTCCCTCCTATAGCATGTAAGTGGCATGAGCATAATGCTTGGTTTCTGATGTGGTCTTTGACTATAGACTTCTGTGCTAATAACTGTAATCTCCTTGGAACACTCAATAACCTCTGAGAAGTTACCAGTGTCTTTACTGTTCTTAATCAGAGCACTTCAAAAGGTAACAAATCCTCTCTGTTTTCATAACATTTCCAAGTTCTGAACAATTCCAAAGCCTATCTATTGCCCATATTAATAGTCAACCTTTCATCTTTTGCCTACAGTGCAGGCTCCAGTGGGAGCTGCTAGTCATGCCGCTGGGTAGATCAAGTGTTAAATGGCAGAACTTCTTCAGCACTGAGTGTCCAGAACCACACACTCTATTACAGAAACACTTGCATCATTTTTAATCTAGGAGCCATGGTAAACAGTATTAAACCAGGTTTAGCCCACTAACCTAACCAGAAGAGCTCAACCCTTTGTGTTTGCCCTGCCAGGGCAGGAAGTGAAAACATGTACAGCTGCCCAGACAGGCCAGGATCTTTGCTCACTAGTGTTTACATGGTCAAGAGGAGAATCGTCACAGGAGCACCAGCCTGGAAGTTTCAGAAACCTATCACAGAGAGTAACTGTGGTCTCATAAATGCCCCAGTTCTAGTTTATCCAGCCAACAACTCCTCCCCTTCTAAGGAGGTAGGGTGGACAAAAACAAAGAATTATGTGGAAGTTCCCTTTTCTTGTGAGAAAGGAGAAACTCATTTGCTAAAAGTAGTAAACAAAAAATTACGATAATAATTATTTTTGGTGGAGAAGAGAGTTAATTGTGATTGAGAGAATGGTAAATACAAGAAAGATAGTTCCATTTTATGGCTTTGGTGGTAGTGAAAACAAGTCATAATTAAACTATATATTTGTTTTATGCAGTTTTCTGTACCTATTAGACTTTATAATTTATAAAGTTTTTTTTCTTTTTTCAGAGATAGATTTTTTCTATAGGGTGCGTGTGCTCACTCCAATCTCTCCTCCTCCATTCTCCTCTCAGGATTTTAGGTATGCACACACGTGCCTGGCATGAGTTTTAAGCCACCAGGTCTGGGACTCAAACCACAGTCAGCTATGTAGAAGTCCAGCCACATAACCATTATGCCATCTGCTGGCCCCAAGTTTTTAAAACAATTGCTAAATTGACATTTAGAAATAATGATGAAATTTAATATTCTAATATAGACAACTAGCCACAGAATCTATAACTTCAATAGCATCACCTTGAATAATTGCTCCTTTTTTTTTCCCCAGGCTTACCTCCCTGAGGGAGGAGCCAAAGCTTAGCTATCACACTCTGTTCAATATGCCTTACCATCTGTGTATTTTTCATGAAATCTCAGGGCCACTCTGGGAAACAGCTCACTACAGGGGAGAAAAAAAAAAATCATTACATTTGGAGGGAAGAAGCAAAGTCAGTTTCCAAGACACAGACTGGAAACGATAAACTCTAAAGTAGATATGGACTGAGAAAGGTGGAGAAAGAAATCATCTGTTAGCGCTGTAGGACACGGCCTACACCATTTTTGTGTACTCCTGTGAAGCAGTGCCCAGCACAGTGCTTTAACTACATCAGGTACTGAATAAAGATGCATAGACGATGTTGGATAGCTAAGATAAGTTAGTGGGGCCAGGCTTAAATTCAAGATGAATCTTACCAGCTCTGAGTTTATAACTCTCATTCTGTATTGGGCATTTTGGCAACATTTTGGAAGAGAGTCTTTAAACTTGGCTGACCACACCAAACACACCCACAGTCTTATGGCTATGTGACCACACTCCTGGCTACATGGTAAATCATGGACGTTTAAAGGTATATGTAATGTGTCTTAAGGAGCTTAAGATCAGTTTGAGGAGCTGAAAATAGAAATAAAGAACACTGAGTGTAAAGTAAATCATGTTCTTAACTCCTCTTAATCAAACCACTTAGATTCAAATGGGAATAGGAGTCATTCTAGGCAGGGAAATACTTCCACTTTTTTTTAAGTGTCCCTCTGATAGCTAAATGCCACTTATTTGCATTCCCCTCCTTGTGGATTATTTTATTTTATTTTATTTTTTGGAGAGGTGTTTGCTATAGGGCGCGTGCACTCGCCAGACAGACAGAGAGAGACAGAGAGACAGAAAGCGAGAAATCACCCCCCAGGGGGGATGGCCACACCGCAATCCCTTCTCCTCCATTCTCCTCTCGGGATCTTGGGCACGCATGCACACACACCCAGCGTGAGTTTTAAGCCACCGGGTCCAGGACGCGAACCGTGGTCGACTACATGGGAGTCCAGCGACATAGCCATTACGCTAACTGCTGGTCCCCTATTGTGGATTATTTTGTCACCTAAGGAAATGCATTTAATGAGTGCTGGAAACTTCTTAAGTAGTTCAAAATTTGTTTTCATTGTTTGCAGCAGGTCACTGGACATCAAAGATCATTGCACTTATGACGAGGAACCTTCTTTTCAATTTCTGTGTAATTTGCAAGACTGTACAATGTGTGCTGATGTAAGCCTTTTTCAGTTCAAGAAAATAAATGTTTACAAATAAGAAAGCAAAGAAATTCCAGATTCCCATGGAATATTCCCATTGAGATTTCTGTGAAAGGTCATGCTAAGTGGTTAAGGTGGGAACAGGATGGGAGTTGGAATGTCCTACAGAAGTGTGAACAGCAGAGAGGGAAGAGCTGTAATTCACTTACACATACACAGTGGTTAGAACAGTACAAGGTGGCAAACTGGTTGTAATGATGATATATGATATAAAAAGGCGGCAAACTGGTTGTATTGACCTATGATTTAAATGATGTCTTTCTGTATGTAGGCCTGCAGAGTGACTTACAGGATGTTACCAAAGCTGTGGCCAAGTCAAAGCAGCTGGATGTGAAGCTAGCCTCCTTCATGGCTGTTCGTTTTTCTCCTGTTTCAACTCTGCCAGATACCACTTTCCTGTATGTAAACAAAGTTTCTGAATTTGGAGCAGCATTTACTATTATGAAGTACAGATAGCAGTAACTGTAGTCCTCACTGTAGCAGTAACTGCAGAATATTTAGGTACTTTGAATTTGGCCCATTGAGCCTAAATGTGTGCGTGTGTGTGTGTGTGTGTGTGTGTGTGTTCGCCCCTTTCCTCTCTCTGTGCTTGACTGCATCATTTCCTTGAAAATCATGCCAGTGTCTTTGTCCGTACTTAAAGATGAAGTAAAGATACTTGTAGTTTTATGGTATACATTAAAGATGACTTATGTTGGGGCCAGCAGATGGTGTAGTGGTTACATTGCTGGACTCCCACATAGCCGACCACAGTTCAAGTCCCAGACCCAGTGGCATATAACTCACTCGGACACGTGTGTGTGTGTGTGTGTGTGTGTGTGTGTCCAAGATCCCAGGAGGAGAATGGTAGAGATGTGATTGTGGTGTGGCCATTCTCCAGGGGAATGACTTCTCACTTTCCCTTACACTGTCTCTGTCTCTCTTTCTCTCCCCAGAAAGTATACACACCCTAAGGCAAAAATCTCTTTTAAAAAAAATGACTATGATGATCTCTTCTGTGCTAAGCACTGGGTTTGTTTTTGAATTACTAGAGGGCACATGCTCTTTCACCAGAGAGAAAGAGCGAGAGATAAGGAAAACAATCCCCTCCCAAACAAGGGTGGTCATACCACAAGCCTTTTCCTCCATTCCTTCCCCCATCAGCATTTTGGGCAAGCATGCATATGTGCTACTGTGTTTTTCAAACTGCTGGGGCTAGGATTCAAACCACGGTCTACTCTGTGAGATCCTACTCCCAACACATAGCACTTCACCACGCTATGAAGCCGGTCCATTAAATCATTTAATATATTACCCCTTTAATGCTCTTCACAATCCTATAAAGTAGGATTGCTTTCATTCCTGTTTTAACAAAATTGACGTAACACACTTAAGTACATTGTAGAACCAGGAAATAATCTCATGACATTCAGAAAGCGATCTTCCAAAACATTTGTTAGATTGTATCAGCGTTTGTTGTTCTTTTCTCTTACCTTGGAGTCCCTGCTCTCTCATTTAGGAATTGCCTTCCCTTCAGCCAACCTTTCTGAGCTTCAGTGTCTTCTCAAAAATTAATAAAAAAAAGTCTTCTTTACATTTTTTTTAATAAGAGAATGGAACAAGATACTTGTACCCACTTTAATGAATGAGTTTTTTTTTTTCCACTTCTATGATAAATATTGAAGGAATTTTGGAGCAAAAAAAGACTAAACCCAAAGAAGAATGGACACCTTAAGTCAAAAGACAGCAACTATATTTTTTTTAATTATGAAAATTTCAAACACATACAGAAGTTGAGGGAACAGTATAAAGAACCTCCTACCAATACATAGTTATTTAATCCATACCTTTATATACTCTTTACATCCCCTGTATTATTTTAATGGAAACGCCCCCAACCTAACATATTATCTGTAAACATTTTAAAAAGTGTCTCTAAACAATGGGATTTTTTGTTTGTTTGTTTTTGTTTTCTGATTTTTTTTTTTTTTTTTTTTTTTTTTTTTTTTTTTTTTGCCATAGGGAGTGTGTGCGTGTGTGCTTGCTGGAGAGAGACAGAGAGAGGGAAGGTGAGAATTCACTTCCCCGGAGGGAAGGCCACACTCACTGCAATCCCTTCTCCTCCGCTGTCCTCTCAGGATTTTGGGCACATATGCACAAGCGCCTGGCATGATTTTTAAGCTGCCATGTCCAGAACTGCATACTACCACATAGGAGTCCAGTGCCTTAACCACCATTCCATCTACCGCCCCAGAATAGGGATTCTTTTAAAAAAAGGAAAGGAAAAAAAGGCACTATACTAATATCCATTTCTGTGTGGATATGGGTCCTCAATTCACCACAGGCTGACTCACAGGACTCAACGAACATAGCCATACTCAGAGCTATGATTATCAGGGATACAGAGCAAAATCAACAAAGGGAAAAGGTGCTTTGGGTAAAATCCAGCAGAAACCTGGCACAGACTTCCAAGCGTTCTCCCTGAACGAAGTCATGCAGCTCAGACTCGGTTCCTCAGCACTGAGTTAGAGTCCTATGTGACGCGTCTACCAGGGAAGCTCCTTAGAGATTTGGGCCCAGGATTTTTATTGGAGGTGTCTTCTGCCAGGTACAAACCAATTTCCTAACTCCCGGAAATGTGACTGTAAATAAAAGCATCGAGTATGTACATATTTCAAGGATAGTTACATTAGGGACCCTAACTTTGTATCTGAGGGGCAGGGTATTCAAAATAGAGTTCACAAGTTCGGATAATGACTTAGATGTTGAAGACAAATAGTCCTATGCAGGAGAGATCAAGTTAAACACTGATTTTCAAAAGTCTGACTGGGGGTGGGGGGGTGGGGTGGGAGGGGGGTGTGGAACAGCAGGTGGCTGACCACAGTGTAAGTCCCAGACCCTGTGGCTTCAAAATCACATGCATGAGTGCACCTGCCCAAAATCCCTAGAGGAGAAGGGATTGCCATGTGGCCATCCCCCCTTGGGGGGAGGGGAATTTCTCACTTTCCGTCTCTGTTTTTCTCTGCTGAGTACACACACCATAATGGCAAACAACTTTAAAAATAATAATAATAATAAACATAAATACAAGCTCTGCCTGGGAATATTCAGGAATGCAACAGTAAGTAGATTGTAAGTAGAGCCTCTGTTTGTTTATTTATGCTGAACACGGTGCTATTCAACACAAACCTCATTGCTTGTACAGTTTAGTCACTCTTAGGAGGGCCACTTGTATCAGTCCTGAGAAGAGCAGGATCTCCACAGACCCCTGCTCTCAGACACCAGCCCTAGACCAACTTGCAGTCAGGCCCTTCTAAAAATAGTAGCCTCAAACCTGCAATTTTAACACTTTTCTTAATATTTCCTTAATATTTTGTTAATAATATATTTTTTTTTTGAGAGAGAGGTTTTTGCTATAGGGTGCGTGCGCTCGCCAGACAGAGAGAGACAGAGAGACAGAAAGCGAGAAATCACCCCCCAGGGGGGGATGGCCACATCACAATCCCTTCTCCTCCATTCTCCTCTCGGGATCTTGGGCACGCATGCACATGCGCCCGGTGTGAGTTTAAGCCACCGGGTCCGGGACTTGAACCGCGGTCGACTATGTGGGAGTCCAGCAACATAGCCATTACGCTAACTGCTGGTCCAAATAATATTTCTTTAAAGTAAAATAAACAGGTAATATTCGCATGTCCCATAATATTTTAACAGTTTGTTTCGAGTTCATTCGAATCAGTATCTAAATAAGCCTCATACATTGGGATTGGTTAATGTATATGAAGTTTTCTTTGACGGGCAAGTTCCTCTTCATCTTTTTTTATTTCTTATCGTACTTTTTGTTGAGGAAATCAGGCTATTTGTTCTCTGGAGGCTCCCACAGTCTATTTACTGTTGTATCCCTGAGGTGTCATTTAAAATATGCAGGTGTCCCCAGTCAGGTCTTCTGCAATCACCTGCCCTGCCCCTCAAACACAAGGTCAGAAGCTCTGATGTCACTCTTCCTGAAACATTTTAATCTTCAATGTTGTTATTTGCAGTGACATGTCTGCCTGATGTTTCTTTGCTCTTGTTTTCAAGTTCATCTTTGAAAGGTGCATAAGAAAATCCCATTAAGCCAGTTATTGTTTTGCTTCCACTTCTGCTAATGGCTGGGTGACTGGCCTCATGCCATAGCTGAGTGTCTGAAAAGGGAGCTCACAGCACACATTGTCCATAAAAAGAAAATCAGCCAATTTGTATTTCATAAAGATCATCCTAAGAACACGAGCAGCCTCTTAGCAGTCACCAGGGGGTGGTTTTGTGATATTAGTAGCTTCAAGAAGGAAACTGTGCCTCCGAGAATGGTCAGCCTCATGGGCTCTCAACTAAGTCATCGATCTCCGCTCTTAGAAATTGCACCAATGTCTTTTTCATTGTTTAATCTGAATATCAGGGTTTACACAGTAAATTAATAGAAACCACAAAAATTAGAATAAATATAGTGAAGCCTATAAAAATGTTGATACAGAAAGGTGGAGTTTGGGAATATTTCACCTAGAGAACAGACCGAGGGGCAGTTCTCACAGAACTAACATTTCTAATGCATACACATATTATTGATATGCCTGGTATATTAAGCAGTTTGTATTTATTTTCTGGACATAAATACATAATGTCATGGTCTGGAGTAAGATTCAGGAAACATCCTCTCAAGAAAAAAGCAAAGTTGATTGAAAGTGCTGAGGGTCTGAAGCTGGAGGAGCCTCAGGCACTTCCTACCAGGAAGATGGGGCTCCTTGTATAGGGTAATCAAGCTACTCTCTCTTTTTTTCTGATTACAATCATTTAAATTTTATACAAACATAGAAAAAAATTACATCTGCAGGCATTATACTCGTTACATTATACTCTGCTTCATCATAACTATTCTGAGAGACTGTGTGTGCCACTGATATGCAGGGGAGTTAGGCATAGTGGAATAAGCATACATGAAATATTTGGTGGGTTTTTTGATCCACCTGTAGGGAGTTAGGCCTCCCAGGACTCTCTCTGGGTCTTTACTGCAACTTCCTGGGCCAGCGTGACTTGGCAGTAGCAGCACCTAGGGTGTGAGCTCTTGCCAAGACCAGTTACGCGGAAGTTCGGCTTTGGTTCCTCGTCAGGCCTGGGGAGGTACCCAGTGGTGCTTAGGAGAGTTTTACTGTGTGGGACCTTACACTCAGACAGAATTTCTAGCCTAAAACATTTGTTTTGCTGAGAAAAAGGTTAAGGTTCCAAGAACCTGGATTTATTCAAAGCCTCATAGAATTTCAGCAAACTTGGTCTTAGAGAAATTCTAAGAGGTTTTGTTTTTTGGTTTTACAGAAAGACAATATTAAAACAATATCTTTCAGGCCTTTTAGTGGCATAATGGTTAAAGCAGCTAGATCTCACATGGCCAACTGCGGTTTGATTCCCAGACCTGGTAACTTGAAAAAAGGTGCCAGCCTAGTTGCATGTCCAAAATCCCAAAAGGAGGAGAAAACGAAGGAGAAATGGATGGCAGTGTGATTCCCAATGAAGTTCTTTCTTGCTTTGTCCAGCTCTCTCTCTCTCTCACTCCAGTGAATGCATGATGTGCCCTCTAGCAAATTTAAATAAAGAAGAAAGAAAAGGAGAAAAAATAAAACTATTTGAAATACTAAAGTGAGCAGAGTTTTTTTTTTAATTGCCAGGACATCTATGTGCTTGCCAAAGAGAGAAAGCATTTCCAATGGGGCATGGTGACACTGAAGTTCCTTCTTCATTTCTCCCATCCTGTTTGGATTTTGGGCATGCCCACACATGCACCTGGGTTTTCAAGGGGTTCCAACCACAGTAGGCCATGTGGGCTGTGGCTTCCTTAATCACTAGGTTGCAGGGCCCACCCAAGCAGAATTTATTTGAGCAAAAATGGATGCATGAATCTGGCAGCATTCAAAACTAAAATTCAGAGAGCCCTACCCAGCAGTATATACAGCAAGTTTTAGTTTCTGCCGCACACAGATGCCAAAGGGAGACATCACCCAATGGCTATTTGCCTCACTTGGGTACAGTGTAATGAATAGGCTACTAGTGATTGGCTGAACTCGGTTGTTTTACTCCCGAGGTTGATGTTGGTTTGGTTGCATACTTAGGTTGCAGTTCATTAATTTCCTATAACTGTTTTGAGAACAAAAATAAGTGGATATAAAATAAGAAGGAAGTCCATCAGTGGAGTGGTGGTTAAGGTGGCCGGATCTTTCCGGGCCGACTATGCTTTCCTTTTGTTTTGGGAGAGGTTTTCACTATAGGGCGCGTGCGTTCGCCAGACAGACAGAGAGAGAGATAGAGACAGAAAGCGAGAAATCACCCCCCGGGGGGATGGTCACGCCGCAATCCCTTCTCCTCCATTCTCCTCTCGGGATCTTGGGCACGCACGCACACGCACCCGGCGTGAGTTCTAAGTCACCGGGTCCGGGACGCGAACCGCGGTCGACTACGTGGGAGTCCAGCAACATAGCCATTACGCCAACTGCTGGTTCCCAGGCTTTCCTTTTTTTTGAGAGAAATTTCTGCTATAGGACACATGCACTTGCTGGAGAGACAGGGAGACAGAAGGCAAGAAATCACTCCCCAGGGTGGATGGCCACGCCATAATCCCTTCTCCTTTATTCTCCTCTCAGGATTTTGGACATGTACACATATGCGATCGGTGTGAGTTTCAAGCCTCTGGGACTCAAACTGTGGTCAACTATGTGGGAGTCCAGCAACATCACCATTACAATATCTGCTGGCCTCCCAACTACGCTTTTCGAGTCCTGGACCCAGCAGGTTGAAAAACACTCTGGGTGTACGTGTATACCCATGGAGAAGGGATTGTGAGGTGGGCATCCCCTCAGGGGGCTGCTTTCTCACTTTGCCTGTCTCTCTGTCTCTCTATCTCTCTGTTTCTCTCCAGCAAGTGCACATGCTCTAATCAAACTGAAAAAAAAGACAGATTTAAATTTGGCATAAGTATTTTGTCTTATCAGAAATGAAACTTGAAAGGTATTTGTAAGTTGGAAATAGTGAGTTCTGACTCACTGAAAATGTTAGGCATGGACCAGCCCACTGCTCAGTGGTTAAATACTGTACGCTAGGAGCCAGATCCCAAATGGCTCACCTCCATTTGAATCCCAGCTCCAGCAGCTTGTAAAACATGTCATGTGCATTTGCCTGCATGTCCAAAATCCTGATGGGATGGAGAATGGAGAAAAAAGGATAGTGGTGTGACCACTCCCCATTAGAGGATTCTCTTTCTCTCTGTCTCTCCAGCTCTTTCTTTCACTCTTTCTCTCTCTCTATGTAGCAAGAACATGTGCCTAAAATTAAAAAGTAAAAGGAAGAAAGAAAGAAATCTCTCTCTCTATGTAGCAAGAACATGTGCCTAAAATTAAAAAGTAAAAGGAAGAAAGAAAGAAAATATTGGGCACTGTCTCAAGGATAGTTTCTCCATTTGAATCAGTACGAATAGAGAGGTATTTGTAGTCACATGATGCCATGCTCATATTTCTACTCACGTCATTTTCTCCTAGAATGGAGTCTCCCCCACGTCTAACCTACCTGAGTGTTGCCGATGCCGAGCTACTCAACCAGACTTGGTCACGTGGTGGCAATGAACAGTGTCTCCGGTACATCACCAAACTCATCTCCTGCTTCCCCAGTGTGTGTGTGCGTGATGAGAAGGGAAACCCAGTCTCCTGGTCTATCACAGACCAGTTTGCCACCATGTGCCATGGCTACACCTTGCCGGAGCATCGCAGGAAAGGTTACAGCCGGCTGGTGGCCCTCACGCTGGCCAGGAAATTGCAAAGCCGGGGGTTTCCCTCTCAGGGAAATGTCCTGGATGACAACATGGCATCCATAACCCTCCTGAAGAGTGTCCATGCTGAGTTCTTGCCTTGTCGTTTTCACAGGCTTATTCTCACCCCTACAACTATTTCTGGCCATGTTCACCCCTAGCTCTGTGTAACTCCAGAATTTTCTTGGTCAGCCTGAACATTCACATACGTGTAGCCACCAATAAGGGAGTATTAAAGTTGGAATCAGGAGACTCTTGGGTTATTAAAAAGAACTTAAAGAAGCCATACAGGGAACCAGCAGTTAGCGTAATGGCTATGTCGCTGGACTCCCACGTAGTCGACCGCGGTTCGCGTCTCGGACCCGGTGGCTTACAACTCACGCCGGGCGCGTGTGCGTGCGTGCCCAAGATCCCGAGAGGAGAATGGAGGAGAAGGGATTGCGGCGTGACCATCTCCCCTGGGGGGTGATTTCTCGCTTTCTGTCTCTATATCTCTCTCTGTCTGTCTGGCGAGCGCACGCGCCCTATAGCGAAAAAAACCTCTCCAAAAAAAAAAAAAAGAGAATTTAAAGAAGCCATACAGAATCAGTCTGAGGTTTCCAGTCCCAGAATTCTACATCAAGTAACTGTAGGGTCAGGAGTAGCTGTGGCTGAGAACAGAAGATTTTGTTTTCCTTTAGGATCTACGGTTTTCTAAAGCCACTAGTGTCTAGCATAGTAGCAGTAATGACTGCAAGAAAACAAATGATGGAACACAGAAGCATATGGCCGCCGCTTTGTTATTGATGCTCGGGCAACTACTCTGTATTTTCACTCCCACCCTAGACTCCTACTGCCGCAAAGCTCCTCGGTCCCCTCTGTTGTTCCCTTCTCTGTTTTGAGAGCCTCAGCCCTAAGGTCTCTACAGTATTCTGCTTTTTCCCCTTTAACTCCTGCTCTCCACATCGGTCTACAACTCAAGCCTGTAGCTGTCTTCTGGGCATATTCAGATGTGGTAGTTCTTGTATTTTGGTGTTTATCAGAATCACCTGGAGGGCAAATTGCAGCACAGATTGCTGGGTCCCTCTCCTAACTGTTTCTGATTCAGCAGATACGGGATAGGGTCTGAGAATTTGCATTTCTAGCAGGTTGCCATCGTTAGTTGTCTTGAATGGATGAAGATAAGAACATTTTAATTCTGTAAGTAGATGATGTCGGTATAGGACTACACCTTGCCTATAGGTTACTTCAGCCTTCTTGCTTATGATCTTTTTCATAAGAAACTAAAATTCCTATTTAGGTCTACACATGGGTATACAAATGCACATATAAATATATATACATATACAGGCATACACATGCGTGTATATACACATACTCACAATTCCACTCATCTTTCCTGTATGCCTATGTACTCAGAATTTTTACCAAGATAATAAACTTTAATATTTTCATGGCATATGAAAAATTCGAGGACCAGGAAAATTAAATACTTCTTCAGGATTATATTCTATGTAAATAGTGCTGAAGATCAAGCCAAAATGCTATTATTTGGATTTCAAGCTGTTCTTTTCCCTAAATCCTGTGTTCTTTTTATAAAGAAAGTTTATATGGTTAAATAAACACTCTTAATTATCTTTTATCTTTGTCATTGATTTTTAACATGGGTTCCAATTGCTTGCATATGTGTATCTTTCAAGGACAGTACAGGAAGAGACAAACATTGCTAACTGTGTTCTCCATTTGCGATAAAAGCAGGTGTAAACACAATGGTTAAATTTGTCTAGTTTGGATAAAGTCGACTTAGTCATACAGAAAATACGTGTATCCCTATGGAAGTAAAAACATCCTAACTACAAAGATAAAGGAAAGTCCAAACTTTAGGTGTTTATTGTGCGAAAAAGGAAATAAACTAGTTACAGTAAAGCATATTTTGATTAAAAAAAAGAAGAAGAAGAAGAAGAAACTCCCTTAGAGTAAATATATACTTAGGTCATCCCAAGCCAGTGGTTACCTGGAAACTTTCCCTTGGTGCCAGATGGAAGAGTTTAAGTAACCAGAGACCATAAACCCCTTGGGAGACTATGATCTAGTTTCTGTCCCCAGGATGTTCATTATCTCTAGTGTTGATTAAGTATGGGCTACTCCTGCCTGATACACGGCAATATTATTATATCTTTAGTTCATTTTTAATAATATCCTTAGCCTTTACTTAATACTTAACTATGTTCTGATAATTTGCTGAACACTGCATGTGTATAATTTAATCTTTGTGAAGGATAAGGTACTGTCTTATTGTGGGAATTTTCGCTTGGAGGTATGATTTACAAACGTTCTCCAGGCTTTCAGTGGCCAAGGTCAAGATCAGAATCTAGATTTGTTGGATTCCAAAGCCTGTTACAAAGCCATTATGCGAATTGGCCTCAGCTTGAAACTTTTTGAAGGTGATTATTTTTCTGTTCATTGCTTTCTGAATTGTCCGCCTCCATCTCCATCCCAACAATGGATCCCGTATTTTGAAAGGCTTCTTTTTCTAACCAGCGTACTCATCACCTTATTTTCTTACTTTTTTCTTCCAGACAACCATGTTGGGTATAGTTATTCAACTTTCAAACCTGTTTCTGATGCTATTAAGAGTGTGAGAGAAATGGTCTGGAGTAAGGAGAAAAGGACAAGGAGAAGACAGAAACACAAAAAATAGGAAGGGCTAGCCAAATGAAGGGCCTTATTTGTAGCTTTGTAGATTCCTCAATGTAGCATACAAACTAATAAAGATTTTTTTGTTCATTTGGTTTATTTTTCCAGAGGTTTTTGTTTGTTTGTTTGTTTGTTTGTTTGTTTTTCCTTAAGGCACTTGCACTCACCAGAGAGAGACATACAGACAAATACAGTGAGAGGAAAAGTGAGAAATCACCCCCCAATGGGGATGGCCATTCCACAATCCCTTCTCCATTCTCCTCCTGGGATCTTGAGCACACATGCACGCACGTGCGCCTTTTGTGAGTTTCAAACCACCAGATTTAGGACTCGAACCACCATCGGCGATGTGGGAATCCAGTGATGTAACCACTATGCCGTCTGCTGACCCCCAAACCAATGAATGATTTTAAGCAGTATATCAATCTGCTTAGAACACAGTTGGGAGACTCTAGTCTGAGCAAGAGATGATCATAGCTTGGATATGAATGCTGGCAATGATGACAGTGAGAAGTGGGCAGTCACCTGAGCTATTTAGAAGGAAAAGTTGTCAGGACTGTGTGCTTTAGTGGATGTAGGCTATGGTGATAGAGAAATAGCAAGACTGACTCCTAGATTTCTGTGTTATGATACCCATAACTGATGGTATGTTATAGTGAAATTAGATACACTGGAATAGTGCCAGGTCTGGGGCAATTGGGAAAAGGGAAAATTGTTCAGTTTTCAGTTGAGTGTTTAAACCCGCGAGTGATAGAATCAAGTTGGATATTTGAGTCTTAAGGTCAGAAAAGTTGTCTGGCATAGAAATATAAGTTTAGGAGTTATCACCATAAGTTTGACTGAGATTATCTAAGACTGGACCTTAAATACATCAAAACTTTAAGATGAACAAAGGATGAAGGCTCTGGAATAGGAGAAAGAACAATTGGAATATAAGAGGAAAGCCAGAAAATTATTGTCATGTGAAAAAGAAAGGGGAAAAAATGTCAAGGTGTTGTCAAATTATGCTGATAGTTCAACAATATATAAGGAATAAAATATCTCCAAGCTCAGCCACAGTGGTGTAGACCTTAGGGCCTTACTACACAATGCTGGAGCCACATGAGGACCAAGGTTCAAATTAGGACCATAGCCTACATCCACTAAAGCACACAGTCCTGACAACTTTTCCTTCTAAATAGCTCAGGTAACTGCCCACTTCTCACTGTCATCATTGCCAGCATTCAGATCCAAGCTATGATCATCTCTTGCTCAGACTAGAGTCTCCCAACTGTGTTCTAGGTTTAGGTCCGGGATTGACCTAAAATATCCTGAGCATGTGCAATGCTTGTGGTCCCGCTCACTGGAGGGTAGGAGGGGGGAGTGTTGCGGCATGAGGACACCCTGCTGAGAGTCTTTCTATCTCAGTAGGCTAAACTACAAAACAAACCAAAAAACTCCATTAGACTATCAAATATTTTAAACATGTGTACCAAAAAGAAGGCATAAGCAAGATTACATATTATATGATTTTGTTGATATAAAGTTCAAAACTAAGCTACGAAAATCTATAGCTTTAGATGACAGGAAGTATTTTCTCTTCAGAAGGATAATAGGAGAGGATATGAATGTAGCTTCTGAATATCAGGAACTATTCTGATTCTTTTCTTCAGTGGCCTACACTGGTGCACTCACTTTGTGAGAACTCATCAAGCTATGCAATTATGATGATATTTACTTTTCTATATGCATGTTACCCATATTATCCAGCAGTAAGAAATATTCTTTAACAAAAATTCTGGAATCTGAAAGAAAAAGGCATATTCTTTTGACCTAATAATTCTACTTCTTGAAATTTGTCCTATTGGAGCCAGCAGGTGGCATGGTGGGCTCCCACATGGCTGACCATGGTTCACTGGCAGCTGGAAAATCATCCCAGATGCAAGTACGTGTGTGTCCAAAACCCAAGGAGGAGGATGGAGGAGAAGGGACTGTGGCATGGCCATCCCTCCTGAGTGGTGATTTCTTACTTTCCCGGTCACTATCTCCCTCTGATGAGTACACACACCCTATGGCAAGAACAACAACAACAAAAAAAAAACCTAAAAAAAAAAAAGTGTCCTACTTGTATGATAGTAAGCATATAGAGATATTTCATAAAAAGATGTTTCTTATATTATTTATAAAGGCAAAAAATAAATAGTTTGAGTAACTCATTTGTTAAATATATTACTGTAGAACTATTCAATGGTTTCTATGGAACACTAGAAAATTATGATTGCTAACATGGAAACGATGCACATGATAACACTAATTGCAAAGCAATATAAAGCACTCAGAAAGTACGGTGTATGATCTATTTGAAATTCAACCATGAAGATAAAGAGATAAGAAGCAGATAGGTAAAGAGTACCAAGAGCAGCTTAGCGACTTACCGGGGAAAGAGGAGCCCTTAGTAAGTGGCAGCCAGTACTTCATGGGTATGAAATAAATTTTATAGTTATATTATTGTAGGTATACTATTTTATAGGTAACATGCTCAGCTCTCCTGACACGTGTCTTGTCTGTTCTGAATGGGTGTTAAGGTTTTCAAGTATCTGTGTATCGTAGCAAGAATGATCACTCACTCTGTACTTAACCACTGGGGAGAAATAAAGGGGAACAACTGAGAAGTCGGTTTCCTCAAACTTTGGGAGCAAGATGAGCTAGTGCAACTTTTGGGCACATCTACACATCTTCTAGAATGGAATCTCATCTAATAATAAAAGGTTTGATTCTATTCATGGTACTTTTTTTTAAGAGAGAGACTTTTGCTATAGGGCATGTACACTCACCATAGAGAGAGACAAAGACCAAGAGACAGAAAATGAAAGCAAGAAATCAACCCCCTGGGGGATAGCTACGCTGCAATCCCTTCTCCATTTCCCTCTGAGGATTGTGGGGCTGCACGCACACAGACCGGGCATGAGTTTCAAGCCACTGAGTCCAGAAGTCGAACCATGTTCAGCTACATGGGAGTCCAGTGCCTTAATCACTCTGCCACCCACTGGCCCCCCTAGTACATTTTTATCACTAATCCAGAGGGATAAGGAAATGAAAAAAGCCCATCCTGATGGGGCATGGCCACCCTACAAAACTTTTTCCTTCATCATTTCATCCAGTTTGGATTTGGATCATGTGCCTGGCATAATTTTTGTTTGGTAATTTGAATTTTCCAAAATTTTATAGTTACATAAAATAACCATATTTTAAATTTTCTTAAGTTTTCTATGATACACCTAATGTTTTATATCCATTTTCCTTCACCTGAGTAAACCCTAAGAAAAAGGAAAATTAAAACTAAAGTAAAAGGTGAAGTAGCACCAAGTACAAAGCTGATTTCTTTCTTCTTGTCAGGGATAGTTGCATTAAAATAATTTCAGTGAAAAAAAATGAAAAGAGTAGAGTTATAAAATAGAGTTTTGCTTTCTCATTGTAGTAAGCCTTGAATTGCCCAATATTTCCAATCCTAGTCCTAACTATAAACCTAATTGCTGATAGCTTTTCATTTTTTCTTTTACTTTTTTTGTAGAGGTTTTTGCCTGAGGGCACATGTGCTCCCCAGAGAGAGAAAGACAGAGACAGTGAGAGGGAAAGTGAGAAATGGCTCATGCCTCGTGGGTGGGGGGAACAGTCACACCACAGTCCATTCTCCTCCACTCTTCTCCCAAGATCTTGGGCATGCACACACGTGCCGGCATGAGTTTCAAGCCACTGGGTCTGGGGGCCATCATGTGGGAGTCCAGCAATGTAGCCACTATGCCCTCTGCTGGCCGCAACCCTTCACTTTTTCTGCTCTTGAGCCTGTACTACACGCAAGGGTGGGAAAATAGAGGAAAGGGCAGCCACTCTCAACCTCTCCCTACCCTCCTCCCACCTCAGCAGTGCTGGTATTCATTTCTTGAGGGAACTTGTTATGCCCACTTATTCCTGCCTTAAATAATTCAAAAACTTTCAAAAAGAATGTCTAATGTGTGTTGTTCCTCTTACTAGTTTATGTGCAACTTTCCATTCCATTAATAGACCTGTTTGGAGGTTTTTGTTGTTGCTGTTTGTTTGTTGTTTCAATCTTCTAGGAGGTGAGTGTGCTCACCAGGGAGAGTGAGAGGGAAAGTGAGAAAGCACCCCCAGGGGGAGGGTCACACCACAATCCCTTCTCCTCCATTCTCCTCTCAGGATTTGGGGCAGGCATGCATATTTGCCCCACATATTTACCCAATCAGCCAGGTCTGAGACTCAAATCAGCCATATGGGATCCAGCCGCCTTAACCACTATACCATTGGCTGGCCCCAGATCTATGTATTTTAAAAACAAAATATGCTTTAGGTTTTAGACACTGTTAAGCGTATTGTTTGTATTAGGACTGTTAGCTATTTCCTTAATACCATGCAGTTCTGGCAGTGAACACTAGATGGCAGATTTTAGTTCTGGATTAATTCCCAGCACAGGGAGCCTGTGAATTGTTTTACAATAGTTGTTAATTAGAGGGTTTCATTTTTCTGCTTTTTTAGCTAGTTGATTTCAGTAGATATCGATAAACTTAATTACTGCATCAAAGAATACGAGTATTTTAAAATTTCAATATGTAATATGACACACTTGTCTCAAATGATTATGGTAATTTATCCCATTTGACCTCCCTGTCACATAGCTGAGACAATTTGCTTACATTGTAAGCAATAAATTAAAACACTTTGCTAATTTGATGGGGGAGAACTTCTCTTTATTAAAATGTATGCAATTTGGGAGCTGGCAGGTGTGGTGGTGGTTAAAGGTGCTGAACTCCTATATGGCCAACCATGGTTCAAGTCCCAGACCTAGTGACTTGCTTTCTCACTTTCCCTGTCTCTCTCTGATCAAACTGGAAAATAATCATAATAAAGTTAAATAAAAATAATTTTAAAAAGTTTCAAATGTATGCAACTTTGATTTCTGACGATATTAATCATTAGTTTTACCCTATTTATTATTGTGAGAGGTCATGTGTCCTCAACAGAAAGAAAGTGAGAGGGAAAGTAAGAAAGCACCTCCCAGGGGGATGGCCACACCACAATCCCGCTTCCATTCTCCTCTCAGGATTTTGGGCACACATGCATACTTGCCCCACATGTTTACACAGTCACCAGGTCTGAGACTCAAAAAAAAAAAAAGCCCATCCCGATGGGGTGTGGCCACCCTACAAAACTTTTTCCTTCATCATTTCATCCAGTCTGGATTTGGATCATGTGCCTGGCATACTGCTCAACCCCCCCCCCCCCCCAGGGTGGGACTCAACTTTCTATGCACAGAGCTTAACTGCTGTGCTATGTGCAGGTCCTGAAATTTTGCTTTTAATTAAATATATGTGAAATTTATTTTGGTTTATGAATGTGAGTTGAATTCCAATTTTTAAATAACTATTAACTTTCTTTTTTTTAAAGAGGTTTTTGCTATAGGGCACGTATGCTCGCTGGAAAGACAGAGAGAGACAGAAAGCGAGAAATCACCCCCAGGGGGGATGGTCACGCCGCAATCCCTTCTCCTCCATTCTCCTTCTAGGGATCTTGGGCATGCATGCACATGTGTCCAGTGTGAGTTGAAGCCACCAGGTCCAGGATTCGAACCACGGTCGACTACATGGGAGTCCAGCGACATAGCCGTTATGCTAACTGCTGATCCCAGTAACTATTAAATTTCTAAGCAAGATTTGTAGATAGGAAACTTGAGTTTTTTGAATAGTGATGACTGAAGTCCAATCATATATGGTCAAGTTATTAATGAGGTCATTATAATTATCATATATTTATTTAAAGATATCCAAGATTTAAACTGAAGCACTTTTGGAACCAATAGATGGCATAATGTTTACATTGCTGGACTCCCACGTAGTCTAACACAATTCGAGTACCTGACCTGGTGGCTTAAAACTCATACTTGGCATGTGTGCGCATGTCCAAGATCCCGAGAGGAGAATGGAGGAGAAGGGATTATGGTATGGCCATCCCCCAGGGGTGATTTCTCACTTTCTGTCTCTATGTCTCTCTAGCAAGTATACACCCACTATAGCAAAAATCTCTCCTTTTTTCTTTTTTTTTTTTTTGGAGAGGTTTTTTCGCTATAAGGCCCGTGCGCTCGCCAGACAGACAGAGAGAGACAGAGAGACAGAAAGCGAGAAATCACCCCCCAGGGGGGATGGTCACGCCGCAATCCCTTCTCCTCCATTCTCCCCTCAGGATCTTGAGCACGCACACACATGCGCCCGGCGTGAGTTTTAAGCCACCGGGTCCGGGACGCGAACTGCGGTCGACTACGTGGGAGTCCAGCGACATACTAACTGCTGGTTCCCCAAAAATCTCTCTTATAAAAAAAAGAAACAAAAAAAACCTGAAATACTTCTGCTTTGCCTTACTCTTCAGTTTTATAGGCAAAAGTAGGAAAGTAATATTTCTTTTAAAATGTACCATTGAGCATGATATGATTTCTTGTTCTAGAAAAGGACAAACAATATGCTAAAGATATAGGTTCTAGGAGAAAAAACCACAAGGTTAATTTTCATTTGTTTGTTTTTGTCCTTCTGGGGACAGACAAGTTTATTTAGGACTCATATGTGAAATGAATAGGTAAGGTCATTTTTCTTTTTCTTTTCTTCTTTTTTTTTTTTTTTGAGAGATTTTTTGCTATAGGACATGTATGTGAGTTTGCCAGAGAGACAGAAAGCTCACCCCTCCCCCAAAGAGGGGATGGCCATGCCGCAATCCCTTCTCCTCCATTCTCCTCTCAGGATTTTGGGCATGCATGCACACGTGCCTGGTGTAAATTTAATCCACTGGATGCAGGACTCAAACTGCAGTCAACTACATAGGAGTCCAGCAATGTAATCATTACACCATCGGCTGGTCCCAAGAAATATAAATTCTATATTAAATATTACTGGATTAGTGTTAAGTTTTTTAGGTGATAGGGATAAAGTAGTTATACAAGAATTTGTTTCAAATGCATTCTGCAGTATTATTTAGTAGTAAAGTGTGATATCTGTAACTTAATTTCAAATGGTCCCTAGTAAAGGTCCCTATATATCTGGGACAGTTTTATGGGTATATGGAGACAGACAGAGATAAAAAGTGATAAATATTAATAACTAATGAATCCAGATGAAGGTCACATAACTGTGTATAATAGCATTTTTTAACTGTTTTAGTTTTAAATAAAAATAAAACTATTGGTAAAGTGACAGATTAGCAGGCAGCTCAAACTGTGTACAAAGGACTAACAGAAGTCATCACAAGTTTAATAAAAAAAAATATATTATTTTTAAAATATTTTCACTTTTCCTTGAGTACAAATTTTTTTCTTTATAGTTTCACTGATAAGCCCATAAGCAATAATTATTAGTACCTAGTCCACTTACAACATTTACCCTACTCAAAAACCTTAAACCCAGACTTAGGAGACAAGAGTGTCCCTAACTGATGTTGGAAACCCAAGGGAAAGAACGCAGATGTGGACAAGAAGATTTCTCACAGAAGAATGAAAGAGTAGCCAGAGCTCCAAGAAGTGGGAGGAATAGTACATAAACACAATCAAAATAGAGAGAAAAGGCCAAGTTGGCTGATTCACCAGTGATGCTAGATACTGTTCTAAGTATCGGGGACACAGCAGTGAGGTTGCATTGCAGTTCACACAAAAGAAACAATAACCCCCGCCTTCACTCTCAGGGAAATGGCGTTGACTAAGGGGCAGGAACTGCTCTGCACACTCAATGTGGATTAACTCCCCCTGTAAGATTGCTTCTCTTCTTACCCTGACTTTTCACATGGTGAAACTGGCAAGAAAAGTGAAGTATCCTGCGACTGTATAGCAGAGCTAGGAATTAAATCTAGTATGTTTATCTCCATCATTCACACTCTTAAATGATGTATTATGTCAATTAGAAAGTCAGAAAGAAGGATAAAAAATAAAGAAGAGAGAGAAAGGAGAAAGTGTGGAGGAATGGTTAAAGAGTTGCAAAGTATGGTCAGAGGAAAAGATAGCTGTCAGGAGTAATAAACTGCAGGAGACCTAAAACTTATGACTTTCTTAATGAAATTATGATATTGAAAATAAGAAATGCATAAGACTGTCCTTGAGCAAAAAAAGAAATAGAGACAAGAGTTGACTAATGATCAATTCAACCTACTGTGCCATTTTGCCCTTGAGGGGTGAATTATGAAGTATATACTAGAGATAAAGAGGGATTATTACTAACAGTTTCTTTGAGCTCATGGACATTCCAGATCAACTTGTTTTCAAACTCGCTTTACAACAGACAACATATTCCACCCACATGACTTTGTTGCTATAACGTGGCACATTCATAAACCTTGAAATGGGGCTGCATATTTGGGGAATGAGATCTTTATGGATGTGAAATATTACTGAGGGCCAGCCTGTGGCCTGGTCTATAGGAAAGCTGGATCCCACGTGACCCACTGCACAGTTTAAGTCCCAAACCCAGAGGCTTGAAATTTATGCCAGAAGGGCTAATAGGTGTTTACTAGATAAGGTGCTAGACTCCTACATGGTCAACTGTGGTTCAAGTCCTGGACTCAGTGACTTGAAACTCATGCTGGGCATGTGTGCATGCATGCCCAGAATCCCGAGAGGAGAATGGAGGAGAAGGGATTGCAGCATCGTCATCCCCATGGAGGGTGATTCTTGCTTTCTGCTTCTCTGTCTCTCTCTGTCTTTCTGGCAAGTACAAGCCCTATAGCAAAAATCTCTCCAAAGAAAGAAAGAAAAAGAAAGAAGAAAAGAAAAAGAGAGAGAGAGAGAGAGAGAGAGAGAGAGAGAGAGAGAGAGAGAGAGAAGAAAAGAAAGAAGGAAGGAAGGAAGGAAGGAAGGAAGGAAGGAAGGAAGGAAGGAAAGAAGGAAGGGAGGAAGGAAGGAAAAAGGAAGGGAGAAAGAAAGAAAGAAAGAAAGAAAGAAAGAAAGAAAGAAAGAAAGAAAGAAATAAAGGAAGAAAGAACGAAGGAAGGAAGGAAGGAAGGAAGGAAGGAAGGAAGGAAGGAAGGAAGGAAGGAAAGAGAGAGAGAGAGAGAAGAGAAAGAAAGAAAGAAAGAAAGAAAGAAAGAAAGAAAGAAAGAAAGAAAGAAAGAAAGAAAGAAAGAAAGAAAGAGAAAGAAAGAGAAGATATGCCAGGACTGTGTGCATTCATGCCCCAAAATTCCGAAAGGAGGGAGAGATGGAAGAGAAGGGGTTGCGGTTGGACTATTCCCCGTAGATTCCTCTCTCACTTTCCCTTTCTCTCTTTGTGTTTTTCTGGCAAGTGCACAAGCTCTCTGGTGAATTAAAAAAATAAAATAAAATCCTAACCTGATCACAAGTACGTTGATTATATAATAATGTAATGGAAAGAAAACTTGCCTTAAACCCTTAACATTTTTTATTATAACCTAGTCAGGATTTGGTAAGATTGTAACATTTATTTTAGTAATCCAAGTGACTATTTTGCATGATATATTTAATACATATTAATTTATACAGATCCAAAGATTAAGTGGTTTATTGAATAGAACACATGGAGCTATTGAACAAGTAAGCTTTTGTTTATGCTCAAGATAGGTACGGGCTAATGAACATTGGTTGTTTATTAACATTAATAGCTGACTCTATTACTGTGAAGCAATTTCCTGCTTAGTAAGTTGCTTATTCATACTCAGAGAGACCATTCTTAAATCTTGAACTCTAATGGAGAAAATGATGACGAATATACTTCAAAATCTTGAATAATGCAGGTAGCTGACACAGAATTACGATCCTAAAATCTCATTTAAGCAGTTACTACTCAGAGTCTCATATGAGTCATCACCTGCAGTTAACTAGCAAACACAGTATTCTTTGTCCTTTAATCTCATATTTTTAAAGTCTTGCCAATATCATTTCAGAGACTCCACCTCTCTATGGAGTAAAAATGTTTAGATTTAGAAGCTTCATTATATGTATGTTTATATAAATATATATTTATATATGTACTTTATACTACCAAGTTAGCATATACTACAGTCTCAAGTAAAGTCCAACCTTTTCTATTTTCTTCCAGGAACACATGTACTGATCACTCAAAATTTAAACCAAAATCTATGTTTTAAAAAGTTACTTCAGGCATTGGCCACATTGCTTAATGTTTAGTAGGTGCTCAAATCCCACATGACTGATCACAGTTTGAACCCCAGCTCCAGTGGCTTGAAAACCATGCTGGGCATGTGTGCGTGCATGCCCCAAATCCCAATAGGATGAAGAAATGGAGACAAAGGGATTATGACATAACTATGTCCCACTATGAGGTACTCTCTCCCCCTAACCTCCACCCCACCCCTGTCTCTGTCTCTGGTGAGCTTACATGCCCTCTGGGCAATCAAAAAAAAAAAAGGTACTTCAAGGTTCATTTGTGGTGGCACAGGCACTGCTTTGCGATACTAGAGCCATATGGAAAAACCAGGCTTTGGATCCCAGGTCGAACACTCCAGGCACACCCAAGACCCTGATTCTGGAAGTCCGGAGGAAGGACAGCAGCATGGGAAAACCCTTTTGGGTGCTTCTCAACTCTTTCATTCACAAGAAAGAAATAAACTTTTTAAAAAAGTTATTTCATTTTTTACTTTATCTTAGACCAGTGGACTAAGCTGCTCGATGTTTACAAAATTGCCACACTCCATTCTTCCTTAAGTTTATAATTACTAGCATTTTCTCATTTATACCGAGATAATGTGTCTGGTCCTCATTTTTCAGCCTAAGCCTTTCACTTTTGCATCTTCCCCTGAGGACCTCATCAAACACTACACTTTGGATTCTCAGTTTTGGAGAACAATTACATTAAATTTTAAAATATCTTATAGCATGGGCTGGCCCATAGCATGATGATTGAAATGGTTGGATCCCACGTGGCCATTGCATGGTTTGAGTCCTGAACCCGGCTGTTTGAGAGCCAGCCCACATGTGTGGGCCCAAAATCATGAAAGGAGGGAGAGAGAGATGGGCCAGCAGATGGCATGATAGTTAAAGACGCTGGATTCCCACATGGCCGACTATGGTCTCAGACCTGCTGGCTTGCTTTTTCGCTTTCCCTTTCTCTCTCTTTCTCTGGTCAAATGGAAATAATAACAATAATAATAATAATAATAATAATAATAAAAAATGGAATTCAATACATAAATAATTCTTAGGGCCAGGAGGTGGTGTGGTGGTTAAAGGTGCTGGACTCCCACATGGCTAACTGTTGGTTGAGTCCGAGACCCAGTGATTTGATTTCTCACTTTCTCTCTCTCTCTTTGGTCAAATTAAAAATGATAACAATAATAGTAATACATGAAATTAGATAAATAATTAAAAAATAATTCTTTGAAAACAAAAAGGAGGGAGAGATGGAGAAGACCATGCCTTATGTTGGATCCCTCACTGGATCCCAGTGATCAACTCTCGCTTTCTCTCAACGCACATGCTTTCTGGCAAATTTAAAAAGAAAAAATCTGTAGACTTAATAGTTTATAACAGGTTACCAGAAGAATTGTGTCATTTAAACTCCATAAGAACCCTCAGAAACAAGCGGGGCTGGTATTATTTATAACTTGTAGATGAGAGCACATGTTTGGAGACATCAGGAGACTTGCCCAGGGTAATGAGGTCCTGCCCAGGGTAATGAGGTCCTGCTCAGGGTAGTGAGGTTCAGACAGGTCTCCTGATTCTTTGTCTCACCTTGTTTTCTTTGTATAATCTCAGCTCTCCAAGACCTGAGAATCTTAGTTATAAAAATAATAACAATAATGATTAAAATCTCTCTTAAAAGCCTAGTAGTTCTCAAGATCTATCCATTATAAGATTGGATTTTATTTATGTAGAATAACCTCATACCACTCTCAAACTTGAACTTCATGTTCATCTAGGCTATTCATTTCCTCTTTTTGATATTCAGTCAACTATCTGCAGTGATTGGTTTGGGTGTAGTTATGAGGATCTCTTATACTATGCCTAAGAATCAGGTCTTATTTTTGTAGCTACGGAGATTAATGAGGAAGGGACAGAATGGAAAAAAAAAATATGAAGGAAGTAGGATTTACAATGCTGCCTTAGGTATGTAGAGTAGAAGTAGCTGCTGAGAGGAAGGGAAGAAAGTAGACTTGCCAGTTATGTTAATCTTTGAAAGAAAGAGGAAGCAAATTTAATAGAAGAAACAATTAACTAATTTTAGATATTTTGGATTTAGAACACACAGAAGAAAAGTCAAGTAGAAAAAAAAAATTTTTTAAGAGAGTAGAGGTTTGGGAACCAGCAGTTAGCATAATGGCTATGTCGCTGGACTCCCACGTAGTCAACCATGGTTCACGTCCCGGACCCGGCGGCTTAAAACTCACGCCGGGCGCGTGTGCGTGCATGCCCAAGATCCCGAGAGGAGAATGGAGGGGAAGGGATTGTGACGTAACCATCCCCTCTGGGGGGTGATTTCTCGCTTTCTGTCTCTATGTCTCTCTCTGTCTGTCTGGCGAGCGCACACGCCCTATAGCGAAAACCTCTCCAAAAAAAAAAAAAAAAAAAGAAATAAAAAAGGGAATAGAGGTTTACTCAGTTCATGTTGACAGAAATATAGTAGAGATGGAACCAGATGAAGATAAGTAGAGGAAGTCTTAGAGAAAGATTTTTTAAACAATTTTTACATATATATTTTTTATGATTCATACATTAAATCGCTATACATCATTTAGATTGTGAAGAGACTTTACCCAGCATGATATACACCTCAGTCCAGCCCAGTTGAGACCACCAAATTGAACAGGAACATTATTTCGCTAGGTTAGCCTGTGGTAAGAAACAATCCCCAAATTTCATTGGTTTATGAAAATGAAACTTTATTTTGTGCTCAGATTATACATCAGCTGCTGCTACTCTGCTAGATTCTACTCAGCTTCATACCACATGTTGTCTTTGTTCTGGGATCACTGCCAAGATGGCAGCCTTGATCTGGGATATGCCCAAAGAAAACCTTGTGACAATACTATATGCTTCTGCTCAGATGCATCCAATGTCAAAGCTGCTTATATTCCATAAGCTGCAGTGAGTCACATGGCCAAAGTCAACATCAGTGGGGTGATGTTAACTTTTCCCATGGATAAAATCAAGGGGAGTGTTTGAGACTTGTGAGAAGAGAAATATCAAAGAAAATATTGTCCTAGTCACACGTGTGTCTCCATATTTTCCATTGCACCGTAGTTCATAGTATTGCCTCATCCAGAATACCCTATTTGTCACTTCTGTATCCAAATTCTGTTATAACAGCTTGAACAGGCCTATTCCATGGATGATGGTTAAGGTAACTGGATCCCACATGGCTAACTGTGCAGTTCAAGTCCTGGATGCAACAACATGAAGAAACATGCCAGGCACATGTGTGTGCATGCCCAAAATCCCCCAAAAAGAAAGAAATGAAGACAAAAGATTTACAGCATGAATGTTCCCCATAGAGGGTGCTTTCTCGTTTTCTTTTTTTCTCTCTCTGTCTCTCCATCTCTCTCTGGAAAGTGCCTGTACTCTCTGACAAAATTTTTAAACATTGAAAAACAGTAGCTTGTACTGTTTGTTGCCTAGCTGATTGTTTCTCCATCACAGAAGCCAAGGGCTTCATTGACTATATCTTTTCTTCAGTAGAGTACTTCTGAGTGGGATTTTGATTCCTGAGTAAATGATTCAAGGACAAGTGAGAGAGTTGGAATTCATTCTGTGTAACAATGGAATCTGCTATGAGACTGCTTCTGTGGTACCAACTTGCTATTCCTCTGCAAAAGATTTTGTTTTTATCCAGTTTGAAGTCTGGTACTCCCTACTTCCCAACAAATCTGTGAGCTCTTAATGACTTTATGATAAAGTCTGTTTTCCTTAAGTAAACTTCAGTTGGTATATCAGTCAGCTTTGGCTACCATAATGAAATACCATAGACTGGGTGACTTAACCAAAATTTATTTTCTCACAGACTTGGAGGCTGAAATTCTGAGGTAAGAGTCAGACAGCATGGTCAAGTTCTGGTGAGGGCTCTCTTCCTGGCTTGCAAATGGTTTCCTTCTTGGTAGTCCTCACATGGCAGAGAGAGAGAGAGAGAGAGAGAGAGAGAGAGAGAGAGAGAAAGAGAAAGAGAAAGAGAGATCACCTCTCTCTTCCTCACCTTCTAAGACCACTGTCTTTTCGGATTGAAGGCATTACCTGCATGATTTGGTTTAACCATAATTACCTCCTAAAGAACCTATCTCCTGATATAGTCACATTGGGAGTCAGAGTTTCAAACTATAAATTTAGAGGAGACAAAATTCAACATTGAGCAGTTAGTTTCTGTAGCTTCCAGCCAAAGTACTGAAACCACTAAAGACAGAATTTCATTTTTTTCCATGGAGCTTTCTCAACTACTTTAGCTCTCACCCATTTCCTTTCTTTACTTTCTTAAAATCTTTTTTTTTTTTCTAAATTAAGCACCTAAACATAATTTTATCCTTAAATTTTTAAACTTATTTAGTGTCATAGCCTTAAGGTTAATCAAATCTAGTGGTTTTCAAACTTGGTAGCTTGTTAGAAGCATCTGGGATATGTTTTTAAATGCCAATGACCTAAACTCCACTCCAGGCCAATTGAGACAAAAATCTCTTAGAGTGAGCCAGACAACATTCTTTTGTTTTTTTTTTTTTAATCATCATTAACAAAACAAAACAAAACAACTTTCCGAGGCGATTTTTAAGATATAGTCATTTGAAAATTATTGAAGTAGTTCAATCTCATTTACAAATTGGAGAATTTGGTATTTAATGTACATTTGTTTTGTCTATCCAATCTGACTGCACCCTCCTAGTTGCAGAAATTCTTGCATTTACTTAGCAACAATAACATACTTATACATGATGGATGCATCTCTATCAACTAATAGCTAAGTGGTCCTTAATTCTCTTCAGATATTAATCATTTCAGAAAAGGTGGTTTAAAAAACCATCTTACATACATTCTTCCCCCACCTAATCTCCTGGTATCAAGTGAGAGCTGAGCTTCACGTACAGCCATAGGTGAGAACCCCCATTGACCTATTCTTGACAAAACTATGTGTGAGTGAGCACAACATGTCATAACATGTCCAGCGCATTTCTCTCTAAAGACACAAAGCATTATCGGGACACATTTATTTACAAACAGATCTAATAAGAGTAAATGGGCTTTAGAATCTTTGCCGAAAGAGAACAGTCTGAATTGTGAATTCTGTTGCCAAAAGCACCAATGGCCAACTAACCTGTGAAGGTCTAGAGTATCCCTAGAGAGCCTTAGAGTTGGGATTTAGAACCAGATATAGAAATACAAATGATAGTCAATATGCTGAACTAGAAAATGTATTCTTAGTCACTCTACTGTCCCCAAACCTCTAAACCTTTTAAGTTCGTTTTTCAAGCCTCCAGGTCAAGATCTTCAACCGTGTAGTCAGCCATGTGGGATCTACCACCCTTAAGTACCAAGCCACCGCTGGCTCTTATAGCTAGTTTTAAATCAACGGTATTAAGCCCATTCCTGAGATAAACATTGAGCATAACCAAAATAAATAGAGGTTTGAGCTATCTTCTACATATTCTGGCATTCCAAAGGAAAAAGGACAAGCACCCAAACACTTTTCTCCAGGGCTTTCCCAGTCGGCCCCTTTGAGCTGCATTCGATTATCTTGGCAGCACGGCGGGGGTGATCTGGAGCAGACATGAAAGCTATACAGAAGAACTTTATTAGATCATTCGAAAAATAAGAAACCAACTTTATTTTTCCTTCCCCTGGAGGAGCGTCCATGAAGGTCAACATACTTGTTTGGGGCATGGAGATAGGGGGCGCAGGGTTAGGGAGTCTTTTGTGCCAAATTAAGGAAGGATGGGAAACTAGGATAGAGCTGGGAAGTAACAGAGTACAGAATTAGACACAGGGCAACGCGAACAGGGCTGGGGATGTGGCTAGGAAGCGGAAGAGAGCAACGGGCTGAAGCCTGCCTTGCAGACTTTGAACGGCTGGAGGCGGCGAGGTGGACCCTGCCCGGAGCGGGAGGAGGCGGGGCTTGGCGCCCAGCAGGCCAGAGGCTGCGGCCGCCTCCAGCTCGCGCGCGCTGGGAGTCCGAACCGCCGCGGAGGCCGCGCCCAGGACTCCCTGTCCTGCACTCCGGAGCTCAACAGGAGCGTCCTGCTTGCTTAAACCGGTGAAAAAACGAACGGTGAATGACCCTCCCGCCAGGATGGGGACGGCGGGACCCCAGGGAGCTGCGAATCCCACGGACTGCCCCCGTACCCTGGGGCGTGCTGGGACCTCTCTGCGCGAGGAGAGCCTTGGGGCGCCTCTGCCGCAGGGAGTCCCTGATCCCGCAGCGGCTCGGGCGAGCGGAAACCAGGACGGCGCCCACGAGGCCCAGTGGGCAGGTGGGGCCGTCGGATCGCGGGCTGGCGGGAATGTGGCCTGTGATTCGTGGGTCAGAGAGAAAGTGCTTTTCCTTCTGCACCCGGAGAGGTGGCTGGGGACTCAGGGGGCCTCTGCGCCAGAGGAGGTGGCCATGGAGGAGACCTTCCCTCAGGCGGGCGGAGACGACCATGACCAAGAACTGGACTGCCCTTCTGCTCTCTTTCAACGGAAAAAGCGGATTTCTGGCAGGCGTGTGGCCGCTTCCTCCGGAAACCCGCCGCGGGACCCCGCAGCCCCCCCGAAATCCGTACTCGTGCGCGTCGTGGATTATCAGGTGACACAGGAAGTGCTGTGTACCGCGTGGACTAAGGGTCGCATGACCACGAGGACGGAGGAGCGCTCCATGACGGCGGTCACTTTTCGCACTCATCCGGGGTAAGGCAGACAGTGGGGCGCCGGGACTCCTGTTGAACCCGGGAATTTCCAGGGACAGAGAGGCTCCTCAAGTCCTGGCCGTGGACTGGATCGGTTCACCAACTCCAAGGACCTGATTCTCTAGGGCGATTAAACCAGCAGGGGCCCGAGGAATGTTCCTGCGTGTTGGATGAACGATGATGCTTGAAAGAAAACGCTATTCCGGAACCCCAATCTAAAATTAAAACCAAGAGAAAGAACCTTTTGAGAGGCTTGCGCAGTGCTTCAGGGAGGAAGGCGGTACCCAAGACACTTCGAAAAACTGTAAGCAACGTAATACCTCTTTTGTGACTTAAGTACTGTGCTGATCCAGGGACCTAAAACATTCGGAAGGAGAGAAAAGATATTGTCAAATTGGCAGACTGTAGGGGCTTTGAAATGAGAAAGCCTGTTGTTAATTCACGTTTTGCGGTAGCCCTCGGTTCACCTTTCTGTCTCTCCGCTTTCCTTTAGAATCTAAAACCGGAAGTCAAATTGGTAGTCAGCTCTCTTGCAAAGAGGGTGGGAGTGGGTGAGGAGAGAGGCTTGTTGTAAAAGCCAGGAGAAAGAAAGAGAAATGGGAAAATAAAACCAGAGCATCACATAAACAAAGTTTTTCTTGTCACTCACTTCTTGTCCTTGTTAGGAAGAAAAAGAAAAGGCCAAAAGGGGTGGGGAACAGAAGACTGAGCTTGGAAGGTCACATGCCATTTAAAAGGGCTATAACCCAAAGAATATCTAACTTAGTCCAGTAAAAAATGCCTTTAATTGGTAATTTAATGTCAAAATACTGCATATAAATCCTCTAACCCAAGGATAGATAGTACATAAAATGTACGTCTTCCATAGTTCTTTGTTAGTAAGATTTGTAGTCAAGAATGGATTGACTCTACATCTCTCCTGATGTTGAAAAAAATCGCCTGGTGTCATTCAAACAACTCACTTTTTAAATTTTAATTATTTCTCTTTATAAACACCATCTTATTAACTCTTTAGTAGCTGGACTGATTTGGAAATCTGAGGATAAATACTTGTCCTGTAAAGGTAAACTGCTTGATCTTCCCAAGAATGTTTGGGTATTTGGGTGCTGCAAGAATTAACAAGTGGGACTCTGGATTTTGAGGACTAAAAGGTTGAACAGTGCCTTCTACTCCAGTGTTCTCCCCCTCTGCTTCTTGTTTTCAGTTTAAAACTTGAAATGCTCTTAAGAGATCATCTGTTCCCTTTTGCCTCCTGGCAAGCAAGATAGGTAAGTTATGACTTTGTTTTTACTTTGGATGAGCCAACCTAGGCCTCTAGTCACATACCTTGGGCAGGTCACCCAGCAGTAATTGCATAAGCTTACTAAATGGACAAGGAATGTGGTCATCACCCTGCTAAAGGTTTGCGAATGACCTTCGAGGTTACTTATTTCTGGGGTCAAGTGATGACTGAGGATATCTCAATTTTCTAACTTATGTTTACAAGAAGTATTAGAATTGTCATGATGTCCCTGAAGCCTGCAATGCCTCTTAGCTAGAGAATCATCAGGAACTTTTCAGGTCTCTGAAACCCTCAACTAAGAGAGGAATTCTATGTTCATAACTGTTCGATGAGGCTAGCAGGTGGTTTGGTGGATTCCCACATGGCCAACTACGGTTTGAATCCCAGACCTGGTGGCTTGCTTTCTCACTTTCCCTCTCTTTTTCTCTGTCTCTCTCTGGTGAATTAAAAATAATAATAAATGAAATTAAATAAGTAATTCTAAAAAAAAAGATGCTTGGTGGATAGGAAACAATGTTAGCCCTTTACGATGAGTTCTTTCTCCGCAACGTCTTGGTGGCTCTTATGTGAGAGGTTACCTTGGCAGATAAATTTCAGACCTGTGCTTACTAATTCTGTTGAGTCATCACGTGTCCCAGGTGACTGAGCATTGGCTATAGAAAAGAAAAGCCTCTTACTATGACCAAAGATGGTAGCGCCATTCCTTTGTCTTTTGTGGAGGCGAGGTCTGGAGTCTAGCATCCTGGGCTCATCACTGATCCCACCTCTTAGTAACTGTGTGACCTGGGGCAAGGTGCCTAATCTCTGTGTGCCTCTGTGTCCTTCATTAAAAGGAGCTGATAAATAACACCAACCTCGTGTATTTTTTCTAGGATTAAGTTAAGTGAAAATACTTAGGACACCACCTGGCATACAAATAATGTTCAAAGTTAGTTATTATTGGCGTGATCATTCTTGTTTAGGTCATTTCTCATCCAGGCTTCTGTCTTTGATTTAATACAAAGGACCGAAAACATATAACACAACTAACTGAATGAAAGCTAAACCAATGATTTTTGCTAAGACTCTTCTGCAATCCTGAGAGGAATTATTGCTACCTTTTCCTAAAATTTAGTGTATTCGTACATTTCTTAAATTCCTTAGAAATTGTCTCTGCATCTTATGTAAGGTTTCATGCTAAAGCAGAGAACTAAGGTGCACTGTTCAGAGTCTCGGAAAACCTTTCACAGAATAGTGAGTTCTTGCATGCAGGCACTTTGAATAATTTCTTGAGGACCTGTCCTAAAATATCTCAGAAAAGTAGAATAGGCACAGTTTTCATTTTATCTCTTCTTTGTCAAAAATGCGTTCATTTGAGTTAGCTTAATTCCTTTAATCCAAATATATTTGAGTTCATTTTAGGTTCTTTAAGTGAAATATTGAGTCAACCCTCAGCCTAGTGGTGAAAAAAGCCAAATGCCCTATAGCTGACTGCAGCTTAAATCCCAGCCCCAGAAGCTCAAAAAACACACTGTGTGTATGCATGTGTCCTCCATCCTGAGAGGATGGAAGAGTGGAGGAGAATGGACTGCATTGTTATCGCCCCCATTAAAGGGTTCTCTCTTTTTCTCTCCTTCTGTTTCTTAGCTACTCTTTGATGAGCACAGACTCCTCTAGCAATTAGAAAGAAAAAAATAGCAACCAGCAGTTGCCATAATGGCTGTGGCTGGACTCCCATGTAGCTGTCTGTGGTTCAGTCTCGGACCCGGTGGCTTAAACTCAGGCTGGGCACTTGTATGTGTATGCCCAAGATCCCGAGAGGACAATGGAGGAGAAGGGATTGTGGCGTGGCCATCCCCCTGGGGGGTGATTTCTCACTTTCTATCTCTCTATCTCTCTCTGTCTTTCTGGCGGGCGCATGTGTCCTATTGCAAAAACCTCTCCAATAATAATAATAATAATAATAAGTGCAGTATTATTTTTAAAGTGCTTATCCAGTTTCCCAGTTAACCACCTACAATGTGTTTATAGATTCCCTTCAACAGATGTCTCACTGGCAAAAAAAAAAAAAGAGGAAGTTGAAGTACTGTTAAATTTGCTTCATAGGTTTTCATGATCCAAGCAGAACCAAAACCTGTGGAGAGCCTGAGGAATATTTTCTTACTTGCAAATATCCTGGGAGTGCATCCAATGTGAAACAAGCTTCTACACAGCGAAGAAATCCCAATGGCTTGACTCTTTGATCTTTCCTCTACCTCAATGGAAGCAAACAAACATCATCCGGAATTATACTAGGTGGATGGATCACCTCAAAGACTTCCAGAAGTTAACCAGCCACTCGAGTGACTATAAGACAAATGTCACATAACCACATAGATCAGGCAAGTGCTGACTTGTCTTAAAATTCTCGTTCACAACCTTTGTCACCTTTGAGTTGTGTTATGCTTGACTTGCTGCTCTTATTCTCGTTGGACATTACCACTGCTTGGTGATAAAATTCAATGTAGCTTTTTGCTTTAAAAAAAAAAGAAGAAAGGAAGAAAGAAAAAAAGGGAATCTTTTAATTAAAAGAAAAACTTGTGCTCACTGCAGAAAATTTTGAGGCAATATTGTTTTTTGTGTGGAAAGAGAAGAGTAGAATAAAAGCAAAGATTCACCATGAACCCCCATTTAAAAAATATTTGATATATTTCCAGTATGGTTTTATTTTATTCTATTTATGTGTATATGCACACATATAAACATGTGCTTTGCTAAGCATAAACCATATGAAAATAGTCTTAGTGTAACTTCTGAATATTTCCTGAGTAGTTTTTCTTTATATGAACAGATGCCGCTCAATCGTTGGTCCAAACCAGCATCAGAGACAGCTCTAAGATTATTAGAAATGCAGACTTTCAGGCCTAATTTCAAAATCTACTGAATGGTAATTTGCATTTTGGCAAAATCCCTAATTTTCAAGTATGAGAATTATTTACATAATACCCTATATTTAGGTTTGTATCCTACTTTGTCACTTAGAAAAATTACAATGTTTAAAATTGGTATTAACAATGCCTTGAAAATAATAGTTTGTGGAATTATGGAAACATTTAGAGATTAAAGTGAAATATAGTATGCATTGCAAAATGGCAAAGAAATTTCTAAAAAGCTGCGTTTTACGTATATTTTTTTTTTTTTGAGAGATTTTTGCTATAGGGCATGTGTGCTTACTGGAGAGACAGAAAGACAGAAAGCAAGAAATACCCTCCCTCGGGGGGAGAGGATGGCCATGTCACAATCCCTTTTCCTCCATTTTCCTCTCCTGGGATTTTGGGCATGCAGGCACACGTGCCCAGCATGAGTTTTGAGCTGGCAGGTCCGGGACTTGAACCATTGTCAACTACGTGGGAGTCCAGCAAAGTAACCATTGCACCATCTGCTGGTCTCAGGCTGTGTAATACCTTCTTTTAAAGAGTCTTATTAAAGTTTTTGCTTAATGAGCCTTTAGTTGATTATTGAATTTCAAACTATTTCAGAAATGTAATTGTTTCATTATTTAAGAATGTGAAATAATACATTCTCAAAAACTGCTTAAGGGAGGAAGGGCAGGAAGTCATTAAGAGAGCCCAGTTGCAACACCTCAGCAGGCTGAGTCAGGACCTGTTAGCCACCTGTGAGGAGGTGGGGAAAAGGTGGAGCCTGAATTGGAATCAGCTGATTCAGATAAGAAACAAAAGGCTGTGACTCTTGAGCACCCTGACATCACTATAACTGTGGCTAGTACTTTGCTCTTTGACTTTAATTAGGGAGGGCAAATCTTAGTCAATTTACTTCTCTGGATGAAGATAAGAAAGGGAACAGTCCAGACTGGTGTTGTGATCAGTTCTTAGGCACTGTGCCACAAAGAGTCAACAACAGAATGTAAGACTCGGTTGTCTTTAAAGGCATACTCAGATTTTTAAAGTTAAAAACGAATAGGAATACTTTGAGGAGATTGCTCTGTTCATGTTCACAAAAGTAGAACAGAGGCCCTGAGCTCAGAGCTTGGTGTAGAAAGGGAGTCAGCCCACGTCATTCCTGCTTGGCAGGGAAGAGGCAGGCAGAGAGATGGGAAAGTTTAGTGGGACCAAGGTGACTTTAAATTCCCTCACTGGAGTAAATTTAAGATAGGCTTATTCCAATCTGGGCCCCAGACCTCCCTTGCAATTATACCTTTTTTTTTTTCTTTTTTTTCCCTGCCCTGTGAGATATAAATCTTCAGGTGTCTTGCCAATTTTACAATCCAGGAATGTCTTCCTTTAGGACCTAGGAGCAGAGTCATCTCTCTGAAATGTAATCCAAAAGAAAGAGTGGGGCCTCTGACTCCCAGTCTTTATGGGAGAGTGGGAGCCCTGATTCTGATAGTGTCTGTTATCAAACTCAGCATAATCACGTCGACTAAAATCTACCCTTGGACTCTAGTGCTTTTTCACAAGATTATTTTAGTGCTCTCTCCCACTTTTTGCTTCAAAGGACTTGAATTCAATATCTCTCCCATTATGCCATTATCCTGACTAAAGTGTACCTTCCTTGTTTAATTCTGCCTTGTGCAATTTTTCTTTGATGCTAGTGGGAACAGAAGGGTTCACATATGCTCTGATTGGAGTTTGTTAGCAGAGAGAAGCTGACCTATGGCAAAGAGCAGCTTCTTATGTGATTGGTTTATGGTGTACATTCTCAGATGGGTCCTGAGTTAGTGGAGTGCAAAAATAAAAAATAAAAAGTAAAGAAGAATAGTTACCACAGAATTTGTATGTTGGTGTTCTGTAGTAGATAGTATCAACTTCATAGGGTTTTTTTCCCTAGGACTAATTTAAAGGAAAAAAAAAAATGCTTAGAATAGTGCCTGGAGGAAACCAGCAGTTAGTGTAATGGCTATGTTGCTGGACTCCCACGTAGTCGACCGCAGTTCGCGTCCCGGACCCGTTGGCTTAAAACTCATGCCAGGTGCATGTGCGTGCGTGCCCAAGATCCCGAGAGGAGAATGGAGGAGAAGGGATTGCGGCGTGACCATCCCCCCTGGGGGGTGATTTCTTGCTTTCTGTCTCTGTGTCTCTCTCTGTCTGTCTGGCGAGCATACGCGCCCTATAGCGAAAATCTCTCTAAAAAAATAAAAAAAGAATAGTGCCTGGATATAATAAATACTAAAAATTAGCATTTTATGAATAGTAATTAGCAATGTAGCAGTAGTGGTATTATCTTTTTTAAAAGAATTATTTTATTCAGTTTTACTCATTATTAGTTTTTAATTTGACGAGAGAGAGAAACATAAAGTGAGAAAGCAAGCCACCGGACCAAGGACTGAAACCATGGTTGGCTATGTGGGAGTCTAGCACCTTAACTGCCATACCGCTTGCCTGCCCTGGCCTTAGCCTTTATCTAATGACAAATATCAGAAGGCTTAAAACATAAGAAATAATATCAAACCCATGTCAGTGGGTTTTATGTACTCTTTTCTGTCTGTTTTCATAGATTCCCACATGTAATTTCACCATTGGCCATTAGTATGCATTAATCAGTCTTTTATTTTAGAACAGTCTGGAAGACAGAAACTGGAAGACTCAGTCACAGAATTCTGGAAGATTTACTCTTGAAATTCTTTTTTAGTTTTTTGCCATGGGGCACATGTATTTGCTGGAAAGAGACAAAGAGAGGAAAAGTGAGAAATCACCTCCCTAGAGGGGTCAACTGCTGCAATCCCTTGTCCTCCATTCTCCTGTCAGGATATTGGACATGCACATACATGTGCCCAGCATGGTTTTCAAACTGCCAGGTCTGGGACTCAAATTGTGGTTGGCCATGTGGGAATCCAGAGCCTTAGCCTGTCCCCTGTAAGCCTAATCTAATGCCCTCTGCATTGACCCCTAGCCCTAGCTCAAATCCCTGAATCTTTAAGTTGGTTTATGTGCCCATTGGACCATCCTCATACACATGTTCTACTTCTAGAAAATTCTGTGACTTTGAGCTTATTTTGAGAACCTGCTAGGTCTATGGAAAGTGTGTATAATTGGATATCTCAAATTCAACTTACCAGGGGAGGTGTAAGGGATACAGGAGAACCTTTTCAGGGGAGGCTTCTGAACGTAGCCAACATCTGTAAGAACTCTGATAACCGGTATTCATGCCTTAGAGAGAAGCTCTGAATATGCCTATGGACTTCCCAAGCCAGTCTCAACATTGACCAGTTCCCAGAGGCTATACACAGTCTTCCCATCCCACTAGGTAGAAAATGTACAGAGTTGCACGTAACGTCATCTAATAATCAAAGTTGGTTGTAGTTTTCCTCTGTTGGGGGTTATGTTGGAGTGGAACAAAGGGGAATTCTACTTATTATCACTATGAGGTTGGTGATAAAATACCCCTTTCTGAAAAAAAAATGTTTTTGATCTAAATTCTAAAATATTCTTGTAATTACTATTTGAATTTTAAGAAATCACATATAAGCTTCAAATTAGAACATTTTATTTTTCTTTACTCCTTTTTTTCTGGATTGATCATATAAAGAATATATTTAGTGTTGATACCCCCAATATTTCTCTTTTTCTGTGTGTATGTGAAACATGCATTCATTGGGGAGTAAATTCCTGGGATGCAGAATCTTTTGAGTTTGAGTGTACTTTGTGTCTTTAATCCTTATCTATTTCTGCATTTCAAGAGTAGAGTCAGTAAAAAGAATAACACAGTGGTTGTAGTGACAAAGTAAAATAATTTTAGTTACTTCAATTTGGATATTATGTAGTTTTGTATAAACTTTTAAATAGGGAAACAATTGTATTTTTTGTTTGAAAAGTGAAAATTTAGCTCATGGGTAAACTTTAATTGGACTTAATCTAACTTTAACATTCTGTCTACTCTTTTCATTGTTAATTATTTTAAAACTAGAAAATGAGTCAGTAAAATATTATATGAGTTACAACTTAGTTGTCATAGTTCTTTAGCAGTTATTTTAGTTTTATTAAAGTTTACTTGTTACTTGACAGTTATTTACATGAAGTATTGTTATATTTGACTGTAACCAAAGGATCAACGTTAAAAAATTTGCTTTATTTTATGGTACTTGTAAGCATTATTTTCTGCTATTGGTGTTAGAATTATCTGCTTCTGGTGGCAGTTGCACTAAGTATGCTACTGCCCGTATGTAGTCATAAAATCAAAAAATGGAAAGCTGATGGGGTTGGAATTAAATTCAGATTTCCCGATCTCTAATTTTCTATTATCCCCTATGTAAGAGAAAGAAGTCCACTAACTCATTTTGACTTCTGGTTTAGAATTGACTGATGTATTGTTGAACACCAATCAGGAACTACATACATGGCCTTCAGAAAATGCAGTGTGTTCAAACAACGAATTAAGATCAGCAGTCCCATTTCTTTGTCATTTACAGTTTCATTTAGTCCTGCTTGGAAGTTAAGAAACCTGAAGATTCCCTATGTGAGTTATTCTAAAAAGGCTTCCTGGAAAGCAGTGGTTGAGTTTGACCAAGAAGGGCTGAAGTTCTCACAGTTGATTGACATTAGATAGGCTGCTTCCTAACTCTAGGCACTGACCTCCCCTTTCTTAGAGCATTTACTTGAGAAAACTTTTATTTGTCAATTCTTCCTCTATGCTTTTGAGATATAAATCTTTTAAAAAGTTTCTTACCAGTTCTATAAATTCAGGAGCATCTTTCTCTAGGACCTGAAGCCATCTCTTTGAAATGCAATCATCAAGGGGAATAGTGCCCCCTAACTAGACCCAGGCTGGTGGGAGGGTAGGAGCCTAACTTGAATGAACACCAATTAGCAAGCACAGGTGGCCTAATCACAGGGAAAAGTATTTGTAAGTTGGAGTTACACAAGTGCTGGACACATACTATTGATCAAACTCACCCCAAACGTCCAGTCTTTTTCCACAGCTCATCCTGCACTTACTTAAAAGCCTTTCTGCCCTTTGTTTCAGCAGAGTTGAGTTTATACTGAGTTCTGGTTTCTCTCTATTGTAATGGCCTTAAATAAAGTCTTCTTTGACGGTTTCATTTTGTCTGGTGCAATTTTTGACGGGGATCAGATACAAACGAGAGAAACACTGATGTTGACAGAGGGTGGGTACATGTAACTAATTAAAGGCTAAAAATGCTTCCTGTCTCGGGAACTCCTCTGTTCTGATCTCTGTTCTGTGGATCGGGTCCTTTGCACATGTCTTCACAAGGACTTTAGAGTGCTGAACACACGAATGTGGGCTTCTCAAGTTTCAATGACACCAAGAACAGGAGTGAATATTTTCTGATCCCAGCTAGCTGGCTGTATTGAACAACATTTTTATTATCATTATTATTCATGGAATGAACCCATGCCTGAGATTTAGTGTGATCTTCGCTTTTTAATTTATTTTTGTTGCTAGATGGCATATGTGCTTGCAGAGAGAGTCAGAAAGAGAGGGAGAAAACACACACCCACACACCCACTCCACAGGGTATAGTTATGCTGCAATTCCTCCAAGAGGGTACAGCTGGCTGCATGAACAACCTGAGTGCTTGGCAGCACATGGTGGCTGGTAAAATGCAGGAAAAAGAAATCTTGCTAAGGACCACGATATAACCCCAGGAACATGGGCTGCAGTAGGCACACAGAACCTAGGCCCGGAGTAGGGCACATATCTTGTGTGGCATTGGTCGAGTGGTAAAGCCAATGTCTGCAGTTAGATCCAGGTCCAGGTGAGAGACTCCAGGAGGTGGCTGAAAGGTGAACCTCTGCATGAGGCTGGTAAAATAAAGGAAGAGCTCCATCTTGGCCAGTGCCTCACCAGCACACATCCGGCGACCTGGAGAGATGGACATGTTAGAGGGTTGTAAGATGCAGACACAAAGATCTGAAACACGACCTGGACAAATAAAAATTAGTCTACATGCAGTTTCTCCTACTTTAGAATATGTGGGTCAGTCACTTAAATTCTACACTTCCTCCTGAATGCTGCCTCTCAGTTTAAGCCCTGGAAACATAGAATTAAGTACAAAGGCCAGCTGTACATGTGGGTTCCATGAAGAAGACAAGGAATTACATATTAATATTTTAATGTGAAAAATGTTATGACACTTAAAGCCCAGTATGTCATGGGAAACCTAATGTGGTTTGGAGGTGTAGGGAGGGCTCATCCTTTGTGTGAGAACTTTTAAGCTGTCATACAAAGGGTGAGAAAATAAGTTAGCCAGACAAAGATAGGGAAAGATGTGGTGATACACTTCAAGCCTGGAAGAATTTGACTCTGGCTAGAGAATAGAGCATAAGATAGGTTGCTTCAAACCTGAGGCCAGAGGAGCAAATTGAAATTTTGGCACATTTGAAACTGCAGAAAGATGAACTTGAACCCCTGCCTTTCACCATTGACAAAAATCAACTCAGAGTGGATCAAAGATCTAAACATAAGATCTCAAACTATAAAACTACTAATAGAAAACTCGAGAAACTGCGAGACATTGGGGTAGGCAAATACTTCTTAAATAAGACCCCCAAAGCACAGGCAATAATCTTAAAAATAGACAAGTGGGATTACATTAAATTAAGTTTCTGCACACCAAAACACAGTAATTAGTGTGAATCTACAACCTTCAGAACATTTTTTATAAACTATGCCTCAGATGAGGGACTGGTAACTAGAATACACAGGGGACATAAGCAGCTTACCTGAAAAAAAAAAAAAAAGGACCAATCCAGTTAAGATGGGAAAATGAGCTGAACAAACAACTCTTTAAGGAAGACAAATGAACAGCCAAAAAGCATATGAAAAAATGCTCAACATCCCTCTTATAAGGGAGATGCAGATCAAAACCACAATGAAATACCTCCTAACCTTAGTCAGAATGACTAACATTAAGAAAACAAAAAATGGCAGTGTTGGGGTTGTGGCAAAAGAGGAACTCTCCTACACTGCTGATGGGAATGTAAATTGGCCCTGCCACTGTGGAGAACAATATGGAGCTTCCTCAAAGGTCTACAAATAGAACTACCATATGACCCAGCAATCCCACTCCTGGGTACCCACAGGACAGGAACATGCTCAGTCAGAAAAGTGCTTGCACATCTGTGTTCATTGCGGCATTATTCACAATTATTAATAATGGAACCAACCCAAATGTCCACTAACAGATGAATGGATTGAAAAAGTGTGGCACATACTCTCTTTGGAATACTATTCAGTCGTAAAAAACAACAAGACCCTGGCATTTGATAGAAAGTGGATGAATATGTAAGATTTACTGCTGAGTGAACCAAGCCAGACTATGAAGGAGAGACACTGTATGTCTCCACTTAATATATACCGACTATCTGCACTCTGTGACAGAAACTGAAAGATTAAAGGATATAGAAACATGAAAAATGGTTATGGATACTGGATACATGGTGGCAAGAGGGTGGAAGAAGGAGGAGAGTATGAAGAAAGACATTAAGGAGAGAAATAGGCAAGACATTTATGGGACACAGAAATGGATTATTAGCTGTTGATAATGTGTATAGTAACCTCGACTGGACTGGTGTGAAGTGTATTCATGTTGTGTAAAAATTCACTTTACAAGGTAAGTGATACATATAAAAAATACATTAAAATTTTATAAAGAAGCTGCTAAAGAATTTTGAGAAGACAGACTTGGTTAACCTTATTGTGGAATGTGAATTATTTGGGAAAGCAAGATATCTGAAAGATGGAATAAGTTTAAATGGGAGAAGAAGGCCTGTTGCTTTCTTCCTGGCTAATAACATGTTGCAGGCAGTTCAGTTAGATTTTATTATTTCTTTAATTTGTATAATAACTCAAAAGTATACTGAGCCACAGAAGACTTCTAAGCTCAGAAAAAAAATGCTAATGTACATGTTTTATAACATAGGGAAAGTGTCAAAAATTAGCATTTTGGATTATATAAGACATCCAGGGAATAGATTAACCATAAGCATTACCAGTAGACCATAAGTATTATCTCTCTTTGCCTAGAAGTATTCATGAAATAAAAGCTAACTATTCAATTCATAAATATATGTTCAGTGTATATTGCACTTGGCTCTGACATTATTATTTATAAGGGTTTTACTGTGTTAAATGAATTTAACAAGTGTGTAAGTAATTATAATACAGTGTCACAAGATTTGATGCCCATGGAAGGAATACCTAATCTATATTTTTGGTTAGATTTTCTAATTTGCCAAGGAATAAATGCATGATTAGTGGTGTCATCTAACTGGATGATAAATAAAGCAACCTAGGGTGTGAATTATTTATCCTATATTAAGGCTTTATTCAGTTTCATGGTAAGAGTCTAGCTGTCCAACAAGATAAACCGTGTATTATTGTTTGTTCTTAAGGATAAAGAAGTGAAACATAATAGGATGGTTTTATTTAGTTAGTTTTATTTTATTTTAGCTTTAGGATTTTGGCATAAGGTCCCGTGCTTGCTGGAGAGACAGACAGAGAGAGGGAAAGTGGCCAGGGAAGATGCCCACGCTGCAATCCATGCTCCCCCACTCTTCTCTCAGAATTTTGAGCATGCACACACATGTGCCCTGTATGATGTTCAGGTCATCAGCTCTGGGACTAAAACCATGGTCATCCATGTGACAGTCCAGTGCCTTAACCACCTTTCCACCAGCTGACCCCAGATCTTGCATATTTGTAAAAGAAATGGTATGTGCAAATTAGGAACAAACTTGGAGGCCAATTAAAAGACATTTAGATTGGGACCAATAGGTGGCATAATGGTTACATCACTGGACTTCTGTGGCTCGAGACCTAGATTCTGTGGCTTAAAACTTGCAGTGGGTGCATGTGCATGTGTGCCCAAGATCCTGAGAGGAAAATGGAGGAGAAGGGGATGCAGCATGACCATCCCTCCTGGGGGGTGATTTCTTACTTTTTGTCTCTCCATCTCTCCAATGAGTGCATGCGCCCTATACCAAAAAATCTCTCTTAAAAAAGAAAAAAAAAAAAGACAGATTAAATTAGCCCTCCAGAGAGCAAAAAATCTTTCTCAAGGCGGTATATAATAAATGATAAGGAAAGGTTGGGGGAAATGCCTTAAACACAACTAGACGAACATAAAGATTTGGAGAAATTCTAGCATTTGCGATTGAGGCACAAATTTTTTTAACATTATTTTTTTCTTATTGTGAGGGTTTAATGATGATTATATTTTTTAAATATTTCCATTTTTTGGCCTATGTTTCTAGATTGATTTGATTAAAGTAGGGAGATTAAAAAGCCCCATTTTATCTAGGAAAACTTAGAATTCCTGAGTTAAGTGGTAAAAATCCTTTGCGAATTGGTCACTGCAAAAATCTGGACTATTGCTTCTTGTCTTATAGGATAAAGAAGCCTCCGGGCCCAAGTGTGTGAGAAACCGGAAATTCCAAGACTGCATCCAATGCTTATCAGAGCTCAAGGGGAAAAGAAAATGTAATTGTTTTTCACAATGAAAGGAGGTGTTAAAGAGAACATAATTCCTCCTCTGGAAACATTAACAGCAGCAAAGCCTAGAGTTCATAAAAGAGTCTAGAAAAATGAATAAATCACTGCTCCATCTCTTATAAGATGAGAGTTTAAAGTTTAGATATAAGTGCCCTCCAGAGACCATTGTTCAATGTTTCCATGGCTTTGTGTGTGTGTGTGTGTGTGTGTGTGTGTGTGTGTGTGTGTGCAAATTATAAAGAAAGGAAGTATTGACAGAAATAGCACTGAGGATTATATGTAGATTGTTGATTTTTTAAATTTTGCTTCAGATCTCATAAATTTTTTTATTTCATAGTCATTAGTACACACAGCATTTTCTCATGAATCATTGTGTATGCCTTTGTATACAGACTGGAATGGATTGTGCTTCTAATCTCTGTGTTAACTATCAGTGACTAAAGAAAGCCTATCCGCATGGTGGCTGCTGTTCACCTGTCAGAGAATGGTTATCTGCAGTGAGTGCTAAGCCATTGTTTAAGTGGAGAGGCCAAGAGGACAATCTGCTTGTGATATAGTTCTGCTGAGACTCCTAGAACAGAGCATTCATTTCAGGCTCTGAAAAAATCCAGAAAGTTGTGGAGTAAATGCATCAAGTTTTCTGGATTTCAAAATTTATGCAAATGTAAAGTTCTTCTATTTCTGTCCCTAAAAGAAATCCTCAGAGAAACACTGGTGTTCACAGGTATTAATTGGATTCGGTCGTCTTCCTGCGATAAGTGTCTTCTCAAACGCTTGAGGTTCTGCCCTAATCTCAGCCATAAAGAATATTCAAGGACTCCCTAAGAAAATGTTGTTTCAATGCCTAATGCCCCAAAGCCAATTTAAAGCTGGAGAGGGAGAGGATTCCTGTGCTTTTCATTCTTCTGTATTTCTAAAGTTTAGTGCTATGAGGAAAAGTACACAATTTAGCACAGTGTAAGACAAGGTCAAATCTCTCCAGATTTTCAAACCACTTTTCACAAGAAAGATACCTTACCCACTGAAAAGGGCAAGAAAGCTTCTCTCTTGATAAACTTTCCATTTGAGTTAAGGAAGTGCTCAGGATTAAAGGTATCTGGCTTTTCCCACTGTGTTGGATCCCGAAGTACTGAGGTCAGCAAGGTGATGACCTCAGTGCCCTAGAAACAAAAATGTTATTAGTGACAGAGATTAGGTTTCTTCCCCAAAAGATGATTCTTTAAAGATAGATTGTGATCTTAGTTAGCAATTTTTTAGAAGCATGTGTTCTAGAAGGAAATGAAAGAGAGGAAAGGAGAGCCACAATAGGCAGAACTTGAGATTCAGTATGGAATATTCATTTATTCAATCAAATGTTTATTCAGGACCTACTAAACAACATAAGCCTTGGACTGAGAACTGGGAACAAATTCTTATTTAGTCATATAGTTGCTATGTGATTACAGAGTGTTATTTAGTTTTTGATAAACCCCAGTTTCTAAATGTGTTGGAAGGGATTTAAATGGCCTTTATTTGTGTGAAAGACATCAGTTTAAAACAGTCTAGCGAACAAGGAGGTTTGCAAAATCTTTGGCCCAGAAAGTGAAAGCATAGTCTCAGGGAGGTTCCCCGAACCCGTCTAAGGTAATTGCTCAAGGACACATTTTAATAAAGAGCTACCTACCTAGCTGGCGCTGAAACAAAATTACTCTTGGTTAGCATAAACTGCACCTTGCACTTTGTAACCCCCTCCTACTTGTTGCTCTGTTACTGGGATGCATGGTATATGAAACTTTAGGAGGTTGGTAAGAAGCTTGTGCTATTTTTGTAAGCCAATATAATTTTTAAGACAAATAAATTTTTCCTTGTTTTTCTCTATAAATCTAATCCCCCTGGAGGTCATTTTTTGGTAGGCATATTCCAGGCTGCTGGAATCTATAATCACTCACATGGCCATCCATGGCCCTGACTCAAGATGCTTTCGCATCTTGCCTTAGTTTCTCTTTTAAGTCGAAAAACTGAATCTTAGGTGAAAAGATAAATATACAAGAACGTGGTACAGTTCTTTGCAGATTTGGGAGCTCAGCAAAGGTTATTTGTTTGTTTTTCAATTTGTTATAAGGCACTTGCACTTGCTCATTCGCCAAGAAGAGAAAGAGAAAAGGAAAGTGAGAGAGCAACCCCAGTGGGGGATGGTCATTCTGCAATCCCTTCTCCATTTTTCCCTTCGGAATTTTGGGTATGAACACATGCACCTGGTGTGTTTATTCAAGTCTGGGACTTGAATAGGACTGAAATAATGCAGTCAGCCTATGTAGAATCCAATCATGTTAACCACCATACTACTGGCAGGTCCCAGGTTTCTTCTTTTACTTTGAAGGACTATGCTAAAGGATACCATGTCAAAGAAGCCCATCAAAACGAAGACTTAAAGAGTGGGCTTTCTGCTTTCATGTGGTTTGCCAGATACTTTGAAACTTTCTATCAAAAAGGAAGTAATTTTAGTTGTGATATGGGAAAGGGTATTCTATGACCTAAAATAAAATAGTGATAAAAACAAAGGTTCTCCTTCAAATTAAGGACAATATTTGCTACTTCACTTTGGCTAATCACAATAATTTCTTTAAGAAGACTTTGAGAACCAGCAGATCATGTAATGGTTACATCACTGGGCTCCCATGTAGTCAATTGCAGTTTGAGTCCTGGATCCCTGTGGCTTAAAACTCATGCTTGGGTGCATGTGCATGTCCTGAGAGAAGAATGGAGGAGAAGGGTTTGCAGCATGGCCTCCCCTTTGGGGGATTATTTCTCACTTTCTGTCATTCTGCCTCTCTGTCTCTTTGATGTGAGTGTCTGTGCCCTATACCAAAAATCTCTCTCTTTATCACATGAATCTATAGTTTTTAGTCACAAAAAGCAAATGATTGCTTTAAAGCATTTTGTTTTAAACTTTATTCATTTGCAAATAACCTACCATTTATCTATCTGTCTATCATTATATGTGCCTGGACCTTGTATATAAACGTTCTTCTTTTCCTAACCACTGCGCTAGATGTTTTCCATTTCACAAAAGAGATAATTGGGGCCCGGTGAGACTGAGTGAAGTAACATGCAGTAACACAGTAGATCAGTTAGATGCTCTTGTAGCTGCAAAGCCCTTTCTAATACAATGTTCTACCTCATTCCCAGTGAAGTAGATGACTAGGCTGAAAATCCTGAACTTTTACTGCTTCTTTGAGGATCTTTATTTATTTATTTTGGGACATACCTTTTTTGTTTTTCCATTTCCTTGCTAATCTGAGTAATTCAGCCCAGTGGTGTGCTTAAGGTATGCGGAGAAGAAAAGCTCCAAAGGTGAAGATGGTCACGGGTCCACAGGGCTCTCATAGCATGGGGAGTGATCGTTCAGGGAGGCATTCACACAACTAGTGTCCCTGTGGACTGATGCGGAGTTGGGCCCTATTTTCTCTGCTCTGCTGCTCGTGACAGCTAATAACACCCGAGTCTGGTTAACTGAAGAGAAAAGAGGGTGATTCATCTCATGCTTTGGCGATCCAAGGTCCAGGGAGGGGCTGCCTCTGATGTGGGCTTTCCAGCTGCATTACAGCATGGCAGAGGACAGGGGACCTGCATCTGTGTGTCTGTTCTGCTCTCATTCACGCTCCTTATAAACTCACCAATCATGGCGCCTCATCCTTATGACCTTAATCCCAATCTCCTCCCCAAAGCTCCTCCTTTCAACACCATTATTACAGATTAAATTGTCACCCTCTCAGTCCCAACACAACTAAATTTCAGCACATGACTTTTGTGGGGGACATTCAGGCCCAGAAGCAGTAAATCGACTAGGCATTAAGGAGAGGAATTGGTGCGAGGAATACCGTGGCCTTGTGCGGTTCTGCCTTTACGTCAGGAACACTATCCGTGCACATTTCCCCAGCCTACCCATGGAAAGTGGAAGGGTGCATTAGATAGCTACCTTAATACTGGGAAGCAGATGACAAGAGCATGTTTGTGTGTGAGGACAGAAGTGAAGGAGTTGTTCTGGAAAAGAGCCTGCATACTAAAGTGCAGGATTCTGAAGGGGGTAGACCTTTCTTGGAATCCCGGCCCCCTCCTGACCAATATTTCATTCCTGACAAATACTTGAGCTTCGTGAACCCCCATTTCTTCACTATAACATAAAAATACTATCTTATAAAGTTTCATGGGGGGGGGGGCTGGGAGGTGGTGTGGTGATTGGGGACACTGGACTCCCACATGACCAACCACGGTTCGAGTCCCAGACCTGATGGCTAACTTTCTCTCTTTCCTTCTCTCTCTCTCTCTCTCTCTCTCTCTTGCTGTATCCCTCTCTGGTCAAATTAAAATACATAAATAAATAAAGCTAAATAAAATAATTCTTTTTAAAAAAGTTTTATAGGGGCCAGTCAGTGGCATAGTAGTTAAGGCAGCTAGATCTGACTGATTATGAGGTTTGAGTCCTGGACCTGGTGGCTTGAAAAATACACCAGGCATGTATGTGTGCATGCCCAAAATCCCAAGAGGAGAATGGAGCAGAGGGGACAGCGATGTTGCCACCCAATCTGGGTGGTAATCTCTCTCTCTCTTCAGCAAGCACACATGCCTTATAGTAAAACTTAAAAAAAAAAAAAACAGTTTCATGGAATAATATTGACCACTTATTGCATAACATAATACATCTATGTATCAAAGGGTTCTTTAAAGAGTTCATGAAAATTTGTATTTGGAAAAACTATGTAGAGATTTCAATTTTTAAAAGTTGCTATAAGGTGGGAACCAGCAGATGGCGCACTGGTTGTTGCTGGGCCCCATGTAGTCAACCGTGGACTGAGACCCAGACCCAGCAGCTTAAATTTCATACTGGACATGTGTGCGTGTACCCAAAATCCCAAGAGAAGAATGGACAAGAAGGGATGGGAGTGTGGCGATGATTTCTCACTTTCTGTCTCTCTGTCTCAACAGTGAGCGCACATGCCCGATAGTAAAAATCTCTAGAAAACTGCTGAAGGATGTGTGTGCTGAAGCACCTCCCAATGGGGGTGTCGTGTTGCAATTCCTTCTCCTCCATTCTTCATCCTGTAGGGATTTTGAACATGCATACTCATGTGCCTAATGTGTTTCCCAAGCTTCTGGAGCTGGGATTTGTACTGTGGTTGACCATATGGCCAGCTCCCTTAACCATTAGGCTATGGGGCCCACACAGGATTTGAAATTTTTTGTATCAATATAAACTCATATTTTAATTCCATTTTCCCATGAACTTTTGAAGTACTTTCATACATAGTCATATCTTTTCTTTTCTTTTTTTTTTTTTGGAGAGGTTTTCACTATAGGACACGTGCGCTCGCCAGACAGACAGAGAGAGACATAGAGACAGAAAGCGAGAAATCACCCCCCAGGGGGGATGGTCACACCGCAATCCCTTCTCCTCCATTCTCCTCTTGGGATCTTGGGCACGCATGCACACGCGCCCGGCGTGAGTTTTAAGCCGCCGGGTCCAGGACGTGAACCGCGGTTGACTACGTGGGAGTCCAGCAGCGACATAGCCATTACACTAACTGCTGGTTCCCAATCTTTTCTTGAATGACAAGGAAGGAGGCAGAAAGAGAAAAGGAGGGAGGGAAGGAGAAAAGGTAGGCCAGGATTGTCTTGGCAGTTTATCTTCGCTTGTAAGTGCTTGATGTTCTCTCTTCTCTCCCCTCCCCTTCCCTTGTAAACCTTTACCTTTGGAATGTAGTAATTTTTGAATTTAACATGTGTAGTTGTTACATAGGGCAAACTTGTAGGCAGAATGTTAGCAAATCTCTGTATTTCGTGAACGACAGCATCTGTGTATGGCATTTGAATTCGGTGTGCAATTCGAGGCTGAGCTGATCCCACAATTTTTGTGATCTCATCGTAGACCTTTTCTGGATAAAATGGAATCAGAATGATTAGAATTGGGGCCAGAAGTTGGAACAGTCTCCCCCACTTTCATTACATGGGAAAGTCAAACTGAGTGTTCTCCCAATTTGGGCTCATTTTTTCCCTGAGCTGTTCCCACACTCTTGGCCTCTATTTGTAAGGACCCTCTGGGGTATATTCATCATATTATCTTTAAACCATCTCCAGTGCTTAAAAAGCAAAATCTACTTTTTAATATCAAGAACACACTAAAGATACAAACTATCCTCAAGGATATAATTGCAAGTGCCTCGTGTGGCAATTAAATTCTGCAGCATTCAGCTTAAGTGATATTTGGTTTCTCTCCTCGAGGCAATGCTCTGAATCTTAGGGACTTACTCTGGACCTCGGGATATCGCATCATGAGCAGAATCCCCCAGCGCAGTGTGGAGGCCGTGGTCTCTGTACCTGCCGCAAACAGATTAGAAATGAGTGCCACCAAATTGTCGTTGCTGAAATGGGTGGTCGATGTATCTTTCTCCTGAAAGGATGAAATGTTAGTGATATAATTTTATAATGAATGATCATAGCAAACAATCTATCATATATTTAAATGAAGAAAGCATTTGCATTCTTCCCTCCATCAAGTGAAATTTTCATTATGTAAATGTTGAGGATTTTAGAATAAAGCATCCCAATTGCTAAAAGTAACCATTCTAAAACTGAGAAAAACTGTTCACCATTTAAAACTATTGAAAATTGACTTCTAATTTGGGACCAGCAGTTAGCATAATGGCTATGTCACTGGACTCCCATGCAGTCAACCGCGGTTCGAATCCCGGACCTGGTGACTTAAAACTCACGCCAGGTGTGTGTGCATGCATGCCCAAAATCCCGAGAGGAAAATGGAGGAGAAGGGATTGCAGCGTGGCCATCCCCCTGGGGGGTGATTTCTCACTTTCTGTCTCTCTGTCTCTCTGTCTTTCTGGCGAGTGCATGTGCCCTATAGCAAAAACCTCTCAAAAAAAAAAAAAAGAAAAGAAAATTGACTTCTAATTTGAGGATTAGAATAGTCTCTGCTATTGTTTCTTTAAAAATTTTTTAATTAAATAATCTTTTTTAGACTTTAAAATTCAAATATATCTCTCAAGACTGTGATAAAAAGAATACTTATTCTGTAATCTAACATATGTAAGCCCCAGCCATGATGGTAGTCTGCCAAGATGCCATGTTCCATAGGTCAGGACCACATAGGAGGCCCGGGTTCAGTGTCTGGTCCAATCTAAAGGCTGAGTACCATGGTGTTGGCCTTAAAACCACTGACTTGGGGGACCAGCAGTTGGCATAATGGCTATGCCACTGGACTCCCATGTAGTTGACTGCAGTTTGAGTTCTGGACCCGGTGGCTTCAACTCATGCTGGACTGCAATGCAAAGACTTTGTCTTAAAAACAAACAGAAAAAAATTAACATAAGTAAGATTTATATGTGTTTTAGAGAGTAATGTGAAAAGTGGTGGAAAATATTTGAGAATATAAAATGTAATAAGAAAGTCATGACATTCATGTTTTTCTATGTTTATATGTTCTTCAGAAAAGTCATGTTATATATGTTTTTCTATGCAAAATGTGTCATGATTTCTCCAACAACCAGTAGAATTAGAGTGTATAAATGTATAAGTATTAACTTGATGCCAGTTACGTTTTCTATTTCTCTTCTTCGGGGGGAGGTTGCTTTTATTGCCAGAGGCTGTGTGCACTTGCCAGAGAGACAGAGAAACAGGGAGAGAGAGAAAGAAAGCACCCCTCGAGCCGCGGCGTGGGCGGCGGAGCCGTGGTGCTGGGCAGGCGAGCGAGCCAGAGAGTGAACGCAGTGAGACTCCGCGGACATCCTTCCTGTTGCCGCGCCCAGTTCAGCCTTCGCCGCCTTGGGCGCACCGCGCCACGGAGAAGATGCGCCTCAAGAGCCAGGCAATCTAGCCATTTTGGGAGAAAGGAAGATGTCCCACTCCTAACTGGGCCTCCAGCATACAAAACCCGCATGAACAGCCCTTCTTCAAGAGACAGTCTGCTCCATGGCTCCTGCGATCTAGCCATTTGGGGAGAAAAGAAGATGTCCCACTCCTAACTGGGCCTCCAGCATACAAAACCCACGTGAACAGCCCTTCTTCAAGAGACAGTCTGCTCCATGGCTCCTGCGATCTAGCCATTTTAGGAGAAAGGAAGATGTTCCACTCCTAACTGGGCCTCCAGCATACAAAACCCGCGTGATTGAACTTCCAAGTTTGGGAAGAAACCGACCATCCACCAGATGACTAGAAATCGCTGCAGGACTACAAGAAATATGGAGAAGCAGGAAAATGCCTCTCCTCCAAGGGAAACGGATAGCTCCTCTTCATCCACACACAGTTCAATGGAAATCATGGAAATGTCTGATAAAGAATTCAGAACATTCATAATGGCAAAGCTAACAGAGATGGAAGAGAAGAGAGACAAGGAACTGCTGAAGAGGAAGGAGAAAGGAGTTGAAGAGTTCCAGGAGGTGAGGAAATTCATGCAAGATCTAAAAGAGGAGTTCCACACTTTACAAAAGAATCAAATGGAACTGTTAGAGATGAAGGCTATAATACAAGAAGTCAAAATCTCCCTTGAAAGTATTAAAAGCAGACTAGATCATACAGAAAATAGAATCTCTAATGTAGAAGAGAAAATGGCTGGCCTAGAAAAATCCACCATAAAGACTGAGAAAATGGCCCCAAAATTTAAGAATAATATGCGAGAAGTACTAGATACAATTAAACGTCCAAACATCCGGATAATAGGCATCCCAGAGGGTGAAGAGACTCATAAGGGCATTGATAATCTATTCCATGAAATCCTGCAAGGAAACTTTCCAAACCTGGAGAGGCACTCAAAGATTCAGTCCCAAGAAATACAGAGGACCCCAAATAGAATCAACCCAAGAAGATCTTCTCCAAGACACATTATAGCCAGATTGACCAAAACCACAGACAAAGACAAGATACTAAGACTGGCTAGAGAAAAAAGGCAAGTTACCTACAAAGGGTATCCCATCAGACTAACAGCAGACCTCTCATCGGAAACAATGCGAGCGAGGAGAGAATGGGAAAATATATTCAAAATATTAAGGGAAAAGCAATTTCAGCCGAGAATTCTGTACCCAGCAAGGTTATCGTTCATTTGGAAAGAAAAGACACGAACTTTCCCAGATAAACAAGACCTGAAAGTATTTACCAGCACCAGACCAGATCTCCAAGAAGTTCTTAAGGGAGTGCTATGTCAGTAAAATTAAATGCAGACACACAGAAATAAGAGTTCAAAAACTAAGAAAACGGGCAACTTAATTGTAGGGACAATGTTTGGAGATGAATATCATATCCCAGAATTCAATCTGGAAGATCAAACCTTAACAGAAGAAAGATTAAGTACATTAGACTGAACCGATGAAACAACATTCTGTGACTTGACTGAATTATTGCTGCTTTTCTCCTAAGCTTTGTTTTCCAGTTTTAAAGGATTTTTGTCCTGTCTTGAGCTGTTGATAGGTGCATGTACCTACTATTTGAACAGAATACTAACCTGTTTCTAGGCTTTAAGTTTCAAGGAAATATCATTACCAGTTCAAAACTACTCTTCTTGAAATTACCTGCTGAAAGTAGTTGGATTACTTATGATATTGTGCGGTCAACAAAATGTTGGGGAAAAAGGAATGGAAGACAACTGTATATAGCAGAGATAGTGTAATAAGAGAGTGGGAAAGGGCAGAGGATCAAACTTGGGGTAAAAAACATATATATACGTATACATATGTATTAAAGTAGAAATGGAATATTATTGATGATAACATGCTTGATTAAGCCACTATGCAGTTTATTCTAGATGGGAAACCACATTTAGTACGTTGTGATGATGCTCAGGGAATGAATGTTAAGTAATTTTAAAAAAAAAGTTGCAGGAGAAAAAAAAATGGTAAAACTATTCGTATCAATTTAAAAAAAATGCATATTTGATGACTGCAGTAAGCTATATAGCCCCAGCTGCGTACTACTTTATAATATGTTCATTCTACTCACTGGGGTTTATGCCTAAAGTCAGACTTGGGTTCATGTATAGGTATATATCAGCTATGCTAGGTATTGGATATATTTAGACTAATTAAGTTCATTAGCAAATCAATTAAATGGGGGGGGAGGCATAGAAAGCAACCATGGATACCAGAGACAATGTGGGAGGAGGGTGGGACATGGCAGAGGGTGAGGGATAAGGAATCAAGGATGGCAAAACAAAAAACAAAGTATACAAGACATAAGAATTGGAAAATTATTTGCTGAAAACATGTATGTTGATGTGCTTGATTGAGCCAATACACAGTGTATTTTGGATGGAAAATTCATTTGTATGCTGTAGTGATATATAGTGAATTAATGTAAAAAATAAATAAATTTAAAGAGAAAAAAATAAAAAAGAAAGCACCCCTCAATAGGGTGTGACCCTTCTCCATTTCTCCATCCTGTCTAGATTTGGGACATGCACACACATACACCCAGAGTGTTTTCAAAGCTGCAGGGGCCGGAATTTCAACCCTAGTCAGTCGTGTTGAATCTGGCTCCCTTTACCACTAGGCAACAAGGATGGTCCTCTTTTTTATTCTGAAAGAATGCTTTTACTTCAAATGCTATTAATTGAACTAAATAATAAGCAATAGGTAAAGGAAACTTCTGATCAAACAACATTACCTCCTGCTGTCTGACCAAAAAAGCATCAATGAAACTTCTTGGATCATTTTTGTCAAGTTTGTGATGATGATCTAGGAAGGTCATCCTTATAAAAGAGAATAATTCATCTCTGTTTCTGAGTACTGTCTTATGACTTCTTAGAAGAAATCCCAAAGCAGGAAACATATTGAAAAGCTGAAAGAATGTTTTTTAAAGTAAATTAAATATACAGTTGAATACTGCTTGTGATAAAAACACATCACAAACATTATTTCTTACAGCATCACAGAAATAACACCTTGAACTTTACCTCAACTAAAATGGAAGACTAAACTAGATGAGAGGTCCTCATTTATCAGAATTAAATAATTTACAGTGAATTTTAAAATAACTTACAATAAGACGTATATTTTCAGACTGTTTTTTATGTTATGTCTGTGACAATAGATCTATTCAGAAGTTAGATAGGACATTGACATTGTATTGGTTACAGGGTCAGCATTTTTCTTGCAAAAACCTACATGATCCCAAGCACAAACTATTTCATTCTACATAGAACAATAAATGTGCCACTAATATTTTATGTAGGATCACAATATTTTAAAAAATTAGAGCAGACTTTCTGTGTATAAGTCCTAAAGAATAGCACCACTCAATCGAAAATATTAGATTGACCCTTAAAAGTTCAGGATAGACTTTCTTGCTTGTTAAGTTGTGTATTTGCCAGTATATTGCTTTTGGAGGAGAGTCTACATACTGAGTCATATTCTTGGCTCTTTGTTAAGAGACAGCCTGTTTCCCAGCTTGGCCTCAAACTCGCAATCTTCCTTCATCAGCCCACCGACTAGCTGGGATAACAGGCCAACAGGACTGTGACAACGTACTCAGCTAGTTGTGTACTTAAAATCACTCACGACCCACTCCCCTACCCAATGATGTCGTAATAAATGATGGATAAAACACACATCTGAAATTAAACAGTATGATTGCCTGTTCCAGTGTTCCCAAGCTCCTGAATATACAATAAAGCTGTATGCATTCTAAACAGAGTTTAAATAATATGATTGTCAGTGATGCTATTCAGAATGAGAACAGTTTGAGTAGACTCCTTTTTCTCTAAGTCTAGACGACAGGGACTTTATCTCTCGCAATGACGAAAAATTGGATTGTAGCACTATTCTGAGCATGTATGGCTCATAATAAATATTGAAGTTTTATTTGGCATGGTTTTCAGTACATGGTAATCATGGTTTGTTAAAACTCACTCTCCTAAGTGACTTCTGCTCAGTGCCCCTTATTTAGACACTGTTTATTTCACACTTCATGCGTAATTAGTGGTATAGGCAAAAGATGGGAGGCCAAAATTATTAGAATTTACTAAAGCCATATAGCATTGTGATCCCTGCATCATCAAAAGAGATATTGATGCAGCATTTTGTGATGGGATAATTATTTGATATGCTAACTAAGCAAGCTTTTTATACATATCTCTGTACCAAGAATGTTCCAGAAAGTATACATTTTTGAAATGCCAATTCTCTACTAATACTTTTTTATGGTCTCTTGAACAATCAACTATTCTTTAGAGAAACTACAAGTGAATAGAAAGATGCAGTTACCATAATTTTAGGCCCTCCAATGAGTCTCACATTTTCATCGATTAAGTTTAAGAGTCTCAGTAATTGGGAGTCTTGGTAGTCAAACCGTTTTCCGAGCAACACTGACACAATGACATTAGCCACAGAAGCATTCATTACTGTTTTGGTCTCAAAAGGATTTCCTGCAAGATAATTCATTACCCAGATTAGGAATACTCACATACACAAGATGAAAGGAGTACCTGGCTGTTTGAGACAGACTGTCAAGCAAAACATTTCATAGATAAAGATTAACACTGAAAATAGTACTTTGGTACTATGGTTACACACTTTTGATATAGAGCATACTGTATATTTCAATATAACTATAATAAATGGAGATAATTTGTAACCAGCTTCCTGAGAGAGATGAGACTGATTGAGCCTTGAAATATATCCAGGATTTGTTCAAAAACAAAATGCCACTAGGAAATTAGAAGCATTTATCAATGGAAATTTGCATTTGACTTAGCTTAAAAAATAAAATGTGCCAGGTCAAGGGCATGGTATTTTGGGGTGTGTGTGTGTGTGTGTGTGTGTGTGTGTGTGTATGAACAGACAACTCTCCGAAGAAGATATATGAATGGCCTAAATACACATAAAAACAAGCTCAATGTCTCTTATCATAAGGGAAATGCAAATCAAAACCACAATGAGATACCACAGTCAGATAACCCCAGTCAGAATGGCTAAATTGAGAAAAAATAAATAATGATAAGTGCTGGTGAGGCTGTGATGAAAAGATGATTCGCCTACACTATTGGTGGGAATCCACATTAGTACAACCACTTTGGAGAATGATACAGAGATTCCTCAAAAATCTACAAATAGAACTATGATAAGACCTTGCAATTTCCCTCTTAGGTATTTACTTAAAAGATATAAAAACCCTCAATTGGAAAAACACTGGCACATCTATGTTTATTGTAGCATTCTTTACAACTGCTAGGAATCAACCCAAATGTCCAAAAATAGATGAGTAGATTGAAAAAAAAATGTGGCATATGTACTCAATGAAATACTACTCAGCCATAAAAAACAATGAGATCCTGACATTAGATACAAAGTGGAAGAATATGGAAGACTTAATGCTAAATGGAGCAAGTCAGAGTATAAAAGACAGATTTTGCATGTCCTCACTCAATATATACTGAATATCTGTACTCTATAGCAGAAACTGAAAGTTTGGAAGCTATAGTAGCAGGAGGACAATGGTAGATACCAGAGATAGTAAGGATAGTGGTTGTATGGAAGTGGGTAATAGAGGAAGGGAGGAGGGTGACAGGGGAAGGAAAAAAATATGTTTAATTGATTAAAAAAAAATGAAAAGCTGGAACCAGTAGATGGCATAATGGTTATGTCAACTGGACTCCCATGTAGCCAACCTGCAGTTTGAGTCCCAGATCTGGCGGCTAGAAACTCATGCTAGACGTATGTACATGGGTGCCAAAATCCCAAGAGGAGAATGGAGGAGAAGTGATTATGGCATGGTCATCCCTCTGGGGGTGGGGGGTGATTTCTTGCTGTCTATCTCTCTGTCTCTCTGGCAAAAGCACACACCCTATAGTAAAAATCTCTCTAAAATAACTTTTTAAAAAATTGAAAAAAAAGAAAAACTATTTGCTGATGATAATGTATATAATAATGTCTTTGTATTGACTTATATGCATGATGTTCATGTTGGAAAAAGCAATGTAAACTGTAAAGATACATGTAATTAAATGTAAATTACAATAAAAAAAATAAATTAAAATTAAAAAGTAAAAAAAACACAAAAATGGAAAATTCTCTGTTGATGATAGTGTGTATGATTATACCTTTAACTGAACTAATATACAGTGTATTAATGCTAAGGAAATTCATGTTTTAAGCTATAGTGATATATAGTTGTTGAATGTATAAATAAATAAAAACAGAATACAGGGACAGCTTGTCTGCAAAATACTTTCAAGTAGTTCACAAATAAAACAAACAAATATAAAATGCTGACATAGAGAATCTTGGAGAAGAGTAGAAGGGTATTGGGAATTATTTGTTTATTTTTGAAAATTTTCTACAAGTCTGAAATTATGTCCAAATAGACAATGAAAATTTAACATTTACTAACTTCTTTCTCATGAGAAATAAGACCAAGATTTATGTGTTCTACGCACCTTTGTGAAGCTCAAAAGTCCGTATGAGATTCTGGCATTCCTCTATAATTGTGTCTTCTATGATCCGCTTGCCCATTCCAAAGTTGCGTAATGTGGTCAAACTGAACCTTCTCATAGTTTTCCAGGTTTCACCATTAGAGAAAGCAATTCCTTCCAACGAGGAAAATGTCTTTAAATGATTACCTCCACGCTTTTAAAACTTCATTTTCAAGAATACATAAAAGAATTAAGAATAAATGAGGTCCAGCAGGTGGCTTAGTGGTTAAGGTGCTGGATTGCCATGTGGTTGACTGTGGTTTGAACCTGGAACCTGGGTGCTTGAAACTCAGGCTGGGCATGTATGCATGCATGCTCAAAATCCTGAAAGGAGAATGGAAGAGAAGGGATTGCAACATGACTTTTCTCCTTAGGGGTATGATTTCTTGCCTTCTCTTTCTCTCCACGGAGAGCATGGGCCCTACAGCAAAAATCTCTCCCCCGACCAAAAGAAAATAAATAAATAAATAAATAAATAAATAGGCTTACTCATCCCTCTAGAAAACAAGAAAAGAAACTTTGTTCACCTTCCCTTTCTTAGAGCGTTAACTTTAGAAAACTTTCTAAGTACTTTCCCCTCACTCTGCACAATGTGCCTAACTTCTTTTGAAAACTAGATAGCTTCTTTCTTTTTTTGTTCTTATCAGTTACAGGGTGTAGGAATGTCTTTCTCAGGAGACCTGGGAGTCATCTCTTTGAAATGTAAACATCAAGGGAGATAACAATTATCTTTCCATTTTTGTGTGAGGACAGGAGCCTAAACTCAGTGGGCAATTGTTCAATAGTTTGAGTTGGAAAACTCTCCTGTCGTAAACATATGGGGAATTTGGTTTTCCTCTGTATTTAGTGTTACCACAGATGGTTACCCGATTACTAGGTGAATCTAGGGTAAAACATGCGTGACAACAGTACTGTCACGTTCTCTTACTTGAGAACATGTATGTATGCAATGGGTCACATCTGCTTTGCTCTGTAACAAGGTAATACATATTTTCTTCTGCTTTTATGATCTCTTAGTGAATTTTGATGTACATGATTCTGGTTTAATAATTATTCAACAGTAAAAGCATTTTCTGTCTCTGCTACCCTTTGGGAAAGGATTTCTGAGTTGGAGGAAGATTGTTTCTAATTATATTTCCTCAACAAATTCAAAAAGCAAATCTTGAGTATCTACTATTCTCATGTTTACTTCATGGTAGGTGTAGTTAAGGTTTTGAAAAACATTAGTAAATAAAGTCTGTTTAGCTAGAAGAAGATGCAGTCTGATAGGCACAAAATTAACCAAGTAAAAAGTTAGAAATAAGTAATTATCAAGGGAGTATAATTAAATTTCCACATTAGTGCTATTGTATTAATTTCTAGAGATATATATCATCATATCAGATAGATATTCAATAAATATTTATTGAGTAGATATGTGAATTTGTGCATTACTAAAGGAAATAATAATGATCACTTAAGGGAAGTTTCTTAAAAGAGTTGGAACATGCATTAACCCCTTATAAAAAATAAAGAAAGAGAGGCTTGTTAAGTCTGGCCATATCTTTCCACAATTTCTGGTGATAGTCGTATTATTCCTTGTGTTTTAGTTCTTAGTCTCAGTTGTTTTTCCATTTGCATTTTTCCTCATTTTTCTATAGAGGTACAGAGTTGAGGGAGGAATTTCTAAGTTTGATTGTTAACCAAAAATAGAAAACTAGAATATAGTAATGTAACCTAGGTTTTAAAAAATGAGCAGTACCAGCCTTCCTAGTATTAATATGAAATCCAAAAGAAAGCACTAAGGCTGACAGCATTGTACAGTGGTTAAGTGCTGCTGTGCATAAAAAGCCAAATCCTGCGTGGTCAATCACGGTTCGAGTCCCTGGCCTGGTGGATGGAAAAATATGCCAGATGCTTGTGCGTACATTCCAAAAATCCTCATAGGATGAGAAAAGATAGGAAAAAGATTGTGGTGTCACCATGCCCCATTTGGGGGTGCTTTCTTTCTATCTCTAATAAATGCACATACCCTCTGGCAATTTAAAAAACAAAAGAGTTGCTATTGTCACCTCTTGTCAGATTAAGCCTTGCTTTGAAAGAAGACCAGTGAAGGGTTAGATTCTGCTCCTGCTGAATTCATATTATTATTCTGTCCATTGGCTCCTATATTACATAACATTCATTCACAACAAATATGTGACTCTTCAAAGGATCTCATTTTATATTTAAAATTTTACATTTTACACTATGGGAGTAGTAAGGACCCACAAAAGTCACTGCTTCTTTCAGAGAATATACATGTAATTGTGGAAAATATTAGTTTAGTACTGTCAAGTACTGAACTTCTTTTAAATGTTGGCACTGAAGCCCTAGCTATAATTTAAGTTATGCAGCAACATAATGTGTTAAAGCTATATAACAAATACTCCAAAATAATCTAGTGGGCACCAAAAATATTTATTTGCCTTTTGTTTATACAGAATTAGTCTTAGGTATACTTACGCTTATGTGAATAGTTGTGGATTATTAGACACAAAAAGAGGGAATATAGTAATTTTCCTTTAAGCAATATTTCTAACTGCCAGTTAAGGCATCATACTAAAAAAGACTAGTTGATTCTTACAGTGAACGGTTTGTTTGAGGAAAAAAATAACAAATGTTACATAGATAAAATTAAAACAATTTTGTGGATAATTATAAAATTAGCAGTATTTGAGATATTGTAGAAAAGAGTAAAGGTAAGACTTAATTAGGTGTCCTCAATTTCTAGAAGTCAAAACCAAACCAAACCAGAAGATGAATCTAGAAAACCATAGACCAGGAATCTCGAAGGAATATTTCCTCAGTGCCGATTTCATGAAACGTTGGTGAAAATGCCAAGGGGAAAAAAATGTTCCCAAGACTAATATGGAGAATTAAATTAATGTAGTTAAACTAGCTTTTGGTGTTTTTCTGAAGCTTTAACATTCTAACAGGCATGTTAGACCAAAGAAAGGTCTACAATATTCCCGGATTCTCGCCAACACTGCTTTTTCTTTTTTCCTTTTTTTTTGGAGAGATTTTTGCTATAGGGCGCATGCACTCACCAGACAGACAGAGAGAGACAGAGAGACAGAAAGTGAGAAATCACCCCCCAGGGGGGATGGTCACGCCGCAATCCCTTCTCCTCCATTCTCCTCTCGGGATCTTGGGCACGCACGCACACGCGCCCGGCGTGAGTTTTAAGCCACCGGGTCCAGGACGCAAACTGCGGTCGACTACGTGGGAGTCCAGCGACATAGCCATTACGCTAACTGCTGGTCCCAGCACTGCTTTTTCTTGTAGACATCTATTAACAACTTGTGACACTAGATTTTTAAGGACACTAAGTATGGAAAATACTTTTAAAAAACGTTTTAGAACATGGCTGAGCAATATTTTGAAGCAATCTTGCTGAAGTAATGACCCACTTGGAGCCAAAATGAGTTAATGAAAAATACTGTCAAGATGAAATCACTTCCACTTTAACAGTGTTATTACTTAGTGGAATGCCGTAATCGTAGAAAATCTGGATTTCCTAAAGGCATTTGGCAAAGACTTCCATGAGCAAGATGCAGCTGTCCAGGAGAAAATGTGGTTCAGTGTGTCTCTAACACTGAGTGTACTGCTCAAGGGTCTCTGTCAGCCATTACACCATTACCTACTTAGGCTGTCTCCTTTGTCTTTGTATTCCCAGGGCTCCTAACACTGTCCTTTTCAATCAGTGGGTGGTTAATACTTTTTCTTTGTTTTTGTTTTATTTTGCCTTTTTGAGAGGTTTTTGCCCCAGAGCATGTGCACTCACGAGAGAGAGAGAGAGAGAGAGAGAGAGAGAGAGGGAGAGGGAGACAGACAGACACAAGGAGAAGTAAAGTGAGAAGTCATTCCCTAGGGGTGATTGGTCACACTGCAATCCCTTCACCTCCATTCTTCTCTTGAGATCTTGGGCATGCAAGTACACATACCCAGTGTGATTTTCAAGTCACCAGGTCTGGGACCCGAACTGCAATTTGCCACATGGGAGTCCAGCACTACAATTGCTATGCCATCTGCTGCCCTCCCCCCTTTTAAAGGTTTTTGCCATAGGGTATGTGCACTAGCTAGAGAGAAACATGGAGAGAGAAAGTGAGAAATCACCACTCTCAGGGGGAATGGTCACCCTGCAATCTTCTGTGATTTTGGGAATGCACGCACACACACCCGGCGTGATTTTCAAGCCACCAGGTCCAGGGCTTGAACCACATCAGTCATGTGGGAATCCAGTACATTAACCATCATGCAACTTGCTGGCCCCAATACTGTTTTAAAAAAAAAAAATAGAAATAAGTATCATGTAAAATAAGAATAAAACTGCAAATTATACATTTTCTCCTTAGTAAATCTTATTTGTTTAATATACATTGATGAAGGATAAATTAAACCATAAAAGGAATCGTGCTAGAGAATACAGTGCACCTGAATTAATAATGTTCACCACAAGAGTACAGTTTGAGTGTAGTGTTTATTACCTTTGCCTTCAAAAATTCTTTCAAATATGGGCACTTGAGGTCGCTCTCCAAATTCATCACCATGATTCACGAGGGCATCTTTTACCGTCTCATAGCCAGAGAGCACCACCACCTTCTTTGGTCCCATTTGGATGCTGTAAATGGAGCCATATTTCTGGGAGAGCTTAGGTGTATAAGTAAAAAAAAAAAAAAAAAAAAAAAAAAAAAAAAAAAAAAAAAAAAAAAAAAAAAGGTCATGATAAAGAGAACCAGACCTTGATCAGCTTTAGGGTCTTATGAAGTGAAAATTTTGAACTGTTTTGTGGTGGGGGAGGCTTCCAGGACCAAGGAAGATAACGGGCATGCTTAGAACTTAAAAATGCAGGTGCAGCCTATACTGATCTTGTAGCCCTGTCCCCATGGCAGCTTAGCCACCCTCACTGGCCTTGTAGCCCTGTCACCATAACAATTTTGTCACTTTTGTACCCTTGCTAAGGGCCTAGTATATAGCTGCATAATTCTGTAAGCAACTTTTATCATTTGTTACCTCATGTAAGCTAAGCAATCGAAAGTGTGTAAAAGTGTGTATGACCAGGACCAGCAGGTGGCGTAATGGCTATGTCGCTGGATTCCCATGTGGTCGACCGCAGTTCGAGTCCCGGTCCTGGTGGCTTAAACTCACTCCAGGTGTGTGTGCGTGCATGCCCAAGATCCCTAGAGGAGAATGGAGGAGAAGGGATTGAGGCATGGCCATCCTCCCCTGGGGGGTGGTTTCTTGCTTTCTGTCTCTCCATCTCTCTCTGTCTTTCTGGTGAGTGCATGCACCCTATAGCAAAAAACAAAAACAAAACAAACCTCTAAAAAAATAAATGTGTATGACTGAAAAAGGGAGACAAAAAATTAAAACAAGTAAAAGGGAGAGCCCCAAATAATTCAGTGCTCAGGCTTTGGGTGCGAATCCACTGAGCCAATGCTGGCACTCAAATAAATTGCTGTTTTCCTGTTCAAAGCCTTGGTGTCCTGTCTCTCTCTCATTGAGAATCCCACTACAGGTTCGCTAAGGGTACTCCTGTGGTTCTATCTGTCAGAGCTATTAGTGTGCTCCTCTGTTGATTGTCTTTATGTTCCATTTTGTTTTGTTTCAAATTGTATAGTAACAGTGCTCTTACACTATGGAATTGACCCATAGTTTCTCCCTATTATATTTTTGGTCTCAAAAAATGCCCACTCAGGACTCTAGGGAGATTAACTCCTTTTGGGCTACCACACTGTCCCCCTGACCATTATGCTCATGCCCTATCTCTTGTGGGGTGCTATGAGCACAGTAAACCCAAGTTAGTTTTTTACTAATATATGACACTTTATACTATGAAAAAAATTAATTTTCTTTAATACTTCAAAAAATAACAAGGGACATTGATCAACTCCTGGCTATATATCTAGCAACATTATCTCCTTCAATACACATTACAAGCCAGGGAAGTAGATATTGTCATCATCTCCATTGCCTGAGCAATGTATGCTGTCTTCGAGTCACACAGCTAGTAAGTGGTGATACTCAGCAAGAGATACGAATTCTGTAGCCTGCAGGCTTCAGGGCCTGCACTCTTAACCCAACAGAAGTTTGGGTGGAGAATGAGATAGTGACTTTTAGCACTCCTTTAAGAAATTTGACCTTAGAAAATAACATTAGAATTTCAGCAAAAATTGCAGAAAGATTCAAGAAAATAACATTAGAATTGCAGCAAAAACTGCAGAAAGATTCAATGATTTCAGAGGTAATATATTAAGGTCAATATTACAAGGCAGTGAAAACGAAAATGAGAGTTTAAGGCTGTGAGGACAGTCTGTTGAGTAGGAACCACTGTATATTGATATAAAGTGGATAGGCATGTGTCATGCGTCAAGTAAAGCAAAAAGCCTCAGAGAGATAGATTTTAAAAAACAATTGTAATCAAAGGTTGAGGGAACAAGGAGAAAGGACATTTCGTAGGTTGAATTAGTTTCAAACATTGGGACAGAGTTGGAAAGGAGAAAAAAACACCCAAAGGATAAAATAGACAGAGATTAGCCTTGTTAATATGGAAGCAAAGGACAGGAATGCTGTGAAAATAAACACACAAGGTTGGGCCCATAGAGTTAAATGAAAGTCTTATTAAAGGGAGATCTTGTTTTTCAGAGGAATTTACCTTTGAATGTAGGGAAAAGAGCTATAAAATAGTATCAAAAGATCAGAAAAGTCAGGTATTGTTTTTTAGTTACGATACTTTGAGCCATACTTAACCTGTAAAATGGAAATAAACATATCAGCCCTGTTTTCTCCCTAGGATGGTTGTGAGGAATAAGTGAAATCCTTACAGCATGTCATAAAATAAAAAGTATATATTACTATTGTATTATCCACTGAGGTAAAATAATGAGGTCCTATCTGTTCAGCATATCTCCCTTTAGGATTTTCATATTAAAGAGTTATTGAGAAATAAGTTATTGAACATAGCAAGTTTCTATTTCAATCATCTGCCTTTTAGAATTTAAACACTTAAATGTGTGGTTATATGCCAACTCTATGAGTATTATAATAATATCTTTCTGTGTAACTACCCACGTACTAAATATCTGTTCATCTTACCCCACGATCAGTAACTGTAGAATCTTTGGGGAAGAAAATTAGAGAAATTTGTTCTAGTGCTTGGTGTAGCCCTGGAAATTTATAGACAAGAAAACAAAGTTAGATGTGAAATTCACACAGCAAATTAATGGTAGACCCAGAAGTAAATCTGAGGTCTCAATTTTTAGGGCTTTGTCTTGATTATGCCTTTTGTAGTGTTTTGAGAAGTTAACTTTTTGGAGTAAGACTATGGTCACAATTCTGTTCCTTTGTAATAGGCTATCTATGAAAAATATAGATAAAAATGCTTGAGTTAAAGTTTATAGGTCATAAATATTTCAGAATGAAAATACCTTTAAATAATATAATTGTGAGACCAGCAGCTGGTGTAGTGGTTAAGGGTACTGGACTCCCACATGGCTGACTGTAGTTCAAGTTCCACACCCGGCAGCTTGCATTTTCACTTTCCCTCTCTCTCTGTCCCTCTCTGGACAAATTTAAAAATATAAATAAATAAATAAATAATGTTAAATAAAATAATTCTAAAAAAAGATATAATCATATTTACTGATTTTTTATGATTTATATGTAGATTTAAAAGCATCTACCTATTCAATTGAAAGCAGTTCTAGTAATTTAGAATACCATTTAATTTATATATGTGTGTGTGTATATATATATATATATATATGTATATATATATATATATTGCTAATACATGCATGCTCATAAACCCACATGGGCAAAAATGATTTAGGAAATGATAGATAAGTATGAAATGAATAACCATTTATTTATTTATTTATTTTACCTCCAGCATGGTTTGATATGGTCTCTTCAGATTGAGGATGTGCAGATTTCCAATAACTGGCAAAGGTCTGGGTCCTGGAGGAGAACATCCCTTGAAAGCTTTAGTCATAAATATTTTAGTATTTAAAATAAAAATAAGAATCAGGCCCAGAATTGAAAGCCAAACAGAAGAATCAAGCTCTTCCATTATTTTTAAGTTGAAGTAGTTACCGAGACAATAGAAAGAGTTTTGTGATGGCAACCAGATAAAATCAGGAGCCTGGAGTGTAAATCCAACAGATGCGGACATTGCTAATATTTGCTCTACACTACAGTCTTGCATCAGTTTTATAATTAAAACAAATTAACCCCTAAGTTGTATGCTTGCCTTTTTGCCCTCCTTTCTCATTCTCCCTTTTCACTTCCTAAATTGAATCAGATTTATCCAGTAAAGCCTGGAAGGATATTCTTTTCATGTAAAACAAGGATTAGTCTTAACATTTCAGATAAATAATAAAACATGTTTAATCCACAATATGAAATCTACACTTTTACAATACAAAACTGTATTGTTGGCTACGGTATACCACAATCTGTGTGTGGTTGGTTAAATAACAGAATCACATCAAGAATTTCAAGATTCTTACACAATAATGTGTTCATACCCTTCCATACTTTTTTTAAATAATTATTTTATTATTTAACTTTATTTATTTATTTATTTATTTAAATTTGACCAGAGAGTGATAGTGTGTGTATGTGGGAGGGTGGGGGGGGAGAGAGAGAGAGAGAGCGAGCTTGAGAAAGCAACCTGCCATGTCTGGGTCTCGAACTGTGGTCAGCCATGTGGGAGTCCAGCGCCCTTAACCACCATGCCACCTGCTGGTCCCCAAACTTTTTTTTTTTTTAAAGAAAGATTTTTACTATAGGGTATGTGTGTTCACCAGAAAGAGAGAGAGAGAAAGATAGAAAGTGAGAAATCGTTCCCCAAGGGTGATGGCCACGCTGCAATCCCCTCTCCATTCTCCTCTCAGGATCCTGGGCATGCACACACATGCCTCTGGTGTGATTGTTAAACTACCAGGTACAGGATTCAAACTGTGGTCAGCCATGCTAGAGTCCAAAAATGTAACCACTATGCCACCAGTTGGTTCCTCCCTCCATACTACTAAAGGAGATTCATGTATGAGTTTCAGTGCCATGGAAATAACCCTGATTTAGATGCGGCGAGTGCTGGGTATAGTACATGCAGACTTTCAGCAAGTTACTCAACTTCTTTGAGCCTTAGTTTCTCCAGTTTAAACTAAGGAAAAAAATAACAATACATAAATGGCTGAATTGCTAAAATGAATAAGGAATTTACGGATATCCATCTCCTCGTGCATATTTCTCATTTTTCTCCCTTTCTCTCACTGATGAGCTTTCTTGTCTGTTTGTCTGCATTCCTCTCTGTAAGGGGACATTGCATTTCTTCTGTCACCAAATTGCTGCCTTCTTTGCTACTGACTTTTAATCATGTGTTTGAGAGAGTTCACTCTCATTGACTTGCTCAAGAAAGAAACAGGTGTCTTTCTTTTCTTGTTGTAATGACTATAGAGATCTGGATTAACAGAATGAACACTTTTATAAACTGTCTTCTTTTTTACATTTAATTTTATTTATTATCATAATCTTTTTTATATTACATTGAATGCGTATTACATTTCTTTTTCTAGCATGATTGCCATGCATATCAGTCAAGACAAAGACATTACTATCCACATCATCATCATCAAATAGCTTTAGATCACTTTTTTCAGATTATTATTAGTATTATTTATTCTCATTATTTTTTTGAACATTTAATCACTATATATCATTTGGCTTGTATAAAGAATTTACCCAATGTGAAATACTTCTCACATCAGTCCAGTTGAAAATACTATACATGTTATCATCAGCAGGTAATAAACCATTTCTGTGTCCCACTAAACTGTCCTTTTGATAATAGTTTTTCCTCAAGTCTTCAGTAGTTGCTATATTACATATTTAATCTTTATTGTTTATTTTCTCCAAGGAATTTAAAATTCTTGAAACTAAAAATTCCCTTCCTTCCTTCCCACTTGCCTGCCTTTCTTACCTTCCCTCCTTTCTCCCTCCTTTCTATTTCTTTTTAATTGTTTGAGATCCAATTTTACTGTAACCCCAAATTGCCAAATTTGATCATTTCTGTGACAAATTATATTGGAACTATTTAGTATTATAAGTGTGACAAATAACATACTATTACATAACATATTTAAGAATCTCATATAATTTTGGAACACCCATTGACATAAATTTCTATACATTGAGAGCTAAGGACCATTTTATATTTGACAATGTTTCCCATTTAATTTCCCCAATGGTTAGTGTGTTACAATCTAGCTTTCCTTTTAGATCTAGCATCCTTTCCTTTAGGTATTTGAGTGCTCCTGTGTTGGGTACATAGATATTTATAAGCATTATATCTTCTTGATGAATTAGCCCTTTTATTACTATATAATGCTTTTCTTTGTCTCTTCCTGCAGTTTTTGTCTTAAAGCCTATGTTGTCTGAAATCAGTATTGCAACTCCAGCCCTTTTGTGCTTTCCTTTTACATGGAATAACTTTTTCTGGGCTTTCACTTTTAGTTTATTTATGTCTTTATTAATGAGGTGTGTTTCCTATAGGCAACAGATAGAAGGTTTCTGTCTTTTAATCCATTCAGGTATACAGTGCCTCTTTATTGGAGAATTTAATCCATTAACATATAGTGTTATTATTGCTATTTCTGGACTTGTCCTTACCATTATGTTAAACATTTTCTTGGTCATTTTTTATTCTCTTATTTCTGTCTTTCTTAGTTTTCCTGGTATAGCATTCACCTCACAATTTCTTCAAAAACTGTTCTGGTGTTGGTAAATTCTTTCAGGTTTTGTTTATCTGAGAATTTTCTTTTTATAGAGATTTTTGCTAAAAAGTACATGTGCTCACAGGTGAGACAGAGAGAGAGAGAGAGAGAGAGAGACAGAGAGACAGAAAGTGAGAAATTACTCCCCAGGAGGGATGGCGATGCCACAATCTCTTCTTATTCATTCTCCTCTCAGGACTTTGGGCATGCACGCACATGTGCTGGCTTGAGTTTAAAGCTGCCAGGTCCAGGACTCAGACTGCAGTCAACTTCAGGGGATCCAGTAATGTAACCATTATACCATCTACTGGTCCCAATCTGAGAATGTTTTTATCTTTTCTTCCTGTTTGAAGAATAATCTTGCTGGGTATAGTAATCTTGGTAAAAATTTATTTTAACATTTTGAATATATCTCCCCATTCTTTCATTGTTTGCATTGTTTCCATTGAGAGGTCTAATATTAGCCTGATGAGATAACCTTTGTATATAACTTGATGTTTCTCTCTTGTCATTTTTAGTATCCTGTCTTTATCTGTGATTTTGGCCATAATGGCTATGATGTGCTGTGAAGAGAATCTTCTTGGGTTGATTCTTTTTAGGTCCTTTGCATTTTTGAGTTTGGATGTTTGATTGTTTCTCTAGGCTTGGGAGGTTTTCTGCAAGTATTTCATGGAATAGACCTTCTATTCACTTATTTGATTCTTCACCTTCTGGAATACCTATTATTCAAATATTTGGGTATTTCATAGTATCTAGTATTTCTCATATGTTGTCCTCATTTTTTAAAATTATTTTTGGTGGTTTTATCTAAGTCAAAGGTTTTGTCTTCCATCTCAGAGATTCTGTCTTCTGTGTGGTCCAGTCTACTATTAATAATTTCAAGGGAGGTCTAGATTTCCTGTATTACTGTCTTCATCTGTGGGAGTTCTGATTGATTTTTTTTTTTTTATGGTGTCTATTTCCCCCTATAAATCCTGGAAAGACTTCCTCATCTCTTTCACCATGAATAGCCTGAACTCTACTTCTGACATTCCTTCAAATTCCTTTGTGCTGTCCATAGCTGAAGAAGAGTTACTCTATTCCATTGAGGACAAGGTATTTGTTTTCCCATACTTTCTGCATCTCTGCACTGGTTTCTAATCATCTGGTTGATTATACACTACTACCTGTTTTTCTGTTGTTTCTATAGTATTGAGGGGAAGAAGAGCTCTACTTCTCAAATATGTTCTTGGTAGAGAGCCTTGTCTTCCAGTTATATAGCCACCTTTTGCTGTTGCTTACTTTCCCAGACTCTTGAGACCAATTGCAGCTGGGGCTAACCTGGAGATTTTCAGAGAGATGAGGGAAGAGGAGTTGCACAGTGTGTTGAACTAAGAAGCCACAGAATATTCCTGGGACAAGTTGGGAGGCAGGAAGGAGCCTGGAGCAGTCTCCTGCATTGGCTTCCCTCACCAAGTGCTGCTTCTCTCTCCCTCCCTTCTTCTTTTCCTTCTTCCTTTCTTTCTTTCACTATGGAATTCTCAAAGGCTAGAACATTTGAAAGATATTTCCACTCTAGGTTGATAATTTTCTCATTTTAGTACTTTAAAGATGTTGTTCCACTGTCTCATTGCCTGCATTGTTTCAGACGAAACATACCTCATTCTCTTTATTTCTGTTTCTTTGTATAAAGGGCATGTGTTACTATGACTACTTTTAAGATATTCTCTTTTTTATTTTTGGAGGTTTTTGGTTTAGGGGCATGCACTCACCAGAGAGAGAGAGAGACAGAGACAGTGAGAGGGAAAGTGAGAAATCACACCCCTGGGGCATGGCCACACCACAATCCCTTCTCCTCCATTCTCTGCCTGGGGTCTTGGACACACATGCACACACACCCAGTGTGATTTTCAAGTCACTGGGTCCAGGACTCGAGCCACAGTTTTCCAGGTGGAAGTCCAGTGATGTAACTGCTTTGCCATCTGCAGACCCTTAAGATACTCTCTTTGTCTCTTGCTTTAAGCAATTTGATTATCATGTAGCTCTATACAGTTTTCTCTATGTATCTTGTGCTTAGAGTTAATTCAATTTCTTAGACCTCTTTGTTTATAATTTTTATTAAATTTGAAAATCTTGAACTTTTTTTTCTTAATTTTTTTTCTTCTCCACCTAGGTACTCAAATTACACATATATTAGGCATTTTGAAGTTGTTCCACAACCTTCTTATTTAAAATTTATTTCTGTGTTTTTAATTTGTTATGACTTTCTTTTTTTTAATTTTATTTTTCTCAGATTAATTAAATTGATTTTACATAAAGTTCCCATTATGATGTATACAATATACATATATGTATATAGTTTTCAACAGAGAACTCTACTTTTTTTGGTGTTAAATGGTTCCTCCTTTTGCCCCCCACACCCACTCTCTACCACCCTCTCCTGACCACCCACTCCCCTCCCTTACAGCCTCCGGCATCCACATTTATCCTTTCCGCTATCATATCATCGGATCTTTCTCCTTCTGCCAGAGTGCCGATAATGTTATCATTATTTTTTTTTTCATTGGACATCTTTACAGTGTACAACATGGTCCCTTCCAGCATGAGTACAGTTCACATTAGCCAAGACAATGATACCCCCACATACATCATCTTCAACAGACCACCCTTCACCCCTGTGTCCTTCAAACGTGATGATCGTTCCCTGAACCGCCCTCCATCACTCATTCCCATTACCTCTCCCGTGCTGTCTCCAGCATCCGCAGTTGCCATCCCTGCGACCATACCCTCCAGATCTTTCACCCCCTTTTTTTTTTTTTTCCCTTTTTCAATTATGAGCTCATAAAGTTTTCCACAATAGGAAACATAGGTTCTATTCAGGGTTGGGTCAAGGGTGGGTCTCGTGCAGCTCCGCAGTTGTAGGTGAGTCTCTATGGAATACAGTTTCAGGAACGCAGTTCTGGTAGGCAGAGACGGTTATCAGCTGATGCAGCACAGCATCCATCCTGTGATTACCGAGAAAGGTGTTGTGGGGATCTGCAGCGTGAGTCATCCTCGAGTATCTGGCTTCCTTAAGAATGGTAGAATAGTTCTTGTTTTTCCCTGAGGTAATGCAGGGCTGGTACCATCGCCCTCTCACTGCCCATAGGCAGCGAAAATTCTCCCATACAATACATTTCTCAATTGGTTTAAGACATCCAAGGTTTCCTTCTGCTGCTTATATTTGCAAGATCTTAATCCTTGTTTTTGGCTTCAGTTTGCTGCTCGCAACCGCCGGTCACGCGCAGGCCCGGCGGTCACGGGCAGGCTCGTTGGCCACACCCGGGCGCAGGCCCGGCAGCCATGCACGGGCCCGGCGGCCACGCGTGGGCGCATGCCCGGCGACCACGCACAGGCCCGGCGGTCACGCGCAGGCCCGGCGGCCATGCACGGGCGCAGGCCTGGCGGCCACACACAGGACCGGCGGCCATGCTCAGGCCTGGCGGACACTCGCCAACCTGGGGGTCATGCCCAGGCCTGGCGGCCACGCACAGGCACAGGCCCGGTGGCCACTCGCAGGCCTGGGAGCCACACGCAGGCCCGGCGGCCACACGCCGGCCCAGCGACCATGCTCCGGCCTGGGAGCCATGTGTAGGTGCAGGCCCGGCAGCCACGCACAGGAGCGGGCCCGGCAGCCACACTCAGACCCGGCAGCCACTCGCCAATCCGGGGGCCACGCGTGTGCCCAGCGGCCACTCACAGGCCCAGCGGCCATGCGCCGACCCGGCGGTCACGTGCAGGCCTGACGGCCACACGTCAGCCCCGAGCGCGCGCCACCACGCTCAGGCCCAGCGGCCACGCGTGGGCCCGGCGGCCACGCGCGGACCCAGCAGGCACACGCCAGCCCCCGAGCACGCGAATGCGTGTGGGACACAGCGCCACCTCCGGTTCGCCTGCCCGGTCAGAGCACTGCCAGGCGGCGTAGGCGCCGAGCGCGGGACACACCCAGCGCCGGAGAGGCAGCAGGGGCTGGGCGGCCTCGACTGCGGAACGCGAAGCAGAGGCGCCGCGCACCCAGAGTCGGGCAGCCCCGGTCCCGAGCAGGCCCAGAGGCGGGCGGCCCAGTGCGCTGGCCCCGGTCCCGCACGTGCCCAGAGGCGGGCGGCCCCGGGCCCAGAGGCGGGCGGCCCCGGTCCCGCGCGGGCCCAGAGGCGGGTGGCCCTGCGTGCTGGCTCCGGTCCCGCGCGGGCCCAGAGGCGGGCGGCCCAGCGCGCTGGCCCCGGTCCCGCACGCGCCCAGAGGTGGGCGGCCCCGGTCCCGTTGTTATGACTTTCTTGACATTTGCTGTGTCCTCTAATTCATAAATTCATAATTTTTTTGCAATATTTAACCTTTTAATCCCACAGGTGTATCTTCTCAGACATTGAAAGTTTCTCAGACATCTTAGACACTAAATGTTTAAATCTAAAAGTTCAATATTTCTCTTTTTTATGTTTTTTATGTCTTTTAACTTATGGAATACAGTTAACATAATTATTTTAATGTTATTTTCCTTTTAATTCTGCGTCTGGGTTACTTTGATTGTTAAATTACTCTCTTCATTATTGGTTGTATTTTTCTACTTCTTTGTATGCCTGGTAATCTGCCAAGTATTCTAAATTTTGCCTTGTTTGGTACTGGATAATTTTATATTCATCTATATATTCTGGAGTTTTTTTCTTAGGATGCCATTAAATTATTCAGAAACAGTTTAATTTGGATCTTGCTTTTATGATTTGTAAAACATTTCAAGAGTGTTCTTAGTCTTCACACAATTTTATTTCATCCCTGAGGCAAGACCTTCCTGAGTATTTTATCCAATATCCCAGGAATTATGATTATGAAATTTTCTCTTGAATGGTGGATACAGGCACCACTCTCAGACCTGTGTAAAATACCAGGCACTATTTCCTCTAATCCTTTTAGGTAATCCTATCCCTACCCTCAGGTAACTTTTTCATGCACAAGTACTAATTAATACTCTGTTGAATACTTGAGGAACCTTGTAGACATTAGAACAGTGTTCTCTTCAGATCCCACACAGCCAATCTTGAGCCCTAGACCTGAAGGCTTGAGAGACATGTTGGACATATGGGCATATGTGTCTAAAATCTCAAAAGAAAAGGAAGGAGAAATGGAGAAGGGATTGCAATGTGACCAGATCCCATAGAAAGGTGCTTTTTCTTCTCCCTCTCTCTGTCTCTCTCTTTCTCTCTGGAAGTTCCTGTGCCCTCTATCTGGGATGAAAAAAAAAGTGCTCTCCCAATGAAATTTTCTCTGTTACACATTATGCACATTGCTGCACTGTCTTCCTGGACTCTCAGCAATGTATTCTCAACTCAGGAGTCGATTGGGCTTTTCCTGGGTTTCCATGCCCTTTACCACAATGTATTAACTCTCTAAGGGCAATACACTGGAGCAGTAGTAGGGCTCGACTCATGTGTTACCCATCTTTCAAGGGACCTGTGTTTTATTGCTTGATACCCAGTTTCTTGTTCTGTATTTATGTGTCTATTTATATTTATATATTTATAATTATATAATTTTTCCCCTGTTTTATTTGTTGGCTTAATTTTAGAGGGAGAGTGAATTTTGGCTCTGTTAATAATATATTCTAGCCAGATGCAGCAATTAGATGATCTATAAAATATTTTATTATGTAAAAATATAAACAATAGACAAGTGATTATAGTGTGATCTTAATTACACAAAGGAAAATAAACATTGTTTGCTTATGTATACATTTTTTAGTCTCATTAAACTGCTAAGTACCGCAACATCTCTTGGAAGAACAGGACGTCTGGGTAGTGGTTAAGGAAAGGGAAACTATTACTTGTCATTTTCAAAAAAATTGGTACTATTGGGACCAGCAGTTAGTGTAATGGCTATGTCGCTGGACTCCCATGTAGTCGACTGCGGTTCGCGTCCCGGACCCGGCGGCTTAAATTCACACCGGGCGCGTGTGCGTACGTGCCCAAGATCCCGAGAGGAGAATGGAGGAGAACGAATTGCAGCATGGCCATCCCCCGTGGGGGGTGATTTCTCGCTTTTTATCTCTCTGTCTCTCTCTGTCTTTTTGGTGAGCGCACGCACCCTATAGCAAAAACCTCTCAAAAAAAAATTGATACTATTAAATATTTTGCCCTATACTTGCCATATATGAGAGGTCTTCCAAAAGTTAACAGAAAATGAGATTTTTGAAATAAATTTAAATTGTTTTGCACCAAAATACTTTTGTACTTTCATTTCTTTTTCCCAAGGAAGTTTTGAAGTCCCTTCATATGTCTGCTATTTTATAATTTTAGACAAATTATAAGTTAAAGAAAATTAGAATGAAAGAAACCAGAAATAAAACTCATTAGTTTCTTTTTCCTGATTGACACAACATTAGAACTTTGTTTCCATGCACTTACCTGTGTGTGTGTGTGGGGGGGGGGGGGGCGGGTGATGTGCAGTTTGGGGATGTGGTATTAATTCTGGATAAGACGTGTGTATGCTACTATGCTTGGAAATTGATGAGGCATGGAGTCATTGCTCAAAATAGATCATTCTGATAACATACAATGTGATTGGTTATTATTGCCATAATAATAATAACAACACTGGGAAGGTTGGTGGGGGGTTTGTGAGAAATTTTTTTTTTGAGAGAAATTTTTGTTATAGGGCGTGTGTGCTTGCCCAAGAGACAGAGAGAGACAAAGAGACAGAAAGTGAGAGATCACCCACTAGGAATGATGGCCACACTGCAATTCCTTCTCCTCTAGTATCCTGTGAGGATTTTGGGCATGCACACACATGGGCCTTGTGTGAGTTTTAAGCTGCCAGGTCTGGAATTCAAATTGCAGTCGACTACATAGGAGTCCAGTGATGTAACCATTATGCAATCTGCTGGTCCCATGTAAGAAAAACTTTTAATGTACACAAGAAGACATTAACATAAAGGAAGGGTGCTATGGGATGGTGTACCATAGTATAGTAAAAATTATGGACGGATTAATATATGTTTTAAAATAAAAAATTATTTGAACTACGATTGAGTATGTAGAACATAATGTAATGTTCAGTGTTGAAGAAGACGAATGTAAGTATATCCTTGATTTGATTATTATAAACTATGTACAGGCTTTAAAAATACCATACTGTATCCCATGAGGATATACACTGAATACATCTAAAACCAGAAATCTTGATTTAAAAAAATGACTGCGGGTTTACCACGTGCCTGCCCTATTATAAGTACTTATGTATATAATCAGCATGAAGACAATACCCATAGAAGAACAGGTAAAATTATCATCATCCTTGGTAAGAAAACCAAGATAAAAGTAAGAGACAGAGTCCACACTAATCACAACATATTAGTCCTCTCCTAATTGTTTAGGCCTTCTTCCCAGCATGCATTTTACTTTAGATTGAAAGGATCATCACTTGTGGGGAACACCAGGGCTAGGCGCAAGTTCAATGTATGTATATTAATCAAGCAGTGAGTGTTACTTGAGCATGAGTTTTAGTGAAAGAGGATCAACCATCCGCACGGTTGATGCTGCAGACAAAAATGAATTCTAAGCCTATTTTAGGGCCTTATAAGCAAGCCATCATTACGTAAAGTTCTAAGCAGTGAGAAGAAATTAAAAGGGGAACAGATGGAGAATATAGTAAATCTGATAATATGCAAGACTGAAAGCAAGAGGCACTAAGGAAGAGCCTGGAGCAATTAACTAAACCAGAAAGGGTGTGTATTAGTGTTCTAGGGCTTCCATAGCAAAGCGCCACACACTGGGGTGGGGGGTGGAGACTTACAACAAGTTTGTTTTCTCCCAATGCTGAAGACAAGATGTTCAAGATCAAGGCAGCCACAGGGTTAGATTTTTCTTAAGGTATATTTTCTTGGCTATAGATGGCCCTCTACTCCACATCTTCATGTGTAAGTGTGTCCATCCTAATTTCTTATAAGGACACCAGTCATACTGAACTAGTCTCTTCTAATGATCTCATTTAACCTCAATTAATTTTAAATATCTTATCTGCAAATACAAATAATGTCATATTCTGAAATACTGGCTGTTAAAACCTTCACATATAAATTTTGAGGGACACCATTCAGCCCATGATAACAGAGTTATGGAAAATTCAAGCACAGGCAGATAGGGAATAATGGGGACCACAGACCTACCTGGACAGAGACCACTCAGCTGAAAATTCATGGGCTGAAGTTGATGAGAGAGAAGGTGGCTTATTGTTCTAATTGGCTCATTTGATATTTTTCTTATCCTCATAAAAGGGTATATGAAAGTGGTCCCCAAGTTCTGTTTGTACTTCCTTTTTATATTCTAAAACTATGCCATTCTGACACTATATTAACATATGCAGTGTCTGAATATAGACATTTCTCAAACACAACTACTTGTTATAACCTTGAATGTTACAAACATGACCTGTTACCTGGATTTTTCTGGGCCTAAGGAGGGTCTGATGCAGCATAATGAACAAGAGTGTGACCTTTGGCTCTAGGGAGATCTGATTTTAATTCAGGTTCCAACTTTTATTAAGTTGCTGGTGGTGAGCTACTTAAACTCTCTATTATTCAGTGTGTAATATTATTCTTCTAGAGGGTTTATTAAAACTGAAATAAATATATAAAAAAATCTGATGTTTTTTGCCAGTTGCTCACATTTGTAAAATTGGGCATGCTTTCTGTAATTATAGAGTATTAGATTACCAGGATTCCAACATAGAAAACTGGAAATTGACACCCAAATTTGACCCACTTTGGGGGGTTGTAAGTAGAAATATTTTTGTAAATAGTTGGTTCTTTATAAATAATGCTCCTATTATTAATTTATTTATCTCCCTCTTATTGTTTGACTTAATAAGTTACTTCTGTAGACCCTCTGTTGAATGTCAAACATCCCAAGACTGTTTCTCTGGGCTCAAATATAATTGAAGTTTGGTTTATCTGATAAATAATAAGCTATAAATATAGAAAAATGTGCCCCATTATTTAAAAAGGCAGCAATAAATTGGATCCTTGTGTATATTTATTTAACTCTGATAAAAATCTCTAGATTAGTAAAATAATCTCAGATCCTCCCCTGAGTACACAGAGCTCTTTTAAATTGTGCAATACAACTTAAAATTGCACAATATTGTGCACAGTTTGAAGATTACTGTCAGAAACAAAGACTGGTAAAGCCTGAAAACTGATAACTGAAAGCTGGTTGAAATTTTCTCTTTTTTTCCTGGCATATACTACACTAAAAGTGTGTTGTCTAAGATGTTCAGTTTTATGTTTTTGAAAGAACATAAACTTGACAGTCTGAATGAAGATCTTTGTAGGATTGTATGTTTACTTTTACTTTCTACTTTCCTTTTGTTGTCTTGCTTATACCTAAGGCAAAAGAAATAGGTCTTTTTTTGTTTTTAACTATTTCTCTTTTGTTATTTTTTGAAAGTAACTTGCCTTTAGTCTTTCTTAAATATATATATATATATATATATATATATATATATATATATATATATTACTTTTTAGAGAGGTTTTTGCTATAGAGTGTGTGTGCTCGCCAGAAAGACAGAGAGAAACAGAAATGAGAAATGAGAAATCTGTTTGGATGGCCATGATGCAATTCTTCTCTTCCATTCTCCTCTTGGGATCTTGGGCACACATGCACATGCGCCTGGCATGAGTTTAAACCACCTGGTCCAGGACTCAAACCGCAGTCGACTACATGGGAGTCTAGCAACATAGTTATTATGCCAACTGTTGGTCCCATAGTCTTTCTAATATTTGATATAAAGATTCCTATTCTCATGAACTACATTTATAAGACATAAGGGAACATTGAATTGAATGTATTAGAAGACCTCCATGTAGGAAATTTGCTTAAATCGCATCACTCAACAAGTATTAGGTAAACCTTAACATAAAATTATTTGAGGTCAGGCCTTTGCTCTCAGCTTCTGGGAGGTAATATCTAAGACCTTAGAACGTCCTACCTGGTAAGAGTATGTATTTCTTACCCTGGGCCATGGTACACAGTTAACAATAGGATTTGTTTGTTAACAATAGGATTTGTTTGTTAACAATAGGATTTGTGGTATAGACCTTGGATCTTGTCAGTTTGACCTCTGAAGGTACTAGAGACTAAGGTCTGCATTGTGGATTGGTTAGCAATGTCTACGTAGCCAATTCCCAGGAGATACCCTGGTCACCAGAGATCAGGTGAGCATCTTAGTTTGCAGTACTCCATGTGTACAGCCACACGCAGTTGCTAGAAGTCAGCTCGGTTCCTTTGATTCCACTGGGAGAGAACAACTGGAAGTTTGTGCCTGGAATTCTCCTGGACCTTACCTACATTATGCACCTCTTTCCTTTCCTGATTTTAATCTGCATCTTTTTTGCTGTGTAGTGTTTTTTTTTTTTGAGAGGTTTTTGCTATAGGGCACATGTGCTCGCCAGAAAGAGAGAGACAGAGAGACAGAAAGTGAGAAATCACCCCCCGGGGGGGATGGCCATGCCACAGTCCCTTCTCATCCACTCTCCTCCCGGTATCTTGGGCACACGCACATGCACCTGGTGTGAGTTTTTAAGCCACCAGGTCTGGGATGCGAACCGTGGTTGAATACATGGGAGTTCAGTGACTTAGCCATTATGCCAACTGCTGGTCCCGCTGTATAATTTTTTTTTGAGAGATTTTTGCTATAGGGCGTGTGCACTTGCCAGAAAGATAGAAAAAGACAGAAAGTGAGAAATCACCCCCCGGGGGGATGGGCATGCCACAATCCCTTCTCCTCCATTCTCCTCTTGGGATCTTGAGCACAAACACACACATGCGCCTGGTATGAGTTTAAGCCACCGGGTCACCAGGACTTGAACTGCGGTTGACTACATGGGAGTCCAGCAACATAGCCATTGCACTAACTGCTGGGTCCCTTTACTGTATAATGAATGCAATGTCGTGGCAAGCAGGTGGCACAGTGGCTAATGGTACTGGACTCCCAAATGGCCAGTTGTGATTCCACAGTGGTTTCTGGACCTACAGCTTGAAACTCACACAGGGCACATGTGCATGCATGTCTAAAATCCTGAGAGGAGAATGGAAGAGAAGAGATTGCTGTGTGGTCATCCTCCCCACGAAGGTGATTTCTCACTTTCTCTCTCTCTGCTTTTCTGTCTTTCCAGTAAGCGCATATGCCCTATAGCAAAAATCTCTCTCAAAATATATAAATATATAAATTTTAAAAATACATAAAATATATACATTTTAAAAATAATTAGCGTAATGGCTTTTCTGAATTCTGTGAGTCTTTCTATCAAATTGCTGAACTGGAAGGTGGTCTTGGGGACTCTAGAACTTTGTGATTTCTAGTATATTCAACACAGAAGTTACTTCTCTCATTAAGTATAGTCATAAAACAAAAGTGGCATTGGATAGGTGTTTTAGAAAGCAAATTGCTAAAATTGCATCATTCAAATAAGTACTAAGAAAACTGATAACATGTACTTGCTTGAATTTTATGATTATAGTACCATGTACAGTTGGTATAAACAGATAGTGGTGAACACAGGAGGAGACTGATAACCACTCAAAATAGGGAGCATTGTGTTGTAGGAGTTTTTAGCTCGCTGTGGGCATCTTAGTGTTCTTTACAAAGGTACTACACAGCTTTTCTTAATTCCAGGAGTTCAGTAAAGTGGATGTCAGTAAAGAAAACTCCTGCTGTATGTTAAGAAAATAGTGATAAAACATTTTGCCCAATTTTACTTATTTCAGACACTTTGATTTTTACCCGAGATAAGTATTCAGCCAGAGAATGCTGTTTGCTGTACTTCATTTTCTTTTCTCTTTCTTCTTTCTTTTTCTCTCTTCTCTTCCTTTCTTTCTCTCTTCTCTTTCTTTCTCTCTTCTCTTTCTTTCTCTCTTCTCTCTTTCTTTCTTTCTCTCTCTTTCTTTCTTTCTTTCTTTCTTTCTTTCTTTCTTTCTTTCTTTCTTTCTTTCTTTCTTTCTTTCTTTCTTCCTTCCTTCCTTCCTTCCTTCCTTCCTTCCTTCCTTCCTTTCTTTTTCTTTTTCTTCTTTCCTTCCTTCCTTTTTTCTTTTCTTTCTTTTTTTTTCTTTCTTTCTTCCTTTTCTTTCCTTCTTTTTATTTGCCAGAGGGCACGTGTGTTCATCAGTAAGAAACAGAGAAAGGGAGATGGGGGAAAAGACACCCATCAATGGGATACCACGATCTCTTCTCTTCCATTTGTCTATCCTGTTGGGATTTGGGGGCATGAACGCACATGGGCCTGGCATATTTTTCAAGCCCCAGAGACAGGGAGTTGAACTTCTTTCAACCATGTAGTATCTGGCTCCCTTAAATATCAGGCTATGGCCAGTCCAACTGTGCTTTATTTTCAAGATTGTTGTCATTCAAGGTACTTCAGCAGTGGGGACTTAAGCCCCAGAGAATAGAAAAAAGAAATGAGCAATCCACCTAACAGATACTCAGAGTGAAGAGAATCAAGAGAACACACAACATAGCGGCTTCTAACAAAGTAGAGCTATTGGAGAAGTCCATCTTTTTTCCTGTAGATGAGTAGAGCTCTCTTATCTTATGCAATAAACAGATTAATGGCTATGGAAACAGGTGCTGGAAAAATCTGAAGATATTTCTTTTCTTTCCTTTTTTGCAGGGGAGAGATTTTTGCTATAGGGAGCGTGTGCTCACCAGAAAAACAGAGAGAGACAGAGAGTCAGAAAGTGAGAAATCATCCCCGGTGGAATGGCCATGCCGTAATCCCTTCTTCTCCATTCTCCTCTTGGGATCTTGGGCACACATGCACACACGCCCAACATGAGTTTAAGCCACTGGGTCTGGGACTCAAACCGCAGTCGACTACATGGGAGTCCAGCGACATAGCCATTACGCCATCTGCTGGTCCCGAAATTTGAAGATATTTCAGCTTTTACCAAATTCTCTGATTTTGTGGTTAATTATCAACAGCCAATCTTCCAGATTTTAACAAGAACAAAGAATAATAGAAACTTCCTGAAATTGATCATCTGAATAGAGCTTGCTATTTTAATCAAACCAACCAATGAAGATAATAGCATTGACATCTTAATTTTTCTGTTGAACAGATAAGGTATAAATAATGTTGTTTAAGTGTTGATAGAGCAGGGATAGATTTTGACTCTGATCTTGAACAAAAATAACACTCCCAATAAACAAAATAATAAACATAATTAAGGCTATTCGGACATTTTCTTTGAGCAGAGAACATGCCTTATTAAGGAGTAGATATAGAAGAGCACAGTCTACCACATGTGGGGAAGAGTTTAACTTCTGTAAAAGGCCTTTACCACTTAACCCTTTAAGAAAACCCCAGTGAAGTAGCTTTTGGATGAATTTTAACAGTGATACTGAAACTGGCGGGGAGCTGCCACTGAACATAATTAAAATTAGCTCTCCCCAACCCACAGTGCATATAGGTAGTATACAGAGATGATAAGAGAAAGGCACAATGACCAGAGTCAGGACTGTGGAGAGGATGCCACGAGAAGACAGCAGTGTAGTAGGAGACCAGGTTGGGAAGGGTGACATACCATACATCAAAAGTGTCCTCATGATATCAGGTTATGAAGGGCTAGAGAGAAACTAGAGGGAACATCTCTTCCTTCCCTTGAACACCGAAAACAGGAGGCCAGAGAACAGAACGATAGTGGTAAATCCCAAGAAGGAAATGGAGGACTTTTTAGAGGGGCAAAAGTACTTCACTATTTTCACATTCTGGATCTCATGCATATTCACATAAAATTTACCTAGACCTGCAAAAATGGACCATGATTAACAAACAAAGCAATAATGTATTGAGGAAGTGGACGAATTGAACCAATGAAATGAGGATGAGAACAGCAATACCTTTGGATAAAAGATCCACCAGACTTTTCATGTAAATACAGGAGTGCAAGAAGAAGAAAAAGTAGAGATGAGAAAAGGACATTTTAATAAATACCATGGTAGAGAGAAATTTGTCTGAGCAGAAGATTCAAATTTTTAAATCAAAATATGTCATTAAATTCTAGGCAAGCTAATACATATATAAAATTAATGTGGAAAGAATGAAGAGTAACTCAGTATTTAAAAAAATTAAGACTTTACCATTTATAAGAACTTCCTTGCAGGAAGTCAGGATAAAGTGTTCAAAGGCAGAGACTGATGACACCACATCCCATTCCTTAGCATATCGAAATGATAGACTTCTTTTGGTACCTGAATGTACCCAAGACTCTCTGAGAGTTACCTTATGATTAGTTAGTAGGTAAGGGAATCAGAAAAATCTTAAAAACTTTTAGATAGAGAAAAAAATTTTGGTTAAGGGGGCTGGACTGTGTGGTTCAAGTCCAGGACCTGGTTGCTTGAAAAAAATGCCAGGCCCATGTGCATGTGTGCCCAAAATCCCAAGAGGAGAGTGGAGGAGAAGGTATTGTGGCATGGTTAACACCTGGGGGGGGGCACTTTCTCACCTCTCTCTCTCTTCCCCCAACAAGTGCATGAACCCTATAGCAAATTAATAAAATAAAAATTTTAAAAGTTTCCAATTTTCCTAAAAATGGTTTTATAATAATGGTTTTACATTTTCTAAAACTCCATTCTTCATACTTATACTATAACATGAGACATTAACTTGATTTTTTTTTAGCAAATATATAAGTAGCATGCTAGACTGAATATGGACTAGATATGACAAATGTGCATACAAAAATGTGTATATTTGTGTGTGTGCATGCATGCTTCAGCCACCAAAGAAAGGACAACCAAAGATTGATATTTTGTTTTAAAATAATCTGTAATTCTTTGAAATTTTATGCAAAATAGATTTTAGTCTGATTGCCTTTGAGTTCTTATTGCAAATAGTAAATATGCAAAGGAATTAAAAACAAGAATATTCAAGCAAAGAGGTAACATTAATACCTGACCATTTTAAAAATAAAAAGCACTACCTAAAACAATCATATTACTACTTTACATATACAAATGCATTTCTTTTACTTTTCCTATATGGATTTCATTGGCTTTAGTTTTATAATTTGGGGGACTGAAAACATAGTGTTTACGTTAAAAAACTGACACGATTCTAAAGTATTGATTTCTACATAAATCGACCTCTACTGGGAAAAATGCAATAATATACATCAAACGTTCACTCTGTCCCTAACCTACTGACAGAACTAGGAGTTCTGGATAGAATCATTTGACCATCTGTTTTATGAGTCACATCTCTTCAATTAAACAATTATTGACTATCAAGAGAGAGCACCAGACTAAACATTTTTACACTAGTCATGTGGAGTATAAGATCTGCCTACCAAAGTCCATATTTCCTTTGGATACTCCTTTTCATTTATTTAAGTTAGGGAATAGGAAGCACAGGGATGTCACTTAGACGTCAGGTTCCAGTTGGTTGTAGTCACTATGTTCATGGAAGTGATGGTCATGCTCTCTCCTCCTAGGGACCTGAAAGGAAAACAATTTCTTTCACTGGGCCTGTCAGAAGTTAGTACCGAAACAAAGATATCTTCAATAATTATTATCTAAGCTTAGAAAGAACTGGGAATAAAATTGCTTGAGCTGAAGAAAAATGACAGAACACAAATACTGAGCTCACCCACCCTTACGACATCCCTTGTTTTTCAAACCTATTTTCCCTGAAAACCCTGTTGATAACATCCAAGCTTTGCAGCAAATAATTTGGAGAAAAAAATGTCACTAGAGCAAACAGATAGAAATTGAGGGATGGAAAGTCTGATGCTTTGTTATTCTGGCATCTCTTGATCTGTACTTGTTCGAATTCTCCAGGTTTACATATTTCTGCCTACTTTGTCCATGTGTACTGAATTTCACACTATTGCCCAGGATTCCTATTATTATTATTATTATTTAGGGAGATTTTTGCTATAGGGCACATGTACTCGTTGGAGAGACAGAGACAGAGAAACAGAAAGTGAGAAATCACCCTCTGAGGACATGGCCACGCCGCAATCCCTTGTCTTCCATTCTTCTCTCAGGATCTTGAGCACTCACACACATGTGCCCAGTGTGAATTTAAGCCACCAGGTCTGAGTCTCAAACTGCAGTTGGCTACATGGAAGTCCAGCAACATAACCATTATGCCATCTGCTAGTCCCTCCTATTATCATTTTTAAGTTTGTTTATTTCTTCTATGAGAGAGTGATAGCAACAGAGAGAGATAGAGAGACAGAGAGACAAGCACCCCAATAGGGTTTCCATGCCACGCTCCACTCCCAGTTTTAGCCAGCCCAGGTCGGCACATGTGTACGCCTCGCACACTCAGGGAAGTCTCAGGACATAAGCTGAGGCTCTTTCCCATTATTCTTACAGTAGCTTATTCATTGTTCTCAGAGTAAAGGACATTTCTAAAGCACATTCTGTCTTTTCTTCATGATGTTTTTGCTTAGGGAAATACTTCTGATTTTGTCTGTTTGGACACTCAACTCAATTTCTCCTATCAGTAGAGTTCATCCAACTTCCTCGCACATTTGCCACAGACGTCTAGGTTTAATTTGAGCAACACTTGCACTGGTGGGGTCACCATTTATGTTTAGAATACTGTACAGTACCTCCCAGTACACAGCATCATCATAGCAGTCTTCGTCCGGTGGCTGTCCCCAGATAGGTAACCTGAGAATTAAACCTGTGAGAGCGGAAGGAAAATGAGTCATTTTGTCATGCTGTAGATGGAAATCTTGCATAGTAAGTAAAGTACTGCTATAAAATAATTTCCTTTCATTGACGTAACTGTTCAACTGCTAGAAGTTTAGAATATTACTGGATTTACCAGTTCACTTGCTTGTTAATCATCTAGTAGGTTGAGAGTGTAAGGTCTAGGAAAGGTTTGACTCGCCATGCTGACCTGTAATGAGACCTCCAACAACCGCCGTTCCGATGGAAGAACCCAGTGCAGCTGCCTGCATAGCCACCTGAGACCTAGGAAGGCAAAGGAGAGTCTGTTTTTCCTGGACATAGAAATATACCTCATCTACTGGCTGCTTTGGAAGTCTGCCATCTTCAGGCTAACGTGCAGCATTACACACTGGCAAATTATAAATATTTTAACAATTTTTCTTTTCTTTCATATTTTTATTTTCTTGGAAACTCTTGAGAATTAAACAATTCATACATGCCCTTAAACAAGAACCACATTTTGATATGTTTTCTGGAACGATAAGATCTCCCTCAGAAAGGGTTTAGAATGCTCTTAAAAATTGATCTGTGATTCAATCAATATGTAATTATTGAATAATCAATCCATGCCTTCCTCTCTTGTAGGCACTAAGGGTAGAGTAATATATACAACAATAGAGGCTCCTGTCTCTCCTCACTCCATTCTGAAGAAATGACTATGATTAAATCTGAAATTCTTTTTAATATTTATTTACTTTTATTATGTCATTATTATAATTTTTTAATTTCTTACAGGGCACATGTGCTCACCAGAGAGAGCAAGAAAGCAAACTTCCAGGTCTAGACTAGAACCACAGTCTGCCATGTGGGATTCCAGCATCTCAACCACCATATCACCTGCTGGCCCTTAAATCTGAAATTCTTTTGACATGGTTAGAAAAGCTAATTTCAGTATATATCGAAGAGGCAACTCATTATAGATATTTAAGTATATTCTAAGTAGTTACTTTAAAATAAAATTAGTTAAAAATATAATTTTGGGGGTGGAAGAATGTGATAAAAGTCTATTGAAATGTATAAGGGTGTAACACAAATGACAAATGAACTAGGGATATGGGCATCTCCTCTCTTATAATTCCAAGAAAGTGAATAACTGAAAATCAAGGATCTATTGGTGTTTCAGCCTCATTGTACAAGAGAGAGAATGTGTTAAACTCAGATTTTTCTCTTCATTTAAAAATTTTAAATCTTTTCTACTATATGAAAAATTGTACAAGCAATGTAAGACCATTGTAAAAATATTAGGAACTGCAAAAAGAAGAAAAAATATTTAATGGCTATCAAACCCTCTCAGAATAAAAATATAAAATAACACCACGTATTTTTATAAATATACAGTTATGCCGTAAAACTGACTTTCCTGTTAAATATGACTTAAATGTCCTTTTATGTCCGTAAATGTGTATCTGGACCATAATTTGAACTGTTGTACAGTATTACACTAGACAAATGAACTATAATTATAGTTATGTAAGTTGGATATTTAGATTGTTTCCAGCATTGTATATATATATTTATATATACTTCTAAAATATATATATATATATATATTTTTTTTTTTTTTTTGCCATAAAGCATGTGTGCCCATGATGAGAAGGAGGTGGAAACAGAGAGAGGGGGAGAGAGAGACAGAAAAAATGAGAAATCCTCCCCCCACCCCACAGGGGCATGGCCACACCACAATTCATTCTCCATTCTCTTCTCAGGATTTTGGGCATGCATGCACATGCACCCAGAATGTTCTTTTTTTTTTTTTTTTTTTTTTTTTTTTTCCCAAGCCACTGATCTAGCCACTGAACCTTGAAATTGCTCATGTGGGATCCAGCACCTTAACCACCATGCAACCTGCTGGCTTCAGTGTTTCATAATTTAAAAACAGCTGGGAGAACACATTTTTCTCTGAACATGTTTATGAACTAGTTCAATTATTTCTCTAAAATGAAATCTATCTAAAAGTGAGATTATAAATAAAAGATTATATATATGTTCTAAGGTTTTTTACAAATAGGAAATGGTCTAATTTATATCTCCATTTCTCTGCTTTAGCCACCAGTCAGTATTAACATTAATTTATTCTTTATTAATTTGGTAAGTAAAAAATTGTAATTTGTGTTAATTTGCAGTTCTTTAATTACTAGTGAGTTGAATAATTAATATGTACTTATTCAGTTTTCTTTTTTCATAAACTGCCTGTTACTTTTACAGGAATTATTAACATTTTTTACAAGGTGTTAAAAGATATTTTTGATGGAAAGTGTTCTATGATCAAGAAGGTTTAGAAAACATAGAGTTAAACAAAATAAATGACATTATTTAAGTTAGGTTGCCATAATTTGCAAAAATATCCCTTAAGAATATTAACTTCCCTTTGTCCTATGGGTAGCAAAAACTTGGCTTGCATTATAATATTCTGAGTAAACACATATGAATAATCTTGGCTCTAGACATGTTCTTTTATGTCAAACAAGATGATGCAAATTTTACCGAGGTAAGTAATCTTTCAGGTGTTACCTTTTCCTCTTCTCTTGCTACTCCTACTCCTCCATATGAGCACATTGAGAGAGCATTGCTAAACTTGTGTACACAAGAACTAGACCCTCAGCTGTGAGACTAAACCAGGGTCTGGCCACCCAGTGAGGCCCAGCCTTTAAAAGCCAGACAGACTTGTTTATTCCATATGTGGAATTAGTCTAGGCATGATGCTCAAGAATTCTTACTCATGAGGCACCTTTTACAGTGTTTGCACATTCTACCAGTTAGGAGCTGAGTTCATCAACACATGCTTTTATCATGCTTTATTTGCATTATAAAATTTTAGTGTTTGGTCTCAACAGCTTGTTAGGTCCTGGAGAGAACTGAAAAAAAAAAAAAAAGTGGATTTTTTTGAGTTGTCTTCCAAATTTGTAAGAGATTAAAAACAAAAAACAAAACAAAACAAAAACAAACAAGAAACACAGAAGAAATGGTCCAAAAATACACATAATGGAGGAGGCAAACTTTCTAGTTAATAGAAAATATGGATGCTGGACTCCCATGTGGCCAACCGTGGTTTGAATCCTAGACACAGCAACTTGAAACTCATGTTGTGAATGTATGTGTGTGTGTGTGTGTGTGTATGTGTGCCCAAAATCCTGAGCAGAGAATGGAGAAGAAGGGATTATGGCATGGCCATCTCCCCTCAGGGGTAATTTCTTTTCTTTCTGTTTCTCCCTGTCTCTTGAGTGAGTGCATGCAGTCTACAGCAAAGCATCTTTCTCTTTCAAAAAAAAGAAAATATGATTAAATAAGTTTTTTTCAAATATTAATTATTACTGGTCCCAAGTGGGTTGAACTTTAATCTGCTAAAATTGAGAAGGTTTTCTTTTCAAATTATGAAATTGTGGTCAGTGAGCACTCTGAGGCATCTCCAGACACATATTTGCCTTTTCTTCATACTTCTCACTGGATTTTAAAATTAAGCATTCTGATTTCTCCTTACATACTCTCTGAGTAGTCTGGACTCTATAATCTTCCTAGCTTTTCATGAGCGACATTCAGTTCAAATTGTCCCAATCTTATTGCCTTAAATTGACAATGGATAGCGTTTGAAATCATCTCTACTCTCTTGGAATTTATTGATAATTGTTTTTTTTTCTGGCCATGGAAATAAACATGTATGTGCCCCTTTGGGAAGAATATCTAGGTCTGTTGGAATCAGAAGGGATTTTAGAGAATAAGTAGCCCTATCTATCTATCTATCTATCTATCTATTTATTTATTTATTCTATAGAAACAAAAACTGGGAATCAGAGAGGTTGAGGTGTTATGTCAAAGATCACATAACTAAGTAGAAGATTTGGGACCACCATATGCCAGTTTTCCTGATTTTCCAGATCCATCTGCTTTTCACAATATACTCACTCATTCTTGTGAGAATTGCCTGAGAATGATAGCTCAACTCATCACACATTCCCCCTCCCTCATTTTGGTGGAACCAAGAGAAAGAGAAGCCTACTGTGACCTCACGGTGAGTATTGGCCTCACTGCCAGGAGAAGTTACCTATAGTAGAGACATTTTAACAGTAGATTAAAACTGTTAATTAGAAAAACCCACATATATAATAATGTTAATCAAGACATATCTTCCCATATAATGCTATTCTCTTGGTTATTTCTGTCTCCAGTAGAGACTGCTTACAAAGTGTGGACTGAAATGCTCAAAGAAAGTGTTCTCCCATCATGGGAGATCTCAGAGTAGAGGAAACACCATGGGAACTTGCGGGGTTAGAAAGTCCGATCCTTGGGACCGGCAGTTAGCGTAATGGCTATGTCGCTGGACTCCCACGTAGTCGACTGCGGTTCACGTCCCGGACTCGGTGGCTTAAACTCACGCCGGGCGCATGTGCATGTGTGTCCAAGATCCCGAGAGGAGAATGGAGAAAGGATTGCAGCGTGGCCATTCCCCCTGGAGGGTGATTTCTCACTTTCTGTCTCTCTTTCTCTCTCTGTCTGTCTGGCAAGCGCACGCGCCCTATAGCAAAAACCTCTCCAAAAATAAAACAAAATAAAATAAAGTCCCATCCTTTACTCACATGTCAGATGATTTCATGGCTACTGTCACAATGCCTGCGAGGCCTCCCACCACACCAGGTAAGCCGTGCAGGTTATGGACCCCACATGTATCATGGATCCGCAGTTTAGTAGCAAAAAGTGGCTAAAATTATAAAAGGAAGAAGGTTTATTCTTTTGTGAGATATACAGAGCTCTATAACTGACATAAGTAACCATGCAAAAGAAAGTTTTGATAAATACATTTCATTATGTGTACTTAAGTTATACAACATGATGTTATGGGATATGTATAGAGAATTTAAAAAGTGAAGCAAGTTAACATCTCCATAATCTCACAGCTGCTCATTTTTTGGTTTTGTGGCAAGAGGAGCTAAAATCTACCCATTGAGCATGAACCCCAGATATAGCATGATTTTATCTCCTACAGTCCTCATACTGTGCATTAGATCTCTAGACATATTCATCCTACATAATTGCTACCTTCTAATCTGACCGATACCGTCCCATTTCCTCCCCAACCCAGAAGAAGACATTTTATCCACAGCTCAGTTCTCCATCTATTTCTGAAGTCCGCTTAAGCAAAAGAATTGAAATTCACTGTCTTTAGTCTTTAATGGGATGGGTTTAAAGGTGAGTGATTTCAAGTCCTTCTGCTCTCACTCACTGCTGGCACCCTAAATCCCTTAAAACAGCAACATCCTTAACTATACAACACAAATAAACCGCACAGTGGAACTGTGCCAGCGTTTAAGTACTCAAGTAGTTACACAAGTGCTTAACATCCACTTCAAAATAACTGATATTAGATTCCTTCATGTTACACAGAAGTCAGGAAAAAAATAGAACCACTGGGTCATGGATGTGTAAGTGTTACTTCTGAAAGGAAGGCAATGGCTTCCAAACAAGGGAGAGCATTTATGAAAGAAAACGTCATAGCTTCCCCCCCCCCCCCCCCCCCCCGTGGAATGTGAAAAAATAATGGTGCAGGTTCAAAGCTGGACTCAGCACATTTGTCATACTTACCGTCAGGAACTTGTACCCAAACACAGAGATGATTCCTGCAATGCTCCCGATGAGCATAGAACCGTAAGGGTGAATCTCCATGTCTGCACAGGTGCCCACAGCAACTCCCCCCGCAAGGGTGGCGTTCTGAATGTGAACCTGGGTGAAGGGCAGAAACGCGGGTGAGGTCAGCTGAGCAGCAAGTCCAGAGGGAACGGAGGAAGCTACAGTTCAGTGGACCCATGGCACATTTTTCAGTTGACAAAGCTAACTTTTTTTTTAAAAAAATAATAGGGTTCAGGACCAGCAGATGGCATAATGGTTACAAGTCCTGGACCTGGCAGCTTAAAATTCACGCTGGGCGTGTGTGCATACATGCCCAAGGTCCCGAGAGGAAAATGGAAGAGATGGGATTGTGGTGTTTATCTCCCCTGGGAGGTAATTTTGCACTTTCTGTCTGTTTCTCTAGTGAGCACATACATGCCCTAAAGCAAAAATCTCTCCAAAAAAACAAGAAGAAGAAAAAAAAGAGAGGGTTCTTTAAACTAGAAAAGACTTGTCTTCCAAACAGTAGATATTGGCTATCTTTCCTGCCAAAGCCCTTGATAGTGCATGAGAAATAAGGTTAATGAGGGACCAGCAGTTGGCGTAATGGCTATGTCGCTGGACTCCCATGTAGTCAAACGCAGTTCGAGTCCTAGACCCGGTGGCTTAAAACTCACACTGGGCGCGTGTGCGTGCATGCCCAGGATCCCCAGAGGAGAATGGAGGAGAAGGGATTGAGGCGTGGCCATCCCCCCAGTGGGTGATTTCTCGCTTTCTGTCTTTCTATCTCTATCTGTCTTTCCAGCAAGCACACGCGCCCTATAGCAAAATCCTCTCAAAAAAAAAAAAAAAAAAAAAAAAAAAAAAAAAAAAAAAAGAAAAGAAAAGAAATAAGGTTAATGAGACCAGTGGTGGGAAGGATGTGGTGGGAAGGATGTAAGAAAATAAAAAGACATTTTAGTGGGAGGGTAGGAGTTTATAGGGCAATGTCCTAATGGTGTTTTCCTATTTATTCAGTTTTTAGAATACTTTTTTACCCCCCAATTTTGCTATAGGCTGCATGAGCATGCCAGAGAGAGACAGAAAGGTAAAGAGAGAGAGAGAGAGAGAGAGAGAGAGAGAGAGAGAGAGAGAGGAAGTGAGAAATCAACTCCCTAAGGGAAGGGCCATGGCACAACCCCTTCTTCTTCACCCTCTTGGGACTTTGGGCACACATGCGCATAAACCCAGCGTGATTTTCAAGCCACCAGATCTGAGACTCAAACGGTGCAGTCAGCTCTGTAGGATCCAGCACCTTAACCTCCATGCCACCTGCTGACCCCAGTTTTTGGAACACACTTGTGGTTATCATGCACCTGCTATGTACTGTAGCATCTATGGTATTTCAGTATTCAAAGAGAAAATGGATGAACATTGAAATGTATATATTGCATCTGAAAGGGAATAGCTTTTATAAATGTCATTGTACTGAGAACAATTGAGGATGGAGAAAAGAGGAATCCATTTCTATTTACCATAATTGATAAATGACTATTTTGCTTGTTTGTTTTCATCAGAAACATCACCTTCTGGCTGTTCTGCCTGAAGAGGAAAGGTTTTCAGTATTTTAAAGAGAACTAGTGTGCTGTACATGTTTTCGGTTTTCTCTCATTAAATAATTTTTAGAGAATGGAAATACACATCCTCAGCCATGCTTAAAAAATAAATTATGATACCCTCTTCCTCTCCCAAGTTAGAAAAGTAGAGGGGCTGGGAACCAGCAGTTAGCGTAATGGCTATGTAGCTGGACTCCCACGTAGTCGACCGCGGTTCGCATCCCGGACCCGGTGGCTTAAAACTCACGCCGGGCGCGTGTGCGTGCGTGCCAAGATCCCGAGAGGAGAATGGAGGAGAAGGGATTGCGGCGTGGCCATCCCCTCTGGGGGGTGATTTCTCGCTTTCTGTCTCTATGTCTCTCTCTGTCTGTCTGGTGAGCGCACGCGCCCTATAGCGAAAACCTCTCAAAAAAAAAAAAAAAAAAAAGTAGAGGGACTGATTTGAAGATTATGCCTTTGCTGCCATTTCTCTAGCTCACAAAGAAACACAAGGGACCAACTTGGGGGGGGGAATTAAATTATTTTACTTTATTTATACTTTATTATACTTTATTTTTAAAAGTTGCAAAAATACTGTAGAAAATTTCTATGTATCCCTTCCCCAGTTTCCTGTGAAGTGAGCACCTTACATAACCATAGAGAGAGGAAGTTAGCATTGATACAGTACTGCTGGACCTTATTTAAATTTCATCATGATTTCCTCCAACGTCCTTTTTCATTGCTAGTGTCTTTTTGAGGATCCTACATTGCATTTAGTTGGTATTTCTTTTGAGAGGAGTATTTGCAGTTGCGAGATTAACGTGCATCATCCCATTCTCTTTTTCTACTTTTTAATAAGTCTACTTTTTATAAGAAAACATTTTCAAAAACTTGAGAGAAGGTAGCACTATACCTAAAGAAGTATGCCTGGGGGCCAGTAGGTAGCATGGTGTTTTACTCCCACATGGCCAACCGCAGTTTGAGTCCCAGGCCTAGTGGCTTGCTCTCTCTCTCTGTCTCTCTCTCTTGGGTGAGCAAACATGCCCTGTAGCAAATTACAAAATAATAATGATGATAAAGAAAAGTAAATAAAGAATTCTTTTAAAAAGAAATATTCCTTAAATCTTTTTCTTTTTCTTAGTTTTTTTTTTTTTTTTTTTTTGTTATAGGGTGCATGTGCTCGACAGAAAGAGAGAGAGAGAGAGTGAGAAATTACCTCTCCTGGGATTTTGGGTGTACATACATATTCACCCAGTGTGATTTTTAAGCTGCCATGTCCAGGGCTCGAACCACAGTGTTAGTAACATGGGATCCAGTGCCTTAACCTCCATGCCACCTGCTCGCCCAGATCTTTTAATTTGCTGGGTACAAATTTGATAAATGAATAAATGTATTACAAATACTTTCAAGACATTTTGCAAGGTCTGTAGTTTTGTGATTTGTCCTTCAGTCAGGAGTGATGAAGAACAACCTACTTATTTGAGCAAGTGTTATTATTGCTAAGTAAAATATACATGGGGGTTCATTTAAAACTTACCATATCTAGCTTGCCTCGGTGCTCAACGAGGCTGGAGCATGCATAGGATGTGAGTACACAGGCAGCAAGTGACAAGTATGTGTTCACGATGGCCCTGTACTGTTTGTTTCCGGGTTCCGCAATGGCTGAATTAAAGCTGGGCCAAAACATCCATAGAAAAAGAGTCCCTGCAGTGAACCACAAGAGAAAATACTAGTTTTGAATATGGAAGACAGTATAGAGGAGGCAGCTTGTTTTTGTTTTGGGACAATGACAACATCTCTACTTTTAGGACTAATTATCTAACCGGAGAAAATAGGAGTATTGAGCCAGGATCAAAAAAGCAATATTTAAAGGATACATATATATATATATATATATATGTACATATATATATTTATATATATATATGTACATATATATATATATATATATTTTTTTTTTTTTTTTTGGAGAGGTTTTTGCTATAGGGTGCGTGTGCTCACCAGAAAGACAGAGAGAGACAGAGAGACGGAAGGTGAGAAATCACCCCCCAGGGGGGAGGGCCATGCTTCAATCCCTTCTCCTCCATTCTCCTTTCCGGATCTTGGGCACGCATGCACACGCGCCCAGCGTGAGTTTAAGCCACCAGGTCCGTGACTCGAACTGTGGTTGACTACATGGGAGTTCAGTGACATAGCCATTACACTAACTGCTGGTGCCAGCATATTCTTTTTTGAGCATCTTCACACTCATGTTGGAGTCAACCTTCCCCTGGTGCCTGACTAGCATCAGGCAAGTTCGTCTGCACTCACCAATCATTGCAAACAAGTCTGAGTGGTACACGGACTCCTCATTGTCATGCCCCCTTCTCAGGCCAGATCGATATAAGATGCCTGCAGCAGCCAAACCAAAGTAGGCCCCAAAGGCATGGATGACCATTGATGCTCCAATATCAGAAGCCTAAGAAGACAAAACAGCATTCAGGCAAATAGAGATGAAAGTGGAGTTTCTTTGCAGAAGTCTGTGAAAAAGCTGCTTCATAGGTTAAGAACAAAAATAAGTAGAGAGGGAAACAATGTGTCCAATAAGGGGGATAAGATGGGGTAGTAAAACTTTTTAAAAGTAGGCCACACAGAATTGACTGCATGATGTGATTTCAAGAAATTACTAACTTTTCTGACTCTCTGGCTCTGTAAAACGGGGAAATCTAACTCAACTAAGAGATCTATGGTGAGACTTAGATGAGACCACGCATTTAAGTCCCCTTAGTAGGCCTGCAGCACACACTCTAGGTTACTTTCACAGGTCATGAACGTTCTCAGTGAAACACTATGTGTTAGACTTCATATGAAATAAGTATGATTTGCATCCACTTGACATTGTGTTAAAGTGCACTTAGTTGGCCCAACCTCATAGCACAGGGTTTAAGCTCTGTGCACTGAAAATTAAATTCTGCACAGATGACTGGGGTTCTAATCTCAGTCCAGTGAATTGAAAAATATGCTGGGTGTGCATGTATTAGTGCTCAAGGGATGGAAAAATGGAGAAAAAGGGGTTGCCATGTGATCACATCCCATTAGAGGATGCTTTCACTCTCTCTTGTCTCTCTCTCTCTCTTTCCCTCTTTCATGAGTTCATGTGACAATGAAAAACATTAAATTTATAAATACAACTCCTACATTATTAGGAGTGAATTTTTTTTTTTTTTGAGAGGTTTTTTGCTATAGGGCGCGTGCGTTCGCCAGACAGACAGAGAGAGACATAGAGACAGAAAGCGAGAAATCACCCCCCAGGGGGGATGGTCACGCCGCAATCCCTTCTCCTCCATTCTCCTCTCGGGGTCTTGGGCACGCACGCACACGCGCCCGGCGTGAGTTGTAAGCCACCGGGTCCGAGACGCGAACCGCGGTCGACTACGTGGGAGTCCAGCGACATAGCCATTACGCTAACTGCTGGTTCCCAGGAGTGAATTTTTTTTAAGTGCCCTTAATCACAACCCAAAACGTGGAAGCTGGTTCTGCCACAGTGACACACTGGGTAGTGCAAATTTTGTAATGCTGGAAGACATATGGGAGGTTGGGATCTGGTTTCTGGTACACACCAGACATACGCATGTACCTGTGATCCCGACTGGCTGAAAAGGTTCAGGGGAGGATGGCCCTGTTGGGGGTGTTTGTCTTTCTCTCTCATACTCTATCTCTTTCACCAAAGAAAGAAAGAAATGTACCTAAACAAACAAAGAAAAAAAAAACAATAACAGAAGACCTACAGCTTTAAAAACCCAGAGTTTTTCTCATGTTTTTTCACTCTGATATATGAATAATATAGAAATCAACTGGGGGTCACGATTCATTTGCAGAAATATATATTATAATTACTCTTTGGGTTGTAATCCAGATTTGACCCAGATTTCTAATTTTCCTCCTTTCAGAGGGAAAGTCAGAGCTTCAAGCCTGAGACATTGCTCTGAATTTAGTAACACAGGACAATTATACAAATTTATTATTTATGTAAGATTTTAAAATCAGTTCAAATGGAAATAAAAAGGGTCTCCTTGTCGTTTTCCTTCTTTGACTAAACATAGTCAGACCCAGTCCCATGAATGATCCACACTTGGTTGGAATGAGTCCAAGTATTACTCCAGCATGGCTGACCTTTCTAGCAACTTTCAGACTTCTAGAAACATTTTATCACCTCCCAGCTCAAGAACTCTGCCTTGCTTCACCAAGTGGTTTCAGGGGGATGGGATATGGCAATTAATTGTGCCTGGACTTCACAAATACCATGCAAGTCAGTGTCCCTCTTTAAATGTTCTTGTATTATAGGCAGAAGAACCTGTCCTGTTTCTTCCCCTGGAACCATCAAATTAGTCTTTATGTGTCCAACACACATACATAGCTTTGATAGAAATTTATCATTGATAGGCAATACAGTGTAATAAAAGACTCATAGAGTCAGAAAAATCTGGATTTGAATCCAGAGTCAGGCGAGTCACTTAGCATCTGTGATGATCAGATTTTGTTTATAAATGGTAATAATAATACTATCTACCTTACAGTATTGTTGAGAAGCTAAGATGGGACAATATTTACAATAAGCACTCCATAAATGATGGCTCAGTATCATTCTTTTCTTTTCTTTCTTTGTTTTTCTTTTAATTTATCAGAGGGTGCTTGGGTTTGCAGGAGAGAGACGGGGGAGGGAGGGTGAGAGAAAGCATCTCTCTGCCTGGCTAATTGCATTTTCCTCCTGGCAGTTTGTGTATCCACACACACATTCCCAATATGTTCTTCAAGTCACCAGGTCTGGGACTCATGCTGCATGGTTGGTCATGTGGAATACAGCAGCCTTAATCACCATTCCATGGGCTAGCCTTCAATATCGTTATTTTCCTTGGTACCATTTTCGTCAATGTTTGTTCCTGTGTAGAGTGGGTGCACATTGCATGTGGCCAGGGCTGACACCCAGAGCTAGGTAATTAAAACTCTTCTAATCCTTACCTTAAATATCTCAACAACCAGGTATTCATTGCCAGCAAAGACAGCAATTTCTAGAATTGTCATGATCAGCATTTGAACTGGACTTGTTTTTCCCAAAACAGCTCCAAAAGAAATTAGAACAGTAGCTGTACTGAAGTCTGCGTTTATCATACTGAGGGGAGAAAAAAGAATAGACTGAAGAATAAAGTACACCCAAAATAAAACTGTGAGTTATAATGAACTCTAGTATCTCTTAATTTGGAACACAATTTCCTCTCCCACAAGGCCCCATCAGGCGCTTTTCCTAGCCTTTCTCTGATCCTCTCCCACTCTCTTATCCCTCTTCTCTACCTTTTACCCAAAATTCTTTAGTTGCTTTAATATTTTTAAATTTTAACTTACCTTCCTTTTATCTTATTTAGGGTTTTAATTTATTTTTGTTGAACTTATAAATGAATTATTTTCCTTTTCTTTAAAACTTTTTTTTTTTTTTTTTTTTTTTTTTTTTTTTTTGCTATTGGGTACATATTCTTGCCAGAGAGAGAGAGAGAGAGAGAGAGACAGAGACAGCGAGAGAGAGAGAAAATGAGAAATTTCTCCCACTTCCCACATCTAGGGTGGATGGCCATGCCACAATCCCTTCTCCTCTATTTTGAGCATGCACTCACACATGCCCAGTGTGATTTTTCAAGTCACCAGCTCCAGGATCCAAACCATGGTCAGCCATATGGGAGTCTAGTGCCTTAACCACTACACCACTCGCTGGCTCCAAGATGAATTCTTTTCTTTTTCTTTTCTTTTTTCTTTTCTTTCCTCTCTCTCTCTTTTTTAGAGAGATTTTAGTCATAAGGGTGTGTGCTATGGAGAGACAGAAAGAGACAGACAGAGAGTATGTGTGTGCTATGTGCTATGGAGAGACAGAGAGAGACAGAGAGACAGAGAACAAGAAATCACCTGCCCCCCCGCCCCGCCCCCTCCAGAGAGGATGACTACACAACAATCACTTTTCCTCTATTCTCCTCTTGGGATCTTAGGGACGCACACACACGTGCCCACCGTGAATTTTAAGTCAGCAGGTCCGGAACTAGAAGTGTGGTTGACTACATGGTTATCCAGCAATGTAATCATTATGTCATCTGCTGGTCCCTGATGAATTATTTTCTGAAGTTATAATTTTCTGCTGTACAACAAGAACACAGTTTTACATTTTAAAAACAGCCTGAAAAAATATTAGTGGATTTTTATTGCTAGATAGAGAATTAATAATATTATGAAGGAGATTTCTAGAGCAAGATGTTGGTTTGGTTTCTGGGATTTCAAAAATCTATTGCGCAAGGGATGTGGTTTGCCAACCAGTGTAGAGCCCGAATGACAATGGATTGAGCAGACAATGGATCTGAACACATGGTGATCGGAAAATGGAGGATCGTCTGTTTGGGCTGCTATTACAAAAATATTATACGCTGGGAAAGTTATAAACAGCAGAACTTTATTTCTCACTGTTGTGGAGACTGGGAAGTCCAAGATCAAGGTGCTGACAAATTTAGTATCTGGGAAGGCTCACTTTCTAATTCATAGATAGTTCCTTCTAGCTGTGTCATCACAGGGTAAAAGAGCTAAGAGTCTTTCTGAGACTCCTTTTAGAGAGCATGAATCCCATGAGCTAGTGACCTAATTACCTCCCAAAGTCCATACCTCCTAATATTATCCTAATATTATCCCATTTGGAAGTACAAGGAGTTAAGGTATTTTTATTTTTTTTTCTTAATTTGCCAGAGTGTGCATTTTTTTTTTCTTAATTTGCTAGAGAGACACACAGAGAAAGAGAAACAGGGAAAGTGAGAAAGCACTGGGCAGGCTGGTAATTAAGATTTTAGCATAGGATTTTGAGGGAACACAAACATTCCATAGCAAGGATGCTTACTTTATGATTCCAATGTGGATTTGCTGTCCTTTGCTGTGTAGGATCCCCTGTGTAATAGTGCCCCACTGGAGACCCAGAGCAGCAATTAATAGGTTGATACCCACACTGCTGAAGCCATATTTCTTCAGAAAGGTCATGAGAAAGCCAAACCCAACAAATATCATAACATGCACATCTTGGAATACTGGAAAAGGAAGAAGAAAACAAATCTGTCTTAGGTAGGCAGGAAAAAAGTGTCACATCATAGTATATCTCATTTACAAAATGCTACTACCTTTGTATTAAACACTGCAAAAGGAGAGCATTAACTGGGAAGAAAAAGGCTGATTTCAATGATAGCATGTATACTTTGAAGCCATGAGACCTTGGCAAATTATTTAGAATTTAAGCCTTTTCTTGGAAATCTATGTACAATCATGCCAATGTGCCTTTCATCCTCTTCTTGAAGAATTTTTCATTATTTTCTGCCTGAGGAAAGCTTTATAGAGCACAGTGTAGGCAATGCTACCTCTTACAAACTTTCCCAGTACTTCCACAGAAAATTAATACTTCTTCTTGTCGTTTACACAGCTTCCTATATATGAGGGGGCTGTAAAAGACTTATGGGAAGATGCAATTAAAGTATGACTTTATTTTGGAGCAAATTCTTTTGAAACCCTTGCATAGTTTTCTCACAACATGTATTTCCCATGAACTTCTTGGAGATCACTTATACTCCACAACTTTGTCATTTGTCACATTAGCATACAACACACAGTAATAATCAATTAGTTGATACAGTATCCATCAACTGCACAAATTGTGAGTTTCTTAATTGAAGGAGTTGAGACCTGGGCATATTCATCCTTTGCTCCCATGACCTTGGCATGACAGCCTGTATGTAGGAGAGTAGGCAATTAATGTTTGATGGATGAATGAGCAAATGAATGAGATACAGTCTCCATTTATCTAAGGTATATATTGGGTCATCGGAAAAGTCATGACATATTTTTCTCTTTTTTTAATGCAAAAGTACATCATGATTTTTCCCAATGACTCAATATTAACACTGGCCCTAGAAATCTTATCAAATTATTATTTACATCAAATAGGATAATGTCATTGTTAGTACTGCATAAATCACAAAACAAGTGTAAAGTCTATATCATCATGAACGATAAATATTTGACCTGATGTCTGGAGACATAGGCTTAGGTCCCCTGATTTCATCACAGGATTGAGTGACCTGTGGCAGGTCACATTTTTCTCTTTGAGCTTCAGTCTTTTCGAATACATAATTGAAAGAGACCCTGTTGAATATGGTTACTCTGAGTCAGATGAACTGTGTGGGAGGATTTACATGCAGTAAAGTACTATACTAATAAAACATACAACCCAATTCAAGTTTCCTAAGAAATTTACAATTTAAGTTGATGAGATATGTATTTGCATGGACCATGTGAAATTGAAATTTTTGCATTGAAATCACCATTAAAAACGGTCAGTTACTGGCAATTTTTTTTTTCTTTTTCTGCAGAGGTTTTGCTATAGGGCATGTGCGCTCCCCAGAAAGACAGAGAGAGACAGAGACAGAAAGAAAGTGAGAAATCACCCCCTAGGGGGGTATGGCCATGCCGCTGCAATCCCTTCTCCTCCATTCTCCTTTCGAGATCTTGGGCACACAAGCACACATGCCCGGTGTTAGTTTAAGCTGCCAGGTTCAGGACTCAAACTGCAGTCGACTACATGGGAGTCCAGCAACATAGCCATTACGCTAACTGCTGGTCCCAACTGGCAATTTCTTATGGTTCAACCTAAATTAAAATAGAATTGGGGGTACCAGCAGGTGGCATAATGGTTATGTTGCTGGATTCCCATTTAAACAACTGAGGTTTGAGTCCCAGACCTAGTGGCTTGGGCTGAGCATGTGTGATGCGTGCCCAAAATTCCCAAGAGGAGCATGGAGGAGAAGGGATTGTGGTGTAGCCATCCCCCTAGGGAATGATTTCTTTCTTTCTGTCTCTGTCTCTCCAGTGAGCGCATGCGCCCTATAGCAAAAATCTCTCTAATGAACAACTAAAATAAAATTGGGAACAAATACAAAACCAAATAAATAAAATAAGACATTTAACCATTGTGGCTAGAGGTTTAAGTGGCTCCGGAAGCGGTGTGCTTGAAGGTGAGAGACTATGGCTTTCACTCAGGCTTGTCTACTGCAGTGGACACAGTGAGGCACTGCCCAGTTTCCCCCTACAGATCAGAGTGCTTATTGTTCTCATTTTCCCTTGCTGTTGGGAGAGTGGCCAGATGATAGCCCTAAGCTCTCAGTTCTCTAGAAAATGGTCTTATTTTGCTCTAGGTCATGCCTAATGCCCACAGTAGTCTGGTCGCAATGACTGATTCACACAGAGTCTCCCTTTATCTTAGGAAAGCCTGACAATCCTAGCTTCGGACTCCCTGTGGGGTCAGCATAGGCTTTCCTGTGTTCCCATCCTCCCACAGGTATTGAGTCTCACTCCACACCTACCCAGGGAATCTCACAATTGGGTTTTAGTCTGACTTGTGCATGGACGACTGTCACCTATTTGGAAGATAGGTGATTATATATAGTCATTTTCTTTTATAAATTGCTTTGATACCGTTTAATTTTTACATGCAACTATTTGGTTTAGAGAACAGACTTAGTTGGAGGGGAACTTAGAGAATATTTTGACTTTTACTAACTGTGATTTTACTAACCCTTTCTGAGACTCAGTTTTCTCCTCTTCTAAGGAAGAGTTGAATTAGATGATGACCAAAGTGTCTTCTAGTTCTACAATTTGTTTCATGTGTTTTGGTTTGTTTTAGATGAGGACCCTGAGACTCAGAGAACTTAGGTGAATTGTTTGTAGTCACAAAGCTAAAATAAAAATAAGGACCCAGTTTTATTTACTTCACTGTTACTTTTTTTCATTACAAAAAGTTATTTTTCTGAACATTCTTTTCTTATTTTCTTAGAATACATACTGTTTTCTCCCTGTAATGTACCAATTTAGTACCATGGTCCTTCTGATGGAAATCCAGATATCTTACATGGTGGGGGAAGAGTTTTACGTAGTGTATTAACTATGCTCCAATGTCTTTGTTTCTCCCTCTCATCTAATTCTTGTTACTACTTTTCACCACAAGGGGACTTAAAGATCTCCTCTTTTGTACTATTTGAGAGTTCACAAAGTCGTGAAGGCTCGTGACAGATGATTCTGTATAAAAGGTATAGATAAGAAGGATAGCAGTCCATTAAGATCACGTATAGTCTTTCACACTGTTTTAGGGGTTTGTGGGTGGAGACCAGAGCCACAAGTTTAGTTTCATGGTATAAGGCTCTTCCATTAAAGGATTAAAGTGTCCACTTTGTAAAAGATAAAGTGGTTTCCTCCTCCAAAGGGGTTTGCTCTTTGGGGAAGCCTTTCCACAGGTTTTAAGGATTGTGACGGCTTGTCTAAATCAGTAAGCCTCAACAGAATATATCTGGCAATGTTTGGAGATAATTTTGGTCATCACAACTTGAGAGGGAGGAGTGGCGCTACTGATGCCCTGAGTATAGAGACGGGGATGCTGCTAAACACCCTGAAAAGCACAGGATGATCCCCCGCAATGAGAACTTAGTTGGCTTAAATTGTTAATAGTGCTGCTTCTGAGAACCCTCACCTAAGTCAAACTATGCTTCCAAGGGCTGAGTAATACTACAGAATTTTAGACCAAATGGGAAAAATGCTGTCTCGGTACACTTGACCACTTTTGCCTGGTAGTGCAGCAAATTTTGCAGTCTGTTTCCAGCCAAGATAGTAGGAGTATGCTGTCAGGTGCCCAGCTTTTCCCTGCTCCTACCTCCCATCCACTGCTGCCCCTGAGGCCCTAGCAACACAGTGTTTTCACTTCAAGCTTTTTTCTAAAAATTGCTAACAGAAATTAATGTGGATACTAAAACATAAAAGTGGAGAAATCCCAAGATATTAGAATCCGACAGTGTTCTTAGAAATCCCCTTTCCCGGGACCAGCAGTTAGCGTAATGGCTATGTCGCTGGACTCCCACGTAGTCGACCGCGGTTCGAGTCCCGGACCCGGCGGCTTAAACTCACGCCGGGCGCGTGTGCGTGCGTGCCCAAGATCCTAAGAGGAGAATGGAGGAGAAGGGATTGCGGCGTGGCCATCCCCCCTGGGGGGTGATTTCCTGCTTTCTATCTCTCTGTCTCTCTCTGTCTGTCTGGCGAGCGCACGCGCCCTATAGCAAAAACCTCTCCAAAAAAAAAGAAAAAAAAAAAAAAAAAAAGAAATCCCCTTTCCCCGGATAAGGTAAGTTTGTGTCCTTGACATTTTAGGGAATCACTAGCTGATCAAGAAGACCTTGCTAGCTCTGTGGCAGCTAGCCATTCATATTCCGCTTGAATTGTCCAGCTGTGTGTCCTCAGATAATCAATGAATATCCCTGAGCCTCAGTTTGTTCATCGTCATAAAGCTCCATGGGGCATGGACTTAGTTTTACTGATCTCTTCATATCTTCAGTGCCTAGGAGAGTGCATGTTAAATAAATGCAGAATAAACATGTGAAACTCTGGTGTATACATAGCATTAAGTGTTTATGCTTTGGAACTGGTGTGTATTAAGAAGACTATCATATTCAGAATTATTTTTAAGAAAGGACATGATATTGAACCATTTTCAAATAGCCAAACCTGTTTCTTTGCCTATAAATTAGTGACATGATGAAAAGCTCAACTTTATCAGGTGTATAAATATCTCATCTCTCTCTCTCATTCATATGTGTATATATATATATATATATATATATATATATACATACACATATCTACACACATGTGTATTTATACGCATGTATATGTACACATTCACACATGTGCTTATATACACACATGTGTGTATGTGTATATTAATACATATATGTATATAATACACACATGTGCATGTGTATGTGTATATATAAGTTTTATATATGTATGTATGTATGTGTGTGACACACACATACATACATACATACATATATAAAACTTTAAGTTCATGGTGCATTTTCTTGAGAATCTTTAGTAACTTCTTTGAACTCTATGATATGTCCAGAGTACAGGGAAATAATCACTCGCTTTGGTGTTTTCACTGAGTACCTTATTATCCAACAAAGAATATATTCTTTCCCTTTAAAAGTTGATTGATGTTATTGGAGACTAAAAGATATTTTGAAAAATCTGTTGGAGACAATAGTCCATGTGGACAGACATAGCCTACATTCTACCTGATAAACAACATTGCCCATATAGTCCAATAGTTAAAGGACAATTTCTGGAGGCAGCCAACTGGGATTAGAATTCAATGAGGCTCTTTCAGCTATTAAACATTTGACTTTGGGAAAATTACTTAGTCTTTTTTTCTTAAAAAGAATGATTTTCTTTCTTTCTTTCTTTCTTTCTTTCTTTCTTTCTTTCTTTCTTTCTTTCTTTCTTTCTTTCCCTTTCTCTCTTTCTCTTTCTTTATTTTTAAATTATCCAGAGAGGGACAGAATGAGGGACAGAGAGAGAGAGGGAAAGTGGGAAAGCAAGCCACAGGTCCAGGGCTTGAACCGTGGGTGGCCATGTGGGAATCCAGTGACCTTAGCCACCATTCCACCTGTCAGCCCCTGAAAACTGCTTAATCTTTTAAATCTCAACTTTGTCATAAGTGTTTCTCCTTAAAATGTATACCAAGATCATTTTAGGATTCAACAATCAATGCAAAGTGAGCGAGCACAGTGCCTGTGACAAATTTAACATCATTGTAATAATTTATCATAATTTTAATTTTTTGCTATTTTGCTAATAAAAATACACTTGACATTGAGGTTGAAAACCAAAATCTACCAGGATAAGTTATCATCATCATCACTAAAATCACCACTGCCATCATCATCATCTCCACCATCGTTATTATTATCCTCATACTTTCATTAGTATATGTAGGTCCTTGGGAACCAGCAGTTAGCATAATGGCTATGTCGCTGGACTCCCACGTAGTCGACCGCGGTTCGCGTCCCGGACCTGGTGGCTTAAAACTCACGCCGGGCGCGTGTGCGTGTGTGCCCAAGATCCCGAGAGGAGAATGGAGGAGAAGGGATTGTGGCGTGACTATCCCCTCGGGGGGAGTGATTTCTCGCATTCTGTCTCTATGTCTCTCTCTGTCTGTCTGGCGAGCGCATGCGCCCTATAGCGAAAACCTCTCAAAAAAAAAAAATGTATATGTAGGTCCTGGACCCAGTGGCCTGAAAAATACACCAAGCATGTATGTGTGCATGCCCAGAATCCTGAAAGGAGAATGGAGGAGAAGAGATTTGGTGTGGACATCCCTTGTAGGGACTGATTTCTCACTTTCTTTCTCTCCCTGGTGAGTGCATACACCCTATGACAAAAAATTTTTTTAAAAAAATTTCCATTGTTACTGGAAAAAAAGATTGACATAAAAATTATTGTTTTTAGAACTTGGGGAATTGGTATTTCCTGAGGAATTAATGAAATGAGACTGTTATCTCAAGTTTAAAAAGTGACAGTATTTATTGCTGTGATACATTTTGACTTTTTAAACATTAGAATTTCAGAAAATTTGTGTCTGCCACCACAAACTATCAACTTCCTGATACTTCTCAAGACTTTTCTGGCAAGATTGTCGATGATATTAACCAATATTCTTTTTTTTTTTTTTTTTTTTTTTTTTTTTTTTACATTGTATAGTGAAATGTGTCAGCATTCAGAAAATCTCAGTGAATTAATATTTTTCCAGCAAGCAATGTATAATATTACAAAATCATGCATGGATAAATGACTTACTCAAAGACACTAAATTATTTTAATGTAGCAGAATATGAAAAGATTATTGATAGGGTTTTAATATATCTGAATATTTAAGACCTAGCATTTGTAGAGTCTCTAATAAAATATAAAAATTTTTCAAAGGATCTTCCCTGTAAACTCTAATTTTCCCTAATCTGTTTACGTGGAATCAAGGATTAATTGGTAATCAAAGCTAAACTTTTGACTTTATCAAATTACTTTTCTCAGTAGAGGGACCAACCCTTTGTTAACTACTACTGAAGCTCAAAACCGAAAGGTATGCCTAATTTTTCAAATGAATATCTCAGATGTTATTTATGACATGAAACTTGATATTTAGATGTGTAACATACCTCCGTGGTTGTGCCTTGGGATGTGTGCAAAGTCCAAAGTTTGTGTAAAATTGTCCTTTTCTCTACTATTCAAAAATTCATAGTAGAATAAAATGAGAGGAATAAAATGAAACTTGTATCTTTGTTAATTTACTTAAAATACAGATTAATATTCTATTTTACTTATTCATGAACATCTTAAATGGCTCACCACACTGCAACTGAGAACCGTAATAATGTACTGTGAACTTATTTGGCAGGAATTAGACCTACTCCATCTCAAATCCCTGCAATTGACACAACGCATGGCACTAGGCAAGCACTCAAAATATTTGTTAAGTTGACTTGAACTTTTTTTCTTTTCTATTTTTTTCTTTCTTATTTATTTATTGGTACTATAGGGCATGTATGTTTGCTGAAGAGAGGGAAAGTGAGAAATCACCTCCCACCAGGGGGAATGGTCACACCACAATTCTTTCTCTTCCATTTTCCTTTTGGGATTTTAGGCACACACAACACATGCCTGGTGTATTTCTCAAGCCACCAGGTCTGGGACTTGAACCACAGAATTGGCTGTGAGGGAGTCAAGTGCCTTAACCAACATGCTTTGTTTTCTAATAATGAACTTGAACCTTTTCTAATAATGAATATTAATGATATACTCCCCAATAACTTATGCTGTTATGTAAGTTCTGTGTATGTTGTTTGAAATGCAAGAAAAAATATATAACCATGCTTATATAGTTTCTTAGGCTATTCTTTAAAATATTTTGCCCAAGTATTCTAGTCCATTCTGTTGCTAATAAGAGAAAAAAATCTGAGACTGAGTACTTTAAAAAAATAGAGGTTTTTTAAATTCATGGTTTTGGAAGTCCAAGGTCAAGGACTGTACTTGGTGAGGGTCTTTTTGTTAGTGGAGTCCCCAGAGTGTCACATGGTGAGACAGCAGGAGGGCGTATCTGGATCCATGTGTCTTGGTCTTATTGCATCTCCTGCTCTAATGGCCTTACTCCTAACCTTCTCTCAAGGTCCCCACCTTTCGATACCATGAGTTTCTATCCTCTGAATCTTTCACAACCAAATCTTAACACATGAAGTTTGGGGGCAAGGGTATATTTAAACCATAGTACCAGATTTAATATGGAAGATTAGAACTAGCCAGAATTTTAAATACTGACAGCCACCTTTATAGAAGAGGAAATTTCTAACTGTGTATACACTAGATATGGACAGCATTGTGGGTGAAAAAAAATTCACTATGTAGCATTCTATTACCATCTAATTTTGTATATTTGTGTGTGTGCATGTATCTTTGTTGAGAACATCTTGGATGCAAAAAAGAAGTTAATTATCTGCCTGCACTGGATGCTTTGGGCTGTTAGGACTGACTCCTTTCCCTTATATAACCCTGGTTGAGAGGCTAAAAGGATATTTCTCCTTGTCTATATTCATTTATTCCTCTAGTATTGCTTCATTTATAGCCTTAACATTTTACTATTACCTAAATTTATAAGTGCTGCGTGAATACATACACACACACCTCATTGTTTGTTTATAATCGCTCTTCCTCCGTTGGAATGTGAACTTCATGAAAACATGAATGCGGCCATTTTATGTGTTTAGATACTGCCTAGGGCCTAAAGACTTGAAGACTACTTGACAAGAATTGGGAGTAAATATTATCTTAGTATTAATAAATACTATCTTTTTTTTTTAGAGGTTTTTTTCACTATAGGGCCCGTGTGCTTGCCAGACAGACAGAGAGAGACATAAAGACAAAAAGCGAGAAATCACCCCCCAGGGGGGATGGTCATGCCGCAATCCCTTCTCCTCCATTCTCCTCTTGGGATCCTGGGCATGCACGCACACGTGCCCAGCGTGAGTTTTAAGCCACCGGGTCCAGGATGCGAACCACGGTCGACTACGTGGGAGTCCAGCGACATAGCCATTACGCTAACTGCTTGTTCCCAATACTATCTTTTTTTTGGGAGAGGTTTTTTGCTATAGGGTGCATGCACTCACCAGAAAGACAGAGAAGCAGAAAGACAGAAAGTGAGAAATCCAGTAGTTGCTGGATTCCCACCTGACCAACCATGGTTTGAGTCCCGGACACAGTGGCTTGAAAATTATGCAGGCTACATGTGGGTGTGTGCCCAAGATCCCAGGAGGAGAAAGGATTGTGGCATGACCATCCCCCTTGAGGAGTGATTTCCCACTTTCTTTCATTGTCTCTCTCTCTCTCTGATGAATGCACATGCCCTAATGCAAAACCCTCTTTAAAATCAAACCAAACCAAACTATAGAAGGCCACCAGGTGATGTAGTGGTTAAGGCACTAGATCCCACATGGCTGATTACATACTTCAAGTCTCAGACATGAGACCTTGAAAAACATGCTGGGCACATATGTGTGTATGCCCAAGATCCTGAGAGAAGAATGGAAGAGAAGGGCTTGTAGCGTGGCCATCCCCTCTGGGAGGTGATTTCTCACTTTCCCTCTCTGTCTCTCTCCAGTCAGGATACATGCCCTATGGCAAAAACAAAACAAAAGAAAAACAAAATCACTCCCCCCAACTATATAATAATGACACTACCATTTTTTCCATGGGTAAGGAAGTAATCAGTATGTCTGGCTCATATAAAGCACTCAGTAAGTTATCATTTTTATATGAACTATTTCATACCCTATTCTTCCAAACTTCAAATTAAAATTTTCTTTCTCTCAGTTACCATTCTCAGAGAAGGTTTCTGCTTTTAAAATAGGTTAGGTGCTCACAATTTTTTTTCATCCCAGAGAAACAAATTGCCTTTTTGCTCACTTGCTTGCTTATTTTCTTTCCTCCTTCCTTTTTAAAAAATTTGTCAGAAGGCACATGCGCTTGCTAGAGAGAGAAGGTGAGAGAGGGAAAGTGAGAAAGCACCCACCATGGGGGGTGGTCATGCTGCAAGCCCTTATTCCCCATATACAAACACATGCCTGACGTGATTTTCAAGCCTTCAGGTCTGGGATTTGAACAACACTGTCAGCCATTTGGGACCTAGCTGCCTTAACCATCATGCCACCAGCTAGTCCCAAACTACCTTCTTTTAGAATATTATAAAACCTTGAGTATGTCCTTTTTATCTAAAATGCTATTAACATCTACATCATTCTAAATACCCCTTCTACATACAGGCCCCCACATGAAACCCATTTTCCCCTTTGTCTTACTCCATTTTGTTGTCACTCTCTTTCAAAGTTACCTTTGTGTCTTTTTTTTCTTTGGGGGGTGATACTTTTATTGTAGAACTAATGATGGAGGGGGAAAGGTTATTTATTAGCAAGTAGATGACACAAAAACTGATCAACTATTTTACTTTTTAGCTTCTTGTATATACACACACACACATATATTTTAATAAACGTATATATTTTTCTTTAAATTAAAAAAAAAATTAAGACAGGGTCTTGCTCTCACAATCCTCCCTCAGTCTCCCTTCTGGGAATAGAGGAACATGCCACCATGCCTGACTCTTTTTCAGACGAGGTCTTGCTATGTTGCCTAAGACACCATACAATTTCTCTGACTCAGCCTCCATGTTGCTGGGATTAGAGGTCCACACCATCATGTCCTGTCCTGAAGGTTGGATTGAGAATCAAATACAGAGTTCCCATGTGGTTCCTATCTGACTTTTTTTTTTTTTTTGAGAGGTTTTTGCTATAGGGCGCGTGCGCTCGCCAGACAGACAGAGAGAGACAGAGAGATAGAAAGCGAGAAATCACCCCCCAGAGGGGATGGCCACACCGTAATCCCTTCTCCTCCATTCTCCTTTCGGGATCTTAGGCACGCATGCACACGCGCCCGGCGTGAGTTTAAGCAACCCGGTCAGGGACTCGAACCACGGTCGGCTACATGGGAGTCCAGCGACATAGCCATTACGCTAACTGCTGGTCCCTGACTTTTTTTTTTTTAATGAGAGATTTTTACTGTAGGATGTGTGTGCTCCCCCAAAAGACAGAGAGAGACAGAGAAACAGAAAGTGAGAAATCATTCCCCTGGGGGATGGCCACTCTGCAATCCCTTCTCCTTCATTATCCTCTCAGGATTTTGGTCACGCACATGCCTGTGCCCAGCACACACCACCTGACTGGGTCTTGGTTCTGATATTTTAATAGACAAAGAAGGCCAGATACCACAGCAGAAACATATAATACCCATAGCACACAGGCACTCATTCTACAATGAGAACCTGAGAACCTGAAGAATGCAAAAACATATAAGAAGAAGTAAATTGCTTACTCACAAGGATATAACTCAAAGAATCTGTCCTTATGTTTCGGCGTGGTGGTGTTGAGCTGCTGTTGAACATTCTGATCTTTTTCATAGTGAACAAATAATCCAAACAAAATTATCATGGCAACCTGTAGGCTTAGAGCCATAAGAGGGAATTTGAACCTCATGTTGTGGCGAAGGACAGAGGCACACTGAGGACCTTGCAGCTGTGAGAGGTTGATAAGTACAGAGGGCTGCTATGTGTGAGGAATGGGGCTGCAAATTCAAGGCACCCCGATGATGTCACAAAAAAAAAAAAGTGAGTGAGACTGGTTAATGCCCCACCCAAGGCGGAAAATGATCCTTCTTAATCTAAATGTTGTAAATGCTGGTTTGAAGCATATAGAATATGGAATGGGAGAAGCCAGATGATGGAAATGATCTACTGGAGAAGTGTCCAGAATCCTATTGTACTTCATTTAGTGGGTATGCTAGCCACAAATCTAAACAAAATACAGAAAGGGTCTGTTACCTTTCTAAAGGAAGTTAAGAATCTACTTGGAAAGACAGAAATATAAACAAATGACTTTATGGAAACAGTTAATATGAGTGTTTATCAAAGTACTGGAAAACAAGTAAGACAGCAATATAATTTGCCTTGGGCCAAGAGCACTAGCATGTGGAATGACATTGATATGGGCACTAAAAAATAGATAGACTTCACCAGTGAAATTGATAGAGGGAACAGCATCAGACTTGCAAGGACAGGACATATTAGAGGAATAGTGAGTAAAGTAAAGCTTTACTCAATACAATACAGGGAAGAGGGGGATAGTAGGAGGTGGAGATAAAGCTGCAAAGGTAGTTAAGATGATTTGTAAAGGGCCTTGCGTTCAATAAGAAAGATGCTAGAGGATGAATATGATCCCATGGGCGATGTGGGGCATGTGGTACTAGAAGAAGCAGGTTTGATTATTTAAGATAAAGTTTTTCTTGACTCCTTATTTTGATTTACACAAACATAAATACATAAGTACACAGATGTGATAAGCAATATTTTTTAGTCTTGAAAAAGAAGAGTGAGCTGAAACAGGGGCATAGCTAATCGACTCTCCTGGCAGAGTCAAGGGTAAATAAGCGGCTGAGCAATTCAAAACCACCATGTGGATGGAGTTCTGGCTTCTGTCCTGAAATTGTTCTTGTAGCAGAAGAGGCCTGTTTTTGAGAACTTAGAATTAGCAGTAAAATCCTTTTTTTGTAGCTACTCTGAGATACATAGGAAGCTGTGGTTAGTCACATTCTCCCTACTGCATTTATTTATTTATTTATTTATTTATTTTTGTATATACTTTCAATCATATTGTTTGGCTTATAATGAGGCCATTTCGATATGTGAACATTTCTCCCCAGACCCGTTGATCGAACTATCTTCAACAGATAACACCACACCTCCCCATCCCGTCAATGCTCTACCTCCGTATCCCTTCTCCAAATGTCTTTCGTTGGGCCCCACTCCTCCACATACACCTCATCTGACATTCACACCCATCTCTTGTGTTTGTTCAACTGTTAGTCAATCAGTTTCAGACATAGAATGCAGACAAACGGTATATGTTAAGTAGGGACATACAATGTCTCTCCTTCATATCCTGGCTTGCCTCACTCAGCAGTACATCTTCCATATTCTTCCACTTTCTGTCAAAAGCCAGGGCTCTGTTGGTTTTCATGGCTGAGTAGTATTCCATAGAGTATATGTGCCACAGCTTTTCAATCCATTCCTCCATACGGGGGCATCTGGGTTGGTTCCATGACTTAGCAATTGTGAATAGTGCCGCAATAAACATCGATGTGCAAGCACTTTTCCAATGAAGAATTCTTCTGTCCTTTGGGTAGATACCGAGGAGTGGGATCTCTGGATCATATGGCAGATCTATCTGTAGATTTTTGAGGAATCTCCAAATTGTAACACTAGACATCCCTCATCTTATTTATCTGTGAGTTTGCTTATTTTTATTAGCAAACAATGACTGAACTAGGACTACCACCACTTTTAAATGGTGGTCTAACTGCACTCAACATTATCTCAGAGAATTCTGACACTGAGCAGGGTGCAGGGCAGAGGAATCAGCACTGGTATTCGTAAAGCAGCTGTCCGAGGCATAGGCCTTTGTCTTAAACGAGGGGGTCTTAACATTTTTTGAACTATGGACACTTGGGAAGTTTACTGAAGCCTCTGAATCTCATCTTAAAATATATTTTAAGTGCACTAAATAAAATATATAGAACTATTGAAATCAGTTATGTAGAAGCACATTGATGAAAATATAATAAAACACAAATGTCAGCTATGGGGACTTCTTCATAATGCATAAAACAAGAAGGTCTAGTGGAATGTCCAATAACGATCTTAATTTCAAAGTAAGAGTAGTAAGTATAAACAATTTTCTGGGGTACCCCAAACAGGTAAACGAAGAGAGAAAATTATTGTGATTTCTGTTAATAAATGACCCTATTGTGCATTTACTGCACTCACCATGGAAAGGAAATCTAAATTTCAGTCATTGCACTTTTTCCTTTATTCAAAAATTTGGACATTCACAGAAACTCAGACTAAACGAACCTGTTTCTTTTAGTCTAAAAGAAATTCTATTCACAGAAACTCAGACTAAAAGAGCCTGTTTTAACTTTGGTCAGCAGCCTAACTTTTCCTTTTCTGAATCTTAGGAGTCTCCTTATCATTTCTTATCCTTGGCAATTCTCATAAGCACCTTAGTTTATACCAATAGATCTCTGTAACTCTGAATCCCAAGGAGTTGAGAGATATCAGTCAAATATTTTCCCAACAGGCCAGCTGGCAGCTTGTTGGTTAAGGTGACTGATCCCACATGGTCAACTAGGCAATTCTAGTACCAGATCTGGCAGCTTGAAAAACACACTGGGCTTGTGTGCCCCAAATTGCACAAAAAGGAGAGATGGAGGAGAAGGGATTGTGGTATGATCATCCCCCATGGAGGGGGCTATCTCCCTCCTTCTTTCCCCACACCCCTCTCTTGCTGTCTCTCTCTGGTGAGCACATGTACCCTCTGATGAATTAAAACACAAAAAAAGCCTTCCCAGGCGACCCTCTATTCAACAGCTCAGCTTCAACAAGTGGACTTCAATAAGTCAACTCTACACCTCTCACATGATCACATGTGTATAAAAAGACTGAAAGATCTTCTAGTAATCCTTAGCAAGAGCAATAAAACTAACTTCTCCAAGTTAAAAGAGAACTCCATAGACAGATGATAAACTTGAGGCTCAGAGGGTAAGCAACTTGTTCAAAGTTGTGCAGTGATTAGAGGGCAGAGTCGGGGCATAGATATGTCTATTTCCTTAAATTTAACATTTTCAGCTGTACTCTATTTTTCTATATTAGAAAACTTAGCTCACAGGTATCAAAAATATGAAAGAAACTTCTGAAGCATCACAAGAAAATAATTTTCTTAAAGGTTTTTTTTTTTTTTTTTTTCTTTTTTGCTGTAGGGTGCATATGCTCGCCAGAGAAAGATGGAAAGACAGTAAGAGGGAAAGTGAGAAATGTCCATGCTGCCATCCCTTCCCCTCCATTCTCCTCATGGGATTTTGAGCATGCTTGGACACATGACTGGCGTGATTTTCAAGCCCCTGGATCTAGAACTTGAACCGTGGTCGGCCATTCGGGAATCAAGCACCTTAACCACTCTGCTACTTGCTGGCCCTCCCTGGAAAAGAATTTTTAATTTTAGTGCTATTATATGTTTGTTGTTTTTATTTTACCTGAATTTGGAAAGTATTATCAGATGAAGATAGATGTCAACTTTCCTACTCAGAGTACTATATTTCCCCAGTATGAAAGAGCCACACTGAAGACAAACTTCAGTGACTCCACATAATTGTTACTGAATAGATGGCTATATCACAGACTCCTAAAATCAATGTGAGCTCTAAACTTTGCAGACTGAAGAAAATGTTGTTCTATGTAGTTTACAAATGAAAGAATATGTAAATGATGTCTCTATTTTGTTGAAGGCTATTATATATAAAAATATACGTTATATACTTAAAATATAATTATAGGGACCAGTGGATGGCATAATGATTATGTTGCTGGACTCCCATGTAGTCGACCGCAGTTTGAGTCCAGATCCAGCAGCTCTGGGTGTGTATGAGTGAATGGTCAAGATACCAAGAAGAGAATAGAGGTGAAGGGATTGTGGTGTGGCATCCTCCATGGGGTGGTTTTTCACTTTCTATCTCTCTGTCTCTGTCTGTCTCTCCAGCAAGCGCATGGGCCTTATAGCAAAAATCTCTCTTTAAAATTATATATATATATATATATATATATATATATATATATATACATATGTGTGTGTGTGTGTGTGTGTGTATGTGTGTGTAATTTTTCTCTGAAAAGAGTGAAGATTATTATCATGGATTTACTTCCACATGTGTATTAAGTGGACAAATGTCATCAACCAATCTAATGATCAATCAGCCACAAAGAATTTTCAAATCTGATTGCCACCACGTGCAAATGTTGACCTAGAATTTACACGCTATGAAAGTATATCCTCTTTGAATGGGTTGCTCCTCACTATTCACACTTCTATAATTTTCTCACCTATAGTAAGAGTGGGACAGAGACTTGAAAGTATCAGAATTGCTAGAAGTGACTTCATTAAACAAATGAAGAATGTTTTCTTCTTTACTTTCTATCATCTGGGTCTAGTATTCTTACTGAAAAAAAAGGATCTATTTAATAATTTTGTATTAAATTTTCTTACCTTTAAAATTTACATTTAATCACTGTTCATCTTTGCAATGTACAAAATGTTTTTTCTCAGCATGAATACAGTGTGTATCGATCAAATCAAATATATTACTATATATGTTAACTTATTGATTGGAAAGCACAGGTAACTGTATGAATTACTTGGAGAGATGATTTATATTATATGGTTAACCAAAACCCCAACAAATTTCTGGTGTAAGAATTAGGATGCCTAAACAACAGCGTTCACATCATTTTTTGCTATTATCTTTAATCACTTTTGCTAGATTTAAATATCCTGTGGGAAATGGATGCTTTATTCATTTTTCTGGCTTATTACACAGTAGAAAATACTTTAAAAAATTTTATTTATTAAAAATACCTTTGCTGAGATATAATACATGGGTCACCCCTGTAGCACAGCAGGTAAGTGTGGTACACTGGGAGACAGATTCCACATGGCCAACTCTGGTCCAGATCCTGGCTCTGTGGCTTGAAAAATATGCCAGGCATGTGAGCATGCCTACCCCAAATCCTGATGAGGTGGTGAAAAAGAGGAAAATAAATTGAGATGGGACATGGCCTTCTCTCTCTCTTTGGTGAGCACACATACCTTATTATGACAATTAAAGGAAAAATATTCTTTTAAAAAGATATCATACACATTCTGTATAATTCACCCATTTGAAGTCTACAATTCAATAACCACAGATATGTCCAACCATCACCACAGTCAGGTGTAGAACATTTTCATTACCTAAAACAGAACACATACCTAGGACCAGCAGATGGTCAGTTTTCTTTAATGTTGGCATCTAAAACATCCATAGAACAGTATAATCATAAAACTATAGTTACCATTAGTATAATACTACAAACTAAACTCCAGACTTTTTTTAGTGTCAGAGTCCAGTCCGGGATCCAACATTGCTTTCAGTCCTCACCATTTACTAAAAGCCTCATCTTAGGTTTTTAATAATCTATGCCAGTTCTTCTGTTTCTCCTCATCTTTTATAACCTTAATGTTTTTGAAGAATACTAGTCAGATATTTTTGCAAAATGTCCCTCCGTTGGAGTTTGTCTGATGTCTTCTCACAGTCAGACCTGGGTTATGCATTTTGGATTAAATACTACAGCATCAAAGGGTCCTTCTTATTGTACCTTGTCAGATGATACATGGTACTGATATTTATTACTACTGATGATCACTGACTCTTACTAGGATCAGGTACAGAAGAGTTTTAATTAAAAAAATTCTGTCTCCATTGCCTTACCAAGTAGTAGTATGTCCCAAATATGTATCCCTACATTCACTAATAATAAAATGACTGTGGTAGCCAGTACACAAAATTACAATAAAGAAGAAAAGAGAAAGAAGAGCTAGAGAAGGAGAAGATGGAGGAGGAGGGCAGACACAGACTTGCGTCTGGGTTCCGGAGATAGCCCATCTGATTAGTGTCCTGGCAGTTGGGCCCGAGGGAACAGACAGCTGCAGTGAAAGAGAAGTCACAGAAGCCAGGCATAACCTTGCGCAAGCTGCCTTTCAAAGATAAGGCTGAAGTGAAGAGCCTCCCAGGAAAATGACACTCTTAGTTCTTTTTCCTTTCCAAAACTTGGTTTCATTCCCCACCACATTTTATCAATATGCATCAGCTTGCTGAACCTTAGGCACTAATGTGTCCTCAGAGTAAGCATTTGGTAACGTTTTAACCACCCACTGGTCCCTCATACCTGTCCTGCCCTTTACATATGTTAACTACGATCCTTAACACAGTCCAGCACCATAGGTTTGTCTTCTTATTGTCGTTTTACAAATGGGGAAACCAAGAAACTAAATGGCTGCTGAAGTATAATGACATTTAGAAAATTCTAGTACTCAAATTAAAATGCAGGTCTGACTCTAAAACTATGCCATTCGAGGGACCAGCAGATAGAATTTACGTCGTTGGACTCATGTAGTTGCTTGCAGGTTGAGTCCAAAAGGCATTTTTTGTTTGTTTGTTTTGTTTTGTTTTTTGGCTAATTGCTTTTATAAGACCACAGAGATTACTTTTTTTTTTTTTTTTTTTTTTTTTTTTTTGCTATAGGGCGCGTGCGCTCGCCAGACAGACAGAGACAGAGAGACAGAAAGCGAGAAATCACCCCCCAGGGGGGATGGCCACGCCGCAATCCCTTCTCCTCCATTCTCCTCTCGGGATCTTGGGCACGCACGCACACGCGCCCAGCGTGAGTTTAAGCCACCGGGTCCGGGACTCGAACCGCGGTCGACTACGTGGGAGTCCAGTGACATAGCCATTATGCTAACTGCTGGTCCCAGAACAGAGATTACTTTTTAAGAATGTTACAAACAAACACCTTCCTTGTCATGCTTTTGCCCAGAGCTGATTATTATTGTTTAAGCAACAACAAAAAGGATCTAGAGTATGAATATAATAGCTGGTCTTGTATTGAGCAAGGACAGTTTTTCCATTTGAATAGGAAAGAAGAAATATATACATACACATTTGATAGATACCATTTTCCAGTAAGACGAGAAAGGTCATTAGTATGAAGAAAAGTTTCTTTTTTTTTCTTTTTGTCTTCACCTAAAAATATTTTACAGAAATATTTCCATCTTTGCAGATGATTGATATTTACTGACTGTAGTATCCCATTTTCTAGCTCAGCGGTGAATGCCAATATTACAGTAAAGATCAATAAAAAGAAGAGAGGGAGGATCAAGATGGTCCATCAGAAACTCCTACCCTGGGGAACCAGCAGTTGGCGTAATGGCTATGTCGCTGGACTCCCACATAGTCGACCGCAGTTCGCGTCCCAGACCCGGTGGCTTAAAACTCACGCCGGGCGTGTGTGCGTGTGTGCCCAAGATCCCGAGAGGAGAATGGAGGAGAAGGGATTGCGGCGTGACCATCCCCCCTGGGGGGTGATTTCTCGCTTTCTGTCTCTATGTCTCTGTCTGTCTGTCTGGTGAGCGCACGCACCCTATAGCGAAAACCTCTCAAAAAAAAAAAAAAGTAAAAAAAAACAAACAAAAAACTACTACCCTGGCAAGAAATAATAGTAAATAATAATGAATAAATGTTTAAAACTCCAGGAGAAGAGTGGGGTGAGCCCAACAAAGTGTAAGAGACAGCAGGAACTTTGGAAACAGAGAGTCTTGGGAAAGTGAAGAGGCAGTCAATCTTCTGAAGCCAATGAGGTTCTGGAGCCCTCTCCCATGTTCTCCCATCAGGGGAGAGAAGGTGAGAATTCTCTAAAACTCCAAATTACTAACTCCTGCTTCAGATCCAGCACTGTCCACCTGCAAAGAAAAAAAAAGTGGCACAGAGATAATACACATTGCAGGAAAGTGCATGGATATACCTCTTCAGAAAAAAATATCAGACCTCCCATTTCACCACAATTCCAACCCTCAAGAGTGCTGCAGCGTACTGCAGCCAACTACCAGCAGGTGCCGCTCCAGGACCAGACATTCAGGTCCATGGCACCAGACTGGGAGCAAAGGACACAACACAGAAAAAAACTCCGAGATTGGGAGAAACAGAGTGAGCACTTCAATTACTGAAGCCTACTGGCCTCCTCTCTCACAACAGAAGCCAAGAACGCTGTATTCTTGTACTCCCGCTAGCATGTACAAAAGAATTCCCATCCCAATAGAGACTGAGAAATCTGGACACTTCCTTTTGTCTGGTGATCTGGATAGTCCTGTACTCTCCCTCCCTTCAGACTCAAGTCCTGGGGAATGGCTACTGGACCCAACTGAGGCCACTGACAGCACAGCTCTTCTGGGACCTCCATGAACTATAAGTGGGGATAAAGGAAAAGGATGGACACTTATCAGAGAGGAGGGTACCAGAACTGTCTCCTTCAGGTCAGGGTAGAGAAGAAAGGACATCGCTCCACATCACCTCCAGATCCTGCAGTGCACACTCCAGCCACCTAGCTCGTAGAAAATATCACTCACACCCCCTAGAGCACCTTGCCAGGGCTCCGCATGGGTCCAAAGAGCCACTCAGTTTCCAGATCACACGCCGAGGCCAGGAAAGACTTGTTCTGATTCAAAAGACACAGGTAGCTTCTGGTTTCACCTGGACCACCTTCTCAGTGGACAGCTAGGTCTTAGGGCTGTTTGACCTCTATCATTTCAGAATCTACTCCACTTTCAGGAAGGAGTGAATACTCCACCAGATGCCTAAAAATCAATACAGAGACATAAGAATGATGAAAAACGAGGAAATACCTCCCCTCAAGAAACACAATAACCCATCAACAATAACAAAATACAGAAAATCCAGAAATGTTAGAAAAGAAATTCAGAATACTGATCATAACAAAACTCAATGACATGAAAGAGAAAACAGACAATCAATTCCAGGAGGTGATAAAATTATTCCTTAACTAAGAAAAGACACTAGGGGAACCAGCAGTTAGCGTAATGGCTATGTTGCTGGACATCCACGTAGTCGACTGCGGTTCGCGTCCCGGACCCGGTGGCTTAAAACTCACGCCGGGCGCGTGTGTGTGCATGCCCAAGATCCCGAGAGGAGAATAGAGGAGAAGGGATTGCGGTGTGACCATCCCCCCTGGGGGGGTGATTTCTCGCTTTCTGTCTCTATGTCTCTGTCTGTCTGTCTGGTGAGCGCACGCGCCCTATAGCAAAAAAAAAAAAAAAAAAAAACAAAACAAAACAAAAAACCTCTCAAAAAAAAAAAAAAAAAGAAAAGACACTATAAAGAGACAGACACCTTAAAAAAATAAAATGAAATTTCTGACATGAAGACTACAATACAAAAAGTTAAAATCTCAGCTGAAAAGTATTAACAACAAAATGGTTTATGCAGAAGAAAGAATTTCTGATCTTGATGGCATAACTTCTGATTTTGTTGTCACCAAAAAGAATGAAAAAAAAAAAACCCAACAGTATATAAATGAGGACAGAGCCAGCCAGTGGTCCAGTGGTTAATGTGCTGGCTCCCACATGACCCACCATGTAACTGCAGTTCCAGACCTGGTGGCTTGAAAAACATGCCAGATATATGCACATGCATGTCAAAAGTCCGGAAAGGAGAAAGAAATGAAGAAGAAGGCATTGTGGTGTGACCATGCCCCATGGGGAGGAGTGCTTTCTCACTGTCCCTCTGTCTCTGTCATTCTCTCTGTCTATGGTGAGCACATGCTTCCTCTGATAAATATATATTTTTAAAATAATAACATACAGGGAAATTTGGACACTGTTAATTAGCAAAATATCCACATAATGTATATTCCAGAAGGCCAAGAGATGGTTAAGGGCATAGGCAATCACTTTCCTGGAATACGACCTGAAAACTTTCCATGTCTACAGAGACGTACAGATACGTCTAGATCTGAGAACTACAAAGAACACCAAATAGATTCAACATAAGATTTTCCCCAAGGCACATAATAGCCAAAGACAATGTTCTAAAAGTGGCAAGAGAGAAGAATTAAGTTACTTATAAAGTGTACCCCATTAGACTACCCTTGGACCTTTCAAGAGGAATAGTGCAGGCAAGGAAGGAATGAGAAGACATATTCAAAATTCTAGAAGAAAAAAATTCAGGTAAGAATAATATATCAGACAAAAAGTAAGGAAAAATATTATTCCCAGGTAAACAAAAACTGAAAGAATTCACCAACACTACATCAATTCTTCAAGTAATACTTAAGGAAATTCTACACTAGAAAGATAAGAAAAAATAATTAGAAATAACAAAACACAAAACAACTAAGCAAATAACTAACAAAATGATAGGCATAAGCCTGCACATAATAGTAATAATGTTTAATGTTAATGAATAAAATTTACCAATTAAAAGACACAGACTGGTTGAATGGACAACAAAAACAGGAGCCTTCTATATGCTGCTTACAAGAAATGGACATCATTGACAAAGAAATACATGGATTGAAAGTGGCATGGTGGCTAAGGTGACCAGACTTCCACATGGCCTATTGCTGGTAAGTTTCAGGACCTGGTGGCTTGTTTTCTCTCTCTGTGTGTGTCTCTCTCTTGTGAGGACATGTGCCCTATAACAAATTTTAAAATAAATAAATTAAATTAAATAAATAATTTTTTTTTAGAAAAAGTGAAGGCCTGGAAAAGGTAATTTATTATAAATGGAAGCCAGAAAGAAAAAAAACAAAAAAGCTTAAGTTGTAATACTGAGCTCAGACAAAATAGACTTCAAGATAAAAACTGTGAAAAGAGAAAAAGTCACTATATAATTATAAATTAATTAATTCATGCAGAAGGTAAACCAATTATAAATCCTTATGCCCCCAAACCTGTATCACTCAAACACATAAAACTACTAGATCTAAAGAGAGAGAGAGAGAGAGAGAGAGAGAGAGAGAGAGAGATAAAGAGAGATAGCAATGCATTAATTGCTGAGAATTTTAACACCCTAGTCTCACCATGGAACGGTCTCCAGACAAAATTATAAATAGGCACAGGAGTTAAATGCTACTATAAACCACATGGACCTGACAGACATGTATAGAACATTTTAACCAACCACTACAAAGCACACATTTTTCTCATTCTTACATGGAACATTTTTGAAGACTGACCACAGAGTAGGGCACAAAACAAGTTATATATATATTTTTTAAATGTAACTTATTATTAAGTGATTGTGCTGTAGTGAATAATTAAGACCCATTATCTAAATAAGATGTTGAACTATATTTTTACATAAGGTCACAGTTTTTTAGTTTTATGAGATTCAGTGTGGCCAGAAGAGGAGACAGAGGAGAGACCCAGGTAAACAAGGACTGCTCTGCTCACAGGCCTACAGACTGGAGGTCAGTGCTCCTTCCTGAGTGATGGTACATTGACATTTAAAGAGTTATTGTCATGATTATATAAATTAATTATTCTAGTGCCTGGCCTTTTGCAAACTTGGGTATTACTAGTTAGCATTTTTTTAAATTAATTAATTAATTTATTTTTGTATATACTTTCAATCATATTGTTTGGCTTACAATGAGACCATTTCGATATGTGAACATTTCTCCCCAGACCCGTTGATCGAAATATCTTCAACAGATAACACCACACCTCCCCATCCCGTCAATGCTCTACCTCCGTATCCCTTCTCCAAATGTCTTTCGTTGGGCCCCACTCCTCCACATACACCTCATCTGACATTCACACCCATCTCTTGTGTTTGTTCAACTGTTAGTCAATCAGTTTCAGACATAGAATGCAGACAAACGGTATATGTTAAGTGGGGACATACAATGTCTCTCCTTCATAGCCTGGCTTGCCTCACTCAGCAGTACATCTTCCATATTCTTCCACTTTCTGTCAAAAGCCAGGGCTCTGTTGGTTTTCATGGCTGAGTAGTATTCCATAGAGTATATGTGCCACAGTTTTTCAATCCATTCCTCCATACGGGGGCATCTGGGTTGGTTCCATGACTTAGCAATTGTGAATAGTGCCGCAATAAACATCGATGTGCAAGCACTTTTCCAATGAAGAATTCTTCTGTCCTTTGGGTAGATACCGAGGAGTGGGATCTCTGGATCATATGGCAGATCTATCTGTAGATTTTTGAGGAATCTCCAAATTATTCTCCACAGTGGTTGGACCAATCTACATTCCCACCAGCAGTGTAAAAGAGTTCCCCTTTCACCACACCCCCGCCAACACTTATCATTTTTTGTTTTTTTAATATTAGACCATCTGACTGGGGTTAGGTGGTACCTCATTGTTGTTTTTATCTGCATTTCCCTTACGATGAGGGAGGTTGAACATTTTTTCATATGCCTTTTGGCCATTCGTATGTCATCTTTAGAGAGTGTTTTCTTCATCTCCTTCTCCCATCTTTTAATAGGGTTGATCATCTTTTTTCCAAACACCTTTTTTAGTTCCTTGTGTATTCTGGTTATCAGTCCCTTATCTGATGCAACATTTACAAAAATATTTTCCCATTCTGAGGGCTGTTGATTCACACTAACTACTGTGTCTTTGGCCATGCAGAAACTTCTTAGTCTGATGTAATCCCACTGAAACAAGTTATATTTTTAAATTTTTAAAGACTCGAGAAGTATAAAAATCATATCTAGTAAATTTTCTAACCACATTGGAACTAAACCTGATATCAAAGCATGAAAGAGCTTTTAAAAATGCATAGAAACTATACAATTTATTCATGAATGGCTTCAAAACGATTGAGGAAATTGGAAAGAAATTTAAAAATTTCTTGGAACTAATGAGGAAAAAAACCCCACAGATATCCAGAATTTCTGGAGCATGGTAAAAACAGGCCTAAGGGAAAAATTTATAGTAAATAGTGTTCACAGGAAAAAAATAGAAAAATGGAAAAATAAAAAAGACCTAATGATGCATATTAAGGAACTAGAAAAGCAATAACAAAAATAATGCAAAAGAAATAGAAGAAGGTAAATAACAAAGATTAGAGTAGAAATAAATGAAGTAGAGAATAAAAGAGCAATACTAAAAATCAATGAAATCAAAAACTTTTTTCTAAGAGGATAAGCAAAATCAACAGACATTAGCTAGAATGACTAAGAAAAATAAAGAAACCAGAGATATATAATCAGAAATAAAATAGGTAATATTATGACAGATATTGCAGATCATGAAGGGATACTACAAGTGATTAGATGCCAGCAAACAGGAAAACCCAGAAGATATTAACGCATTTTAGGCATAGACAATGTACAAAGTTTTATCCAGAAAGAAATAGAAGGATTGAATAGATCAATAACAAACAATGAAGTTGTAACAGTCTTCCAGCAAAGAAAAACTCAGATCCCAATGGCTGTATTTCTTAATTCTACAAAACTTTAAAGAAGAATTAACACCAATTCTCCTCAAACTATTTCTAAAGATGTAAGAGGAAGGGACCTTCCTAAACTCATTCTATGAAGTTTTTTTATCACTCGAGGACTAAAAGCAAGCAAGAACATGACAAAGAAAAAACAAAAAACAAAAAAAAACTACAGACCAATATCCCTGATGAATACAGATGCAAGAATTCTCAAGAAGGTATTAGCAAACCAAATCCAACAGCACATTAAAAATATTCTACACCATGTCCAAAGGGGGTTTTCCCTAGGGATGCAAATGGTTCAGCATATGCAAAACAATAAATGTAATACATCAGATTAACAGAAAGAAAGATGAAAAACTATAAGATTGTATAAATTGATGCAGAAAAAACATTTGGTAAAATATGACTCTCTTCATAACTAAGATTTTCAACAAAATTAGTATAGAAGATACATTTATCAACACAATAAAGGTGATCTATGACAAACCCAAAGTTAACCTAATAGTGAATGGAGAAAAACTGAAAGCTTTCCTAGTTCCCTGAAACTAAAGGAAGACAACGTTGTCTATTTTCTTAACTCTTTTTCTTGAAATTTTTTCTATAGGGTGCGTGCACTCATCAGAGAAACAGAGAGACAGGAAGTGAGAAATCCCACTTCCCTGGGATGCAATCTCTTCTTCTTTCTCCTCTCAGGACCTTGGGCACGCACACAAATGTACCTGGCATGAGTTTTAATCCACTGGGTCCAGGACTCGAAATGCAGTCTACCTTGTGGGAATCCAGTAACATAACCATTACATCTACTGGCCCCGCTTTACTCTTTTTCAACATAGTATTGAAAGTTCTAGCTAACACAATGACACAAGAGAGTTAAATAAAAGGCACTTGAATAGGAATGGAAGAAGTGAAATTGTCCCTATTTGCAGATGATATGATTATTTACATAGAAAATCTAAAAGAATTCACAAAAGATCTTCCTAGACTTGATTAATGAATTAAGTAAAGTCGCAAGATACAAAATCAATATACAAAAACTATAGCTTTTTTATATGCCAAAAATGAAGAGACTGAAGTAGAATTGAAAAAAAATAATTTTATTTACCATAGTCACAAAAACAAAAACAAAAACAAAAAAACACACACCTAGGAACAAGTCTAATAAATTAGTGAAATATATCTATAAAGGAAACTATGAATAACTGATGAAATTGAAGATGATACAAAAAATGGAAAGACAGCCCTTGTTCTTGGATTGGAAGAATCAATATAATCAAAGTGTCAATTCTACCCAAATTAATTTATAAAATCAATGCAATTCCTATTAAATTATCAGTGAGGGACCAGCAGTTAGCGTAATGGCTATGTCGCTGGACGTCCATGTAGTCGACCACGGTTCAAGTCCTGGACCCGGTGGCTTAAAACTCACACCAGGCGCGTGTGCGTGCGTGCCCAAGATCCCGAGAGGAGAATGGAGGAGAAGGGATTGTGGCGTGGCCATTCCCCCGGGGGGTGTTTTCTCACTTTCTGTCTCTCTCTCTGTCTGGCGAGTGCACACGCCCTGTAGCAAAATCTTCTCTAAATAAATAAATAAATAAATAATAAGTGATATTACTCACAGAAATAGAAAAAAACATTTGTAAAATATGTCTGAAATTGTAAAAGACCCCGTATTGCCTAGGCAATACAGAATGAAAAGAATAAAGTTGGAGTCACCTCATTTCCCAACCTCAATATTTATTACAAAGCTATGATAAACAAAACAGCATGTAATTGGCACAGAAACAGATGCATGAACCAATGAAATAGAATAGGAATCCAGAAATAAACCCAAAACATACAGCCAACTGATTTTTTTTTTTTTTTTTGAGAGGTTTTCACTATAGGGTGCGTGCGCTTGCCAGACAGACAGAGAGAGACAGAGAGAAAGTGAGAAATCACCCCCCAGGGGGGATGGCCATGCCGCAATTCCTTCTCCTCCATTCTCCTCTCGGGATCTTGGGCACACACGCACATGAGCCCAGCGTGAGTTTTAAGCCACCGGGTCTGGGACACGAACCGCGGTCGACTACGTGGGAGTCCAGCAACATAGCCATTACGCTAACTGCTGGTCCCTACAGTCAACTGATTTTTGATAAAGGGTGCAGGACAATCTGATAAAGAAAAGGCCTTTTCAACAAATGGTGCTGGAAAACTTGGATATTCACCTACATAAAGATGAATCCTCACCTCTATATCTCACCATTAAGAAAAGTGCCCTTAGGGACCAGAGGTGGCATAGTGGTTAAGGTGCTGGACTGTCAGACGGCCAACTATGTGGTTTGTGTCCTGAAAGTCACACTAGGCATGCATGTGTGTGCGTGCCTCCAGGATCCCAGGAGCAGAATGGAGGAAGGATGGAGAAGGGACTGTGGTGTGGACATCCCCTCTGGGGTGGTGATTTGTCACTTTCCCTCTCACTATCACTCTCTAGCTCTCTTCAGTAAGCACATATGCCATACAGCAGAACCCAAAAACAATAAATAAAATAAAATAAAAAAATAAAAAATAGATAAACAAACAACAAATAGATCAAAGATCTAAATGTAAAACCTCAAACTGTATAACTACTTGTGTAAAACACAGGGAAAACACTTGAAAACATTGGAATAGTAAAGATTTCCTAAATAAAACCTCTAAGGTGTAGGCAACAACTCTAAAAATAGAAAAGTGGGATGACATCAAGCTAAAAAGCTCTGCACAGCAAAGGGGACATGGAGTGAAAAGACAACCCACCAAATGGAGAAAATATGTTCAAATTATATTTCATATAAGGAATTGATAACCAGCATGTATTGGGACCTAAAGCAGTTCAGCTGCAGAAGATGTCCCGGTCCTTTCAGTAGGTGGGAAAATGACCTGAAAAGACAACTCTCAAAGGAGGGATGTGAATGTTCAAAAGGCATGGGAACCAGCAGTTAGCGTAATGGCTATGTCGCTGGACTCCCACGTAGTCGACCGCGGTTCGCGTCTCGGACCCGGTGGCTTACAACTCACGCCGGGCGCGTGTGCGTGTGTGCCCAAGATCCCGAGAGGAGAATGGAGGAGAAGGGATTGCGGCGTGACCATCCCCCCTGGGGGGTGATTTCTCGCTTTCTGTCTCTCTGTCTCTCTCTGTCTGTCTGGCGAGCGCACGCGCCCTATAGCGAAAAACCTCTCCAAAAAAAAAAAAAAAAAAAAAAAAAGGCATATGAAAAGTATGTATGTTCAGCATTTCTTATCCTAAATGCAAATCAGAACCACAGTTAGGCATAATTTAACACCAGTCAGAATGCCTATGATCAAAAGCACAAATATTGGAGAAGCTGGAGTGAAAAGGGAATTGTTCTGCACTGCTGGTGGGGATGTAAATTAGTGTAGCCATTGTGGAAAACAATATGCAGATTCCTGAAATTTTACACATAGAACTACCATATGACCGAATCATTCCACTCCTGGTATTTACCCAAAGGACAGGAAATTACTGCACTTGCACTTCCATGTTCATTGCCATTTTTAAAAATTTTTCCTTTTTTAAAAAACTTAAATTAGGGATCATTTCTATAGTTCATTGCCATTTATTCACAATAGCTAAAATATGACAATCAATCTAAGTATCCAAAAACTGAGCGGATTAAAAAAATGTGGCACTTATTGAAAATGAATACTACTCAGCCATAAAAAATAGAGAGACTCTGTAATTCAATACACAGTGGATGAATAGAGAAGATTTCATTCTAAGTGAAACCAAACTATGAAAGAAAAAACATTGTTCCTCAAGCTGCCGGGACCAGGACTAGACCTGTGCAGTCAGGTGTGTGGGGTCCGTAAGAGTGACTGATTTCTTCATTAGCCCTAGGTATTGTCACACATTAAATCCTCACCAATATGATCCCTGAGAAATGGTAACTTAGCATTTTCTATATCTGTAATTAGGTGAACTGCTGGTTCTTCAATGGTTTATTGATAATTGTATCTTTTAAAATATTGTCTGATAAGGGTTTTTGCCCATCTTTCTATTATTTCATTGTTGCTGCTTATGTTGCGATATGAAAAATAATCTATACACATAGTTCATCCTTAGCACACAGTAAGTGTAAAATTTATCCTGAAGCATGACATTCTCTTTAGTGTATTTTTCAATTGTAGCTCTTCCACTCAAATTAGACACCATTTTTCATTAAATTTTAATTTTCTTCTACTTTCCTAATTTATGGTTACATTGAAAAAGGCTTAATTTTTTTGTTTGTTTTCAAGGGATTATTTATTTAATTTTATTTATTATTGTTATTTTACTTTGCTATGGGGTACCTGTGCTCACCAAAGAGAGAAAGAGAAAGAGGGAAAGTGCGAAAGCAAGCCACCATGTCCAGTTCTCAAATCACGTCGGCCATGTGTGAGTCCAGTGCCTTAATCACCATGCCACTTGCTGGCCCCCCGAAAGGCTTAATTTGTACAAGTTGCTATGAAATATTTTAAATGTTTATAAAGCAATCACAATTGCAGCTTACATGTAGATGACTTCTGAAAAATGAAACTCTTAAACTTTTAACGTAACCTTTCTGTTCTATAACAATACCCTACATACACGCACATGATCAAAACTTTTCTTTGGGAAACTTTGTTCATAGGGTTGTGGTGTTTTTTGTTTTGTTTTGCCAACAATTAGTAATTCCAATGATAAGGTTGTTGGGTGCCACCTACTGTTCAATTTCTGCAATGACTATGTTCATTAAATTCAAAATTACTACTAAAACCTAGGTTCTAAAAACGACATTTTAGAAACCCTTTTTTTCCCCCCATAGATATCTTAGTGGTGGTAAAAGAAGATCATGAAAGGAATGTACATGGTGTCTAAATTAGTATAAAATAAACCACGTGTTATTTGAAAACAGGCAAATCATTTTTTATTTCAAATGCAGATTTCTGCTTCCATCAAATTCTGTCAAAATCTGAAGAAAACACCTAGGTAAAGACTATACAGAGAGATTCTGTGTAGTCAGTGAGTTAATCAAAACCAGGGCTTAATCATCGTCCACAATGAATACAAAGAGAATGGTTTCTTCCAAATATTTGTTTACTTACTGGAAGTTGAAAGTGGTCAAGGTAGGAAAGCCAGTAATGGGTTGTTCTCTCTTTTAGATATGGTATTCCACCCCTAAGCTCCAGCACCTCAAAAGAACAAAGTGGGTTTAGCATTTCACTTAAGATAATTCAGCATTCTCAGGTTTTAAAGAAGCACAAATACAGGGACCAGCAGATGGCATAATGATTATGTTGCTGGACTCCAAGAGTCGACCGCAGTTCAAGTCCTGGATCTGGCGGTGTAAAACTCACATTGTGCACATGTGCATGCGTGTCCAAGATCCTGAGAGGAGAATGGAGAAGAGATTGTGGTGCCGCCATCCCCCCTCTGTATCTATCTATTTTTTTTCTTTTCTAAAGGTTTTTGTCATAGGGAATGTGTGCTTGCTGGAGATACACAGAGAGAGACAGTGAGAGATACAGTGAGAAATCACCCCCTTGGGGGGTGGCCACACTGCAATTCCTTTTCCATTCTCATCCTGACATTTTGGGCATGCATGCACACACACCTGACATAAGTATCAAGCCAGTGGGACTGGAATTTGAACCATGGTCAGCCATGCGGAGTCCAGTGCCCTAACTACCACACCATCTGCTGGTTCTCTGTGTCTATTTTTCAACCTCCTTAACCTTTATTCTTGGGGATGGCCATGACAGTGACCTTGTGAAGTCTCTGATTAATTTTCAGGTGGCCGCAGTGGCTGTGGCAATCCTTTCAAAGGGCATGAGGGGTGGCCTAAGGGACTGAGGTGGACCAGGTAGACATCCAGGTAGGATGATGCAGGCCAGTATGGACTGAGCAATCGAGACCCGGCACTTGCACAGTGGCAAATTGCTTTAGGATGTTTTGTCTGTGTATCACAAAAAAGGATCCCTTTGAAAATCGTGTAATTTTATTTTGTATCTCTTGCCTTTATTCATATCATTTAAAAAATATATGATTATGTGATTATGTTTCGTGTAGTTAAATTTGTTATTCAGATTCTTTAACTTTCTGGGTTTCATTACTTAATTGAAGGTTTTCTCTAATCAACATCAATATTATGAAAACATAATTTCATGTTTTCTTTTAATACATCTATAGTTTAATTTTTTTTAACTAATTTGGAATTTATTCATTTTGGGTTAGAGTAAGGGTAGGAATATATTTATTTACTTATTTATTTTAAAGACATTTTATTTTATTCATGATAGAGAGCACAAATGTGCACACATGAGAGAGAAAAAGAGAGAATTACCTGACAGAGTTTCATCATGTGGCGATCCCCTTTCTGTGTATCTCAGACTTGTCAGAATTGAGCATGCACATGTACACCTGGAGTATTTTAGGTCAACCCTGCAGGGACCTGACCTTGGCCCGTCATGTGGCTTCCAACCCTGCAATTCAGTATACTATGATCTCATCACCAAGGCTGAACCATGGTAGGAATTTAGATGCATTTTCTTTTCTAGTGACTATGCAGGATTTATACTTATTAAATGATCATCTCTTTCACACACACACACACACACACACACACACACATGTGCATATTGCAGAGCTTCAAAGAACTTGTGAAAAAATAGAATTAAATTGTGAGTTTATTTTGGTGCAAAAAATGAAATCTGTGCATAAATTTTCATAATATGCATTGTCCATGAACTTTCTGGAAACTCTTCATATATATGTATAGAGCTTGTTATTGGAAGAGAAAAGATTGAGGGAAAAGGATTTCCTTACAATTTAGTTTAAAACATTTATCGAAGAGAAAACACTTTGTTTTCTTATCATGAAGAATTTTAAATACAGAATCTCACCAAAACATTGCAATAACCCAATGAAATAGAACTTATATCCATATTAGAATGAGGAAATTTAGACTCACAGAAGCTAAGCAATTTGATTAAAGTCATAAAGTACTAAGTGAAGAGAAAATTATTTCTTAATTGAAGGCAGTCATAACTTCAATGATAAATATTCTTTTCCTTTTCTGCTACTCCTAATTTAAATCTTTCTTTTCTTCTACTTAAAATTGATATTGCCGAGATTGCCTTATGGTATACCAGCTTCTGAGAACTTCACATGTGAATAATGCTGGTTTTGTAGGTGGAGACAAATTTTTTTTGGGGGGGGAGGTTTTTGCCATAGGGCGTGTGCGCTCACCATACAGAAAGAGAGAGAGAGAGACAGAAAGCGAGAAATCACCCCCCAGGGGGGGATGGCCACGCCACAATCCCTTCTCCTCCATTCTCCTCTCAGGATCTTGGGCATGCACACACATGCGCCTGGTGTGAGTTTTAAGCCTCCGGGTCCGAGACGCGAACCGCGGTCGACTACATGGGAGTCCAGCAACATAGACATTACGCTAACTGCTGGTCCCGGTGGAGACAAATTTTTATAGTGTTTAAGGCCATGGTGTCTGGAGTTACACAAAGCTAGCTTGGGAAAATTATGCATCTCAGTTTCTTCATCTTTAAGAAGAGTTAATAGCAATTCCTGCTTATGCCTGATAAAGTTTAAATACATAGAAAAAGAAGAAAAAGAAAACAAGGAATACAGAGGAGAAGAATTTTTAAAGCAGAAATTTAAAATTTTTTTTAGAATTACAGGATTTGAGTTGACAGTTAAGAAGACTTATTGAATGGCTGCTCAGTGATTGCAAAAAAAAAAGCTGCAATGTACATCATTATAAAATTTGAAATAATCATCAATATCTGCTTTTTGTGAAAAGTGAAACTTTTACATTTTAGAGGGTTTTGCCTTAGGTTTTGTGCTCTCTCCAGGCAGAGAGAGAAAGATAGAGACAGTGAGAGAGAAAGTGAGAAATCATTTCCCAAGGGGGGATGGCCATGCGATCCCTTCTCCTTCATTCTCCTCCTGGGATCTTGTGCATGCATGTACATGTACCCAGAGTGAGTTTCAAGCCACCAGGTCAAGGACTCAAACCTCTGTCAGTCATATGGAAATCCAGCGAAGTAACTGCTACACTGTCTGCTGATTCCAAAACTTTTTGTTCCAAGAGAATTTTTTTTTTTCTTTAGTGTTTGTGTGCTCACTGGAGCGACAGAGAGACAGAAAGCTAGAAATCATCCCCTGGAGGATTGCCATGCCACAGTCCCTTCTCCTGCAGTCTCCTTTCTGGATCTTGGACATGCACACACACATACCCAGTGTGAGTTTTAAGTTACCGGTCTGGGACTCAAACCATGGTTGACTACGTGGGAGTCCAGTGATGTAACCATTATGTCATCTGTTGATCCCAGCCCCAAAACTTTTAATATTTTTAAAAAGGAACAAATATTTAAAAAATTTAAGCTAAGAAAGGGTTTCTTAAGAAACATGAAAGGTTGGGGGCGGTCTGTCAAACATGGCAGCTGTGCTCCGAGGGTCTCGGCTGCTAAGCCGGTCCTGTCCACAGCTGGGGCGGCCTATGTCGAGGGGCGCTCATGGCGAGGAGGGCTCAGCCCTTCCCCTGGGGAGATGGTAACCATACTTTATTCCATAACCCTCATGTGAATCCACTTCCAACTGGCTATGAAGATGAATAAAGAGAACGTGGACCACTACCCAGGCACTGGGGACCGCAACACTGGTTTGGATCATTACTCTGCACGTGGACCAGAAAAGTGTACGGGACCTTAAGCTCACCTTCTTCACTTGTAGCAAATGGTGACAAGTATGCTGATCTCCCATCCTTTGCTTGCAGCAAGAGATGGCTTAAATAAATAACATAAACTTAAAAAAAAAAAAAAAAAGAAAGAAAGAAACATGAAAGGCTGGGACCAGCAGATGCCCTAACGGTTACACTGCTGGACTCACGAGTAGTTGACCACAGTTTAAGTCCTGGTCCTGATGGCTTAACACCACGCTGGGTCTGTGTGCATGCATGCCCCAAATCCCAAGAAAAGAATGGAGGAGAAGGAATTGCAGTGTGACCATACCCATGATTTCTCGCTTTCTGTCTCTGTCTCTCTGGTGAAGGCACATGCCGTATAGTAAAAATCTCTCTCTAAAAAAGAAGGAGAAGAAGAAGAAGAAGAAGAAGAAGAAGAAGAAGAAGAAGAAGAAGAAGAAGAAGGAAGAAGGAGAAGAGAAGAAACATGAAACAAAAATAAGAGATCAATGAAGTCGATTATGTTAAAATTTTGAATTCTTTATACCAAAAGCCATCATTAAAAATCTGAAAAAAAGGTCAGACAGTGATGCAACAGTAAAATGCTATGCTCATGAGAAGTTTCCAGATTCTTTTCAGAGACCTCCTTGAGTATAGCTAATATACCTGTGCCCATTATCGGGGGTTAGCTAAGGTCTGGAGTGGATTGTGGCATCAAGACCCTGGAAGAGGTGCTGTCTCCTTGTCTTTTTCTTTATCTCTTACTCAGTAAATAAATATACTTCAAAAAAGAAAAAAATCTGAAAAAGGTAATCACAGAGAGAGAAAATAGTATTTTTTTTAAAGAATTATTTATTTATCTTTATTTTTTATTATTACTCTTTCATTTGACCAGAGAAGAGAAAGGGAAATTAAGAAAGCGAGCCAAGCTGCCAGGTCCGGGATTCAAACTGTAGTGAGTGGGAATCCAGTGCCCTAACCACCATGCCACCTGCCATCCTCAAGAGTAAATAGTTTTATATAATTTACAAAGAATTATTGTCCATACTATATAAATAACTCCTACAAATTATTAAGAAAAAATAAGTGGGACCAGCAGTTAGCGTAATGGCTACGTCACTGAACTCCCATGTAGTCGACTGTGGTTCAAGTCCCGTACCCGGTGGCTTAAAACTCATGCTGGGCGCGTGTGAATGCGTGCCCAAGATCCCGAGAGGAGAATGAAGGAGAAGGGATTGTGGCATGGTCATCCCCCCTGGAGGGTGATTTCTCGCTTTCTGTCTCTCTGTCTCTCTCTTTCTGGAGAGCGCACGCATCCTATAGCAAAAACCTATCCAAAAAAAACAAACAAACAAAAAAAAAAAACAAGTACCCCCTTCTCCTTCCACTCACACTCACATACTGCCACCATAGACAGACACAGACAATGAGGAAAGGGCAATACACTACAGATGAATTGCCCAACGGCCAAGTAATATATGAAAAATTTATAACCTCATCTATAGTTAAAGGAATAAAAAAATAGATATCATATAAGGGGTCCTCAAAAAGTTTATGAAAAATGCATATTATGAAAGGTCCATGTTGTGGGTTTGAAAGTTTTTGCACCAAAATACAATTGTACATTGATTTCATTTGCCATAACCTTTTGGAAGTTCCCTTGTATCTGCAAACTTTAAAGATGAGTATAAAGCCAAGTGATCCAAGGATCTGGGGAAATTGGAAATTCTGTTGTGTGCTGTTGTTGGGAGTGTAAACTGGTCCTACTAGTTTGGAGAACACGTAGGCAATTTCCAGTAAACATGAAATTGCAAATTATCTTTGACCTAACAATTTAAGTCTGAGGAAATGCTGGCGCATGTTTACAAGGTCATGGACAAAAATGTCTACTGGAACACTGTAGTAGTAAAGATCTGGCAACAATTCAAATGACTACAAATAGAGTGAATAAACAGTTGTGTTGAGAAATATAATTTAATGCTTATACAAAAGAGAAAATGACTGTAAAGAGACTGATAGAAAACAATCTCTACGGCATAGTATTGAGATAAAAAAAACATGTTATAGGTGGTATATATACTATGCTAGGATTTCTATAAAGTTTGAAAATATGAAAAACAATTCCAAATGATTCCAGGGATATACATATGGAAAAGCTATATTGATGTTCATGGGCCTGACAAGTAACAAATTCAAGATAGAGGCAGAAAGAATTAGAAAGATTTACAGTGAATTTCAACTGAATAATACTTTGTTTCTTAAGCTGGCAGGTGAATATATGGGTGCTCATTATATTAATCTCTTTTCATTATAAAAATCACTATACCATGTCTAATATGCACTTACTCTTTCTGTTAAGGATATTAAAATGATGGTGTGATATAATATGTAAATAAGGCACTGTGTGCATAATTGAAAAGTGATCCTGGTAGAAGCACCATGGGGAGAGTAGAGAATAGATAGTAAAGGAAACATATTTTCCTTGTTTTATAAAAGGAAACTACTTCTGATTATCTTAGTTGGTTGCAATAGAATAAAAATAATTATAAGCCAATAGATATATTCCTGGTGCTAGGAGATATGTTTATTTGCTCTAGTAAAGACATGATACCTAGAATCACTATTGTGAGAGGTACCATCACATGATTAAATTTGTCATAGCCTACAGTTATTATCTGTAAATGATCTTGCCTTTTCACCAGCCCAAGTTAAATAGGGATGTAGTTATAATTACTATCTCTAAAGTTTTTATGTCTTGATTATGACATGAATTTCTGCATTTCTCCAAGGCATGTGAACTTATTTATTTATTTATTTTTTTGAAGAGGTTTTTGCTATAGGGCGTGTGCGCTTGCCAGAAAGAGACAGAGAGATAGAAAGCGAAAAATCACCCCCCCCCCCGGGGGGGATGGCCACGCCGCAATCCCTTCTCCTCCATTCTCCTCTTGGGGTCTTGGGAATGCATGCACACGCACCTGGTGTGATTTTAAGCCACTGAGTCTGGGACTCGAACCACGGTCGAGTACTTGGGAGCTCAGCGACATAGCCATTACGCTAACTGCTGGTTCCTGTTGGGTTCTTTTTCTAGAGACATCGTCATCCCTTCAGTTGAGCAGCCCAAATCTATGAATTGATTTCAATTCAAGAACTGAGAGCTTGTGAATCATCACTGTGGCAACATTTTTCACATTTCTGGGAGCAGGCTTAGATGTGTGTGTGTGTGTATGTGTGTCTGTACTTTTAAAATATGTAATTATTTTTTAATCTGCTCATATGATTGTAGACTTTAAAGAACAAACCTCTTCAACATAAAGATTTGGCTCTTTTGTGAAAAATTTCAAAGATTACTTTCTTCAGAAGATCACCAAGCCATATTTTTTATCACATTTTTATTTACTACATATACTGCAAACATATAAAAAATACATGGTACAAAAATACTTTTAAAATTTAACTTTCGAGAGTGTGTAGTGTTATAATACAATGACATGTATTTATATTTTATTTCAAATTGGTTTGCTTAATAAACCATTAATAGTGAAATGTTACTTGTGGATAATTAAAAATAATCTATTTGCAGTATTAACAATAAACAATTCCAAAAAATTGGTAAGAATTAACTATGTCAAGCATTAGTGTCCAAAACAGGGATTTTGAAGAAATTATTATATAAAATACAGCAACTAATGGTGTATTTTAATTAAACTATGGTTTATTTTGGTCTGTGACAATGTACATATGCACTTGAATAGGATTCTTCTTCTGAAAATACTCTTAAGAAGTCCTTTGATTTCTTAAGGCCTAATAACTGCCCCACACAGCCACATCCAACCTACCAGTTCATTTAATGGCTCTAGACAACCAGTCATTGAGAAATCCTTATCATTTGGGTAGACTTGTATGTTCCACTAATATTATAATGGAAAGAGTCATTATAAGTGAAATCAAAGTCAAAGACAAAAGAAAATACAAACAGGGCCATTAGGTAGCATAGCGGTTAGGTGCTGGACTCCCACATGGTCAACTGCAGTTCAAGTCCTGGATCTGGCGGCTTGCTTTCTCATTTTCCTTCTTTCTCTCTCTCTTTCACTCTCTCTCTCTCTGTCTCTCTCTGGTGAGTGTGCATGCCCTATAGTGAATAAAAATAATAAAAAGGATAAATAACATTAAATAATTAATTCTTTTTAAAAAATACATTCAAATCAGTTGTGACATGGTTTTTCTATAAATATTTTAGTTGCTCTACTTTTAGGAAAACAAAATTTAGTATGTGTTTGGATTTTACAATATCTATGCTCTAACTGAAATTTTAACGAACAAGTCTGATGGGATTACATCTAGTATTGCCAATTGCAATGGAACATCCACTGTGTGCGAAGCACTGTGCTAACTTTTTAAAATGGTTTTTGCCATAGGGTGCATGCACTCACCGGAGAGATACAGAGAGAGGGAAAGCAAGACATTAGCCCCCAGGGGAGATGGCCATACTATAATTCCCTCTCCTCCATTCTCCTCCCAGGACTCTAGGTACACATGCACACATTCCCAGTGTGATTTTCTTCCTTTTTTTTTTTTTTTTTTTTGCTGTAAGGTGTGTGCACTCACCAGAGAGACAGAGAGAGACAGAAAGCAAGAAATCACCTCCCAAGGGGGATAGAGATGGCCATGCTGCCACCCTTTCTCTCCGTTCTCCTCTTGGAATCTTGGGCATGCATGCACATGCCCCTGGTGTGAGTTTTAAGCTGCAGGGTCCGGGACTTGAACCACGGTCTACTACATGGGAGTCCAGTGACATAACCATTACTCTATCTGCTGGTCCCAAAGAATTATTTATTGAATTTAATTTATTATTATTGTTTAATTTGTTACAGGGCATGTGTATTCACTGCAGTGAGAGAGATAGAGAAAGTAAAGAAGCAAGCTGCCAGATCTGGGACTCAAACCTCAGTTGGTCACATGGAAGTCCAGCTCCCCAACCACCATGCCACCTGCCGCCACCTCAGTGTGATTTTCAAGCTGCTGGATCTCTGACTCAAACCACTGTCGGCCATATGGAAGTTCAGAGCCTTAACCACAACATCACCTGCTGGCCCACTATGCTAACTTTTAAAAAAGTTGAATATTAATGTCTTTATTAAGCATTATCTTAGTGTGATATAAAAATATATTAAGTTAGTGTCAAATCATTAGTTTGCTGTGGTAATGTATGTAATTCTGTACCATTGCTTCCTTGTGCCAAGTAATATGTTTCTGCACTCCCCTCACTCACACAGACACCAGCACACGAACTGTGTGCTAGGCAATGTGCTAATCACTGGGACACCATGACTTGGTACATTCTAAGAATGCGAACTTATGTTAACCTATGCAGGACAATTAGAAAGTATGTTGTTTTTCTAAAATGAGGTTCAAAGCAAAGTGTAAGGTATTTCTATTGGCCATACTACACCACAGACCACTTAGCGCCTTTGTAGACTGGAGACTAACTTGGAAAGCTTCATGTTGTAATCTAAATAGTCTAGATAAGTTTTGATCTTTTAAGTGTATTCTTTGGAGCACCTGATCCCATATAATCCAATCCATACTTAAAAGGGTTTGTAAACTAAACCTGGCAGAAATGTAAAGAGCCCCAAATACAGGCAGTAATGTGGTGCACTTAAAGCCCCATTCTGGCCTTGTGAATGAGTAATACGTAAGTAATTCATGATTGGGTCAAAGATTCTCTTCAAAGTGTTAACCCTACTCCCCCCCAACTCCAACTCATGTAAGACAAGTTGCACATAATACAGAGGGCAGAATTTGGTCTCAAAACCTTCCATGAAATATCGTGATTGGTCCTTCCTCTCCAAGTAGAACCTAAGAATTCTATGAGTTTCCTAGTAGTGTCCTGGAGAAATGGATCTCTTTAGCCAGTTTATTTTGCTACGGCGGCAGTGTGAACCTACTATGACCCCAGGGGGGACTGCAGAGAGCTGGGGGTCTGGCTGTCCACTTCGTGAATCCAATACTGGCTTAAAACTATGCACTGAGCAAAGTGCTCTGCATATCTTGCTTCTCATATGGAATAAAAATATACACTTAAGAATTAACTATGTTTGGGGGAAAAAACGATGAAGGTTGAAAGGACCCCAAGAAAAAGTATGACGAATTGACTAGGAAAGAAAACAAATGCCTCTAGTAGTGTTCTCAGAATTCTTAGGATTTGAAATGTCAGAATGAGTCATACATTGGTATGTTCTATAAATGAAAAAGCAATCCTACTGGGTACTACTCACATGGTGCATGATTACTTACAGGATGGAAGGGAATAGTTTATTGCCATTTGATAGAAAGAAAACAAACCCATTGAATAAATCAAGGTAAGCAGTGTGTAACACTCCTCTCCTGACCATTGGTTTCCCACAGGTTGATGTGCATTGCCTGTGAGAAAGCAGGCAAGGTATCTATCCTTTCTGATGTAGACAGGCATGGCTACTACCACCTAAAATTGCCAAATCACAAATTAACTTAGAAGCCCATAGAAACATGTATGCATTTTAAATTGTCGTTGAGATTGGGAAACTCAATTCCATTGCAGAATCTCCTCACAACATTTTTAGACTATACTTGTCCATACAGACAAAGCTATTCAGGTACATGCTAACTATGTTTTTTTTTATTTTTTGAGAGATTTTTTTGCTAAACAGCACATGAGCTCACTGAAGAGACAGAAAGCGAGAAATCACCCCCGAGGGGAGATGGCCACGCCACAGTCCCTTCTCCTCCATTCTCCTCTCGCTATCTTGGGCATGCACACACATGTACCTAGCGATAGTTTAAGTCACCAGGTCTGGGTCTCAAACTGTGGTTGACTACGTGAGAGTCCAGTGAGGTAACCATTATGCCATCTACTGTTCCCCATCAAAGCATTTTTTTAATGCCTTAGAGAAAAAAGATTTCAGAGCCCTCTGTTTTAAAAACTTTAAATACATTTATTCATAAAAATTACACAAAAACTTTAAACATATGTTACTAATTATGTTAACAAAGATTATCATATTCATCATTACATTTTTGCCTATTAGGTATGAATATTGGATTTACTGTTTTCATTATCTAGTTTTCTAACTTAGATCTTATCACATTTATTAGTGGTGTTAAGATGTATTCAAAACTTCTGTGATCATTTAAAAGAACAGAATGAAATTTTGCAATGATTTGTTTTAGTGTAGTCATTTTCCTCATGAGAAGAAAAATCACTATTTAAGGATGGTCTATTTTATTTCTGTAAGGCATTTGCAGGTCGCTAGACAGTTGTTTTTCATAAACTTTGAGTCACACTTAAAACGTCGAGTCAACTGCTGACAGTTCGAGAAACCATCCTCATACATGCAGGGATTGGCTAAAAGGAAACAAAAGGGAAATAAATGCTGCTTTTTGTATTAAATACTACCATTTACTTTGTGCTGTTCTTTTATTTTTCCCAAAAGTCACTACATAACCATGAGGGGGTAGTATTTTTTTTTTTTTAAGAAGGGAAGTTTTTTTTTTTAAATATTCTTATTTAACTTTATTTATTTGCTCATTTGAGAGAGAGAGAGAGAGAGAGAGAGAGAGAGAGAGAGAGAGAGAGAGAGAGAGAAAGCAAGCCACCAGGTACAGGACTCAAACCGTGGTCGGCCATGTGGGAGTACAGTGCCCTTAACCACCATGCCACCTGCCGGCCCCCGAGGGGGTAGTCTTAAACCATTTAATAGACATATCTGCAGGAGCAGCTAGTGAGTTCTGACAACAGAGCTTTTATGACATCAAATAAATTTCCCTATTCTGTTCCAAAAAAGTGTATCATAACAGAAATGATCTTAACCCCATATATTTTAGGTGCTTTATACTTAATCCATTGGTATATTTATGTGTGCGATGAGTGCAAGGGTACAAGAGGGAACGTGACTGCTGCTCACACTCCTTTCAACAAACTGCGAACTCTGGCACATATATATATATATATATATATATATATATCTCCAATACGAGCAGTGATTCTAGTGTGTGCATTTATGTGTGTATGTAGTGCCTGAGGATTTATCTATTTATTTATTTTTCAGAGATTTTTGCTATAGGGAACATACACTTGCCGGAGAGACAGAGAGACAGAAAGTGAGAAATCATCCTCGGGGGTGGGGGGGGTGGGGGTGGGGATAATCATGCCACAATCCCTTCTCCACCATTTTCCTATCAAGATTTCGGGCACGCATGCACATGTGCCCAGCATGAGTTTCAAGCTGCTGGGTCCAGGACACCAACCACGGTTAACCACATGGCAGTCTGGCACCTTAACTACTATGCCACCTGATGGGCCATGTCTGGGGATTAATAGACTTGCTAGAATCTTTAACATATGTGCTTAAAGTAGCCCAAAGTTGTTATCATCCCCTCCCTCACTCCATGCTTGTTTGACAAATGCGTGTGCATCCGTGTGTGTGTGTTAAGTGTTAAGGAATGGCCATACTAGGGGAATAGTACTGTTTTTCTTACATATATTCCCTAGCCTTTATTTAGGGGCAGAAGTACATTGAGTCTGACCCTATCTAAGGTTGGGTAGTCCATAAGTTCTCATAAATTTGCTTTTCCCCTCTCTAAGGGGGGGAAAAATCAATTAGAGAGGCACTAGAGGTGGTTCAGGGGAATCTTCATCACCACTTTGGCTTGCCTGAACTTTGGTTTGCATGATGACTTCTATGTCTATCTTAATTTAGTTCTCACCACCCTCAAACAGCAGTTGAATTTACTGCTTCATTTTTAGCTCCCCATGCCCCACTAAAAGAAATACTGAGGTAGAAAAGTAAAGCCCCAAAATAGCATGGGGACATACATATATCAGAGCAGAGGCTGAACCTGTCTCCCGCAGTGAGGTCAGTGCCACGTACTGTAGGCGCCATCACTTAGAGTTGGAAAATGGATAGTACTTACTGCAAAGCCCATTATCACAATGACCAGGGCAGTCTGCACATGGTTTTCCTTTTTTATACGGAGTACTCCTGGTTTTTATGTTGTTTCCCCTGCCAATAGAATATGTGAAAGAAAGGATTAGTGACAAGAGTGACAGGAGCTCAGAAAAGGGAGAGAAAGATTTCTAAAATTTCTGAGTAACTGGTGGACATCACATCTCCAGCCTGACGAGCCACAGAGCCCATGTTCCATCCATCAGGCTCCTACACACAGGCGCCCCATCTTCCCTTCAGAACACACTGCTTCATGTTTCCTGTCTTTCCCATTCTTCAAAACACACCCACAAAACCCCTTGTGAAACTACCTTTTAACCCTATAACCATCGGTTGATCAAAAGGACTGAATGATAGCCTGAAGTGCAGGCCACCTGATCAACAACAGGCTGAAGACGATCTCCAGTGCTGTACTTACGCAGGGCAATATTGACAGACGTAGTAATACTTCAAGGGCTTATCAGGACAATGGGCTAATGCACAGCCAATTTGGTGGGAAGTGGCCCAAACAAGCTGTAAATTAAAAGTGTAAAAATGTCATTTAAATTAAATGTACAATGTTTCCCCTGTGTGGCTTTTTTTTTCTTTTCCGATTTTTTGTTTACTTATTCATGATAAAGTGAGAGAAGAAGAGAAGTGCCTTTGCCATCTTTTGTCACACCTTACCCCAGCCCTCCATCTTGTCAGGATCTGGGGCATGTATGTAGCATGTTTTTATACTCCTTGCACTACAGATTAGTTTGCTACCAACCCCACCCCCAGACTGGACCACTTTTTGTTTCTTCTTTTTAAAAGTTTATTTATTTACTTATTCCATTAGAAAAAAAAAAAACATATAGAAAGAGACAGAAAGAATTTCCAACAAGGTCTTGACACTGTGGTCCAGCCCCAATCTCAGCTTGCCCTAGATCCTGGGCACATGTGTGACTGGCATGTACTGGGAGGTCACTGAGCGTGAACCTGGAAACTTCCCATGTGACTCAGCCTCACTGAGTGTCACATTTTACTTCGTCACCACCATCTGCTTCCCACTTTTTCTTAATTGCCTATTAGAAGTTCAAATGGGGTGACTGGAACCCACCTGACTGACCCAGACACTTGAGAAAGATGCCTGGCATGTGTGTGCACACACTCAAAATCCCAAAAGGAGGGTACAATGGAGGAGAAGGGATTGCAGTGTGATTATCCTACACGGAGGTCATTTTCTCCTTTCCCTCTCTCTGTCACTGTCTCTCTCTGTCTTTCTCCTGTGAGTGCATGCAACCTCTAATAAGATTTTTTTTGTTTTTTTGGAGAGGTTTTCGCTATAAGGTGCGTGCACTCGCCAGAGAGACAGAGAGAGACAGAGAGACAGAAAGTGAGACATCATCCCCCAGGGGGGATGGTCACGCCGCAATCCCTTCTCCTCCATTCTCCTCTCGGGATCTTGGGCACGCACGCACACGCACCCGGCGTGAGTTTTAAGCCACTGGGTAGTCGAACCGCCTTTCGACTACATGGGAGTCCAGCGACATAGCCATTACGCTAACTGCTGGTTCCCACCTCTGATAAGATTTAAAAAATAAACCAATGAAGGGAATTTAAAAAGTTGAAAACAATGGCTTTAGATTCTTAACATTTCCATCCAAACTTGATTATTCTTTTTAAATATCCTTCCAGTTATGAGGATTAATTTAAAATCATAGGAAGCCCTAAACTTTCATGATTTTTTTTTAGAGAGATTTTGTCATAGGGTGCATGCACTCCCCAGAGAGACAAAGACAGAGAGATAGAAAGTGAGACCCCCCCCCCCCCAGGGTAGATGGCTATGCTGCAATCCTTCTCCTCCATTCTCCTCTCAGGATTTTGGGCATGCACACACACACACCCAGAGGAAGTTTTAAGTCATCAGGACTGGGTGTGGGAGTCCAGTGACATAACCATTATGCCATATGCTGGTCCCATTCATGATTATTTTTATGACAATGAATTATCTCCAAAATTCATAAAAGACAATGAGATATCGGGCAAGGAGAGGAAAGGAGGTTAAAGGCAATTTTATTTTTGTGGGAAAAAGAAAAAATCTGTAAACCTTATGTTTTTGTGCAGATAATCTCAGTTTTCCCAATATAGCTTTCCTTTAGTTTTTATATGACAAATACAAACACATATATTCAACAATATCAAAAAATATCATTTGCCTATATCAATACATATGCAAATTATATTTCTCTGATAATTTCTGTTTAGCATTTTATCCTGTGACCCAGAGAAAATTGCTCAAGAGTTTCTTTTGCTTCAAGCTCATTTAATGTGGGCTAAATATAATTGAGGTCTTCCTATCGCTTTATTCCCAGAGCTACCATTTACAACTCAGGTAAGGGGTGATGAAAATGTTCTGGAATTACACAGCAGCCAATGGCTATATAACATTCTGAATGTACTAAAAGCCACATGACTACACAATTTACAGTGGTTTAAGTGGTGAACTTGATGTTATATGAATTTTCTCTCAATAAAAGATATATGCAAAAAGCCTTCATTGTGGCAAATGAAAATCACAATGAGTGTTCAAGGAATGATGGGCTATGCTTTTATCTCTAATATGTAAGATATGATTTGCAAAGTAGGATAACTTCCATGTGCCCAACTCAAATCACATTGCTCAGATATGTGCTTGATATCTTCAGGATAAACTGAGGAGAAAAGGTAATTCTGGGATGATAGAGTACAAACAATCATTAAAGTTTGGTCATTTCACTTTTACCTGGGTGTAATGGCCAGTTTTAACATTTGGTTGAGTATCTCCAGATCCATACCTAAAGTCTGTAACTTCATCATATAAAGCTTGGATTGCATCTGACCATGTTCTGGGATGACTGGACATGTATAAATTCTCCCCACAGCCAGCAACTAAAAATGAGAAAAGACAGTGAACCAAGAGATAAATCAGTATTTCTGAAGACTTCTCACTAAAAACTATTAAAATATTTCAGTGTCTGGGAAAACTATCACCTCCCAATGATACACAGTCATCTTCAACTGACTGATCTTTAGAATAAATCTAATTTTATTTTCAAAAGTACTGCTCTATGAATTGGAATTACTTGAGGCCCCTAACTACCCACGAAAATCTCTTTCCAGAATGTAAATAACAATTTCACATTCAAACTGATTATGTAGCTTAACATAATCAAAATCATCATTTTGGTAATGTTGATAAACTTATTGACATTCAATCAATGAACAAGTATACTTCTGATAGCAACTATGCCTCCTTTGCCTTCACAGTATGCATATAAGTGATTATTTTAAAAAGTACGGAAATGACTTTTGGACTTTGACTCTTAAACTGGGGAATTAAGAGGAACACATGTATGATCAGCGGGTGGCTTGGTGGTTAAAGGAGTTGGATCCCACATGGCTGATCTCAAGGTTTGAGTCCCGGACCCTGCGGCTTAAGAAACACTGAATATATGTGTGCATGTGCTCAAAATCCTGAAAGGAAGAAGAAACAAAGGAATTGCAGCATGATCATGCCCCATGGATAGGTGATTTCTCCCTCTACCTTCCTCCCTGTCTTCCTGGAGAGTCCCCATGCTTTCTGGCAAAAATTTAAAAAAAAAAAAAAAAAAAAAAAAAAAAAAGTGAAGCAGATGGCAAAGAGATCATATATAAGATGGACTATCTTTTGGGAAAAAAGATGAACTAAAAATAATGGATGCAGGCCTGACAATGAAATGTCCGTGATTATAAGCAATTGACCAGATTTTAGTAAAAAGTGCAAGGCAGGTTGGAATAGAGTGGACAGGTTGAATAGGGCAGACCGAGGGCCTTAGAAGGCAGGTAGAGATTTAATTCACTGTTAACATTATTTGCATTACACTTCAGAAAATGATTCTAAAAGATATAAAATATTCTTCACTGGGAGCTCACAATCTGGTAGGCTTTGCCTCAATATGTTAAATGGGAGCTTTTATTAGATTTTTGAGACTAAACATTGGCATATGACTAATATAAATAATGAGTATCTAAATGGACTTAAGTTCAGTAAATACATAAAATGTTTTTGTGCTGTTGTTTTCCTCCATCATAATCTTTGCCTTTGACTATTAACTTAGACTCAGAGCTGGCCTAAAGTCCCAGGATAAATGAGATTTGGGGATAAGAATTTTAAAAAAGAAAAAGAAGGAAAACAGCAAAAGAAACAAGGCATGGATATGCAGGGGCAGGTGATAAGAATTAAAGCCAAAAAGCAGATCAAGCCATTCCCAAACTTCCACATAGCTCTACTTCGGTGGTTTTTAAGTGTGGCGAAGTTCAACTTACAGCTGATGTGTCGTTCATGTGGAGGACTGTGAGACATATTACACTTCTTTGCCCACCTCTCAGCATTCTGTGCAACTTGGTCATTCCATGTCTTGAAATAAATGAGAAGCATGGGAATTAAAACATAAAGGAGGTAATGACGACGTATATGGTTACATTTGAAACAAATTTCTATTTGGTGAATCCGTTTCCAGCATTTCTCATTTTTTCATTTTGGTACCAGAGGACACATTTCTTGCATTCCTAAATGATTTACTTACCAGGAAGTATCTTTCTATTGGAGAGGGGTGTAGAGAATCAATTACTTGAGGGCAAAAAATATTGCCCACCAGCTTTCCAGCAGCAAAATAAACATTTAAAATTTCAAAACAAAAGAATGATTTTTTTATTGTCATACTCTTATATCATAATTTTTTTTAACTGCTAGCCTGAGAGTATGGTTGTTTAATTAGAACCAAGAGCTATGTCTTTGGTATTTTTAGAAGACTTAGTTCACACTATCATGCTTTATTAAGCAGTAGTAAATTTGTGTTATACTAAATGACATGAAGATCAAAATGTGGAGAAACAAATAAATGACCACCCTATCCATATACCACAATAAAAAAAAAAAACCTAAGAAAATCAATATAAATGGAGATGTTAGTATTATAATTGAGACAAATTAAGTCAAGATATCTGGAGAGTACTTATAAGGAAAAAAAAAAAGATGTGCCAATATAAGATAAGAGATGTTTAAAATAGAGTAGACTATGTCTTCCACAAGGCAACATCAGTTACTTACTAAGGTCCTGAAGCATTTATTCTGAACATCTGGCACAGCACACAGCTTCAGAAATTAAGCTAAACATAAGGCTCAGTAGAAAAATTCGTTCTTATAGACTATATTACGCACCAACTTTTACAAAGATGAAGCAAATGATAAAAATTACTACTTCTAATTTATTATAGAAATCTCCTCTAAATAGTTTTTTTCCCCCATACTGAGCTATGGTATACTTCCAAATGTCTTTGATCTGTTAATTCTTATTTAGCCTTATGGGAAAATTCAGAACAAATCCAATGCATTTTTTTCATAACGCTTTATTTGAATTGGTAAGAAAATAGAAACTAATCTGTTGAAATATCAGATGTGCCTGGCAATTTATTTACACTAATATTATTTCTTATCAATCTTCACAAAAATTCAGCAAAATTTGAATAATTTCCACTAGTAAAAGAAAGCTGTGGCTCTTCCAGATTAAGTGACAAGTATAAAGTCAACTACAACATCTTCTCTCTTTTTTTTTTTTTTTTTTTTTTTTTTGAGAGGTTTTTGCTATAGGGCGTGTGCGCTCGCCAGACAGACAGAGAGAGACAGAGAGATAGAAAGCAGGAAATCACCCCCCAGGGGGGATGGCCACGCCGCAATCCCTTCTCCTCCATTCTCCTCTCGGGATCTTGGGCACGCACGCACACGCGCCCGGCGTGAGTTTAAGCCGCCGGGTCCGGGACTCGAACCGCGGTCGACTACGTGGGAGTCCAGCGACATAGCCATTACACTAACTGCTGGTCCCACAACATCTTCTCAATATCTTTATTTTGTCTAAATATCCTACTTCGTTGTGGTTTGGTTTACTGGCTCCCTACTATACTAATCAACATTTCATGTATGTGCTTCCTAATAATGTGGTATTCAAAGATATATACATTATATAACAAACACGTAGTCTGACCATAGCAGAAAAGAGGACTCATTTTACAAACCAATCACTATATTTAAATGAAGATTTTGTTTGTAGCTGGGCATCTAATTACTCAAGTTATGCAATCTACAGATAGATTCTTACATATCATCTGTGTTTTAATTATATCTCTAGCTTACATTGACAGAGTCAACATTTTCTTTTTTCATTTTTTTTTTTTTTTGAGAAATTTTTGCTATAGGATGTGAGCACTTGCTGGAGAGAGAGAAAAAGAAAAAGAGCAAGAAATCACCCTCCCCCTCTACCCCCAAGGAATGGCCAAGCCACAATCCCTTTTCTTCTATTCTCCTCTCAGGATTTTGGGCACATGCACACACACACACACATGCACACAAACTTGCCTGGTGTGAGTTTCAAGCCACTGGGTCTGTGACTCCAACTGCATTTGACCATGTGGAGTCCAGTGCCTTAACTGCTATGCCACCTACTGGCCCCAATTTTTAAAATTTAAATACAATATTTATCTACCAGCCTGGACACTAAGATATCAGTTTTTAGTGGAATAAATGGATTAGAATATTTTGATTATATAGATCCTGGTAAGATATCCACAGCAAAATGTTTTAATGTTAATTGACAATGTTCCATCGACAAGACATGACTTACCATTTTAAGCATGTTGGAAGCACTGGGCTGTACTAACCTTCTAAGCTCATTGTGCTTATTAGTAATGTCCATTTGGACTGATCGGTCATGGGTCATTAGAGAAAAATATGAGATATTTCCCTATAAAAGGAAGCAAAAGTTAGTAAAGACAATGTCACAACTTTGAAAATCAAAGTAACAGTACTATAAGTCATATATTTCAATATGGAAATTAGCAAAATGTTTAATTTTATGCTCTCAAGCTTTAGCTAGCATGAGACTCGCCTTAAAGACATTAACATACAGATTGCTGTGCTCTATCCTCAGAATTTCTGACCCAGGGAACTTGAGTAGGGCCAGACAATTTGGATTTCTGTTTGAGAAACACAGGTCTAATTCAGAATTGGTTTGGAGTTGGGCTTGTCCTTTTGAATATCATTTTTTTCTTTAGCAATAAACAAAACAATTTTAATCCATATGACTTCTCTACACATGATCCTACCTCATAACGTGCAAAAATAAAAAATTCTCATCAGTAACTAATTAGCACCAGAAAATTTTAAAAGAATAAGAAAAAGAATTCTGCAAAACCAGAATGTAACACATGGTAACTAGCAAGAAATATATACTCAAAATGTAGAGAATTTTTCTGTTTTTTTTTAATAGTGAAACATATAAAATGTGTTGAATTAAACTTTGAAGCCAAAAGTATAGTTTTGCTTTGAGCTAGTGGCTGTTGAAGACTTTGTAATATCAGATATTTCTATTGATCTGGAAACTTAATCTTCAAGCATATATTAAGTCTTTCAACTGAAAAACCTACTTAAAATAAATTGAATTCCTATATTGTAATTAGCTAGTTAATTTTATACTTCTGATTGATTCTGTACTCTATCTGGTGCTCATAAAGCTGACCCATTGTCTTGATGCTCGCCTGGTAGTGTTAGTAAACTTACACCAAATTCTCACTACCTTTTGTCTGATTTCCTTGTCATTAAAGGTGTACATTCATTAGAACAAGATGAGTTAAAAGGTGCATTATGTAACTAGGGAATATTTCCTTCCATTCTTCATCATAGGAAATTAGCTATCATCAACATTGTCTAAAAATCATTCACTATGAGCTATGGTTGAGACAGCCTTATTAGCAGGACTTAAGATCTATTTTATAAGCCAGATTCATACCGTGCTTGCAGCTTGCTGCAGTAGTACCATGAAGCATATGCTCACCAATATCATTGTCTCTAAGAAGAAATAAAGCATTTATGAGATCTATGAGTTCATAAACACAGCTTACTTCATGAAGAAGAAAGGTTATGCTTTAAGGATTATGCTTTTTATAGTTTGAAAACTTAATTTTTCACTATTTTTAATTGATAGAGGTTATGTGGGCTTGTGCATGCGTGCACATGCATGAGAGAGAGAGAGAGAGAGAGAGAGAGAGAGAGAGAGAAAGTGCACCCCTCCAAAGGGTCGCAGTAACATTACAATCATTTTCTCTCCATTCTCAATCCTATTAGAATTTGGGGCATGTTTTTAAACTGTGTGGAACTTGAAAGGAGGCTAGTCATATGGGATGTGGCTCCAATACACAGGGTTTAACCTCTGCACTATGAAGCTACCCCTAAAAACTTTTATTTTTAAGTGTATATATTTTTTTCCATGAGCAAGAGAGAGAGAGTGAGAGAGATCACCTGCAACAGGGTCTTGACACCGTGATCCACTCACCCCATCTTCAGCCAGTCTCAGATGATGGGCCCGTGCCTGCCTGGTGTTCTAAGGGAGGTCTCCAGGTGCTACCCTGGAAACCGCCCACGTGGGTCAGCCTTGTAGAGCATCACATTTTACTGCTGCTCCTGGCCTCTGAAAACTTTTCTGATTTTCCCAACTTGGTGGAGAGATAGAGAAGGGACCGAGGCTTGACCATATCCTACTAGGCGGTACTTTCTCTCTCCCTTTCTCTCTTTCTCTCTGGAGAGCACATGCTCCCTCTAAAATAAACAAATCACAAAAATAAACAGATTTTCTTGGTAAGATGGATAGTTATTATTAATAAAATTCAGTCTTTTCCTTTACCTCCAAATGTAGGGCTTATTCCTAGGTTATCGATTTCTAGGTTAAAACCCGGGAACATAGTAGCAATTTTTTTTTTTTTTTGAGAGGTTTTTGCTATAGGGCGCGTGCGCTCGCCAGACAGACAGAGACAGAGAGATAGAAAGCGAGAAATCAGCCCCCAGGGGGGATGGCCACGCCGCAATCCCTTCTCCTCCATTCTCCTCTCGGGATCTTGGGCACGCACGCACACGTGCCCGGCGTGAGTTTAAGCCGCCGGGTCCGGGACTCGAACCGCGGTCGACTACGTGGGAGTTCAGCGATATAGCCATTACGCTAACTGCTGGTCCCCATGGTAGCAATTTTTATGAATACTTTTGGAAGGACAAGAAATTGAGAGCCATCAATAGATAATAGTAAAACTCTGATATATGCCAATTCATATTGCCTATGAGTATTTCCAATTGCTAGATGATGTGATTGGTTTTAGTTTAAAAATCTTGTTTTAAACATTTTTACTTTTTGTCATGATAATTTTCAATAAAGCACTGATAAAAACAAGGCAGACTTGCAAAGGTATACACAATGTGATGGGTGGATACCTCTGAAAAGAGTGATGTAATTATGTTTCATTATACTTCTACATTCAGTTTATATAATTTTCTGTTATGTTATTATTGTTGAAAAATTGCCAAATACTACTCTTAAAACACTTCCCCTTTTTATTTTAAGGTTAACTTCTTGAAAGACCTTTTTTTCCACTAGGTGTCAGACAAATTCTTCTTCTTTATGGCCATGAACTGTCCTGCATGGACACCAAATTATTTATAATCCCATTAAAGATTGATAACAGAGAGGGTCAGTGTAGATACCAGAGACTTTCAGGAAGGGGAGTGGGAGGTCGAGAATGTGTGGTCGAGGGTGGGTGAAAAGAGCAAAGGAAAGAAACATTTAACAGACAAAAGAATGAAAAATTCTCTGTTAAAAAAGTTCTGTAATTTTTGCTTTATAAAAATTGTAAAAAAGGGAAAAAGGAACAAAACATAGTTATGCCAAATATAAACACAATATTCCATACATGATCCATCCTTTGGTTTATTAGTATTTTAGACCAAAACAATGCTAAAAATTTTTTAAGTACATCCTAATAATGAATACACTCTTATCTACTAGTGGCAGAGTTTGACATAAAAATAAAGGCTATAAGATCTTTTCTCACACTATGGATAGCTCTTATTTTCAAATAATGCAGCAAACGTTTTACCTGAAATAGGCAGATGAGAAGGATAAGATGTGCCTTTGCCCAAAGGAAGATGAATGTAGTTTGGTCTTTCACAAAGCAGTATTTATATAAATGAAACAGAAATCACTTCCTTTTCCTGTTTGGTTACTGTGATTGTGCAAGGTTGTAGTAATGTGTTGTGGTGAAAAATCCCCTGAAAAAAAAAACTCATTACATGCTGCAGAATTACTTAATTCTAGAGAAGAACTTGATTAATGATGGCGGTTCTCTAATAATTACTAACAATCTTGGTAATGATGGGTTGGAGAAGGCTTAACCTTTATTTCAATAGTCTGAGGGTGTAATACTATCTAACTAGGTGGAGATTTATGTAATTTTTTCCTCAGTAGTATGTCATGGCATTACTCACTAGTTAGCTTTCAGTAAATTACCTTTATGTAGTCTAATAATTCTATAATACATATTATAAAAAACCACAGTATGCTTCATTATTCAAATTAATTGTAGGATCTAGAATGAAATTTAATGGACATAGCAAATTTATTTTTACCTTATTTTCATTATTTCCTTGTATTCAAGTAAGATGTTCAAGAGGTTTTCCATCAGTATAATATAACTTACTGAAAGAACATGTCATCCAAATATATTAAAAGGGAGAAAATGAGCTTTAATATGCAATAAATGTCTTCTTAAAACTTAATTTTTCAGGATTTCATTAAAATAATTTTTCTCTAAGGTTGCACTAATATTGATAAAAGAGTGGAAAGAGATCCACAAAGAGGGCGGGATCGGGCCCCAGTTCCCGTGTTCACATCCCGGGTGTACCACTCACTGAGTGAAAAAAGTTGGCAAACATTTACCCTTTTCACGCCTCAGTTTGCTTACCCGTAAAATTGGATGACATTAATAACCATGAGGTCTTAGGGTTGTTAAATAAGTTAATTCATTTAGAACAGTCAGCGTCTGCCATATATATAGTACAAGTTGTCAGACTCTAACGAAATTATTTGCATCAACTTGTGTTAACTACATGGACTCCGGGAAGCCTATGAAAGGGGGCATGGGCATCCGATGCCTGAAAACAAGAACTATAACAAGGACTTTGCCAGAACCACTATCTTGCACCAAGGTCACTGCAATCTTTCACACACTCACAAATACATCTGTGTGGACATCTGTTTAGAAACTGCTTCTTCAAACTTGGACTGATATTACCCTTATTATTGCTCCTGATAGCCAAAGATAATTATCCCCAAACAACGTATGCAATCTCTTCTCATTTTTAAAAAAAACGCTTGTCTTGGACCAGCAGTTAGCGTAATGGCTATGTCGCTGGACTCCCACGTAGTCGACCACGGTTCGAGTCCCGGACCCGGTGGCTTAAACTCATGCACAGCGGGTGTGCGTGCGTGCCCAAGATTCCGAGAGGAGAATGGAGGAGAAGGGATTGCGGCGTGGCCATCCCCCCTGGGGGGTGATTTCTCGCTTTCTGTCTCTCTGTCTCTCTCTGTCTGTCTGGCGAGCGCACGCGCCCTATAGCAAAAAAAAAACCTCTCCAAAAAAAAAAGAAGGCAAATTATATACTTAAATGACCTAAATATCATGATGATTTGAAGTAAATAATTTCAAAAATAAATAAAATTTAATTAGCTGGTAATATAGGATTTATTTGTATTTGTCCCACAAAAAGACTATTAAGAGTTATAGTCACTTATTTTGCTTAATGTAGCTATTAGCAATTCAGTCTTTCCAAGTTAAATCTCCCAAACTAGAGCCTTTAAGTAAATAATTCTTTATTTTTTAGGTTTTTTTTCCTCCCCATAGGGCACGTGTACTCACTGGAGAGAGACACAGAGAGAGAAAGTGAGAAACCACCACCACCACCACCACCACCCCTCCCCCCCAGGAAAGACAGCCACACTGCAATCCCTTCTCCTCTGTTTGCTTGGCATTTGGGGTATGCATGAATGCATGTGCTCCTGGCATGATTTTCAAGTCACCAGGTCTGGGCCTCAAACCATGGTCGGCCATGAGAAAGTCCAGTGACTTAACAGCCATACCACCTGCTGGCCCCATTAAGGAATTCTTATAACCTGAGACATTGACTTTAAGTAAAAAACTATTTTTGTATATATTTAGCAAAAATGAAGTCTAGGCACACAGTGATAACACTGCAAATCTTTCCAAATACATGTATTCATTTGTATGAATCTATCTTCCATTACATTTTGTTCTTAGTAAAAATAGTTTATTTTAAAATCAAATGAAATATTCACAAGTACAGAAAATTCATAGAGAAAATAATTAATTGCATCTATAATCTCACCATCCATAGTCTTTGCATTGAAAAGCATAAGATTATCTCAGTCTGTATTTTTCTATATTTTTTATGGCTTTGTTTACATTCTAATGACTTTCAGTTGTAGACTTAGGACTCCTCTAATAGTTTTTAAATAACTATTTTATTTAATTTTATTTATATTATTATTTTAAATTTGATGAGAGAGAGAGAGAGAAAGTGAGAAAGCAAGCCACCAGATCTAGGACTTGAACCATGGTTGCCAAGTGAGAGTTCCAGTGCCCCCAAAACCATGCCACCTGCTGGCCCCCAAGGTTCCTTCAATCTTGACAATCCCAACACTTACAAATTCTTAATAACTGTGGCTAAATAATAACTAAATCTCTTAAAATAATGCTTTTAATGAAATGATCTGATGAGGCATTTAAGTTTATTTATTCAACATTTACTCATTTAATATTAAATAAACATTTATTTGTATTAGGTACTATATTCAATGCATCAGGTAATCTAACACAGCTGTGATAGTTTTCTCACTGAATTATTATTATTATTATTTAAAGAATTATTTTATTTAACTTTATTTTATTTTATTTTTTAAGCCTTCCAATAGTATATTAGAGAGAATGTAGACACTTAAAAAATATTCACTGTCATGAACATAAATTGAGGTTTTTCAGCCCTAGTATAAGCTGAATCAAAAAAGAAAAAAAAATCCAATAGTGTCTTAACATTTTTTTTTTCACTCATTTGTCATACTGACAGTGCAAATACAAATCTGATCTAAATGTACAGACTCTCAGGCACCAATGTACAGCTTTCTTTCTCCTCCATGCTAAGAGGTGTAAAAGCTTAAGGGCCAAACAATACCAAACGTATAGGCTTCAAAAATCATCTAGGTAGGGCATTCACTAGTTTTAGCTAAGATACATCTGGGAACATTGACAAGTGATCACTTACATACAATAATGTGAAGTAAATTTTTTGAAAAATACACTTTAGTGGAACAATCCTTAAAGATACACCAGAGAAACAGGTGGTTACTGGTTTCAGGTATCAGCCAATTTTTGTTTCAGCCTCTTTGAATCTGTGTTCTAAAATCTAAAATTTAGTTGTCTTTCCCTAAGCTGAGAGCTTCCTATCATGTCGGTATCTATGTTATGAAGTAACGGAGACTTAGGTGAAATGTTTTTATTTATCACAACTGCTATATCAATTGCCTAGGACCTCAACAGCTTCATGGAAGTCTGGGAAATGTTCATGCATAAGGTTATTGCCTTAGCTGACTTCGAACTGCCCCATACAATGGTACTTACCAACCCTTAGTGAAGACTTTTAAAAAACAAACAGGTTGAAAATGGATTAAAGGAGGCAAATACAGCATCTGCCTTTAGAGCTATCAACTCAAGAATTCTCTTAATTATGAAATCTTGCAGAGAAGTTATTTTTCTTTCTCAAAATCCAGGTGATGACAACATTCTTTACTCCAGATCTGACATTTTTTTCATCATCTCTGTCTTGTGACTCATCATCTGCTCCACCTACTTCTGGTAAATCTATATCCTCATCACCTCCAATGTTGTTCAACATCTCGGAGAAACGATCAAAATTAGACATGTCTACATCTGAAATGTCTTCTCAGTCTTTCCACACCAAGCCAATTAAGCTCCGCCCTTTCTCTTGTTAACCTTGGCCATGACTGTTCAGATTCTCCTTTCGGTAAACAACGTATGTTTGGAATCACTTGGATAAATACAGTGGAAAAGATAAATTTCATTTAAATATTTAAAATTATCACTTCCTCCAAGACAATTGAATGTAAGTTTGGATTTTTCAAAATTTACATTAACATCTTTACTGTCTTCAACACAAAATTCAATGAAGACACAGTCCCTTTTGATCATAACACTTTGCAGAAGCAGGCTGTATTGTGAATGGGGCAGGGGGACCGGCGAATGGGTGGGTGGGCCTCTCTGGTAGTGGCTGCTGGGCAGTCAACTCTGGTGGCAACTCTGGTGTTTCGTGGCAGGGTCATGACCTCTGCTTGTTCCCTTCAGGTGAAGGTGGCAGCGGTGAGCTCCGCCTGGGTCCCCACAATGCACTGCGCAGAGAGAGCGGCTCCTCTGGTTGGAGAGAAGAGGAAAGTGCAATTTATTTATTTTAATTTGATGAGAGAGAGAGAGAGAGAGAGGGAGAGAGAGAGAGAGAGAGAGAGAAAGCCACCAGGTCCAGGACTTGAACCGCCATCTGCCATGTGGGAGTCCAGCACCCTTAACCACCATACCACCTGCCGGTCCCCTCACTGAATTATTATTGCATAGATTAGGAAGACATAAATCAGATGACCACACAGGCAGAGACTACAACTGGGATAAATGATAGTGTTTCAGTATGTTGAATGAAACTTTTCATATTGCACGAGAATAAGTAATCAAGTCTTCAACCAAAACCAAGTGAGACTGAATATTCCCTAATTTATTTTTTTTTTATTTTTTTTTTTTTCTTTCTTTTTTTGGAGAGGTTTTTGCTACAGGGCGCGTGCGCTCGCCAGACAGACAGAGAGAGACAGAGAGATAGAAAGCAGGAAATCACCCCCCAGGGGGGATGGCCACGCCGCAATCCCTTCTCCTCCATTCTCCTCTCGGGATCTTGGGCACGCACGCACACGCGCCCGGCGTGAGTTTAAGCCGCCGGGTCCGGGACTCGAACCGCGGTCGACTACGTGGGAGTCCAGTGACATAGCCATTACGCTAACTGCTGGTCCCAATATTCCCTAATTTAGAAAGGTTTACTAAAAGCTGGGAGTAGACTGAGAGTATTCTGAAGCCAAAAACAATCTTGCCTTTATTCCATTAGCCACTACACACTGACTCCATGACTTGTTCCATAGAAAGTACGGGAAGGAGCGAGACATAAAAATGAATCATAGGGACGTCTGCCTTGTGAGAACTAAATACTTCTAGTAAGAAGCAATTTCTAACAATCCATGAACTCCTCCTTTTTCTGCCCCCCGCCCCATGCCATAAGTAAATGTAGAAAGATTCCAGAATTACCTACAGAGGTTAGAGATAACAGTAAGAATGGTGATGGAGTTCCAGATTGCCTGGTTGGACATTGCCTATGCAGTGAACATGCTAATATGCCATAAACTTAACTGAGCAAAGCAAAAGAATTGCAGAAAAAGATCAGCCATGTAGCAGCCTGCATTGGAACGAATGGGCACCACAATGATGCTTGAGTTTCTTTTGGTGTCAGACTGGGCCCACAGGAGGAGGATAGTGCTTAAGGTATCTTATGAGCACTCCCGTCGAAAGGTCTGTCCCTCAGGCCTGGGTACACTGCAAGTAAGAAGCTGTCGGCTTTGTTTATTTAAAAGGTTTGTCATGACAATTAAAGGATATGATGTTTAGAAAACACTTAATGGAATTTCTAGCATATAAGATTAGTGGATGCTCAAGAAATATTGACCACTATTATTAATAATCTGGTTCTAACTTACTGTTTAGTGTAACTTCCACTACTCTACCTACCCACCCCAGTTCCCAACCACTGAAAAAATTATAGCCTGCTATTCAATAACCATGACTTGTCTTTTCTAAGTGCTTTGTCTAGAATACATTGTATTTTTCTCCCTTACATTCTGCGTGAGTAATTCTTACTCATCCTTACTGAGTCAAACTGAACATGTATGGCTGCCCCGGGATATGCCTGTTATTCTGTCTGGGGCTGGAAGGCTGTGGCAAGACCCTGTCAGGGGTCCCTGTCTCTTTCTTTCTCTCTCTTTCAATAAATAAATTTTAAAATATCTTACTCATCCAATGAATATGGGCTCAAATATTTCTGTGCTATCTTCTCTGGGCTGAATTAGCATATCCTTCTTTGAGCAGTATTTTCCTTATTCTTCTATCTTAACACTTAAAACACTAAGATCTTTCAGGTCAAGAGCTAGATTTTGTATTTTTGTAAGATACCTGGCTAATACCAAACCATATACTACACTGTGGTGTTTAAAAGAAGACCACTGGGGATCAGCAGATGGCATAATTTTTACGTCACTGAACTCCCACATGGCTCACTATGGTTCAAGTCCCAGACCTGGTGGCTTAAAACTCATGCCGGCACATGTGTGTGCATGCTCAACATCCCGAGACGAGAAAGGATTGTAGTGTGGTCATCCCCCAGGGGGGTAATTTCTCACTTTCTGTCTCTCTGTGTCTCTCTGTCTCTCTGGTCAGCACACGGGTCCTATAGCAAAAATGTCTCTCTCTCAAAAAAAAAAAAAAAAAATAGAAGACCACTGAATACTATCTGCCTGTGTGTGTGTGGGGGGGGGGATGAGGAGTGTAATACACCTAACTCATAGACTTATTTGGAAAAAATGGAATAATTAATGTATAATGTCTAACAACATGCCTTAAATGTTGTAAATACAGTCTCTGTGTTAGTGCTACTGCTCTATTAGGATTCTCTTTTTCATTTCAAGACACTTTCTGTTCTTATTTTCTGCTGTTCTGATTTTCTGTGTCACTCTAGGATTTGTTCTACTATTTTTTTTTTAAGTAACTATTCTTTTTTTTTCCAGGAGTGAGAGAGAGGGAAACAGAGCACAACCCCAGCAGAGTCCTTCACCCTCGCTCACCCCTCGGCTTTAGCCAGCCTGAGACCATGGGCGAGTCTGTGCCTGGTGTACACAGAACAGTCTCTGGACTTGAACCAGGGGTCTCCCCATGTGAGATTGCCTCACAGTGTAGTGTTTTACTGCTCTGCTACCATCTAGCCCTAATTGTGAGATTGCTAGTTTTTGCAAATATGATCTACTTGCAAGAACTAATCAACTAGTTTGTTTACACATTAATGTCCCCATGCAACGTTTGTTGAACGGTTTTTCTTAAACTGAGCACATTAACTGACATAACATATATAAAAAGGAAGAAAACATAACCTAGTTGGAGAGAGCTGCCTCTGGTGTGCAGTAATGTACATGGATGAGGCAGAACGAAAAGCAGAGGAAGCTTCTGAGAGTGGGAATACCTACTTCAAATCATAAAAGATGCTTAAGAATTAGGTTGATAGGAATCAACCTAATGTGGGGTTTAAAACTTTCCAAGTAAAGATAGCAATATGAAAAATGGCAAAATACAGAAAAAATATTTGAAGAAACAACCAGTTTGATGTTGATGACTTGAAATTTGTGCCAAGGTGTGTCAAGACATGAAATTTGAGAATGTACAGAAATATGAAATGAAGAAGTATCATTATACAATAATGAACCTAGACTGTCTCCTATAAGTATTTATGGTTGTCAATAGTGTACATCATCAATATTTCTGGCTTCCTCCTTTCCGGCACACATTAGAATTGCATTTCTTGCCTTCTTGGAGTTCAGAGTGGCTATGTGACTTACTCTTACCAATGACATCTGAGTGGGAGTCTCAAGAACAAGTGTGAGAGTTGCCTGGTTCTCTCCACCACTACCATGTCACTTAAGATGTTCCAGATGTGAAGACTCTGCGACCTTGTGTCTATAAGCAAGGACAATGTTCATCAGAACCCTCGTCAACTCAGGCCAAGTTACATGAGCAAGGAGTCTCAGATGTTACAATATTGAAGCATGAATGTTACCAGAAGCATGATTAGGCTCAGCCTGACCAGCATTGATACCTTATGTGGGGTGCTGCTATCAAAGCCATCTATAACATATGATATGGATTTAGTGGTTTTCTGTGGAGTATAGGGAAAACTTATTGGATGCTGGCAATTTGGTAATCTATACTGTAATGTGTAAGATATTTGTCAAATTTATCAGCTGGAGAATTTGGAGGTAAGATAAATTTTGGTAAAGAATGCGTTAATTGGTTATAGAAGCTGTGTTTTGCAAGGTACTAAAGAAACTGGTGTCAACAGAAATAAAAAGGAATAGAGAAAGTCCTTGAAATCAGGACCTAGTAGGGTTGAAGAAGAAATTCTTCTTTCTACTTCAAAGAGCAAGAGATTGAAAAAAAATGTTTAAAGCATTAAGACCATTTATAACTCAAGACTACTTGGGGCCAGCTGGTGGTATGGTGGTTAAGGCAGCTAAATTCTACATGGCTGACTACACAGTAGGAGTCCTGGCCTCAGTCAATAGCTTGAGGAACATGCCAGGTGGATGTGAATGTATACTCAAAATCCTGAGAAGAGAATGGAAAAGAAATTATGAAAAACAAACAAACAAAAAACAAACACCAAAACAAAACAAAACAAAAAATAAAAACCCCAGACTACTGGCAAGAGCTAAATTAAGTATATGGGTACAGTCCTATAGATTATAAAAAAATCTCCAAATAGATTAAGATGCCTTGGAGTAAGTTTTTTTGTTGTTGTTGTTTTTGTTTTTGTTTTGTTTTGGAGAGGTTTTCGCTATAGGGCGCGTGCGCTCGCCAGACAGACAGAGACAGAGAGACAGAAAGCGAGAAATCAACCCCCAGGGGGATGGTCACGCCGCAATCCCTTCTCCTTCATCCTCCTCTTGGGATCTTGGGCACGCACGCACACGTGCCCAGCGTGAGTTTTAAGCCACCGGGTCCGGGACACGAACCGCGGTCGACTACGTGGGAGTCCAGCGACATAGCCATTACATTAACTGCTGTTTCCCCCTTGGAGTAAGTTTTGAACTAGTGAATAAGCTCCCAGAAAATACCTTCTCCTGGATAAAATAAATGGCTTAGGAAAGAATGTTCCTTTTCTACAAATTTGAACTGGTTTATGAAAACTTCCATTGAGTAGAGAGGAACGGGTTCTATGGGAGTGAGAAAGAAAAGAAACACAACACATTGGAGGTACATGGCATAGTCCGGAATCAATATGCTTTTGAGAGCATTATGCTATTTTAAAAAGAGAGCGAGAGAGAAGAAATGAAAAGGAAAGCCAAAACACAGCCAGGTTTGAAAGACTGTGACAGTTTAAATTACATTAGAAAAATTACATTAGAAACTCATAACTGAGTATTGGCCTGAACCAAGTGAATTGCTCAGTCCTCAAGGAAAGCACATTCTATTCTTAAAAATAGGACAGACTCTCGAAATTGTTGTAGAATTACAAGACATGATATGCGAGAGGTATGTATTTATGCAATGATAGTACTAATTAACCTGGGCTAAATGTTACTTCAAGGAGAAGAATCTGCAAATGATTTAGCAATTAATTACACAGATTGTTGGATCGGCAGATGGTGTAGCAGTTACATCGCTGGACTCTCACATGGTAGACCGTGGTTTGAGTCCCGGATGGCGTGAAACTCACAATGAGTGTGTGTGTGCCCAAGATCCCAGGAGGAGAATGGAAGAGAAGGGATTTCAGCATGACCATCCCCCGGGGGTGACTTCTCACTTTCCTTCTCATTGTCTCTGTCTCTTTATCTCTCTGGATAGATTATAAGCCTTAAGGCAAACACCTTTACAAAAAAAAAAGAAAGAAAAAAATTATGCAGGTTATTGATGCCATAGGTCTTCAAAAATCATGTTGATTTTGACCTTGATCATTCCTATAATCTATTTTTCCACACCTTTTGCCATGTACTTTCTTAATACCCTAATTACAGATCAGATAACTAGGTGAGAACATTTTTTTTTTTTTTGGAGAGGTTTTTGCTATAGGGCATGTGCGCTCGCCAGACAGACAGAGAGAGACATAGAGACAGAAAGCAAGAAATCACCCCCCAGAGGGGATGGTCACGCCTCAATCCTTTCTCCTCCATTCTTCTCTCGGGATCTTGGGCACGTATGCACACGCGCCCGGCGTGAGTTTTAAGCCACCAGGTCCGGGATGTGAACCGCGGTCGACTACGTGGGAGTCCAGCGACTTAGCCATTACACTAACTGCTGGTTCCCAGAACTTTTTTAAAGCTGAAGTCATTCTCTAAAAAAGAACTCTCAATCAAAAAGTGTAAAAGAGCACCACAAACCTCAAATTTATAAACTTCTCATGAGTTAGTTCAATATTAGTAGAATAGTCCTTTTGGAAATTTTTCTCAGAATCTCACCCCTAAGGATACTTTATGTTTTTGCTTGGAAGTTTTGATTTTGTGTATTTTATTCTTTCAAATATAATTTTTTTTGGGAGAGATTTTCGCTATAGGGTGCGTGTGCTCAGCAGACAGACAGAGAGAGACAGAGAGATAGAAAGCGAGAAATCACCCCCCGGGGGGGCGGTCATGCTGCAATCCCTTCTCCTCCATTCTCCTCTCGGGATCTTGGGCACGCACGCACACGCACCTGGCGTGAGTTTTAAGCCACCGGGTCTGGGACTTGAACCGCGGTCGACTACGTGGGAGTCCAGCGACATAGCCCTTACGCTAACTGCTGGTTCCCTCAAATATAATTTTAAAGTCTTTATGTGTTTTGAACAATATCAATTTCTAGATGATAATTTATACATACCTTTTTACCTTAAAATGCAATGTGACATGCTTAATTATAAACTAAAATGCTTGCTAGAGTAAAAGCATAATAGACTAATGATGATGAATTTGGGGGGAGTCAGGCAATAATTGGTAGATAACTTTTTTGGAGCTATGTAGGGAGTGGAAGGAATAGTGTATTGAGTTTTTCTTCAGGAAAAAAGAGCTAATCAATACCTTCATTGTTTTTCTCCACTGCGATTTTAACCTTACTTCCTTTTGCTAAATAAACATTTCTTTCCTTTTTTTCCATTTTTAAAACTATTTTAATTTATTTTATATATTCAATCACTATACATCACTACAGCTTGTAAGGTGAATTTACCCAACATGACTACACTTCACACTAGTCCAGTTGAAGATACCATACATGTTATCATCAACAGATAATCATCCATTTCTGTGTTCCATAAATGTCTTGCCTCTCTATTTTTCCCCTTATTTGCTTCTTCTCACTTTCCCCCTTCTCCCACCCTCCTCCCACACTGTCCCTAGAATCTGTGACCATTTTCCATGCTTCTATATCCTCCGATCTTTCAGTTTTCACCATAGAGTGCAGACAGTAGGTATGTATTAAGGGGAGACATACAATGTCTCTCCTTCATAGCCCACCTTGCTTCATGCAGCAGTAAATATTACATATTTGTTCACTTTCTATCAAAAGCCAGGGTCTTGTTTTTATGGCTGAGTAGTATTCCACAGGGTATATGTGCCACACTTTTTCAATCCATTCATCTGTTTATGGACACTTGGGTTGGTTCCATGTCTTAGCAATTGTGAATAATGCTGCAATAAACATAGATGTACAAGCACTTTTTTGACTGAGTATTCTTCTATCCTTTGGGTAGATACCCAGGAGTGGACTTGCTGGATCAGATGGTAGTGCTATTTGAAGGTCTTTGAGGAACCTCCATATTATACTCCACAGTGACTGGATTAATTTACATTCTCACCAGCAGTGTAGGAAAGCTTGTTCCCTTTTCACCACAGCCTTGTCAGTACTTATCATTTTTGTTTTTGTTTTTTAATCTTACCCATTCTGACTAGAGTTAGGTGGTATCTCATTGTGGTTTTGATCTGCATCTCCTTTATAATGAGGAATGTTGAACATTTTTTCATGTGCTTTTTGACTGTTCATGTCTTCCTTAGAGAGTTGTTTGTTCAGCTCATCTTTCCATTTTTAAATTGGGTTGATCATTTTTAATTGCCAGAGGATGATGCATGCTTGTCAGAGAGTGAGAGAGAAAGCACCCTCCAATGGAGTGTGGCCATACAGTAATTTTTTCTCCATTTCTTCTTTCTATCAGGAGTCTGGGCATGCACATGCATGTACCAGTGAGCTTTTCTAGCTGCTGGGGCAGGAATTTGAAAACGTAGTCAGCCATGAGACCTAGCTTCCAATGCCCAGGTTTAATCACTGCATTATAGAGCCAGATCTAATAAAAAGCTTCAAAGCATAAGTTAAATAATAAATAATATGATTTAGTCTCATAATTGGGATAATAATATTCTGCTATTTGTACTATTGTTAAAAAGCAAAGTCACCAAATCTTGGTGTTTTCTCTGGTTTTAAGTTCTAAGAGTCATCTTTGGGACACAATGTGAAAAATGCTGATAGCTCTTTCTTCCCCCCTTTCTTTTTATCTTTCTCCTTTCTGTTCATGGTCAGGGATGACCTGGATAACACACATGGGAATGATGAAAGCAGAGATAATTAATTTGTTCTGCAAAATAAACTCACAGGAATGTGTACCTTTTTTCATTGACTTGGAAATCTTTTTGGTTAAGGTTGGCAAGGCTTTAAAAGTAAGTAAATTAAGAAATTACTTTGTAGTTACAAGTTGTGTTTTTTTATTATTATTATTACTTTTTTTTTTTTTTAATAAGAAAAGTGTAGGACTCAGGCCAGCAGGTGGCATGGTGATTAAGACACTGAATTCCCACATGGGTGACTGTGGCTTGAGTTATGGACCCAGTTGCTTGAAAATCACACCAGGCACATGAGTGTATGTGCCCAAAATCTAGAGAGAAGACTGGAGAAGGAATTGTGGTGTAGTCATCCTTCTGAGGGGTAATATCGCACTTTCTCTCTCTCTGGCTCACTCTAGCGAGTGCACACACCCTATGGCAAAAACATAAACAAGAAAAAAAAATGGTATAGGACTTAGGGATATTCCAATGTCATATTAGAAAGTAAGACCAGGGACCAGCAGACGGCATAATGGTTATGTCTCTGGACTCCCTAGTAGTTGACCGGTTTGAGTCCTGGAGCCAGTGACTTAAAGCTCACACCGGGCTTGTGTGTGTGCATGCCCAAGATCCCAAGAAGTAAATGTGGAGAAGGGACAACAGTATGGCCATCCCGCCTGGGGGTGATTTCTCACTTCCTATCACTCTGTTTTTCTGGCGAGTGCATGTGTTCAAGCAAAATTCTCTCACATGCCCCCAAAACCACAAGAATCTCCAGACAAAAACAGACTGCAGGAAGGAAGGAATGATGTTCAGAGGCCATCACTTATTGCTTACTGAAATAAGTATCTCATGAATCCTAGTTATAACAGTACTTGTGTAACACGCAATTCGACTAGAATATCTACCACCAAAAAGATTTCTGTTTATTCTTGCTTTATATAGATAAAAACAATTTTGGTTCACTTAGTTTAGTCAAATGAAACACAGAAATCTGTGTCCACACCCAGCTCCTGGCAGGACATCATGTGACTTCGGTTAAACTAATTGGGGTAAATAATCAGGACATCTCATTCCACTGTGATTGATATAGGTATGTGACCTAAGCTGGTCCAGTTCAATGAACTTCAGAATATATGTCTGCAAGCTAATGTATGAAAGGTATGCTACCTGGATGCATAGCCCAGTATGTGGCCATAGAACTGGCTCTAATCAAATTTTTGCTTCAGCAACTCTTGGAAACTGCTTTTCAAGGTCCCTAATGACCTCAATTTGTGGTCCTTCTCTACTATCTGGTGTATTGACAGTGTATCATTTATCTATACAACATTTTTTTTTCTTTTCCATTTGACTACCAGAAAACCATATTTTGGTGGACTTCTCATACTTTATAGGCTCTTTGGTTTCCTCTCAGAACTCATAATGTTGTAGTACTCTAAAGCTATCTTTAGACATTTTCTCTTTTCTATTTACACACACCCCATGATTTCATCTAATCTTACAACTTTGAATACCTACACTTAAATGTGGAGGAGTCCCCAAATTATATCTCCACTTTGAAGAACTTCCCCAACTTTAGACTTAAATACTCAACTACCTGTTCAACATATTCACTTGATTACTTGAAAGGCATACACAAGTGATCCAGAACTGAACTTTTGATCTTTCCACCAAAACTTGATCATCCTCTGGTTTTCTCTATCTCATAAAATAATAATTTCCTAATTTCAAAAACATTCGCGATATCCTTGAATTCTTTGTTCTTTTACATTCTTCATCAGACCCATCAGTAAATCTTCCTGATCGTTCATTTAAATAGTTCCAGAAACTTGCACTTTCTCATCACAGCACAGCAATTGCCTTGTCCTTGCTATTTTTATCTCTTGTCTATGATACTTAACAAGTTTCCTGCCCCCTAACTTTAGCTCTTGCCTGAATTGAGCCCAATCTACAGTACTAGAATAATCTTGTTAAAATATCGATTGAATTATAGTCATCATTCTATTCAATCCGTCCCATAGCTCCTACCTCACTCTGAAAACACGCCAACGTCCTTTCAATAACCTGCCCCTTAATTCTCTGATTCCATCTCCCACTATTTCTCACCTTACTTACTGTAGCAGGAAATACATTAAATATTTCTTTGGCAGTAAGAGTAATTTAGAAAATCTATGTGTGTCCCTTTTCCTTTTTTTCAAATTGCTTGAGGGAACATGTGCTCACTAGAAAGAGACAGAGACACATAGAGAAAGCACCTCCTAAGAGGGCATGGTCACACCACAATCCCTTCTCTTTTATTTCTCTATTCTGCCAGGCTTAGTGGCAACCATGCACAAGCATGTGGAATGTTTTTCAGGCTGTTTGGGGTTGGGATTTGAACTGTGGTTGCTCATGTGGAATATGGCTCTGTTAACCAGTGAGTAACGGAGCTGGTCCTTAGCAGAACATCTTTTGAAATATTAGTACTTCTAAGTAGGCGATGAAGGCAAATGTTATTTGTACAGATAAATAGGAAATGATGGTATCTGAGAATAAGCACTGATTTGGTGAAACAATTACTGAATTGAGTCAGAAAGCCTGGGTTTGGAAACAGTTACACTGATAACTTCTAATTCTTTCTGTAATCTCTTCATTTCGGGGTTTTAATATCTGTCTCTCAGATAGTATCTCTTAAGGTCCTTCTAAGTTCTGATATCTTATGCTTGAAGGATAAGTATATAAAGAAAATGAATCCAAAATAATATGAATATGAAATAATATCAAAAATAGAATACTAAGAATAACATTCAGAAATAATTCAATACAACAAATCTTCCTTGAACATCAAATATGGGTCTGCAAGGTGCTAAGTACTTTGGGGGCACAAGAGAAAAAGCATTTATGACTCCAAATAGTGTATATAGACTGATTGGGTTGATAGGCATGCACAAATTAATTACAGGAGCAGGGTTGTACCCCAGTTTCATAATGGGACCATATTTCAAGAAATGTCATTCTAACTCTAGGGAATTCAATAGGCTCTGGTTCATTTTCTGCAAGAGTATAGCTTGTCAGAAGATCTGGGAAATAAACATTTCCATTTGATTCCATCTTTTCCAGGAAAATCCTGATAGATCTATGATTATTGTTTTTTAAATTATTATTATTAAATCTGAGAAGTAGAAGAAAAACAAAGTTCCTTTTGGATGACCAGTACAACTTGTTGTCTCATCCCCTGACCAGCCCCCTGACCTAGACTTTCTAATTCTTTGGTGGGGTTGGGATATTTGTAATGGTGGAGGGCAAACATGATAGTTTGAGGACATAGAATGAGGGAAATAAAAGAACCACATCTCCAGCCTGAGGTCACCGTCCCATGCCTAACACGAGAACTAGCCTCACCCACATGCTTGTGATCAACTCACTCCAGACAAAAGTGGCAACAAGTCAATGTGTTTCCCACTTGAAATCCTCCTACCAAGGTTTATCACCTGTGAAGGCTCTGAGGGGCCACTAAATATTTCACAATACCCAAATGAGCATGAGAATGTCCTTGACACCTCAGAATAATCATGACGTGGGTTACAGACATGCTCATGTCTATGGGATGCTGTAGGATCAGCGTTCCAATGTGGATATTTTAATGGATGGTGTAGTTTTATTACACCTTGCCTCTTCAAATCCAACTTTTGGACACTAGCTCAAGAATTCTGTTAAAAGTTGGGACCAGTAGTTGGCGTAATGGCTATGTTGCTGAACTCCCATGTAGTCGACCATGGTTAGAGTCCCGGACCCGGTGGCTTAAACTCATGCCAGGTGTATGTGCATGCATGCCCAAGATTGCGAGAAGAGAATGGAGGAGAAGGGATTGTGGCGTGACCATCCACCCTGGGGGGTGATTTCTTGCTTTCTATCTCTCTGTCTCTCTCTTGTCTCTCTCTGTCTTTCTGGCAAGTGCACATGCCCTATAGCAAAAACCTCTCCAAAAAAAAAAAAGTAAGAATTCTGTTAAAAGTTAATATCAGAAGAAAATTCAATGTTCTGGTTGTATTCGCACAGTACACAGTAGAAAGACTTTCATTTGCTCCTAGTTAACATTGCCCTGTAAATGCACTCTAGACTTGCATTAACATATTGGTAGTGCTGCCTTACTATTTTATAGGTCACTTTTGCAATAGATCAAGGTCGTTTTCAGTTAAGAAAATTGTGCTCATGAATTACTCAACTTGTTTTCCCGTAATTGATTTTTGTATTTAAATTATAATTTAGTTATTGTCATATTCTAACTTTTTGATCCTTGTTACACTTAATTCTATCACTTCAAGTATGAAGAAGGTCTTTAAAAAGTTCTTAGAAAAATCTATTATGAAAAAAAATCGCAAGATTCACATTTTTCGCACCAAAATGAGCTTGTATGTTAATTTCATTTTCCACAAACCTTTTGAAGTATTCTCATATTAACCACCCATCCAGGTATAGAAAGACTGTTTCCCACTGGATTCATTTTCACAGTAACCGGGTATTTGTAAGGTTTAACATGCAATGCAAAAATTGCTTCTGAACACACAATGAGAGCGTAGGAAAATGGCTCTGAGAGGTATTTCATTCTGTTCATAACGAGGCTAATAAAAAAGTTTTGTTCAGTGTGGAACTTACTACCCTAATGATTTCCCTGGAATCTGCCAAATTTGGTGTCTGCCTTTCCTACTCCGTGCCTTAGGCCAATCAACTTCAAACTTTGGGGTTAAAACACACATGCTGTCTGTTCTACCAGTTACTGATGTAGTGGGTTCTAACAAGTTCCCTGATTCTCTGATAGCCTCGATACTTTTGGTTGGGGGATGACTCAACAACCACTCCCTTAGACTGACCTACCAGGACTAATTGCGTAGTCTTTCCTTATTAAGTTTCCAGTTAACAAATTATAATTACATTCCAATCTTATCTCTGGGAAAGTGAATCTAGGTTATTTCCCTTAGAACTTTGTGGCTTACCAGATAGTTTAAATAGGAATTGATAACATCACTTAGTTTGACTAAGAAACAAAATTACATTTATGAGTTCTGGAGTGTTTATTGTTGTCCCAATGGACTTACTGGCCTGTTTGTGCAGAAGCACCTGGACGCATTGATAAAGAGCCTGTAAGGTCAGAACTTGTGCTGAGCAAGTATGAAGTTTACTACTAAGAAACTAGTATCAACTAGTTTCAAATATTCATACTAATATTAGCGAATAGTCCTCATGTTTTAATAGGAATTTAATGAAATTCTGCCGAACATGCAAGCACCCACATGTAGATTTATAAAATGGGATCGATCTTGATGTATATGCATAAATTATATGAAATAAACAAATTTAGGAAATATTTAAAAAATTATGGATTTGTTTGTTTATGTACAACATTGTGTCTTAAAATTGCTGCAATTACTTTAAACTGACATTTCCCATATGTTAATACCGATCTTCGCAGGTTTTCTTTTTTTGTCCCTTCCATTTGGCATTTATCAGTCACATACATTGCTTTCTTATCCTGTAATTTTTCAGTTAACAGTCATTTCATGATTACTTTGAACAGTTTTTCAATATCCCCTAAGCATTTAAATAATCGGTTACTGTTTCCTCACAGGCTAGATCATTCTTTTCGTCCTTTAGATAATTGTGATGGGTTATAGAGTTTAAATATTTGTCTTCTGGGTGTAAAATAATAAAAAATAGTAGTTTTCTTTATTTATCTTTAAATTTTTTTTTTTTTGCCATAGGGTGTATGCTCTCACCAGAGAGAGACAGAGAGAGATAAAGAGAGGAAAAGTGAGAAGTTACCCCTGGGGGGACGACCATGCTCGATTCTTTCCCCTCTCTTCTCTCAGGATTTTGTATAGGCACACACATGTCATCATTTTCAAGACACAGGCTTTGAGACTTGAACCATGGTTGGTCCTGTGAGAATCCAGCACCTGAACCACACCACCACCTGCTGGCCCCTTCTCATCTGTCTTTAATCATATATCTCTCTGTGTATATTTCCCTATTACTATTTTATTCTTCCTTTTTCTCTTGTTTTTGATACTTGGTGAAGTTATGTGTCTTATTTTCGCAAGTTTCAGCATACTCTGGTATTCGGCATATTGCTTCACTCATTCTAGGAATTTCATTAAGTACTGTGGCTTTAGTATCATCTATATAAAGATAGTCCCTCAATTGTCATCTCCATTCTACACCAAATCAGTGCTTATGTAGTTAACCACCTTCTCCATATCGCCACTTTTCACATGGCCCAAAATGAACAGTGGAGTTTGCTCCCTCTCAAATCTACTCCCTATGCCAGACCATGAAAATCTATTCTTTCCCCATCTTTCTTACTTTTTCTCTTCATTTTCTTCCCTCACTCCATTTTCTTTTTTCTTTCCTTCCTTCCTACTCATTATTTTTCCTCCTTCTGTTTCTCTGTTTTTGGCTCTCTTTTTGCCTTTCAGTTCTGTCTGCTTTGTTATTAATATAAGAATTATCTGAGTCTGAGAAATTTATAAAAGCAAGTTTAGGGACCAGCAGATGGCATAATGGTTATATCATTGGACTCCCACATAGTGGACTGCAGTTTGAGTCCCGGACCCAGTGGCTTAAAAAACTCATGGTGAGTGTGTGTGCATGCATGCCCAAGATCCCAACAGAGAATGGGGAAGGGATTGCCGTGCAGTCATCCTGATTTCTCACTTCCTATCTCTGATTCTGTCTTTCCAGTGAGCACATGTGCCCTATAGCAAAAATCTCTCTTAAAACAAACAAACCAAACCAAAAACAAACAAACAAAAAACAGACTTATTCTGCTCATAATTTGGAAGTCCAGGGTCCATCCAGAGGTCTCATCTACTGAGGAGCTTCTTGCTGGTAAATAACATGGTACAGGGTAGGAGTTTACGCAGAGCAGGGTATGTCTCTGTCTCATTAAGTCTCCTTATAAACCCACCAGAACTCAATCAAGGGGACTCCACCTTGATGCCTAATCACTTTCCAAGGTTCCCCACCCCTTCCAACACCATAATCAGATGAAGTCTTATAATTTCGCAGCACAACCAAATTCCAGTTCATGGATTTTGCCAGGACACATCCAAACCACTCCTTCCTTCCTTCCTCTCTTTCTATCTAATTTCTTCCTCTCTTTCTTCTTCATTTTTGCATTTGTTCACTCTTTATAAAATTGAGATGTAATTTATATACAATATAGTAAGCAAAATTTTGATTTTATAACTCATTTAGTTTTTTTTTTTTTCTTTTTGGAGAGGTTTTTGCTATAGGGCGCATGCGCTCGCCAGACAGAGAGAGAGAGACAGAGAGATAGAAAGCGAGAAATCACTCCCCAAGGGGGATGGCCACGCCGCAATCCCTTCTCCTCCATTCTCCTCTCGGGATCTTGGGCATGCACGCACACGCGCCCGGCGTGAGTTTAAGCCGACGGGTCCGGGACGTGAACCGCGGTCGACTACGTGGGAGTCCAGCGACATAGCCATTACGCTAACTGTTGGTCCCTAACTCATTTAGTTTTTATGTATGTGTATACCTATGTGACCAGCACTCCAAAGGGCTCTCTCACGCTCTCACCCAATCAGTACTTAACAAGAGTTGTTCTTTTTTTTAAAATTTAACTAAAAGTTTATGAGTTTCGTTCAAGCTATAAACACTCCTTAGTATTAGGTTATGTTGTGGATACACATCTGCTACATTTAGAGTTGCTCTGGAACATATAATCACATCATAAATCAATAAATTTCTAACTATTTCATAGTTAATTTGACTCTCAAATAGCTTCGTTGATGTTGTTTTAAAAGAAACTGATGCATATACATGAACCAGTTTTGTATCCATTTAAATCTTGAGGAAACTAAAAGATAAAGTTTATTATTTTGTTTTTCTTCTAAAAACGCAATACATATATGCACTTAATCACTGTTGGGACCAGCAGTTGGCATAATGGCTATGTTGCTGGACTCCCATGTAGTCGACCGCAGTTTGAGTCCTAGACCCAATGACTTAAACTCACACCGGGTGCATGTGCATGCATGCCCAAGGAGAATGGAAGAGAAGGGATTGAAGCTTGGCTATCCCCTCTGGGGAGTGATTTCTCACTTTCTGTCTCTCTCTGTCTTTCTGGTGAGCACCCACACACTATAGCAAAAACCTCTCCAAAAAAAAAAAATGCAATACATATATGCACTTAATCACTGTTAATATAGTAAAAAGATGGAATGACAGAGAGGCAGTCTTTTTTAAGTATGTAGTTGTAGGATATTCTAAATGGAATAAACTGACACTTCCCATCATTTAAAGGAAAAAGAACCAAAATGAAGAAAAATACTGAACATGAATATCTACTTTTTTTTAATAATGTGATGTTTCTTTTTTTACTTATTTAATTTCATTTTATCATTATTGTTATTTTTAATTTGCTGCAGAGCATGTGTGCTCACCAGAGAGAGATAAAAGGTGGGGTGGAGTGAGGAAGCAAGCCTCCTGGTCTGGGACTTAAACTGTGGCCAGCCATATGGGAGCCCAGTGCCCCAACCACCACACTACCTGCTGGTGCCATGAACATTTACTGCTATCCAACATAAAAATGAGACCTATGGAAAAAAAAAAACAAAACTCATTTTACTACCTTAAAAACAAGTAAAAGTACGAGAGGGAGTCTAGACCAGTTAGAATGGAGGCAGCCCTATGCAAAAATGAAGGAGGTACAACGATGTGACCTCCTAAAGGAAAAACAAAATTTCACAACTCTTCATGTCTGTACTAATCAGTGTACAAAATAGTAAGAGTACAAAGTCTAGATTTTCTCCCTTACATTTGTAATAAGCTATGAAACTTCTGTTTAGTGCATTACTTTTAAATGCCTTCTCTGTCTAGCAGCCTGTGCTATACAAGTGCATACATGCCGGTATTTCACCACGAACATTATCCTTCTCATGCGTATTAGTGACTCACCTTCTTGCTCATACTTATAACATTTCATTTTCATTAGAAGACACTTACTACCTTTAGAGGTACATTTTAATCAATGTATCATATACAAAATAATCTTAATTTTTTAAAAAGGTTTTTGCCATAAAGTGTGTGCACTCACCAGAGAGAGATAATGAAAGGGAAGGTGAGAAATCACCTCTCATGAGAATGGCCATGCTTCATCCCTTCTCCTCCATTCTCCTCCTGGGATTTTGGGCATGTGTGCACAAATGCCCAGTGTGATTTTCAAGCTGCCGGGCCCAGGACTCAAACTGTGATAAGGCATGTGTGAATCTAGTGCCGTAACCACTTAACCATCTGCTGTAGCCAATAATCTTAATTTTTAATGAGTCTTTTTTAGGACAATAGCATGACAGGTTTAACTTATCGGTGGAAGCATAATATAGTAACTACATTGTACTGTTTAAACTAATTCACAACTTTAACCAATGCTATATTTTTTACAATATAAACAAGATGAGACTGCACAGATTGTAGAAGGCTGCGTATTTGATTTTGCACATGAGCAGATGTTGGTCCATTTTGTACCCTTCCCCTAATATGGCTGTCTGCTTCTGTATTCCTGCTCGCTATTCCTATGAGAAAACAGCTAGTGCTAAAACTGCATCCAGGACAACATCCTGTACCTGCTGCTGTCTTTGCTAACTAGCCCGAAACCCCTTGGTTTAGCTATGTAACTGGTTGCATGGAAACTGCACTCCCCTCAGAAATAATTAACCTGCTTCCAGGAACCAGCAGTTAGCGTAATGGCTATGTCGCTGGACTCCCACGTAGTCGACCGCGGTTTACGTCCCGGACCCGGTGGCTTAAAACTCACGCCGGGCGCGTGTGCATGCGTGCCCAAGATCCTGAGAGGAGAATGGAGGAGAAGGGATTGCAGCATGACCATCTCCCCTGGGGGGTGATTTCTCGCTTTCTGTCTCTCTGTCTCTCTCTGTCTGTCTGGGGAGCGCACGTGCCCTCTAGTGAAAACCTCTCCAAAAAAAAAAAAAAAAAGAAAAAGAAATAATTAACCTGCTTTATTCAGTTTATGTAACTGCTTTCGCATGGGAATCCTGCACACCTGGCAACTGACCCCTATGAGAGGCTACCCCAAACTTTGGCTGGGGCTGCACTTCTGACTCTCAGCTCCTGAGCCTCAGGCTGTAGTTGCTGGCCAGCTAATAAAAGATTCCCTTTAATCTAAATTTGACTTTGGTGGTTGTATATTCAGTTGCACTCTACAACAAGATATGAAAAGTGAAATACTAGAAAACAATGAATTAATGAATAAAGTAATCTTCATCAGTGGCCATTCATTATTTTGTTTTTAGAAACCTGGAATAAATTGTCTCTTTTTTTTTTTTTTTCCCAATTGTTCTGGTAAATCTAACCATTGCTTAGCCTCTTCAATATAACATTGACTTGCTGAAATAAGCAATTCTGAAGAGTCAAAGTTCTCTTCTGGTCTGAGTAGCCAGTAGTGGCCACACTGCAAATTTACCCCTGCAAGTCCTCTCTGAAGGTGTGTATGGTACATATTTCCACCACTTTTTCATATTCTATCAGTGTGGATTCCATCCTATGTTCACACCATCTCCATTTTGTCGATATCTTCACTTTCAACATACCCCAACAATAATAATAAATGCCAATGGAACGTGAGCTGGAAGGTTATCTACTACCTGTTCAGGATAGTCATGCCCAGCTTGCTTGGAGTTCGGCCGCTGCCTGTGCCTCTGAGACCCAGCAAAAGTGCAGCAGCTGTTGCAAGACACTGTCAGCTCTGGATACCCGTGGAGCCGCAGGGGAGAAGGCACCCACGCTCTGGGACCCGCAGGACAACCAGGGGCCAGGCAGCATCCACTTCTGTGATGTTGACCCAGCAGAAGCTGGCCAAGACTGAGGAACTGTGAGTCCTCCTTTCAAGGTCTAATCTATTTCTTGCCAACTATTTTGTAATTACAGAAGAGTTATTTTCGCCCCAAGTTTATTTATTTGTCAGGAATAGATTGCCAGGAGATGGAGGCTATCCTCTATGAGAACCTCAACTTCTATGTCTGAAGCCAGTCAAAAGTAAGAGTTTTCAAAAAGTAACCAATACATAAGATCAGATCTTCAAAACAAAAAGATAATCAAAACAGAAATTAATAGGATTGAATCACTATGTTATTTATAATGTTGTAAGTAAGTATTCTATGTCTTTCTATCATTGAATGTTTCATTGTCAAAAATAAGCTCATCTTCATGAACATAAAGCAAGTAGCCTACCTAACAGTTTCTTTAAAGAAAATACTTGTATTGAAATCAAATGCTCAGTATGAAAAAAATTTTAATCTGAGCTGACAATACATTTTAGTTTAGATCAAGAAGCAGTACCATTGGGACCAGCAGTTAGGGTAATGGCTGTCACTGGACTCCCATGTAGTCAACTGTGGTTCGAGTCCTGCACCCGGTGGCTTAAACTCACACCGGGCGCGTGTGCGTGCGTGCCCAAGATCCCGAGAGGAGAATGGAGGAGAAGGGATTGTGGCATGGCCATCCCCTCTGAGGGGTGATTTCTTGCTTTCTGTCTCTCTGTCTCTCTGTCTTTCTGGTGAGCCCACATGCCCTATAGTAAAAACCTCTCAAAAAAAAAAAAAAAACAAAAACAAAAAAAAAAAAAAAAAAAAAACAAGAAGCAGTACTATGTAGTGCTTGAAAGCATAGGGCTTTGAATTATACTACATCCGAGTTGAGTCCATGCTCTGACATTTGCGGGCTGATCATATCTGGGCAAGGTTCTTAATCCACTTATCCTGTTTATTCATATGAAAAATGCAAAGTAGGCTCATTTGGGAGGATAAAGAGAAAAAAAATGAACATAAGCAATTCAGCACAGGACCTGGAATGTGCTATGATTTTTAATTACCTTTGGTAGTACCAAGGGAAAGCAGAGAAGTAAATTAGAATTTATTGAATAAGATTAATATCTCTTACTCTTGAATATCTTACAATATGTTATTTCATGTGAAAGAGATCAATCATTTGAAATAAATCAATGTCTGATGACATTTTAAAATTCTATATGTAAATCAAGGATCCTTACGTAATGCAGTTCCTCATATTGTGGGTTTTATGAAATGGCTCATTACTTTTTTTTTTTTTTTTTTTTGGAGAGGTTTTTGCTATAGGGCGCGTGCACTCGCCAGACAGACAGAGAGACAGAGAGACAGAAAGCAGGAAATCACCCCCCAGGGGGGATGGCCATGCTGCAATCCCTTCTCCTCCATTCTCCTCTCGGGATCTTGGGCACGCACGCACACGCGCCCAGCGTGAGTTTAAGCCACCGGGTCCAGGACGCGAACCACGGTCGACTACGTGGGAGTCCAGGGACATAGCCATTATGCTAATTGCTGGTCCCATGGCTCATTACTTTTATGTGTGGGTGTCTCCGGCTCTATCTCTACCTAGTAATGCAAGAAAAAATAAATCTTTCACCCAAGTTCTAGAGTTACCCTAAGCCCTTAGGGATTCTCTCCTGTGTACTAACAGATCTCGTCCCCTCCCCCGTAGCCTCTGCCCTTTCCTTGCTTTTTAATTCCAGTCTCTTTCAAAGATCTGGCATGTTCTGTCTGCTAACTGGAACTGAGTGCATTGCTGATAGGGTGGTGTAAGGCTCAGGGGTAGTTTGTCTTCTGGACTCTCTGGAGCCTCCAATGGCTGCTACTGCCTTTGCTGGTGGCCACCACTGCTGCAGTGAAAAAGACGGGTCTCGCCTGTGCTCAACATGAAATGGCATTTTCTGGACTCTTCTCTAAAGCCACACTGTGTTCCACTTTAATGTGTAAGATGAAGTTTCTCCCACTGGTGTTACATTTTATGTAATTTAATGAATAACTTTACAATCCCAGAAAATAAGTTTGTGTTCTTAGTGACTAGGGATCTCTATGCTTCTATCTGCTAGTTTCAAAAAGTAACCACTAAGGAGGGCAGAGGTTTCTTTTACTTTGTTCACTGCTATTTCCCTAGGAGGTAGACATAACTCTATAAGTCTAAAACCTTCATGTCGTAGAAATACCTCTGGTTCCAATATAATGCTGCAGGCATTTCTGCATTCATTATTTATTTATTTATTCATTTATTTATTTTTTTGAAGATTAGCCAAGGGGGATATCTTCCAAGACATCCTAGTAGATGTCTGCAAACTTTGAATAGTACCAAACCTTGTACATATATAGTCATTTTCCTATACATATATACCTATGATAAAGTTTAATTTATAAATTAGCTACAGAAAGGGATTGCCAACAATAACTAATAATAGAACAGTTACAACACTATGCTAGCATCATTGCTATTGTACTGTGGGGTTATTATTAAGTAAACTAAGAGTTACTTGAACACAAGCACAATGGTACTGCAAGAGTTCATCTGATAGCCAAGCTGGCTACTAAGTGACTACTGGCTGAAAACATATACAGTATGGATACACTGGGCCGAGGGATGATTCACATCCTGGGAAGATGGAGTGGGATGGTGCAAGATTTCATCATGCTATTCAGAAGAGCATGCAAAGTGAAACCCATGAATAATTTATTCTTGGAACTTTCACTTAGTAAGTTTATATCATGGTTAACCAGGGTAACTGAAACCATAGAAAGCAAAGCCATGGGGGAACTACTGTGTGTGTGTGTGTGTGTGTGTGTGTGTGTGTGTGTGTGTGTTTTAGAGAGGTGGTAATTCCTTGGTAACATTTTCTATATAGATAGTGGCTAGTGTAATCTTTCTATTGCTAGTGGGGTAAATTTTTGTAAATTCCATTTCCCTAGGAAATTATTCTTTTATTTAGCACAGAATTTTCAACTGTATGAGCCACTGTGGGTGGGAAGTTCTCTAGATTTGAACTGGAGATTTTATTTCCAGGTTTTTTTTGTAAAAGTGTTAAGTCAATAATTTTTTATCACTACTTTAAGTGTATTTTGCCAGTTCAGATATGTAGTATTTTATTGCTATTACTTTTATAGAAAGTCAATAAATTGTATTTGTAGATCCCTATTATCCAAGACTAGCTTATGGAAAGCTTATAATTTCCAGGTTAAAAGGTCTTTTTAAGGTTTTGTTTGTTAATAATTTGTTTACTGCATAATAATAAAATATTCTGTGTATTTCTATTTTATGGGGATTATAAATATTCTTCCCTAATATATGATACATTTCTAAAAATGTTTAATGTATTTTACAACAAATGTAATCACTACTATCATATTTTAGTAAATCATCTGTTTATGTCTCCATATGCTTCCTTATATCGACTTGACCTTTCTGGAACTGAGAATGGTCCATTAAAGTCTCCTATTGTGATGCTTCTATTTCTCTCTCTCTGAATCTCCAATAACTTTCATAAAGTGATCTTGATCTTATTTGATCTACAGGTATTCATAACTTTTATCTTCATTGTGAATCATACCTTTTGGCATTAAAAAGTGCTCTTTTTCATGCTTTATGAGTGTTGGCTTGAATTTACCTTAATTTGATAAAAGAATCATAGCCCACACTTTCCTACTGTTCTCATTTCCCTAGAATACTTTTGCACATTCCATCTTCCCTCTTTCTGAGTATATTTCTTGCAAAGCATATACTTTTATTTTTGTGTCAAATTAAAATTTTTTAATGAATTTAAGCCATTCACATTTATTGATATAAGTTTATTTTTGTCTCAAGTCTATCATGTTATTTTACATTAGATTTATTATGTGGGATACATGATATTTATTTCTTTGCATAACGGTTTCTTTGATCCTTTCTTTAAAAATAAGTGACCCAGGAATTAAAGAAAAAATAGTAGTTACATAAATATTTTTGTACTTTATCTTTTTACTACCTTCAGTCCTACTTCATTTAACATTTTTCTAGTGTATTTTTTGCCATTTAATGAAATACTTTAACCTCTGAATTATTGACTATACTACGGTGAATGAACTTTTCTTATTTTTCTCTTTCTCCATTCTGAATCTAAATAATTTTAAAAGAAATCATTTTACTTTGCCAGTGTCTCCCTGGTTTCAAAATAAAATAACAATAATAATATTAATTTCATCTATAAATACAGTTATAAGCACTGGCTATCCTAAAACTTAATTTTAAGCCATATTTAATAAAAAATATAATGCATGAAATTCTAAATAGGTTGAATGAATGTATCAAATAAAGCATATTCAATTAAAACATTTGAAAAAGCATGGGGATCATCAGATAGAATAATGGTTATGTCACTGAACTCCCACATTGTCAACCACAGTTCAAGTCCCAGACCTGAAGGCTTGAAACTCGTGCCAGGCATGTACGTGTGCATGCCCAACATCCCAAAAGGAGAATGGAGATAAGGCATTGTGGCATGGCCATCTTTCCTGGGGTGTGATTTCTCACCTTCTATCTCTATGTCTCTCAAGCAAGAGCATGAGCCCTAGGGTAAAAATCTCTTAAAAGAAAAGTAAAGAAAAAGCATGAATCACTATGATGTTACTGTATTATCTGACTCTGACTTTTTACATAACTTGATGCAGTTTTCAGCAGTGTCTCCTGAATATACAGTGGGCTCCTTTATGAAGTTTACCTACTTGAATGTATGTCTAGGTTTGCTTTTTCTTTTTGCAGGTACTAGTTCAGCCTCTGTTTTTAATCTTTTTAAACAACATTTAAGTCTATAGGTATAAATTAATTTAACTTCTGACACGGAAATCACCAGTAAAAGGTAGATTGACTCAATTGTCCTTTTTCACTGTCTCCAGAACCACAGCATTTTTGTACAGTGATGGTTGGCAAGACAAAACAAAACAAAACAACCAACAACAAACAAACAAACCCACAGTACCTATTTTACTTGTAAATAAGAAGTATAGTTTGCCTTTGGCAGATAAAACAATCTTGCTATTCTAAATGCTGACCATGTTGCCTCCTGCTTATTCTAGGCTCTAGGTTGACAGTTCCAGTCCAGTTTTGCCTAGGTATATAGTTTTGTCCCTTTCAATAAACCTTAATCAAAAACAAATCAAATTTGGTGGGCTTAATTTGATGTCTTTGTGGAAGTTTTCACTTAAATAACTTTATTAAGGAAAAATATATTCCAGCCTTTTTTTTTTTTTTTTTTTTGACAGATTTTTGCTGTGTGTGCTTGCTTGCTGGAGAGACAGAGAGACAGAAAGTGAGAAATCACCCTCCTTCTGGGGATGGCCATGCCACAATCCATTGTCCTCTCAGGATTTGGTGCACACATCCGTACACTCTCGGTGAGAGTTGAGGAATAAACCTCCCTGGCAGCGCAGGGGGTGGGGGGAATGGTTATGCCACAATCCTTTCTCTTCCATTCTCCTCTTGGAATTTTGGGCACACATGTGCCGCACGGGTTTCAAGCCCCTTGGTCCAGGATTTGAACCACAGTTGACCATGTGGGAGTCCAGCAACTTAACCGCTATGCTACCTTCTGGCCCCGATAACCGGATTTCCAGTTATCTAAAATTTTATTAAAGTTTGGTAAATCTTTGAAAGAAGGATTATCATTCATTTTTTTATTTTTCCTTTTGGGTATGTGCACTTGCCAGAGAGAGAGATGGAGAGAGAAAGTGAAAAATCATCCTGCCCGGGGGATGGCTCTGCCACAATTCCTTATCTTCTGACTCTTCTCTTGGGATTTTGGGCACACATGTACACATGCCCAGCATGATTCGCAAGCTGCTGGTTCCAGGACTGGAACCATGAAGCTGGCCATGAAGGATCCAGTGCCCAACCTCTATGCCACCTACTGGCCCTTTATTCACCAAGTTTTTAAATTACAAATGAATTATAAGGTCTCTTTGCCATAACAACCTGACTCATGAAATTATCATACATTGTTGCGTCTAAATAAATCCAGTAAGGATCAGATGCTGTAGTAAAAGTTATTCTTTGAGAATGATAAATGTATGTACTTGCACTAATTCAACATAGGTTAGTGTATCTTGGAGAAAGGAGGAACATGGACTTTGTTTATCCTCGCGGTTCTCAAATAGTGCTCTGAGAAGCCCCAAGTTGTATCTAGAGATGGCTCTCACCTCTCAAACCAAGGAAGAATCAAACATGAGTGACTGCAGATAACTTCACATTACCTGAAGCAGGTTTCGCTTGCTTTTCTCTACACTCACCTTCTAAATGTTCAATGCAGAAAGTTTTCCTTTCCAGCATTTTAAATGTAATGTTCTATTCCAAAACTTTTATCCTGCAAACAAAGGCAAATGGCCAACATGATACATCAAAAGGGCTGAAATAATGATTATTGGAGAAAATTCATAAAATAAGATCAGCAAAAGAGGAGGTGACAGTCTGAGCCAGTGCAGAGGGACGTGCAAGCACAGACAAAACTCTCGGAGATTTCTGTCCTGTAGCTGTTAAGTTGTATGATCACAGAACACTGTTTTCTTCCCTCATGTACTTAGGGGCTAGGAATGAGTAGTGGAGCGAACCTTGCTCTAGTTCGTTTGTGGTCTCTATGCCTTCTAGACTAGAGACGGCTTTGGGAACAGCAATCCTCTCCTCCTAAGAGCAAAGGCCTGGGATCCAAGCCTCAGGGACCTCAAAGGACATAGGAAATGAACAACAGTATTGAGTATACCTGTGTTCATGGCTGGGGAAATAGCTTTTCCTTTGAAATGCTGAGGGATTGGCATCCAAGCTTTGAGGAACTTATTGACTTAATCACTGAGTCATAGTTGTTGCCATGAAGCTTCGAAGAAGGTAAGTCCCACCTCTGGGATATTAGCCTGCAAGGGATCAGTCTTGGACAAGCAGATTCTGACCCTTACTCTTAATTTCATGTCTTTAAAACAAACAAAACTATGGTGCAGAAAAATTAAGTGGTATGCATACTAATAGTTGGGGAAAAGCAAATAGGATTCCGTTTTCTTAGTATTTAGAAAAACGTGTATGTTTTTGTGTTATACAATACGTTTTACATGAGGAGACTTCAAGATAAGGATGTAAAGAAGAGATACTAAGAGTTGGGGCATGTTTAGAGGAATGGTGTGATTCGAGTGTACCATGCTTCAAATTAATCACCAGTGCTAGGCTAGTGCTATGGTTAAAATTCTACCACTAAGAAACCAGCAGTTGGAATAATGGTTAAGTTGCTGGACTCCCACAGAGTTGACTGCAGTTTGAGTCCCAGACCCAGTGGCTTAAAACTCACGCGAGGTGTGTATGCATGTGTTCCCAAAATCTTGAGAAGAGAATGGAGGAGAAGGGATTGCAGCATGGCCATCTCCCCTGGTGGGGTGATTTCTTGCTTTTTGTCTGTCTCTCCAATGAGCACATATGCCCTACAGCAAAAATCTTAAAAAAAAAAAAGAAAAAAAAATTCTTCCACTAAAGGGCCAGCCCCATAAGACAGTGTTCTAAGTGCTATGTATTTTTGTTAAATTTTATTTAACTTTATTTATTTATTTTGATTTGAGCAGAGAGGGACAGAGTGAGAGAAAGAGTGAGAGAGCGAGAGCGAGAGCGAGAGCGAGAGCGAGAGCGAGAGAGAGAGAGAGAGAGAGAGAGGGAATGTGAGAAAGCAAGCTGCTAGGTCTGGAACTCGAACTGTGTTCAATCATGTGGGAGTCCAGTGCCCTTAATCACCATGCCACTTGCCAGCCCCCATTTAAGTGCTATGTATTGAGAGCTGGATCCCACATGTTCGACCACAGTTCAAATCCCAGCCCCACAAGCTTGAAAACATGCTGGGCTCATGTGTGTGCCCCAAATCCTGATGGAATGGAGAAATGAAAGAAGGATTGTGATGTGGCCCTGCCCCATTTGGTGGTGGCTTCTCTTTCTTTCCTCTCTGTCTCCAGAGCACATATACACTCTGGAAAAAAAAATCTACCTTAGAAACAAAGTGGTAAGATTTTAAAAAATAGAATCCATAGGAGGCTTCTATTAAAATACAATTTTTCTAAAAAGAAAATACATACTATCATCTGCCATAAATTATTTACTGATAATTTATTAGCAACACCTCACTGTCACCTGGTTAGGCCTTGAAGTAATGAACTGTAAAGTCATCATATTTTGATGAGAAAGTGTTCTAAAAATGTCTTACTCTGCTAATGTTAACTGTTAAATAGGATTGTCTAAATTTTTTAGAATATCTCAAATACTATTCATTTCAACATAGAGAACCCACCTTTAAAATGACAAATCAGCATGCCATTAATTTAACAATAAGGTCATTTTTGAATTTTATATTTTCTTTAAAAAGTCTCTCATATTAATTGAAGTATTGGTAGCAGAAATATTATAGTAGTTACCTTTATACTTTGCTCTGAAATATTTGTAATAGTTACCTTTATAGTTTGCCATTCCCTCTTAATTTCATGTTTTTAATATTTTTTCCATAGTGCATGTGGATTAGCCAGAGACAGAGAAGGAAACGAGAAATCACTTTCCCCCCACCAGGGGAGATAGCCATGCTGCGATCCCTTCTCCTCTAGTCTTCTTCTGCCCAGCATGATTTTCAAGCAACCAGGTTGGGGCCTTGAACTGCTGTTGCAGTCCACAGTCTTAGTCACTATGCCATCTGCTGACCTCTCATGTCTTGGATATTTTAAATGCAAGTATTTTATGTCTTAAATGTGTGTCTTTCATGTATAACCTCAATTCAAGTTTCTGATTAGTAAAAATGTTTCTAAAACCAAGATTTAAAACTACCATTCATATATTTAGGTCATCTTAACATGGTGGAGCATTTTAAGTTATGTTACAACTATGAAAACACTTCCATTCTTGGATTATCACTGTAATTAATATGTGTCTTTAGTAAGGCATGGTTATACTTATTTAGTATTTATTATTTTCTTTGCTTATAAGACTTTTAATGCTTTGCTTAGTTAGACCATGTGCTATTTATGTGTTTCATTAAAATATGCCACTAGGGGCCAGCAGATGGTGTAGTGGTTAAGTTGCTAGACTTTCACATGACTGACTGCTGTTTGAGTCCCAGACCTGGTGGTTTGAAAATCATGCCGGACACATGTGCATGAATGCCCAAAATCCAAGGAGAATGGTGTGGTCATCTCCCCTGAGTTGTGATTTCTCACTTTCTCCAGAAAGCACATGTACTCTATGGCAAAACCATTAAAAAAAAAGAAAGTACAGTCCTGAATAAATGAATTATACCAGAAATAACAACATTGCTTATTAATCACTTGCTATGTGCCAAACAGTATTTTAAATAAAAGACGATCTGAACAACTCAAAATATTACTAATTATATAGTTTAGTTGAGATGACTGGATACTAGACAGGTAAAAAATAATAATAATTGCTTTTAAAAATAATAACAGGGTCAATCCTGTGATCTAGTGATTAAGGGAGCCAAATTCCACATGGCTGACTCCATAGGTCACAGCTCAGTCCCAGTGGCTTGAAAACATGCTGGCTGGCATGCCCAAAGTCTCAACATGATGGGTAAATGGAGGAAAAGGGATTGCAGTGTGGCCATGCCCCACTGGGGGTTGCTTTCTCCTTCTCCCCTTCTGTCTGTCTCTGTGTTTCTTTGGCAGGTGCACATGCTCTCTGACTTATAAACAAAAAAATAATAAAAATGAAATAATAATAATGTTTTAGTTACTGAAGATGTATTTCATAAATGTAGCAATAAAATTTTGTTTTAAGAATAAATTTTGCGACCAGCAGTTAGCGTAATGGCTATGTCACTGGAATCCCATGTAGTCGACTGCAGTTCGCGTCCTGAACCCGGTGGCTTAAAACTCACGCTGGGTGTGTGTGCATGCGTGCCCAAGATCCCGAGAGGAGAATGGAGGAGAAGGGATTGTGGCATGGCCATCCCCCCTGGTGGGTGATTTCTCACTTTCTGTCTCTCTGTCTTTCTGGTGAGCCCACGCGCCCTATAGCAAAAACCTCTCAAAAAAAAAAAAAAAGAATAAATTTCATTAAAAAATTTGAGGTCTATATGGAGAAACAAATAATGGAGGGAATTACTATATGCAGAATTATCAAAAAGTTCATGAAAAGCACATATTATGAAGAATCTATGCATGAATTTCCAAGTTTTGTATATCAAATTAAATTCATATTTTGATTCCATTATCCACAAACTCTTGAAAGTCTGATCATATTTTTAGATAGCATGGACAAATACAACTTCTAATCAAAATTCCCTTGATTCCTCTTTTTTTTTTTTTAAGTTAGCCTGAAGACTAATGTAAATTTGCAGGAGTGGGGGACGGGGAAAGAGAGGGGCAAGTGGAAAAGGACCCTCCATGGTGAATGGTCATGCTGCAATCCCTTCTCCTCCATCTCCCTTCCCTTTAGGATTTTGAGCAACCACACATGTTTCTCAGGCTGTGGATTCCTGGACTTGAACTTCAGGCTGAGCTATGTAGGATCCAGCTATCTTAACCACCATATGACTCTTTCTTAACAAAAAAGTTGATAAATTCTTCCTTTCTTAATTCATGCTTGTGGAGAGTTAGTGGAGGATGGAGAGTTAGTCCACAGTTCAGTTTATGTCTTTCCACCGTGTCTAGGTTTTACTCACATCCAATGTCCTAACACATATGTGAGGGCATGTGGCCTGATAGTATGAAGCAGTTATCTGCATGCCTTGTTAATTACCCATTTGAGCTGGCTGACACATCCCTTAGATGCTAGGAGCTCTGTGGAAATACTTATGGGGCCCAGGAAACATCCTGACCCCGGCTAGGTCATATGATGCTTGTTCTACGTAATGTTTATGGCTTACACATTATCCTCTTTTTTTTTTTTCTTTTGAGAGGTTTTTGCTATAGGGCGTGTGCGCTTGCCAGACAGACAAAGAGAGATAGAGAGACAGAAAGCAAGAAATCACCCCCAGGTGGGTGGCCAAGCCGCAATCCCTTCTCCTCCGTTCTCCTCTTGGGATCTTGGGCACACACGCATGCGTGCCCAGCGTGAGTTTAAGCCACCAGCTCCAGGACTTGAACTGCGGTCGACTACATGGGAGCCAGCGACATAGCCATTACGCTAACTGCTGGTCCCCAAAGAAGCCATTTTTAATATGTTATATTCTTAGGTATCTTTTCTCCCACATAGTCAATACCTGATTGAGAACAGAGATGACGATTAAAAATATCCATATTCATGCAGTAAATATTGAATAATGGTCTGCTATATGTACACAATACTGTGCAGGTTTTGCAAGTCACAAGAATAAATAGACATGGCTCCTCCCTGGGGGAAGTTAATATTTAATTAAGGGAACAGATTTTCACATAAAACTAAAATGAGCTCTGTGTGATCCAAGAGGAAGGAGTATTGTCACATGAAGCATTGGCCTAAGATGAAAAATAAGTTCGTTTCTGAGCAGATTAAGACTATCCAATATAAACAAAAGCAAGGAAGTGTGAAAATGAATAGCCTCACGAAGGAACAATCAAATGTCAGAAATCAATGAGTTATGGGGTGCATGAAAGTAGAAGAAAACATACCTGCAGAGTTAAGATGTACCTAAATCATGCAGGAACTTGACTGCCATGCCTGAATGGTATGATATCATAATGTCCACTGGAAATGTTTATTTTGGACAGAATTTGGCAGTGTACAAAGTCAAATGTTAGTGGATATCTGTGGTGGTGTGTAGTTAGAGATCCTGATGATGACTCTTTCTGAGACATTTGTTTAGATTTGGACATTTTATTTGATATTAATAAGCTATAATAAGATTACTATTATCAACATTTGAGAAAAAAATGATAGGTATCCAGTGTTTCAGAATTTATAATTATTGGAGAATGAGATAACCTTAATCATAGACATCAAATTGTAGAAGACAAAACACACACTACCAAAGCAGGTTCAGTTTCGAGGAAGATGCTTTGAGTGTTTTAATGGTTAATTAGCAATTATTTTTGAAATCCACATATAGACTATTTTTGTCTTTTCGACATCTTACTGGCCACTAGACTTAAAAAAGGAAGGCATAGATGGTAGTAAAGGTTTTACTAATTTCCAAAAGCACTTATAGGGATTATTTTCCAGTAATTTCTCAGAGAGTGAATTGAGAAATGGGTCCTCCCATTCAATCTGCCAGAAGAGATAGTGCAAAATAAATATGAATTCATCCTTAAGTGTTTCCCAGGATTCTGCAGAGAAATCATCCGGGCTTGAGAATTTCCTTTTTGGAAGCTTTAGAATAATTAATTCAATTTCTTGTGTGGTTATGGAATGATTCAGTTCTACTTCAGCTTGGAAGTGTCAGTAGTCATATAATTCACCATCAGTTTGGCCAGGCTTTCTTTCGGATTATAGGTGATCCTCGATCAACACTGGGGAGGTTAGGAGGCTGACCATACACAGATAAAAATCCATGTATAACTTCTGGGTCCCCAAAACTTAACTACTAATCGTTTACTGTTACTTCATGAGAGCAGAGCGGACCACGTGCTCACCCCAGTCCAAGTCTAGCCCTGGACCAGAGCAGCAGTCCCTGCAGATTCAGTTCAAATCTCTACTGCTGAAGCCTCATTTCACAGTAGATTTGGAAACACCATTTCTCCCTTGCCTGACTAGCTATCCAGGAATCAAGAATGTGTGGACATTGGATTTCTTATTTCCTTATTTTGGGGATAATCTTTTTTTTTTTTTTTTTTCTATAGGGTGTGTGTGCTAGCCAGAAAGACAGACAGAAAACAAGAAATTGCCCCCCAGCAGAAATGGCCAAGCTGCAATCCCTCCTCCATTCTCCTCTCGAGATCTTGGGCACACATGCACATTCGCCTGGCGTGAGTTTAAGCCACCAGGTCCGGGACTCGAACCACTGTTGACTACATGAGAGTTCAGCGACATAGCCATTACACCAACTGCTGGTCCCAGATAATCTCATTTTTCAAAGATAATAAATTTAGGATTCAGTTAAAAAAAAGTCTGCATGTAAATGGACCTATGCAGTTCCATGACATGTTATTCAACGTAAAGTATACTTTCAATAACCTTCTCACTCCTTTTAGATTTTAGTGTATATTTTCTCATTAATAAAATCGGCCTACTTCACTTGGTTGTTATCAAGCTTAAAGTAAAAAAAAAAAAGTATGTAAAGATATACGGTAAATCTCTCTAAATTATTTGTTATTATTCTTACTTGTTTTCTTGGAAGGCTATTTGTATATTCTGTTGGGTTATTCCTTCTTTTTTTTTTTTTTTTTTTTTTTTTTTTTTTTGCTTTGTTTTTATTTCTGTTTCAATTTGCACTCATAGGAGAAAGACACACAGAGAGAGAAAAAGTCGGAAAGTGAGAAAGCATCCCACCCCTGTGGGGAATGGTTATGCTACAATCCCCTCTCCATTGCTCCATTCTATTGGGATTTTGGACATACACACACACACATTTGGTGTATTTTTCAAGTCTCTGCGTCCAGACAGTAGAACCAGCTACCTTAACTACCAGGCCACAGGGTGGGCCCTGTTTTTGTTTTTTATTATAATCAATTAAACCAGTAGGAAGGAGATCAAAATGTCAAAAAAGGAAAAAAGTAAGAATAGAACTGATTCAATTCACTTGTTAAAATTTAATGTTAAAAGTAACTATTCTGGAAATTTTGCTGTGTATAATTATTTATCTGCACTGAGTCTACCTAGGGTTAATAAAGAATGTTAGGAGAATATTGCAAAAGAATCACAATTATGTGGTTGCTTTGATATATTCTTTATTTAAAAAGCTGATCACTTTTATTTCCAAGAAAAGCCATAAGACCAATGTAGATGTCAGACATTGAATTCATTCTTTATGCAAGTAAGCAACCACGTAGTAGGAGTAACAATGATGTTACAGTCTTTTCTGTTTTGACATGTTGTTTCTGGAAACATGTTTTCTCCATCTTGACCTACAGTTCTAGTGACTTAAGTCCTCTGATTATACAGTTCTCACAATCATCCAGTTTGATCCAGTTCATTAAACTTACAGCACCCAATTTATATTCGAGTCTAAAGCTGTCATTAGACTATGCAACTCTTATAAATTGATCAATCAAAGATTTCTGTAAATATCCAGGAGAAAAAGGTAAATTGCCGTTTGGAATCAAATTTGTAACTAATATACTACAGTCTTCCCCTAGAACGTGTTAAAGGATGTAGCCCTTCTTCAAGTAGTCCTGCACAACTCACACTAGGTATTTTAGTAAATTTTGTTTTCACACAAGCAAGTAGCCTTGCATTTCTCCTTGAGCAATTCATGGTCACAGCCAGCACTGGTCTTCAAAGAACCGCAGTTGCTAAGGAAATCTTCATACTCACAACTGTTTGCTGTAAAGGAAAAAAAAAAACAGATTTTTTTTTTTTAAATTTTCCTTTATAGCAGCAAAGGAATCTATTCATTCAAAAGGCAGGAGGAGACATAGGAGAGAACCACCATACTAGCATCACTTACTGCTTGAGGGGTATATGAGGTGCCTTAGTCGAGCTTACTGATCAATCCATTACTTTTTAAAAATAATTATTTCATTTTATTTATCATTATTATTATTTTTTAAAATTTGTTACAGGGCATGTATGCTCACCAGAGAGAGAGAAAGTGAGAAAGCAAGCCACCAGTTCTGGGACTCAAACAGCATCCAGCACCTCAACCATCATGCCACCTGCTGGCCTCTCCATTACTTGTGTATTTTAAACTCAGTAATGTATTTCTTGTATTATTATTATTTTATGCTATTTGTTATTATTTTGTAATTTGACCAGAGAGCGAGAGAGAGAGAAAGAGAGAGAGGCACAGTGAGAAAGCAAGTGGCAAGGTCTGAGACTAGAACTGCCAGTAGCCATGTGAGAGTCCAGTGCCTTAACCACCATGACACCTGCCAGGTCCAGTAGTATATTTCTAATATGGATTGATCCACTTTTCTGTCTCAGCAAGCAGGGTAAAATGAATGTACATAAATCCCTCTACGCCCACAGAGTAGGTATATATGTGATTGGTAATATATATATTTTAATTTTGGCGGGGAGAGACTTTTACTATAGGGCATGTGTGTTCGCTGGAGAGAGAGAGAGAGAGAGAGAGAGAGAGAGACACAGAGAGACAGAAAGCAAGAAATCACCCCTATGGGAATGGCCATGCTGCAATCCCTTCTCCTCCATTCTCCTCTAGGGATTTTGGTCATGCATGGACATGTGACTAGTGTATTTTAAGTGTATTTTAAGCCTCTGAGCCCAGGACTTGAACTGTGGTCATCCATGTGGGAGTCCAGCAACCTAACTATTAAACCATCTGCTGGTACCATGGCAATATATTTTAATAAAGTATCCTGACTACAGAAAGTCAACAGCTGTTTTTACTTCTATTCATGTAAATAATAAAACATGATACAGGACATTTTATTTTCTCCTTTTGCAACAGTATGTTTGTGAGTTCTGTGAACCAGTAGTATATGCATATTAGATTCTTTCATAAACAATGTGCACAAAACTATCAAATTATGAGGTAAGTGATCAGTTATTAACACTATGATGCTAATTATACTATAGAAAAGAAATAATAAAATCAGCATGACACTCATTAGCACAAAAGAAACACTAATACTTGTCTAGACTGAGCCACACTGTGGTCTCACACTGAGATTTACATATTTTCTTTCTTTCTTTTTGAGAGATTTTTACTCTAGGGCACATGTGCTTGCTAGAGAGACAAAAAGTGAGAAATCACCCCCCCCCCAGGGGGTATGGCCATGCCACAATCCTTTCTTCCCCAGACTCTTCTTGGGATGTGGGGTATGGTCGCACACATACCTGGCGTGTTTTAAGCCGCCGGGTTTGGGACCTGGACTGCGGTCCACTATGTGGGAGTCCAGCAACGTAACCATTACGTCATTTGCTGGTCCTGGATTTATACATTTTGATTGTTTTAAAATACCGCTTTTGGTATAGTGATATTAACTCGGAAGGAATGAACTGTTCACCAGAAGATATATTGTTAAGATGAATGGACTCTGCATAGTCTCCAAAACACATGAATGGCAGGTAATTTCCACTGTGTTACATATGGTGTGCTCTTTTCATTACAAATAAGATATAGGTTACTGAATTCTATAAAATGTTTATTTTAAACATACTGCTGAGTACTTTTTGCTCTCCCATAAATATACTATTTAAATTGGTTATTTAAGAGATTTCTTAATTCCTAAAAGGAAAAGGAACTATCCCTTCTCTTACGTTAGCAAGTCAATTACTTACTGCATAGTCCATTGTCACAGTTTCCAGGGCAACTGGAGCAAGGTATTCCTTGTTGGTAGGGAGTATTCTTTTTATTCACATTATTACCACTGAAATTCGGAATACACAGTGTCAAAATGGTTCATGTTGCTTTCTAGTTTATATGCCAAGGCTAGTGTTGGTCACCAAATAGACAATTAGCCATTATCCCATGTTTTTAGTTAGGTCAACAAAATTGAAAAACTACACTTCTCGATGTGTAATTCAGATCACAATCCCAATTAAGAAATGCTTTGCATTGACCCATCTCCTTGACCATAATCCTGCAAGGCTGAACAACTAGATTGGGATAACTAGAGTCTAGAGTTTTCAGAGTATATCTCAAGCTGACAACATCCTCTTTCTCACAAAGACTCAGTCAAATTGCTTAAGGTACACTCAGAGATGCTGGTTGAGGGTAACCTTAGAGGGAAAGGAAAAGATCCTGGGGCAGGGGGTAGCAGTATGAAAAAGAATAGTCAGTATTACAATATCGTTTTATATTTGAAAGATAACAAACGTACCTACTTCTCTAATATGTGCCAGGGACAATAAAGTTCTAGTATATATATATATATTTTTCTTTTAGATGGAGGTAGTGATTTTTAAGTAGTTAGTGGTAGTACATTTAGAGGTATGTCCTAAGGAAGAGGTGACATGTATTTTTATTTTTTTAATTGCTAAAGGGTGTGCACACTTGTCAGAGGGAGGAGGGTGATGGTGGGGGAGAGGGGTAAAAACCCCCGCCAAGGGTGTTTGCACAATCTCTTCTTTTCCATTGCTCTATCCTGCCAGGATTTGGGCATACATGCACTTGTGCTGAGCATGTTTTTCAAGCTTCTGAAGTCAGGATTTAAACCACAGTCGGTCATGTGGGATACGACTTCCTTACCCATTAGGTCATGAGGCTGGCTCCATGAAATTTTTGTGTTTACCAAAAAAGGAATTTGAGTTCGTAAAAAAGCTTGTATGAACACCAATGTCCATGGTATAATAGTCTTATATTAACTAGCCAGTAACTCAGTGGTGACCATCATCTTACCTACCATTTCATTTATTTTAAATATATGGATGTCCAAATCCCAATGGTGTTAAATGAGGCAAGGACCCCAAGCAATGCAGCTACATCCCAGTCTCCCTGCACAGGGCATAGCTGGATGTGTGTGTAAGCACTAGTGAAATCGATGTATAAAAATGTTCTGGAAGTTCTCTCTCCCCTGCTTTCTCTCATTATTATTCACTCTGATCATCATCTCTATGTTGGACTCCAAATGACTCCATCTGAGAGTAGGCAGTGAGTTTGGATGCACTCTCATGGGGCCTTTCCATTCTCTGTATTAAATCCCTCCAGGTGGTGCCAAGAAAATGACTCTGGAGGCTAGGCTTCTCCAACTGGAACTCTACCTTGTCTGAATTCTCTGTAGTTTCAAAATGAATTATGTATAAGGCTTGGTAATATGGCCCAATTATCTACAGTGGTAAGGAAATAAAAGCATTACAACAAATTAAAAACTAGGCCTGCAGGTGGCGAGGAGGTTAAGGTGGCTGTATACCACATGGTCGACTTCTCAGTTTGAGTCCCAGACCTGGCAGCTTGAAAATCATGCTGGGCACATGTCCATGCATGCCTAAAATCCTCAGAGGAGAATGAAGAAGGGATTGCAGCACGGCCATCCCCTCTTGGGTGTGATTTCTCATTTCCCCTTTCTCTCTCTCTCTGGCAAGCACACAAGCCCTATAGCAAACTATTAATAAAAAAAAGAGAAAATATATAAAAAATTAAAATGAACAGATATGTTGTGAATATGTCTTCAATATAGCCCTTGTATTTGTGGATAACTTTACTGTTTGAGGAAGAGGTATGTATTTCCTGCTATAAGCCAATATCTTATAAGGTAGTTTTAAAAGTTCTGAGAAGCAAAGACTTATGATGCCACCTTTTCTTTTATTCTGAAATGCATTACAGATTTCCTGAAAAGCTTTTGAGACTCAAAAAGAATGAACCATTTTTTAAAAATTGCCAAAGGGCATGTGCATTCTCCAGAGAGAGGGGGGGGGGAGGGGGGGGAGAAAAAACCTCCCAGTGGGGCATGGTATGCCACAATCCCTGTCCACACTTTGTCCTTCACATCAAGTGTGCACATGCTCCCAGTGTGTTTTTCAAGCCACCAGGGCCAAGATTTATACACAGGTTGGCCTTGTGAGATCCAGCCCCCTACACCCATTGCTTAAACATTGTGCTACAGATTCAGTCCAAGAATCGACCTTTTATAATAAGACAAAAAAAAAATTCTTTTTTCTTTTTTTGGAGAGGTTTTCACTACAGGGTGTGTGCGCTCGCCAGAAAGACAGAGACAGACAGAGAGACAGAAAGCAAGAAATCACCCCCCGTGGGGGATGGCCACGCCGCAATCCCTTCTCCTCCATTCTTCTCTCGGGATCTTGGGCACACACGCACAGGTACCCGACGTGAGTTTAAGCCGCCTGGTCCGGGACTCGAACCGCAGTCAACTACATGGGAGTCCAGTGACATAGCCATTATGCTAACTGCAGGTCCCCAGAAAAACATATTTTTAGATATGTGGAAGCAGGAATATTTCAGTAGAAAGGGCCATATTCACAATATTACTTCCCCATTTTGCTATCCCACTAGTATCTTTGCTTAATCATTGAGCTTCTACACTCCCATAGTATGGAAATAGCCAAAACTGATGATACCAGAGCTAGGGAAATGGACACACACATGCTCATGGAGTAGCTCTGAGCCTAGGGAGAGCCAACTGAGAGACAAGATGCCATTTAATAGACCAGGAAGGCAAGCTTCAGGTTTCATACTTGCAAATAGAAATTAGTCTCTGAGAAGATGAAAATACTCATCCTTAAAAATTATCTCAAAACATGCGTCCCCTCTCCCCTTTACAAAACTATGCCTTTTTTTTTTTTTTTTTTTGAGAGGTTTTCGCTATAGGGCGCGTGCGCTCACCAGACAGACAGAGAGAGACATAGAGACAGAAAGCGAGAAATCACCCCCCCCAGGGGGGATGGTCACGCCGCAATCCCTTCTCCTCCATTCTCCTCTCGGGATCTTGGGCACGCACGCACACATGCCCAGCATGAGTTCTAAGCCACCGGGTCCGGGACACGAACCGCAGTCGACTACGTGGGAGTCCAGCGACATAGCCATTACGCTAACTGCTGGTTCCCGCCTTTTTTATCCCGGTTTGTTTAAAATAGAATTGAATATTTTAAAATTATGAATGGAATTACTAACATTAAATGCTAAACTACACACTTACGCTGGACAATACTGGCAAACGTAGTAGTATTTTAGACTCTCTTGATTGGGACAGTAGGCGATTCCACATCCAACACGGTAAGATGAGTACCAGACCAGCTGCAAATTCATAAGGGAAAAATATATGAGAGCACCTCAGAAAAGAGGGACAATATTAAAAATTAAATAGCAATAAACATGAAACTAAAAACAGAATCACAGTTTGTAGGCACATACTTTATGAAAATATTTAAATTATTGACTCAAAGTATAAACTTTAAAAATACTATTTTATGTATATTCACCACTTTATCCACTTATGCCATAAGAACAATACATAATACGCTTCCCTACCAAGAGTTTGGCAGACCATAGACAAAATTCACAGCTCTATATGAAGTACCAGCCAAACGATCAGACTATTGGGTTGTCAGAAATGTCGTGATGCAATTTTGCAACAAGTGAAGCTAGTTCATTTTTGGAAGTACTAAAGTTATTCACATCTATGTTATTGCTGTGCCATTGGACAGCTGACAGTTCTAGCTTCATTTTTTTTTTAAAAAAACGAGTGATTTGATTGCATTTTGGAGATTTTACAAGTTGAAGATGGAAGACCAAAATGTTTTTGGTATGTTTTTGCCGTACTTCACTGTTTTACTTCTGTAAAGGGAAGAACATGCTTGTGAAAAATTGCTCTACAAGAATTCAGTGCCATCTACAGTTCACGAAATTCCATCCTGGTGATTTTGATTTCAATGACACTCCTTGCTCAGAGAGGCCCCCTAAGGTTGATGTCGACAAAATAAAGGCATTGATTGTGTCAATTGTAGAAGCATTTAACATCTGTCATTCAAGTGTTCACAACCATTTGAAGAAGCTGGGATACATAAATTAGTAAGTCTGATAATTAGGTTCCTCCTGAACTCAAAGAAGTTCATTTGATGGCACATATACACATCTGCAATAAGCTCTTTAGGAAAACAATCTTTTTTTGAAGTGACTGATAACTGGTGATGAGAAGTGGATTGTTTACAGCAATGTGGTATGCAAACAGTCTTGGTCCCGATGTGATGATTTGCTTCAAACAACACTGAAAGCAGAAATTCATCACAGGAAGGTTATGCTCTCAGTGTGGTGGAATTTTAGAGGTGTCGTGTTTTCTGAGCTCTGACCAAGAAACCAAACAATCAATTTGAATGTGTACTGCCTGGAATTTGACAGTTTGAACAAACCCATCATCCAGAAATAGCCAAAGCTCACTGCTCATAAAGGAGTTGTGTTCCGTCATCACAACATGAGGCCACATGCAAGTTTGATCACGTAGTTTACTGGAGCTTGGATGGGATGTGTCGCCACACCCACCATGCTCGCCTGACCTTGTGCTGTCAGACTTCCACTTGTTTCGCTCTCTTCAAAGCTCCTTGCATGGTGTAATGTGCAATTCAGATGAGGCTGTAAATCAGCACCCTATTCAGTTTTTCACCAGTAAAGACAGGTCCGCCTATGAATGAGGAATTTTGAAGCTCACTGAAAGATGGCGAAGGGTTATAAAACAAAACATGCAATGTATCATTGATTGATCTTTGTCCTTTATATAAGTAACCCTTTGAAAAACAGAAAAAAATATGTCATGACTTTTCTGACAACCCAATACATGATACCTACTCAGGTTGATGCCCCTAACTGAGCTCCGGGGTTGTTCTATTAGAGCATCCCTGGAGGGCATATTTCCCTCCATTCTCGATACCTGAGTATAATGTCCAGTAACTGCAGTGGGACTCTTTGAACCTACGCCGTAAACAAAATCTAGACCTTCATCATACCAGCTTTGGATTGCAGTTGACCAGGAAGTAGGGTCACTTGACATATAGAGATTCTCACCACATTTTGTACCTAAGAAGAAACAAGTCATTTTTATGGAGAAAGTAATAAAATATGCAATGGCAAAAGAAACTGACTACAAAAACACAAAGATGCTTGGGACCAGCAGTTAGCATAATGGCTATGTCGCTGGACTCCCATGTAGTCGACCGCAGTTCGCGTCCTGGACCCGGTGGCTTAAAAAACTCACGCCGGGCACGTGTGCGTGCATGCCCAAGATCCCGAGAGGAGAATGGAGGAGAAGGGATTGCGGTATGGCCATCCCCCCTGGGGGGTGATTTCTCACTTTCTGTCTCTCTGTCTCTCTCTGTTTTTCTGGCGAGCACATGCGCCCTATAGCAAAAACCTCTCAAAACAAAACAAAAACACAAGGATGCTGCCTTTCAAACCTAGATCCAATGGTTGCCAACAATTGATTAATTCATAAGGAGGGTGGCTCAATTCCTCATCAGTTGTAAAGCTGATGAGAAGACAGAACTACCTAACACTCTGCGGCCGACCTCAACAAGCAAAACATTGAGGGTGGAGAAAATCCCATTCCTTAAGAATTTGTCTCACTCTGGATTGTCAAAGATGCATTAATTTACACACGAAACCCTTCATGTGTGCATGCTTTGTGTGTTCTTGGCTTTACACTGCGAGCTTGCTAAAGGCTGTGACCAGCTCTTCCACCTTCTTTCCTGCTCCTGCCATCCCCATCAGACACTTTTTACATAAGAGACTTTGAATACAGGTTTATGATTTTGTGTTAAATTTGAGAAAAAAGCTTTATAGTTTTTAAGAGTCCTAATTAACTGACATCAGGATGAATGCTAGCTTTCAAAATGTATTAACCAGGAAATCATAATGTCACAAACCCAAATCCTCCTCAGAGAGTTAGGCGAGAAGATCCCTACAGTGTAGAACATTTTCCTGTATTTTGCAAAACCTCACATAATACTGCATTTTCATGGCTTGGTAGGTAATGCCTACATGCTGCTGCTTTTTTTTTTTTTTTTTTCAGGTTTTTCCCACAGGGTGTGTGCAATCACTGGAGATGCGGGGCGGGGGGGGGGGGGGGGGAGTGAAAAATCACCTCCCAGGGGATGACCATGCCACAATGACTTCACCTCCAGTCTCCTCTCAGGATTTTGGGCATGCAGGCATACATGCTTGGTGATTTTCAAGCTACCTGATCCAGGACTTGAACTGTGATCAGCAGGTGGGAGTCCAGCATCTTAGCCACTATGCCACCTGCTGGCTTTGCCTTCATGATTCTTTTTTGTTTTGTTTTTGAGAGGGTTTTGCTATAGGGCATGTGCGCTTACCAGAAAGACAGAAAGAAATGGAGAGACAAAAAGCAAGAAATCACCACCCAGGGGGGATGGCCATGTCAAAATCCCTTTTCCTCCATTCTCCTCTCGGGATCTTGGACACACATGCATACGTGTCCAGCATGAGTTTAAGCCACCGGGTCTGGGACTTGAGCCACGGTTGACTACATGGGAGTCCAGAGACATAGCCATTATACTAACTGCTGGTCCCCATGATTCTTAAAAAGAGTAGAAATTTGACCAGCCAAGGTGCACAGCAGTAACACAACACTCTGTGATGCTGAAGCTACAGGAGAAGGTCTCAGTTAAGTTTCTTGTGGTTTGTCTGCATATGCCAAGTACATATGCACATAACCTGTGATCCTGGTTGATGAAGGCTGAAGATGGATCGTGGCATAAAGACCCTTTGGAAGGATACCTGTTTCTCTCTCTTTCTCTGTCTCTTATGAAAGAAGTAAATACAATATTTAAAAATTGGATATCTCCTTTAATAGGGAAGAAAAGAAACTAAAAATCTAATAGTAGAAATATTTTTAGGACCATTCGTTTCAATTATTTGCTGAACCCAATCATCTCTCTTTATATTTTCAGTATTATTATAGCATCAACAGTAATATATAAATAATAAATATTAACAACTTGATTTAACACATATATTACTCATTGCTTTCAAATTGAGCTTGGCTATACATATGATATGATGGATAATGTAACTAAAAAGAACTTTTTTGAGAGGTTTTTGCTATAGGGCGCGTGCGCTCACCAGAAAGACAGAGAGACAGAAAGTGAGAAATCACCCCCCCCAAGGGGATGGCCACGCTGCAATCCCTTCTCCTCCATTCTCTTCTTGGAATCTTGGGCATGCATGCACACGCACTCACCATGAGTTTAAGCCACCAGGTCCAGGACACAAACCGTAGTTGACTACATGGGAGTCCAGTGACATAGCCATTATGCTAACTGCTGGTCCCTGTAACTAAATATTTTATGTTGAGTTTATGAATACAAGTATTTTTTCTTTCATATAATCCTTGATAAAACATGCCTTATTGTTTTCTTGAGTCTAATTTTGTATTTTGTAGTCTATATAACATACTTCACTGTCTGATATAAAAATGTTTTAACATATGCCAATTATTTCATAAAAATTTTGAATATAATAAATTTTCATATGATTTAAAAAGTAAAAATATTTTTGGACCAGAAGACAACATAATGGTTACATCACTGGATTACCATGTAGATGACCACTGAGTCCTGGACCTAGTACCTTAAAACTTATGTGGGGTACATGTGCACACATGCCCAAAATCCTAACCGGAGAATGGAGGAGAAAGGACTGCATTGTGTCCATCTCCCCAGGGAGTGATTTACCACTTTCTGTCTCTCTGTCTCTCTGGCGAGTACACACACCCTATAGCAAAAATATCTAAAGGAATAAAAAGTAAATATTTTTAGAATAAAACAAGAATTCAACATACATCAAGTACATTTTATAAATACACAAATAAATTTCAAAATATCAAATGGTTACATGATATTTAGCACAAAAAAGGCAGTAGATTAGATATTAGGACGCCTACTTAAATTTTTTTAGTATGGCACTATTTTACATTGTATTCTTGGGTAAGTTACTTAGCTCCCAAAGCCTGGTTTTTTCATCTTTAAAATGACAAAAAAAAAAAAAAAAAAAAAAAAAAAAATGGTACCATGACCTGCTTTACTCGAGCTGGGTGAGCAAAGTAAATGAGTTTCTGTGTGAAAAATTATTTGCATAATATACACAAAAAATAAGCACAAAATTGTTCTTAATGCGATAGTGTCTATCTATGTACAGATCACTTAGACTTTAGAAGACAGCAGAATGGAGGGCCGGCAGGTGGTGTCCTGAAGTTGTTGGGCTCCCACGTGGCTGACCGCGACTTAGTCCCCGACCTGGTGGCGTGAGACTCACGCTGGGCCTGTGTGCATATGCATCCAAGATCCCAACATGAGAATCAAAGAGGCGGGATAGCAGCATGGTCATCCCTGTTGGGAGCGATTGCTCACTTTTTGTCTGCCTCTGTCTCTTGGGCGAGTGCACGTGTACTAAAGCAAACATCTCTCAAAAAAATAGGAAAGAGCAATACAAGCAACATATCTTCACACATAATCTTTTTAATGCAATCTCCCACAATGGGCCATTATTACTATATTCATCCATTTATTTGAGAACTACTTAATAATTTACATACTGGTTTGTCGGTCCTCTGGAGAACTATGTTCTAAAGTGCACTTATTTGCCCACTTCTGGGCATTCATTGTTGCTTCTCTACTCCATTCCTAAACAACACAAGAAAAAAAGTATACTTATAATAATTCAACCACAGTTAGACATATGCTTTATAATCTGATTGGCCGACCAATTTATAATATTAATACTTTAAAACAACCATAGATGTCCGGGCACATGTGCGTGCGTGCCCAAGATCCCGAGAGGAGAATGGAGGAGAAGAGATTGCAGCGTGGCCATCCCCCCTGGGGGGTAATTTCTCGCTTTCTGTCTCTCTGTCTCTCTCTGTCTGTCTGGCAAGCACACACACCCTATAGCAAAAACCTCTCCAAAAAAAAAAAAAAAAAATCCATAGATGTACTAATTACAATGTTTTTAAAATGTCTTTTTTTTTTTTGGTCATTGTCTTTTTCTGCACTAGTGCCAGTTTCCATACAAAGAAGACCAAGGGTAATGTATTCCATCAGTGAGATGTTTAAGGCCGTAATATCTATTTACCATCACTCAGCGAACACCTCTGGAATGTTAGTGATGGTGCTACTCTAATGACTGATAAACGTGAAGTATCGTAATTACATTTTAAGGGTAATCTATCAGCCTAGTTAATGTTTAATTTGTAGCCCTTTCATAATGGAGATACCTGCTTTTTAGAGATTGTGTCCTAAAAAAGTAGGCATTTACTTACAGTAAATGATACAGATCTTGAAGAAAAGGAGATTTATTGATTTTTAGGTTAGGAAAGATAGTGAACAAAAAAAATGTAATGACTTCAAATGGGACGCATAAAGATTTTGCTTCCAGGGACCAGCAGTTAGCGTAATGGCTATGTCGCTGGACTCCCACGTAGTCGACCGCGGTTCGAGTCCTGGATCCGGCGGCTTAAACTCACGCCGGGCGCGTGTGCGTGCGTGCCCAAGATCCCGAGAGGAGAATGGAGGAGAAGGGATTGCGGCGTGGCCATCCCCCCTGGGGGGTGATTTCCTGCTTTCTATCTCTCTGTCTTTCTCTGTCTGTCTGGCGAGCGCACGCGCCCTATAGCAAAAACCTCTCCAAAAAAAAAAAAAGATTTTGCTTCCAATTCTGCATTCTCAATGTAATAACCATGTAACCTGGATAAGTTATGTAACCATTTTAAAAGTGAAAATAAGAGGGGCCAGCAGGTGGCGTAGTGATCATGGCACTGGACTCCTACAAAGCTGACCCTGATTTGAGTCCTGGAGCTGGTGACTTGAAAATTCCATCTCACATGTGTGTGTGCCCAAAATCCCAGGAGAATGCCTCGAGGAGAAGGGACTGTGGTGTAGCCATCCCCAATGGGGGGGGGTAGGGGAGGGATGATTTCTCACTTTCCCTGTGACAGTCTCTATCTGGCAAGCACACAAACCCTATGGCAAAAATCTTAATAAAAAAAAAAAAAAGACAATAAGAAAAATAGTCCTTCCCACATAGTTCAAATTTAAAAATAGCAAAACAGAAGGCTGACCTTGTAGCCTCATGGTTAAGAAAACTGGATCCCACCTGGCTGACTGTGCTTCGAATCCTGAAAACAGTGACTTGAAAAACACGAAAGGTGTATGTGTGTGTGTCAAAAACCCCAACAGGAGGGCAAGATGGAGAGGAGGTTGTGGTGTGACCTTGCCCCACCAGAGAGAGTTTTCTTCCTCCCTCTCTCTCTCTCTCTCTAGGAAGCACACATGCCCTCTGGCAATTTTTAAAACTATAGCAAAATAGAGATAGAACTTTGTCAACCACAGAGTTCTTAAGAGATGCCAGTTGCCAGCTTCCTGCCTCTTCCTGACCAGTTCCCAGCACTCTCCTCACATCTGTAACACATACCATTTTTAGCATGTTGCTGGCAGGTGGAGAAACTCTTTTCCTTAGTTCATTGTGTTTATTTACAATCTCCTTCTGTATTTGTGTCTGGGTGGTTAACAAAGCAGTAAAAACTGGATCCTAAAACAAGTAAAATAAAATTATTTTTAAACAGTTTTGAAAATTGCATAGAACGGTGAATAAGTTAATTCAAGGAATGAAGACTAAGTACATATTTATTTATCATGTGGTAATGTATAAACAATAAAAGCAAATATTAGTTTTTACATACGGCCAATAAATCTGAGCCAAAGATATGACTTACTAGAAAAGCAGCAGATAGAAGCATCAAGAATGGGGAGCAGTTCATAGCACGACAGATTAAAAACTCTTCTGAGATCTCTAATTCCAATCTTTGGTTTCAAGGGAGCTCTTAATATTATTTTTATGGATACATGAGTGATCATCTTTTATAAACACAACAATTATTATAAAATATTGTAGGGAATGTAAAATATTAATAGAAACCTTAAGATATATTTATTCACATTCAGTCAAGCTACAGCAAGGTAAGTTAAGGGCGATGCCCCCATCAATCATCCTAAACTTTAAGGCAATTTTGTCCCAGCGTGGTATGCACATTTAGGAAAATGTTTAGGTTCACTTTAAGAGCAGGTATCACGCTGAGCCCTCTGATAAAACCACTCTACCATTAAGTAGTAGACTTTATGGTGCTGCTTAAAAGACAGCTTTGCAATGTTTAAAAAACGTCCAGTCAATCTGGAATCAGTAAATCCATCTAATTTTTTTTCTTTTCTGGGGGGCTGTCTTTGTTCCTTTTAGTAACAGAACTGTAGCTAATAAGGTATTAACTGCCAAAATTTGCAGTTCATTTTTTGTAAGTGTAGAGGAGAGGTGGTTAAGTCAAAGGAATTGTGTGAATTGTTGGTATTAAGATGCAAGCAGTTTGATGACCTAAATTTACACAAGAATGTGATATATTATGGATGAGCAAGATTTCAAATTATACATTTAAATGGACAGGGCCCCTTATACATTTTTATCTGACACCTTGGGATAAGTTATGCAGCCCTGCCCCCATATTGAGTTCCCTGCAGGCTCTCCGAATACTACACTCATAGGTTCGACCATATTTTACCCTTATCTGCTCTGCGTCGGTTTCCCCTCCTGCATTTATATCCCCAAGGTCAGGGACCAGCATGGATGCCTTTGGACCAGTAGCTGTGCACAGTACTGGCTCCCGGGTAAGAAGGGACACACATGTTCCACAGCAATGGTGGCCTACCTCTGCAGCACATCAAACTTTACCATAACATCCCTGGGTATTTCCTATTGACCTCAAAAATCAGCTTCTTCTCACTTTCTATCTCTCTGCCTCTCTCTATCTGTCTGGCGAGCGCACGCGCCCTATAGCAAAAAACCTCTCAAAAAAACCAAAAACAAATCAGCTTCAAACAGTTTCATTTTTTAAAAAAAATAAAGTGTTCTAGAGAAAGCAGAAGTACTTATGTCATGTAGCTTTGTAGATAAAAATTCTACTGAAAAAGAAGTATACTTGGGACCAGCAGTTAGCGTAATGGCTATGTTGCTGGACTCCCACATAGTCAACTGCGGTTCGCGTCCTGGACCCGGTGGCTTAAAACTCACGCCGGGCGCGTGTGCGTGCGTGCGAAAGATCCCGAGAGGAGAATGGAGGAGAAGGGATTGCGGCATGGCCATCCCCCCTGGGGGGTGATTTCTCGCTTTCTGTCTCTCTGTCTCTCTCTGTCTGTCTGGCGAGCGCACGCGTCCTATAGCCAAAACCTCTCCACAAAAAAAAAAAAAAAAAAAGAAAAAAAAAGTGTACTTTTTCTTTTTTTAAATGAGTGTCAAATGAACTTTTATGAAGTGACAAGAAATATAAATAAGTATTGAGAATAACATTTATAAGATATAGTATATCTTATCCTTGAAGAGTTTAGATATGTTAGGCCAATAGGATGAATAATTGCAGTACCACATAAAAACAACACTGATGGAGGGGTCTATAAGATACAGAGGAGAGATCAATTCCTCTTCCTTTAGGTTATGGAAGGCTTCTGAAAAGATGATTCTAGATTGGGTTTTGAAAGACAGTGTTTTTTGGGACCAGCAGTTAGCATAATGGCTATGTCGCTGGACTCCCATGTAGTCTACTATGGTTCGAGTCTCAGACCCGGTGGCTTAAAATCAGGCCAGGTGCATGTGTGTGTGCCCAAGATCCCGAGAGGAGAATAGATGAGAAGGGATTGTGGCGTGGCCATCCCCCCTGGGGGGTGATTTCTCGCTTTCTTTCTCTCTCTCTCTCTCTCTCTCCGTCTGTCTGGTGAGCACACACACCCTATAGCAAAAACCTCTCCAAGAAAAGACAAGACAGTGTTTTTTTTAGGTATCTTGAGAAGGCACAGAAAATCAAGCAGGGCAGAGTATATTTAGAGCATGTGATTAGGAAATATTTAACTTGTGCCAAAGGCCAAACAGCTTCTTACATTTTAATAAATTTTATAGAGATTAGGAAACAGATCCGAGAGGTTAAAGGAGAATAAAAAGTTCCACGGAAAAATCCTTTCAGGGAAGACATTGGAAAAACAAAGTACTTGAGTGAAACCCTGTCTGGTCAGTAAACTGTCTCCAGATTGATAATCTGATTGTTGCAGCATAATGACTACCCTTTTGAATGCCAAATGAGGTTTGAGCCAAATGTCAGAGTATTCCCTAGATGAGAACTAGCCAGGCTAGTATGCTCAGAGGTAAGGGAAGGTGGGGGCAGCAACAACCAGAGTCCCTCACATTCAGAAGCTTCCTGGTTAGGAGGTGAATACCTTATATGGGCACCACATGCCCCGCCACTGAACGTGACTGACCATGTTCTTAAGGCATTTAAGACAAGTGGCGTATAGAAGTAATGAGAGGATCTGTATTTCAAGACTTGGGTCCTTCATATACTAATTCTATGACCATTAATAAACAAGAGAAAACAGAATTAGAGGTTTCCTTTTTCTTTTTATGTATTTATGTTTTGTGGTTTCAAACATTTTATTTTCTTTCTGGGCATAGGAATCAAAGAATATAACCAAAAAAACAAGACATCACTCCTCCCCTCCCCCCAAAAAAAACCCCACTTTTCCAGAGGACCACTTCTATCCCTTATTTGAAATAGCAAATAAATGAAATCATACAATTTCCACATTAAATGCAAGTTAGTAAAATAGTTCCTCCAGGAAGTGTTGCCTATGAGCTACAGCATTGCCCCAACTATAAATCACGGTAATCTGAGATATTCCCAGATGCAACAGTGAACACTAGATTCGGATATTATACCTAAGCAGAAAGAATATATTACCAGCAAATACATGAATTGGGGTCATAGATATAATTTCAGATGCTCTTTAGACAAACCTTAGAGGCGGTAGGAAGGAAAACTAATGTCTGAATTGCACTGTCCCTACCAGGAACCGTATCACATATGCAGAGCTCCAACATTCATGGTAAAATAATGTGAAAGAATACACACACACACACACACACACACACACACACACTGTTTGTTTGGCAAACCATTTTCATAGGAGCCTAAATATTTTCGGAGGTTTAGAGTACTGATGAAGAGAACTGATAAGTCAATTTCTCAAGGCTGTTTTCTTTTGAGAACTCAAAACCAGCCCTCCTCCTTGGATGCATCTCTCCTAGACACAAATGCAGGAATGCCAGATAATATGAAACATGGACCATAATTATGCATTTTTAACTTCTGTACTTCAACTTAATAATGTTTTATAGTACCTCATATTTTCAATCAAGAGTTTTCACACTTAAAAAAGGAAGTTATAGTACAAATGGGATTATAGATCTGCTTGTTTTTGAAGTTGTGTGAATATTTCTTCCCATTTATTAGTTTTCATCACTAAAAAGTTCTCTGGAAGCCAAAAGAATATATGATGGGGGTGCTCTTCTTTTCAATGTGGCTAGTGAAGTCTAACCCACCCAATCCTAGTTTCATTTTATTAGAGTTGACAACTAAAAACAAAATAAGAAGGGCAAACTCAAATCCCTTCTTATAATACAAGCAATACAAAAAAAAAAAAAAAGTCCACTTAAGACATCCTTAACACAAAACACGGGTATAATATACTCTACAGCATGTTTTCTTTTTTTATAAAATGTATTTATTATCATCATAATCTTGTTTATACTACATTGAATCACATATAACTTTATAGTGTATTACATTTCCTTTTCCAGAAGAAATACCATGCATGCCAGTCAATACAGAGACATTAAAATCCCCATTTCATCATCCAATATGTTTTCATTGTTTTTCCTGATCATAATTATTATTATTCCAATTATTTTTTTAAACAGTCAATCACAATTTCGCATTTTGCTTGTAAAAAGACTTTACCCAACATGAAATACTTCTCTAGTATTCTCAACTGGATGGGTCTGAGCAGCATGTTTTCTTTATTATATTTCTCAGTTGTAACTCTTTAATTCAGAAATTAGAGACCATCTTTTCATTAAATTGTTATTCCTTCCTACTTCCCTAACTTAGGAACAGGTTGAAAAAGGTTTAATTTGTTCACGTTGTTAGAAAATTAAAATTCCATTTTTTATATTTTAAGTGTTTATAAAGCACTCAAAATTATAGCTTACATGTATGACTTCAGCAAATAAACACAATCTTTCTGTTTGGTAAAAGTATTATACATGCATGCACATGATCAAAATGAACTTTTCTTATTTGAGAAACTGCCTATGCAAAGTTTTGTGGTTTTTTGTTTGTTTGTCTGTTTGTTTTTAAAGTCAATTATATCAGTATTTCCAATGTTAAGATAATGGGGGGAGTGACCCAGTGTTCAATTTCTGCAACTACTACACATTCAAAATTTCTATTAAAACCCAGGTTCTAAAAAACTACATTTTAGAGATATTTCTTCCTTGATATGTTCACAGTGGCAAAATAAGATCATGAAAAAAATGTGCATGTTATCAAAATTAGTACAAAAATAAGCCACTTGCTACTTAAAAACAGACCTTTCATTTTTTACTTCAAATGCAGATTTCTCCCTCTTTCAAGTTCTATAAAAATCTCAAGGAACATCTAGGTAACCAATATGCAGAGGATTAAGCCCTAGTTTTGATTAGCCGGTTTTCTTTTTAAATTTAAAAATCAAATCTAACTATTCTTACACAGTAACTAAGAAAATTAAATGTAGTGAGATATGTAAAGTGGTCACTTAAGAGTATATAAATGTATTGTTAATTTTTTGTGGAGATCATATTGAAACGGATTAAAATTAAGGAAATTAGAAAAGATTTTAAGGAGATTATCATTAACATTTTTTAAGAGAGGGTTTTTTTTTTTTTTTCTATAGGGTGTGTGCACTCTCTGGAGAGAGACAGAGAGACAGAAAACGAGAAATCATTCCCAGGGGGGATGGCCATGCCACAATCCCTTCTCCTCCATTCACCTGTTTTGGGCATGTATGCACACATGCCCAGCATGAGTTTTAAGTCACTGCATCTGGGACTTGAACCATGGTCAACTACATTGGATTCCAGTGACTTAACTTTCATACTATCTGCTGGTTCCCGATCATTAGCTTTTGAAGCACATAGACTAGTGCTGTCCATTAGAAATGTAATTCAATGGGCCAGCAGGTAGCATGGTGGTTAAGACACTGGATCCTATATGGTTGACTGCATGGTTTGAGTCCTGGACCCGTGGCTTGAAAAATACAATGGATGTGTGTGCCCTCATGCCCAAAATCCTGAGAGGAAAATGAAGGAAATGGGATTTTGGCATGGCCGCCCCTGGTGATTTCTCACTTTCTCTTTATCTCTCTCTCCCTCTTTGGAGAACACACATCCCTTATTGCAAAAAAATTAAAAAGAAAAAGTAATTTAAGCATGATATGTAATTTTAATTTTAGGTAGCCACATTAAAAAAATTAAAAGTAACAAATTATCTTAATTTAAAAATGTATTTTATAGAGCCAGCAGGTGGCATGGTACTTAAATCGGTTGACTCCCACATGACTGACTGCAATCCTAGTCTTGGAGCTGGCAGCTTGCTTTCTCTCTTGTCCTTGGTCTCTCTCTTTGTCTCTCTCTGGTGAGCACACATGCCCTGTAGCAAATTTTAAAATAATAATAATAATAAGTAAAATTAAATAAAGAATTTATTTACTTTAATTTGACCAGAGAGGGACACAGGGAGAGAGAAAGGGAAAGTGAAAAAGCAAGGCACCAGGTCCGGGACTCGAACCATGGTCAGCCATGTTGGAATGTCCAGTGCCTCAACCACCATGCCACCTGCTGGCTCCCAAGAATTATTTTTGAAAAGGTATTTTATTGGTCATGAATTGAGTTTTGATCTCCAAAAATAAATGTCCAAAGCCTAATGCCCAGAATTTAAATATAATCTTATTTGGAAAAAAGGGTAAACTAAGAATCTCATCTGAGGATAAAATCATCCTGGATTATCCAAAGTGGAGACTAAATCCAATGGCCTCCACGTGTCTCTCATAATTGGAGAAAAACACGGAGGCCAGTCATGGCAGCACAACAGCAACACAATGTTCCACAATGCTGAAGTCATATGAGACAGTCCCTGGTTCACCTTCAGAGGACTCCCTGTCCACACTGAGAATGAACGTATATGCGCCTGTGATCCTGGTGATTGGAGAATAATGGTAGAATGCTACACAAAGACCCTAGTAGGGGTGTCTTCTCTTTCTCTCCACCGAAATACACTTAAAAACATAAAAAATAAAATAAACACACAGAGAAAACAGGATAACGTGAAGATGCAGGCAGAGATTGTAGTAATGCAGCCACAAGCCAAGGAATGCCAAAGAGCTGCAGAAATTCATAGAAATGCATGGAACGGATCACTCCCAGATCCTCTAGAGGAAGCACGGCCCTGCAGATACCTGACTTCAGACTAAGGCCTCAGTAACTGTGAAAGAATAAATGTCTGTTGTTCTAAGTCACCAAGTTTCTGGTAATTTGTTACAATAGCCTTAAGAACCTAATATAGTATTTAACTAAATATCAAACTATGATCTTAAATTGTATTCGATATAAAAATGAGTACTGAGCTTTTGTTTTGCTTTCAGTCTATGAAATCTGGTGGCTCTCTCACACTTGCAGTTCATCTCGTCATCCTCCAACTTCATCGCAAGTGCTCAGTGGCCACGTGTGATTGATGGTTTACCCACCGGACAGCACACCCTTGTCTTCCATCTTGATAACTGTGCTAAGTGCTCTGAGTTACAAACCAAACTTGGGCTCTCCCAAACACTTGCCTTCTCACCTCCTAAAGTAGCTTGCCATCCCACTAGTCGCCGGCTAGTTCTGAAAAGATTCATCATTTAACCTTACCTTTCCTTCAGCAGGTAAAGGTGGAAGCAGCACAGTCAGCAGAAACAGCACCACTGGGAATAAAGCCATTGCTGGAAACCATCGAAGAAAACAAAAGTATGGATTGAAAAAGTCATACATGAACTTCTTACTCAAGTTGGGGAAAACCAATGTAATTGTCTCGGTGATGCCAAAGGAACTATGAGTACCAAATTCATGAACAATGTAACAAGCAAATAATCACCATACGATATCAATAGAACCATAGTGCCTTAACTCTGTCTTCACTAGGAGACAACAGAAATGAACTAAAACACTTGACTGATACTCTTGGGGTATATCTATAATGTCTAGGAGCATACTCCCTTCTTTTCTGCATGAGGTGAGGTCTGTTGCTCTCACATCATTAGAAACAAAATGTAGAAAATAAGACTTTCTCCGAGTTTATTATGGCACTGGTATTCATTTATTCACCTCAACAATTTTGGGAAAGTTTATTTTCAATCTGTATCATTTCTTGATTTTTTTTTATTCTCTATGAGAAGTAGAACTATTTTTCTTTTCTTTACACCAGACAAGAATCAAAATTCCAGAGCTGGGGGCCAGATGGTGGAACAGCAGTGAACGTGATGCTCTGCAAGTCTGACCCACGTAGGAAGGTTCTGAGTTCACCTCTGCAAAATGCCGAGTACACAGGGGACACACGAGCCCAGGAATTGGGACTGTGAAGCTGAGGTGGACTGTAGCATGAAGAACCTATTAGAGGAGCCTCTCCCTCTCTCCCCCCCTCTGTCTCTCTTGCTCATGGAATAAATAAATAAACACACTTTAAAAAGATTCCAGTAGTGCAAGGACATGGATATAAAGGTATAAACTTTATTAGTGGTTATTTCTGTAATGGAGCAATTACATGTTATGTTTTAATTGCCATATTTTTAGATTTCCCTGTATAGGAAAAATATAAATACAATAAATGTATTAAAAATCTAGCTTGTTTCAGTTGTTCAATCCATGATTTGGTACAGAGATTGTTTAATATTTTCTTTATCTTTCAAAAAGATACTCAGCATTTCGTTGCCCACACTGTCCTTCCTCAATAAATCAAAAACTCTAGGTCCTTTAGATGAAGCAATAAGACCACTTAGTTTAGGATGCTTTCACTGTCCTGCTTTTAGTCATAGCAAACACTTGCTTAGTAAATTAAAGGGATGCTGTTAGGTGGGCACCTCCAAATTCTTGGAGGTAAAGAAAATGACAAAAAAATGTATGTGCATAACTGATCAGGCCTCACTGATCTGTAAATAATAGGTAGGTTTTTGCTTGTATGAAATGTTCACTTGATGCACCCATAAAAGGGAGAACAACAAATATTTGCCGATAGTTTATGGTAAAATATGACATGTAATTTCATTCTCAAACCTTATTGGGCCTGACTATATTTTACAGATGACGTATTTGAGGCTTAGAACATTTAATTAACCTATCTTAACAGTAACTTTCGGAGTGATTAGCAACTAGTCGTCATCCAATTATGACTTCAAAATCAACACATATTGAAAAGAATATAGTCAGAAAAAAACAATCATTGTGGTACAATGGTGGTCCTCTGCCTTTATTTTAATATTGAATCTTTGAGAAGTCATGAGTACTTTTCTTTTTTTTCTGTGTAAAAATGAGTCATGACTTTTCTGACAACTCAGTAATTCCTGTATTACTACATAACTACATGTGATACTAATAGTTCTAGAAGTCATTAATATGGAAGCATACGCAGGGCCAGCAGGTGGTATGGTGGTTAAGACTGTGCTCTCACCTTGCTGACTGCTGTTTCCGTTTCGGACATGGTGGCTTGAAACTCATGCCAGGAGTGTGTGAGTGCATGCTCAAAATCACAAGAGGAGAATAGAAGAGAGGGGATTGTAGAACGGTCCTACACCCTGCAGGGTGATTTCTCACTTTCTCTCTATCTCTCTGATGAGCACACACACCCTATAGAAAAATCTCTCTCAATAATAATAATAATAATAATAATAATAAAATTAATTATTTTTAAAATAATTAATACACCAAATACACCAAATACACACATAATCATACTTTTTAATTTTTTGGTTAAAGTTAGTTGTACTATAATTCTTTCAAGGTCACAAACATAGGAATTAGTTTTTTTTCATTTTTAGAGTAAAATCCACTGAAGTATCAAATTGATATTAAATTTGTCGTAATAGTACTGTAGTTTGTCCTACCTTTAAGTGAGTCAAATTAACTTGAGATAATTCTCAATAAAACTTTACTAAAGTTTTGAAATATCACAGGCAACTTATAAAAATATATCACTTTACTCTTGGCAAAATAAAAATGATCGGTACAATAAAATGTTGACATTAAAATAAATGAGTGATTACTTACTCTTGGTTCTCAAAGCAGGATGAAATATCGGCGTTATCTGTAGGAAGGAAAAAAGTGGAGAGCGAGAACACTAGAGCCGAACGTATTTTTGAAATTCTGGACGTGCAAGTAAATCTATGTCAACAAATATCTGAAATGGTATTTTTCATACAAATCCTCAAATTTCATTGTTAGTTGTCGGTATTATCTTGGGTGTTATTTTGTTCCCACATATGTTTTTAACATAAGTGAGTAAGAATGCCCTCCTTCTCTAACCAGCCCTCCCCTCTGCTTAGGCACATAAAATCTGAAAACTGATTTTTGTCCTGATATCTACATACTGACCACTTAAGACTTCTTAATTAAGGGGCAGGTAACCAGGATCTTGCGGCTCAGCTTTGTATGACTTCTACCTGAGTTACCAAAGACCTACGTTGATTGATTAAGAATATAATGTTGGGGGAGGCAGCAGGTGGCATGGTGATTAAAGGCGCTGGGTTCCCACAAGGCCGACCACAGTTCAAGTCCTGGACCTGGTGGCTTGCTTTCTCGCTTTCTCTCTCTCTCTGTCTCTTTCTGGTCAAAATAATAATAATAATAATAATAATAACAACAACAACACATAGAATTAAATAAATAAATAATTCTTTAAAAAATATACAATGTTTGGAAACTATCAGGTCTGGAAAATCCTCTTTGAGCATCAGCTGTCTGTTACATAAACTGTGGATTATCACATCATAAGTTACTTTGGAAACTGAAAGGAGTAATATATGCAAAACACCGGAGCCAGCAAATAGTGTAGCAGTTACATTGCTGGACTCCCACATGGTTGACCACGGTTCAAGTCCCGGATGGAGTGGTTTGAAAATCACACTGTGCATATGTGCATGCAAGCAGGAGACCCGAAGAGCAGAAAGGAGAAGGAACTGCAGCGTGGCCATCCTCCCTCCTGGGGGAGTGATTCTCACTTTCCCTCTCGCTGTCCCTGTCTTTCTCCCTCTCTGGCGAGAGCATATGCCCTCAAACAAAAATCTTTTAAAAAAATAAAAACCTGATACAATACTCATAAAATATACATACAAAACTCAATAAATACATGGAAATTATTAATATTTTATTATTATTTGCAATCGCTGATAGTTTACTGAGTTCATAAGATTTTTTTTCATACACACATGCCATTTCATTGAATTGCTAACTTCAGAAGTGTTTAAGAGATCTGTTTTTTATTCCAGGTGTCATGAGAAAAAAATCGGCATAATCTAAAGAGAGATTTGAGTGTCCGAGGTCTGTTCCTATTACAGACTTTCTGGCTACCACTGGACAATGATCTGACTGCTCTATCATCAGCTCATTGAAAGGCAAAGGCATGAGCCTGAAGACGTGCGTGTCCAGTCACTCAAGATGTTCGCACTAGATGACTCGTACGTCCATCGACCATGGTACCTCATACTCCTCTCTGCTGCCGTCTTCTCTCATACCCTCCACCATCCAACAGATAATCATCTTTGCTCAACCAAAGCAATGGCACTGTCCCTGAGAGTGTGTTTAAGGAAAACTATTTTTTCCCATTCTCTGTATTTTATTCTTTTAACCCAATACTAATATGTAATAGAAGATTTGGCTACCATTTTTTAATGTCTCGCTACTTACGGATGAAATGTGCTGCATCCTTTCCAGCAGGTGTTTTAACACAATGACATGGTTCTCCTAGGGTAACTTAGAGGGAGCATGGTGTTTGTTTTCATAATCCTAGAATACAGGAACAAAGAATATTTTTAAAAAGATGTGAGGAATACCTTTCAGATAGTATCTATCATCTGTCATAAACTTGAAACAAATCAACTGTTTAGTATTGTCCTTTAACATGTTATTTGATCTCACTAGAACAACCACACTCTCATTCTGAGATCAGATTGTTTCGATGTTTTGGTATTTCCTTTAGACACTAATAAAAAAGTGGTCTTCTTAAAGAAGTTCATTAACTGTTGGTTGGCTGACTTTGCAAGAAAGTCGCAACATATTTTCAAGATTCCCAATCCCTTAACTAGGACTCTAATCCACACTCCTTTAAAGATGATTTCTGTAAGTAGTCTTCCCACAGGGTGAGCACTGACCAAATGGATTTGGGGTCACGCCTTTATCTTCTCATGTTTCTCATCCTAGAAGCCAATAAGTTTGAAAGGACAATAGCCCCAGTTTCATTGTTACATCTTGTTTTTAATAACCATGCATTCAAAATATTAATAAGAAAGTAAAGTTCTTAATTTGACCTCATGAAGGGCCAGGTTGAGAGCTGACTTCAAATTTCTGCTCTGACTCAGTGGATCTTACATACACAGAATCATTTGTCTTCTAAGGCTAGTAAAGCGTTTTAGTAAGGGAAAGATAAGGAGCATGCTGGAAGGGGCAGCAGCAAAAACCAACTACCAGTCTGCACTTAGAGAGGTGATGGACCCCGCCAGAGTGGCAGGAGCCGAATGAGCATGAGCATCCTCCCTCCCTTCTCAGATCTCCTTCTCCTCTGTCTTCACGCCACCTTCCCCACCCCGGTCATTTCTAGCCTCCAGCACAGATCTAATATTTACCCTGGCTCCGGAGCACAGATCTTGGTGCTGCAGGGTGGGAGTCTGAGACCCGCAATCGCTGGCCCTTTATTGCGATTGTAAACTCCACTCGCTACCACGTGAGGGCGACGTCACCGGGCTTTATGCCTTCAGCGCCGCTAGCGGCTCAGAGGATTCCTGCCATCCCCTCCTAGAGGCTGGGGGAAAATCCTACGCGTTCCCCTGTGAAAAGCGGAATTCTCCTTTTCTCTCACTACCACCACCTGGGGAGGGAAGTAAATATCCGATCTCGTATCTGGGTAGTACCAGGAGGAGGAGGGAGAAGATATCAAGATTCAGAATGCTTAGGAGATAGCTGGAACGAGTGTTCTGTTGCAGAAAAGAGTGCCTCTGAATTAATTAGGCTCAGAATTAAAGAGCAAATTGGAACGGCCATAGATGCTCAGGTCTGCAGGACCATGCCAGCGTGGTGCCAACAAGGCTCTCAGGGGTACTGGGTAAAGTTAGCGGTTGAGGGGATTCGCTCCTAAACACTTCTGTTCCTGCCCCTCTTCTGTCCTTAGCAACCCTGCTGCAGTCAGAAAATTCAAGAGTAGCAGGAAGAAATCTTTTAGAAAAATACTCAGAATTCTTGACCTAAGGCTGCTGGGATTAACAGATTTAGGGACCACCAGTTAGCGTAATGGCTATGTCCCTGAACTACCGTGTAGTCGACCACAGTTCCAGTCCCGGACCCTGTGACTTAAACTCACGCCAGGCGCATGTGCGTATGTGCCCAAGATCCTGAGAGGAGAATGGAGGAGAAGGGATTGCGGTGTGGGGTATGTGTGTGTGTGTGTGTGTGTGTGTGTATGTGTGTGATTTCTCTCTGTCTCTTTGTGTCTCTCTTTCTGGCAAGTGTATCACCCTATAGCAAAAACCTCTCTTAAAAACAAAACAAAAAATGATTAACAGATTTATCAGGCATTTGGTGAAGATGTGTTGTCTCTCTCCACAAAAGGCGTAAGAGTAACAGATGCATTTTCTTTTCTGTTTAGTTGATTTCAAGATGAAAAGCGATGACTTAGTTCATTACTTAGCAAGGGTTGGGTCGCAAGATACCAAACCAAGGATTAGCACCCACACGGACTGGCTTTCCTACCCCAGGTATTTTAGAGATCTGGAATTTCTCATTTCAACCCTTAAAACTCAACTTGTTTCTCTATGCTGAGTGCTACTTTCCCTTCACAATATTTATCATTTCAAGTGACCAAGGCAGTTATCTGTTACTGCATATTTCAGTCCATATACCCGCCAGTGACTAAGAACAATCCTGGAATATGCAAAAGTCATCTTAGATTGCTTAATTATTGCAGCTGTAGCCAACTAAAACTCATTCCTGAAAGTTTGCCTTTCTAATGTTTATGAAATCTATCCCTTCTCTTTCACTGCTACCTTTATGTTTTCATAATATTTTACCTAAATTATTATTATTTACTTAATTTTGGAGAGATTTTTGCTATAGGGCGTGTGTACTCACTGGAGAGACAGAAGGAAACAGAGAAACAGAAAGTGAGATATCACCCCCAGGGGTGAGGCCATGCTACAATCACTTCTCCTCCATTCTTCTCTTGGAATTTTGGGTATATAGGCACATGCACCTGGTGTGAGTTTCAGACCACTGGGACTAGGATGAGAACTACAGTCGACCATGTGGGAGCCCAGCAATGTGACCATTACACCATCTGCTGGTCTCTATCTTATCTAAATTGTTCATGTAACATTTCAAATATGTGTATGAAAAAAACTCTGTCCATCTTTTTACGAAAGGAAGTACCTAGTACATATATTCATTAACAATGCAGTCTTAACCCTACAATTCTGTTATTCATTTCAAATATCTAAGTTTTTATTTTTAAAGAATTACTTAATTTTATTTATTATAATTCTTTAATTTGTCCAGAGAGAGACAGAGAGAGGGTGAAAGCAAGCCACCAGGTCTGAGACTCACACAGCAATCGACTTTGTGGAATTCCAGTGCCCTAACCGTTCTGCCACCTACCAGCCCTTAATTTTTCACTTTTGATAACATCATAACTATGGTTATTATTTGCTTCTATCTTCATATATGATGCCAGAATGAGAGCCCCAAGTGCGTTGTAGTGATAGATATTGTAGGTGAACATAAATTTGAAAAATTGGTTGTGGTTCTCTGGTTTATTGAAGAATCCCCAAAGCCTAGCTGAATAACAGGCCTTATACATGGCAGTTTGTAAATATTCGTTGAGCAAGAATGACTGACTTGGGAGCCAGCAAGTGGCATGGTGGTTAAAGGTGCTGGACTACAACTTGGCCAATTGCAGTTCGAGTCTCAGACCTAGAAGTTTGCTTTCTCACTTTTCCTCCCTTTCTCTCTCTCACTCTGTTCCTCTAGGATCAAATTAAAATAAATAAATCAAGTTAAATAAAATAATTCTTTGGGAAAAAAAATACTGACTTGGCCTAGGTTCTTAGAGAATACAGGAAAAAAGACAAAAATCTCTTTTGCCCAAGATTTATATAGACCCACTTGAGATATAAATATACATACCCATACACACACACACACACACACACACACACACACACACATATATATATATATACACAAACATACATACATATATGAGTAAGTAAATAACATTACTAAGTAGTGTTAAGCAGGCGTAAAAAGAAAATATATATTGCAATTGGGAGTTCTGTGAGTTGATATAATCTGGGAAAGCCTAAATAATAGTTTGACAGTTAAACTGTCATTGAATAATGTGTGTGACTTGATTAGAAATAAAAAAAAACGGGCTTGATATACTTGGTTGGAAGAACAATAGCAGACACATCAATATGTCACAAAACATGTTTAAGTCAGAATGACAGGCTGTTGAAAATGTTAGGAATACTTTGCATAAATATCTAGGGAGTGTTGCGTCTCTGTATAACATGGGAACGTAATTTTATTGATACTTCAGAGGACCGAGAAATTCTATGATAAAATGTCATTTCATAGGCCCAACAGTTGGCATGGAGATTAAGGTAGCTGGATCCCACAAGGCCGACTGTGTGGCTTGAGTCTTGCATCTGGTTTTTAGAAAAACACCGTGGGCACCAGTGTCCAAAATCCTGAGAGGAGAATGGAGGAAAAGGGATTGTGGCATAGCCATCCCCCCCAGTGGGTGATTTCTCATTTTCCTTATCTGTGTGTGTGTCTCTCTCTGTCTCACTCCAGTGAGTGCATGTCCCCTTAAAAAAATAATCATTTAATGAAAGCTACCTGGTAGCACTCTTTTTTTTTTTTGGAGAGGTTTTTCACTATAGGGTGTCTCTCGCCAGACAGACAGAGAGAGACAGACAGAAAGCGAGAAATCACCCCCCAGCGGGGGATGGCCATGCTGCAATCCCTTCTTCTCCATTCTCCTCTCGGGACCTTGGGCACGCACGCACACGTGCCCGGCGTAAGTTTTAAGCCACTGGGTCCGGGACGCAAACCGCGGTTGACTACGTGGGAGTCCAGCGACATAGCCATTACGCTAACTGCTGGTCCCCCTGGTAGCACTCTTCAGGATGATTTGCTGAGCTAAGAAATTTGTGGCAGGGAAAATGAGTATGATGATAATTTCTCACTTTAATTTTATAGTAGGAAAAATAGAGCAAAAGGGTGGACTGTGAAAAGATAAAAAAATGTGTTGATGATAGATTTCACATGGGGGCAAATCCAGACTAGAAGAAGGCTTGCCAATTTTAAGAGAGAGCACATAAAAATATATTTTATTATGGAGTACCAGTAGGTACCTATGATACTCAAACTAAAGTTAACAGTGTGCTGAGGTGGAAGGAGTGGTGTTGAGAATGCCTGGGGGTTGGGAAGGCTTGTTGGAATCTCTACTTTGACTAACAAACTAGAACTGTATGACCAAGCAGAAGTAATCTTTAACTTTTGTGGAGATTAGCATCTTTGAACCTAAAATGAAACATTTATGCCAGATGATCTCCAAGGTCCATTTAACTTCAATAAGAAGTGGATTATTATATATCGAAGATAACTTTCTACTAAAGTGAACTGGACTGGTGAGAAATGCACACATGTTGGAATATTCATTTTGTAAGCTAAGTAACATGATCGAATGTTTAAAAGAAATAGAAATAAAAAGAAAAAAATTTTCTGTGTTCGTATGGCTGTATTAGAGAGCAAAATTTTGTACAAGTGTATCATATTCTCACTAAAGGGTAGAAGTATCTCAAAATTATGTGCTTATTTTTGGTTCAGGATTGAAATGGAGCAGGGGTGATCAGTCCAGCATCTGCAATGGGACATGGGCTCTTATCTCATACTCAGGAAGAATTAGAGACATGGAAACAGAGAGGGGATAGCCAGAGGAGTTAATAAAGAGGGAATAAAGGAAGAATAAAGCTCCCAAGGCAGAACAGAGCTCCCAAGCAGGGAGCAGGTCCTGGAAAATGGGTTGCACAAGAGAAAATGTCATAGGATGGGAGAGTGCTGAGATGCATTTTGTAACATCCTTGGTTTTGGGATCCAGACTTCTAAAATCAGAGACCTGCCCCTAAATGCAAAATAAAGCCACAACCATAATAAAAGTAGGTAGAAAAGAGAATTTCATAGGAAAGGATTTTAGAAAAGAAGTAAACTCAAAAGGCTTTTAGGTGGGCAGGTTGCTAGGTAGCAACTGCATTTGGAAGGGTTTAGATGTTATTTTTATTACTAGAGCTGATAATGAATATTTAACAGTGGGAGGTCTGTCATGCTGTCTATGTTCTCTGTTTGAATTCTGAAGATTTCTCCTGCACTTGTACAGCTCTCTCACAGGTGAAGAATTTAAGGGATTTGATTACCTAACTGCACATGCCCTGTGTGAGCCACAATGATAGGAGCATCCTTATTAGGATGAACTGCCCAATTTGTTAAACGTTTGGTTGGATCTTTTTGTATTTGTGAAGCATGATAAGAGCGAAATTTATAATCACCCCTATGTGCCTTCCTCAGGTACCAAAGAAGAAAAATGGGATTTCCCTCACCTTCCTGGAGCCAGGAGTTGGGTGGGAAGAAGGCATTTTTATGGAAGGTCTGGCTGTAATTCCTGATAAACTGTGATTCATGTGGCATGTGTCCTTCTGTTATTTTCTCAGGGCTGCTTGCTCATTACAAGCTAACTGCCTACCACAGAACTAGGGCAGGGGCTTTATATCTGGGTTAGAGGGGCTTTGTTTGGGTTTGTTTATTCATGGTTGCTTTCCCTTCATCTTGGTGGGGGGGGCGGTTCACATGCTAGATGGGTCTGGTTATTTCTCTTTATTTTGGAGTGGGTAGAAGGTCAGGAGATACTTTGTCTAAAAACTTTGGGTCATAAAAAGCCATTGTCTTATCTTCTTCATGGAATGTGGTGTGGCCTGGAGAAAAACCTCTGTTTTAGGTCATGCTGCCTAGGTTAATCATGGAGCCACTGTTGCAAGCTATCTCTCTGAATTAGCAGCCAAGTCACTGAGTCCCATCTTAAAACGTAGCCATTTTTATAATTCCATTTTGGGCCTATATCCTAACTATATTTTTAGGGTATCTGTCTCCTACCTCATTTTCACTTTGTTACCAAATTCAAAGCAAGTTAATTCATCCAAGCACTACAAACTAAACTATAGACACATGATGTGGAGATGGGAGTTAGACACCACTTACAGATAGATAGAATAAGGACCCCAAAAGGAAGTCACTGGATTTTTCTTTTGAATGAAGTCTCTGTGTTTTTCCTCTATGGATCAGATTAATGTACAATATATACCCATTGTACATGTCTCTACAGAATTTATGGTTCTTTACTAACAACAGGAGATATTGAGCACACAGGGTGAAGACTCAATGTGGAGTCACAGTAGCTAAGTTTTCACATCCGAAAGCTGCCTGCATTGAGACTCAAAGCAACCGAAGCTAAGGGCAGCATCTTTTATTTAGTAACTATATTCTGACAGGAAGTACAGAATGCTATGGTCTGCTGACCTCACAGAAAATAGGGTAATATTCACTCAGACTACTATGTGACGACTATCCACTTCCTTATCAAAAAGCCAGTCAACTGCTTGGACTACTGGATGAAACCCAATTGCCCCCAGCTGCTCTTTGGCAGCCCATTCAGACCCCTGTCCATTGTATTGGAAGCTTTTTCTCCTTCCCTAATAAACTCCACTTTATTTTCCATTCTGTGTCTACACCTCTAATTCTTCTTGAGCAAAGGATTGGAACCAGCATGAGTGTTGGGTCTGATTGACATAGGATGGGAGAGTGTTGAGCTGCGTTATGTAAAATCCTTGGTCCTTTGGGTCCAGATCACTAAAATTAGAGACCTGTCCCTAGGAGCAAAGTAAAGCCCCAACCACAATAAAAGTAGGTAGAAAAGAGAATTTAATAGGAAAGGAAGATTTTAGAAAAGAAGTACACCTAGAAGACTTTTGGGTGGGCAGGTTGCTAGGTACCAACTGTGTTTGGAACTGGTTTAGGCGTTATTTTTATTACTAGAGCTGATAATGAATATCTAACAATGGGAGGTCTGTCATGCTATCTGTTTGAATTCTGAGGCTTTTTCCTGTGTGCATGCGCTTGAGAAGCTCTCTCATAGGTGAAGAATTTGAGGAATTTGATTACCTAACTGGGCATGCCCATTGTGAGCCATGATGACAGGAGCATCCTTATTAGGATAAACTAGCTAATTAGTTTATTGCCCCAATGGGAATCAGGATGTTGATCAAAATGTCTGGTTGGGTCTTTTTGTATTTATGAGGGATGATAAGAGGGACATTTACAATGATCCCTATGTGTCTTCCTCAAGTCCCACAGAAGAAAAATGGGATTTGCCTTGCCTTCCCGGCACTAGGACCTGGGTAAGAAGAAGGCATTTTCACGGAGGGTCTGGTTGTAACTCCTGAGAAGTTGTGCTTGGTGTGGCATGGGTCCTTCTGCTATTTTCTTTGGGCCTCCCACTCATTACTACCTACCTGCCTATCATATGATTAAGCCACTCACCCTGTGTCAGTGTGATGAAAAAAAGTACAGTTTTATTGCAAAACACAAAGCAAGGAGAGTGGGCAGCTCATGCTGAAAAGATCTGGTCTCCCTGGTCTCTCTGAGATGTTTCTCACACCAGGTCCAGGACTCAAACTGTAGTCAGCCATGTGGGAGTCCAGCACCTTCATCACCACACCACCTGCCAACACCCCACGTGCATCTTTTTTTTTTTTTTTTTTTTTTGAGAGGTTTCTGCTATAGGGCACGTACGCTCGCCAGAGAGACAGAAAGACAGACAGCGAGAAATCACCCCCCAGGGAGGATGGACACGCCGCAATCCCTTCTCCTCCATTCTCCTCTCGGGATCTTGAGCATGCACGCACACACGCCCAGGGTGAATTCAAGCCGCTGAGTCCGGGACTCAAACCGCGATCGACTACATGGGAGTCCAGCGACCCTAACTGCTGGCCCCACCCCACGTGCATCTTCAAGGTCAAAATTAGGGGCAGGAGGCCCAAGTATGTGTTCAGTTCTATGATTGGTTCAAGAGGGTATGGTTATTTCATGGACATTCTTGATTGGCAAGGCCTCAGGTAATCAAATTTCTGCTCAGGTTTCTGGAGTCTTTGTTCCTGAGGTCTTTGTGTTCACAGCCAGCAGTTTGCAACCTACAAAGCCTCTTAAGTTCTGAAGTTAAAACCTTATTTTCCTCTTTAAGTGAGATTTTTAAGTCTTGTGGCCCTCATCCATGGCCAATGTTGCTTCGAATGACCTTGTGGTCCAAACCCTTTAAAAAAGACATTTTACTTTTTAGCTTAGCTCTTATTAATTTTCAGTTTGGATTTTTTTTTTTTTTGAGAACATTTTGCTATAGGGCACATGTGCTTGTTGGAGAGACACAGAGAGACAGAAAGTGAGAAATAACATCCCAGGGGATGGTCACACTACAATCCCTTCTCCTCTATTCTCTTGGGATTTTGGGCACACAGGCACACACACCTGGTGTGAGTTTTAAGCCACCGGGACTGGGACTTGAACCACAGACGACTACATGGGAGTCCAGTGACATAACTATTACTCCATCTGCTAGTCCCTTCAGTTTGGGAAATTTTTATTTTTTCTTCAACAGAAGGGGAAACTGAGGACCCACCCCTCTTAGGGAGTCCCTGGACTATTTCAGCTTCACTATAGAGTGTCAAACTATATCATATACTTTAGTGGGATAGACTAACCCAGATAACAACCAAGCTTATAATTTCCACATCTAATATCCAAGTTGTTAGGTCAGACTTATGACTGGCGGCAGAGTCAAAGGCTGCAAAGACGGAAACACCAGAGTCAGGCTTGGGATTTAGCAAAGCCAATAAAATTTATTCTGCAAAAAGCTCTTGGGTGAGGTCCTGGGATCTGAACAGAGGTGGGGGGACGTGGGGGGGGTCACACCCAAAGGATTACTGCTCATCTTCTTATGGGGGCATCTGTCCAATGAGCAGTTGCCACAGCATTATGGCATCTTGTCCTGGCCAATGGGAGATGGTGTTTCTGTTCTATTGGTGGTGGCTGTGCCAGAAGGCGAAGAGTCTGTTGGTGGCTGGTGTCAGATGCAGAAGGTGGCAGACAAGTTTCCGCCATGTTTCTCTTCCCTTCACCCAGACCCTACACAAGTGTCATGTTGTGATAGGATTGCATTAAATACGTAGATTAATTTGGGTAGAATTGCCATTTTGATTATATCAATTCTTCCAATCCAGGAACATGGGATGTCCTCCCACTTTTTTGTGTCATTTTCAATTTCATTTTTTAGCTTCTCATAGTTTTCCTTGTGGAGGTCTTTAACTTCTTCAGTTAGATTTATTCCTAGGTATCTTATACTTTTTGTGGCTATCATAAATGGAATTACTTTTTTTTTTTTTTTTTTTTTTGAGAGGTTTTTCGCTATAGGGCGCGTGCGCTCACCAGACAGAGAGAGACATAGAGACAGAAAGCGAGAAATCACCCCCCAGGGGGGATGGTCACGCCGCAATCCCTTCTCCTCCATTCTCCTCTCGGGATCTTGGGCACGCACGCACACGCGCCCGGCGTGAGTTGTAAGCCACCGGGTCCGAGACGCGAACCGCGGTCGACTACGTGGGAGTCCAGCGACATAGCCATTACGCTAACTGCTGGTTCCCAGGAATTACTTTTTTCAGTTCTATTTCAGTCTGCCTGATTTTTATATATAGAAATACTATAGAATTCCGTACTTTGATTTTGTATTCTGCAACTCTACTGTATTCACATATTACTTCCAGGAATTTTTTCATGGATACCATTGGGTCTTCGATGTATACAATCACCTCTTCTTTTCCTATTCAATGACTTTTATTTTATTCTCTTTTCTGATTGTATTGGAGAGGACTTCCAGTACTATATTGAAAAGGAGTGGAGAAAGTGGGCATCCTTGTCTTGTACCAGTTTTTAGTGGAAAAACTTTCAGCTTTTCTCTATTCAGGGAGAATAGAGAATGTTTGCTATGGGTTTTTCATAGATAGCTTTTATTGTGTTGAGAAATGACCCTTCTATGCCGATATTGCTGAGAGTTTTGATCATGAAGGGATATTGTATCTTATCAAATGCTTTTTAATCTGTCAGGTATGGAACTCAAACCACAGTTGGCCATGTGAGAGTCCAACATCTTAACCACCACACCATCTGCTGACTCCTTTTTAAGAATTTTTTTAAGATTGGGAAACAAAAGACCAGCAGTTAGCATAATGGCTATGTAGCTGAACTCCCATGTAGCCAACCACAGTTTAAATTCACCCCGGTCGCATGTGCATGCATGCCCAAGATCCCAAGAGGAGAATGGAGGAGAAGATTGTGGTGTGGCCATCCTCCCTAGGGGGTGATTTCTTGCTTTCTATCTCTCCCTCTCTCTCTGTCTTTCTGGTGAGTGTAAGCACCCTATGACAAACATCTCTCCAAAAAAAAAAGGATTGGGAAACAAAAAGAAGTCAGAAGAACCCAAATCAGGACTGTAAGGCGGATGGCTAATAATTTCCCCTTAGAACACTTGTAAAATTGTCCTTGCTTAATGCGAGAAATGACCCAGAGCATTGTCTCAGGCAGACAGCAGGGGGTCCCAGACGATGGACTGCTGAAGAGGGCCTGAGATGAAGGGTTTTCATCTTGTTTGGGAAGGGCTTTGTCTGGGCTTCTTCTCAGAGGGGCTTATGCATGTGTTCTCCCCATGGTGGGGTCATATGTTAGATGGATTCAGTTATTCATCTCCTAATTTTGGAGTGGGTATGAAGGACAGGAGAGTCTATTTGTCTAAAAGCTTTAGGCTGTAAAAAAAAAAAAAATGACCTTTTTCCTGCAATGTGGTAGGACCAGGAGAAAAGCGTTTGCTTTAGGTTAATCATTAAGTTACTGCTATAAACTGTGTCTTGTGCTGTTGCTGAGCTATTGTAACTCCATCTTAAAAAAGCCATTTTTGTGGTTCCATTTTAGGCCTATACCCTAACTATTGGGCCATCAAGAAAGTCATGATGCATTTTTGCATAGAAAAACAGAAAAATACGTCATGACTTTCCCAGTGACCTAATATATTTTTACGGTTCCTCTCTCCTACCTCACATGGGTTTTTATAAGGCTTTTAACAAGAAGTAGAGGTTAATGATCATAAGAATTTTTATATTGTTTAGGCTCATGATATTGGTGTCCTTAGACTCTAATTGTGGCCCTTTGCCACCAGCTATTTTTTTAATAGCATTTTCAGTGTATTTTGGGCCTGTTGCGTATCTCATAGTTTTTATTGGGCCCAGGAACTTTAGATTTCGAAGTTAGGAGTTGTCTGGTTCTATGTCCCTCTATCTAATTTTTCATATGTATGACCTGTGAGGAGGTTACGGTTACTGGTTCCATCTGGAGTCCACTCACAGGGACAGGTCATAAGGAGATAGAAACCAGATTTTTAAAGAAACTAAAAGTAGTTGGCTGGGTTTGCATGACATTCTTGTCATCTTTCTGTCATACTCTCCTGGTGCCTTTCTTACCTAACTTCTACCTCACTACCTTAATTATAATAAAATCCCAATTATTTACCTCATCTCAAGGACACCATGTAACCAGGTTCTGACTTTCTCTCTCCACTCTGTTTTTTTTTTTTTTTGGGGAGAGGTTTTTCGCTATAGGGCGCGTGCGCTCGCCAGACAGACAGAGAGAGACATAGAGACAGAAAGCGAGAAATCACCCCCCAGGGGGGATGGTCACGCCGCAATCCCTTCTCCTCCATTCTCCTCTCAGGATCTTGGGCACGCACGCACACGCGCCCGGCGTGAGTTGTAAGCCACCGGGTCCGAGACGCGAACTGCGGTCGACTACGTGGGAGTCCAGCGACATAGCCATTACGCTAACTGCTGGTTCCCTCCACTCTGTTTTAAAATTTATTTGCCTTGCTCACTGCTTCAGCTATTCCGGGTGTCTTGTTTTTCCTCAAATATACTGTTTATTTCTACTTCTGTAATTTTGTACTCACTATTCTCTTCCACTGAATCTCTTCTTCATCAAATCACACCATTGGTTATTCTCTCACTTCCATGTTGTTCCAGATCCAATGTCACACCTTAAAGAGGATTTACCTGACAATCCTATGTAAATTAACGTCTATCTCTCCCAGCCTAACCCTCTTATTTCCTACCCTCTTGCTCACTTCAAGTTAATAGAGTTTATCACTCTCCGACATCATATTAAGTATTCACTTACACAACAGTGTTCTTTCTCCCTCTCCTATTATAGTGTGAACCCCACATAGTTCAGCACCTGCTCTCTCCTGTTAATCGGTCTATTTCAATATACCTAATTAGGTATCTGAAGCATTATTGCCTTCAATAAATATTTGTGGAAAGCAGGTATGAATGATCATACATGAGATTATTACTATGAAAGAAAACACGAAGAACTAGGGGAGAGAATTAGGGGAGAATCTTTAGATGATTTATTCAGATGAATTTCTTAGATGAAATGACAATGTGAATAGCAATCCAACAAATAATAAGAAGGATGACTTTTCCAAACAGAACCAATAGAAAACACAAATGCCCTGAGGTAAGGAAGAAGAGCTCAAGAGAATTGGTTCATCATCACTAGCATAGGAAGTGACAGAAGAGTACAATGAAATTAAGCTGGAGAGGAAAGTATAAAAAAGACCATTTGGCTTCCTGTAGATCAGTTTAAAAGGTATGATTATCACCTCAGTACTTGAGAATGGGTTTTGCAAGGAAACTAATTAGGAAGACAATGGCTTTTGTGATTAAGAGGTGCTACAAAAACAGAGTCTAGGAGGTGCATTGATGGCCCTGTACCACCCTGATTTTCCTTACCTCATTACAAATGATTAGTTATGTTTGACATGGGGTAAGTGTGTGTGTCTGATTTAACAGTTCAGTCATTGGTATCATCTGAAAGGTCTATTAATATTATAAAAACAAACGTTTAGCAATAGATTATAGGAGTTGGAGGTTGAGAGAAAAGACCAAAAAAGAATAGACAAATAATCCAAAGAAAAGTTACAAAGTTTCAAGGAGCCAAAAAAAAAAAAATCTCTTTTTATTTTTGTAAAAATGCATTTTTAATTTTGAATTATTTTTAGATTAACAGAAAATTTGCTTCAATAGTATGGAGAATCCCCATATATTCTCATTTGGTTTCAGTTTTCTGATATTATGATCTTCTTACATTATCCTGGTACATTTGTCAAGACTAAAATCAATGTTGCTATTAAAAACATTCCATAGTACATTTAGGTTTGACCAATTTTTTCATTAATAGTCTTTTTCTGTTTCATGGTCTGATTCAAGATACCATATTGCATTTAGTTCTTACACTCCCTGGACTCTCGTGATTGGTTACTACTTCTTAAAATTTCCTTATTTTTCATGATTTTTATAGTTGAGAGAAGTACCTTAAGTAGCTCAGGAGTATTTTGTACAATGTCCCTTATTTTTGTTTATCTGATGTTTTAGTTCATTCTTAGAATGGGGTTAATCAGTTTTTATAAAGAACACCCAGAGGTAGAGGTACATTTTTCACATGCCTCAACACCGGTGATTTAGATGTTGATCAGTTGGTTAAAAGGCCGTTTACTAGATTTTTTCCACCATAAATTTACTTTTCTTTCCCCTTTTTGTACTCTATCCTTTAGAACTGAGTCACTAAATTCAGTGTAGACTCAAAATCAAAAGGACTGAGATCTACCATGTTGAGGGGATAGTATTTGTACATATTATTTTGAATTATTATTTTTATTTTATTTTTAATTTTTTTTTGCTATAGGGTACTTATGCTCACTGGAGAGTGACAGAGAGGAAGAGAAAGTGAGAAATGATCCCCTAGGTGGGATGGCTATGCTGAAATCCCTTCTCTTTCATTCTCCTCTTGTGATTTCAGACACACACACATACCTGTTGTGTTTTTCAGGATGTTGAGTTCAGGACTCAAATCAAGGAGTTAGCTATGGGGGATCCAGTACCTTGACTATTATGCCTGCTGGACCCTTGAATTCTTTTTAAAGCAAGATTTGTCTAAGAGAGGGGAGGTTTAAAAAGAAACGTGTAGTCAATTTTACTGTAAAAATTATGCAGATGAATAATCAGACGTTTTAATTGATTTTGGCAAAATGACAAGCCAGAGTTAATTTAGGAAGAACAGTTTCAACTTAATTGTAAGAATGAGAGCCAGATGAGAGGACGGAAAGGTAAATGGGAGAGGGGAAATTAAAGCCAGCATATGTGAACACTTAAAACACTTCTTTTGAGATGTTTAGGTGTATTGTGGCACTAGAATAGATAACAGTAACCAGAGATTCATGGGAAGATGGTACTACATTCTATTCTTTCTGTACATTTTGTTCTAGAAACGTGATTCTCATTTTCAACTCAGGGTAGTTGTGACTTTATTCTTCAGAGAATTCTCAATTTAATTTAATTCATTAAATTTAAATCATGAAAGTTATATACCAAACTCTAAAGTTGTTTCATAGACTATGTTACTTTTTAACCCTTATATGAAAAATATTTCTGTACAATAAAAAGGATATCCAGAAGAAAAAAGATTTATTACTGTTTAAAAATTAAATTTTAGCTAAGATAATGTCTCTACTAATAAAATGTTGACTCTAAGTAGATGATGTGCTTCTTCACCATACAGCTCTCCTTTACATGTTTTGGGCATTCAATAAATTTTGTTAATACATTTGCAGGAGGCTTTGCATTTGGTTTTGGTTAAGGAATGGTTACAGCCTACCATGTTCTTCAACTGTTCACAGTTACTAAAATAGTCTTCATTCTCACAACCATTGGCTGGAATGAAAACAAAGAAATTAGTTACTTCATAATAACTTTTCTTAAAGGCAGCAACAGAAACAGCAAACTCAATATGAATGGGAGGAGGGTAGGAAATTGAGCAAACAAGTTGACATCATTACACTGTGATGATCATTTCGTATCTTGAGGGACAAATAAGGTCCCTTGGTTAAATTCACTGATCAATCTTTCACCTTTTAAATTTGAGCTTTAAACTTCTTTCTAAGACAATTTGACATACTATCCTCACTTGAAAACAAAGTAAAGTTACTTTAAAAGAATCTCTCTGGAACTGCACTATCCAACATGGTAGCCACTAGTCATGTGCTTGTTTAAATTTAAACTTTAATTAATAAAAATTAAATAAAATTTCAGGTCCTCAGCAATACATTCTAAATGTTACATTCTGAATGTACATTCCAAATACTCAACAGCAAATGTGTCTAAGGATTTCTTCATAGGACAGTGAAAAATTGAACATCTTCATCACTGCAGAAAGTTATGCTGGACATGATTGCCATAGACTCTAATAGCATCTGCCTCTCTCTGAGGGGTAAGCAATCATTATGACAACATGGAGGTGCAAAAAGTGAAATATGGAGGGAATATCTCTAGGATTATTGGACATTTCCTTTTTTTTTTTTTTGGAGAGGTTTTTACTATAGGGCGCGTGCGCTCGCCAGACAGAGAGAGAGAGACAGAGAGAGAGAAAGCGAGAAATCACCCCCCAGGGGAGATGGCCACACCACAATCCCTTCTCCTCCATTCTCCTCTCGGGATCTTGGGCACGCACGCACACGCACCCGGCGTGAGTTTAAGCCACCGGGTCCGGGATTCGAACCGTGGTCGACTATGTGGGAGTCCAGCGACATAGCCATTATGCTAACTGCTGGCCCCGGACATTTACTTTTTTTAGAAAGAGAGATTTTTACTGTAGGGCATGTGCACTCACTGGAGTGACAGAAGGACAGAAAATAAGAAATTCTCCCCCAGGGGAATGGCCATGTTCAATCCCCTCTCCTTCATTCTCCTCTTGGGATTTTGGGCATGCACACACAAATGCCCAGTGTGAGTATAAAGCTGTTTGGTCTGGGACTTGAACAGCGGTCAGCTATGTGGGAGTCCAGAGATGTAACCATTACACCATCTGCTGGTCCCAGACTATTGGACATTTCTACTTGGATGTCTCTTAGTGACCGCAAACTCAACAGATCTCAAACTAAATTAATCATCCTACTTATAAGGTTGACCTTTATTTCATATCCACCTACAACCCTCCATTCAATTCATCCAGTCTCAAAGAAATGGCACTCCCAACTCATAAATATTTCAAACTGGAACTAGGAATCAACAGGAACGTATTTCTCCCTACTTTTTTATTAGCACTCAACATGCACAAATAAACAGGAACTATTTATTTTACTTTCATTTTATCTCTCATACCTATTTCTTTTCATTCATCTTGCCCTATTGAAATAAATTTGGTTTTGAGCCCCAAAACAAGTTTAACAAGTTTCTTAGCTAGCTTTCATCCAATTCTTTTTTCATATTCTACTGACAAGAGCTCTTTATAAATGACAATTTTGATCTTGTCACTTTTCTGTTTAATGTTTTTCAATTAGACCCAGCTGAAGTGGCACAGGCAGTAAAGGCACGGCTGCATTATGCTGGAGCCTTTAGGAAGGCCCCAGGTTTGTGTCTGAATGGCTGTCAGAACACTGGCAGGTAAGTTCATGGGAGCACCCATTACATTATCCTGGCTAACTGTAGAACAGGGAAGATCATAGCATGAGACTGTTTTGAGAATGTCTGTCTATCTCTCTCTCTCACGTACAAACACATGAAGGAAATAAATAAACTTTCCAAAAAGTAAAAATAGAAGAAATAAAATCTTTCAATTGGCTGCTCATTACAGATAATAAGTTCAAAGCTCCTTAGCAAAATTAGTATTCAATTAAACTGTAAATATTTGGCCATTAGTTGAGTTTCAGCTTTGATATAATCAATATTGTGAGTTACATTGGGTCATCGGAAAAATCACGATTTTTGCATAGAAAAACATAGAAAAATATATTATGACTTTTTCGACTACCCTGTAGCTATACAATTCAGTCAGATAAATGTATTGAAAGGTAAGAATCTCAGTGAATGAGTCAACTATATTGTCCATAATAATTTTTTTAGAGGTTTTTGCTATACGGTGTGTGTGCTCTCCAGAAAGACAGAGAGACAGAAAGCGAGAAATCACCCCCCAGGGGGGATGGCCATGCCTGGATCATTTCTCCCCCATTCTCCTCTAGGGATCTTGGCGGCACACACACACACATGCACCCGGCATGGGTTTAAGCCACTGGGTCTGGGACTCGAACTGTGGTCAACCACATGGGAGTCCAGCAACATAGCCATTACGTTAACTGCTGGTCCCTGTCCATAATAATTTTATAACATGTCTTAATTACAAAATACCAGCTCATTTTCTATTTGTAACAACATTGGAAATGATATATCATATGCTATTTATGTTACTCCTTCTCTTTGCTAATATAGTTTTCCAGCTTCTATGAGATAACACTTACATACAGATTTGATTTTGACTTCTTAAACTATACATAAAAGTTACTAGCAAACAGAAACACAAGTTATTAAATTTGATGATTCTAGCTATACTATGAAGAACATGAGGAAGTCAGTCATATAAATTCAGTAGGATATGAGGAATTACGGTATTTGATGCACTTATCTGTACTGAGTTATATTCTACCATCTCACACTCTTAGATTTTTGTATTTGCTCTCTTTTTAAAAAACATTGTCACCTTTAGGATAATAGCATTAACATTGGTGAAAAGAAACTTTCTCTTTCATTACCATGAATTATTTCCAAAGAAACATTTTCAAATACGACCATATGTAATGGGCTCAACATAGCCACATATAATTGATGGTAAGTATTACTTTAGGTTATCTTTAGGTTATATATGATAATAGGCTTTTTTTTTTTTTTTTTTTTTTTTTTTTTTACAAAGCCTACATAGACATTAAAGAATGTAAAATTTTTACTTAAAAACAATGTGTTAGGGTCCAGACAGCCTTGTAGTAATACAACACTGTGAGACTGAGTCACATGGGGGGGGTTCTCAGTTCATGTCTGGAGACCTCCCTGAACATGCCAGGCACATGTGTGCCATAATCTGGGACTAGGATGGCCTGTGGCCTGAAGACCCTGTTGTGGGTATCTGCTTCTCTGTCTGTCTCTTTTCCTCATGAAAAAAAGAAATAAATGAACTTTTAAAATCATTCTTAAATATAGTTTTTGGCTTTTTGTATTAAGGCATTGCTTTAAGTTGGTTATATGAGAATGTTTGCTAATTCATAAAAAGAAATGTCAAGTCATTTATTAGACATTTCAAACTTACTGCATAGTCCATCGTCACAGTGGTCAGGACAACTGTCACAAGGTGGTCCTTGCTTATAAGGGGTCTTCATCTTAGTCACTAAATTGCCACTGAAATTTGACATACAAAGTAAAATATTTTTATTTTTCTGTTTAGTACATGCTCCATATATCAGTCATCAAATAGGCCTAGATATTTATTGAATGTTTTAAATTATGTCAAATAACTGAAAAACTAACATTCCCAAAGTGTATTCAGGTAACAAAGTAAATAAGACAATAGTTCACACGTTCATTCACTTCAATAATCCCAATCTCAGAATCTGAACAAATAAAATTTGATAACATTTGCAGAACATATTTCAAAATGGCAACACACTCTATATCTCCTAGTAGACTTGGTCAAATGGCCAAGGCATTGCACAGTGCTGGCTAGAATAAAACATCTCTTAGAGAGAAAGGAGATGATCTTGGGGGACAAGGAATTACACTACGGAAAATGATATTTACCATCAAAAGTGGACAGACACAATAATATGAACTACAGAGAGTAAAGCTTCAGTGTAATGTTTGACCTTGGTGTAGTTTTGAAAGGTGTTGTGTTCAGGAAGGCTTCAGAATGTCTGGAGATGATGTGTGTGTGTGTGTGTGTGTGTGTGTGTGTGAGGATTTTAGGTTTATTAAAAAGGTTAGTTAAAATAAAAGTTTCATTAACACTAATCTTCAGGGCACATAGGTCTTACAGTGACTAACCTGTACCTCACTAACAATTTATCATCCTGTTGGTCATTATCATTTGAAAAAACACAAGGGAGTGAGTCACAATTGCACCAAGTGAGGCAAGCTCCAAGACAGTGTTGTTGAACCTTGGTCTTCCCACCTAGAATATGACTTCATGCATGTGAGCAGTTTAAAAAGCAGCAAAATGGATAGAAAAGTACTGTAGAAGTTCCCTCTCTCTAGTTTTCTTTCTTTTGTTTTTCACTCCTACTCTGACTTCAGACTTCAGGTCCCAGATGCCCTCCTCTCATGACTAGGAATTTGAATACATTCTCCAAAGACCTTTCAATTCTCTCTACTAAACACCAGTATAGTGGTCATATGCTCCCCCAGAGAGAGCCAGAGAGAGAGAGAGAGAGAGAGACAGAGGAAGAGAGGGAGAAAGCATCCCTCTATGGAGTGTGGTCACAACACAATTTCTTGTCTTTCAATCTCTTCACCTTGTAGGGATTTAGACATGTAATCACACATATTTGGCATGTTTTTCAAGCCTGCAGAGCTAGCCTGACAGGACTTGGTCAGCCATGTGGAATTTAGCTCCCTTAACCACCAGGCTACAGGGTTGGCCCCAAGGTCATTCTTAAACTGGAACACTACATCACCAAGGTTGTCTAGAGCTTCAGAATAATTGTATAGAAAGCTTGATTTGGGAGGAAATCCCTCCCTTCAGTGCTGAATATTTTAAATATTTAGAAGAAATCAGGCAGTCAGAGTATGGAGGTTTAGTAACTAGATTCCACATGGTAAACTGCTTGGTCTGAATCTGGACCCAATGGTTCTGTGTGTGTGTGTGTGTGTGTGTGTGTGTGTGTGTGTGTGTGTATGCATGCTTGAAATCTCTAAAGGAGGGAGAGATGGAGGAGACGGGATTGCAGCATGACCATTTCCCATGGTGCAGGAGTGATATCTCTCTCTCTCTCTGAACGCACATATCCTGTGGCAAAAACAGAAAGAAAATAAATTTAAACTAACAAACTTAACTGTGAGTATATCTTCAGTATATCTATAGCTCAATCATATTGTTTGAAATAAATTGGGATTCGTTTTTTTTTTTAGGGAGAGATTTTAGCTATAAGGTGTGCACTTTCCAGAGAGAGAAAGAAAGAGAGACAAGGGTGAGAGATCATCCTGCAATCCCTCTCCTCCATTCTCCTCTTGGAATCCTGGGCATGCATGCACATGTGCCCTGCATGAGTCCCAAGCCACCAGGTCTGGGGCTTGAACCGTGGTCGACCATGTGAGACTCCAGCAATGTAACCATTACACCATCTGGTCCCGAAATAAATTAGGATTCTAATGGATGATTACTTTAGAGATTTTTGATGATGAATTCTGAGAAGTAATGACTTAAGATACCATCTTTTCTGGATATTTGAAATATATCAAGGATCTCTTGAAAAACTTTTGAAGCTGAAGATTTTTATCATTAATTAATGGTATAGTGTGGCAGTTTTAGTTAAGCAGGAGTAGGTACATTTGAGCAGAAAGTCCTGGAATCACTAAAATATGTCATTTTCCATTTGCTCCCTCACCTTCATCCATGGCCTGTAAAGTTTTCTTTTTAGTGTGAACTTACCAAGAACCGATGGTACAAATTTAGAGAACCATACCCTCTCTGCACTCATAGTGTAACCCTGAATCTATAGGAAGGCAATTGAGAGCAAGGAGAAATCATTTCAGCATGGGGGAAGTGAGTTTCAGAGCATTTTTACTTGGAACTGTAAAACTGATCTTTGTAAGTTAGTTGAATGTGTTTTGACTTTAGAAAATCTTTCTAAAGATTTCTCTCTCTCTTCTCTTCTGAAATATGCTTTTAGCCTGTGTGTTATTATGTAATCATTAAAAAATATTACATTGTAGTTGGAATTATGATAGTAAAGTCTAAAGTCTATACTTACGCAGGACAATACTGGCAAACGAAGAAGAATCGTAGCTTTTCATTAGAACAGTAGGCATAGGCACACCCAACCTTGAAAGATGTGCTCCAAACAACCTACATACCCATCAGTGCAGATATGGGAGCAGGTTAGAGAATAAAGAAATATCAAAAACAATCATCAGGAAACATACACAATTGAAACGATTACTGATGGAACTTTGTTTCCATATGCCTTATGAATATATTTAGTTAAATTATTGTATCAAACTAAAATAAACTTGAAAAATATATTTCCATGTACATTTGCTGCTTTACCCATTTAGAAGAGTTTTCAAGAGAAAAATGAAAAATTATTCTAAAAAAAAACTATGCATGAGTTTCCAAATTGTTTTGCACCAAGAGAAACTTTAATTTCATTTTTTCCACAAGCTTTCTGAAATCTCTTTATATATTGTTAGAAAAATACACAGTATGGGGGACCAGATGTTAGTGTAATGGCTATGTCGCTGGACTCCCACGTAGTTACCCACAGTTTGAGTCCTGGATCCGGTGGCTTAAACTCACGCCGGGCGTGTGTGCGTGCGTGCCCAAGATCCTGAGAGAAGAATGGAGGAGAAGGGATTGCAGCGTGGCCATCTCCCCCAGGGGGTGATTTCTCGCTTTCTGTCTCTCTGTCTCTCTCTGTCTTTCTGGAGAGCACACGTGCCCTATAGCAAAAAAACTTTTAAAAAGAAAAAGAAAAAAAAAAACCACAGTATGTTTCCCTACCAAGAGCCTACAGGTTATCAAAAAATGAGAGCTCATAGTTTAAATGCCCACCAAATGTCAAAGCCATTCTCTATTCACGTTAGCTCTTTCTTCTAATTTAATGTTGGAATCAGTCGAAATGTGGACAAGCTTTCCTTTTACGATACCTACAGCATTTTTTTTTTCCATTTCTTTTTCTTACCTGAGTATAATGTCCAACCACTGCCTTAGGTGTCTTTGGCCCTGAATTAAATTCAAAGTTTTGGCCTTCTTTGTACCAGCTATCGATCGCGTATGACCATGAAACAGGGTGACTTGACATAAAGAGATTCTCACCACATTTCACGTCTAAGAAAGAACATACCATTTATAAGGAAAGCAATAAAGCATGCAATGGCAAAATACACCTGCATGTGCACACACACACACACACACACACACACACACAGAGTCCTTGCTCACCAAATATAGTGCCAATAGTTACTTACTGCTGATTAATACATGAGGAGGATGCCTCACACCCTTAACAATGATAAGCTGAATAGAAGTCTGAAGGGACCAAATCATCTCAACATGCAACACTGTGTAGATGGAGAAGTCCTCTTTAACATCTGCTTTCTGTAAACTCATTCATTTACATGTGACATTCCTCACCTGTGTGCACTGCACATGCTATCAGCTTCATGCTATCGGCTGCTAAAGGCAGTCTAATTCTTGTCATTTCTCTTCTGCTCCAGCAAATACTCATCAGAATTTTTTTTTTTTTTTTTTTTTTTTTGGAGACGCTTTTGCTATAGGGCACACACACTCACCAGAAAGGCAGAGAGACAGAGAGACAGAAAGTGAGAAATCACCCCCCAGGGGGGATGGCCATGCCGCAATCCCCTCTCCTCCATTCTCCCCTCGAGATCTTGGGCACGCACGCACACGCACTCGGCGTGAGTTTAAGCTGGGTGTTGGAGTTGAACCACGGTGGGCTACATGGGAGTCCAGCAACATAGCCATTATGCCAACTGCTGGTCCCCCAGAAAATATTATATATAAGTTTCTGGATATATGTTTAGGGTTATCATTTTGTATGAACTTTGATAAAAGTCTTATAGACAGTCTTTAAGAACCCCAAACACGAAGCAAATGATACCAAAAGGTGCAGTGTTTTAAAAATGTATGGGTCTCTCCTTAGCAAATCAGAGTATCACAGGCCAGATTCTTCTCCAAAGAAGGAGGAAAAAAGTATTTGTAGCTGAGAAACAGCTCAATTTTTTTCAAGTCTTGTAATTAATATTTATATTTGATTAGCTTCAAATTTAAGGCTAAATGGTGCTTAAAGAGAGTATAAACTTCTTTTGCATAACTCCTTTAAAAGGGAAAGAAAGAAGCGAAGATTTTAACAGCACACTGGGATTTTTAGGATTATTTCTTTCAATTTTCTAGTGAATGTAGCCACTCCTTCACATAATTTTATTATAATAATTGTAGTATCAACAATCCAAATAACAACGGCAACCCTAACTTAAAAACAGGCCAGTTATGTTACTTTCAATGTTAGGGGAACCAGCAGTTAGCGTAATGGCTATGTCTCTGGACTCCCACGTGGTCGACCGCGGTTCGCGTCCCGGACCTGGTGGCTTAAAACTCACGCTGGGCGCGTGTGCGTGCGTGCCCAAGATCCCGAGAGGAGAATGGAGGAGAAGGGATTGTGGCGTGACCATCCCCCCTGGGAGGTGATTTCTCGCTTTCTGTCTCTCTGTCTCTCTCTGTCTGTCTAGCGAGCGCAAGCGCCCTATAGCGAAAATCTCTCTCTCAAAAATAATGTTAGTTTCAACAATTCACTAAATATTTTATCTAATAGTTCTCTTATATATTATCTCATTATGCTTATTTCCTTGATCAAATAATATCTCATTGATTATTTCTTTAATAATATATAAGGACTTCAAAATGTCCATGGAAAAATGAAATTAAACTGAGTTTATTTGGCTTTAAACGTTTTGAAATCATGTATAGTTTTTTCATAATGTGCATTTTTTATGAACTTTTTGAGAATCCTTTAGATAGTATACATTTGCACTGCCCAGAACATGCAAAAGATTTCACTTAACTATTAGCAAAAATTAAAAAGAAAATAGTAAAAGTAAATTCTAATATTAATTTTTTTAGTAAAATCCAGAAACAGTTTGATAAAATTCAACATATTTTGCAATATAAAAATGAATTCTTTTTCATTTTCTGATTTCTTTTTTACCTTTAAATTGTTGTACATCTCTATAGCATACAATATGGTTTTTTAAAGTATGCATGTAGTACGTGACAATCAAATAAAGGATATTATTGTAGTCACCATTTCCAAGGAGAACTTGGGGCCAGCAGATGGAGTGATGATGAAAGTGCTGGACTCCAATATGGCTGACTGTGGCTCGAGTATTGGACTTGGGGGCTTGCTTTCTCATTTCCCCCCCACTCTCTCTGTCCCTCTCTGGTCAAATTAAAAATAAATAAATATGTGGCCAGCAGGTAGAGTAGGGGTTAAGGTGATGGACTCCCACACAGGCGACCATGGTTTGAGTACTGGACCTGGAGGCTTGCTTTCTCACTTTTTCTCTCTCTGAGGAGCATGCATACCCTATAGCGAATTAAAAAGTAATAATAATGACAAATAAAATTAAATAAACAATTCTTAAAAAAATAAATATAATTAAATAAAGATTTTTTTTTTAAATGAGAACTTCACATTCTTATGTCTGTTAAGTATTTTTTCTGTGAGACCTCCCATGTACCCTCTAATATCCACTCCCTTTCCATATAGTCTCTGGTATCTACTCTTGTCTTTCCTACTACTATATCTTTGGATCTTTCCATTTCCGCCATAGAGTGCAGACTTTCAGTATATATTGAGCAGGGATATACTGTGGTTGTCTTCCACAGTCTAGTTTACTTAACATTAAATCTTCTATAAACTGAGGCACATGTACACTTTGGGCTATTAATCATAAGGAACAAGAAGACCTTGTTATTAGATATAAAATTAATGCATGTAAAAGATTTAATGCTAAGCAAAGTAAGGCAGACTATGAAAGAATTGTTTTCAAAACACAAATAGACTGTGCAATATTGTACAAATGTTACAAGGTTAAAAGTCAGAAATTCTATTTTTAATTTTCTATAAATCACACTAATTACCAATTATTTTTCTCTAGATAGTTGATTTTCTAATCTTTTAAGTAGGAAAGTAGATGATCCAATGACCTGTTTTTCACATGAGTGGGTCAAGAAAAATAGATGTAGTGCTTTGTGAAAGTTTTTGTAAAATGTAAAGCACTCAATAAGCACAAGGTAGTGTTTCTCAGAACCATCTCTACATATAGATATATTTTAACCTGAAATGTGCAACATTATAAGAAACATTTATTTACAAATATTTCTTAATGTACATACCTGTTTTTCGTTGCTCTGGTTCACTGTGTTGTAAGATACACTGGTTTGCCCACTTCTGGGCATTTGCTGCTGCGGAACTATCCCATTGCTAAAGCAAGGAGAGAACAATAAAAGATATTTCCTTAGTGCCTCAAACACAAGGAGCATATGCTTTATAATCATTTTGATAGTTTGATCTGTATTATTAGAAAACTTCTATATAGGTTCCTTCTGATTATTGCCATACAGATATGTATTTTTGATGCTTCTTTATTTGATCTACAATGAAATGCAGATAATATGTCTACCCTAAGTAATTGAAATATCTAAAATATTTAATGGTCTAATTTTTTTGATAGCAGGGTAGAGACACCTAAAGATTTTTTAGTAATGCTCTACTCTAAATGATGATAAACAGGGCCAGCGGGTGACATGGTGGTTAAGGTGCTGGAACCCACATGACCTACTCCACCATTTGAGTTCTGGACCCTGTGGATTGCAACTCATGCTGGGTGCATATGCGTTTGTGCCCAAAATTCCAAGAGGAGAATGGAGCAGAAGGGATTGCGGTATGGCCATCCCCCATGGGGCACATTATTTCTCACTTTCCCTGTCTCTATGTCTCTCTGTCTTTCTCTGGCAAGTGCACATGCCCTATGGCAAACAATCTTTAAAAAAAAACATGTGGAGGTATTAAGATAAATTTTCCAATAGTAGTGAGCTGGCCTACTTTATTTCAGTTCCCTTTTCTTTCTTATTGACTACATTTGAGAGATACTGGGCCCAGAAAGTAGATCAATATTTATTCTAAATGGCAGTGATCCAAAAAGTAAAGGTCCTCTTGATCTTAGAGGCTAGTGAGTAGAAAAACCTAATGACTTTTCCAAATTGTTTCTTTTCCTCTTCTAAATTTTGTTGAGGGCCCATGTGTGAGAAAGAGAGAGAAAGAGAAACAGAAAAATCATCCCTCATGCAGCATGGTCACACAGTAGTCTCTTCTCCCAGGAGTTTCTTACTCTTTCAAGACTCTGGGCATGGACACACATGTCCATGTACCGTGTCTTCCAAGCCACTGGGCCAGTACACAGACTGCACCACGTGGGATCTCACTGCCTTAACTACCAAGACAGAGGCCGGCCCCCACAATTAGTTTTAATTCTGCCTCTCTAACATAAATAGACCTATGAACTTGACAAGTAACTCAATCATTATAAAGGGGTGTTGAATACTGCCCCGCCCATAACACAAGGCAAATGAAATAGCAAAACAGAAGTGGTACTTCCTAAGTCATAAAGTCATCAAGAGATATTAATCTCCAGCTGTCTGCTCAGACCACAGCAGGCTCAAGCTATTTTCTTCTTCTTCTTCTTCTTTTTTTTTTTGTTTTAATGGCTTGAAAATTTTAATTTAACTTCAGTGAATATTGGAAATAAAAAAAATGAATTCTGTAGAATTTCACAAATAAGTTTTCCGATTTCCACTAACAAGCATTATCACTCAATGGCTAAGCAATTATAATGCTCTGAACATTCACCACAATAAATGTGAGGAAATAGAAAACAAGCAAAGAGAGATATTAAAATCTAACTTACAACAGCATTATTACAATATATTTTCTTTAAAAGTCCAACATGAATTTTATCACTTCAAAAGATATACAACATTTCTGTTTTTTTTTTCAAATTTAACCTTAGACATCTTTTAATATCTTGAAAAATTTTGTGCAATCTAAAAAACACTTACTGAAGTTGATAAGCTACATAATGGAATACTATCCTCTCCAGTATAAATTTTTGTTTTAGGAGAAAGTGACTGTAAACACTCATTAGTATACAACATTCATAGACTGTACTGACCTTCCTTCTGAATTGTAGCATTACTGAAATTGTGCTTTACTACAATTAGGAAAAGCTGCAGGGGTCCAGGGAGTGGTAGAATGGGCATTGCACAAGAGTCCTAGATTCTGATGACCTATCTACCTCAGACTGATCTGAGGCAAAGTTTCCCTTGATGTAATGCTTGTACCCCAGGTCACTAGATTTATAAACAGTCTAGACAACAGAGAAAAATAGACTCCCGTTAGAGTTGTCTCCATCTTTCCTTTGCTCACATGAAAGCAGGGATCCAGCTAGTGTAATGCACTATTTAACTTATTTTTGGTATGCTATTATTATACCAATAGTACATCTGATATTTAGAAAGACAAAAATAGGGTGTAGTTGGAATAAAGTGACAGTGAGCACACTTAATCATGGAGTATGATATTTGAGGAAACCTTATATAAACAGAAAATGACTGCTTAATCAGTCAACCAGAGCAAGCTTTTAAAACTCAGCTATTTTTTCACCTTTGTTTTTCGATTGGCAGTTTGTGACTATCCAGAGGTCTTACAGATTACAAAGTGTCAAAACCTATTTTGAATGAGCAGTGTCCTGACCAACATACAAGACAACACAGGGTTGTGTTACACTAAACTCCAGCTCCAGCCAACACCAGTGCCCCACCACGCACTCTACTCTTCTAACCTAATTAGCACAACCGAGAAGGCCTGGGTGACTTCCCATCGGAAGAGCTATGTAAGCTACAGAATTCATTGATCACTGTTGCAGAGAAAGAAGTCAACACAAAATTCATGTAACAGGGTGTTTACATGGCTAAATGAAAAAAAAATTTCTAACACATTATATATCTACATAAAGTTAAATAAATGAAAAAAATTCTAACACATTATATATCTACATCAACTTAAATAAAACAAACTTCTTCATGTCACTACTTCTTACCATCTTTAGCATGTTACTGGCGCTTGGAGAGACTGATTTCCTCAGTTCATTGTGTTTATTTATAATCTCCTCTTGAACTTCAGGTAGTTCGGTTGATAAGGCAGCATCCTAAAGAGAAATACAATTAGAATTATTTTTAGTATATTTGAAAATTATATGTAATACTAAGTAAGTTACTTAGTATTATAAAATTATATGTAATTTGGTATGAAGTAATTAGTATAGTTAATAGTATATAATATAGTTACAGTATACAGTATATACTAATAGTATTAGGTAATTATGTAATTTAGTACCAAGTAATTATTTAGTATTATGAAATGATATGTAATACTAAGTAAATTAGTTCAAGGAAACAGAGATCATTTCTAAAAAAGTGTTTGGTTCAGATCTGGCACCTGGTTCAGTGGTTAAGAGCACTGAGCTCACGTAGCTGACCACAGCTGGAAATTTGGCCCCCACAGCTTGAAAAACATGCTAGACACATGCCTATGAGGGGCCGAAATCCTGATAGGATAGAGAAATGGAAGAAAAAAAGACCACAGTGCGACCCTGTCCCATTAGGAATTCTGTCTCCCTCGCTGTCCCTTTCTCTTCGGTGAGGGCACAGGCTCTCTGACATCAACAAATACAGCACTTGGTTTAAGCCAGAGTTAGTCCTGAAGCGCAGCCAATATATCTGAGCCAAAGCAATGACTTTTACATAGAAAAGTAGTAGATGGAAGTTTGGGAATCAGGCTGTAAATCATGGCATGGCAGATTAGAAACTTCTCTGAGGCCACAAATGGCCAATTTCTGATTTTTAGAGAGGTCATCATGTGGTTTTACTAGCTATATATGTGATCACATGGTATGATAACACAGGTACATGATAGGAATCATTAACACATTCATTCACACTGAGGCTGCAGCAAGGATGTGGTAAGGGTGGGGGCATGTGATTTATTCTAGGCTTTAGGGGGAACTTCCACAAGGTGTCTGGTATTTATAGAAAGAATGCTTATGTTCAGTCCAAATATATGTGTAGTATTTTCTGTATTAAGCAATAAATTTTATAAGATCACTTGAAGCATAGTTTTATCATATTAAAAAACTCTCCAGGGCAATTTGGAGGGAAGAGAAGTCATTCAATCAGTGAACTATTCTTGTCTTTTTATGAAGAGGAATGTAATAAAGCATTAAATAAGGTGCTGATATTTTTAGTTTACATTCGTGTGCGAGGAATTTGAAGGACGGCGTGGGGTTGTGTGAATTGTTGGCCCGAGAGATAAGAACAGACCAGCTGGTGGTGTGGTGGTTAAGAGCTGGATCCTGTATGGCTGACCACATGTACAGGTTGAGTCTCAGACTTGGAGACTTGAGAAACATGCTGGGTTTGTGAGTTTGTGTACCCTAAATTCTAAGAGAAGATTGGAGGAGAAGGGGTTGTGGCAAAGTCATTCCTCGTCCTCTCCTGGGGCAGGGGAGGGAGAGAGTTGCTTTCTCATTTCCTCTCTCTCTCTGTCTTGCCTCTCTCTGGTAAGCTTATGTGCCCTATTGCAAATTAAACAAATAAACAAAGAAGGGATGGGAACCAGCAGATGGCATAATGGCTATGCTGCTGGATTCCCACATGATTGACTGGGGTTTGAATCCTGGACCCTGCGGCTTGAAACTCATGCCTGGGTGTGAGTGAGGAGAATGGAGGAAAGGGGATTGAGGCATGACCCTCCCCCATGGGGAGTGATTTCTTACTTTGTCTCTCTGCCTCTCCAGAGAGCGCACCCACCCTGTAGCAAAAACTTCTCTCTAAAGAGAGAGAGAAAGAGAGAGAGAGAGAGAGAAATAGAGAGAGAAAGAGAAAGAGAGAGAAATAAGAGGAATTTCATGACTCAGTTTTTTAAAACATTTTTGCCATAAGGCACATGCGATCACTTGAGAGAAAGAGACAGAGACAGAGAAACAGAGAGAGAGAGGGAGAAATCACCCCTCCAGGGAGGATGACCATGTGGCAATTTTCTCTCCTCCATTCTCCCCTCAGGACTTTGGGCCCAGTGTAATTTTCAAGTCACCTGGTTTGGGACTCCAATCATGATCGGTCATGTCGGAGTCTAGCACCTTAACCGCTATGCCACCTGCTGATCCCTGATGATTCATATTTACACAAAACTGTGAAGTTTTCAAGGGATGAGCAAGATTTAGAAATATAATTTAAATGGACACGGCCCTTTGCAGATTTTTATCTGACACATACGTTTTCCCCCAACCCCATATTGAATTTCCTCAAGGCTCCAAATACCCCAATCAAAAGTTTGAGGAAATTTCATTGTCACTATCTGCTATGTGTCCATTTCTCTTTCCTACCTTATGTTCCTAAGGACAAGGACCCTTAGCAATGCCTTTGTGCCATTAACTCAGCCCAGCTAAGGGATGTACATGTTACTTAGCAGCAATGGTCAGTCTCTGCATTACATCAAAATGTAAAATATCATCTTAGATATCTCCTATTGACCTCAAAAACATATTTAAAATAGCATTATTTCAAAGGACATAAACTTTAGTTCCAGAGAAAGAAGAAATAATTACTTACACTATCTTGCTCTGTAGATGAAAATTCTACTGAAGAAAAAAATACCTTTGTTCTTTTTTTCTTTTAAATGAGTATCAAGAAAGCTCTTATTAGGTGACACAGGAAATATAAAAAGTACTGAGAATGAAATAGGTAGGATACGATATCTCTCTATCCTTAAAGAATTTATATGGGATAGGCTCATAAGATCACATGATAACCAAACTGGTAAGAGGGATCTATGAGATACAGAGGAATGAGAGAGCAATTTTTCTTGCTCGAGGTCTGGGAGAGTTTCATAAAAGATTATTGTGGTTTTCCCTAATATTTCACTTGTTACTAATTTTATGAATGAAGACAAGGCTAAAGACCAGAGTATAATACCAGATTGGAAAGGGCCATAAAACTATCTCCAGATAGATCATTTGATGTTGGTAACACATGACGACATTCCTAAATGTCAGGTAGCCTTGGATCCAAGTGTCAGAGTTTCCCAGCTGAGGTGTCCTACCTAGTCTCTTACACTCCGAGCTGAAGGAAGGTGTGAGAACAGATAGCGGTAGACAAAGCTCATTGCATTCAGGAGCTTCCTGGCCAGGATTTACACACTTTATATTGGTGCTACGCATCCCATCATTGAAGCAGATGATTGACCCTGTTTCTGGATTTTTTTAATTTCCAGAGGGCACAAACACTCACCAAAGAGAGTGAGAAAAAAAAAAAAAAAAGGTGGGGGGGAGAAAGCACTCCCCTCAATCGAGCATAGTCATGCCTTAATCCTATTTTCTCCATTTCTCCAATCTGTTGGGATTCTGGGCATTTACACACACTTGCCCCGTTTGCTTTTCAAGTCACCAGGACCAGGCCTTGAATTTTGATTTTCCATTGTAGGACCCAGCTCCCTTAACCACTAGGCTGTGAGGCTAGATTTGGTTTATTTGATAAAGAAGTATCATATTAAAAATAGAGCATTTGACCTCTACACATACTTACAAGAAGGTATTTAAAATACCCCACTCAATGTAATTAAAAAATTGTTCTTTTTTAAAATGACGGGTCTAATTATTCTTACGTAGTAACTATGAAAATTAAACACGGTGATGAAATGTGCTAATTCAAGATTATTGAACCATATTTTTCACTTTGTGTGGTGATTGTATTGTAATGAATTAAATTAAAGGAAATGAGAAAAGGTCTTGGAGCAGGATCAGTTTTAAATCCGTAAGTCTGTGTGGGCTGATAGGAATATAACCTAGTATCAGATGCAATTTTCATATTTTGGTGGCCATTTTAAAAGAAAAGAAAATACAGAAAATTGATATTAGAATATTTTAACAGGTAGACTTCAAATATTATAATTTCATGACTTCACCAATATTAAATTATATGAAATAATTTACTTCTCCTTTTTAGTACTAAGTTTTTGAACTCTGCTGTGTATTTTATTTATTTTTAATGTTATAAATTTTTTTTCTATAAGGCTTGCTGGAGACACAGAGAGAGACACAAAGTGAGAAGTCACCCCCCTTCCCAGAGGGGAATGGTCAAGTTGCAATCCCTTCTCCATTCTCTTGAGATTTGGGGCATGCACACAGGTGTGCCTGGCTTGAGTCTCAAGCCACCAGGTCCAGGACTCAAACTGTGCCCAACCATGTAGGAGTTCAGAGCCCCAACACTATACCACCTGCTGCCCCCCTGCAATATACCTGTATATCTAAATACTTTAAATCTACATTCATTTATTTTTTTTAGAAATTTTTTTACTATAGGGTGCATGCACTCACTGGAGAGAGAGAGAGAGACAGAGAGGGAGAGAGAGAGACAAAGACAGAAAGTGAGAAATCACGAAATCACCCCCCCCCCCCAGGGTGCTTGCAATCATGCCACAATTCCATCTTCTCCACTCTCCTCTCGGGCTTTTGGGCAGGCACACACACACGCCTAGCATGAGTTTAAGCTGCTGGGTCCAGGATTTGAACCACGGTAGGCCATGTGGAAGTCCAGTGATGTAACTATTATGTCATCTGCTGGTCCCACATTCATCTTGATTTAGACAAACTGTATTTCTGAAAATCAACTGCCCATGTGACTAGGGACTACCATACTGATCACCACAGCTTTAAACTTAATGTTTTTATTTTTAGTTGCCAGAGGGTACGTGTGCTCACCAGAGAGACAGAGACAGAGAGAGAGGGAGAAATCTCACCCTAGTGGAGCATGGTCAAATTGCAGCCCCTTCTCCTCCATTTTTCTATCCTGTCATGATTTGAAGCATACACAGACCCATGCCTACTGTGTTTTTCAAACCATCAGAGCCAGGATTCCAACCCTACAATTGGCCATGTGTAACGTGGCTCCCCTAACCACTAGACTGCAGGCCCTACCCTAAACTTAATTATATTAACTACCCTGAGTTACCAATGAGTACTCAGTGAAGCACCAGACACTCTATTCTTTTTCACTTTTGAAGACTGACACAGTAGCTTGCAATCCCTCAAGGTCATTCGAATATGATAAAAGACATTCCGCTTCACCATACCTCATGTCCGTTTGCAGGAAAAGGGAGCAGCACAGCCGCCAGGAAGGCCAGCATCAGAAATGGTGCCATTGCTGGGGAAAAACAAAGGGCACAAAAAACTACATTAAATTGTTTAGTACACGAACTTCTGAGTAGCATGACAGGAGAAAATGCACTGGTCTCTGTTCTCCCAAACTCATTAGCAGCGAGACAAGAGAACGGTCACATGGTGTGAGCAGAATGATAGCGCCTCAGTTCCAGAAGCACACCTCGGAGGGGGACAGGGAAGAGCAAACCGAAGTACTTGACTAAAGCCCTTGAAGCACACCTATAAATGCTGAGAACATACTGCCCCCTTGCTCCCAGATACACGATGTTATCGATGTTGCTACTCTCTTTAGGTTCTAAAAATAACTGCTACACACTGCCCATCAGGAGTAGTAAGAACTCCCAACTGTTGGTACTAAGGCATTACTGCATTAGTCTTTGCTGGTTCCCTTAAACTCTGTCTACACTCGTAAGTATTATCTTGTCAGTATCTCTTTAAACTAGAAGTTAGCATGCATAGTTTCTTTCAGGATTCTGTCAGGATTCTAGTTTCATACACTTGTCATTCCTAGAACCTTATGTAAATCGTCAGAAAAATCTGCTTAGGCAAGCAGATGGCATGGAGGTTAATGTGGGTAGATCCTACGTGGTTCAACTATGTAGTTCTAGTCTGGGGTTAAATGGCTTGGAAAACATGCGCGTGTGCCCAAAATCCCAAGAGAAGAATGGAGGAGAAGGGATTGTGGCATGGCCATTCCCACTGGAGAGTTATTTTTCACTTTTTCTTTCTCTCCCTGTCTTTCTCAGGTGAGTATATGCACCTGATAGCGAACTAAAACATAAACAAAAACAACTCTTCTCCTCAATTTTGTGCATGCTATCAGTGTACTAACTAGTTCTTGCTCAGATCTTTAACTTTAATATCATGCTCCAAATCCCAAAAAGACTACATTCTCTTTCTGAATTTTTAAACCAGAAAAAATCATTTGATTTCTCATTTTAAGGGGTTGCTAACACCGTCTGTATTAATAGCTCAAATATGTTAATATCCTTTGCTTCACTAATTCAACTTTTTTTGAATCCTAATGAAATAAACTAACTGAGAAAGCTTGAGACATAAATTTTATCACATTATTATTTGTAAGGGTAAAAACATACAAATTAATTACATGCTCAAAATAGGGAGAAAGGGAGATAAAATGCCTAATAAGTTAGAACACACCCTTTTATTGCAGTATATTAGACATACAATTGGTATACATTTATGTTTTTGTAACAGCAAGGGAAATGTCTACGCTTCAAAGTTAAGTTTAAAAAACCAGGGCCAGACTGTGACATCGCAGTAAAACACAATGCTCTGTGAAGTAATTCCACATGAGAAGGTTCCAGTTCAAGTCCAGAGAACTCCCTGAGTTTGCTGAGTATTCACTTGCCCACGATCCAGGGCTGGTTGAAGGGGGGATTGTCAAGACTGTTGAGGGTGCAAGCTCTCTCTTCCTCTCTGTGTTTCTTTTGCTCATGAAAGAAAGAAATACATAAACTTAAAAAAGGCAGAACATCAAATAGTACATAGTAAATCCTGGGTCTTCTGGTCACATTCCTTCCACCTTTAAATTCATATGTCGATGCCCTATATTTGGAGATGGAATATCAAAGAAAATGATTAAGTTTCAACCAAGCCTTAAGGGTGGAGCCCTGGCCCAATAGGATTAGTGTCCTTATAGAAACAGAAACCAGAGCATGTGCTGTTTTCTCTCTCCTTTTTCCATACATTCACGAACAAGAGGCCACGTGAGGACACAGTGAGAAGGCGGCCATTTGCAAGTCAGGGGGAGAGCTCTCACCAGAAACCATAACTATATTGCCTTCTTGATCTCAGACTTTTAGTGTCCAGAACTGTGAGAAAATACATTTCTATTGCTCAAGTCTCCCAACCTGTGGCATTTTGTATGCAGCTCAACCAAATTCGTGTGCATTCTTCTATTTTTTTCATGATTCTTTGATGAGCCAGAGAGACTGGGAGAGAGACAGAGCAACACAGAGACAGATATCTCCGACAAGGTATTACACTAAAACCCATTCCCAGGTTTAGCCAGCCCAAATCATGGGCCCAGCATGTTCAGGGTGGTCTCTGGACCTTCCCAAGAGAGTCTGCCTTGCAGAACATTGCGTTACTGTTACGGCATTGTTTGGACCCACACATTTTTTATATTTAATACCTAAGGGCTATTTCTGAGTGGGTTCCAAGGTTCATAACATTTGAAATCCTCTGGATCTATAGATCTACGTGCTGGCAAGTGTGTTTAAGTAAGGCGCTGGGAGAGCCGGTTACTTCTGGATACCACCCAGCATCCATATCGCAGAGTAACTTTGTTTCTCTCATTGATATATGACAACCCTATGAGATGGCATTTGGGGTCAATTTAAAGATAAGTGATAGAGGACATTTTATTGCATAGTGGTATTATGACCTTGCAGTGTAAGGAGAGCTAAGAATGTATGTGCTACGAATCTCCTAGAACATCGGCCCCCAACCTTTATTGCACCAGAGACTGTTCTCATAGAAGATGTATTTTTTTTCCATGGATGGGGTTGGGTTGTTTGATGAAAGCATGCAACCCAGATCCCCTGCTTGTGCAGTTAACAATAACGTTTGTGCTCCTGCGAGAATCTGATGCCTCTGCTAATCTGACAGGAGATTGAGCTCAGGGGGTAACGCAGTGATGGCGAGAGGCTGTGGATAAGATGAAGCTTCTCTTGCTCACCTGCTTCTCCTCCTGCTTTGTGGCCTGGTGCTTAATAGGCTGCAGTCTGGTATTGGTCTTTAGCCTGAGACTTGGGGACCCTGTCCTAGCAAACACCACAGAAATGGACCTATGATAATGAACTCAAGTGAGCATCCTGGAGGGACCAGCAGTTAGTGTAATGGCTATGTCGCTGGACTGCCGTGTAGTCGACCGCGGTTCGCGTCCCGGACCCGGTGGCTTAAAACTCATGCCGGGCGTGTGTGCGTGCGTGCCCAAGATCCCGAGAGGAGAATGGAGGAGAAGGGATTGCGGCGTGGCCATCCCCCCTGGGGGGTGATTTCTCACTTTCTGACTCTCTGTCTCTCTCTATCTGGCTGGCGAGCGCACGCGCCCTATGGCAAAATCCTCTCAAAAAAAAAAGTGAGCATCTTGGAGAATTAGAGGGCAGAAGAGAAAAACAGACCCTTCATTGTTGTTTGTTCATTTTTTATTTTTTTATTTTATTTTTTTAATTTTGTTTTGCAAGTCAATGACAATTAGGCATTGTTCTTTCTCTTAACAGACATTGATCAAGTTTTCCATACTGTATTGGGATAGCATGTTACACATTGTGGAACATGATAAAGTGACTAGACATGACTCCTGTTTTCAGAGTCCTAGCATATCATTGGGGGAGCCCATCATTAAAGAGCCCAGATTGAGGACGGGTTGAATTTTCCCATGTGTGCAAAAATGGAGTGCAGAGTTTAATTTATTTTTACCTTGACCCATTCCAGTGCTTTCTGGAGAGAGGTGGGGAAGAATATAGCACACCTGGGGACTCTGGGAATAAGTTTTTCAGATGGGGTCAATATGGTAAAGATCCATCATTAGCTGTAAGACCAAAACATTTATAACCACCTTAACATACCTCCCCAGGGACTGTGGTAAATAGATGCAAGTGGAATATGGTTTGTTTACAGGTCCAGATGATAGAGCCACACAGAAGTCTTTTATAAGAATTAACAAAATAACTGCCTTGGGGCCAGCAGGTGGCATGGTAGTGAAGGTGTTCGACTCCCACATGGCTGACAGTGGTTCAGGTCCCAGACCTGGAGGCTTGTTTTCTCACTTTTCCTCTCTCTCTCTGTCTCTTTCTGTTGAGTGCACATGCCCTGTAGCAAATTAAAAAAATAATAATGATAATAAATAAAATAAAATAATATTTTTTTTAAAAAAAGGAAAGTAACTGCCTTTTCCTGTCATCTACTTGCATGCAGAAATTTTCAAATGTGCGAACTTACACACTTTCTCTACTACTTCCTAGGAACAAACTTGCTACATGCAAGTCTCTGACTGCCTCCTTTTACATGCTTTTGTGTTCAGTTGTCTGTGTTTTTCATTTTTCAAAGAGATTAGTAATTTCTCCTAAGTACTAGAGAAAAGCCCAATCTAGGGATTTCAAAGGTGTTGTTGGTTTGCTACTATCTAATTACAGCAGAGCAAATTAAGTCATTCTGAAACATAAGATGCAATGAAATTGTAATATCTAACCCCTTCTTGACATTGAATTAGGACTACCATTATGTTCAAAAAATTCACTTGAAATAGAAAATAAATGATTTTCTCAAATCACATAAAATCTCTCTATATTAATTAATAAAAAACAAATATTTACAAAAATTATACTATTCTTGGTCTTCATGGTCCACTTTGTGGAAATAATTGGCAAGTCATAGAGTAGGAAAAGGTTTCTTTGTGGCTAAGGAGAGAAGTCATCAAGTAGTCTATCTAAAAAGCAAGCTGTTTGGCTTCTATTTTAATGTCAAGATGTTAAAATGGGGGTGCTTCTTGCTACCATGACAAAAGTAGCTCTGAAGGAATTACACAAGCAAGAGGAAACACAGATTCTAATAAAATACCAAAAGGCAAGAAAAGCTGTGTAGAACAAATTCGTTTTTCATGACCTCTATTATGTGTTCATGGATGTGTGTGTGTGTGTGTGTGTAAAATGATGATGATGTGGAGGAGAGAATTGCATCCCAGGGCAGTGGCTAGCCTCAGGGTGTGGTGCAAGTAATTCCTTTTCGTTCCTGCTCTTACCGTAAGACAATCATTGTTTCCCCTTTATTGCAAAACTCTGTAGTAACAGAATAAGCACTTGTCCTGGTGCTGTAAGCGAGCATAATAGTATCAGGGAAACACATAAGCCATTGGGGTGAAAAACTGATGAAAATACAGATGTATGTATACTAGCACTAGTTAGTAACAGCACTCTTAATATAGCACTCCTCTGTGCTATTACGGTTCCTCTTGTCTTCCTTCTCATTCACTAGAGTTGTGTGATTATAAATGAGTCTTACTACTTCCTCTCAATTCTGTTTCTTCCTAAGCTATAACCTGAGAAGTGGCAGTGAATGGAAATGATTCTAGGCTTGACTCCTAAAATAGATAGGGGGAATAGTCAATAATACATATGACTGTTTTGCATATGAAATGCAAAAGTCCTAACAAAATATTAACTTTCCAATTATAAAAAGACATAAAAAATATTCAAGTAAGGTTAGATCAGACTGCAAAGAAGATTAAAAATTGGAAAATTTGGGGCTGGCAGGTGGCGTGGTGGTTAAGGTCGCTGGACTCCCACATGGATGACCGTGGTTTGAGTCCTGAACTGGGCAATTTGCTTTCTCACTCTCTCTCTCTCTCATGCTCTGTTCCTCTCTGGTCAAATTAAAATAAATAAATAGTTAAATAAAATAATTCTTAAAAAATTAGAAAATTCTTTGGTGTAATTCATCACATTCATAGACTAAAGAAAAATCTTATGACAAAAAAATTACATTATTGGAACCAGCAGTTAGCGTAATGGCTATGTTGCTGAACTCCCATGTAGTCAACCGCGGTTCATGCCCTGGACCCGGTTGCTTAAAAAACTCATGCTGGGCACATGTGCGTGCGTGCCTAAGATCCTGAGAGGAGAATGGAGGAGAGGGGATTGAGGCGTGGCCATCCCCCCTGGGGGGTGATTTCTTGCTTTCTGTCTCTCTGTCTCTCTCTGTCTGTCTGGCGAGCGCATGCGCCTTATAGCAAAAACCTTTCCAAAACAAAAAAAATTACGTTATTAAATTCAATTCTTACATATAACTTTAAAAATAATGGTGAAGAATAGAGAAGATTATTAAGTTGGTAGCAATGATGTAATTAATATCTATAACAAATAATGGTTGTTGGAATTACATTTAATATCGGGAACAAGAAAAGAATGACTAATACTATTATTAAATAGCATACTAGTAAGTCTTAAGGAAAGAAAAAAATATATAGACATTCATATTATGTATATATATATATATATATATATGTATATGTATATATATATAAAAAACACATTTGTAAGTCTTATACAGGAAGAGGTGAAATTGTTTCTGCTTTCAAATTATGTGATTATCTATCTAGAGAACATGCCATAATCAACAAGTTTGCTAGGTGCATGATCAGCTTACAAAAATATCATTGCTGTATATCAGCAACATGGAACCAAAACAAACAAAAAAATAAATGAACAAAAAACACTTAAGAATTCACGACAGTAATTCACAAAAATGTGTCTAGGAAGCAATTAAGGATAAAAAACATCTTCGTTGGAGAAAACTAGAGTTCTCATAAAGAACAGTATAGGAGAGCTGAATAAATTGGGTGTTCTTTTATGCTCTTAAATGGTATATGTTTACATAATAAAGATCTCAGTCATAATTAAACTAATCTGATAATTATTTATAATTCCAATAAGAATTTCTGGTTGGTCCATAAATAACTAAATAACTTTTTTTTTTTGGAGAGGTTTTTGCTACAGGGCGCATGTGCTCGCCAGAAAGACAGAGACAGACAGAGAGACAGAAAGCGAGAAATCACCCCCCCAGGGAGGATGGCCACGCCGCAATCCCTTCTCCTCCATTCTCCTCTCAGGATCTTGGACACGCACGCACATGCGCCTGGCGTGAGTTTAAGACACCGTATCCGGGACGTGAACTGTGGTCGACTACATGGGAGTTCAGTGGCATAGCCATTATTCTAACTGCTGGTCCCTAATAACTAAATAACTTTTAAATGAAGAATTAATTAAGGTATCTTTCCATTATAAGTTATTATGATAGACTTCAAATCTTTGTTGATAAAAATTTGCTATTTTTATAGGAACATACAAATGAACTAATGTAATTAGATAGAAAGTTTAATAAACAGAACAAACAAGGTAGTATTAAAAAGCACCAGAGGAAGAAAAGCTTGTTTTGCACATACTGTTAGGAAAGTTGGATGACTATTTGGAGAAAGATACTTTGCTTTTTTAATATTGCCAGAGGGTACAGGCTGTGCTTCCCCTAGTGAAAGAGACAGAGAGAGAGAGAGTGAAAAAGGAGTAAAGTAATGGTCACCCCACAATTCCTTCTCCAGTTCTCCCTCCTGTTGGGATTTTGGGCACACATGCACATGCTCCAGGTGTGTTTCTCAAGCCCCCAAATCTGAGAATCAAACTGTGCAGCTGGCCACGTGGGATCCATTCACCTTGGCCACCAGGCTATAGACTAGCCCAAAAGATAGCTTGCTCTTTTCCTTTAAAAGAGGATGTTGATGAATTATATCTATAAATGGATAACATAATTTATATGCAATTTTTTTCAGGACCTTATTAGCCCTAAGTGAGCCACATGCACTAATGTCACAGTGATCATGTGTTTTATGCCGGGCACTGTCATTCTTATTCGATATCCTTGTTTACAAATGAGCAGTTTTGTTTAGAGATTTAATGATAAAATGCCGTAAACTCACAAGAAGAAGTAGAGCTAAACCCAGACTGTTATGCTTCAAAGACCTGGTTCCTGAATGAGGGGGATAAAAGGGTGGTTTTAAAAATTGTACATACCAAAGAGAACATAATGAAAGCTTTAATATGAGTGTGTAATGTGTACATTATATTGGGTTTCAGGAAAGTCATTATTCATTTTTGCATAGAAAAATACGTCATGGTTTTCCTGACAACCTAATAGTCATAGACATGTTTCTATACTAGCCATAGCACAGAAGAATATCTGATGCAATGTTCTCTAACGGTAAATGTGGCAGTCAACCTTCCTTCCAATCACTTTGTTTCATCCCACGGGTGACACAGAAAGCAGCTTATGACAATGCACAGAGTTAGCAAAGCTGTTAGACATTATCCTATAGCAAAGCTGCCAAGATATCTAAATAAGAATAGCTGTCTTGTCAGATCCTGAAAAGCTACATTTTATTCTTTCCCCTAGGATGAATTCTCTCCTCTTTACTTGAATTTACTAAGAAATGTCACTGAAATTCTCAGCAGTAACTGGTTTTCCACTACTGGAGAGATACGATACTCTTCCTTTCAATTTAACCCTGCTTCATGCAAATCTGAGCTTGATTCAGCAGCCTCCTTTACCTCATCCTTACAGAATAGCTGGAGGGTTGGAAACTTGTCATCAGTTTAATCTCTTTTGATTTGCCTTCAGAGCTTTCCTCTAAAAAGGCAGCCATTCCAAGTTTGGGCTTAACTAGCAGAAGAGGCAACACTGAATCTTCTCTGGCAATAGTGTGAGTACTCCTAGGGCTTCCTGGATAGCATTTAACCATAGGGGACAAAAGCATTAATGAAATAACTTTTGGAAGTGAAATCTTCCTTCTAGTGGTAAATACTTTTTTCGTGTTGTCATTAAATAGTTCTGTGACCTCCTAATGTCTGTTTCTCCAGAATCACTTCTTCTTTGCCAAAAAGTATAATAATCTCTGTAGTAATTGCTTTCTTTTATAAAATATGCTCAATAGACATTATATTTAACTTATTCTATGTAACTGTGGCTGCCTGAGTAGATGGACTGGGTAACTGTTATTAAGCTTTTTTCTTTTTTTTTTTTGAGTGCATTTCTTGGGGTAATTTGTATTTTTTGTCAATAATCTTTAATAAAAATACTTGCTATGATTTTGCTTTGATCAATTTAAAACTGCTAGCAATGGCCTCCTTTATTTTAATAATACCTGTATTATGTGTTAGTATTAGTAAAAATTACTAATGTAGAAAGAAGTGTGCAAGCACATATAACCATCATGTTTCATTTTTCTACTAAAAGTTTCAGTATAATTGTTTCCAAAAGTCATAGATAGAAATTAATTATAGTACTTATTTTAAAGTGAAAGATAAACTACCACAATATCAAATTGGATACAAGGTGTTTTGGGAATAATAGAGCTAGTTATATGTTACTTTCTTACCTTAAAAGAATATATTAACTTAATTACTCTCAATAAAAGTTATCAATAGGGTTTTGAAAATCATAGACAAACTCCACGTATTTTACTTTGCAGCCAACTATGCATAAATATATTGGCATAATATAATGCTCATCTTGGAATAAAGGCATTTTTACTTACCGTTGGTTTTCAACACAGGATGAAGTATTTGTTTTATCTGTTGGAAGAAGAAAGGTGAAGAGACAGAAGGTTAGGGCAGTATATATATTATACCTATTTCCTGTTTTGGTAAATTCTAGTTGTGCAAGGAATCTAAGTCAACAAGGACTGAAGCAGGATTTGTCATAATAGCAGTCTCAAATTTCACTGCTGGTTGTTTAACCATAATTTTGTCATCATTTGGTGATTCTCCAGATAGCTTTTGAAAATACATTTTCTGTATCAGATTTTTCTATCGCATGTTTATTGGTGGGACACATATATTAGCATACTGTGTTTGTATTTTTGCCAATGAATACTTTGAAAATTGATGACCAATGGATTCTCATCACATTGGAGCTTTCAGGGTTACTTTGTAGGAGTAAAACTAAGTTTATAATTTTTGTGAACTCTAGAGAAGACAGTGTTTTCTTATAGAGATCTAAAACATAAGCAACAATCTGTTAGTCTTTCTTGTTTTGGAGATTACTTTACTTGGATATACAGGGTCTTGTAAATACAGAGCCTCGATGTCTTTCAGAATGCAGTGGTGGGGCCAGCAGCTGATGTGGTTAAAAATAAAAAAGAATAAGTAAATCTTTTTCTTTCTTTCTTTTTTTTTTTTTTTTTTTTTTTGAGAGGTTTTTGCTATAGGGCGCATGCGCTCGCCAGACAGACAGAGACAGAGAGACAGAAAGCGAGAAATCACTCCCCAGAGGGGATGGTCACGCCGCAATCCCTTCTTTTCCATTCTCCTCTTGGGATCTTGGGCACGCACGCACACGCGCCCGGCGTGAGTTTTAAGCCACCAGGTCCAGAACGTGAACCGCAGTCGACTACGTGGGAGTCCAGCGACATAGCCATTACGCTAACTGCTGGTTCCCAATCTTTTTCTTTCTTAAATGCAATGACAAAGACACCTCTTCTAGTTGCCATTGCAGTTTCTTCTGTATTAACTTATTTTCTGGTTATATAAAATGCAACATAACATTATCTCAGAGAGACATTAATCTCTTTCATTTTTTCTGTCTCTCTCTCTCCTTCTCTAATGGAATAAATAAATAAACCTAAAGAAAATAAATAAGTAAAGCTTCTGTTCCTTCCCTAGCCAGTCATTCTCTCTTCATAGACACAGTAGCTTCTGAGCATGGCCTTTTGGCATTTCTGTGTGCGCGCACACACACACACATACACACACACACACACACATACACGTATGTGTGTCGTCTTAGGTCAAGTTCCTTAGAAGAAGATTCTGAAAGATTAGATTGCCTGTGTTTTATTGAGGAAGTGCAGTTAAGCAAAAAAGCTGTAAGGGAGGCAGTGAAGCAGAACAGGAAAAGACAAAGAGCTAAGGAAGAATGTGATCTCTGGCAAACCTAGCCTTCCTGATAAAGGGGTAGTGCTGCAGACGTTAAAAACCTATGATCAGTCGGTCATTACCCGCCTTGTAAAGAAGAGACTTCCCTAGCAAGGTGCCTCCCATGGGCCAAGGACAATTCTCTTGAAAAGAGGGCAGATGTGGACACCTAGTAGCCAGCACTGTCGAGGGGACAGAGGCCTTATCGCGAGGAGGGATCTCTGTGTGACCCCCTGAGCAGCATCTATTGCACTATGGGACAATATTTACAATGCTGTAATAGTGCGTATTATAAAGGAGATGTAAAGAATGGGGAAGGCACTTAGCTTCTACACGTCTCACCCATATCACCTGAAGAATGAGAAAGTAGAATAAACTGAAATCTCCTTCCACTTCTAAAATTCTTTCTGTCACTGTTTTAAGAAAAGAAAAAAAATAAGTTCTGTCTTCATTTTCTTACTAATTGGATGAATTTGCTGTCTCTGAATCTTGCTAGTCTTTCTTTCTTTTTTTTTTTTCTTTTTTAAATTGCCTGAGAATTCTTGCACTTTCCAGAGAAAAATAAATAGCAGTAAGCAAGGGAGAAAAGTATCTCCAGTGGGGCATGGTTAGGCCACAATTCCTTCTTCATTTTTTCATTCTATTGGAATTTGGGCCATCATGCACATGTGCCTGGGGTGTTTCTCATGCCCCCAGTGTTGGGATTCATATCCACAGTAGATCATGTGGAATATTACTTCAGCCACTAGGCTAGGAGGCTGGTCTACTCATCTTAGTTTTAATCTAGTTCTTTTTCTTTTTTCTTCTCTTTTTTCTTTCTCTTCTCTTCCTTTCCTTTCCTTTCTTTTCTCTTCTTTTCTTTTCTTTTCTTTTCTTTTCTTTTCTTTTCTTTTCTTTTCTTTTCTTTTCAAGAGAGACTTTAGAGGTATGTGCTTTGCCAGAAAGACAGAGAGATAGAAAACACAATTCTCTCTCCTCCATTCTCCTCTTGGGATTTTGGCTGTGCACTCACACATGCTCTGTGTGAGTTTTAAGCTGCCGGATCTGGGACATGAACTATGGTCTATGATATGGAAGTCCAGCAACATAACTAATACACCATCTGCTCGTCCCCCAGTTCTGTTTTATTGCTTGTAAAATAAGGGTAAAAGTTATACTTAGTTTTTTGAGAATCAAATAAGTTCAATGTATGGAAAATATTTTGTAACGGTATCTTACACATAGTAAGTGCCCTATGTATACTAATACTTATCAATATATAGTAATAAATCAGTATATTATTAGTATATAGGATTACAATAAATGGTGTTAAAAGACCCATTCAGCTCTACATTTTTTATTTTATAAAATTCACTTTTGGAATATTGAAATTGCTGTTTCTCATTTAACACCCATAAAACTAAGAACTAAAGTGTTGAGGGTTATAGGGTTTCACATGAATTTTTTGGGATTTAGCTGAGCTGAGAATGCTACAGAAAAAAGTTAATAAAGAAATATTCAAAATTTGGGAGAAGAATTATTATATTTTGCTAAGCAACACTTATGTTCGATGTTGTCATATAATGTCAACAAATACAAAATAAAGGAAAAAATTTTCACAAACAAAAAATTAGATTACTTTCTGTTCATGGCAGATCTGAATCATATATGTCTATTTTTATAATGGTAGGTAAATAATAGGAATCCAATACATTTTTGCTGAAAATTTTTTCTTTTTATTTTTTAGCTTTGCTAAAGGTTGTGTGCATTCACCACAGAGAGACAAAGACAGAGGCAGAGACAGAGACAGAGACAGAGGGGAAAACTGAGAAAGCACATCCCCCCTCAAGTAGAATGGCCATGCCACAATTCCTTCTCCTTCATTCTTTTCTGGGAATTTTGGGCATGCACGCACATACACCCAACATGATTTTCTTTTCTTTATTATTATTTTTTATTTTTTGGAGAGGTTTTTTTCGCTATAGGGCCCATGCGCTCGCCAGACAGACAGAGAGAGACAGAGACAGAAGTGAGAAATCACCCCCCAGGGGGGATGGTCACGCCGCAATCCCTTCTCCTCCATTCTTCTCTCGGGATCTTGGGCACGCACGCACATGCGCCCAGTGTGAGTTTTAAGCCACTGGGTCCGGGACGCGAACCGAGGTCGACTACGTGGGAGTCCAGCGACATAGCCATTACGCTAACTGCTGGCTCCCCCCAACATGATTTTCAAGGCACCAGGTCTGAAACTTGAGCCTCAGAGTTAGTCATGTGAGATCCAGCTGACTTAACCTTTAGCTGGCCCTTGAAAATTTTCTAAGTAAAAAATAAGATTACTAGGAAAACCAAGTACTTTTTAAAGTTGTTCAAGCTCCTCATTTGTAAAACAGTAAGCTAATTTCTACAGTTATAATTTTCACTATTATGATCATATAGGACTCACTATAAAAATGCATTTCTTTTAAAACTCATTTTATTTATTTTTTATTTACTTATTTATTTATTTTACTTTAATTTGACCAGATAAGAACATAGTAAGAGAGAGAGAGAGAGAAAGAAATCAAACTGCTAGGTCTGGGACTTCAACCACGGTTGACCATTTGGGAGTCCAGTGCTCTAACCACCACACCACCTGCCAGCCCCTGAGCATGTATTTAAAAGAATTTTTTAAAAAAAGTTACCTAAGATCTTACTACCCAGAGATAAAAATAGTGAGTATTGGGAACAGCAGATGGTGTGATGGTTAAGGCGCTGGACACTCCCACATGGCAGACCAGGGTTTGAGTTTTGAATCTGGTGGCTTGCTTTCTCACTTCCTCTCTCTCTCACTGTCACCCTCTGTCTCTCTCTGGTCAAATTAAAAAAAAAAATGAATGAATAAATAAAATAAAATAAATAATTATTTGAAAAAATAGTGAGTATTTTGGGGTAGTTCCTATATATTCATTACATATATATGCACACATATACTTTTTTTTTACTTTTTTACTATAAAGTGTAATTCAGATTTCTTTCTCCAAAATCAACATAGCAGAGGTACATGACAGACTTGGAAGATAACAAAAAGAGCAGCATTTTGAAAATCATTTACCACTGAATGACTTTTTTTGTGTGTGTGTGGAGAGGTTTTTGCTATAGGACATGTGCACTAGCCAGAAAGATAGAGAGAGACAGAGAGACAGAAAGTGAGAAATCACCCCCCTGCCAGGGGGGATGGCCATGTTGTAATCCCTTTCCCTCCATTCTCTTGGGATCTTGGGCATGCACGCACGGGTACCAGGTGAGAGTTTAAGCCACCAGGTCTGGGACTCGAACCACGGTTGACTACATGGGAGTCCAGCGACATAGCCATTACACCAACTGCTGGTACCCCATTGAATGATTTTTCAAAAATGCCTTTCCTCTTTTTTAAAAAACAGCTGCTGACCTAGCTACAGAGGCTAGTGTTCTAAAACACTGCGTTTCATAGACTGGGGCCTCATGGAAGGCTAGGTTTGATTCCTGGTTTAGCCTAAAGATTGGTTGCAGTGGCATACACCTGTACTCCTAGTGACCTGGGAGGATGAGGCAGGATCCTTGTGAGCTGAAAGCTGGCCTGGACAACAAAGGGAGACCCTGCCTAAAAAATGAGCTGGGTGTGGTGGTTGGGAAGCTGTGGCAGGAGGATTGTGACACAGCCGGAGCTTGTAGTTCCAGTTGAGAAGTTGTGGTAGAAGGATTATGACATAGGAAGAGCTTGTCTAAATAAAATAAGATAAAAGAAAATGAGAGAATGGTTATTCAAGTTGTTCAGGTATTTAGATGTTTATTTATTTATTTCTTGAGAAAGAGAGAGAGACAGGCACTCTTGACAGAGTCCCCATGCTTCAATCTTCCCTCAGCCCTGCTGTCAGTCAGGATCATGAGTGCCCCCATGGATGTGCCTGATGTGTTCAGGTAGACTCAGGATATGAATCCAGAGCCTTTCTATATGACCTCCAGCATCACACAACAGCTCCTTCTGTGCAAGCCATCAAGCCGAAGTCCAGAATTAATTTTATTTATATATTTTTTATTTTTGAAGGAGATTTCTGCTATAGGACAAAAAAGAGAAAAAGAAAAGAAAGTCAGAAATCATGCCCCAGAGGGATGGCCAAGCTGCAATCCATCCTCCTCCATTATCCTCTTGGGATTTTGGGCATGGACACACACCTGCCTACTATGAGTTTCAAGCCACCAGGTCTGGGACTCAAACCACTGTCGACCATGTGAGTCCAGCACCTTAACCACTATGTCACCTGATAGCCCCCAGAATTAATTTTTTAAAAAATGTATTTATTATTATCTTTTAATTTGCTAGAAGGCATGTGATGTGTGCTTACCAGAGAGAGAGAGAGAAAGAGAGAGAGAGAAAATGAGAAAGCAAGCCGCCAGGTCCAGGACTCAAACTGTAGTCAGCCATGGGAGTCCAGCACCTTAACCACCATGCCAGCTGCTGGAACCCCAGAATTAATTATTTTAAAAAATTATTTTATTTAACTTCATTTATTTAGTGTGGTGTTTTTTGTTTTTGTTTTTTTGTTTTTTGTTTGTTTGTTTGTTTTTTACCAGAGAGAGAGAGAAAAAGCAAGCTGCCAGGTCTGGGACTTGAAACACAGTTGGCGCCACATGAGAGTAACCACCCTCAACCACCACGCTCCTAGAATTAACTTTAAAGATGCAGATACTCATGATTCAATGGACCTAGCAATAATAAATGTCTCTGTGCTCTTTGCAGTTCTACTTTTAAAGTTCAAGAGGGGGGAAAATAAAAGAGAAAAACTTTTAGTGTTCTCTCAGAAGCCTCCCAAACAGGAAATTACCTTTGGTATTTTTAGAAAGGTACTGTATAGATATAGTAGTATTTATTCTATAAATTCTGATCCTGAAGAACTTGATTCAAGAAACACATAGCCTGGTAAGGATTAGAAATAGCAGAAGAAAAGCTAACATACAAATCTGTAAGATGTAAATACCATCATTAGAATCATAAATTAGAGACTCACAATGAGAAAGAGAATCACACAAATGAGGAGACATCATGATTCATTTTCCTTTTAGTTGTTCCCTTTAATTTCCAGAGGGTACATGTGCTTTCCAGAGATAAACAGAGACACAGAGAAAGAGGGTGAAAGAATTCCTTCAAGGGGGTGTGATCGTGCCACAACTCTTTCCCCTCCATTTTTCCATCCTGTTGAAATTTTGGGTATGCACATGCACCTGCTGAGTTCTTCAATCTCCTGGGGCTGGAATTTGTACTGTGGTCAGCCATGTAGGATCTGGTCTTTTTAATCAATAGGTCATGGGACTGGCCCACGATTTCTTAAGATCTTGTTTTTTTCCTCGGTGGCTTAAGTACAGTACTAAAAAAGCTTTTATAAAAATAAAAATTAGCTGCATACAAACCTTTCCACATGTGAGGTTCTATTTTTAGAGCCTTTGAACATTAAAAATAAAAACACTTAAAAAAGTTTTATGATGACTGGGAGCCACCAGTACAGAGCATAATTTAATTAGTCTTAGGTAGGTTTTGCATGTAAAGTTTTTTATAAAGCCTCCCAGACTGTTTTAATAAAAGTCAACTTTAAAAACCACTGTTCTAAGCCCAGCAGGTGGCATGGACGCCCATGTGGCCAACTACAGTTTGAGTTCCAGGCCAGGTGGCTTGAAACTCATGTCAGTTGTGTGTGCACACATGCCCAAAATCCCAAGAGGAGAATGGAGGAGAAGTGAATGTGGCACGACCATACCCCTGGGGGGTGGTTTCTCACTTTCTGTCTCTCCGGGAAGCACATGCACCCTATAGCAAAAAATCTCTTTAAAAAAAAAAAACAAAAAAAAACACTTTTCTAAATAATAGAATCACTGAAAAAAAAAAATCAGTAACACAATGAGTACCTGCAACACACTCAGAGTTAACATAGAAATTTTGAGGCTATGAAATATTCTTTTTATGTTTATAAAAGTTTATTTATATCTTCAATGAACAAGAAAGACAGAAAGAGAGAGTGAGACACAGAGACACAACACCCCCAACAAAGCCTGGATGTCATGACTTATTCGCAGCTTCAGCTAGCCCGAGATCACGGGCATGGGGATGCCTGGCACACTCAGAGATGCCTGTGCACACAGACTTGGAACAGCTCACAGAGCACGGCATTTTCACCCTGTATCACCATGCACCAGCAGGAACAGTAAATATTCTGTCCCTGAGTTGCTGAAGAGAGAAGACTGGTGTGTGAAAAAAATACAGGATGATACATAAATTGATGTGGTTGGTTAAATGTAGTGCCCACTGCAATAGTTACAGGAATGAAAGAGAAGGAATGCATTTTGCGTGTAAATGGAAGATAGTAAATACAAAAAATTGAAGGTGAGTTGGTATTAATGAACAGATAAACTATGGGCCCTAATGAAGTTAACGAATCCATCTTGGATCCTATATCTTAATTTCTCTAGAGAGATGTATATTTATTTATTTTTGAGAGGTTTTTGCTATAAGGCTCGTGCACTCACCAGAAAGACAGAGAGAAACAGAGAGACAGAAAGTAAGAAATCACCCCCAAGGGAGCTGGTCATGCCGCAATCCCTTCTCCTCCATTCTCCTCTCGAGATCTTGGGCATGCATGCACATGTGCCTGGTGTGAGTGTAAGCCACCAGGTCCAGGACTTGAACCATGGTCGACTACATGGGAGTCTAGCAACATAGTCATTACGCCAACTGCTGGTCCCGAGAGGTGTCTATTATTAATAGGTAAGTTACTTGGTGTTATTTCCATCTTCTTCACAGAGGAGAGACAAACTCTGGCACATGGAGGCTTATATTAATTATCCTAGTCTCAGTATAAAATAATTCTTTTCATATTTTTATTTGGTATAATCAATTAACTGTGACAATTTCTTCAATAAAATATTCATGTTAATAAAAAATTGTCCTGATCTAACTTATCTATCATTCAAAATTTTAAAATTAGAACTGTGTTTGCCGGGGACCAGCCTCGGCCGGGGTGGGTTGACTCGATGGAGGCGGCGAAGGAAAGGAAGACTGAGGTCTCGGTGCCTTTTCATGCACGTCCTCTCAGCCGGACACTTCCCAGAGATCACTCTCTGAGGAGTGACAACTGCTAGGAATCATCGTGCCTTTTTATTGAAAATGTGATACATGCAAGTGAACGGGAGAGGGGCTACGTGTTCTAATTATCAATTCATAAAGTTTTAACAATAGAGATCAAAGGTTCTATTCAGGGTTTGATAAAGGGCAGGACTATTAATCATCGATACAATTCAACAATTATTTGATTGATGTAAGCAAGCTTTTGGGAACTTCTGTTCTGGGAGTGTAGTTTCGGAGAACAGCTCCAGCAGGCAGAGTTAATTATCAGCCAGTACTTGGCGGCAGCAATCTTGCAGTTACTGGTTGTGATTCTATAAAGGAAAATCTCAAGTACAGACATTAGTTCTTATAAATCTCAATAAAGAATGATATTTATATAATTTTATAGAGATCTAAAGTTTATTTAAAGGAATCCTAATATATTTACCTATCCTGAAAGGGTGAAGTTAGTGTTCACTTGATGAGGGCGGGGACACAGCCTTTTCAACTGGTGGTGAAGTGACTAATGAGTTAACGAAAAACTTTGTGGCACACCTAGGCATTGTATTGTGCTTGTGTTGCCACCATCATGTACTTTGTCAGAACATAAGCTACAGTGAGGCGGGGGTGTCCTGGGTCAGTTTCTGCGTAAGAGATGATTTTTAAGTTTAAATGTGTTTTGAAAGGAAGGCCTTCCGGAGATCAAGAAGAACTTTAGCACACCTTTGTTGTGTCCAATGAAGCGCTGTAATTAACAGTAAGTGATTAGAGTAAAGGGAGCGGTCGGGGGATTTTGGGGAAATCTTACTACAAAGATGTATGAAAAAATTATATTAATTCTTTTATAGTAATATATCGGGGAGTCAGAGGGGGGTCACTTCCCAGCAAGGCTACTACATTTCCCGGAGCGGATAGCAAACGGCCTTGCCAATATGCTAATTGATCCAAGCTTGTTCCAGGGTTGGGGGGCGTACAGTAGTGGCCTTGCCAGCATACTGAACCAACCGGAAGCGATGTTCAAAGATCAAAGGGCTCAGACGGGTCCTGGAGCCCCACTGGGTTGGACTCCTCCATGTGTTTACATTCAATTCTCTATGAAAGCTTTAAAACCTGAGCACTGAATCATTGCTAGAAATAATAGGGTGTTGTAAAGCAGATGGCATAATGATTCCATTGCTAGACTTTCACATGGTCGACTGCTGTTGGAGTCCTAACCTGTGGCGGCTTAAAACTCATGCCAGGTGTATGTGTGTGCATGCCCAAAATCTTAAGAGGAGAACGGAGGAGAAAAGACTGTGGCATGGTCATCCTCCTTGGGTGAGTGATTTCTCACTTTGTCTCTCTGGGGAGTGTACACATCCAATAGCAAAAAATCTCTGTTAAAAAAAAAGGAAAAGAAAAGAAAAGATATAAGGTCTTAGGGAATGAAAGCCTCTAAAAGCCAATACGAAACTGAAGTCCTGATTTCTGACAATTGAAAGTTAATTTGATCTTCCTTTTGTAAACTTTGACATGTGTGATGAGACTGCCTATCACCTGGTTTTGGATACATGTATCACTAGAATTAGTTGTGCAACAAATGATTAGATAAACGGAAATTAATACCATCTACTATGTTTTTGAATACGTAGCATTATTGTGTGTTTGTGTGTGCATATATATACATGGAATAGATGAAATCTCTTCCTGAAAAATTATGTTGTAGAAAAACTATGACAAAGGAAAATATATCTTTTGTAACTTGATGAGAAAGTTTACAGGTTTAGAATCCTGTAAGCCTTGTGACCTCATGGTTAAGGAAGCTGGACAACCATAGTTCAAGTTGCAACCCTGATGACTTGAAAAATATGCCAGATGTGTGGTTTTGCATGCCCCAAATCCCAACAAGATGTAGAAATGGAGGATATGGAATTGCAGTGTGACTACATTCCATTGGGGAATGCTTTTTCTTTTCTTCTCTGCCTTTATGTTTGTCTCTGATGAGTATATGCACCTTCTGGTAACTGAAAAATGGTAGCTTAACATATTTTTTACCTTTGACAAATAAATGAAGCAAAGCCTGTACATGAAGGAAACATGAAAAAAATCAGAATTTAATGGTAAATAATTTGCAAATAATCTTTTTGGTGGTCTTTTTCTGCGTCTTGATAATATTTTTTGGGAAGATGACTTTATTTGATTGCCAGCTTATGTAGGTGTTTGTATAATGCTATTTTCTTTGAGACAGGGTTCAACAGTATTAGTAGTCTTTGATTAATGTTATTTAATGAAAAGTGCTCAGTATTCTTGACCATTAAAAAGCATTGTAATCTTACAAGTGATGAAAACTCTTCACCTTAATGACAAGAACTAAATAATGGTTGTTTTCTGTTCTTATTCATCTTTGTTTCCTTATTCAGTACTTTAAGATGCACTAACCATGAAAATAAGGTTAATTATCACTCTCAACTTTCGTATTTGTAGCATGAATTTAAATTTGGATTAGCTAATTTTCATAAATTGATATTGTTATCATTATCAGTGGTACATTTTATGAATATTATGAAAACTGAACTTGTAAATTAGAATATTTGATAACAAGCACCTGAGTATATGTCATGCCACACATACTAATTACTCATGATGGAATTTCTCATAAACAAATTCAAATGTCAAATGAAAATATCCATTATTATCATAGTCTGGAGTAAGGCTCAGGAAGCATTGTCTCAAGAGAAAAGGAAAGAGCTCCTAGGGCTCTAAAGCTGGAAGTGCCTCAACCCTCAGCTAGGAGTGAAGTGGTTTCTTTTCTAAGGTAATTAAGGTATTTTGGGAGACTGTCTACATGACTGATACGCAGGTGAGTTAGGCTTAGTGGGACAAGCATACAAGAAACATTTGATGGGTCTTTTTTTTTTTTTTTTGGAGAGGTTTTTTTTTTGCTATAGGGCGCGTGCGCTCGCCAGACAGAGAGAGACAGAAGACAGAAAGCGAGAAATCACCCCCCAGGGGGGATGTTCACACCGCAATCCCTTCTCCTCCATTTTCCTCTCAGGATCCTGGGCACACACGCACAAGCGCCCAGCGTGAGTTTAAGCCACCGGTTTCAGGACGTGAACCGCAGTCGACTACGTGGGAGTCCAGCGACATAGCCATTACGCTAACTGCTGGTCCCCCTTGATGGGTCTTTTTGATCCATCTCTAGAAAATTAGACTTCCCAATACACAGTTTAGGTCTTGATCTGCTACTTTTTGTGTTGGTGTGACCTCAAAGTAACAGCTTCTGGAGTGTGGGCTTTTGCCAACATTGGTTATGCAGAAGTTTGGCCTTGGTTCCTGTCAGGCCTGGAACAATACCAAATGGTGCTCAGAAGAGTTTTACTATATGGAACCTTACAACTATTATATTGAAAATGTTGAGACCAACAGAGGATGTAACCGTTATGTCACGGGACTCCCACATAGTCAACCTTGGTTTGAATCTCAAAACTGGTGGCTTAAAACTCACGCTGGGTATATGTGTGTGTGCCCAAAATCCTGAGAGAAGGGATTGTGGAATGGCCATCCCCTGAAGGGTGATTTCTCGCTTTCTGTCTCTTGTCACTCTGGGAAGTGCATATGCCCTATAGCAAAACAAAACAAAACAACTAAAAAACTAAAACCAAAACCAAAAAAGCTCTCTCTAAAAAAAAAGAAAAGAAAATGTTGAGCATTTTTAGAGCCATTATATACTGTAATGGCCAAATGTTTAATCAATTATATCAGGGTTCTCCAACTCCTGGGACCATGGACCAGTTCCATCTGTGGCATGTTAAGACCTGAGATGCATAGCAGGAGATGAGTGGTGGGTGCTGAATGAAGCTTCAGCTGTATTTACAGTCACTCCTCACACCTTACGTTACCACCTCCTAGTTGCTCAGTTATATTTATTTTATTTCATCTCCCTAATGCCTTCATCTTGAAGTCACCTAGTGTGATGAAGACATTTATTGAGACCAGCAAGATGATTGATCCTGAAAAAGAACTTTGGCTATATACATATACATATGTATGGATACACACACATTTGCTTTTTAAAACAAAATAATTTTGTTTTGTTAATAGATATGGTCATAAAAGTTTTATCAAGGTAGATTGAGTAGAAATATGGTGATGTAATTATTGCTGCTAATTTGCTGGGCTTCAAGCTACAGAATTTCTCTAGCTCTAGCTAGGGATTTGCTCATAAATAGACCAGGAATATAATTTATTTCTAATAAGTGAAGGAAACCAAGCCAGAAGAGAATCAAAGTGACTGTATTGTTCTTAGTCCTGGAGTCCATCTTAATGGATTAAAGTTTAGGAAAATCCATCTTTAATCCTGCTTTTCACTTCATAATGAGTTTTATTTGGGTGGGGGTGGGGGGGCATGTGAGCTTGCCAGAAAGAGAGAAACAGAAAGTGATAAATCACCCCCCCACCCCCCCGCGGGGGGATGGCCACACCGCAATCCCTTCTCCATTCTCCTCTTGGGATCTTAGGCACGCACACACACGTGCCTTGTGTGAATTTAAGCCTCTGGGTCGGGGACTCGAACCATGGTTTACTACATGGGAGTCCAGCGACATAGCCATTATGCCAACTGCTGGTCCCCCATAATGAGTTTTAACAGAGCTTAACCTTTTACCTTCCTCACACTAGATGAAGCTTAATGCTTGCTAATGAGAGCTGACAACAACCACCTTGCTGAGTCTTTACAGATACCAGGCTATGGAGATAGGGAAGAGAAAGACACCACCAGTCTCTTCCCAAATGACCTGCTGAGAGGATTATGTGAGCTCAACCATTGCGTAGCCATATCTAGACTTTTGCTGATTCTGAACCAGAATCGGAAAGTTGTCTTGACTGACTCCATTTTGCTTCTGTTGCTTTGTTAATCTTTGCTTATCTTTGGGCTTCTAGCATAAAATTGAAACCGGTTATTCCACCTGCATGCCCAGAATGGAAACTGCGCTTCAAGCAATGATTGCTCCTCTGATGCTACTGAGTTTCTTTGACCTCTTGCCTGAGGACCATAGCCAGGCCTCCATGTGATTCTGCCCCTAAAGAATAATGTGCCCTTTGTTTTTAAATGTACCTCACACTGACCCCTTCCCCTGTATAAGTTTTGTATCTTGTCTAATACAGCAGAGATGGTCATGGACTCTGATTGGCTGTCTCTGGTGTTGGCCTCAGTGGCCACATTTCTTTCCTTTTTTTTTTGGAGAGGTTTTTCACTATAGGGCACGTGCGCTCGCCAGACAGACAGAGAGAGACATAGAGACAGAAAGCGAGAAATCACCCCCAGGGGGATGGTCACACCGCAATCCCTTCTCCTCCATTCTCCTCTTGGGATCTTGGGCACACACGCACACGCGCCCCGTGTGAGTTTTAAGCCACCGGGCGGTGTGAGTTTTAAGCCACCGGGTCTGGGACGTGAACTGCGGTCGACTACGTGGGAGTCCAGCAACATAGCCATTACGCTAACTGCTGGTTTCCCACATTTCTTTCCTTATTCCAACCCTTATCTCCTTGTCAAGTGGCACATACCTGATTTTTGTTCCTTCTGAAAGAACAACCCTAACCTTTCTGGCATCATATCTATTTCATTCTCTTAAAGGATGTGGAAGAAGACAGAGGTATTTAAGATAAATGCCAAGGAAGGTGTTTATTTGTTTACAGAGAAAAAGAATGTGCGTATGTGGGTAGGAGGGATAGGTGGCACATTCTGCTTTCTTCGTTATCATATATGGGTTTGTTCTTCCTGAGTGCAGATTTCCCTTAAAAGAAATTCATAGTTTATAATAGCCACACATTTTAAAAAGACTTGTATGATTATGCATTCTTAATGTAGTAGAAAATTTCAGGAGAACTTGAAAAAGTTAAGAGGCCTTCTAACATCTTGCATATTAACTTTTTGATTTATGCTGGTTCTTTCTTATATTTGAAATTCCTTTATGAGAGAGCAGACCTATAATGTAGCATGAAGGGCAAAGATACATTGAGTGGTGGTTGGGTCAGATGAGAGGATTTAAATCCACACTTGTCCTTTGATTTTGACTAGTTAAGTCACAAGTTGTCAGACTAAGAAAAAAAAATGTTTGGAAGCAGATACCTTTATAAAAATATAATTCCAAATCAGATAATATAGAGAACTCTGGAAAGTATCACACAAGAAACTATTCCATACAGGATGAAAATTACAGATGATTAATTTTGTTCCTTAAAGAAGTGAAGCATTAAAAGCAAGCCCTACAGAGAGTAATATTTTGTCAAGGGCTGATTCTCTTCATATTAAAACAGTATAGAAACCTAGCATGAGAACTTTTACTCTTTCTGTTACTTCTTCCTGGAAAGCTTCTCTGTTTATCCGCACTTTATCTTAGATCTAATTAACTCCTAGTCATAGTGATTGGAATCCCACATTAAGACTAAGAGCTTTAGGCTGCAGCTAGAGTCCCCAGGGGTTTTCCTAATGTTATTTAAAACTGACATTCATTGTCTTATGTACAGTAAGGCTTTCTCGAGGATTTCAGTCTGGACCTTCTATGTTCCTCTTTTTCTCTGTCTGGACTGTTTGCCTTTGATATCTAACTCTAGATTATATTTCTGGGGAAGAGTGGTCATGTTCAGAATGTGCTCAGGTGACCAGTAATGCTTGTACTCTTCCAATTATCCTATTCATTAAGCCATTACATCCAGGGCTTGCTCAGGCAGAACAGTGCACGATTGCAGCCATGAGGATTTCTGTAACAACAGTTACATGGAAATAATTCTTAGTAATCTCCCAAAGGGAAGTTCATTTTCCTTCTAATATTTCCAAGTCAGCTAAAAGGAACATGCACACAGAATTGCTTGCAATTTATACGCTATGTTATCTGTTTTATTTCTTGGAATTTTCCCATTACATCTTGTCATTGATTCTATTCTCCCATTTGACTTCCCAGGCTGTAAGAAGAGAAGGACTAGGATGTGCTTGAGTTTTTCTAGGTAGAGTTATATGTTTGTTCAAGTTGCAGAGTCACAATAGTTTCTTTTTCTTTTTTTTGGTAAGAATTATTTGCTCAATTTTATTTATTATTATTTAATTTGACCAGAGAGAGAGAGAGAGAGAGTGACAGAAAGCAAACAGGCAAGTGAGAAAGCAAGCCACCAGGTCTGGGACTCGAACCATGATCAGTCATGTGGGAGTCCAGCATATATTTTTTTAAGAATGATTTATCTAACTTTATTTATTTATTCATTCATTTTTAAATTTTACCAGAGAGAGATACACAGAGAGAGAGAGAGAGAAAAGAGAGAGAGAGAGAGGAGAGAGAGAGCGAGTGAGAAAGCGAGCCACCAGATCCGGGACTTGAACCGTGGTCGACCATGTGGGAGTATCCAGTGTCTTAACAACCACACCACCTACTGGTTCTGGGAGTCTAGCATATTAATCATTGCACCACCTACCAGCCTCAGGTCACAATAGTTTCTATAGGGACATTCCCAGGTATTTGTTCAACTCCAGGCGGTTTTCTCATTTGAATATAGTAATGTAGTTAGTGCTTCTAGTGATATAATTAAAACCAGCAAGATGCTAGATGTTTTAACAACTTATGGATTTTTGCTTCATCTTATATTGTTTTGTTTTGTTTCATCTTAAACTTATTAGAATCTCTGAAAGTAAAGTTCATATTTCACCATTTTCAATAGGCTTCCGAAGTGTTTCATACATTTGGGGAACTCTTGAAAACCATACATGTGTGGTATTGCTTGAAAGCTTTTCAAAAGTTAGAGTGATCACCTATTTGAGATACATTAATAGCAAAAGAAGGCACTATTAAAATTTATTGCTAGACAACTGTAACCGTCAATTTAGGGTGTCAGTTTGACTAGACCGAAGGATGCCTAGATGGCTGGTAAGACATTGTTTCCAGTTTTGTCTCTGAGAGTGCTGCCAGACAAGATTGGCATGTGAGTCAGTGGGCTGAGAAAGGAAGACCCACGTTCAGTGTGGGCAAGCACCATCTCATAGGCTGGGAGCATGGGAAGAACAGGTAGAGGAGGTGGGGCTCTGTGGCCTCTCCTTCTTTCTCTTTCTGCACCTTTCTTTCCACAGTGGGCTGTGTGTCCTACTCCTGCATATTTTTCTAGTCCATCCTTGCTCCTCAACTCGGCCTTTGGTTGTGTTTATTCTTTCTGGCTCCATGCCCTTCTAGCCAGAAAGATTTTAACTTTCATAAAGTTTTTTTTTTCTTTTCTTTTTCTTTTTTGGAGAGTTTTTGCTATAGGGTGCGTGCGCTCGCCAGACAGACAGAGACAGAGAGACAGAAAGCGAGAAATCACCCCCCAGGGGAGATGGCCACACCGCAGTCCCTTCTCCTCTGTTCTTCTCTCGGGATCTTGGGCACGCCCGCACATGCGCGAGGCGTGAGTTTTAAGCCACCAGGTCCGGGACACGAATCGCGGTCGACTACATGGGAGTCCAGCGACATAGCCATTACGCTAACTGCTGGTCCCTCATAAAGGATTTTCAGTCTTGGGGTTCTGGACTTGTAGCTGTGGCTACCTGAGAGCAATCAGGCCTGTGGCCTCCTAAGGGCTGTACTTCAGACTGGAACTGCACTAGCTTCCCTGCTTCAGAGTCTTTCAGCTATTTCTCCAGCTTGCAGGCAAACTACTGTGGGACTTCTTCATCTTATGGTAGGGTGAAATAATTTCTATAACAGATCCATTCTTTTACATATTTATTTATCCCATTCATTCTGTTTCTCTACCAATCCAACAGCCTAAGAATACCAAAGATTTCCTGGACAAACCGAGAAGTACTTTTGATTTAGTGAGAGCTGACTACCAGGTTGCTCATCTTGAATATGAAGTTCATGACAGATTCAACATTGTTGGATGCCTATTAGCAGGTTGGCTACATGTTATCTCCTTTCATTTCCGGTTAGAATTATAGATTATTTCTTGAAGTTATTGCTAGGTGCAGCTCATGTTTCACACTCACAGCAACACTGTTCTAGACTAAGTGCACCTTCATCACTTATCCTTCATAATGCTGGCCTTATAACCACTCGTACTCTCTCTATTTTTGCAATTTTTTCTATTCTTTCTTCCTTATGGATGCCAGAGCAGTGATACAAAATTAATCATTCAATAATTATGATTGAAATTGATTATTGTTTCTACATGATCTACTATAATACACAACAGAGTGAAGAATATTAAAATACATACTATAAGGGACTAGCAGATGGTGTAATGGTCATGTCACTTAACTCCCATGTAGTTGACCATAGTTTGAGTCCTGGGCCCAGAGACTTAAAACTCACATCGGGTGTGTGTGCATGCATGCCCAAGATCCCAAAAGGAGAATAGAGGAGAAGGGATTGTGGTATGGCCATCCTTCCTGGGGGATGATTTATTGCTTCTTGTCTCTCTGTCTGTCTTTCTAGCAATAGCAAACACCTTGTAGCAACAAAACAAGACATACTATAATATTAATATCAATAAAAACATATACAACGATACGAGGAACAGAGTTCCTATTTAGCCTGTATGCACCAGCAGTTAAAAATAGCAGTTGGCAGTGGACCAGCAGATGGCGTGGTGGTTAAAGCACTGGACACTCCCACATGGCTGACCATGGTTTGAGTCTCTGGTGACTCGCTTTCTCACTTTCTTTCTCTCTCTCTCTCTCTGTTCAAATTAAAATAAATGAATGAATGAACAAAATTAAATAAATAATTCTTTAAAAAAAATAGCAGTTGGCAAATCACTTCTGCTCTTACTCCTTCACATTGTCTTTGGCTACTCCAGAACCTGCCTTCAGGACCCATATGGTCCTTCCCACAAAATCTGGCAAAAATTAAAATGAGTCTTGGCATAGCAGTTCCCTTTTGGGGGTACTCCATAGCTCCAATGCTATGACTTGAAAATGTTATAGCTCAATGATGTATTGTACTGGTTACGAAATATCTTGAATGTCTGCCCTAAGAATAAAGTGCTTTCAAGGTATTCAGGATGTTTCATGCTATGGCTCCTTCATACTTCACCTTTCCCCTGGTCCAGTTCCCCCTATTCCATGCTTCACTGCTCCAAAAACATGACACTTTTCCCCATGCCTCCATGCGTTTGCACTGAATACTGGACTATTCTCTTTTCCATTACACACTTACTTTCTGTCTGTAACTCAGTTTAATTAATTCAAGTTTTTCATGTTGACCTTTCCTAGCTCTTATAGGCATTTGAATGCTTTATTTTTCATGCTCACATTTTATTTTGTACCTATCTCTAATTTTAAAAATGTGACTTTTTATTTACATTCTCATCTACCATCAAACAACATTATTCTTGACTCGGGGGCTCAAGTGTTTTCATATACATTTATTTCCAAACCTTAGCACTTCTCTTGAACATACATTGATTGGATGAATGAAGAGTGCTTATGTGAATGAGTACAGAAGTTAAAAAATGTTGGTGATGATTAATCAGAAAAAGGTTCGTGAATGTGATATGTCCTGAGGGGTTCTTTTTGAAATTGTTAAATTAATTTATTTATTTTACACACTTCCACTGAGTTAAAAACTTTGAAGGGAATCATGGACATAGTGGACTAGAGATGAGATTGATCGATATTCCTAATGGGGGCAATAATGAAAGCATAACCCGGAAAAAAAACAAATCACATGGTGGTTGGAGGATGGTGATAATAGATTAATAAGTGAATGAGATAGAAGGAAGAGAATTATTCTTGCAGCTTTCATTTTTTTGTGCCAATGTGAGGAGTTTGGCCTTACACTACTAGAACCTGTAAATCTAAAGCTTTGTTTCCTCACAATAACTTGGGCTTGTAACAATTGGCAGTTTGTTCTTCCCTGGGGATGGTTCCAACTCTGTACAATATCCCCATCTGTGTCCCAGAAAGCTGCAAATCCATGGTAAGCACTCTCTAATCTTACTGTGCTCATACCTTTCCTGGGCTCATTTTGTTCTTCTTTCAAAGGTCAAGCGAAGACTGCTTTGGCCTGCTGATTTATTGTCCCTTAAGCACGTAGCTCTTTGCCAAATGTTAATAACCTTTGAAATTAACGTCCAAGGAATAAAGAATCCATTTAGCTATTTATCTGAACCTTGCTACAGCTGACTCTGGTTCCTTGCTCTGTGACACGTGATATATTTCTGTTTGCTTTAATAATTCATCAGTATTCAAAAGAATCCAGTCTTATGGCTATAAAACTATTTCTTGCCCCTTGCTGGAAAAAAAAAAAAAGCCTAATCTGCCTTTAATATGAAGACTGTAGAATCACTAACAGTTACCTACTTAAACATTTTTAGTTCTTTCTAGAATACCCTTATAGTCAGAGTGAGAACAATCTGGGTTTTATCAGGGTAAATAACTTCCAACGTGGAATTTTGTTATTTCTTCAAAGTTACATAAAAATGAAAGTGATCCACGTTCATTTCATGGTAATCTTATGCAAAAGCAAAAGTTTTTTTTACTATCTACCTGGGTTTACAAACAAATTATAATTTCATATCTACACATGTGCGTAAAGTGCCAATTTTTTTGTATGGTTTCAGATCCTATTATTTACTCAAGTCCTTTGCTAATTGTTTTCCTTCTTTGGATTAAAGAAATCTCTTCTGCCTGCTGGAGATTTTTTAGATATAATTACCACATGCAGTCTCTTACCTTTCAAAACTTTTCTGTCTTAGGTTGAATTCTCAGATACGTTTGATTGTTTATCAACATACCTCTGCTGCTTAAAGGGTACCTCTCAGACTAAAGAAATCCTTGAAAAAAGAATACTTCTTTTGCCCCAACTATGGTGGAACCGTCATAGAAGCTTACTCTGCAATGCTGGAAGGGCTGTGGAAGACTGGGATTCGGTTCTCGGGTTAGTTGGTAAACACTGGGCGCATTTATGTTTGGGTTCTCGGGTGGCTGGGAAGTCTCGGGGACGATCATAGCATGACGCTCTGTTGAAGCTGCTTATTTCTCTTTTTCTCTTTCTCTCTGTTAGTTTCTTGTGAAAGAAATCAATTTAATTAAAAAATTCTATTATAAGGGTCAGCAGGTGGCATGGTGATTAGGTGCTGGACTCCCACATGGCCGACCAGTTTGAGTCCCAGACCTGGTGGCTTATTTTCTTACTTTCGCGCTCTCTCTGTGCCTCTCTGGTGAATTAAAATAAATAAATAATAAATAAAATTAACTAATTTAAAAAAATCTACTATATGGGAACTAGCAGATAGCTCAATGGTTATGTTGCTGGACTCCCACATAGTCAACCACAGTTCAAGTACCAGAACCGGTGGCTTGAAACTCACACTGGGTACATGTGAGTTCATGCCTAAAATCCCAAGAGGAGAATGAGGGAGAAGGATTGCAGCATGGCCATCCCCTTTGGGTGGTCATTTCTCACTTTCTGTATCTCTATCTCTCTCTGTCTCTCTGGTAAGTGCACACCCCCATGGCAAAAATCTCTCAAAAAATCTTTTTTTAAAAGAATTTAATTTTATTCATTATTATTATTTTTAAAAAATTTACCCAGAGAGAGAGGGAGAAAATGAGAAAGGAAGCCACAGGGTCTGGGTCTTGAACTGCAGTCAGCCATGTGGGAGTCCAGTGCCTCAATCATCATGCCATCTGCCAGCCCCCCTAAAAAGTTCCCAAGGTTAGTTTTGAGCGAGCTTTTAACTCACTCTTTGCACCTTTTCACTTTATTGTCAAGCTTATTTTTTATATTAATTGCCAGAGGGCATGTATGCTTACCAGAGAACAGAGAGAAGAAGAGAGCACTCCCCCTTGGACCCTGGTCTCACTGTAATTCTTTTTCATTTCTCCATCCTGTCAGGATTGTGAACATGCATGGACACATGCATGGCGAGATTTTCAAGCTTTCTGGGCCAGGATTCAATCCATGGATGACTACGTGGGATTCAGTTCTCTTAACCAATAATTGAGGCTGGCCCAGCCAAATCTGTTAAAATACTTTCCTTCTACCAGCTTCACTCTCCAGAAAATTCTTTTCTACTGATAGCACAATCTGTTTCTCAAATAATACCCTTCCTGATGGTGTTCTGAGAATGCTAGACTGCCTAACATTTTTCAGTTAAAGCTCATAAGCACTTAGAGACTTTTACCTTCTGGGCTCTGCATAGATTTTTTTTTTTTTTTCTCCTTGCCATAGGTCATGTGCACTTGCCAGAGAAAGACCAAAAGAGAGAGAGAGAGAAAGAGAGACAGAGAGAGAGAGAAAGAGATAGAAAGTGAGAAATCACCCTCGGGGTGGATGGCCACACCACAATCCCTTCTCTTCCATTCTCCTCCTGGGATTTTGGGCACACACACACACACACACACACACACACACACACACACATCCGGAGTGGTTTTCAAGCCACCAGGTCCAGAACTCAAAGTGTAGTTGGCCACACGAGAATCGAGAACTTTAATGCCCACACCACTTGCTGGCCCATCTGCCTGGATTTCTTTCTCTCTCACTTTCCAACCTCATAGCCTCATAGATAGCTTCCTTATATGTATTTAGCTTTCTCTAAATTCCTTCATATTTTAGCTTAAATTTTACCTTTTCTAGGGAGGCATTTTCTGACTCCTCTGCATTGTGCTGCCATATAGATTCTTATTACAAACTAGTTGAAAGAAAAAAATAGATAAATCTAACATTACACAGGTCATGTTTGAGAAAATGAAAAGTTGCTGGCAGTGTTGGAAGTGTATGACTGTGATAAGAAGAGATATTGGCAATTAACATTTACTTAGCACTTTATAAAGGAATTTTACATGTTACATCATTTGTATTTTGATCTTTGTTAGAGAAAACTGTCACCATCTCCAGTCTACAGGCTTAGAAAAGATAATACAATATCATATCGTTAATAAATAGAAGTTAAAACTATGTCCTATATGGCATGTGGTGTCCTCTGACTTAATTCGGACACTTGCAAGAATGGATATTCTAATGAGATGTCAACAACATTAGGTGAGTGATAATTATCACAAGCTGAGTACTTTTATAAATATTTGAATGTCTTTTCCGCTACAGGAAAACAAAACAAAACCTCAAATGGAGTCCTCTATGCTACCCCAGCTTAGCCTTTATTTAGTTGTATTACCAATTGCTAAATCTCTGTTCTCTTCTAGAAGCAAGGATAATTATAGTACATATTTCATAGAGTGGTTGTAAGAACTAAAATACAAATTAGGGGCCAGCAATTGGCATAGTGGTTAAGGCACTGTGGCCATCGGAGGTTTGAGTCCTGGACCTGGTGGCTTGAAAATCACTTTGGGCAGGAGGGCATGCATACCCAAAACCCCGAGAGGAGAATGGAGCAGAAAAGATTGGCCTGCGTGGCCATCCTCCCTGGGGGTGGGGGCGGGTGGGTGATTTCTCACTTTCCCTCTCACTGTCTCTTTCCATCTCTCTCCCATGAGTGCATGTGTCCTATATAAACAAGCCAAAAAAACCCTTAAAATAAATAAATAAGCTTATATATATTAAGCTTTAGAACATTGCCAACCACAGTGTACTGTTAAATATATGAAAACAAGACCTAGCCTTTATGGTGCAGTTGATAGTGAGGTAGTAGACAGAGACCCCAAAAATATAGTTAGGGTATAGGCCCCAAATGAAATCACAAAATGGCTCAGTTTTAAGATGGAGACAAAGCAGCTCCATTGCTTACTCAGAGAGAGGATGGGCAATGGTGGCTCAGTGATTGACCTAGGCAGCATGACCTAGACTCAAATCAAAGGCTTTTTTCCAGGCCCCACTATATTCTGGGAAGAAAAGATAATGGTTTTTGTGGCCAAAGCATCCAGACCAAAAAAAAAAAAAAAAAAAAAAAAAAAATCTGACCTTTGTACGCACTCCAAAATTAGGAAAATAATTGGACCCTTCCAGTATGTGCCCACCCCCCTCCCCCAACCACAAGGAGAATTAATGCTCAAGTTTTACCTAGAACAAACCAGGACAAAGCCCTTCTTGACCAAAATAACCTGCCCTGCCCCCGAGTGCCTACTTAGCAACCCATTTTACCCAGATCCACTTCCTGCTTGAGAATTCTGCTCTTCTTTCCCTGCCTTAATAAATTCCACTTGCTATTCCCTCACTGTGTTCATGTTTAATTCTTCATGAATATGAGAAAAAAACTTCTTTCCCACTGTGGGTGTTGACCCCAATTATCCCTGCACCTTTGTGCTTCTGCATTAGTAGTATGCTGTGACTGAAGGCCACATGGATAACTAGAGATTGGATTCCTGGCCTGGTTGATCCCAAGATCCTGATGAACTGAAGGGCTGGAGAAAGAGGATTTTGGCCTGATGAGATCCTGTTAAGGATGCTTTCTCCCCTCCCCCCCAGTGAAGTGTGCATATGAATATGCTTTCTGTTATGAATAAAATAACTAAAGCTGTTATAAGATGGGAGAGTTGAGCTGCATTGTATAAAAATTCTTGGTTCTTTAGATCCAGATCTCTAAGATAGAGACCTGCCTGGAGATGCAGAATTTAAGAAATACAATCACTGGTAAAATAGGAAAAGAGAAGTTTTCATGGAAAACTATATTTTCATAGAAAAGGATTACACCCCCATCCTGAAAGGCATACAGGTGGGCAGCCGCCAGAGAAGGACAACTGCACTGGACGTGCGGTTACGTATTACATTTGCTCTAAGGGTTGGTAATGACTTTTGAAGAGGAAGGTCTGTCACAGTATTTGACTTTGTTTGGAATTTACAGGCTTTTTCCTGCTCTGTGCATTTCTCTGTCAGAGGAGGAACTCAACGACCTAATCCTGCATGCTCCATGTGGAGTCACAAGGTAAGAACATCCTTATTTGCATGAACTGCCCAATTAGTTTATTCACCCACTGGGAATCAGGATATTGGGTTCTTTTGTATTTATTAAGAATGATGAGAGGGAAATTAACGACCTTCCCTGTGTACTTTTCTCAGATAGTAAAGAAGAGAAAGGTGACCTTCTTTGTCCTCTTAGTGCCAGGAGCTGAGTGGGAGGAAGGTGTTCTCACAGAAGATCCGTTTTCAACTCCTGATAAGTTGTGATTGAATCAATGATGTCCTTTTGCTATTTTCTTAGGCCTGTTCACTCATTTCTAGCTAACTGCCTATCATAAAACTTTAAAAAATACATGAAAACTTCACTACGATGATCATAGTTGTTATTATTAGTATTATTTAGCATGCATTCAAAAGACCGTCTCTCTTCTCAAGAGAACACTAAAAAGAAAATATGTGACTCTCTGATCTGTAATTAATTTTTCAAGACTTTCATAGTTAATTTTATGAAAAGGTGATTCTTTTAAGGCTCTTTTAGTCTTCAAGTCTTTGATTGATTGTGGCTTGGTCATTGACATATTTCTTCTGAGGATCTAGTTAGCCCTAATAATTCCTAGAATTGATGTAATTGCACCTAGATTTGATATTCAGCTATGATTTGCAAAAAGGAAGGTCTCACCAGAACTTACATAGAATCACAATCTTCCTTCCTTCCTTCCTTCTTTTCTTTTCTTTTCTTTTCTTTTCTTTTCTTTTCTTTTCTTTTCTTTTCTTTTCTTTTCTTTTCTTTTCTTTTCTTTTCTTTTCTTTCTTTCTTTCCTTCCTTCCTTCCTTCCTTCCTTCCTTCCTTCCTTCCTTCCTTCCTTCCTTCCTTTCCTTTCCTTCCTTCCTTCCTTCCTTCCTTCCTTCCTTCCTTCCTTCCTTCCTTTCTTTCTTTTTTTCTTTCCTTCCTTCTTTCTTTCTTTCCTTTTTTCTTTCTCTTTCTTTCTCTCTTTCTTTCCTTCTTTCTTCTTTTTCTTTTTTTTTTTTTGAGAAATTTTTGCTGTAATGTGCGTGTACTTGCTGGAGAGACAGAAGGTGAGAAATCACCCCCAAGGAGGATAACCACACCACAGTCCCCTTTCCTCCATTCTCTTCTTGGGATTTAGGGCATATAAACACGTGTGCTTGGCATGGGTTTCAAGTTGTCAGATCTGGGTCTTGAACTGCATTCAAACATGTGGGAGTCCAGCACCTAGTGGCTTGTTCTCTCTCTCTCTCTCGATCTCCACTCTCTCTCTCTCACTCTATCCCTCTCTGGGTAAATCAATCAGTCAATCAATAAAGTTAAATAAAATAATTCTTTAAAAAATGAATAAAAATAGTCCCTCATGATTCTTTATAGTAATTGTGAGGCTGTAGAGATTTTTGACACTAGGAACCATTTGACACGGTAGGACTTTTTAAGTTGTAAACTCTTCATGATTTGTTCAAGTGGGGGTATATTTGTTTTCTTCTGTCCACATCACTTTAAAGTAGATCTTGCTCACAGATTTTATTTACATGCAAATTATGCTTTATATATAGGGTTCCCTAATCAAGAGAGTAGAGTCTACTGACAGATGCCAATGTTGTATCTAATGCAAAAGACTTGGTCAGTTTCCTTGACTCTACTTGCTAGGGAATTGTTAGGATTCCTGATATGAAGAATAGGTGTGATTATATTCTTTTTAGTCTTCACACTCTGAAACTTCTTCCCTACTCTTTGATCTCTCCTGTAATTTTTAATGAGATTATAGAAATAAGAAGCAATGCCTACCTAGTCTTAGTTCTCAATTCAGTCATAGCCAATACATCCTTTTTAGCACACAATTTTTAACATGCCCTCCTCTTTTACTGTTCTGGAAATAAATTCAGGGACAATATATTCTTAGCATCGTCTAGAATGTGCAAAACCTTGGGATAATAGTTTAAGTGAGGACCCTTTCAATTGAAACTATTCAACTTACCTAAAATCAGTAGGTAAGTACCACTCTAGTGGCCCAATATTATTTGGTCCCGTGGGGAAGAAAAGTCACCCTGGCCAATGGGAGTGATCCACTCACCAGGCATCTCATCCAGAACTGAGGCCCTGCCATGCCCTGTAGTTTCAATAGTGGTGTAGGGAGTTGGTGAGCTAAGGGGGAGAAACAGACTGGGACCCACACTCTTGGGTTAGAAGATACTTCTGGGACAGCACTGTAGGTCCCAGTCTATCCCAGCTAAATAAAGTGTATACGTGTATATATATATATATATATACATATATATATATATATATACACACACACACACACACACATACAGACACACACACACATATATATATATATACATATATATTTATATATATATAAAATCTCAGAGAGAGGGAGAGGCAGAGAAAGAAGGAGAAAACACCCCAACCCCCCCAATGGGATGTGGTTATGCTGCAATCCCCTCTCCATTTTCTGTCCTGTCAGGATTTTGGGAACACGCACACATGTCCAGCATGTTTGTCTGTCTTTCTCTCTCTCTCTCTCTCTCTCTCTCTCTCTCTCTCTCCTTCCTTCCTTCCTTCCTTCCTTCCTTCCTTCCTTCCTTCCTTCCTTCCTTCTTCTTTCTTTCTTTCTTTCTTTCTTTCTTTCTTTCTTTCTTTCTTTCTTTCTTTCTTTCTTCTTTTGGGGGGAGATATTTCTGCTATGGGGCTCGTGTGTTCACCAGAAAGACAGAAAGAGACAGAGAGACAGAAAGCGAGAAATCACCCCCCGGGGGGATGGCCACATTACAATCCCTTCTCTTCCATTCTCCTCTTGGGATCCTGGGCATGCACACACATGCGCCCGGTGTGAGTTTAAGCCATTGGGTCTGAAACTTGAACCGCGCTCAACTACATGGGAGCCCAGCGACATAGCCATTACACCAACTGCTGGTCACTCCAGCATGTTTTTCAAGCCTCCATGCCTGGAGGTCATGTTAGATGTAACTCCTTTAATCAGTGGGCTACAGGGCTGGCCCAGATTATATATTCTTAAGGAAGTTACTCCAAAAAACAGGATTCAGCTGAGACTCAGGAGCAAGGTCAGGAACTCTGCTTGTCCATCCAAGGATGATACTGGACATAAATTTATTTAAAAAATTGATATTGATGGGGGCCAGCAGGTTGCATGGTGATTAAGGCACTGGACACTCTCAGATGGCCAACTATGGTTCAAGTCCCGGACCTGGTGGCTTGGTTTTTCACTTTCCTTCTCTCTGTGTGCCTTTCTCTGGTCAAATAAAAAAAGATTGAATGAATAAATAAATAAAATAAAATGAACAATTCTTTAAAAAACTGATATTGGTAATGTTCAGATGCATAAAAGAGAAATAAATTAAAAATAATTTGTGATAAATTACATATCTTTCAATACAAAAACTTTGGTGCACAACTAAACACTAAGGCTTAATTAAATGGTCAGATGCTTACAACCACTTTTAATGAATAGATTTGTATTGAAAAGAATAACATCGTAAGTCATTCTGTAAAAGAAGTACAGGAAAACAAAAAAGCAGAAGTATGAAGGGTACCAGAAAAAAAAAAAATAAGATTAGGATAGTTAGAGTTTAGACATATTTGGAAATGATAAGAGAAAGAGGGAAATACTCTTAAATAAATTTGAAATTTCATGGCATGGTAAATTAAAGATTGACAGATTGAAGAAATCAGGAAGTAAAAACTTGTTAGTGAGCTTAGCATTATCTAAAACTGCATTGTTAACATAATTCCTTATGCTATGATACAGGTCTCAGGGGCCACTGTTCTTTGGAACAATTTCCTTGAAAATTTACAAGTCTTTTTTTTGATGGCTGGAACCAACTGGGGCCTGCAGTGCCATCCAGGAAAGGTTCCCATGCCCAGACAGATACCCACACTGACTCTAGTACCTATTTCTCCCTATAGGGAAGATTAGAAAAGTAAACAGTAATTTAATAAACTGTCAAGTAATTGTGTAAGACACTGTTGAGGACAATATCAAATAAAATGGAAAATGATCCTGGACTCCAGAAAGTCTGTTTGTATTGTTTGGTAAGGAAGGTAGGGGGACTGGTGACTTTAGAGTGGAGACAGTGCGGTGCGAAGTTACAAATACTCTTAACTTACTCGCTCAGTCGGTTTTAGTGTGGACAGTGGAATCAGAGATTCAGTAGAGGAATATCTGATTCAGAGTCTGACTACTAAACCATTTTCTATTTTGCTTTCAAACTCCAACTGTTCCTGAGAACAGTTGTTAGTGTATGGTGTTCATTGCACATTTATAATCAAATGAAAATATCTTTTTAAAAAAGAATGATTTTCTTCATTTTATTATTATTATTTAATTTGCTATAGGGCACACACACTCACCAGAGAGAGACAGAAAGAGAAAGAGAGGTAAAGTGAGAAAGCAAGACACCCATCTAAGACTTAAACCATGATCATCCGTGTGGGAGTCCAGCACCTTACCCACCATGCTGCCTAGTGGCCCCAAATGAAAATATCTTAAGATGCAGTGAAAAAGCACAAAAAGTCAAGACTCTTTGTGTTCAGGGTATAATCACCTTCATGATATTAATTATTCTCATTGAATAATTATAATTTCTAGTTTATCTAGTGACTGATAATTTTGTGGGACAATCAATGGAATAAAGTGGGGGTAGGTAGCTTGTGCATGCAAATCTAAAAGGTCTGCATACATGTGTCTATCTGTTGTTCTGCTTAGTGTGAACATGGATCTAGTCCCATTCTTTCTTTCTTCCTTCCTTTCTTGCTTTTTTTTTTAAGAGAGATTTTTTGCTACAGGGCATGTGCACTCACCAGAGAGACAAAGAGACAGTGAGAAATCACCCCCGTTAGAGGGGGATGGCTGTGACACAATCCTTCTCCTCGTTCTCCTCTCAGAATTTGGGGCGTGCACACATGTGCCCAGCATGAGTTTTAAGTCACCAGGTCCAGGACTTGAATCGCAGTCTACTAAGTGGGAGTCCAGCAACTGCTCCCTCCAGTCCCATTCTTGTCCCACTTGTGCAAAGGTCCTTCAGCCTGAAAACTGCATGTCTCTTTATGCCAGTCCTGAATCATTGACCATGCAGAACTACCTGTCATATTCTTGCACAAAACTAAATTTTATAAATCCTTCTGGCTTTACCCATTTGTTGGTGAATCTGGAGAAATTTTGTGAATGTGTTGGACTGATAGAGTTGGAGATAGAACGAAGGAGAGTACAAATACCTACAGTTACAAGTAAGCTGCAATTATAATATTGTAAGGAAGTAAGCAACCTATAATTACAAATAAGCTGCAATAGAAATATTGGTTCAGAATATGGAACTGACATGATGCCATCTAGTTCCTTCCAGTCTTGTGTATACAACATGAATTACATTGAAAGCAGGAAAGGTGATGTAAATGACATTTCCTTGGTTAGTATCACTATGTTTTCAGATTTGGGTAATAGTATGGTTCTGCAAAAGCATTGTGGAAATATTTAAGCAGTATGTTTGATTCAGGAAGCAACTCAATGGTTTCTTTAGTTAGTTCCATGTGGATTCAATGGCTGAAATGTCTCCTCTCTTGATGCTTAGGAAATGGGATGAAATAACAGCAGCAATAATTACCGTGTGCATCTGTAGTATTGTTGTTATTGTATAGTGGATATGTATGTCTTCAAAAATTTGCAATACAAACTAAGAAGCAATTGCTTATATCATCATTAAAAAAATATGCTCCAAAATAACACTGGTGCTTCCTAGATGTTCACAGTTCAAATAGGTAGAAGTTAAGACAGAATATTCTGATTTCGTTATTGGTCATAACATTCAAGTTCGCAGTATATTTTTTGTTTATTATTTCCACTGACATCTTTGCTCAGTCTGCAGTATGCCAGTCTATCTACGAGGTTTGGTTGACATTCTTGAATATCTTCCCTGAGTAGCATAAAGGGTGAGTATGATTTTTTTCTTTTTGTAATTAAAAATTTTTTTCTATAGAGTACATGTGCTTATCAGAGACTGAAAGAGAAAGAGGAAGTGAGAAAACACACGCCTTGGGGGAATGACCACGCCACAATCTCTACTCCTCCATTTTCCTCTCAAGATTTTGGGTACACAAGCACGTGTGTTTAGCAAGTTTTCCAAGCTGCCAGGTTCAGGACTCAGTCTTCTTTCACTTCCAACCAGTCCTGTTAGCGCTAGCTTTCTTTCCTGCCAAAGAGCTCTAAATGTTCAAAAAGTTCCAGGACTACAGGACAGTATTCTTAGGAGACAGCTAGTTATTCACATTTCAGAACTATCAAAAAAAAAAAAAAATATTGGGACACCGGAAAAGTCATGATGCATTTTTACATAGAGAAACATAGAAAAACACGTCATGACTTCTCCAATGATCCAATAGTAATTCTTTGCATTAAATTTTTAGAGAATAATTTTAATTTTTCAAGAGCTCTTTCCCTTATACGTTTTCCTCTGATGACCACTTTTAGATCAGTTTTACTAACAGTACTCCCTCTAGTCCTTTTGTTTTATTGTAAACATAATTTGAGAGATTAACATATGGTTTTCTTTAGGTAGTTTCATTTGGAGATAATGGATTTTCAGTCTCCTCAAGCTAGCATTAACACTATTATGTTTCCTTAGTAGGTTTATTTATTTTTATTTCTTTACCATTCCACATTCCTTTCTGAATCTTAATCCTACAAGTTAAATAAATGGCTTGTTAAATCTTACTAATACATATGTGGTATGATCATATATATGAGATAAACATACATCAGTCTGTGTCATTCAGCAGTATTTTTAAATTGGAGTGTCACCCAGGACAATATGACAGTTTGTGGCTACTACAGGCAAAGGTCATTTTATTTTTTATGGGGAGTCTGTCAATTCCATGCGTGTACTCTTTCCTAAAATTGATCAGCAGCCAGAGAACATGCCTATAGTTATTTTCATATTTTGTGCTCACTGAAGTTTTGTGCTGGCTTTCCTGTCTTGTCATTTTAATCATGGTTTTATGCTTCCCCTTTTGCAAAAGAAAAGCATGCCTCATAAATCCTGACTCATAAATTGCCTCAAGATGTAGAACCCTGGGGACCAGCAGTTAGCGTAATGGCTATGTCGCTGGACTCCCATGTAGTTGACCGCGGTTCATGTCCCGGACCTGGTAACTTAAAACACGCCAGGCACATGTGCGTGCGTGCCCAAGATCCCAAGAGGAGAATGGAGGAGAAGGGATTGCGGCGTGGCCATGCCCCCCGGGGGGTGACTTCTCACTTTCTGTCTCTCTGTCTCTCTCTGTCTGTCTAGTAAGCACACGTGCCCTACGGCAAAAACCTCTCCAGAAAAAAAAAAAAAAAAAAAAAAAGATGTAGAACCCTCAGTAAGAGACAATCTGATGTATTGGCATCGGGGGGAAACCTCCTTTAATTAAAGTACCAAAATCCCTTGTTACATCTTAAGTCTGTCCTTATTGTATGCATTTATGTTAAGACTGAGTCAAGGTATTAGAAATGGCTAGTTTACAATGTTCTGAATCTTGATATATTGTGGAGTGGAAGCAGTGGGAATGAGGACAATTTTCAAACGATCTTTTGCAGCTTCTATCCTCTAGCAATTGCCAAAGAATACATTGCACTTGAAGGAAAATCCTCTACAAGTAATGAGAGGACATTTTGGCAAGAAATATGAACACCTACAGCAAGCTCAGTAGCACAGAAGTAATGTAGTGCTCAGTGACGCTGGAGTCATCCATATGGAAGATCGTAGGTTCAGTTATCCAGTTAATCTGTATGTGCTGGGTGCTTGAATCCATGTCCTTGGTTGTCTGGGAAGGTTAAGGGGAGGGAGAAATCCTGGTATGAGACCCTGTTGAGAGTGCTTCTCTCTCTGTCTCTCCCTCTGTCTCTGTATGTGTGTGTGTGTGTGTATATAAAATATAAAATGTGTGTATATATGCATATGTATATATATATATATATATATATATATATATACACACACACACACACACACACACACATACACACATACATATCTCAGATATATCTCAGTCTCACTCTCATAAAAGAATAAGTGAGCCTAAAAATATGAAATGTTGAAATCTAGGTGATAAAGTATAGTAAGTCTCTGAATTTTATCTACTCATTTACATAGCAGTCTTTGAATTAATGTAAAAGCTTTATCTTTAAAAATACACTATAAATGATCAGCTTGCAATGACTTTGTCCCTGCTCCAGTTTTACCACTTTTAAGAAAAATAACTTTGTGGGTACTTTCATGAATTGGTGTCTCAGTTGCATACTTTACAAGGGTTCAAACAGGAAGAAGTGAAAAGTTCTACATTTATATCTTTTATTTAAAAAAAAGAAACATGTAATAAGGTGTAGTTTGGGGAAGAGCAGGTGGCTTGGTGGTTCAAGTCCTAAACCTAGAGGCTTGAAAATCACACTACATATACATGTGTGTATATGTGTCCAAAATCCCAGGAAGAGAATTGAGGAGAAAGGATTGCAGTGTGGCCATCCCCACTGGGGGTAACTTCTCACTTTCCCCTCTCAGTGTCTCTCTATTTCTGTCTGGTGAAATGGTACTGGGAACCATATGATAGAATATGAATATTACCAGGAGAAAAATGAGATTGAATGCAGAAACACATTGCACAGTTCAGACAGTCTTGGGAGCATTAAGTCTGGAACACTGGACTGAGCTCAGTATGAAAAACTATGTAGATCATTAATCTCAAGACAGACTCAACAGGAAAGAATCTATGCAATGTCCTGGCCAGGACCATAAGTATGGTTTTCCCCAGATAACAGTAATGACCTGCAAGAGTTAATCTTTCTTTAACAGCCTGTTGTTCCTCAGTAGCATATAGAGAATGTTCACCTTACTCTGTGCTTAAGATAGTTTAAATTGTCTGTAAAAATAAAGCATCTGGGCTCTTGACCCTTGAGGATCCAAGTCTTCTCTTCCCACGCTTTTGTAACTGTTTCTTTCTTTAGCCTCTGTGCCAAATCTTCATTTGCTCTGTTCACTGGACTGGTTCCAGCAGAGTGCCTATACCCTATGGCAAAATCTTTAAAAAGAAAAGTATGGTTTTATTTTGGAGTGGGCTATTTATACTTAATTATTAAATACTATAATTCTACTTTTTAAACATTTGGATATATGTTTCTCGGTCACAATTATGTAGCCATATTTTTTTTAAAAAAAGGTGATTTTGTGACTTTTTTTTTGAAGAAACCCATTTCCCATAGACAATGAAAAACTCCATTTTCAAAAATTATCAGCTCTAGGGACCAGCATATGGTATAACGGTTAACTCACTGGTTAACTCACGTAGTCGACTACTGTTCAAGTTTTGGATCTGGCTGCTTAAAATTCACTCCAGGAAAGTGTGTGTGTGTGCCCAAGATCCTGAGCAGAGAAGGAATTGTGGTATAGCATCCTCCCTTCGGAGTGACTTCTCACTTTTTCTCTCAGCCTCTTTCTGTCTGGCGGGTGCACACGCCCTATAGCAAAAATCTTTTTCAGAAAAGAAAAGTTACAAATTCTAATTAGTAGCTATTCCAAGTGATTTTATTGTTGTTGTATTTGTTTGTTTGTTTGGGGGAATTTCTTTAGAATAGAATACACATCCTGCTTTGCATGCGTCTTGCCATGGTATGGATACAGTTTGCTCCTCACAGGTTGATGTGCCGGCAGTTTGGTCCCCAATGTCATGTGCTGAGATGTGGCGAAATCTTTGGGGGGGGTGATCTAGTAGGAGGTGTTTGGGTCATAGGGTGCTACCCTCCTGAATAGGCTGACACCATCTTTCACTGATTCATCACTCTTCGGGAATGGGTTAACTCCTGCACGAGTGTGCAAGGCATTTGCCTGCAGTTGTCTCTCTCTTTGCATGAGTCCACCTTCTGCTCTGTATCTGTTGGCCATGTTGACAGATAGGGTCAAAGGCCAGCCAGTTGCCCACCCCTTGCTCTTGCATTTACTGGCTACCAGAATTGCAAGCCAAATAAATCTCTGTGTTTTTATAAATCATCTATTTTGGGGCCAGCCATGTAGTCTAGCACTAAGGTAGCCTGATTTCAAGTGGTCTACAGTGTGGTTCAAGTCTTAACTCCAGCAACTTGAAAAATATGCCAGGCACATATGTGTACATATCCCCAATCTGGATAGGTTGGAGATAAACCATTCTCTTACTTACAGGTATTTACATATTTTGAACTTTCTGCTGAGCACTGTGGTAAACACTTTAGAGAAATTGTATCCTTTGGTCTTGTTAACAGAAACTTTAGACAAATTAGATTTAGCAGTTTATTTGGGCAAAGAACAATTCATGTATTGGAAAGCACTCAAAGCCAGAGGAGATTTAGAGAGCTCAGGCCAGTAGCATGAGCAGTGACCTTTTTAGGCTGGATGCAGAAGAAAAGTAGGGAAATCGCCTGATTGGTGGTTACAGGTAGACATCTACCTTATTTGGGAGTGTTGTGATGAGGCATTCGCCATTTTTGAGTATGAGGTGATACATTGGCTCTGATTGGTTGAAATCCAGCTGCTTATGATTGACTAAAATTAGGCTGTTTGTTACTCTATTAAGTGCAGTTTGGGTTTTTTTTCACATACTGTGATAGGTTTCAGTTTATTATATAGATACTCAAAATACAGAGATGGTCTTATACTAATGGTCTCTTGTTTACTTAACAGTCTTCTCATATACACAACTAATAACATTTTAAAAAATTATTTATTTAATTTCATTTATTATTATTACTATTCAATTTGACCAGAGAGAGAGGAGAGGAAGAGTGAGAAAGCAAGCTGCCAGGTCCAGGACTTAAACTGCAGTCGGCCATGTGGGAGCCCAGCATCTTAACCATCATGCCACCTGCCAGTCTCCACAACTAATATAATTGAATATAATTTCCATTTTGTAGATAAAAAACTAAGTATATGTTCTTCACTCTAATAAAAAGCATCTTTGACAAATAGTATGTCTTTAAAATTAAGTGACATTTCTGAAATTCAGACATTAGTTTAATTATTTTATTTTCTTGTTTAACATGCTCAGTTTTTCCACTGTTAGTGTAGAATTATATTTAAAGAATTAATATTATTATTAATTAACTGAATAATCAATTATACCTATATGGTCAGTTTGCTTCAACTTATCCTATTTATTCAAGTTATTTGATAGACTGTGAGAAATTAAATAAGTTTGATTACCTGAATATTATTACATTCAAAATTGACATAGCTGGGAAGAAAGTTGACTAATAAATATGTTATGGAAGGGTAACGGCATGCTCATATTGTCACTTTTACATAACATCTGTACAATGATAGAATATATAAAAGGAAATATCCAGATAATTTACTATATTTTTGAATTTGCTAAATTACCTTTGAATTTTTTGGATGCAACTTTTTAAAGAAGTTACTCAAAAACTGTAAGTTGATCAGGGAAGTGTTTGCCCTTCCAGATCCACTTGCAGACTTTCCACTCAGTTTCTTACCTATGGAGTCTGGTGCCCCAGAAATTTACTCCTTTTCTGCTTCCTGTTTGGTTCTACCAGTGGGAGACACTATCCAGAGATTTAAGTCTAGAGAAAGGAGTTGACATATTGACTCCAATCACCTACTCCACCACTTGATAGGCCCTTCATAAGCAGCCCTCTGTCCAAGTACTGCTTTCACTGGCCTCTGATAACGGCTCTTCCTCCTTCCAACTTCAGATGTTGGGTTCCCCTGTTGATGGTCTTCAGTTGCTTCCTCTTAATCCTTAACCCAACTCACACTTAATAGTTCCTTAATAAAATACCTTGAATGAAATCTGAGTGAGCATTCTAGGGTGGTCAACTGTCCTGGTCTGTATGGCACTCATAATTTGATTTTAGCATTCAAAGTGTAATTTCTTGGTCCTGAGCAAACTGGGCTCGTTTATTTTCCTGTGCTTCCTGATAGGCCCTTGTTTGATATATTAGGTCGTCAGGAAAGTCATGACGTATGTTTCTAAGGAAAATTACATCATGACTTTCCCACCAACCCAACATATTGCTAAAGTAGTGAAAGGGCTGGTAAAAATGTAAGGCTGAAAGATAGAGAAATATTTAATTAGGAAAGAGAGCAAGTTAAATTTGGCTTCCTAATAGCCTATTTTATAGCAAGGAATGTATAACATATAGAAAGGAGTCAAAAGAAGTGGAAATAAACATGTGAGGTAGGCATATAGTGTCTCAAGCACTGTGGTAGGTAATTTTGGAATACATATCTTACTATGTCATAGATGTGCATGGCTTAGTATTTTGAAATGGTATGACTTACCAGCTAACTACTCAAGAAAACTGGCTATACTCATTAAACAAGTTTCGATCAATCTAAATCTTAATCTGTAATAAACCTTAGAATATCTTCTTATGTCAGAATTTTATAAGCACATTCTTGGAATTAGAATCTTTTTTTTATAGTTTAATGTATTTTAATAGCAAACTTACAGGAACAGCACAGAAGACAGACAACATTAAAAACATGTACTTGCATGTAGGACAACTCAGAAAAGTATAGTGAATGGATGGAATCCACTGTATGATAAAAATGCTACAAACACCATTTAGTTGCCGTCAATAAGAAATTTACTTGTTTTAAAAAAATCCAAATGCTTGCATTGTCCAGAAAAATTTAACAGGTTTATTTATAATGGTTATAAAGTTGAACTGCTGAAACTTGTTCACCGAAACATTTTGACTTGCATTAATGCTTTACGTCCCCGCATTTATATTAAAAATCCACACACAAATGAAAATGGAAAAACTGCCAATACCTGATTTCTGTCCCCTATTTTCCACTTGCAATCATATACTTAGGTACCTTTTGACCCCATGGAAAAAAATCTAACGTTCAGAACTACCAATGACAGGAAGAAGAGAAAAAAAATTTTTTTTTTTTTTTTGAGAATGAAATGTTTCCCATCATAGTGAATTCTTAAGCACGTTCTCCACGTATGCGGAGTGCCAGCTGGATGTCTTTTGGCATTATTGTTACACGTTTGGCATGGGTATTACACAGGTTGGTATCTTCGAAAAGGCCAACCAAGTAGGCCTCCTGCAAAACACCAATAGTTGCGCTCTGGAAGCGCAGATCTGTTTTGAAATCCTGAGCAATTTCTCGCACCAGACGCTGGAAAGGAAGTTTGTGAATCAGAAGTTCAGTGGACTTCTGATAACGTCTAATTTCACGGAGTGCCACCTTACCGGGCCTGTAACGATGAGATTTCTTCACCCCTCCAGTAGAGGGCGCACTCTAGCGAGCGGCTTTTGTAGCCAGTTGCTTCCTGGGTGCTTTACCACCGGTGGATTTGCGGGCTGTCTGCTTTGTAGGAGCCATGGTAAAGAGACCTCCTCACTTACCCCCCCATTCTTCGGCTGGAGCTCGGCAAGCTAGAGGCGGAGCTGGCATTGGAGAGCGACGGCGGGTGGCGGCTGCGAACAAGATTCTGAAATTAGAATCTTAAAAGCACATCCCTGAATTTAGTTGAGAATTTAGTTTTCTTTTCTTTTCTTCTTTTTTTTGGGAGAGTTTTTTTTTTTTTTTTTTCTTTGCTGTAGGGTGTGTGTGCTTGCTGGAGAGGCAGAGAGAGAGAGAGAGAGAGAGGGAGAGAGAGAGAAATCACCCCCAGGGAATATGGCCATGCCACGATCCCTTCTCCTCCATTCTCCTCTTGGGATTTTGGGCAGACACATAAGCTCACATCTGGTGTGACTTTCAAGCTGCCAGGTCTAGGACTCGAACTGTGGTAGGCCCTGTGGGAGTCCAGTGCCTTAACCGCTATGCCACCTGCTAGCCCCAGTTGAGAATTTATTAACAACAATAGATGAAAATGAGTCTCAACCACCTTTACATAATTTACTTAGGCATAATTATATAAATAAGTTAGAAATAATAGATAATTAGTGGATTTTAGTATAAATTTTAATTTATTCTCTATTCTCAAAATGGAGATAGGAAATAATTCCCCATTTAGCTGGATTGAAAGAACTGTTCCTGCTCTGGTGTGGTTCATATTTACGCAGATTAATTTATTTTCCCAGTGTTACGGTTTATTAGCTGAGTGTACTTTCTGTCTATCACAGGAACACAAGAACATCTTCCCTTTCTGCTGATGGGATAACCCAACAATTCACTTTTTTTCTGACAGTTTTCTAACCAACTGAGTTTTATTTGTTGCATAACAAGCCACCTAACATCTTTCAGGCAAAAAAAAAAAAAAAAAAATCTAAATTTGAAGAAAGGTATCACAAAATGAATTAGACAGAGCCCAATTAAGCTTTGGGGTGGGAACACAAAATCAATTAAGGAAATCATTTTTATAGACCTCAGATTAGTTTATTTTTAACACCCATCCTGCCATGAATTCATAGGCAATAGGTTCCAGAAGCTCAGCTCCTTTCCATTGGTTCTCATGAAGTGTGCTTCTCTAGGTGGAGCAGGCTGGCACTTTAGTTGAACCCAGGTACCTTTCTCTTTGGCTTCCTTCTTTTTCTGGTCATTTCCCTTTACTCATTTTAGGAAGTTATCTCTGCTCTTAGAATGCTTAATATGCTCAATATGCACATTAATCCTCTTGGCAAGAATCTTGCCCTTAACTTGTTTGTTTACAACAATGCTAACAGCATGCTGGGTAACATTGCAGACTTCTAGTTTAGCCATGGTAACATTTGTGGGCCATCCCTTTTTGAATAGTACCCACTGCTGATGTCGACAGTATCACCATTGCAGATTCGCATATATGTTGTCAAAGGAACCACTCCATGTTTTCTAAAAGACCTCAAGAACATATAGCGGGTGCCTCTCCTCTTTCCCTTTGCATTCGTATTTTGGTTAATTATTGGAAGATGGCAGTTCCCTGCCAAAGGGACCCAGCAATTCACTCTCAATATCACATCAGGGTCACTGGTTCTTCTGTCTCCATCAGTATTTCCTTTTGTAGAGTATTCCAAATATACATTACCAATTTGTTGTTATTTACTGTAATGACTTCACACTGGTTGAAGAATAATTCAACTTTCTATTTCTCTCTAATGATTGATTATTCTCTAGCCTTGCTAGCTCATATTCTTTTCTGTAGTATATTTATGCTAAATGGAACATTCAGTTTCTTCTGACAGGAAAATAAAATAACTTCCTGATGGTGAAAATGAGGTCTATGTTTGTAGCAACATAAACATCGTTCCAACTCTGCTCTCAGTGGACAGCTCCTATTTAGCCACCTAGCTCCGTAACATTGTGTTTTACTTCCAGGTTATAAAACAACAGCAAACCAATGACAAATCAGTAGCTGCAAACTTACTATGTGCCAAATACTGTGCGAGGTCCTGAGGTAGAGAATTAAATAAAATGTAGTCTCTGAGCTCCAAGAGTTGTGGGACAGGAATGTGTAAACAAACAAACAAATCCCAGTAATACTGAAGAGTAAAACAAGAGGTTTGCATAAATAACGAAGTACCCTAAAGATTTAACTCATTCATCTGGATGTGTGGAGTGGGCAGGAAGCAGCTAAGGTAAGACTTCTTTCAGAGGAAATATCTGGGTGATCTAGTTAAGTCCTTTTCTCTTTGGTTGTGGATGATTTGTCCTCATTGAAAAGGTAACTAATACACCAATTTATACTGCATAGAGAGTACACATGAGGGGCCATCAGATGGTGTGGTAGTGAAGGCTCTGGGTTTCCCAATGGCCAACCACAGTTTGAGTCCCAGACCTGGTGACTTGAAAATGACACTGGGCGCCTGTGCATTCGTGCCCAAAATCCCAGAAGGAGAAGGGAGGAGAAGGGATTGCAGCATGGCCCTGGAGAGTGATTTCTCACTTTCCCTCTCTGCCTATCTCTGGTAAGCACACATGCCCTATGGCAAAAACCTTACAAAACTACTGAATGATAAAATACTTTTCATTGTATCACCCATACTTTTTGTATTGATCAAAGTCCATTACATTTTATACTTACTTATCCATCCTGTCTAATTAATAAACAAGTTCTGGAAATATTCTGTCACAATGTGTAACCTCTCCTGACCATTACTCTTGCCTTCATTTTTTGCCCTCTTGTACTACCTGAAACTAGGAGGTCATGTGTGAGTATCCTGTTAACCTGCAATTGTACTTTTTCTTTTTTCTTCTGCATAGAAACAAACTGACAAGAATGAGTCTTTTCAAAAAAATATCACAATATCAAACTTCAACATTTTATAAATATAACAAGAAAACACACTGAATAATTTGAGCAAATACAACTGCCTTATTTTAAAAAGAAAATCATTTTTAAGAATTATTAGATCATTTCTGCATTGCTGATAGTTCTCTAGTCCATTGTTTATAAATAAAACTTTAATGTGCATATTCACTACTTTCTGGTAACGTGGTTATATATGTCTTAGAGAAAGAAAACATATAATTTAGACAGAATTTCACAAGGATTTCTGGCAGACGTTTTCTCAATCAACCACCTACTCCTTTTACCTCTGTATGGACATGAAAGTTTTCTTAGAAAATGAAGAATTATCATGAGATACTATAGTAACCACACTGGGACACCGAAGGGTATCCTGTTGTCTTTAATCTTTACTTTCTTCAGTTTAGTAAAGATAGTGATGAACTACATGAACACTTTTTAGGATAAGCACAGAGCTACTATGAAAACTAACACTATTTTTGTCCTCGGTCATTTAAACATATGCACACACATGCAGATGACATATTTGTATGAATATGTGTTTCTGAATAAGGATGGGAGGATGCATCTTACGCAGTATTTTACGAGTCTTAATTATGCAGAATCAGTATGGCTTTGGCATAATTCTAAAGACCTAGAGAAATGTGGGGCCATTCAAAGAGAGAAACTAAAGACACACCTTGGTCTTCCGAACTCTGGGCTTAGTGGTGAAAACTTCAACAGAACTAGCTACCTCATTTTGGGATAGAGGTGTCCAGAGCAATAGTAAAAGTACTGGGCATCAAGTTCAAAATTATTAACATGTTCAAGACGGCAACGGTAGAGCACATTAAGCTAAATGGAGGGCTCTTCTGCCAGCAGGGTCACATGACTTCTCAGGTCACATGCCCATGGAGCTGATCTTTCCTTTAGGTTTCCTTCTAGGTTATAAAGTTCAGTTCATCTGTATGAGAAAGAATCAGAGCAGAAGCTATGCAGAAGGAAAGAGTTGGCACGTATTTGTACCTTTCTGTAAGTCAAACATGTTAATGAAGACAGCCTTCCACTTACTAAGAATTTAGTTAGGATTTTCTTAACTTTCTAATGATGTGAAAGTGATTCTACATACAGTAGAATCTGCATTTCAAATTTTGAATTTCTAACATTTCCTGCACTAGTGAACATAGTCGGATACCTTCCTGTGATGCTGGGTAGGGGCAGCAAGCCACATTTTCCAGTCATACGATCATGAGGATAAACAACCAAGACTCTACGTAGTACTGTGTAGTCAGTGTTTTTTGGATATTATGTGTCTTAGTCCATTATCTGATTGGTAAGAGTACCTCTGATAGTAATTTATTGAGAAATAGAATTTGTTTACTCATCATTCTAGTGGCTGTAAAGTCCTAAGGCATTGGGTTGGCAGCAAGCCAGCCTACGGCATGGCCTATGGGAGCACAGATGATGGCAGGTGTATGCAGAGAAAGACAGCCTCTCATAGGTGCCTCTTTTAAAACAATCAGTTCTTGTGGGAATAAAACTTCTCTCCTGAGAGCTGGAACTCACTAGGTCTCAGCAGACATTATTAGTCTGTTCGTGAGATTGTTGCCTCTGTACTGCAATCGCCTTCATACACCCAGTAGGACTCACCACCTCCCAGCATCAAATTCTGAAACATGAAACTTTAGGGAACAAATTGTCTTCCAAACCACAACATAGTGTTTTAGGGTTTTGCTTTCCACAATGTCTACAAATTTCCCATTTTCTACTTAGGATATTTTTGATTTATGATGGGTTTATCAGGACATAACACCATCATAGGTTGAGAAGAACTCTATACATGATATGAATGAGAAGTACTTTGATAATAGAAGTTTTTCTCCACTGGAAAACTCACATAAGTCTTTAGAGAATAACTGAAATAGTTGTGATTCTACAAAAGTAAAATTAAGATGTGTTGAAAACCATGTGATCTTTTCCTTACAAAGGGAACAGTCATGTTATTTTGCACCTCAAAGTAATACAGTTTATGTATGTTATGTAAGAGCTGTCCTAATGAAATAAACATATCTGCTTATTTTTCTGTATTACTCATAGGTCTGCGAAGTCTTGGAGTATTGACTATCTTTTATTGTAATATCAAAGACTGTCATTGAATCTGCTACAGAATGGGTGCTCAAGAAATGTTTGTGGAATAAACACCCAAATATGTGGGTGAACAATTAGCCCATCCGCAGAGTATAGCTGTTACTTATAGGACTCCTTTGATTCTGTGAGGAGTTTTCATTTTTAGGAGAAAAAATATTCTTTCTGATTTATTTTTACACACATAGTACAGCTGTATACATGGTGAGAGACAACTATGCCCCCTCATTAACAGACAAAGCACTTGTTCACATCCGGTGAATTCCAGCCTGATCCCCTCCTACATGACTGGCAGATCCACAATGCGGCTCCACCTTCATTTCCTTTTGAGTCATCTACTGTATGGCTTAAGGTCCCTGTGGCTGCCAAAGGCCTCAGGGCTTTGCATGACTCCTCAGAGCTACTTGTATGGTACTTGAAGGAGCTAATGTAAATTAAAACGATAAATTTGTCTTCAAAATATATCCATGTGGTGATTTAAATTACACTACTGCCTTTGGGAATCTTAATGGCATTGTAATGTAAGAGGTGAAGGAAGATATTTGGGTGCTATTCCTTTTTGGCTTTGCAAAAGCAACTATGATGCTGGCTTTTATGTAGTTAACTTTTTAGGCAATGGGCCAAATGCACTGTTTCCCAATGTGCCTTTCTGTGTGTTATTTTGGTTTCATAAAAACCACAGACGAAATACTTGAAAACTACTCCTGTCTTAAATTAAAATTGCTTTAGAAAAACTAGTGGAAATGTATCACTATTATTGGCTAATTCCTTGCTATCTTTGATGTCACTGTATCTTTTATTTTTCTCTTTTCCCTTTTTAGTCAATGCAGCTTTAAGTACATTTTATCATTCTAAGATAAAAAGAATCACTTTACCATCAATAAAAAAAGAATACAAACAAACCATGACAGAAAACAAAAACAAAACCAGTGGTTTAGATTGGTACTGAAAAAAAAAATGGCTTATGGTTTTAGAAGCATTGATATGAATATTTGGATACACAGTTATTACCATGTGAAGATATTTATTTAGCTCATGCCTTCAGATAAAACATATGTGGGGAAATCATGGGATTCCAACTCAAATTTAATGTGCAAAGCTAGCCTGATGTTATAGATGTGAAGAAATTCTAAGTTATATGTTGCACTAAAAGTAGCTATCTCCTAAGTGAAATAATATTACATGTGAAATTTACAGAGGGTAGTTAGTATTTCAAAAAGAAATGTTTTTAGTAGATTCAAAATATAATCATTTTTAAATAGTAAAGGAGTCAATAATATAGTATGCAGAATAATCTGCTAAAAAAAATATATTTGAATCTAAACGTAACGCTAAAAGCACATTTTCTTTTCGCTTAGAGCTTGCGACTTTGCCCTAGAAAGTAAAATGTTGCATAAATTTTAAAAAAATCAACCCTTTTCTTTACATCTGTGAGAAAAGTCAAGTCACAGACCAAACCACTTCCTCCCTCTACACATAGGAGACAGGGTGGTGGATACTGAGACTACCCATTCAGCAGAGCAGAAATCTGTAGACAAAAACCTTCCTGGGAACCAGTATCAGGATAGGACTGCAGAGACTGCAAGTGAGAAACTGCTTGAAAGAAGAAAACTCCAGGGGGCAGAGAAAAATTCTTTTAGGCTTCCAGAAGGAGGAGGGTCAAAAGTACCCCATGGAACATTTGCTCTATTTAAGAAGTCTGTCTTCAAGAGAAAATATTTTACAAATGCCAAACTTATTGGGGTTTCATCAGAGGCTAATTGACCTGAGGGGAGGAAAATATCTAAATTTAGCTCCTTCTATCTTGCCACACAGAGAAAGGGAAACACCTCACTTCAGTCTCTTCTAGCTATCCTGTGTCACCTAAAGGAGTGAAAAACAAAACAACAGAACAAAGCAAAATGTACTGGTGAGGAACACAGTCTGGAACATAGGTTCACTGAAGACTGAGACCTAATACAAATTATAGGACAGGAACCAGCAGAGGGCATAATGACTACATTGCTAGACTCCCACATGGCGAACCATAGTTAAAGTCCTGGACCCGGCAGCTTGAAACTCACACCGGGCATGTGTGCATAGGTGCCCAAAATCCTAAGAGAAGAAGTGAATGCATCATGGTCATGCCCCTCTGGAATGTGATTTCTTGCTTTCTGCTTTTCTGTTTCTCCAACAAGCACATGTGCCCTATAGCAAAAATATCTCTTTAAAAAAAAATATAGGACATTTCTTTTCCCACACCTTTCCACTATGTTAGTAAAGATCTATGTACCACAGTTCCTTTTATCTAGTACATCATGTTCACCTTTTAACAAAAATTTACAAGGCATACTAAAAGAAAAAAACAGCAACAAACCACTTCGAAGAGAGAGCAAGCGTTAGAAGCAGAATCACACAAAACAGAGGTGTTGGACTTATTAGGCTGTGAATTTAAAACAACTCTGACTTATAAGGACTCTAATGGAAAAAGTAGACAAGATGCAAGAATAAATAGATTTCAGGTTGCATTTGACTAGTGTGGCAAAATATTTCCATTGTTTGGGATTTTGTTTTTTTTCACTCATGCTGTGTAACCTAATTATTAAAATCAAAAGCTTGTCCCTTTCTAGAGACAGCTAACATTCAACTTTACCAGATAAGTAGAGCTATCATTTTTTCATTTGTCTTAGAGACACAATTTCATTCACAGAACACAGAGTTAAGGCAAATTAATACTATCTTTTCCTGGAACATCTGTTTGGAGGCCAACAGATGGAGTAGCAATTATGTCACTGGACAGCCACATGGTCTGAGTCCCAGACCCAGTGGCTATAAACTCATGCTGGCACATGTGCATGCATTCCTCAGATCCTGAGAGGAGATTGGAAGAGAAGGGATAGAGGTGTGGACATCCCCATGCCGTGGTGTGATTTCTTGCTTTCTGTCTCTCTGTCTCTCTGGCAAGTGCAAGCACCTCATAGCAAAAATCTCTTCTTAAAAATATAATCTGTATGACATAAATCAGCCTTATCTATATTTTGCAATGATGTCCTTGAACATACATATGTTGTATAAATATATGCATCTATTGCAGGTATTACAATCTGGCAAATTTGGAAATTGTGCATATTTTCTAATACCCTGCTGTTCTGCGAACAATAAAATATATTAACTCAGTAAAGCTTATTTACTCAGATCTTTGCCACCTCCCACTATCTGGCAGTTACATCCCTCTAAGTGAGGAGTTTGAAGTGCTTCCACACTTCACTGGTGTGAATCCTTCGCTGTTACTGTTTACTTTGGCCAGGTCATATCATTCAGATAGCTTTCTTCTACCCGGTTTGAGCTCCCTTCTGTTATAGCTTCCTGCCCTTTTCTGTTCCATCCTGGCTTGTTGAAATTTTTCATGGCCTTCAATATTACTTAAGACATAAAGAAGTGATGGCTGCTGTGGAGCAGAAGGGCTGTGTATATGTAATAATTTAATTTACTTCAGGGAAGGCTGGACGGCCTTTTCCTCCTTTCTGTTAGACTTGGGAAAAGTGCTAGAATGAGTGTTTGGGGGAGTCATTACCAACACATATCAGAGATTTCACTGTGCATACACATCACATTGTACTATAGGAGACATGAGCTCATACATGTTGAGTGACTTTAAAATAATGTCGATATGTTTTTGAACTTCTACACCAGAAAAATTTTAAGGACCAACCTATAGAGAAGTTATTTTTATCTATTTCCTTATGCATTATTCTTCTTCCTTAACAGAATTAACAAAGATATTTCAAATATTTTATGGAAAAAGAATGAAATTAAATTATGAGTTCATTTTTGATCCAAAAAGTTTTGAAATCCATACATAATTTTTTCATAATACACATTTTCCATGAACTTTTTGAATACCATTTGTATTTGTCTAGCACTCTGAAGAAGCTAGTCAGTCATAGCTTCAAGGTCACACTGGAACTTAATCAGATTGAAGTATGGTTTTAGGGGGAAAAAACATCTTCTAGTGCAAGGAGTTACAGAAGAGATAAATGAGAAAACTAGAAAAGTTCAAATGCTGATTGTATGGTCTCACGTATCTGTAAGGGACAAGGTGGCATAAGCCTTATAGTTCGTATGGTTCTTCTAGGTTATTTTTGTAGCTTTTCAAGTCTTCTGCAGTGGAGGAAAGTGAAACAAAATAGAAAACGATGTGGAGTGGTGGGTGGACCTTGTCTAAGTAAGAACCTGGGCTTTTAGAAATTCTCTTATAAACCATGTAGGCCAAAGGCAAGCCATTTCGCCACCCTAAGTTTTATTTTTTTTAATCTGTGAAATGAAGTGTTAAATCAGGACCAGCAGTTAGCGTAATGGCTATGTCGCTGGACTCCCATGTAGTCAACCGTGATTGGAATCCTGGACCTGGTGGCGTAAACTCACTCTAGGCGTGTGTGCGTGCGTGCCCAAGATTCAGAGAGGAGAAAGGAGGAAAAGGGATTGTGGTGTGGCCATCCCCCCGGGGGGTGATTTATCACTTTCTATCTCTCTGTCTCTTCCTGTCTTTCTGGCGAGCACATGCACCCTATAGCAAAAACCTCTCCAAAACTTAATAATGATAAAGTGTTAAATCAATTGACTTTGGATAATTCTTCTGATTCTAAAATTTATGAGTCCAAGAAAGCTGTTCTAAAACAATTCTGAAACAACTCTGACATAGGCATTTTAATCTTCAAAAATTCTAAGACATGTGCTTTTTTGGATGTCTGACATAAACTGACTCTAGGTATTTGTCCATGAGCTAAATGGAACTTTGCCTCTAGAAAATTGCTGTAAGGAAATGTTTCCTGCAGAATGAATAATGCTATAAAAAGTAAATGAAATTCACTCTTGCCCTTGGCTTCTCTCCTCAGTTATCGTCTTGAGAAGTGGACAAGTGAAGGAAGGCTCTAGGAGACTTGGTTTCAGCAGTGTTTTGAAGCAGCCTGAATAAGTTTGTGGTCTGTCAAATATCAGCACATATTTTAGGGGTAATATGCCATTTCTGTAACTGCATCTGCCCTGGAAATGTGACAGTTCACAGATTACCTTGCTGCCCACCAAGCTAATATTCAGTATACTCTGTGAGAGGAAAGGCTTATTAAAAGGCGATCAAATAAACCTGGGGATCAAATAAGTCTTATCTTAGCATATTAAAGCCTGAGCATTAGCTAAGTACCTCATAGAAGTGGTTATACCTCAGCAGTGATACTGCCTTTCACACCAGTATTCAGTGTCTTCTTAGTTCCTTAAGTTGGGGAACTTATCACAAAAGTCACAAATTATTTGCTGGATTTAATAAACATTTTTTTTTCTAATTTTAGAGAAAGATTTTTACTATAGGACATGTGTGCTCACTGGAGGAATATAAAGACAGAAAGCAAGAAATCACCCCCGCCACAGGTGATAGCCATGGTTTGATCCCTTCTCCTCCATTCTCCTCTTGGGATTTTGGGTACACACGTGAGCACATGCACCTGAGTTTTAAGCAACCCGGTCTTATTTGAACCGTGATCAACTATGTGGGAGGCCAGTGGCATAACCATTATGCCATCTGCTGGTCCCAGTTTTAATTATCTTTAATCTCTATATTTGCTTTATTTAATTTGCCAGAATCTTATAGTTATCTGACCTTCAGATTGCCCTTGAATGTCTGTTCTAGATGGTAGTGTCTACAGGCGGTAACATTCGATCTTGTCTCTCTGACAGTGGGTGTAGATGTGGCTTTCCGTGTTTGTTATTTCAAGTTATTACTGCATCCCAAGGTGAGATCTACTTCATATTTTAAAGAAAACTTCCAAAAATTTCAATTTAATCACTGAAATAAGACTTAGTGAAACATTGCATTTTTTCACTTGTAGAATTGTATCTTAGTACGCGTACTTAGATTTATTTCTGCAAGCACTGTTATTATGTATGCATGTAAAAATAATTTTAGCAATTGACCTTCTCATTCCTTCAAATAATCAAATGTTTTCCAAAATAATCAATAACGCATTTCAGTCACATATTTATTGTGTAAATCTGGAAATAGAAATATGATGCAACATTAGAAAATCTATTACTATCTTTTATAACAATGAAATAAAGCATAACTCTTTGCTTCAGTGTCTTTCTAGCTGTACACCTGAATACTTTTCTTTCTTTGTTCTTTCCTCAATTATGGCTGAGGAAAATAGCCATTTTCCTGAATTTCTAGATTTACCTTTCCAACTTCCTCAGAGAATTGTGAAGAAAAATACATCTCAGTTTGGGATCAGACTAGATAAAGAGTTTTTTTTTTTTTTTTTTTTTTTTTTTTAAAAAAGGAATAAGGATAAAAAAGGATCAAAATTAACTTCACGTTTCCCAGCCTTGGGAAGAGACCAGATAAGTGATAAGACTAAACACAGAACTGTGGAGGATCTATAAAGAGCTTCCTTTGGAGGGAACATGATGATATCATTTTTGAATAAGTTATTTGATTTTATATAGTCTTCCATTAGAAGTCATGTATCGATAGCATTTCTATATATGAACAACAGGCAGACTGAGATAGAACTGAAAAATGTTATTCCATTTACCATAGCCACAAAAAGTATAAGATACTTAGGAATAAATCTAACCAAAGAAGTTAAAGTCCTCCACAAGGAAAACTATGAGAAGCTAAAAAAAGAAATTGAAAATGACACAAAAAAGTAGGACATCCCATGTTTCTTGGATTGGAAGAATTAATATAATCAAAATGGTGATTCTACCCAAATTAATCTACATATTTAATGCAATGCCAATCAAAGTACCAGACACATTCTTCACAGATCTAGAAAAGACAATCACAAAATTCATCTGGAATCATAAAAGAGCTCGTATTGCCAAAGCAATTCTACACAAGAAGAGTGGAGTGGGTGGCATCTCATTCCATGTCCCAAAAATATACTACAAAGCTGTGGTATTCAAAACAGCATGGTACTGGCACAGAAATAGAGGCGTGGACCAGTGGAACAGAATGGAGTCCCCAGAAATAAATTCCCATACAGTCAACTGATTTTTAACACAGGGTACCAGTCAATCTAGTGGAAAAAGAAAAACCTCTTCAGCAAATGGTGCTGGGAAAACTGGATTTCCACCTGCAGAAAGATGAATCTGAACCCCTACCTCTCACTTTTTTTTTTTTTTTTTTTTTTTTTTTTTTTTTTTTTTTTTGGAGAGATTTTTGCTATAGGGCATGTGCGCTCGCCAGACAGACAGAGAGAGACAGGGAGACAGAAAGCAAGAAATCCCCCCCCCCCCCCCCCCCCAGGGAGGATGGCCACACCGCAATCCCTTCTCCTCTGTTCTCCTCTTGGGATCTTGGGCATGCATGAACACGCGAATAAATGGGAGTACAGCGACATAGCCATTACGCTAACTGCTGGTCCCCCTACCTCTCACTTTTGACAAAAATCAAGTCAAGGTGGATCAAGGATCTAAATCTAAGACCTCAAACTATAAAACTCCTCCTGGAAAACACTGGGGAAACTCTGGGAGACATTGATGTAGGGAAAGACTTCTTAAATAAGACCCTCAAAGCACAGTCGATAATCCCCAAAATAGACAAGTGGGATTACATCAGACTAAGAAGTTTCTGCATGGCAAAAGACACAGTAATTAGTGTGAATGGATAGCCCTCAGAATGGGAAAATATTTTTGTAAATTATACATCAGATAAGGGACTGATAACCAGAATACACAAGGAACTCAAGCCGCTGTTTGGAACAAAGATGATCAACCTTATTAAAAGATGGGAGAAGGAGTTGAAAAAAAAACACTCTCTAAAGATGACATACAAGTAGCCAAAAGGCATATGAAAAAATGCTCAACATCTCTCATTGTAAGGGAAATGCAGATCAAAACAACAATGAGATATCATCTGACCCCAGTCAGAATGTCTAAGATTAAAAAAACAAAAATGATAAGTGTTGGCATGGGTGTGATGAAAGGGGGAACTCCTTTACACTACTGGTGGGAATGTAAATTGGTCCAGCCACTATGGAAAACAATTAGGAGATTCCTCAAAAATCTACAAATAGAATTACCATATGATCCAGCAATCCCACTCCTCGGTATCTACCCAAATGACAGAAGAATTCTTCATTGGAAAAGTCCTTGCACATTATGTTTATTGCGGCACTATTCACCATTGCTAAGGCATGGAACCAACCCAAATGCCCCCAGTATGGATGAATGGATTGAAAAACTGTGGCACATATACTCTATGGAATACTATTCAGCCATAAAAACCAACAAAACCCTGGCTTTTGACAGAAAGTGGAAGAATATGGAAAATTTACTGCTGAGTGAGGCAAGCCAGGCTATGAAGGAGAGACATTTTATGTCCCCACTTAATATATACCGAGTGTCTGCACTCTATGACTGAAACTGATTGACTAAAGGTTGTACAAACACAAGACATGGGTGTGAATGCCAGATGTGATGTGTGTGGAGGAGTGGGGCCTAGGGAAGGACATTTGGAGGAGGGATACAGAGGGAGAGCATTGACAGGATGAGGAGGTGTGGTGTTATCTGTTGAAAATATTTTGATCAACTCGACTGGCGAGAAATGTTCACATATTGAAATGTGCACTTTGTAAGCTAAATAGTGTGATTGAATGTATGAAAAAATTTTAAAAAAGAAAGTCTTCATGTATCATTGTAATGGGACATCTGTATGAGGCAAAAAGTTATAGATGGAAATAAAATCTGCAAGTCATTTAAAGAGGTAATGCAGATATGGAGGAAGGTGTCATGGTGAACCCATCAGCTGTGTAGTGTCACAAAGGCCCTCAGAAGCCGGGCAAAGGAACAAAGAGTCAGCAAAAGGAGAAGTGGAGCAGAATAACTCAGTTATGGATGATAGCAAGGCAATGAATTTGCAACAGCACTGTTACATGACCTGCAGTTCTGGAAGAAAGTTTCAAGAAATATTAAATGTATCACATCTAAAAACTACCGTCATCAGCCAGCCACTAGTATGGTGATTAAGGCAATTGAATTCCACATGGCAGCTACTGGCTTCCTGACCCGGACCTGGAAGCTTCAAAGACAAGTTGGGCACATGTGCATGCAGCCCCAAAACCCCAAAAGGAGAAATGGAGGAAAAAGGATTGTAGTGTGGCTATCCATATTCTGGGGTTTTCTCTCTCTCTCTCTCTCTCTCTCTCTCTCTCTCTCTCTCTCTTTCTCTTAGTGAGTGCACAGATCCTGTAGCAATTTTATTTTTTTTAAGTACCATTAACTTAATAAATGAGAATTTTGGGGGCAGCAGGTAGTGTGATGGTTTGGGCACTGGACTCCCACATGACCAACCATAGTTCAAGACCTGGACCTGGCAGCTTACTTTGTTTTTTCTCTCTCTCATAGATGAGCATGTGTGCCCTATAGCAAATTTAAGCATAATAATAATAAAATTGAATAAATAATTATTTTTTTTAAATAAATAAAGAAAGAAGAACTTTGGATTTATAGGAAGGCAGTAATTTACATTTTGCAGAAAAGAATTAATTCATTGTATTGTATTTCAGGTTAAAATGGAATGCAAATTTTTCAGGTGATATAACTGAGATAAGAAAATATTAAATAATTTCTGGGCCAGCCAAGGAGTGTGGTTAAAGCTGAATCCCACATGGTATCCCCAATAGGGTTTTCTATGCCATGATCTCCTCTTCCCTCTCCCCCACCTTCCAGCCAGCCAGGATTGTGATCATGCCTGGTATATTCAAGCCAACCTAGGACCTGCACTCTGGGACTTTCCATGTAACTTGAGCATTGCAAAGTGGCACCCTTGGCCTGTGCAAATGTATATCAATTTTGTGATATATATATATATATATATATATATATATATATATATATACACACACATACATACACACACACACACACACACACATATATATAATCTTTGTTTTCTTTTTTAAAAAATTATTTATTGGGACTAGTAGATGGCATATGGTTATGTTGCTGGACTATCACGTAGTTCAAGTACTGGCCACAGTAGCTTAAAACTCACGCCGTGCACATGTATGTGCATGCCCAAAATCCCAAGAGGAGAATGGAGGAGAAGAGATTATGGCATGGCCATCTCCTCTACGGGGGAAGGGGTGATTTCTCACTTTATGTCTGTCTCCAATGAGCACACATGCCCTATAAAAAAAATCTCTTTTTAAAAAGAAATATTATTATCATCATTATTATTATTACTACCATTATTATTATTTTAATTTGACCAGAGAAGGAAACAGAGACAGAAAAAGAGAAAGAGAAAGAGAAAGAACTAGAAAGTGAGAAAGCCAGGTCCATGACTCAAACCATTGTTGGCCATGTAGGAGTCCAGCACCTTAACCACCATGCCACCTCTGCTGATCCCACATCTTCCATTTCTTAAAACCACACCAATGAATAGGACACTAGGAAATTGGTACAGAGGCCCAACTCTCCAACATTTGCTTCAGAAGGTGCCATGGAAGTTGAAACAATGAAAAATTTCCAGTTGGTTAAACAAGGCCCCAGAAAGGGGTAATGAATTAAAAAAAAAAAAAAAAAAAAGTTCATCTCAGAAAACAGACCCAATCTAACTGGGGAAATTCTTCTACTATCAAGTTGGGGAGTATTTGAAATTCTGATGTAGCATGATTTATTTTACATTGTAATGAACCAATGGCCTTTATTTTAGATAAGTATTTTATTGTAGTCATCCTATTTATTTTCTGCTCTTGTATATCGGGCGTATTTTGAGGGAAGGGAGTGCAAAGTTGGTAAAAAATAAGTTTGCCAGACTGTTGGACTCTCCACTGAATCACATGGGAGTATTATACATCAACAAAGATACTCAGTTTTGAGTGGGATGCAGTAACTGGACAAGGCATTCAATTCTGCCTCTTGAAGAAGGGATATCTCCGATATGCAGGAAGGGTACATGGATAATTGTACATGGATATTTCTGTGCTTGGAGTGACAGTATGTGAGAGGTCATTAATTTTCCCTTGTTTTTCTCTAATCTTACCTTCTTTAGTAATAGAATTTATAGGCTTTTAACTTGGTATAAGGTATCCAGACTAGAGAAAAATATATTCTCAAGACTTCCTTTCATAATAGGCATTAATCACATAACTAACAGCCAGTAGAATATGTGAGAAACTATTTCTGAACTTTTTTGGGATGAGTATTTCAAAGAAAAACGATTGCCTTTCACTGACTTCTCCCCAGGGCTAGCAATAAAATAGCAAAATCTCAGACACCTCAGACACAGACTAAACCCACTTAACTGAGGACAGATTTATTTTACTGGTCTGATTCCCTAGATGAGTTCCTAGGGAAGAAGCCACCTATTCACCCTGAATTTTTATGCAAGAGAGCAATATGCTTTAATCTTATTTCAACTATGGAAATTTTGGTTCTCATTTTTTTTTTTTTACTTGTGTTTAAGCCTGTATCTTAACCCCTACATCTTCTCTGGGATAACTGTGGCATCATTAATATTCTCCTTAAAAATATGTTGATGTCTCAAGTGTATTTAAAATCACATCTGAAGATCAATTACTCATGAAATTGAATACATGAAATTGACCTGGGATTATGAAACATAGGATATTACCACTGGGGAAAATTACTTTGTTATTTTTACTTTTAATTTGTTGACAGCATCGTCTTATACCAGTTCTTGTCTACAGGACTGGCAAAATATTCTCAAATAAGTTTTTTGTTTGTTTGTTTCTTCTACACTTATTATTTTATTATTCTATTTTGCAATATACAGTTTTTGTGTCTCTTATTACTAAACTTTTTATATATGTATATTTTATTTGTCTCAAAAGCAGTTTTAGTATTTATAGATATATTATCTATTTATTAAATAATACCTACTTTAAAAATAAAACACTATTTCTTTATTATAATCTAAGTTTAATCTGTAGCTCCCTAAGAGACATATGTGTGTAGTCTCATGCTACCACATACATACAAACACAATTTCTTCCTTAGTATTTTTTTTCCTTTTTATTTTTTTTTTAACTTGCTGGGTTTAATAAGTACCTTCTATTTCTCTTTTTTTCATATTTAGGAAGAAAGTTCCTCCTAATAAGGTTTTTGTTTTTTAAGACGTATTTCTTTAATTTTATTTATCAATATTATTTCTAAAATTTGCTATAGACCACACACACTCACCAAAGAGAGACAGAGACAGAGAGAGAGAGAGAGAGAGAGAGCAAGCCCTTAGGTCTGGGACTCAAACCATAGTCTGTCATGTGGGATTCCCATGCCTTAACTCTCATGCCATCCCCTGATCCCTTAATAAGGATTTAACTATACAGTAAATTATTATTTTATTTACTTTTTTTGCCATATAGTGTATGTGTTCCCTGGAAAGAGGCTGAAAGCAGGAAATTGAGAATTCACTCCCCAGGGAAGATGGCCACTATAGTCCTCTATTTTGGGGGGATTTGGGGCATGCACATGTGCCCAGGATTATTTTCAAGCTGCCGAGTCCGAGACTTGAACCGTGGTCAGCCATAAGGGAGTCCAGTGCCTTAGCCACCACACCACCTGCTGCATCCCTCCCATAAGTTCTTATATGCAATTATTTTATAAAAACTTCTGTAAAATTTATTTTTACAAAAATAATTTATTTGGGTACTTTATTTAAAACTTCTACCTCACCCTTCCCCAACAACTTGAACTTTGTGTTTTTCTATGTTTTAAATAGCAAAACAATAATAAAGCTGGACTAAAACAGAGACATACAGCTTATTTGACTCACTTTCTTTAATAGGTAACTTAATAATAAAACCTCCCTGTGAAGCACAATGGTGAAGTGCAAATGAGATGTTGAAGAGAATAGGCAAATGTGTGATAGTACTAAAATGAGTTTAATTCCTTTGCTGAAGTTGAGTTGAGTTCCTGATGACTTGCCACATAGTCATAACTAGATTTTGATAAAAGGGTAGATTTTAACATAAGTCCAGATGTAAATGCGCTACGTTGACTTAAAGGCTGTGGGCAGGAAGCAGAAGGACAGAGTACTTTATCAGCTATAAGTTGCTGAGGGCATCCACTCCAGGAAGGATTTTGCCTTCCAGAAGCTCTAGACTGGCACCACCTCCAGTACTCACATGGCTGACTTTATCTTCAGTGTTCCATTTGGCACAGCAAGTAGCAGTGTCTCCACCACCTATAATGGTGATGCAGCCCCTGGAAGTGGCTTTCACAACTTCATCCATGAGAGCTTTGGTTCCCTTAGCAAAGGCATCCCATTCAAATACCCCTACAGGTCCATTCCAAACAATTAGCTTTGCTTGGGCCACAACTTGAGCGAACTTCTTGTTGGTCTCAGGACCACAGTCCAAAGCCATCCAGCCAGGAGGTACACCAGATGCTACAGTAGCTTGTCCAACTTTAGCATTCTCATCAAACTTGTCAGCAGTGACAAAGTCAACAGGGAAGGTAATCTTTACACCATTCTTATTTGCTTTGGCCATAATATCGTTGACAATCTTGGCTCCCTCTTCATCAAAAAGGGAAGCACCGATCTCCATGTTGTTCAGTACCTTAAGGAATGTGTAAGCCATTCCACCCCCGATAATCATCTCATTGACCTTGTCCAGCATATTTTTGATGAGTTGTATCTTGTCTGCCACTTTGGCCCCACCAAGTATAGCCAGAAAAGGTCTCTCAGGGTTTTCCAAGGCTCTGGCAAAGTAATCCAGCTCCTTTTTCATCAGGAATCCTGATGCTTTCTGGGGCAGATTTACTCCCACCATGGAACTGTGAGCTCGGTGTGCAGTGCCAAAAGCATCATTGACATATACATCTCCTAGCTTGGAGAGTGATGCTCGGAAGGCTTCTATTTTATCTGGCTCTGCTTTAAGTTTCTTTCCGGAAGGATCCTGGCCCTTCCCTTCTTCCTCCACATGAAAGCGCAAGTTCTCCAGTAGGATGACTGAGCCAGTAGCTGGGTTGGCACAGGCCTTCTCTACTTCTGAGCCTACACAATCCTTCATGAACAAAACATCCCGCCCCAGCAAGGACTTGAGCTCAGCAGCAACAGGTTCTAAGGAATATTTGTCAGGCATGGGAACACCATCCGGGCGGCCGAGGTGACTCATAAGAACTACCGATTTGGCTTCGTTATCTAGGCAGTACTTGATGCTTGGGATGGCAGCCTTGATTCTCTGGTTGTTTGTAATCTGGTTCTTCTTCATGGGAACGTTAAAATCTACTCTCATGATGACTCGTTTCCCTTTAACATCCAGCTTGTCCAAAGTCAATTTCTTAGAAAGAGACATCTTGACAACTTAAAGACGTAGGTTGACACCTGGTTCCTGATGTTGAAGAACCACTTCACCGCTTCTGGGAGGCACGTTTGGTGCTGATTTCTAACGTTCTTCCCTTTGCCCCGCCCCTCCCCTTAGCGCGCTATCGCCAGGAAAGCTGCCATTGGGCAACTGGTAAGGAAATCTAGCTCTGTGATTGGTCAATGGCCCTGTCAATCTGAATTTGGAGTCGGTAGCGAGATGAGGATTCAAACTGTTTGGGCTGAAAGCGCAAGTAGTGGATTAGCGGTTTCTGGCTTGGGGTGAAAGTTGGGGAGGCCAGAAAGCCTAGAAATAATAATAGTTTTGAAGTTTGAGCCTCTTGTTTGTTCTCCCCCGCCCCATAATCCCTTTTGACAATTGTTCTTATTCTTGAAAAGTGAAACAACAAACAAAATCGCTCAGAAACCACCTACCCTTCACACATGTCAAATCTCATTTATACTGTTGTGCGAAACCCTCTCCAGTGCCAATAAAGAAAGAGAAAATTGGACATAACGAGCCTATGAAAACTTTTTTTTTTTCTCCCCAAGGCAGCATAGCATGGTTCTATTTTAACTAGTCTTCATTAATACTTAAGAACATACTTTGCTCTTTGCTTTTGACTTGAAACATATTTTCCGGTGGGGTAGGATTGATGTCATGTTTTAATTATCTTGTTTTTTCCATTCTCAGATTACCATGAAAGACCTGTTTGTTGGCTTCTGCAAGAGAATCCCGTAAGATTAGAAAAAAGAGAGTATAAGAAAAATCACTGAAAGTGATAATGGCGTTTCCTTTCAGTCTACAAAGTTATGATGAGGCTCCTTATCCTGCCTCCTTTCTCTTTTTGCTATACTACCTCTATAATTTAGAAACTGAGCTGAAAAGAAGTATGGTTTTCATCAGAATAAAGCTGTTTATAAGAACTGAAAATGAGAGAGTTTCTGTAGAAAACAAGTAAATGCGGTTAATGTTTAGCAATGAAAACTAGCTTTGCAACTGCTTCATTTACTTTTTTCATAAATTAGATGAACTAAATATGTACTACAAAGGCTTTGACAGTGATTTGAGGCATCACCCACTAGAATGTCTATAATAAAAAAGATAAACAAAGAACGTGATGACAAGCATGTGGGCAGATTGGAATTCTAAATATATTGCTGGTAGGAATGTATGATGGTGTAACCACTTTAGTAAACAGTTTGGCAGTTTCTCAAAATGTTAAACATGAAGTTACCATATGACCAGCAATTCATCTCCTAGGCATTTACTGTAATGATATAACTATACTCTTACTATAATAGCTAAAATGAAAAAAAAATGACAATAACAAATGCTGCCAAAAACACATAGTAACTGACATTCTCATTTATTGCTGCTGGGAATAAAATATGTTACAGCCACTTTGGGAAATAGCTTGAGAGTTTACTATAAATGTAAACATAGACTTACATTGCAAGTCATCAGTCTTGCTCCTAGGTATTTATCCAAGCACATCAAAAATCCATATAGTCTCAAAATTTTGTATCAATTTTTATAGCAGCTTTATCTTTACTAACCAAAAATTAGATGTTCTCACCTGGTAAATGGACAAACTGTGACATATCCATGCAATGGAATGAAATTTAATAAATGAAAATAAAAAAGTGAACCAGGATGCTGGGCTAGCTCAGAAAGAAATGCAGACTCTGACATATAAGCCTAACTACATTACTAGATATAACAAATCTCACTGCAGGTGAATTTGCTACCTGATTCCTCTACTCTGGATTTTATAAGGTTGAACTTATGGTGCCAGTCATTGGGTTTTTATGAGGATCTAGAAAGTTTTCTCTTAAGCTCACTTAGGCTTTTAGCAGATTCCTCAGTTACAGGACTAAGGTATTTGCTTTTTTGCTGTTAGTCCTGGACCCCTCAGGAGCCTCTCAGTTCCCTGCATATGGGTACCTATGTCTCAGGGTCAACAATGGTGCTTTGAATCCTTTTAATTTAATTGCCACAGGGCCTGTGTGCTTCCCAGGAAAGACAGAAACAGAGAAAGAGAGACATATAAAGCACCCCCCTACCCTCTGCAAGGGAGCATGGTCATGCCACAATCTCTTTTTCATTTCCCTCCTGCTGGGATTTTGGGCAAGCATACACATGTGCCTAGTGTGCTTTTCAAGCCACGGAGCTAAGATTCAAACCATGCTTAGCCAGGTGGGATCCAGTTTTCTTAATCACTAGGCTATAGGGAAAGTCCTACTTTTATATCCTTCTAATACTTGGAATCTCTCTTTCACTTCTGCTGCATCTGACTTCTTTGTTTGTTTGTTTGTTTGTTTTTGCCATAGGGCATGTGTGCTAGCTGGAGAGGGACAGAGAGAGTCAGAGAGGAAATGAGAAATCAGCCCCCTAGGGAGGACAGCCACACCAGAATCCCTTCCCCTCCACCGTCCTCCCAGGATCTTGGGCATGATGCACACACATGTGCCTGGTATCATCTTCAAGCCGCCAGGTCTAGGACTCGAATCATGGTCAGCCATGTGGGAATCCAGCACCTTTAATAACCACACCACCTGCTAGTCCCTCTGTCTTCAATTTCAGCCAGATAAAATGTTCTGGCTGCAAAATATACATTTGATTAAGTTGAGCCCAACTGAATAATACAGAAAAAACCTGCCTGTCTTAAATTGTATAACTTAATTCCATCTGCAAAGTCTCTTTTGCCATTTAAAATAATATCACAAATCCAGGGGAACGGGGCATCGATACCTTTGGTGGGTCATCATTCTGCCTGCAAAAACATGATTTGTAAGCACACAAATATTTCACAACTTTGACCATAATAGATATAGAAACAATGACAGCCTAGCTGCACACAAAAATAAACAACAAACAAACAAAAAAACCCAAAACCCTTTCTTAGATCTTTGTTTCTAAACAGGATTCTTCAGGAAAATAAACCAGAGATTTTGGATAAATAGCTGATTCTAAGACTATGGCAAATGAATTACCAGATGAATCTAGAGCATTTTATAGTGCCAGAAAATAAAGAAGTAAAGTGGTCATGACTAGAGCAAAGTGTAAGTAAATAATTAAATAAATAAGCAGCATTAGAGAATTATCCAAGGTATGAAATGAATATACATGGTTCTATACACATATTAAATAAATGCATAAGTAAAGGATATGGACAAATTTTCCTTAGCAAAAATTTCCAAATAGTATTGTAGATAGTCTTTTTTCCTGGGAATGGAGCTTAATTAATTCACTGATAGAATGTAGATTGGATTTAAAAATTTGTATTCAAAGGATAGAGTGTGGAAATGGGGAATACTGAATTTTTTTTTTTTTTTTTTTTGAGAGGTTTTCACTATAGGGCGCGTGTGCTCACCAAACAGACAGAGAGAGACATAGAGACAGAAAGCGAGAAATCACCCCCCAGGGGGGATGGTCACGCCGCAATCCCTTCTCCTCCATTCTCCTCTCGGGATCTTGGGCACGCACGCACACGCGCCTGGCGTGAGTTTTAAGCCACCGGGTCTGGGACACGAACTGCGGTCGACTACGTGGGAGTCCAGTGACATAGCCATTACTCTAACTGCTGGTTCCCGGGAATACTGAAATTTTATGATGAGAAAATTTGGTAAACATCTCCTATCCCAAGTAAGTAAGGTCAAAATTACCAGTGGTAAATCGTGTGAATGTTATGATTTCCCTGATACAAGGCAATGGTAAATTAACTTTAATTCTTGATACTTTTCCTTAAAAACTCTAACCTCAGTCTAATCATGAGAAAACATCAGATGAACCAAAGTTAAAGAAACTCTATGAAGTTCCTGGCCAGTGTGCTTTAGAATTGTCAAAGTTCTGAAAAAACATGGCTATATTAAGAAGCTGTCACAGATTAGAAGGAGACCAATGGTGATAACTAAGTGCAATATGATATTCTGAATTTATATTCCACAACTGAAAAAAGAACATTACTAGTAAAACTGGTGAAGTCCACATGAAGTTTGGTGTTTAATCAAGAGTAATGTGCCAATGTTAAATTCCTAGTTTAGATACATATAATGTGGTTATGTAAGAAATTAATATCAGGTGAAAATGGTGTGGAATATTGAGCAACTCTGTGTATTGTATACGGTAATCTAAAATTATCCCAAGACTGGCCCCATCGCACAATGGTTCAGAGAGCCAGATCCCATATGGCTGACTGTGGTTCTAATCCTAGCCTAGGATGAAAAACATGCTGGGCAGGTGTGCAATCATGCCCAAGATCCTGACAGGATGGAGAAATGGAGGAGAAAACACTTTGGTGTGTCCATGTTCCATTGGAAGGTGTTGTCTCTTCTCTCTGTTTCTGTCTCTCTTTGGTGAGTATGTGTACTGTCTGGAAAGAAATAAAATATTTTCAAAATAAAAAGTTTTTATATTTACATAAAGTCACCAAGTATCAGAGATTTATAAATTTAAAAGAAGATACACAATACCTCTGAAACTAAAACCACAAAATATTTAAAAGAGAATGTAAGGGATATCCAATTTAAAGATTGAAAGACTCAATGTTTTCGATGTCAGTTTTTCCCAAATTGATGTATAAATTCAATATGATCCTGTAAAATCAAACAGAAGTCCATAAGTCTTCATGTAAAAGTTGATCATTCTAAAAGCTGTACAGAAATGCAAAGGTTCTAGAAAAGTCAAGGTAAACTTTTTCTCCCCTTTTCTTGGAGAGATTTTTGCTATAGGGCTCATGCGCTCACCAGAAAGAGAGAGACAGCGAGACAGAAAGCGAGAAATCTCCCCCCAGGTGGGATGGCCACGCCGCAATCCCTTCTCCTGCATTCTCCTCTCAGGATCTTGGGCACGCACGCACATGCACCCAGTGTGAGTTTAAACCACCGGGTCTGGAACTCGAACTACATGGGAGTCCAGCGACATAGTCATTACGCTAACTGCTGGTCCCAGTCAAGGTAAACTTTTAAAAGATGAACAAATTTGAAGGTCTTAGACTGATTTCAATAATCACTGTAAGGCTGCCGTAATCTAATGTGATACATAATAGGGGACAACACATAGATCAATGAAATGGAGTAGTGTGCCAGGAATAGAGATATGCTATGTAATCTTCTGATTTTCTACACCAAAAGAAAGAAAGAAATTTACTTACAACAAATGATGTTGGGATAACTGGCTACCCATATGGGGAAAAAAACGTGGATCTCATCTCTACCGTACAGAAAAATTGCTTTAAGATGCTGTTGTAGTCCAGTATTGAGTAGTGAGAATGGGTGATTTATAAAGAGTAGAAATTTAGGGAGCCAGCAGTTAGTGTAATGGCTATGTCGCTGGACTCCCACGTAGTCGACAGCAGTTCGCGTCCCAGACCCGGTGGCTTAAAACTCACGCCAGGCGCGTGTGCGTGCGTGCCCAAGATCCCGAGAGGAGAATGAAGGAGAAGGGATTGCGGCGTGACCATCCCCCCTGGGGGATGATTTCTCCCTTTCTGTCTCTATGTCTCTCTCTGTCTGTCCGGCGAGCGCATGTGCCCTATAGCAAAAACCTCTCAAAAAAAAAAAAAAAAAGAATAGAAATTTAGAGGCCAGCAGGTGGCATAGTGGCTAAGGCGCTGGACTCCTACGTGGTCGACTGAGGCTCGAGTTCCAGATCTGGCGGCTTAAAAATCATGCCAGGCATGTGTGTATATGTAAAGGTTATCCAATTTAAAGATTGAAAGAAATGTTTTTGATGTCAGTGTATGTGTGTACATGTGCCTAGAATCATGAGAGGAAGATGGAGCAGAGAAAGGATTATGGTGTGTCCATATCCCCCTGGGGGATTTGATTTCTCATTTTCTTTTTGTCTCTCTGTCAGGCATATGCTCCCAAGGCAAAAACCTAAATAAATAAATAAAGTTTATTTGGTTCATGATTCTGGTGGCTGGAATGTCCAAGAGCTTGAACATGGCATCTAGCCAACCTCTGGTGTTAATTCACAACATGGCTGAGAGAAGCAGGCAAGTCAGCAGCTGTGTACACAGAGAGAGGAAAGAGGAAGAGAAACGATTTTCCCACTCGTTCCGTTTGTTCCTCCATACTCTCAGCTGATTGGGTGATGCTTGTCTACATTGAAGGTGGGTCTTCCTCTCCCTGACTACTGACTCACACTCCAATCTTGTTTGGCAAAGAGCTCACTCACATTGAAGGTGAGTCTTTCTCTTAAAAGTCTCACCACCTCCTGATGTCATCATATTAGGGACCGAATTCCAAAACATGAATGTTTATGAGACAAATCATTATCTCAACCATAGCAGACAGATCATAGGTCTAAGTGGAAGAACAAAATGTAAAAGCATTTATTTAAAAAATGTAAGATGTTTTTGAGAATAAGCAATTTTTTTAAGATAGGTGACATAAAGTGATATTTATAAAACTAAAAGCAAAAACATTGACTTAATAAAATTAAAAATCTAAAAGAGATGAATAGGCAAGTTGTTATAAAGTAGGTCTTTCATAATTCAAAATAGCTATATCCTGAAGAAGTTCGAATAAAGTAAAAAAAAAATCCTCTCATCAAATAACTAATTGACTAATTTTCAATGTCTGAAAATTTTTTCACTGTACTATATCATATAATCATGTAATATATACATCATTCACCACAACATTTAAAAAATAACATTGCTGGGACCAGCAATGTTGTGGTACATCGTAATGGTTACATTGCTGGACTCTCACATAGTTGACCATGGTTTGAGTCCCGGACCCGCAGCTTAATAAACTCATGCTGGGTGCGTGTTCATGCATGCCCAAGGTCCTAAGAGGAGACTGGAGAAGAAGAGACTGTGGCATGGTCATCCCTCCTAGGAGTGATTTCTCACTTTCTATCTCTCTGTATCTCCCATAAGCACACACACCCTGTAGCAAAAGTATCTCTCAATAAATAAATAAATAAATACATACATACATACATACATACATACATAACATAGTCATAAAGAGAGTTTACAGGTGGAGGAGGAAAGAATTATAGGCCGTATAGGTCAAAGAAAGAGAATGTTTGTGTCTCTTGTTCTACCATTAAGTAGGGAAACTGCAGAGAATTACTGTAACTGTTTAAGGAGATGTGGATAAGGGATCCTGATAACTTTAGTAGAAATATCCTTTTAGAATATAAACTTTCCAAAACTCCCCAACCCCCAAAACCGAGACATTGATAATGGACGAATATCTAAGTAATATTTACTAGTTCTCTCTACTTTATCTAGTACTAGAGATGACAGAATTTAGTTTAAAATTTTAGTAGAGAATCTTTTACGATTATAAAATGATGAATATTATTAAATCCTTAGATGGTTGACTCTTTTTGTTTTCTTTTTTTTTTAACAATATTTTTTTTTTCTCTTAATTGTAGACCTAACTCGAGGGAGGGGGAGGCTGGAGCAGAGCTGGAAAGCAGGAAACTGATTCTCCAGGTAGTGGTTCTGTCTGTGGAGCCACCCTGCAGTACAGGGACCAGCTATCCCCAGGTGGGGCAGGGGCTAACGTGTTACAAGATGGCAACATAAATAGATTTCTAGCAAAGAGGCTGCTGGTAGGCACGAACAAAGCCTGCAGCACTGCCGGGCACACAGCAGTAATCTGCTCCTCCTTCATCCTCGTGTGGGTGACGATGTCGGATGTTTGTGAGGGCACCTCCCTTCAGGAACTCCATCACCACCCAGGGCTCGTCGCCCCCCCCAGGTAGCTGCTGTACCTCCGCACCACGTTCTAGTGCTGGTAGTCCCGCAGGATCACCACCTCGCTGAAGAGCAGCTCACACCTCTGCTGCTTGTGCAGGTTCTTGACCGCCACCAGCCCACCGAGCTGCGTGCACCGCGGTGATGCACATGATCCTTGTGGAGCCCTCACTGTTCTCGATGAAGTTGTCCAGGTAGAGCAAAGGTCGCCCGGGTCCACCGCCAACTTCAGGGCAGCCCGGAACTGCTCATGTGACACTCTCTGAAGTTCCCATTGTAGCAAACAGATGCGAGTGGGGGGCCAGGAGAGCTTGGGGATGGTGGAGACAGAGGGGGTGGCTGGGATAGCAAGGGTGTTTAGGGGCCAACTGGGGCTCAGAGACGTGGGGACTGATCACTCCATGAGGTGGGGGTGCAGAGAGGCCGTGGGTTTGGGCAGGAGGCTGGGGTAAGGAAGAGGGGGATACAGCCAGGCCCCCAGCTGATGGTCTATTAGGGACCAGACTGTGATGCTCCCCCTGGGCATCTAGGGCTGTGAGGCCCATGTAAGTCCTTCAGTACATGTTAAAGGGCATGCTGGCTGCCAGCTTCGACGTGCTAGCCAGGCCAGCAGTCTGCGGGGGTGCAAATATCAAGTCCCCAAAGGGGCGTTTGTCCCGGGAGGACTCCTGAGGCCCCCCGGCGCTCCCTGGAAGGCTTGGGCCTCTTTTCGACCCCTGCCGGCAGCCTGTCACCACTGCTGCCTCCTGCTTTGTTGCGCCCAGCTATGATCCTGCCGGCTGCCCACCTTGGAGCTGCCTCTGGCCTCCCAGGCCTGCTGCTCCAGAATCCCGTTCTTCCGGAGGCCCGGCGCGGGGCGGGCTGCTAATCTGCAGGGAGTTGGAGCCTGTCACCGACATGTTCTCACTAGTCCAGCAACAGCATGAGGGCCCCAACCTTTGCACCTTTGCTGCCCCATATGATGGTCTGGGGGGCCTCCGGGCTGGATGGAGGTGATGCAGGCAGGGTCCACCAGCGGTCTGGGCCTGCTAGCCTTCTCGTAATCACGGACTGCCTGTGGCCTGGGGCCCGCCCGTGAACTTGTGCTCCCGCCTGTGTGCACTTGGTGCTCGAGTTCGGATGGCGCCGAGAGCTCCATGGCTTCTTCAGCACATGAGGCCAGACTTGGGCTCCCCCAGACTAGGGGCCTGGCTGATGCTGGTTGGACTAGAAGCACCCTTGGGCAGGTGAAGTCTCCTCTCCACGGGTGCTCGCCGCCTTCGGCTCTCTTGGGCCCCTGCCATCATGGCTCCCACTGCTATCATGGTCACTACTGCTGTCATGGCCACCGCTGCCACCATGCTGAACATCCCTCTTTGTTTTCTTGAGGGACACAAAGAAGTGGCTTTTGGAGGAGAGGGTCAAAGTCCAAGGAAGAGAGAGCCTGTTGTACAGAATTTGCTTGTCTCCCTCAAACCCTTCTGAGATCAAGCCAGTGACTGAGATTAGGAGGGCTTAATTAAGACAGCGATTGAAATGAATGTGAACCTCCATGAATCAGTGTTGAACAAGTCTGGAATTTAGGTCTATGAACTCAGAAAAATAAAATATTAAACAAAGAAAATTTTAAAATAAATAAAAGCCAAAAGGAATTTGTAGCATTATCATTAGGAAGGTATCCTAGAAATACATTTTAAATATCTATTGTTCTTTAGCAATTGTAGAGTAACTTTAGGATAATATTGGAGGCAGGCTGGAATGGGAAGATAAGGATCAAGAACAAAAATTCAAATAGACTTGAAGCCTCTATTACTTGGCAATTAAAAAGGATACAGTCAACCAAGAAGGAAAGTTTTAAGTACAATAGCTGGGAGGTTGTCTGGGGGCAGGGGGAATATCCATTTCTGGGGACAGAGTACAGACAGCAGAAAACTATTGACTGCAACATGAAGCATCTCAGGGCTGATGTCTTTTTTAACTACTCAGCATTTCAAAAAGAAAACTAGAAGAAAAGACCTGTCTGACATCTGCAGACATAATTAACCAAGTTAACAAATATACTGATAGGGAAAAATTCAGTTTATTGGAATATTATGAAAGGACAACAGCCAAACAATGTATAACAAAGGAAGCTGAACTATTTGAAAAAGTCAGAAAAAACTTAAACGCAACGAATGCTTTAGATGAATAAACACAATAGACATCTAAACTACAAGCCATATTATATATAAAACACAAGATTTTCTATATATAAAATATATCTAATTGGGAATGCTAAAAGTGGAGTAAAAATAGTTTAAATAAAAACTCAAAGTGATGAGCCACTTACTAAATCAAATATAAAAGTAGGTAAAAATGAATTAATAAGCAGAAACAGGGACGTTTAACTCTTTTAGAATGCATTAGAAAAGCACCAAGAATTAGACATAGGACATTAGAGATCTATGGACACTAAAAGAATTCATGAAGATCTACTAGAGTGTGATAACAAGACAAAAAGTATGAATAAATGTGACAAAATATGAAGAAAATGATAATAATTTATAAAATAACAGATCTCTAATTAAGAGCTTATCGTGTATCAAGCAAAGTAGCCAGCGTCTACAACAAACACACACCCTAACCCTAACACGAGCCCTAACCCTAACACGAGCCCTAACCCTACCCTGATCCGTAACACTAACCCAAGCCCTAACCCTAACCTGTGGGCTGACACTAACCTTAACCCTAACCATAACTCGAGCCCTAAACTTAACGCTAACCCTAACCCCGACTGCAACATAAGTCCCAACCCTAACACTAACTTGATGCCTAACCCTAAAACTAACCCTAAAACCTAACCCCAACCTGAGCCCTAACCTAACCTGAGCCCTAACCCTAACCTGAGCCCTAAACCTAACATAAAACAGAGCCCTAACCTCAGCACTAACCCTAACCATAAAGCGAGCCCTAACCAAAACCTGAGCCCTAACCCTAAGCCGAGCTCTAATCCTAACCCGAGCCCTAACCCTAACCCGAGCCCTAACCCTAATCCAAAACCTAACACTAACCCAAGGCCTAACCCTAACATGAGTCCTAAAATTAACCCTAACCCAAGCCCTAACCCTAACTTGAACCCTAACCCTAACCTGAGCCCTAAACCTAACCTGAGCCCTAATCCTAACCCGAGCCCTAACCCTAACTGGAGCCCTAAACCTAACCTGAGTCCTAACCCTAACTCGAGCCCTTACCCTAACCTGAGCCATAAACCAAATCCTAAACCGAGCCCTAACTTTAACCTGAGCCCTAACCTGAGCCATAAACCTTACCCTAACCCTAACCTGATCCCTAACCCTAACCTGAGCTCTAATCCTTACCTGAACCCTAACACTAAATCCAACCAGAGCTGAATCCTAACCTTAACCTGAGCCCTAACCCTAACTCGAGCCCTAACCCTAACCTGAGCCCTAATCTTAACTCAAGCCCTAAACCAAACCTGAGCCCTAACCCTAACTCAAGCCCTAACTCTAACCTGAACCCTAACCCTTACCCCAATCTGAGCAGTAACCCTAACCTGACCACTAACCCTAACCTAACCTGAGCCCTAACCATAACCCGAGCCCTAACTCTAACCAGAGCTCTAACCCTAGCCTGAGCCCTAACCCTAACTAGAAGCATATCACTAACCTGAGCCCTAACCCTAACCCAAGCCCTAAACCTAACCTGATTCCTAAAGCTAAACCTAATCTGAGCCCTAACCTTAACCCAAGTCCTAACCCTAACCTGAGTCCTAACCCTAACCCGAGCCCTAATTCTAACCCGAGCCCTAACCCTAACCAGAGCCCTAACCCTAACCTGAGTCTTAACCCTAGCCTAAGCCCTAACCCTATCCCTAATCCTACCCTAACCTGAGCCAAAATATCAAAACCTAACCCAAGCCCTAATCCTAACTCCAGCCCTAATCTTAACCTGAGCCCTAAACCAAACCTGAGACCTAACCCTAACTTGAGCCCTAACTCTAACCTGAACCCTAACCCTTACCCTAAACTGAGCACTAACACTAACCTGAGCACTAACCCTAACCTAACCTGAGCCCTAACCATAACCCGAGCCCTAACTCTAACCAGAGCCCTAATCCTAGCCTGAGCCCTAACCCTAACTAGAAGCATATCACTAACCTGAGCCCTAACCCTAACCCAACCCCTAACCCTAATCCAAACCTAACACTAACCCAAGCTCTAACCCTAAACTGATTCCTAAAGCTAAACCTAACCCGAGCCCTAATCCTAACCCGAGCCCTAACACTAACCTGAGTCCTAACCCTAGCCTAAGCCCTAACCCTAACCTTATCCCTAACCCTACCCTAACCTGAGCCCTAACCCTTACCCCAATCTGAGACTTAACCCTAACCAGAGCCCTAACCCTAACCTGAGCACTAACCCTAATCTGAGCACTAACCCTAACCTGAGCCCTAACCCTAACTAGAGGCATATCACTAACCTGAGCCCTAACCCTAACCGTATCCTTAACCCTACCCTAACCTGAGCCATAAACCAAACCCTAACTCAAGCCCTAACTTTAACCCAAGCCCTAACCCTAACCTGAGCCATAAACCTTACTCTGACCTTAACCCTAAGCTTAACCTGATCCCTAAACCTAATCTAAGCTCTTATCCTAACCTGAGCCCTAACACTAACTCCAACCTGAGCGGAACCCTAACGCTAACCTGAGCCCTAACCCTAACCCGAGTCCTAACCTTAACCTCCTAACCTTAACCTGAGCTCTAACCTTAACCCAAGCCCTAAACCAAACCTGAGCCCTAACCCTAACCCTGACCCTAACCCTAACTCTAACCTGAATCCTAACCCCTACCTTAATTTGAGCTCTAACCCTAACCTGAGCCCTAACCTAACCTGAGCCCTAATCATAACCCAAGCCCTAACTCTAACCTGAGCCCTAGCCCTAGCCTGAGCCCTAACCCTAACTAGAGCCATATAAGTAATACAAGCCCTAACCCTAACAAGAGCCCTAACCCTAACCCGAGCCCTAACCCTAACCCAAACCCTAAACCTAACCAGAGCCCTAATCCTAGCCTGAGCCCTAGCCCTAACTCCAACCTGAGTCACAACCCTAACCCTAACTTGAGCCCTAATCCTAAAACTAGCCCTGAACCCTAACCCTAACCTGAACCCTAACCCTAACCTGAGCCCTACCCCTAACCTGAGCCCTAATCCTATTTAATGTAGATATTTTTCAGAAATATTCTAGTAAATAATATCTTCAAGTTTGTTGCAATTTGATTTACCTTAACTGCTTTAAGAAGCTCTAATATTTGAAAATTTTAGCAAAAAGGTGGAATTGTTAATACATTAAAGACACTTCGACAAATGAATCAGCAAAAGGTTTGTAAGGCAGCATTCAGATTAAATAGAAAACCAGCCACAATTTTTTTGAGCCCAAATGTTTCCTTCCAAAAGGATTACCAAGTGAGATGTGCATACCCTGCCATCTTGTGATCTTGTTTGGAAACTACTTTTACAGAAGATTTTTGTGTGTAAGTGGTAGTGAATGTTGAACTTAAAGTCTGATGAAGGTTGGTAAAAATCTCTCTATTCTTTTTCTTCATGGGGCCATTTGCTTTACAGTAGTAAAATTTCTGTAATGCTTCAGCTTCATAATTTTCTTTCCATAAAAACAATGCAGAAGCACAGGTTCATCTAAGTATAAAGGAGGTACTGCACCCCTAATAGAGTGCAATGGTTGAGGATTGCAGACCTGTTTTGGAACAGCCACCACTCAATGATTATTTTCCAAATAAGTTTATGATAAATATAAATTATCTAAAAATTACTTCTGGTATTTCCATTTGATTACATCGACTTACTAAATCATTTAGTAAAATCAGATAATTTTAAGTCAAGTATTTTTTTAATCAAGGGTAAATTTATACTATAAAATTTTATATAATTTCTGCAAAAGAACCTTTATTATATTAAAAAAAAATATTTTGGGCCAACCTGTGGCATTGCAGTTAAGGTGGCTAGATCATGAGACTAACTACGTCATTCAAGTCCTAGACCTGGCAGCCTATCAGTTTGTGTGTCTGTGTGTGTGTGTGTGTGTGTGTGTGTATGTGTGTGTGTGCAAAATATCAAAAACAGAAATTCAGAAGGGATTGTGGCTTGACCATTCCCCATGGAGCATCCTTTCTCATTTCTCCCCTCTTTTTTTCTCTCCAGTGAGTGCATGTACATTAAAAATCCCCTTAGCGGTGAGGAAACAATATTGTCCTACCATGCTAAGAAAATAGTGTTGATCATAATCTGCTAACTACTTAGGCTTTGAGCACATTTTGTAGTGTGTTAAATGCACAGTTAACTCTATTGTGTGACAGTTATGTCTGGACACCTTGAAAGATCCCGTAATTTTTGTCTCCACATAAATTTATATAGAACCCTATTTATATTATTAATAATGTCCTATTATAGCTCCACCTAGTGGAGCATCATTTTATTTTGTTCTTGGTGCAGGGCCTCTATTTTCTAGCTATTTAACCACAAGGAAATCATAGGAAATTTTGGAGCCTTAATGTCCACATATGTAGAATTACGATAATGTATCTCACTACAAAAGGCTTTTATGTAGTTGAAATAATGTCATATAAGTAACAAAATGTATACTAAACATTGTACAAAATTCTAAACACCTGAAGATAGTTACCATTTGAAATAATAATTTCTGTGATTCACAACCACAACCCAGAGACTAAATGGGGTTGAAATATGCAAAGTGAAATAATTTTCATGACTCTTTAAAGATAATAGGGCTCCATTTAATGTATATACATATATATACATATATATATATTTTTTTTTTTTTTTTGAGAGGTTTTTACTATAGGGCATGTGCGCTCACCAGAAAGACAAAGAGACAGAGAGACAGAAAGCGAGAAATCACCCCTAGGGGAGATGGCCATGCTGCAATCTTTTCTCCTCCATTCTACTCTCGGGATCTTGGGCATGCAAGCACATGCACCTGGCGTGAGTTTAAGTCACCAGGTCCAGGAATCGATCAACGGTCGACTGTCTGGGAGTCCAGCAACATAGCCATTACGCCAACTGCTGGTCCAAAATGTAGATATTTTTGAGAAATAGTCTAGTAAGTAATATCATAGAGTTTGTTGTAATTTGTTACAATAGGAGGGAAGAATTCCCCCCACCCAGGGCATCATTTGGGCTTCCTTTCAAATTTCTTTGTAACTCATCCACTTTTATGCCTCCCTACTCTCCACTGTTCCCTACAACTAAACAGCTTTTGTCCTGAATGCTGATGTTTTTGACTCCCTATCACAAGTCATTCTGAACTATATTAGTACATGCAAACACACACCACACACATACACACACACACACACACTTATGTTCTCTTGAAACGGGCATGGATATAGGCTTCTTTTCATTTTAGCATTTTGTTTTTTTTTCTGTTTTTGCCAGAGGGCACATGCTCTCCTGGAGACAGAGAGACAGAACAAAGAAGGGAGAAAGCACCTTTGAATGGGGTCACATCACAATCCCATCTCCTCCATTCTGCCCTCCTTCTGGGATTTTCAGGCATGCACAAACACTTGCTCAGCATTTTTTCCAAGCCACCAGGTCCTGTACTCACACTGTGTGGTCAGCCATGTGAGATAGGGATCCCTTAACCACCTGTCCACCAGATATGGGCTTCATACTCACTGAATAGGCTGAAAATTGTTTACTACAGTGAGAATCCCTTTTTCATTTTTCTTTCACTTCCATTTCTTTTCTTACTTAAAAACGTTGCATTTTGAAGGATGTACACTATAATTCTTCATATTAGACTGTTTAATAAAATGAAATTGGGACCAGCAGTTAACGTAATGGCTATGTCACTGGACTGCCATGTAGTCGACCACGGTTTGAGTCTCGGACCCAGTGGCTTAAACTCATACCGGGCGCATGTGCGTACGTGCCCAAGATCCCGAGAGGAGAATGGAGGAGAAGGGATTGTGGCGTGGCCATACCCCCTGGGAGGGGATTTCTTGCTTTCTGTCTCTCTGTCTCTCTCTGTCTGTCTGGCAAGCGCATGAGACCTATAGCAAAAACCTCTCCAAAAAAAAAAAAAAAAAAAAAAGAAAAAGAAAAAGAATGAGATTAAAGAATCAGAGATTTCAAATAGCTCACAGAAGCATAAAATATTTCTGGTTACACAGTTTGTCATGAAAAAATATCTGATAATGCTCATAGTGAAAGGAGGATATGAGAGAGCAAGAGCAGAACAAAGGGGTTGAGAGACTGGGACGTGTACATATATTACATAATGCTGCCTTTTTGTTTTAGAGGATTTCTTTTTCTATCAGGCACATGTTGTGCTTGCTGGAGGGACAGAGACAAAGAGATAGAAAGTGAGAAATCACCTCCCGAGGGGGATGGCCACGATGCAATCCCTTCTCCATTCTCCTCTCAGGATTTTGGGCACTCATGTACACATGCCCAGTGTGAGTTTTAAGCTGCTAGGTCTGGGATTCAAACCATGGTTGAATACATGGGAATTCAGCAATTTAATCATTACGGTATCTGTAAACATTTGGTATGTATTGAGTAAGGACATACAATGCCTCTCTTTTATAGTCTGGCTTGCTTTGTTTAGCAGTAAACCTTCCAAATTTGTCCGTTTTCTATCAAATGCTAGGAGACTTAATCAGCAACCCTCAGAATGGAGAATATATTACAAACTATGCATCAGATAAAGGACTGATAACCAAAGTACACTGTAAACTCAAGCAGCTTATCTGCAAAAAAAATAATCAACCCATTTAAAAGATAGGCAAAGGAGCTGAACAGACAACTCTCTAAGGAAGACATACAAACAGGCAAAAAACATATAAAAAATGCTCAACATCACTTATCATAAAGGAGACACAGAACAAAACAATGAGAGATACCACCTATGCCCATTCAGAATATCTAAGATTAAAAAACAAACAAACAAAAAACCAGTATGGTAAATTCTGAAAATGTTGTGGAGAAAAGGGAACTCTCCTACACTGTTGGTGGAAATGTAAATTAGTACAGCCACTGTGGAGAACAGTATGGAGATTTCTCAGAGACCTACAAATAGAACTACCATATATGATCAAGCCATTTCACTCTTGGGTATCAACCCCCAAAATAGGAATGCACTCAGTCAGAAAGTCAGAAAAACACTTGCACATCCATGTTAACTATGCCATTATTCACAATTCCTAAGACATGGAACCAACCCAAATGTCCATAAACAGATGAATGGGTTTAAGAAGTGTGGCACATACGTGGTATGGAATACCATTCGGTCAGAAAAAACAATGAGATCCTCCACTACATTTTTAAATAAGATTTTTATAATTTCTTTGAAATGAAGGGCATAGTATCCTTTCTCTATAAATGCATTATCTCTTGTATGTAATTAGTGCTACATACATATTTTGTCAAATTAATGGCAAGAGTATTTTTTGTTTTAGCTTTTTTGCTTCCCAAATGTGTAGATAGGTATGAAAATAAAATAATAGGACACTGAAAATCTACTTCCAATTAAGTAATATTTACACTGAAAATTGAGACTGGGTTCTTTGCTTTGTGGAATGCTTTAATGATTGATTTAAAGTAATCTGGAATTAAAACAATTTTTGAACATTTAAAAAAATAGAATTGTAAATATAGTGAAAACCAAATGAAATCTAGCAGAAGCTCCTGAAGTAAACTAGGCTAAAAATTAGGATCTGCTAGATACCTTCTCACCTTGATAGCACAGTAGAACAGCAAATAAAAGAGGTTGTTCGATGTCAGTCAATGCCGCACAGACAAGTAGCTTTGCAGAATAGTTTAAATGGTGTCTGACTGCATTTAGTACCTTTGTAATACATGTGACAGTCTCTGTATTCATTATAGTACTGGCAGGGGTTAGCTGAAAAATAAAATAGTATGGTCATACAACATTGCCTTAAAAATGTCATCAAGGAAAGATACTACCTTCCTAAAGAGGTAAAGTGAATTTTACAACAATAGCTAATTAAATTTGAGTAGAATGAACTAATTATATCTAAAATCAGAAGAGTGCTAACTTACGTGAGATCATATGTGAAAGGAAAGGACAACATTTTTTTCTTGATATAAAACAGTTTTTTATCATAATTTTTTGTGGGGAAACATCTAAGCAGCATCTTTCAATTACACTATAATTGAATATACTCAACATTTTAAAATTGTAATGATTACTAAAAATATTGGGCCAGTCAGTGGCATGGAAGTTAAGGTGCTGGATCCCACATGGCTGAGTGTGTGATTAGGGTCCCCAACCTGGCGGCTTGAAAATCATTCCAGGTGCATGCGTGTGCATATCGAAAATCTGGAGAGGAGAGTGGAGAAGGGAATGCAGTGTGGCCATCCCCCCTTAGGGGTGATTTCTCATTTGATTTCTCACTTTCTCTTGCTCTCTCACTGTCTCTCTGGTGAGCGCACATGCCCTATACCAAAAAACCTAAAAAACAAAACAAAACTTAAAAAAAAATTCTTTACCTTGACTTTTTCTATTAAAATGTATAAATGGATTTTTCTTAATATACCCAGGCAAAAATAACTATTGTATAATTCAATTCCTTTTCTTCTGCAAGATTTTCTCATTTCAATATACATTCTTAACACTTTATTATTTGGTAGCTAATTAAAATTTTCACATTTTCTCTTTCTCTTTCATAGAGAACAGTGTGGCCACCCCCCGGGGGGGGGGGGTGATGTCTCGCTTTCTGTCTCTCTCCGTCTTTCTGGTGAGCACACATGCCCTATAGGAAAAACCTCTCAAAGAAAAGAAAAAAAAAGAAACAAAAACAAAAACAAAAAAAACAAGGAAAAACAAAACAGCATGCCTTGATAGGTGGTCAGGGTGATATGGAAGTCACAGAGCAGCCAGCAGTGTGAAGACACTGAAAATTGATAGTATGCCTAATTTATAGCCTGCAAGAAGAAAGCCCTAGAATGTTTTTAAGAAGCAGAGAAAAATTTACATTTATGTTAACAATTTATCCAGGCCAACTATAATTAAGAATTTTAATTCTAAGAATGGATACTTAAAATCTCACTGCTACACCTTCTAATTCTTGTTGCAATAGATTGAATCAATGGTATCACTCTGGAGATGGGAGAGAAGAAAATAGAAATAATGTTGACATTTCCTATGGTAATACTGAGATAGAAGTTGTACCAAGGGGCCATCTTGTTTAATGACTATTGGAAAGAACACATGGCTCCCAGATCAATGGGTTATTTTAAGCAAACTAGACTTATAGAACTTACTACAAAGCTTATTCTCACAGTTTTGTGGACAGTGTTCGCAAGGGGTGCCATTCTTGTATGGTACATTCATTGTGTCAGGATCATTTCCCCTTAAAAGAGAAAAAAAAAAAAAACGAAAGAAAAGTGGTTTAATAAAATTCATTTTTGGAAAATACATATAAAATTTTATTCACTGTATACAGTCATTTAAAAAAGCAAATTGTATAAACATGCTTGTAAAGAACGAGTGATATCTTTTAAGATGAGTGTGAGAATTCTAAATCTCTACATATGATTATTTTTTGCCATGTACAACCAGCAAATCTGGATGTTATAAAAATATTTTTCAGATAATGTATACTACCCTTTGGACAGAGCTCGTAAGACCTTTTGGTAGTCAAACACAAGTAGAAGGGCTTTAGAACCAATTTTAGCAGGACATATTCTTTATTAATATCTACAAGGTCTTGCTAAACCATTATGAATAAAGATATGGTTTTTAACAATGTTAAAAAAACTTACATAATTCAAAGTAGACATGTTCTAAGTTCATCTTGAACTATGCCCTGTAAATGTGATACATATTTGTGTGTTTTATAAAAGTATATATGTTAGTGTCTTTTGTAAAAACATCGTGTACATAAAAGGAAGCTACTCAACATGGATAATACTAACGTGTTAGGTATAGGAAAAAAAAAAACAACAACAAAAAAACAGTAGATGAGAATGTCCAGTTCTGGGTTAATTTGAAATTCAGGAAAAAAGCCAAATAATTCTTATTTGTAGATTTCTAAAAATCAGATGTTTGGTTCTTAATATCATTTTGAAAGAAAGTAAACATTCTGGTTAATTATTATTAGTTTTTTGAATCTGGAGGTTAGACAGTGAAACAGAAGTAAAATATGATGCTTTGTGTGACCCAGATAGGAAGAATCTGGGTTCATGCCCAAAAACCTCATGGAGTAAACTGAGTGTACATGTCTCATGATCTGGGTCTACCGAAGCTGGGAGTGGATTGTAGTATTGAGACTGGTGAAAGTGTTACTGTCTGCCTCTGTCTTTCTTGCTCATGGAAGAAATAAATAAACAAAACAAAACAAAAAAACACTTTTTAGCTGACAATTATATCTTTAATATCTGAACTGTTACAACTTCTTTTTGTTGTTGTTGTTTTTGCCATAGGGCATGTGCACTTGCCTGAGAGATATTAAGAAAGACAGAGAGAGGGAAAGTGAGAAATCACTCCCTAGAAGGGATGGCCACTGCAATCCTTTTTCCCTTATTCTCCTCTCAGGATTCTGGGTACGCATGCACATGTGCCTGGTGTGATTTCAAGCTGTTAGATCTGGGATTCAAACTATGGTTGGCCATGTGGGATTCCAGTGCCTTAACTATCACATGACCTGCTGGCCCCACCACGTCATTTTATAAAAGGAAGTTATAAATTCAGTAAGAGATTTAGTCAAAGACACTTGGACTGTGACTAAGAAAATGTTGCTACCGCAGCTTTCTACGTTTCATACTTTTCTTTTTTGTATTGTTTGAATTTCACGGTTTACCAACTCCTGGAAAGATGGAGTTGCAAATGATGTGCTGTAAATCCAGAATGACCTTATCCTCCTCAGCACAGATTACATCGATGAAAATCCCAACAAATTTAAACTACTTAAATTAAAGTAAGTGAGACCAGTTAATAACTTACATGGAATTATTATATGATTCTATTATAATCTGGTATCTCTGTTGTGATACTGGATGCACCATTTAAAATGTAAGTATGTGCACCAGCAGATGGCATAGTGGTTAAGGCACTGGACTTCCACATGGCTGACTGTGGTTTGAGTCCTGGACCTGGCAGCTTGAAACTCACTCTGGGTACATGTACATGCATGCCTAAAATCCCTAGAGGAGAATGGAGAAGAGACTGTGGCATGGCTATCCCCTGCTGGGAGTGGTTTCTCACCTTCTGTCTCTCTGTGTCTCTGGAGAGCCCAGTTGCTCTATAACAAAAACAAAAACAAAAACAAAAACAAACAAGCAACCAAAAAAACTCTTAAAAATGTAAGTCTGTTAGCATATTATCAGAGAAATGCACATTGATTTATATTGGACATCTTAAACTGTGCTATACACAGGAGAGACAGTAGTTGAATACCAAGCTTAGAGCACATAGTATGGAGGAAACACTTCCATGTTTAACTAGAAAGTACACGTAGTTAAAGATGACAAACAGACCTACCATCAGCTTTCACTAGGATAAGTGATATTAAACTGGCATTAGCAGTCAAATATCAGGGGGTTATATCCAGCACTGAACATTCTCCCTTTTTCAAAAAGAAAAGGAAGTAGAGAAAAGAAAAAAGCCACACAGGTGGACCTCTGCAGTCATTCTTGTCTTACTTGATCATGCTCCATAATTATAATTAATAAAACAAGTAAGTACAGCTGGCCCTCACTGAAGCAAGCAGATTGGCTTTCTAAGATTTGTGACTAGTACCTGTGGTAGACTCTATACAGTGAATTTAATTTTTAGAGGGAAAACACACATCAATATTTACACTAGAATACTAAATATAATGAACACTTGGCATTCTTTGTTCCCTTCTTGAGACATCACTGCATTTCTACCTTTGAATTTTAGAATATATTTTTGTTTTGTTGAAGTAAATATCCTTGTTACTTTGCTTAAGGTAGTTTAAATGTTTCCCTTATACAATAACTACCAAAGAAGAAATGACACATGGGAACCTAGCAGTGAGTCATCCTAAAGTTTTGGGGCTGGCAGGTTGGCATGGTGGCTAAGGGCGCTGGACTCCCACCTGGCTGACCGCAGTTCAAGTCCTAGACCTGGTGGCTTGCTTTCTCACTTTTCTCACTCTCTCTCTCTCTCATTCTGTTGCTCTCTGGTCAAACTAAATTTAAAAAAAAGTCTTTTTAAAAAAATTTTTTACATTCGGTGAGATATAGATTTATTTAGTAAAAATAGGAAATAAAAATATGGTTATATATATGGGGACATGCACAATTTTTTTAGATATCGGCTAAATGATATTTTACCCCTAAAGAGCTGCCTAACTAAAAACTATATATACTTGAATTTTCTTTTATATTAACAATATTTTGCTTGAAAAATTGTATGTGTTTCCTTTAGGAGAATATATATTTAAAACCTGAAATAAACCAATAATACATACTCATGACAATAGTGACAGACATAGTGATAACCAGGTAATCCTTTTTTGCGGCATAATGCAATGCCACAGCCAATGAGATATGAAGTAGCCCAAACAATCTGCAAAGATAGAGAGATTGTTGTAATCAGAGTTGCTATTTCACCAAATGATCAGAACATCAATATTGTTACCCACAATTAAGAATAAGCATGCTTGCTTTTAGGTTTGCCTTGAGCATGACTTACTAAGAAATTATAGAAATAAGAGTTCTACATCTCTACATAACATTCATACACACATGTACACATGGTTGCACACATTAGAAACCAAGTGGGGTAATCCAAATAGGTTAACAGGGAAGGCTCACTTGATGATTGGCATTTTCTTTAGTTATACCCAGTTTATTTTTCTTTAGGACTATGTTGAAGTTCTGGATACCTTTTCTAATTAAAAAAAAAATCCTAACATTTTCTCTGGGATATAATAAAAAGAAGTGGTGCCATCATTTTTCAGTGAATAGTACGTTGTTCAGACAGAACCTAGATGTTGCCATTCTGTACGCGGAGTGTATGTGGCTGTGCATGGGATTCGTTTCTCAGACTACATTATCCAGTCAGTTCAGCCTCGTACTCATTAAAGCTTTGTGTCAACTCCCCACGACTCAGTCTTATCTGAACTAGAGGGTGTCAGAAATTCTCACTATGAAACATGAGTGGCTATCATTAACCCTTACTTATTCTCCCCTTGTCAACCTATGTAAACTATCACTTAGCAGGAAGAACAGTGCTTAGTGATCATATAAATATTAAAGCATACAAGGAACTTATTCGAGAAAAGGCATATGGTAGAGTACTGAGTTGGCTTTGGAGGCAAAATGACTTAGATTTAAATTCCATCCTTATCACTTCCTGGCTGGGTGGTACTTAGTTTGCTTTGGACCTCTGAGTTTCACTTTCTCACATCTAAAATCAGAGACAATAATGCTATCTTCTATATCCTAAGTGAATGGTGGGAGTGAAATAATGAACATTTAAGTAGTTGGAAGATAAAATGTTTTCAAATATCTTTGATTTGGTTGCCTTAATTGCTTGAAACTGAAAAAAATGGGTTTGAAAAAAACAAATTAATAATATCTGATGATAGTAGAATTAAGGTTCTATATCAAAGTGATAAGGCTAATGGTTTTGTGATGGAATTAATGAGTCTTGTCAGTGATTATATGAAAGAAATAAAAGGCAAGGAAGGGTGTCACAAATTTGTCAAATTGTTAGCTTTCAAGATGTTAATTTATTATCCTTTAAACGTTTGATCATGTAAATTATAAGACTACTAGGTAGTCTAGCATTGAAAATGCTCTTGGATTCCAGACACATAACTTTTGTATCCAGAGGTATCGATTTAAAATTAGAAAACTATTTGTTAATGCTCTAGTTTTGATTTCTGCACTATATCCATAAGTGATTAAGTCTATATTTTTTTAAAAAATGCTTTACCTTTTTCATCTTTCAACCTCATTTTAAAGAAAGTTTGATTTTAAGTAGATTTTATTTTTAGTGAAACTTATCAATGGGCACATCTGATTTTGTCTTAGGGACAATAGCTGTTTTCCATGTTAAGTATTTAAATATTCTATGTCTTCTGAGGTACATTCTGTTAATTTATTTTTTACTGAAAAAATATAACTGAGAAATTTAGAATAATTTCTGTAATATTAATTCCTTTTCTATGAGAACAGGAAGATCAAAGACCTTTTAAAAACATGAGTTATATCAAACCACTCCCCTGCTTAAGATCCTCCAATGACTTCTTGTTGCATTTAAAATAAAATGTAACATGTCTCAGACTTCTTGCTGCATTTATGTATCTTAGACCCAGGTGTGTCTTGGACCACCCTTCTCGTATAACCATCCACCATTAAGCCCCCAAGTCTTCCCCACAGTGTGGGAACCAACAGCAGCAAGAGAGATGGACTGAGCACAAAGGAACCACATGTCTCAGACTTCTTGCTGCTGCATTTTGCCCATCCAGCTGTATTTACAGATTTCACAGTTTGTTGAACCATAGTTTGCTGAGTGGCTAATGATAGCCACTCATGTTTCATAGTTTGCTGGGGCGTGACTTTTACTTATTCCTTTAGTTGAATCTCTCCAGCTCAGTGCCAGGTGCACCTGATCTTGAAAGACTAAGAAGGGAACCAATATATGAAGCTGACTACAGACATCCTTCTATGATCGCAAGACAAGGCCCTCTCCCAAAAACATGCTTGAGAAGTAGAGCACTTCTCCTCTCACCCTACTGACTCTATGGAATCAACATCAAAAAAGTAGGAAGAAGTATATGATTCACCAGATAATCAGAAACCAGTGCAAGGGCACAAGAGACATGAGAAAACAAAGAAATATCTCTCTTTGAAGGGAACAAAGCAATTCTTCCTCAACTTTATTCAGCATAAAATAATTCACAGAAATGTCAGAGAAAGAATTCAGATTATCTGTAGTGACAAAACCGAATGAGATCCAAGAGAAAACAATCAACGAACACCAGGAGATTAAGAAGTCCTTCCGAGATTTGAAAAAGGAGATAGACACCATAAAAAAGAATCAAACAGAACTTCTAGAGATGAAGACTGTAATATAGGAAATAAAAACCTCTCTTGGAAGTATTAATAACAGATTATACTACCCAGAAGATAGAACTACTCTAGAAGAAAAAACTCTGACTTAGATAAAACTACCAAAAAGAATTAAAAATAAATTGAGGACAACATATGTGAAAAACTAAACACCATTAAATACCCAAATATGTAAATAATAGCTATTCCAGAAGGTGAAGAATCTGACAAGGGCACAGAAGATTTATTCCATAAAATACTTGCAGAACATTTCCCAAATCTAGAGAGGCATTCAGACATCTAGACTCAAGAAATACAAAGGATCCCAAATCCAATCAACGTAAGAAGATCCTCTGCCCAGTACATAATAGTTAGATTGGTCAAAAACAATGACAAGATTCTAAAAATAGCAAGAGACAAATGTCAAGTTACTTAAAAAGGTTATCCGAATAGGCTAACATCAGACTTTTCAACAGAAACAATTCAGGCAAGGAAAGAATAGGAAGACATATTCAAAACATAAAAAGAAAAACAATTTCAACCAAGAATACTATAACCTGGCAAGATTATTCTTCAAATGGGAAGAATAAATAAAATCATTCACCAAGAATTCACCAACACTAAATCAGTGCTTCAGGAATTACTGAAAGAATTACCATATCAAGAAAATTAAAGACAGGCAAACAGAAATAAGAAAACAAACAAACAAATCCCAAATGGTTTATATAATGGCCTGCATAAATCTGAAAATATCAAAATAATGTTGATGTTAATGGATTAAATTATCCTATCGAAAGTTTGAATGGATTAAAAAAGGAGTCCTCTATATGATGCCTACAAGAAATGCACCTCATGGATAAACACATATGTAAACTGAAGGTGAAGGGCTGGAAGAAGATATTCCATGCAAATGGAAATTAAAAAAAAAGGCTGAAGTCATGATATTGATATCAGACAAAACAGACTTTAAGACAAAAAGTGTAAGGAACAAAGAGGGACACTACATAGTAATAAAAGGGCTAATTCCTTTCACTTATTAAAAATGTTAAAAATTGACTGCAAAACAGTTGCCATGTTATACTGACAGCAACTTCTAGCATTTTGGGTTTACTGTGTCTCTTGATTATCATGCGTTTGAATTAATCTTGCTTTGCTTTGCTCATCAAGGTCAAAATGTGGTGACCAAAAACAGAGATACTGACCCAGACTCTGGACAGGCTCAGGATAATGCATGTGCTTATGTCTTAGTTTTTGACAGAAGGATTTAAAATTAGACAAAAAAATGAAATACAAAAAATATTATAGAATAAAAATATACAGAAAGAAATATTTTCTACAGTCATACATTGTGTTTTATGTTTTCAGATAAGAGTTAAAATGACAAAAAAATTAGAATATTGTAAGAGTTTAAAAGTAAAAGAGTTAGGATAAGCTGAAGGTCATCTATCACTAAAAAAAATAAAAAAAATTATGAATTTAGTGTAACCTACATGTACAGTGTTCATAAAGTCTACTGTAGGCTACAATAGGGCTTCACATTTACTCATTCCTAACTGACTCACTCAGTGCAACTTCTAGCCCTGCAAACTCCATACATGGTAAGGACCCTGTATGGTTGAATCATATTTCGTCTTTTATACTGTATTTCTACTGCATCTTTTTTTATGTTTAGTTATGTTTAGGTACACAAATGTTTTTCACTATGTTACAATTGCCTATAGTACTTTGTACAGTAACATTCTGGGTAAGTGCGTGTGTGTGTGTGTGTGTATGTGTGTGTGTGTGTGTGACCAAAATCCCCAGAGGAGAATGGAGGAGAAGGGGTTGCACCGTGGTCACTCCTGGGGGTTGATTTCTGACTTTCCCTTCCTGTCTCTGTCTCTCTCTCTCTCTGGTGAGCACACATGCCCTATGGCAAAACTCTAGAAATAAAAATCAGCTATAAATGGATTAAATATCTAAATGTTATAGCTGAAACTGTAAAACTCTTAAAGGAAACATGGGATAGAATCACAATACTGAATTAGCAATGAATTCTTGCACATGACACAAAAAGCAAAGGTCAATATATAAATTACTAAATCAGACTTTATCAAAATTAAAAACTTTTGTGCATCACAGGATCCCATCATTTGAGTAAAAAGGCAACCCATATAACAAACATAATATTAGTACCAGGTATACCTGATAGAGGATCAATATCCAGAATATATATAAAGAACTCCCATAATCCAACAACAATGGAAAACAACCCAATTAAAAATAAGTGAAGGACTTAAATAGACATTTTCTAAACAAGATATACAAATGACCAATATACACTTGAAAAGCAATTCAGCATCACTAATAATTAGGGAAATGCAACAAAGAGACAGCACTCCAACAGGTTCTTTTTCTCAAGTTTATTTATTTATTCTATAACTGAGACAGAAATGAGAGAGAGAGAGAAATACCCTCAACAGGGTCTTGATGCCACAATCCATCCCCTAGCCTCAGCTAGCCCTGGATCATGGGCTGCACATGCACATGCATGTTGTACTCAGGGAGGGCTCCTGATATAAACCCGGAACTTCCCACATGTGTCAGCCGCTCACAGCATCACCTTCTACTGTTGTATCACTACAGCCCTGGTTTTTCTTGTTCCTAGGTTAACAGCTCAAAAGGGATTTTCTTTGTCTCAGGAGAAATCATTTTTTGAGTATCGTGCATATCTGATTTAGATAATATTTAGATGTGACTTTGGATTTTAGACTTTGGAGTTGATCCTGGAATGAGTTAAGGCTTTGGGGGCTGTTAAGATGGAGTAAATGTATTGTCCATATAAGGAGTTCTTAGCTTGTTGAGAGATGGCAGTGGTAGAATATTTGTGTCCTCTGAAAATTCCTATTTGAACACAAAGTTTGTGTTCTCTTGGAATTCATATTTGAACAGAATATTTGTGTCCCCTAGGAATTCATAGTTTGAAGCCCTAATCCCCAGTGTGCCAATAATTGGAGATGGGCCTTCTATGTTAAATTAAGGTTAAATGAAATCATAAAAATTGGGCCTTGGTGCAATAGGATTAGTGTCTTTGTAAGAAGGGACACTGGACACTCGTCTTCATTTCTCTCTCTTGCACTTTCCACTTATGTTAGGACATGGTGAGAAGGTGGCCATCTATAAGCCGAGAAGAGAACCTTCACCAGAAGCCAACTATGGAAGATCTTGGACTCCCAGGGTATGGAAAATCAGTTTCTGTTGTTTAATCCCCCAGCCTGCTTTACTTTGTTATGGGATCCCAAGCCGACTAACACAGTAAGAATGTAAAGTAATTGGAAATTTTATAAATTTTTAGTGGGAATATAAAATAATATAGCTGCTGTTTAAAATAGCATGCTACTCGGGACCAGCAGTTAGCGTAATGGCTATGTTGCTGGACTCCCATGTAGTCGACCGCGGTTCGAGTCCCGGACCTGGTGACTTAAACTCACGCCGGGCGCTTGTGCGTGTATGCCCAAGATCCCGAGAGGAGAATGGAGGAGAAGGGATCACGGCATGGCCATTCCCCCTGGGGGGGGGGGTGATTTCTCGCTTTCTGTCTCTATGTTTCTCTCTGTCTTTCTGGCGAGAGCACGCACCCTATAGCAAAAACCTCTCCAAGAAAAAAAAAATAGCATGCTACTTTTTCAAATAATTAAACATAGCAGTTGCGTGTGACCCTGCAATTGAAAGCAGAGACTCACACAGGTATTTGTACATCTGTGTTTACAGCACAATTATTCAGAATAACCAAAAGGTGAAAACAACCCAAATGTTCATTGATAGATCAAAAAACAAACAGAGATGATACATACGCACAATCAAATATTTTTCAACTTTCAAAAAAGAATTAAATTCTCACATATGCTACAAAATGAATAAACTCACATTTATGATATTGTGCTAAGGAAGGCAGATACAGAGGAACTAATATTGTACAATTCTAGTTACATGAGGTACTTGGGGAAAGTCAAATTTATGAAGGCAGAAAATAGAACACTAGTTGCTAAAGGTTTGGAGAGGAAGAAATGGAGAGTTACTGTTTAATGGGGATAGGGTTTCAGTTGGAAGAGATGAAAATATTCTGGTTATTATTCACAACAAGTTAAATGTACTTAATGCCACTGAATATTAATGGCACATAACTTAAAAATAGCGAAAATGGTTATTTTTTTTTCATTATGCTATAGGGCACTTGTGCTTCCCAGAGAGAGATAAAGAAAGAGACAGAGAGAGAGGGGACGTGAGCAATCACTCTCTGGGAGGGATGGTCATACTGTAGCTCCTTCTCCTCTCTTCTCTCCTTGGGATTTGGGGCATGTACGCTTATGTGCCCAGTGTGATTTTCCTTTCTTTTTTTTAAATTTTATTTCAGTGTATTTTATGCATTTAATCACTGTACATCACCACAGCTTTAAAATGAGTTTTCCCAGCATGAATACACTGCACACCAGTCCAGTTAAAGATATCATGTTATCATCAGCAGATAACCCTCCATTTATGTGCCCCTTACATGTCCTGCCTCTGTTTTTCTCCTTTATTTCCTTCCTCTCACCCACTGTGATTTTCAAGCCAGCCTTAAACACCACATTATGTTTATTTTACAATAATGAAAATAAAGGTGGGAATAAGAGGTTCTCTGTATTGTATGGGACTATTATTTTCACTCTTCAAATATCATAAATGTATTTTATAAATGGGATTGGTATTGATGTTTTATGATTATGTGACCTTCCAGGAAAATCAAATTTGTAAAGAAGGGAAATAAGAAGTTTATCTCCTCTAAGCCATCTGCTGAGAAAGTCACATCTCCTTCTAATCCAAAGAATACGAGAAGTTTAGTGGATTGCATAAAGATTGTAATAATCAGGTAGAATAATTTTCAGTTGTTCCTCAATAACCTTTACCCCACCCAAGTTTGCAGTCATTTACGCGAGTATTTGCCAGCACACCGATTACCTGAGTGTAGTGGTCAGTTGTTATGGCCTCATCTGTTGATGTCCAGTGCCCATAATTAAAATGTTTAGACTCATTGTACCAGAGCTTTATTACATTTGTCCATGAGATGGGAAAAGATGACAGATACATATTTTCTCCACAAAAGGTTACTGAAAGGAGAAAATAAAACTGAGTCATGTTTTTAAAAAGCTGAAAATAATGTAAAAGGCAGGTTTCTTCATTTTTATTTTATAAATTTTTCATTAATTATCTAGGTAACATCTGATCATAAGAAAGAAACTCAGTAGTAATCCTTCTAGCAATCTTAATTATCATTCATGAATGAGCAGGTGCTCCTCAGGTTTGGTGAGAAATTGACAGTAGGAGATGATGCACGTGCTTTGAGATCAGAATAACAGAATTTTAGTCTCTGTCCTGCCCAAGCTGATGGAAATGGTGAAACCAAATCAGAGAACTCTATAGGGTCAATGGTTTGAAAGTAGCCATGCACAGGTACTCATCATGAGAAATAAACATTTGTTTATTAATTGTCCACTCACGGTGAGTTCTTGATTAAGCATAGTATTCAGGAGTAATCTACATTTCCCTGGGACAGAGAAGAGCCATTGTGCTAAATCACTGCTTTACAGCCTTGGGCTATAATTTCCAATGATCTGTAGTTATGTCCCTAAAAGTGTTCTTAAGGCAGTTTCATGAGTTGCATATAACTCACTTCTTATCTATATTGCTGTTCCAGATCTGAAGAAATCCGAGGTATCTGCATAGAATGAAAACCTAGGTCTCTATCTGAACTCAACTCTTCCGTAATACTTAGAGCCTTGATTCTTTTCTTTAGATATTCAGATCTTGAAATCTGAAACTTTAAATATCCAAATTTTAAAATTCAATAGTAACAAAGCAATGTTACTGCCACAAGTCGCTGATAAATATAGCTATGTGCAACTATATACTGGAGGACTTAGCCTACTCTTGACAATTGACAGTCCTTGTTATTCATTCATTCAATTAATTTTAAGCACAAAGGAGATCATAGAGACATATACTTACATGGGAGTCTCCTCTCAAGTGGGTTACTCTTTGTCATATCACAGTAACTTGCTATGATTCTGGCATTTTGTGCAGCCTCTTCACTCCAACTCTACAGTAGAAAGAGAAAACTAAACACATGGTCTAATTAATATTTTCATATTAAGATTCCAGTGTGTAGTTTTTAGAAGTCTTATAATATCTTTAATTGCCTAAGTGGCCATTCCTCCCTAGGGGTGATTTCTCACCTTCCCTCTCTTCCCTCTTTGTGTCTCTATCTCTCTGTAGCAAGTACACACACCCCATAGCAACAAAACAAAACAATAAACAAACAAAAGAAACCCCAAAACAAAACAAAAAACTAAAAATAAATTAAATAATGAGATTATTCTTCAATATTTAGTAGCAAAAGGAAGAAAAAAATATCAATTAATTGTACTGGCCCTTGAACTCACAAATTGAAAATCCAGTAATAACATTTAAATGTAGCTTCTCTCTCAGATGTAATAAATAATTTAAGAAAATGCTGTCAGTTAAACAGACAAGAGTTAGAAATTCAGTCTAATAATTCAGTAGTAGTTTTACCTCTGACATGTTATTTTCTCTCTTAGAATTTCAGTTTCTATATCTGTGAAATGTAAGCTATAATTCTTACTTAATCTTACTTAAAGATTGGTTGGGACCAACAGTTAGCGTAATGGCTATGTTGCTGGACTCTCATGTAGTCAACCGCGGTTCGCGTCCCAGACCCGGTGGCTTAATACTCACACCGGGCTCATGTGCGTGCGTGCCCAAGATCCCGAGAGGAGAGTGGAGGAGTAGGGATTGCAGTGTGGCCATCCCCCCTGGGGGTGATTTCTCACTTTCTGTCTTTCTGGCGAGTGCACGCACCCTATAGAAAAAAACCTCAAAATAAAAAAGAAAACCAGAAAGAAGAGAAATACATTTAAAGCATTTACTGAAAAATACCTTAATAATAAGTGGACCTGTGAGGGTTCAGACCTGCCTTGTTCAAGAGCAAACTATAATTATGTGGTCAATTTGCTGCATTGCTTGCTCATCTCGTCAATCATAACTTCTCATTATGGCCTGTCTTATATTTACTGAGAGTAAATATAGGCTGGTGAAGTTTTAGAACCCCGCCATAGCTGCTTTGTTGGGATTTAAATAAAGCATGTATATTAAAACCTGGTAGGGCCCAGTCGCAGTGAAGGTTAGTTGAATCCTAAACCAGCCTGAACAGGCTGGCATGGTAGTATTATCTGGGAGGTGGACTGCTGACATTAACTCTGACCTGGCATGGTGGTGCTAACTGGGAGGCTAAGGCAGAAGATCATAACCGCAAGACTGTCAAATATACCTACCTCCTTCTTTCCCTCATCTTTCTCTTTCTTTTTTTATTAAAAACAAAACATAACAAAAAATAAAAATAATAACAACTAAAAAAATGAGGGGAGCATACAACAAATTACTAGACCATATGACAGACTAGTACATAAATAAATAAATAAATAAATAAATAAATAAATAAATAAAACAGAAAGCAAAACTAAAAGAAAAAAAAAAAAAAACCTGGGTAGAGGCCAGCAGGTGACATGGTAGTTAAAGCACTAGATTTCCACATGGTCAACCACAGTTTGAGTCCTGGACCTGGTGTCTTGAAAATCATACCAGGCGTGTGTGCATGTGTGCTCAAAATCCTAAGAGAAGAATAGAGGAGAAAGGATTGTGGTATGGCCATTCCTCCCGGGGAATGATTTCTCACTTTCCCTCTCACAAATGTACTTGTTTTATGGCAAAAATCTAAGAACAAAACAAAAAGCAAACAACAAACAAACAACAAACAAACAACAAACAAACAAAAAAAGTGCCTAGAGAAACACCTTGAAATTTATCTGGTCAAATTGTGCTTTACTACTCTAAGAAATGTAGAGAAGCTGCTACCGGTTAATTCTTTACAGGTATATTCTCTCATCCATTCATGATCAGGTAACAAACATTGTGAATGTGAAAAATATATGCTTTTTATTTTATTTTATTGTAAGCATAGGATCTCTCTGTGTTGTGATCCTGCTGCTCAGCTTCCTGAGTAGCTAAGATTACAGCTACTGTAATCTTGTACCATCACGTCCAGCCTTTAGGGTTGGTTGAGAGTGGAACCTGGGCCTCCCATGTGGCCTAAGCCTGCCAAGCAGCATGTGATACTTTAGCTGGATCTATGACTAGTTTTTTATTCAAATGTTCTAAGTGATATTTTGCCTAACTTTCCCCAGGGAGACATGGACCAATGGAAAAATCATCCTGTTGGAGTATTTCCATTACGTATTTATGGCTATACAGTTACAGGTTGTATATTAAAGTAATTAAACACATACAAAGACAAACACAGAGACACCATGTTTATTATTCATTTTTGTGCCACGCATTATGCTAATGGTTGCAGATATAAATATAAAGAGTTCAATCCTGAAGAATTTAATATCTAATGAGGAGAGAAATTGCTCTTATCCTTTATTTTTTTTCTTTTTGGACTGTTTTTTACTATGGGGTGTGTGCGCTCGCCAGAGAGACAGAGAGATAGGAAGCGAGAAATCACCCCCCAGGGAGGATGGCCACGCCACAATACCTTCTCCTCTATTTTCCTCTCAGGATCTTGGGCATGCACACACACGCACCCGGTGTGAGTTTAACCACTGGGTCTGGGACTTGAACTGCGGTCCACTACATGGGAGTTCAGTGACATAGCCATTACGTTAACTGCTGGCCCCATTGCTCTTAGTCTTTAAATGAAAGACTGTCTATTTGTGGATGGAACATGCTAGAATTGTGGTCCCCAGATTTTTTAAAATTTAATTTCTGGGCCCATTTCATGGAGATTCTGATTAAAAATGTCTTTCTGATACCAGAATTAGATTGAGATGTGTTTGTCCCAAGCATCTGTATAAGAAGGTAATAGACTATGTCAACCATAACATTTTCTTAGTGGATATTACAACAGATTTCAGTAATAATCTTGAGAGAAGAATTGCACCAACAAATGAACAATCTGAGGAAAGCTACATGTGGACCAAACTTTGGGTGTGTGTAGGATTGATTGAATGGAGAGGTGTAGTCAGTATGCTTAGAGGAAAACGATTAGCTGCAGGCTACATGCTACGCCCTGTACAGTCCTCCACCTCTCAGCTGAGTTTTTACCAAATAGTAGTAGAGATCGGTTTGCTATTGTTGTCACGGAAGAACACCTGTTTGTAACAGCTTCATCATGCCAGTTATTAAAATCTTAACAGGACACAGGCTTGGTAAACGTTCACATTCACTTATTAAACTGGAGGATCTTAATGAGTTGGCTAGATAAAAGGTCATTTTTGCGCATGGTGGTTAAGGGCACTGGAGTCCCACATGGCCAATCACAGTTTGAGTCCTACACCAGTTTGAGACCTGGTGGCTTGCTTTCTTATTTTCTCTCTCTCGCTTTCTCTCTGGTCAAATTAAAATAAATAAATACATAAGTAAAGTTCAATAAAATAATTCTTGAAAAGGAAAAAGGTCATTATTTCACCTTTCATTTCAGACGAGCCAACATCTGGGCACTTACATTTCAAGAGAAATTTTACCTAATGAATGTTGCCATCTATCACATTTTGAAAGTGACCTTCAAAAAAAAGTGAACTTCCTTTTCTCTATGTGAAAAGTGGAACTTCTACACACTCTTCCCTTTTTCAAGGGTGGTTTTGTGCCAATGCATAAAAGGGGAAACACTCAAATGAAAGGAATAGCCTGATTCTGATTTTTGGGGATCTATGTATGGATGATATAAGATAGAGGGACTAATTACTTCAATACTGTCATATTTGGAGCATGTGCTGTCATGTTAATTTGTTTTGAGGAGCCATATATTGGATGACTAGTTAAATCTAGCTGACGACTAGTTAAGGCTAATAACCAGGCAGGCTACTAGTTAATAGCGACTGTAGAACTGGTCAAAACTGGTCAACCACTAGTTAAGACTAGTAACCTGGAAGGCTACTAGTTAAGACCAGATTGAGGGCTAGTTAAAACTAGCTGGTGACAAGTTAAACCTGGCATGACTAGTTAAGGCTAGTACCCAGCCAGGCTACTAGTCAAGACCAACTATAGAACTAGTTAAGACTAGTAAGCAGAAAAACTACTAGTTAAGACCGACATGACACCTAGTTAGAACTGTTAGCAAGGCAGACAACTGGTTAAACCTTACCTGAGGACTTGTTAAAATCAGTATGCAGAGACACTACTAGTTAGCACCAACCGGAGGACTAGTTAAAACTTGTTGACGACTCGCTAAGACTACTAAGCAGAAACACTTCCAGTTAAGAACTAGAGGACTGGTGGAGACTAAGAACCAGGCCGACTACTAGTTAAAACCCACTTGATGACTACTAGATAAAGACATAAAGACCAACTAGATGACTAGTTAAACCCACTTGCTGACTAGTTAATGCTAGAAACCAGGCAGACAATTAGTTAAGGCTATCTCTAGGACTAGTTAAAAATTAGTTGATTACTAGTTAAGACTACTAGTTAAATCGAACATGGCAACTAGTTAAGACTGTTTAACATTCGTTGACGACTAGTTAAGATGGGTTAACATTAGTAGACGACTAGTTAAGACTAGAAACCAGGTTGACTACTAGTTAAATCTAAAAAGACGACTAGTTAAGGCTGGCCAACATTGGTTGACGACTAGTTAAGGCTACTAACCAGGTGGACTACTAGTTAAATCCTACAAGACGATTAATTAAGACTGGTTAACAATAGTTGACAACTAGGTAAGGCTGGTTAATATTGGTTAACAACTAGTTAAGGCTGGTAACCAGGTGGACTACTAGTTAAATCTAACAAGACGACTAGTTAAGATTGGTTAACAGTGGTTGGTGACCAGTTAAGGCTAGTAACCAGATCAATTACTAGTTAAATCTAACAAGTCAGTTTGTTAAGGCTGGTTAACATTGACAACTAGTTAAGGCTATTAACCAGGTCGAGTACTAGTTAAATCCAACGAGACGACTAGTTAAGTCTGGATAACATTGGTTGACGACTAGTTAAGGCTAGTAACCAGGTGGACTACTAGTTAAATCTAACAAGACGACTAGTTAAGATTGGTTACCATTGGTTGGCGACTAGTTAAGGCTAGTAACCAGATCAATTACTAGTTAAATCTAACAAGTCAGTTTGTTAAGTCTGGTTAACATTGGTTGGCGACTAGTTAAGGCTACTAACCAGGTCGACTACTAGTTAAATCTTTCGAGATGACTAGTTAAGTCTGGTTAACATTGTTTGACTACTAGTTAAGGCTAGTAGCCAGGTATACTACTAGTTAAATCTTACGAGACAACTAGTTAAGTCTGGTTAACATTGGTTGACGACTAATTAAGGCTAGTAACCAGGTGGGCTACTAGTTAAATCTAACAAGACGACTAGTTAACGCTGGTTTGCATTAGTTGATGACTAGTTAAGGCTATTAACCAGGTCGACTACTAGTTAAATCTAACAAGTCAGTTTGTTAAGGCTGGTTAACATTGGTTGGCAACTAGTTAAGGCTACTAACCAGGTCGACTACTAGTTAAATCTAACGAGACGACTAGTTAAGTCTGGTTAACATTGGTTGACAACTATTTAAGTCTAGTAACAAGGTGGGATACTAGTTAAACCTTATGAGACAACTTGTTAAGTCTGGTTAACATTGGTTGACGACTAGTTAAGGCTAATAGCCAGGTGGGCTACTAGTTAAATCTAACAAGACAACTAGTTAATGTTGGTTTGCATTAGTTGATGACTAGTTAAGGCTATTAACCAGGTCGACTACTAGTTAAATCTAACAAGTCAGTTTGTTAAGGCTGGTTAACATTGGTTGGCAACTAGTTAAGGCTACTAACCAGGTCGACTACTAGTTAAATCTAACGAGACGACTAGTTAAGTCTGGTTAACATTGGTTGACAACTATTTAAGTCTAGTAACAAGGTGGGATACTAGTTAAACCTTATGAGACAACTAGTTAAGTCTGGTTAACATTGGTTGACGACTAGTTAAGGCTAATAGCCAGATGGGCTACTAGTTAAATCTAACAAGACAACTAGTTAATGCTGGTTTGCATTAGTTGATGACTAGTTAAGGCTAGTAACCAGGTAGACTACTAGTTAAATCTAAAATGACAAGACTGGTGAACATTAGACAGACAATACCCCAAACAGGGTCAGTATGCTCAAAGAGGTCTCCAGGTGCAAGTCCAGAACCTTCCTCTATGGGTCAGCCTTGCAGAGCCTCACATTTTACTACTATGCCACTGTCAGAACCCAAGAAGACTCTTTTACAGAGTTCCTTGGCCTACCCTCTGAGGACTACCTCTACTGGTTTTAAAGTTCAAGTATTCCTTTTACTATGGAAGTACAACTTGACCCTTGAACATGAGGGTTAGGGGCACCAACCCTCTGCCCAATCGAAAATCCCAGTATAACTTTCCACTCCCCTAAGACAACTATCAAGAGCCTGCTGTTGACTAGAGGACTTACTAAGAGTATAAATAGTTGATTAATACACATATTCACATATTATATAGTGTATACTATACTTTGATAATAAAATAAGCTAGAGAAAAATGTTATTAAGAAAACCATAAGGGAGACCAGCAGTTGGAATAATGGCTATGTTGCTGGACTCCCATGGAGTCGACCGTGGTTTGAGTCCCGGACCCGGTGGCTTAAACTCACACCGGGCGTGTGTGTGTGTGTGTGTGTGTGTGTGTATGTGTGTCAAAAATCCTGAGAGTAGAATGGAGGATAAGGGATTGCAGCGTGGCCAACCCCCCTGGGAGTGATTTCTCGCTTTCTGTCTTTCTGTCTCTCTCTCTGTCTTTCTGGTGAGTGCACACACCCTATAGCAAAAACCTCTCCAAAAAAAAAAAAAGAAAAGATTGGTTCAAAGAGTTTTTTTTTTTTTTTTTTCCCTTTATTTTTCTTTAGACCAGAGAGGGACAGAGAGAGAGAGAGAGAAAGCAAGCCGCCAGGCCCAGGACTTGAACCATGGTCAGCCATGTGGGAGTCCAGTGCCCTTAACCACCATGCCACCTGCTGGCCCCAGTTCAAAGAGTTTTAAGTAGATACTTTATGTAATACGTATTCACTGTGATCTGCAAAATCTCATAGTATGTGCTGAAATAAAAAACAAAATAGCTTTTTAGAAGCAAGTATAGCATCATCCATCTTTATCTATAATTATAAATAATAATAAAAATTAACTAACACCACTGCCAGAATCTTCTAATCAATTTTCACTTTATCCTCACAGAGACACCATGAGGGAGATACTATTACTCTCCCCATATTTATTGGTGGGTAGGCCGAATCTGTGAATACAATCTCCCCAACACTGTCTTCTTTGCACCCTATACATCCATTTTTTATTTTATTATTTTTTTAGAGACATTTTTGCTATAGGGCATATGCACTTCCTGGAGAGACAAAGAGAGACAGAGAGACAGAAAATGAGAAAACACTCCGTGGGGGAGTGCAATCTCTTCTCCTCCAATCTCCTCTATGGATTTTGGGGACATAGGTCCAAATGTCCAGCATTTTAAGCTGCTGGGTCCGGAACTGGTACCCTAGTCAACTGCGTGGGAGTGAATGACATAACCATTACGCCTTCTACTGGTCCCTCGCTCTATACATCCATTTAAGAAACTGATATTGGGAGCAGCAGATGCCATAATGATTACATTGCTGCACTCCCACATGGCCTACCACAGTTCGAGTCCTGGACTTGGCATCTTGAAACTCACACCTAGCACATGTGTGTGTGGGGTGTGATTTCTCACTTTTTGTCTCTCTGTCTCTGGTAAAAGCACACACCCTATAGCAAAATTCTTTCTTAAAAATAAATAAATAAAAACAAGAAGAAACTGTTCTTACATTTTTCATGTAGCATGTTACCAACAAAAGTCACACAGTTAGTTTTTACTATATCCTTTTATCTAAATTGTTCAAACATTCTTTAGAATGTAGAACTTTCAGATTTTTTTCTTTTTATAATATGTTTTATTTACATTTAATCATTCATACAATACGCTTTTCTAAGTATACTTGCAGTGCACGGCAATCTAGTCAAACATATCATATACATTGTCCTTAACAGATAACTTTCCATTCTTGTGTGACATTTATATTTTCAACATTTTCCTTGCGTGGAAACAAGTTTTCTATTATATGCATATGCTGCCATCTTGAGGTAGCTTTCTAGAATTACCTTTTAAGATGATGAATTTGCTAAACTATGAGATGATTAAATAACTCATCAGCCTACAATGAGTGAAAACATGGTTTTGCAGGTTTTAATTGTTTTATGCAAGAAGAGAAGAAATTATGGCATGGTTATGTGGAATGAAGGATCAGAGGTGACACAACACATCTGGTCTATGCATAGAATTTCTGGGCAGTGGGGATGCTATTGCATTTACTAGAAAAACAATTTTTTAAAAAACAACAGCAACAGTGTTTTGTTTTAACAGTGGTTAGAACTGCGATGAATCTGGTAAATCACAGCCAATATCTGGTAGTGGGTGCTGTGATGCCACCCAGGTTCAGACTCGTCCCCCAGCATCTGGGAGTCCTGACAACAGACAGCTCTACTCTCTGCCCTCTCTGAAAATTGCCCACAAATGCGGGCATCCACTCTTCTAAAGCCAGTCCACTGTCAAGAACTGGCAGATGGGATGTCAGGCCACCTCTGCCTAGTTTGGGACAACGGACGGGAACCTTCCTAGTTTGATGGTTTCTGTGAGATATGCTGAGACCTGCGCTGTGCGTCCATCACAGCACAACCCCCTGTGCTCAATCCTGCTGTTCTCTCTACCTGCCCACATAGGTGTACATCTGGAGCTTGTTCCCTACTAAACATCCTGCAGGCCAACCTCTACTTCAGAGTTTGCTTATCTTATCGGGAGAGAGTACCTGGAACACTTACTGTATCTGGATCACAATTCAGACCACTCCGAGGAAGCTATCTAACACATTACTTCTGACTAATATCAGTGAGATGCTACTTCTTTTCAATGAGTTACCCATGATAAAAGCTCACAAGTGAGTATTTATGATTGTAACACAAAAGGTGCAAATTCTGGCCTTACCAAGTGGTTCTATTTAATCAGGTCCTAATGTTACATGTACATTAATTTTTTTTTTTTTTTTTTTTTTTTTTTTTTTTTTTTAGGAAACTTGGAGCCAGCAGTGGCATAGATAGTGCTGAAGCACTGAACTCCCATGTGGCCAACCATGGTTTGAGTCCTGGACCCAGCAGCTTGGAACTCACCCCAGACATGTCTCCACGTGTGCCAAAAAAAAAAAAAATCGCTAGAGGAGAATGGAGGAGAAGGGATTGCAGCATGGCCATCCCCCAGGGGGTGATTTCTCACTTTCTGTCTTTCCAGTGAGTGCATGTGCTCTATAGCAAAAATCTCTTTAAAAAAGAAAAGAAAGAAAAAAGAGTATTTTTACTTGGCAGTTGTATTTGACTCTTCAGTCCTATTGTTTCTTTTTCTTTCTTTCTTTCTTTTTTTTTTTTTTTTTGAGAAGTTTTTGCTACAGGGCGCATGAGCTCACCAGAAAGACAGAAAGAGACAGAGGGACAGAAAGCAAGAATTCACCCCCTGGGGGGGATGGTCATGCCACAATCCCTTCTCTTTCATTCTCCTCTCAGGATCTTGGGCACACATGCCATGCACCTGACGTGCGTTTAAGCCACTGGGTCCGGGACTCAAACTACAGTCTGCTACATGGGAGTCCAGTGACATAGCCGTTATGCCAACGGCTGGTCTCAGTCCTATTGTTTCTTAAATTTGTTGCTGCTGATTCTATAATTTGACGCCATATTCTCTTTGAAATGTTACTTAGCTTTACTGTACACTTAATTTATCATTTGGTTGATATTTAATAACTTTGAACTTTAACATTTAAATATATATTTTACTTGTATTCATCTTCCCTCTTATTACGGTTTGGATAGTGACTTGTCTCCCAGAGTTTCAAATTTTGGAATTTGGTGCTGAAAGGTGGTGTTCCCTAGTGGGTGGCGATCGATTCATGGTGAATGCATCACGCATCTGATAAATTAATGATGTTTCACAAGACCTAGTGAGTTTTAGCTCTTGTAAGAACAGATGGTTCCTGCGAGAGCTGGTTACTGTGGGAGAGAGGGTGACCGAGCACATTTGGACTTTGTAGCCACCGAATTATGAACTGATAAATCTCCATTCCTTTATTAAACACTTAGTTCACATATTTCTATTAGCACTGTAGAAATAGATAAAAATACCTCCACAGTAATTGGGTTTCTGAAATCAGAGACTCTATTTTTAATTTATTCTTAAACTTCATTCATACTTGTTAGCTATATCTGTTTGCTCACCTGGCAACTAAGGACTTGAATTGGTTGTATAAGAAATGTTAAGGGGACCAGCAGTTGGCGTAATGGCTATGTCACTGAATTCCTATGTAGTTGACCGTGGTTTGAGTCCCGGACTCGGTGCCTTAAACTCTTGCCAGGCGCGTGTGCGGGCGTGCCCAAGATCCTGAGAGGAGAGTGGAAGAGAAGGTATTGAGGCACGGCCATACCCTGGGAGGTGATTTCTCATTTTCTGTCTGTCTCTCTCTGTCTTTCTGGAGAGCGCACGTGCCCTATAGGAAAAAATCTCTCAAAAAAAAAAAAAAAAAAAAAAAAAGGGAAAGATAGAGAAATGTTAAGTTCTTAAAAGCAGGATCCTTGAGCAGGCCAGCAGATGGTACAGTGGTTAAGGCGCTGGACTCCCACATGGCTCGACCATGATTCAAGTCCTGGATCTGGAAGCTTGAAAATTGTGCCAGGTGCATGTGCATATGTGCCCAAAATCACTGGAGGAGAAGGGAGGAAAAGGCCATCTGTCCTGGGAGGTGGTTTCTTACTTTCCCTCTCACTATCTCTCTTTCTCTCTCTGGCAAGCACACAACCCTACATATAAATCTGAGTTCTAGTACTTATGATTTTGGATAAGCTACTTATTTTCCCCAGGCTCAGTTTAATAATGTGTGAAATGAACATGACTGCATTGGGAATTTGATGAGTTAAGGTAATAAAGTCATAGAACAATGCCTGTCGATAATAAGCCCTTATGCCGTCAGCGACTACACTCACAGTGCAAGAGTGCTATGAAAGTATTGACTTTTTTTCTGTTCAAATAATACATTGGACTTTAAGATGGCCAAATGGGAAAAAAAAAATGGAATCCATATTCTATTCCCTTCTTTTCTTGTCTTTACATTTGTAACAGGAAGTTGTCCATTAGATACCCTCCAGAGCCTGTACTATGTCTAAACTTTGTTATTCCAGGACAATTCAGGTTCAAGGAAGCATGCTGAGGTTGCCCATGAACCTGGTAGCCAGGGAATGTGAGGCTAATCACCTCATACACCTGAGACTTTTCAAATCCATCTCATGATAGAGCATAGCAGGTTTAGAGTTGAAGAATAACTTCTCTAACCTTTTATGGAAAACACTGAAACTGAGGAATGAATTTTCCAATATTTGTTTACCTGAGAGTACAAGCTGACTTAAAATCTGGACATCCTAATGTTCATGTAAGTGTTTTAGTCTCTGGGCTATGCCCAATGAAGTCTGTTATGAAATACCTGGATCACTTGCTAATCGAGGTTGTCCGTATGCACCGGCAGCGTCAGGATCATCTAGGAGCTTGTGGTGATCTACATGAATCAGGATATCAGAGAATGGGGCCCAGAAAATTGTGCTTTACCAAGTTCTTCAGGTGATTCTTTTTTTTTTTTTTTTAAGAGGTTTTTGCCTTAGGGTGTGTGTGCTTGCTGGAGAGAGACAGATGGGGAGAGGGAAAGTGAGAAAGTATCCTCCAGGGGGATGGCCATGGCACAATCCCTTCTCTTTTAGTCTCCTCCTGGAATGTTGAAAATCATGTGCCCAGTGTGATTTTCAAACCATTGGGTCAGGGACCTGAACCATGATAGGCCATGTGGGAGTTCACCAATGTAACCATCACGCCATCTGCCAGCTCCCTTCAGGTGATTCTTAAGCACTAGAGTTTGAGACGTTCTATCCTAGGGCACATAAGAATGAAGCTAGACTATTTGATTTTACATTGAAATTTACTGACTCCATTATTGTGAGAAAGTTATTTACCTTCTCTGGGTCTCTCATTTTTCTTCTGCTATGTCAAAGTTTTCTAATGGCAATCACACTTTTAGCATAATGGAAGTACATAGAACCACTAAAAGCTTAGTCAGCCTCATTTCTCTGATTGCACTGTTGCTATTACTATGCTTAACCTTACCATCTTCTGCATGTCGCTGGCTGGTGGATCTACTCCTCTCCTCAGGTCGTTGTGTAAATTCGTGATTTCTTCTTGGATACTTACCAATCTAGTGACAAGTTTATTATAGGCGGTTCTAGATGATTTTGCCTACCCAGAAAATTATTAGTTGTTACTTTATGTAAGTGCTATTTGTCACATACATATTATTTGCACAGCTATAGGCAATGTGATTTCATCATTTATATTGAGTAAACAGAAATCTATAGCATTATTGACTTTATGATATATCAGTATATTAGATTTTATTTCTTCGGAACTAGTTTTGAAGATTTTACAATATTAGGCCAGCAGTACTCTAATCTTCAGTACACTGGTTATTATGTGATTATGGTTTTTCAAATGTAAGATTCATACTTTGGGCTATGTTGAAGCACTTTTTATTGGGCAATAAGAACTACAGTGGAAGATGGCTTTAAATCACACTTTTTACTGACTGATTTCTCTTTCTTCACTCATTTTTCACACCTCCCATACCTCAAGTTTTATCTTGAGGTAGCCACTTTTATCAGGGAAGCCACGGACACCTGAATCCTAGTCTAGTGGTTGTGTCTGGGAGAACACAAACTAAGAATCATCGAGTATAAAGGCCCAACTATTGTCAACTCAGATTCTGTGTCTTTTTTCTTGTTTTTATGAGAAAATAACAATGTTTGCAAGTGTATGTGTAAGAAAGTATAAAATAGAATTCAGACCTAAACTACAATCTAGACTTTGTGACTGATCTTTTGTCTTTCATTCTGCAACTAACTAAGAAGAGAAATAAAGGGCCAAATGTCTTGGGTTAGTATTAATTGCTATGAAGATGCTATAGAGCATCTTCTCTTTTGTGCATAATACTTAACATAATACTTAACATGTATTTTGTACTTGTTTTTAAAAAAGTATGGCAAAAAAATGTAGTATAATTGGATAGTATCTATTTTTCCTTAACTACTGCAGAACTATCAGCATAGTTTTTAATGGGATAGGATGCAGCCCCATATTTAGCTCAAATACGGAAGTAATTATGTGTCATTTATTTTTATACCAAAAGTTTCAGGGTATGGGGATAAAGAGCATAAATATGGACTCCAGAAGACTCTCTTAGTAGCCATCTCTGTAGGCATAATTTTCTTGAAAGCATATTCCCGTTATGTCATTTTCTTCCCGGAGTGCAAGCCTGCTGGTCTAGACCAGAGGAGAGTTGCGAACTCGCAAGAACCCATATACTATTTGCAGAATACAACTCTTCTGTGACTCTGAAAATCTCCCTTCCAATGAAACTTATGATGTAGGCCTCTGCTACCTTGTCTTTGAATATTGAACGTCCTACAGTAGTTTTTTGTTTTCTGTCACTTTCTCTCATTCATGGGAATTAGATCACCTGAAACAAGTCTATCTTCTCCATTCAGAGTTTTACAGTCAACTCAACATCTGTATAAATGTCTCCAATGCTCTGATGTCTCAGGTTCTTGAAATCTTCCCCACTTTGATGGTCACCATCTATACTTCAAAATTGTCACAAAATACCACACTTCCCATTAACTGGTTGATCATTTGCATGCCTGACCAGCATTTCTTGTTTTACCAAGTTGCTACAGTCAACCATGACTGTTCTTCAACATAATATAATAAATATAATACATAGTATAGTCTTGGCTTCTAACTCATTCTGTATTTTCTCTACTATCGCTTGTTGTTTTTATCCTTGTTCTCAAAATCCATCTAGAAATACCCCACCAGGAATACCCTAAACTCTAGTTGGGATAAATCTAACAATTCCCCTGTCTGCCCTATCAGTGAGTATTGCCAGAACATTATCCCCTAAAATGACACATACTGGTATTACCCACAATAAGTATGATTGATCTCAAATCATCCTTTAATTCTGCTCACAAATTCTATTCAATTATCTCGTTAACTCACCCTGTCCCTCTGAACTTTTGTACTCTCCTCTATGCACATCTACCTTTTCTCAATTGATTGTTATATATCCTATTTCTCTCAGTAAAGAGGAGCTATCAAAGGGCAGTAGCTATATCTTCCCTTACCTAATTGACCAATATACGTGTATCAGGCCTCATTCTTTCCTTCTGTTTCATGGAGCGAGAGAATAGGTCACTCTTTCTAAGACTTGACTCTCTGTCAGTGTTAGTCTAGTCTTCTCTACCTTTCTCCAAATTTTGCACTGTTCACTTTTTTCTTTCTTTCTTTTTTTTTTCTTCATTTTCAAAATCTTCAACCACTCTCTTTTACTCTTTCTCCTTCATTCATCCTAATGGTGGTTATTTATAATCATTCTGCTCCTATCTCAACACAAACACCTCTTTATTTATTTACCCCACTTTCCCATTCAACTATTGCTCTATCTCTGAATGTACTCTCCTCCTCTAGCAAAATTCCTGAATACGTTGTCCTTTCTGTCTGCCTACAATTGTCCACTATCTAAGTAACATAGTCCTGCATTCACTTTCACCCCATTATTCCAAAAATTTAGTAGTTCTATAACAAATGTAACTCTTACCCATATCCCCACTTTGACATTAGGCACTGTCTGGAGAAATGTTTGTTTGTCATGATGGGAAGAGAGTGCTTCTGTTATCTTATGAATGGACAAGAATGCTGTTGCTAAACTCCCTGTGACTCCCAAGGGAGCTCTTTCACAACAAATAATTACCACATACAAAATGTCAGTAATGCTGATGTTGAGAAACCCTATAATGAAACAACTCATATTAAGGTCACAGACAAACTCAATTTGTATATCCAATATTATTTAAATTTCTTTACCCTACTTGGTCCATGGGTAGCTGAGTCCTTTGATTAAGCTTTAAGTTTAATCAATTTAATCAATCAATTTCAATTCTCTCTTGGTCTAGGACACAACACACTCTCTTCATTATTTTCTCACCTCTCAGACTTCTCTTCCTTCACCTGGATTGACTATGACTACTGGCTGCCCTTGTACTGGTCTTCCAGAACCCTCTATGTTTTATTACCTCTACATTCTCTTTTTCACTCTCTTATTTATCCTTTAATAATATATTCCTCAGTCATCAACCAGAGTAACAATTTTTAAACACAGATGCAATGCAGTCACTTTCCTGCTAAAAGTCTTCAACAGTGGGACCATCAGATGACATAATGGTTATGTCACTGGACTCCCACATAGTCAACTGCAGTTCAAGTCCTGGACCTGTGGCTTAAATCTCATGCCTGGTGCACATGTGTGCATGCCCAAAATCCCAGGAGGAGAATGGAAGAGAAGAGATTGTGGTGTGGCCATTGCCCTTGGGGTGTGATTCCTTGTTTTCTTACTCTCTGTCTCTATCTGTCTCTGTCTCTCTAGGGAACACATATGCCCAACAGCAGAAATCTTTCTCTAAAAAAAAAAAAAAAAAAAAAAAAAAAAGTCTTCTACAAATCTTGAACAAGTTCTCTTTGGAAGACACTGCTTATTTCTCAGCCTCTGTTTAGGATATGTTCTACTGCTTTTCTCTACTTTAGTCGTAGCAATTTACTTTCAGTTATTTTAACGTGCCCATTTCCGTCCTGCCTTAGAATATTTGCATATGTCTGTCCCTTTAACCAACCTTCTAGCTTTTAAGGTCTACTTATCCTTCATATCTCAGCACCATATCTTCAAGAGAGTCTCTAATTACCTTAGAGAAGATAAGACCTGCCGTTTATCTGATCAATCACAATTGCCTATACTTTTCTTTCAAGGGTTTTTTTTAAAATTTTTTTAGAGCTATCTTTGCTATAGGGCACATGTACACGCCAGAGAGACAGAGACACAGAGAGAAACAGAGAGATAGAAAGTGAGAAATCACACCCCCACCCCAGGGGCGAGATGATCACACTGCAACCCCTCCATTCTCTTCTTGGGATTTTGTGCATGCACATATGCCTGGCATGAGATTTAAGCCACTGAGCCTGGGACTCGAGCAGTAGTCCACTACATGGGAGTCCAGTGAGGTAACTGTTATGCCATCTACTGGTCCCCAAAGGTCTTTTTATGTAACGGTTGCCAGATTCTCATGGAAAACTACATATCTCAGTGGTAAAGCAATTTCTCACTGATTAAATGCCTAGTATATTAGCAAACTCTGACACTGCAGAAAGTTTAAGATAAGATTTAGCTCTTATGGTCTAAAGAAGATTCTACTTTGAGTCTAAAAAAGAAAGCATACACTATTTTTTTTTAGGAATATTGAAGCACCTTATTAGTTACTTTAACTGGGATTTAAAGTTTAAGCAATAAATATGTATTTTGGCTTAATCTGTCTTCTTGTTTTCATTTAAAATTATCAAGACTTAATTTAATGAAAGAACTCTCTATAAAATTACATGTAAATGTTCTAATTGTTCTGTCTATAGAGCATATGCATATTGTTTCACTAATGCTTTCCAAACTTACATATTTTTCTTTTGAATTCTTAGACATTAAGTAGATCAAGTCTGATTCCCTTGGATAAAAAGAGTTCTATCTGTCTACATTTTCCCTGGGATTTTAGTGAATGATACTATGTTTGTTTGTTTGTTTTTTCCACATGACAACCTGGGTTGGGTTGTCTCCCAGAACTTGAGCAAATGGCCTAGACAACATGGTATTAGGTCAGGAAAGCAAATATAGGTTTCTGACTATCTGCCTTTCTCCTTTCCCTTTGGAATGGTAGCGGTACTTCATGATAGCATTTCATTGTTGTGGAGAATGATGATAATCATCTGTACTGGGGCAGTAAAATGGACAGAGAATCAGAAGAAAGGAAGAAGTCAGAGTATTATTGGGTATCACCTATATCTCTCTGGAGAGTAGGAGTGAATGATAACATACAAGCACCAAAGCACCACCACAATAATCTAGTGCATATTTCTTCTCTTTTAACAAGAATTTATGAGCCTTTTACTTTTGACTGTCTTACCTAGCCTATGAATATATAAAACTCACTTATTTACTGATCTAGAGCAATTGACATCAGGGCCAGCCAACAATGAGTGAAGAAGTAACACGATTCTACTCACGTGGGAAAGGTCCTGGGTTTGCATCCCAGGTCCTCCCTGGGTACACCAGGTATGCACAAGCCTGTGATTCAGGCCAACTGGATGTGGATGTGGACCAAGGCATGAAGACCCTTTTAAGGGTACCTCTCTTTCTCTCTCTCTCTTTTTCAGAAGAAATCAATAAATAAACAACAACAAAAAAGAAACTCCACTGTTTATTTTAGCTCATCATGAAAGTATTTCATATAAATTAAGATATGTTTTTTCTTGATTTGGTTAAGAATATTCAAATGCGAGGGACCAGCAGTTAGCGTAATGGCTATGTCACTGGACTCCTATGTAGTCGACCGCAGTTCGCATCCCGGGCCCGGTGGCTTAAACTCACGCCAGGCGCGTGTGCTTGCATGCCCAAGATCCCGAGAGGAGAATGGAGGAGAAGGGATTGCGGTGTGGCCATCCCCCCTGGGGGGTGATTTCTCACTTTCTGTCTCTCTGTCTCTGTCTGGCGAGTGCATGCACCCTATAGCAAAACTTCTCTTAAAAAAAAAAGAATATTCAAATCTGAATATTATTAGCTAATCATAAAATAACAGGAGTCTATTCCTTTTTATACCATTGAGTGTTTTGTTTCTTATTTATGATTGTTGAAGATTTTGTTTTATACTAAGTAAGAGGCCTTGCATGTTGATTTCATTGTTAATAGTCTCTCACATCCCTCACATCTCTCTCTTTGCTGTTGACACCGTTTTAGTTTAAATTTAATTTTAATGTGTTAAATTCTTGTTATTGTTATAAGTTATATGACTCCACTGGGTTGTTGATGAAATATCTTACATGAAAACAAAACAACTACAGTGCTTTTTAATTTTCCCATCTAGTGATAAAAAATGTTTGAATAGGTTGAACTTGTTCCCACTCTACATTTTCAGTTTAAAAAAATGTTTACTTCGGGACTAGCAGATGGTGTAATGACTATGTCACTGGACTCCCATGTCATCAACCATGGTTCGAGTCCCGGACCTGGTGGCTTAAACTCACGCCAGGCGTGTGTGTGTGCATGCCCAAGATCCTAAGGAGAATGGAGGAGAAGGGATTGCAGTGTGGCCATCCCCCCTAGGAGGTGATTTCTTGCTTTTTGTCTCTCTGTCTCTCTCTGTCTTCCTAGCGAGCGCATGTGCCCTATAGCAAAATAAATAAATAAATAAATAAATCTCTCAAAAATGTTTATTTATATCATGAGAGAGAGAGACAGACAGTAACCTTCAGCAGGATCCTCCTGCCATGATCTACCCACAGCCTCATCTGGCCTGGATCAGGGGAATATGTGCCCAGTCAGGAAATTCCTAAGATACAAACTCATACTCTTCCTATGCAAGTCCAGTTGTGTCACCACTGTGTCACCACTGTACTACCACTTGGCTCCCTTCAACTAACTTATTATCTAGAGGGGCTATAATAAAATAGGGATGGATCCACAGAGCTAAATTGATTAATTTTAGTTTTAGGCCCTGCTAACTCCTAGTTATCTCCCTGGTCATATGACTGAATCTCCCCACTCTATGGTTCTCTCTTCTGCAGTAACTTGTTAAATATAATACTTGTCTAATAGGGCTGTTGTGAGATCTAGCTGAATAATGGCTATAGCAGTCTGCAGCAGTGCCTTTAACATAGTGAGTTCTATTAAAAAGTTATCTTTTCTCCTTACCCAGAAAGTAATTATGAAACACACACCCCTCACATACTTTCATGGTCAAATAGGACAGGAAGCCAGCAGCAGCAGCCCAAAACAAGAAATGTTTCATTGCCATTTCTGAAAAGAAAAGTAACACAATTTTTGATTGTTCTTAATTCCTGAAACAATGGTTTCTAATAAAATTTTTTTGAGAGTTTTTTATTTTTATTTTTCCCGCTATAGGGCGCGTGCACTCGCCAGACAGACAGAGAGAGACATAGAGACAGCGAGAAAACACCCCCCAGAGGGGATGGTCACGCCGCAATCCCTTCTCCATTCTCCTCTAGGGATCTTGGGCACTCACGCACGCACACGCGCCTGGCGTGAGATTTAAGCCACCGGGTCCAGGACGCGAACCGCGGTCGACTACGTGGGAGTCCAGCAACATAGTCATTACGCTAATTGCTGGTTCCCTCTAATAAAATTTTTTAAACCACTTTTACATGTGATTGCATTTCCTGCAAAAAGTTACCTGTGACATTAAAACAAGGTTTAATACATTCATCTTTAGGGCCCCGAGAGAAATATAGAACTGTGATCAGAAGGATAATTGACTTCCTAAGATGTAAATAGATGTAGATGTCCTAATCCTTGGACCTTGTGAATATTTATACTGTGTGGCAAAAAAAGAAAAAAAAGGAACAGTAGATGAACTTTATATTGCTAATCATTTTAAGCAGTAAGATCATCCTATATTATCCATTGTGCCCAATGTAATCTAAGGATACTTAATGTGGAAGAGACACAAAAGAGTCAATGTCAGTGAGTCAACATGTGGAAGACTCAACCTGTGACTGCTGGCTTGGAAGACAGAGGAAGAGACCATGGCTTAAGAACACAAATGTCTAGAAGCAGGAAAAGAAATGGTAACAGATTATCTTCTAGATCATCTTGATTTTATTTTAGCTTAGTGAGATCCACATAGATTTTTGACCTCCAGTACTATAAGGGAATAATTTGTGTTGTTTGAAAACAATGAGTTTATAATACATTGTATAGTAGAAAGAATGTAATGCAAAATTAAATCAGAATTTCCCATCACTGACAGAAAAGAGGTATAATCTGGGGCCAGCAGGTGGTGTGGTGGTAAAGAGCACTGGATTCTCACATGGCCGACCACAGTTCAAGTCCTGGACCTGGTGGCTTGCTTTCTCACTTTGCAACTCTCTCATGCTCTCTCACTCCGTCCTTCTCTGGTCAAATTTAAATAAATAAATAAATACAAAAAAAAGAGGTATAATCTTTGTACTAGCAATTTGTGTATATTCAAGTTAGTCCATGTATCAGACAAGATTTCCCAAAGAAGCAGAACCAATGGAATAGACATATATTTAAAAGGGAATTATCTCACATTCTCACAAGGTGAAGTCCCACAATATGCTGCCTGAAAACTGAGGAAACAGTAGAAAGACTGACATAGGAAAGATGGTACAATTCTAATCTGAAACGTGAAGAAGACTCTCAGGAAGTTGTAGGCCCTAGCACTCTCAGGGGGCCACTGGTATGAGTCCAGAGCCTAAAGGTTAAAGAACTTGGAGTATATGTGGCTAGGAGATAGGACACAAAGATCTGGAGCTAACAGGATCAAACACAGCCAAGGGCTGAGTGGAGGATCAAGAGTTAAGCAGGCAGAATATATAGAAGTGGAACACACAGCATTTTCCTGAAAGAAGGGTGGAGAGACAGGGAGGAAGAAAGGAAATAGAACCTCACTTCCTCTGTTACTTTCATGCTTTCAACTCATTGGATGGTGCCCAAGTACTTTGAAGGTGGACCTCCTCTCTCAAGCCACTGACTCACATGCCAACCTTATCTAGTAACACTCTCATACACATACTTAGAAACAATGTTTTCAAGCCTTCCAGGCATCCTCCAGTCTAGTCAAGTTGACACCCAAAATTAAACCTCACAGTCTCCATTATGAAGCTGGCTATAACTTCTATTATTATATTTTCTGAAGGAAAAATTTTTGGGGTGATGTGTGCTCGTTATCTTCAATGTTATGATGTTTCCTTGGGTGTATACTAATGTATAAATCAATTATAACTCTAGGACCAGTAGTTAGCGTAATGTCTATGTCGCTGGACTCCCATGTAGTCAACTGCAGTAAGAGTCCTGGACCTGGCGGCTTAAACTCACGCCTGGTGTGTGTGCAGGCATGCCTAAGATTCCGAGAGGAGAATGGAGGAAAAGGGATTGCGGCATGGCCATCCTCCCAGGGGGTGATTTCTTGCTTTCTATCTCTCTGTCTCTCTGGCGAGCACACGTGCCCTATAGCAAAAACCACTCCAAAAAAAGAAAAAAAAAATCAATTATAACTCAAAAAAATTAATTTTAAAATTTTAAGAAACATATCAAGAATTCATCTGCTTTGGGACCAACAGTTAGCGTAATGGCTATGTTGCTGGACTCCCACATAGTCAACCGTGGTTCGAGTCCCGGACCCGGTGGCTTAAACTCACGCTGGACATGTGTGCGTGCGTGCCCAAGATCCCAAGAGGAGAATGGAGGAGAAGGGATTGTGGCGTGGCCATCCCCCCTTGGGGGTGATTTCTCGCTTTCTGTCTCTCTGTCTGTCTGGCGAGCGCACGCACCCTATAGCAAAAACCTCTCCAAAAAAAAAAAAAAAGAATTCACCTGCTTCACACCAGCCAAATTGATATTGACAACGTAGATTGCCTTCTAGGTCTTTTTTTCTCTCATGTACAAATTCAATACTTAGATTTGCACATTAAAACATAAAATATCATAACCTCTTTTCCCAAGAATTTGTATTGTTACTACATATTCATTATGAGTTAGTTTGAAACCTGAATAATCTAATTTATTTATTTATTCACTTATTTTTACATAATTTATTTAAGATTTTGGATATAGTTTGATTTTTAGGCTTTTTTCTTTTCAAGTAATGCTCTTGTGACTATTTTGTCACAAACACTTCTATAATTTTTAGTTTTTTTTTCATGAATTACAATAGATTTTGAGCTCCAGAACTGAAAATCTATTTAAATCTGTGGACTTCTTAATTTTAGGATGATATGAATCCAATTTTACTTCTAAGTGTATTTTATACAATATTATTATTAAGTAAATATGTAATAATTTATTTTGTACAGTTATAATAATCAGCTGTGTCAGACCTTAGGAGCCACTGAACCACATATGTATCACACAACCTGTTATTTCAATACGATGTGAAGAAATAAGTCATACAGATCCTGATGTTAGAAATACTAGTATTTTGTGCTAGGTTCTGTCCTAAATTTTGATCTGTTAACTATGACTGCTATACCCACAAGGTCTTTGAAACACACTTCTTTCTGTTTAGAATAATGTCTGACATGTTGCAGATACAGAGGATATGCAAATTCATGGGACTGCATGAAACAAGCAACTCTTATTTTTTTTTTAGGTTTTTGCTATAGGGCCCATGCGCTCTCCAGACAGATAGAGACAGGGACATAGAAAGCGAGAAATCCCCTGCAGGGGGGATGGCCACACCGCAATCCCTTCTCCTCATTCTCCTCTCGGGATCCTGGGCACGCACGCACACGCGCCCGGCGTGAGTTTTAAGCCACCAGGTCTGGGATGCAAACTGCGGTCGAGTACATGGGAGTCCAGCGACATAGCCGTTACGCTAACTGCTGGTCCTCTGAAACAAGCAACTCTTTTTTTTTTTTTTTTTTTTTTTGGAGAGGTTTTTCGCTATAGGGCGCGTGCGCTCGCCAGACAGACAGAGAGAGACATAGAGACAGAAAGCGAGAAATCACCCCCCAGGGGGGATGGTCACGCCGCAATCCCTTCTCCTCCATTCTCCTCTCGGGATCCTGGGCACGCACACACACGCGCCCGGCGTGAGTTGTAAGCCACCGGGTCCAAGACACGAACCGAGGTCGACTACGTGGGAGTCCAGCGACATAGCCATTACGCTAACTGCTGGTTCCCTGAAACAAGCAACTCTTTAGAGTTAACTAATATAGTTTGTTTACAATGCTGCACTATGCCTAGTGTACTTCACAACCCCAAATTCGAAAGCATAGTGTATTTCACACGTAGACGCTAATTCTGATAGAAGGCCTTTAGAAAATACAGTAAAATGTATAAATGCAAACTGAGTATCTTACATGCAGATATAATAGCTTTCTTTTGTCACAAATGGGCGAGAAAATCAGTTTTATAGTATAAGATATATAAAATATTTAATACAATACCTTGTATATATAATTTAAGGCCAGAATTTAAATCCTGTACAAGAATTGAAAGCAGCCACAAGAAAACTTACTGTGACCTCTTCACGGTCATTCTGGGATGGTTGATATAAACTGTGATTACATTTTGTTTTACATGTTCAGCTTGCTGAAAGTGCTTTAGTTGATCAAAGCTTAAAGCAACTAAGCTGAAAGTAAATTGTCAAGAAAGTGTTCCAAGATTTTCGAGTCCAGATTTTGACAGAGTGTGAAAACAGGAAGAATGTGAGCACTTGACCTAAAGTCCCTCAGAGAATAGAAATTGCAAGAAAAACAAGAATTTCATCTTTGTTTGCTTAAGATTCCAGTAATCACTTGAGACAAATGAGTCAAAACATGAAGGTAAATGTTAATACATGGGCATCAGAAGTTTATTAAACACACCAGAATGAGAATTGGATCTCGGTAATCATGAAGGTTATGTTTGCTTAGCATCATGAGGTTACAGAGTTAGGCATCTGGGATAGTCCTAGGAGATACGGATCACAATTTGGCACCAGAGGATGGTTGAAGGTATGGAAAATGGTATGCAACAGATGAGGTTTTGGCGAACAGTGAATATTGTTGATGCAACAAAGATGCAGATAGAGATTAGAATTGGAGAGCCTGACTTGGGGCTGAGTAGAGGTTGTTGGAGTGAAAATATAAATGGTCTGAGGTGTAAAAGATCCTGGAGATATGGACAGAGGCATATTCACCGGAACATTGGGACCAGGACTAGGCTTCCAGGGTGATTTCATTCTACGCTGCCTGGAGGACCGTAAATCTAAGAACCAAGCAGGCAATTTTAACCACAAAATGATGTAGTTGCTTCAAGTCTGATAAAGCAGCCCTTTGGAGCAGAGGTATTACAGAAGAAGGAGCATCACCTCATTGGCTTTAGCATCAATTCCTTCCTAATAGGATTATTTCATATACAAAAGTCAAAAGGCAATTTTATGCCAATATTCTTAAAATACTTTTAGGTAATAATGACAGAAATTTAATCTACTCTATTTTCTTTACTTTTTAGTTTCAGATTGTGTTTCTTATTGATGACTGAACCATGAACAACTGAAAGTTAGTGTTTAGTGGGAGGAATGATCAAAGATGAGGACAAAGAGAAGAGAATTGAATACTTCCCTGTGGCATATCCTTGGAAGAACATTCTCATATATAAAAAAATACTGTTGTTAGATCATGACCTTCTCATAAAGCACTTATAAGAACAGTCCCTTCCTTACTTCAATCAGAGAACTGGTGATAATAAACTCTACAAGTCATTCATCCTCTATCTTTTAAAAAATATTTATCACAGTGAGTCTATTATTTAGTTAATTATTTTTAAATTCTTTTTCTTTCTCTCCTGAGAGAGAAAGAAAAACCTTTGACAGGGTCTCAGGATGTGCACCTGCTTCTCCCACTTACCAGTCCACCAGGCTCATGGGTGCACTGATAGGCGTGCCTGCCAAGTTCAGATTGACCTGGGAGTCAAACCTGGGGCCTTCTCATATTGCTCCAGGATTACACAGAGGTATCATACCACTTGTGCTACTTGCAAATGGCCTATTTATTTTCAAAAGTGTTTCGACATACAACTTACAAATAATACAACACAGATCTTAAATGTTGATACATTCATAAATATGTATATAGCTGTGTAAATACTATCAAAATCAATATTCATTAATAGAATATTTCCATATCTACTTAGGTTGTTTCTGCACTTTTCCAGATTGTAGACTCCAAAGGTAAAACCTATGATTAACTAAAACTGTGGGTTAGTTTTTTTTTTTTTTTTTTTTTTGGAGAGGTTTTTGCTATAGGGTGCGTGCAATTGCCAGAAAGAGAGAGACAGAGAGAAGGAAAGTGAGAAATCACCCCCCAGGAGGGATGGCCACGCCACAATCCCTTCTCCCCTATTCTCCTCTCGGGATCTTGGGCACGCTCGCACACGCGCCCAGCGTGAGTTTAAGCCACCGAGTCCGGGACTCAAAATGTGGTCGACTATGTGGGAGTCCAGCGACATAGCCATTATGCTCACTGCGGGTCCCAGTTTTATTGGTTTTTAAAGTTCATATAGTGGAGTGTTTATTTTTAGTATCTGACACTTTTCACCCAATATTATACCTATGATATTCATCCATGTTGTACTTAGAAAAGGATTATATTTGTTAATAGTTGCATAGTATTCCACTGTATGCATACAGCATGATTTACCCATTCTAGTATACATAAGCATTATGACTGTTTCTAGTTTAGAATTACTAAGAATAAAACTTCTATGGACATTTGCTATGTATTTCTTTTGGTAGATACTGTTCTTCGTTTTTTTAAAACAATATATATACCCCAAAGTGAAATTGTTGGGTTGTGTGATATACATATATTTTCCTTAAGTAGATATTGTCAAATATTTTCTCAAAGAAGTTGTGTCAATTCATACTTCCACTATTTTCATATTCTTAACCATTATTGGTATTCTCAGTTTTCCTCCCATTTTATCAATTATGTTTCTGTAATGCTATTTCATTCTAATTTTTAGTATACGTCTTGTCTAATAGCTAATAATATTGAGGACATTTTTATGATTACCAGCTGGCTTGACTCCATCTTTTGTGTAGTGTCTGTTCAATCTTTTGTTTATTGTTTTAATAAGGTTGGCTATCATTTTCTTCTTGGATTGTATAAATTCACATATATAGGAACCTGATCTGTGAAAATGCTCAAATGCAGTTGAATGTGGAAAAGATGATTTTTATAAAAGGTATAGGTCAATGTGGAATTTCATAGATATCTCATTGTAAGCAAAATCATTCTGATATGAGCTATTGACTTAAATGTAAATATTACCTTATTTATCACAGATCGAAATTGTAAAACTATCCTATATTTGTAAAAAATAAGGTCCAGATTTCTTAATGACAACCTCATATTGTTTGCAGCATACCATCACTTCTTTTCTAAATTCTTTTGTTGACATTTCTTCTTGATCTTCTCCCAAATACAGACCACTTGTTCCATTGCATCATATATAAAAGGTCCTTGTGAAAATGAGAGGAAGAATGACATTGGTAGCCTTGGTATATATTACTGAAGATAGGATTTTCTAAAAGCAGAGTTGGAAGAATGGTTCAAAGAATAAAAAGCCTCAATAAATTGGAGATGGGAACTGGAAAGGAACTGAGCGGGTAGGAAAGGTCCAGAGGGAGGAATTAGTTAAGGAAGGCTCAGATCACTTTTGTGCACCAAAGATCAAAACCTACTATGAAGACAATGGGTGCTTGAAGCATGATTGGAGACTGACAGGTGGACGGACTACAGAAAGGAATTTGGATAGCTCAAAATGCTCCCTCTCTCTCAAGTTCTGAACTTCTCCATTATGGTGCTCTGGTTCTGATAGAGGCTGCTTTTTTCTAAAAATTATTTTATTTAACTATTTATTTAAATTTGACCAGAGAGGGACAGAGTGAGAGCGAGAGTGAGAGCAGAGGGTGGGTGGATGGGTGGGGGGGCAAAAGAGCAAACTGAAGGATCCAGGGCTCAAACTGTGGTTGGCCATGTGAGAGTCCAGTGCCCTTAATCACTATGCCACCTGTTGGCTCCAAGGCTGCTTTACAACCTTGGTAGTGAAAAAACATTAGTGTTCATAATTCATGCACTGTCTAGCAACTCTCTTGAGATAAAATTTAAAACCAGTCTGCCTTCAGCTATAAAAGACAGAGGACCAGTACCTGTTGGATTATGGCCCCCTTCTGCTGCTTGCTTATTTTGGCAACAGTTTCAAGGAGTTCACGAAATGAAAGATGCCTACTTTGGCACTTTCAGATCTATATGACTGACTATATGGTAATTGGCCCTACATGAGACAATCTTCTTCAGAGCCCTGATCCAAGAAGCTCCTGAGAATGAATTCAAATAACATTACTTTGCATGTTTTACTTTATAAAACCTTTTATTAAAAGTATGGAATGAGGGACCAGCAGTTAGCGTAATGGCTATGTCGCTGGACTCCCATGTAGTTGACCGCGGTTCACGTCCTGGACCTGATGGCTTAAAACTCACGCCGGGCACGTGTGCATGCGTGCCCAAGATCCCGAGAGGAGAATGGAGGAGAAGGGATTGCGGCGTGACCATTCCCCCTGGGGGGTGATTTTTCACTTTCTGTCTCTCTGTCTCTCTCTGTCTGTCTGGTGAGCGCACGCACCCTATAGGAAAAACCTCTCCAAAAAAACCCAAAAAGTATGGAATAACTAACATTAACTTTTAGATTACAATGGTGTTAGAATAACACTTTGCACGTAACCTCTTATTTAACATTGTAATAATGCTTGTGAGGTTTTGCTTATATAATCTCATTTTCACCTAAATAAATGAACAAAA